>CM024567.1:44408260-45678842 GCA_014182515.1 Eucalyptus microcorys
TCGCGAAAGTTTGAAGCATGCAAATCCAACGCGCTGGACCTCCAAGCTTAATCTTATCTTTCGTTTTAGTGGACTATTTCATGTGGGCAATCTTACAAGTGCTTTTGAACTATCGTGGATTGACAGAAATTGAATAGGCAGACATGTGCCGAGAACTAAAACCTCCTCGATCTTTTATAGTCCAAGCAATTTGATATCCTGAATAGTGCCATAAGAAATCTTTCGAAAGCTTGTTTCGAGCACTATCGTATGTTGGATTTAGAAACTTGTTCGACGTAATTTGAGCCCCAAAATAGATCTTTTTCGCACAAGCCTTATCCATTACGCTATTTTTTGCGACCTCTTCATTAGATTCCCCAATCTATCATTTTCAGTTGACATTAGCAAAGTACAAGCTGATGGTTACTTTGAAAGCTTACAGTGTCAGAGAGTGACATTGAGTATATCTCATATCTTCACACTCAAAATCACACTTTCTGTGAAGAGAGACGCATGACATGGCCTATAAATAATACGCATTTGATCATGATGAATGAGACAAGCTCTCCCGCACTACTCCTGGCGGACAATCAGTGATCTGGACAGGTATAAACAAATGATGGATTGGTTGATGAACATGTGAGTGCACAACTAAGCTTAATCCCCACCTTTTTTAGTTGGGCCTTCGCACTTAGATTGCAAAAGTCTGTGTACGTTCAATTTGTACATTGTATATGCACATTCGGCCATTCATTCTCTCGAGCGATCACTCATATTTTTTTTTTGCAAAGGGGAGTCTTGAGATCAAATTTTTTTCAATAGGCAAACTCAGATGCCTTCCTTCCACCTCCGCAGTCGCTCATTTGTTTGACCCTTTAAGACAACTCAGAAGGGGATTACTTAATTAATTAGAGAGAAAACAAAATGCCCTTTTTTTTATTTATAATTTCTATGATTAATTAAAGGAGTCAATTCGGTGTGCGTGGATTCTAAGGCAAATAAGAAGAGATCGCCCTTCAATTCGCAACTTGGGGAGACAAGACTTTAACATTGCTCTGCGTGCAATGCTGTGCCAAAAGGTGCATGAATTTCAACGGAAAGACATTTCATGCAATGTCCCAAGGATGAAATTAGTGGTGGTGGCTCCATAGTTTAATGAAGACCTTCACGTGCAGTCGCCATTCTTTACAAGGGTTGCATGAGAGAATCGTCAGTTTCTTGAAGTTAGTTACGTATAATACGATTAAACTCTTCTGAACTCAGGACCTTACTGTTTCATGATGCCGGTTGTTCTGCTATCACCGCTGCTGATATGACCAGTAAACAAGTAGATTGTGCTTTAGACATGGAACGTCGTTTTAGGGACATGTCTGATGCTGTAGTCCATTGACTAGAGATCCAAAACTGAGCAGATTGTAATCTAATATCATGATAAGGCTTTAGATTTCGGCATCGAATCAAATAAACATGCGTGTGAGCTACTAGTCCTCAAGTCTTGTAAGGGGAGAATTTTAAAATCAGCACCGTTTGCAGAGGGAACTGTCAAATAAGGAGAGCCAAGGCATCCCACCAATTGGCTGAACGTGTACGTCGAGATGCTATAATTAAATATTTTGTCCGCTATAATTTACTGAGATATTGTACAAAGGTGATGCGACCCTATCATGAAATTTACCTGTGGAAACTTTTATCTGCTATTATTTAATATTTACTGTGCATATTTTTCCCTATGCCTTCACCCTTAATCGTGAAGCTATCTGCTGTTGGACTTGTGAAACATTCACTCAACAGTGAGGGCAAACAAGACATAGCTAGCCTGTATCGGTGAATTACACCTCATCGAGGCTACAATTGAATGGCCTAGACTTTGCCAAGATCGTGAAATATATGGGACTTGGTTCACCACTAGACATCCTCGGATGGATGCAAATGCAGACTACTTCGTGGGATTCCATGATCAAACGATGATATTGAGCATCTGCTGACTCCTCCTGTGTACTCTTCTCAACCCTTTCACTTCGTTCCCATTCTTTTGAATGCACGAATGGATCGGCCTGTGAAGCAGTTGACTAGGGAAATTCTGTTCTGAATTAAAGAGCTACATAGAGCAGCCATGAGCCATACAAGAAGCTGTGACATCAAGTGCAGCCGATTCACGGCTTATTATGAAGGGTTATGGGTTGCATTTTCAAACCCCACAGTCCAAGAAGTAATTGAATCTCATAAACATTCAAATCTTCCCATTCCTTCTCCAAGATACTCATGTCAAACTTTCACGATCGAGGGCTATATATAACCAAATAATTTGAAGCGCAAGCACTATATGCCGCTGATAAGTGTGGAACACACCAAAGAGAGGTGCTTTCTGCACACCGTTCTGATATATTGGATCTCAAACAAGACATTTGCCAATATCACTCTAGCAACAGTTGTGATTTACCTGACCATCCCTACTGGTAATTCTGGCATCTCACTCATTGAGTTTTGAATTTGAACCTATTTTGCATTTACCAATTCAGTCTCTTTAATTTTTTACTGGGTGTCAATAGCTCTGATTATCTAAATGGCTAAGCAAAACAACAACGAAACCACGAGAGATTTAGGGGCTTTTCCCAGGTCCCGGAATGGGCCTATGCAGGGAACCGGTCGATCTCATTGGCCTAATACCAAATGTCCAAGAAAAATCAAACCAAACCGACTCAAATTTTTCTTTTGATATTCAAGACTAAGCGTAAAAGGAGAATTAAGAAATGAAAGTATTACGTGTACATTGCGTGAAGAACATACATTATCATTCGCTTTTCCCATAACCTTCGTAAATTTTGAATTTCAACTAGCTAGGCAGTTCCTTGACTAATACGAAATTAATTCATTTTTGTTTTTATCCTATTCAAAGCGAGGGATAAAGAAGCTCTAATCCACCAATTCTTTGTAAACTGAAAATTACGTCCACAAGACAAGAAGAGCAAGCTTAAAATACATAAATAAGAAATGGAAACCAAAGGACCAGGCCCCCGAGAAAAATTAGCAATACAGGACTTGTTGACAGGTTTCATATATCAGGGACATTATATGCCACGACAGTGACTAAAGCCAGACAACTAGTAAAAAAGAAACACAGCGAGGTTGCTTGTATTGCAAAAAAATTCTGATCATACAGATAACAATTCACGTGAAAAGAGCGGACTGAAAATCACATTGGACATCCCTCTTAGTTATTGGCAGCCAAAAGGTCAATGTAAACACGCCAATTCTTATCACCTTTCCGAAAACTGAAAAAATAAAGAAGAATCATGAACCTAAGTTCCATGACAACGATATCAAATAAGCTTCTTTTCCTGATTCGACAGCATCGAATGCTTGGACAATGTCCATTGCTTTTTATTGGTGTAAATTGCAAGCAGAGCAAAGCGGAAAAAAACAAAATATCATGATCAAAGCTGCAAAGAGGAAAGGGTACTTCTCAGGGAAATGCGTGGTTAAGTAAACTAAATGAAGACCAAAATAGCAACAAACAGAGAAGGCACTCAAAATTGGGTAGGCCGCAGAAGAACTGGTGACCTCTGAATCTCGCTTGTCCCTGGGCACATGGTAGAGAAGAAAGTAGAGAGTATTGAGGGTCATATAAGGAAGTAGAAGTCCGTCACGACGTAGAAGAGGAAACATAGAGAGCAATCCATAATGGGTCAACCACTTGTAAAGAGAAGGATCATCCAGAGCAAGCAAACTGGCCAGCAGAAGTGGCAGTAGAATAGAGTTCTCATGCACTGCATGTACAACACGAGAAGCAGGGGTGCAAAGATTTAGACGCACATCACATTGCAATGGTAAGTAATAAGTAAAAGGGACAGACTGCAACTCACCGTGAAATGAAAAGAAGTGAAAGGACAGCGAAATGTTCAGTAAACCACAGAGGAAACCTTGACTGCTTGGGGAAGATATTTGATGGATCATAGAAGGCAGGCAAGTTAATACAGTCATAATGAAGCTCAAAAGCTTGAGCTTAGGAGTCAAAAACAACCTTTTGTCCTAGATAAGAACTGATGTGGCGCACCATAGTTAGCTACATAATCCTCACATATCCACCTCTCAAACAAAGCAAGACGAGAGAAACTACAGAAACACCAAAATAGAAGGTACGGTGACAATAAAGCCAATTTATGTAAAATCAAATGATCATGAATAAGAGCATTATGACAGAGGTCTTCCATTAGAAAACTACATATACCTACTATTCTAAAGCTTCCACCCTTTACAGGCAAGGGGGGCTTTAGAGAATTACCATTAATATGATACCAAGTACCTTCGGCTCACAAGCTAGGTCTACAGTTCTTATGGATATAGACTACCGTCGTCCAAAGAAGTGTTTGGGGTGGCTAGACGTACCGCATTAGATACTCACGCATTTAAAGCAGCATGCTGTTGACTGTATTGATTAAACCCTATGACAATCATAGAATTTCCGCAATTTCAAAGCTTGAGCTTATGTCAGGCCTACTATTCTACCTTGTCTAGTCTAGGAACATGACCAACTAAACCACAGTACAATTCATTAATGTAACACGTTGCTTCCTACAGATATCAAGAATATTCACTTCATTAACCGAAGTACCTGTCCACTTGTCACTGGATAATCTTTTAAAACAAAGTAATAATTCTGATGATCTAAGAAGTCAAACCCTACCATTTGATATTTTATATAAGGTAAAATGCAACTCGTAACATGCTCTAGCTAAGCATTAAGAGAGAGGAGGACTATTTTCGTTCATGGCATGTGAGGGATAATGCAGTAGCTTTGTTCTCTGTACTTCCCTTGAAGAATATAACAAAAATAATTACTCACCTTTCTGATGAGTAAAGGTATGGCCACCAGACAACTGCAAATGTTCCTATTACCACCAAACCCAACCTTGACACCTCAAGAAATGGATTCTTTCGCCGGAGGCATTTTCCTAAGAGATGACTGAAGAAAGCAGGCGTAAAGTATGCACTCATCTGCTGAAAATTCCACAAAAGGGCCATAAATGGATAAGCATGAATAAATATCTTAACATGACAAACATGACCAAACTACCAAATGTGGACATTGATACACGAAAATAGCCAAGAAAATCAAAACAGGTTGCAAGTATTTGATACCCTAATATTGCATAGCCTTTGATTAATTTTGTCATTTTATGCAGCAAACAATCTCATATCTAATCCTGTAATTTCATGAGAAAACTGGTGACAACAACACCATTAAATAAAGATTCTGCAACTATATGAATTGACTCTAAAATGGCAGCAATGAGTAGGAGGAGAATACAACTACCCTCAAGATTGTTGACGCCTTAATTTTTATTTAGGTTAAATTTTTATTTTCTTTATTTTATCTTTTTTAGATAATAAATAAACAAATAACAGAAAAAAAAAAAAAAAGCAGCCCCCCTCCTTTTTTTCCTCTCCCTTGCACGGGCCCCCGCGTGACCTTCTTCTTCCCCCATCTTCTTCTTCCTTCTTCTTTCTTCTTCTTCCTCCTCCTCCCTTTCTCCGCCTCTGTATTTCACGCGCGTCAACGCCGACGCGCGAGGGATAGCCTACGGCCAAGGAGGGTAGGCCGGCGTCGCCCGGAGATGACGGATCTCAAGCGCCATTAATGGCTGCCTTCAATGCCGAGCACGCCTCACTTGGATAAGCTCGGATGGGACGCCGGTCCAGCCGAGAGAAAATCGGTCGGCAAGCCGAAGGCCGGCGATTGAAGCCCTCCGTCGACCGGACTCCCCTCGCCTATAAATAGGCCTCTCCCGACAACGGCAAAAGACGCCGAGAACGACACGAGACAGCGAGCTCCGAGATTCATCCCACTGAGAGACTTCGGGGGAGAAGTCGAAGAGCGAGCGAGAGAGAAATCGGGCCGCGAGCTCGGCCGACCTCCCACCGAGAGACTTCGGGAGGCCGCCGGCGAGCAAGTCCGACAGGTCGATCCGGCCGGTGGAGGCTCGGATCTGGCCGGAGAGAGAGAGAAGCGAGGTCGGAGGAGGTGCAGAGGTTCTGGATTCGCGAAGAGGGGCGGAAGAAGGTCCCACCCCGACGCCGCTGCTGTGCAAAATCCCGCCGTGCCGCCGAGCGCCTCCGCCGCTGCTGCCTTCGATCTGGCATTGTTGCCGTCGCCATCCCCGTTCGAGAGAAGGTAAAAAAAGCGTCGCCGTTACCGTTGCCGTCGCCGTTGTCGCCTTCGTCGTCGCCGCCGTAGTCGCCGTCGCCGCCAAACACCTCGGTTCCCCCTCGGCGCCCGGATTCGCAAACCCTAGGGTTTGCGGTTTTCGGGTCGTCGAGTCGGATCCGGGTCTCGGAACCGGGTAGGGTTTGCGAGATTCGGGGATGCGGGAATCGGGTTGCGATCCGGGTCGGAGCCGGGTAGGGTTGCGGGGAGTTGGGTCGCGGAGCGAGTATTCGGGCCGGGCCGGGCGTCCCAAAACGCCCGGCCATGGCGTCGTTTTATATATATATTAAAAAAAAAATGAAAAAAAGTCGGGCCGCAACGCGGGCCTGTCCGCGTGCGGGTTGCCGACCCGGTCGGACCCAACCCGCGAGCCCGACCCGGTCGGCTTTTCTTTTATTTTAAAAAATATTTTAATAAATAAATAAAAATAAATAATTTATTTTAAAAAAATCAAAAAATGATTTATTTTCGAAAAATATTCAAAAATATTAAAAAATATTTTATTTTCCGAAAAATAAAAAAAATAAAAAAATGTCATATTTTCCTAAAAAAGCCAAAAAAAGTCAGAAAAAGTAAAAAAAAAATGATTTATATTTTCAGAAAAAATAAAAATCCAAAAAATGCTTTTTATGTAAAAAAAATGAGAAAAGACCCAAAAAATGTTTTCCCTCCACAAAATGCATGGAAAACCCCTCAAAAATCCAAAAAGCCTTAGAGTTTAAACAAGATTAGGTACCGAAAGGGTATTAATGATTAACTAGTGTAATCAAGTCCCCGATCCTAATTTTTCTGGTTGCGCAGAAGCGAGTATTTCTCCCGATACTTTGCTTTGGGTTTCTAATCGACCCACCTCAAATCGATTAGTGGTGACTCCGTTTTAAAATTAACTTACAGGTTAAAAACTTGGACCATTAAGTCGTGAATTGGTGGACTTGGGAGAGTCCGGGCATAACTAATTTTAGCCGAGCCATTAGCCTCCTTAGGCACTCGTACCCAATTGCGGGTGCCGAAAAAAGGAGGTCGCGACAGCTTGGCGACTCTGCTGGGGAACTTTGAGGACTTAGGCCATTTTATTTTGTTTAAGCACTTTACTAACTTGTTTTTTTATGCAGGTCAATAGCCTAAATGTTTATTTTAATTTTGGTTAAAATAGACTGTTATAAACTATTGTGCATGATTTACTTTTTTAGCACTACACATGGCACACACAACCCGGCCGCCGGACTCCGGGCCGCTATAGGATTTCTAGGATGGTGTTAAGAAAGATACGACCTCGAACGCGAGACTGCGATGTAGAGGTTGCCTTTCTTTTCCCCGAATTCCTCAGCCGAGGTTAGGAGGATATGCTGCCACGCGAGACTGCGATGAGCGGATACCCTTTTAATTTCAACAAATCTTCTCAGTTAGAAATCGAGCCACACGTCCCATCTGTATGTTCCTGTGCTTGCAATTTTCTTTAAAAGCAAAGTAATTTATATACTTTTACTCAGTCTTTTCGGCTCATGGCAAATAGGGTCGGAGTTGTGTATTTCCCTTTCTTATATACGATGGGAAGATTCGATATCTAGTTCATTCCTACCCCAAAGGAAGAGCTTCTCGGATGGTGGAAGCAATTAGATCGGCTCGGCCAAGAGTGCGTCAAAGCAAAAATCGGTCATCTCCTCCCATTGCTCCAAATCAATATCCACTGGGGTCATGCAAGCACTACCACATTTCGGGTGCCCTGAAGCATCCACCTTCATGTTCGGCAAATTTGAACCGACTCCGACTTTAGAAGAGTACAATCTCGCCATAGGAATGCCTCGGGAAGCGAGCTTGCCAAGCCACCAATCGGCATTGACCCCGTGGTTAGTCTATCGCGGTTTCTAAAAAGTCATTTGGTAAGAGAAATTGTTCAAGCCAACAACAATGCTTTTCCGCTATCATCTTTAACTGAATGCTTTGAAAAACAATCAATGACCCAAAAAGCCAAGATCTTCCTCTTAGCATTCTTTGGATTTATTATCTTTCCCCATCGAAAGAATGCTATAAATCCTTCAATCACATGGGTGATAAATCAAGTCATTTTTGGAGCAGGATATGTGAACATGGTTTTAGCCGAAACGTTTTTATCCCTTAATCGTTTTAAAGAAAAAAAAAAAGAAAAAATCATGAGGGCCGCCCCAGAAATTTTACAAATGTGGTTCTTTTCCCATATCAAAGGATTTGGGCACCTCATGCAAATATTTGAAATCAATGAATTCAAACACCCATTGCAAAAGTTTCAAAGCTTGGAAAAATACTCTCCCAACGAGGAATATTCTCGATGGATTAACTTATTAAGAAACCCTGTCCCCGAGACATTCCTATGGCGAGCTAAGTGGTTCATGGCGGGAGAGGTGCGCTTTGCGCTTGATTATTACGACCTCATCCCATTGCTGGGCCTCTCCGGAGCTACCTCATATTATCCATATAGGGTGGCTCGTCAATACTGGGGTCCTCCAAGAAATCCCGCCACCGCTCAAATCGGGATTGTTCCGAATCCTTTTCACCCGTACAGACTACAACTACTTGGAGGAGATTCGCATAATTCAGAATGCATGGAGTAGATGTCACACTGAAAAGATTGTTATACCGGAAGGTTGAAGGGACAGGAAAAAGCTCATCATGCATCCACATTCTACATCCTCAACCATGTAATTCCCGATGAGCTGCAACCAGTAATCCCTGATGTAGTTGATAAACTTACCCTACAAGGGCGAATCGAATCTCTTGAAAAGAGTTTGGAGACAAGCAGGAGACACGTATCGAAGCTAGTACGAAGAAGCAAGCAGCTTCACAAGACTGGAGCTTCCCATTGCATATAAAAATGGGCAGCAGGACTTTTGATGTAAATAATGTGAATATCTAGGGTCGTTCTGACTTGTGTAAAGAGCCCCTTTGGCATTGTATAAATCTCCCGTTAATAAATAAGGATGACTCGACCCTTGCCATGAGCCAGTTTTCCATGTGTTTCCTTCATTTACGTTTTCTCCACTTTCTGTGCTACAGGTAATCACATCATAGTCATATTCGCCAAATTCAAAAGCTAGAATGGCTGAAGAAAATGTACCAAGCCGTGTTGAGATTATGGAAAGTGAAATGAAGCAGGTCTTCAATGTGCTTCAACAACTCTCAAAGCATATAGATTCCATCCAAGGCAAATTGGCTCCCGCCCCAACCTCAATCGAAGTATTGTTACCGCAATCGTCTATTCGAGGTGATCAAGGAAGAGATACCGATGATAACATGCCCGAATTAGAGGATGATACGCACCAAATCATAGTTGAGAAAGCAAAGCCCAACAGTTTGTCTAAGACTGAACATGACAAACGCCTTGAGAAACTTGAAGAGAGGCTAAAACAACTACAGGGCCTTCAAGATCCTACTCCAACAGACCTCTCCATCTACTCTAAGGTCAAAATGCAGAAAAATTCAAAATGCCCGAGTTTGAGAAGTACGATGGCACGACTCCGCCCAAGGGCTCACTTGCAAATGTATTTGGTTCGAATGACCCAAGACGTTAATAATGTACCTTTAATGATCCAGTTGTTCCAGTCAAGCTCGGTAGGTCCCGCCCGAGGTGGTACATCAAAAAGAACATAAACCTCATCGAGACATGGAGTGAAGCAAGTGAGGCATTCCTCAAGCGGTACAAATTCATAATGGACATTACCCCTTCTCGTGAGGATCTCGATCGCACGGAAAAGAAAAAGTAGGAATCTTTCAAAGAATATGCTATTAGATAGAGGAATCTCGCCGCCCGGATCGAGTCTTGAGCCAACTGACTTTGAATTGAGAAAAATGTTCATCAAAACCCTCCCCTTATGAATACCGCAATCGGATGGTGACTACGATCGCCGAATCATTCAATCAACTCATTCCAGTGGGAGAGCAGATTGAGATAGGTTTAAGGGACGGCTGGTTCACTGAGCCTGCACCTGTCAGCTAGAAGGCTCAACATGAAAAAGATAAAGAACCCTTGATTGATGTCAATGCCACCTACACTGCAAACACCGGTCACCTCCCGACCGTTCAGACAAGCACAGGCCAACAACAGACTAATAGCCGTCCACCCCAACGCTACAACAACCGAAGACAATTTACTCCGCTTCCTGGATCTCCCTCCCAGGTTTTGGCAATCCTCCGAAACAAGAGCCTCCTTTCAATTGAGCCAAGACGACCCAACGCTGAAAACTTCTTCAGCTATGACCCATCCAAAAAATGTGACTATCACATGGGAGAAGTAGGCCATTCAACTGATGAGTGTTTCGTCCTTAAGCATCGGATCCGAACCGCTTTGGACACTAAGGCCTTCTCATTCCAAACCGCAAAGCCAAATGTCCAAAGCAATCCGCTCCCTGATCATGCTGACATAGTAAACATGATATTTAGTTCTGAAGCCGGTCAAATCAGAAATGTCAATGCATATATTGTTGACATCTATCGAGGGCTAGTAGAAACCGGGTATTATCCGGGTGATGAAATACCACCCTTTGCAATAATGGAGGAAAGGGTATTAAGAATGATAGAGGCCGGAAAAATCGTGTACATTGGCCACGCCAGCATAGTTTCTACCATATCGCAAGTCCTCATCAACTGGGAGGAAGAATTTGCCACGCTAAATGCGGAAAAGGAGAAGAAGGATTCCACCTCACCCGAGAGCGTCTTTGAAAGGAAGGGAGCCATTGTTCAACCATCAACAACGAAACAGCTATAGTCATCGAGATCCCCCACCTTACAAATACGAATACAACAATGCGGTACCATGGTCTTATGACCTTGATGTTGGTTTAGTCACGAGATCGGGCGAACCTATGCTCAAGCAAATACTCGTCGCTAAGCCCGTCACCGACGAAGAAGCCAAGGAGTTTTTGGCCGTAGTTAAGACCAAAGTGAATATAATGTGGTGGAACAGTTACGAAAATCACCAGCACAGATCTCTCTGCTGGAATTGCTTCGGACATCTATCAAGCACCGAAATCCCTCATGAAAGTATTAAGTGAAGTACATGTCCCTGAAACGATTGAGCATGACAAACTCGAGGAATTTGTCAGTACCATCCTTCTAAAGAATCAAATGGCATTTTCTGATGAAGAAATTCCTGAGGAGGGTAGAGGACACACCAAGGGCCTCTACATATTAGTCAAGTGCAACGCATCTCACGTCGCTCGAGTACTGATTGACAATGGATCTGCTCTTAACATATGTCCACTAGCGACACTCTGTCGCCTTAAAATAGAAAGATCATGGATCCAGGTACCCAAGACTTCTGTTCGAGCATTCGATGGAACAAAGAAGGAAACAGTGGGAGAGATCGAGCTTGACATTCAAATTGGCCCAACCATATTCAAAATTTTGTTCTAGGTGATGGATATTCCCACTACGTTCAATTTCCTCTTAGGGCGCCCATGGATCCACGTTGCAAGAGCAGTACCTTCGAGCCTTCACCAAAGTGTAAAGTTCGTGGTTGGAGGAAAACTGATCACTGTCCGAGGAGAAGAAGATCACCGCATCTACCACGAGACGGCCATCCCTTATGTTGAACCTAGTGACAAAAGCGAAGCCAGCTATCAATCGTTCGAGCTCGTGTCTACTATACACGAAACTCGAGGGACTTTGCCCCTCATCCCCGAGATATCAAGCACTGCAATCATGGTAGGAAAAATCATGGTTGGACACGGTTTTCTTCGAGGACAAGGGCTTGGTAGGAGAGGCCAGGGCACCCGTCGCCCTATTGAAGCCCCGAGGAGACCTTATACTATCGGTTTAGGATATTCCCGGATAGAAAAGCAAAGAAAAAGTCGGCCTTGTATATCCCCGTCTCGAGGAAACTTTCCCAGCCCGGCCCGGATGATGATGCATGAGGAAGAGGAAGTGAATACTTCAAAATGGTTCAACCCGGAAGCACGAAATTACCCATAATCCGGGAAGACACAACTTGGCTCTCACTTATAAAGAAGGAGGGGTCAGATGACATGACCACCATGTTCGGGGACATTTTCATAGGTGCCATTGAGGAGGAGCAGTTAGAAGAGACAGGCGATAACTTCTCGTTTATCCAGCTTCAACACCAAGTCGAAGAATTACGCAAGACTGTACACCATTTGATGAGAAAACTTCGCTTAAGCTACCCGTGCATTCCGCTCTTGTCACAATGAGGAGTTGGTAGTAAATGAAGAAGACCCTACTGACACGATCTGGCAAGGGGCTCGGCTACCCCAGTCTTCAAGAAACACCCGGCCATATTCACCTCTTCCTAAATTAATGGCCATTATTTTCCCCATCCTCCTAGAGTAGGGGATAATCGGCAGGGAACTGAGCCATCCTACTCTCGAGTACTTCCTTGATTACGATCCATCCAAGAAATGTGATTATCATTCGGGGAATTGGGACACTCGCTAGATGACCGCACCATCCTAAGAAGCAAGGTTCGGGACCTTTTGGATGCTTTGGGGTATTCACGTTCCGCTCTCCGTGGCCTGTGCTTTGGCAAGGATCACCTCCTCGTGGTACCCAAAGCACCCGTACCATGTTCCCTGAGCACGCTAAGGAAGCGCGTAGAGGAGAGGCAATCATGGACACTTTGGGCAAATCAAGTGGTAAATTTGACTATTATGTCAATTATAACCAACCCTGATGTAGCCCCCAAGAAGTAGCGGCTAAGAAGAACTAAGCCTGAGTTGTCAAAAAAGATTGAAGAAGAAGTAATGAAGCTCCTGGAAGTAGGCTTCCTCGAAGTCTCGCAATATCCTAGTTGGGTAGCAAACGTTGTACCGGTGAAGAAGAAAGATGGTCGAATCCGAATTTGTGTCGACTCGACTACCGTGATTTGAACAAAGCAAGCCCAAAGGATGATTTCCCACTACCTCACATAGACGTTCTTGTGGATAGTACTTGCTGGATTTAAACTTTTCTCTTTCATGGATGGATTCTCGGGATACAACCAAATAAAAATGAAGGAGGAAGACAAGGAGAAGACTGCATTCATTACTCCATGGGGAACTTTTCACTATAAGGTCATGCCTTTTGGCCCGAAAACCCCTGGAGCAACTTACCAACGTGCCATGGTCACCATTTTTCATGACATGATGCACAAAGAAATTGAAGTATATGTCGATGACATGATCGCCAAAACCAGACATGGAGAATACCATGTGAAGACCCTGGAGAAATTATTCGATCGGCTTCGCCAGTTCAAGTTGCGCTTGAACCCAGCAAAATGTGTGTTTGGGGCAACTTCCGACAAATTACTTGGGTTCATTGTGAGTTGTAAAGGGATAGAAGTAGACCGTCAAAAACCAATGCGATATTTGAGATGTTTCCTCCTCGACCGTAAAAGAAGTCGGGGCCTCCGGGAAGATTAAATTACATTGCGCGATTCATTTCCCAGCTTTCGAAACTGCAAAACCTTTCTTTAAACTTCTCGGGAAGAATGCACAAATCAAATGGGATGACGATTGCGGACCGGCGTTTGAAAATCTAAAAAAGAGACGATGAAGCCCCGGTTTTAGTACCCCGACTCAGGGCACCCTTTGACCCTCTACCTTACCATCAACAAAGTGAATCCCTAGGTGCAATGTTGGCACGAGTAAAAGGCCCCATGATGGAAAGGAGCGAGCCATTTACTATTTGAGTAAAAAGTTCACCACGTCAGAACAAAACTACTCAAAATCAGAAAAAACATGCGCTGCATTGGTATGGGTGTTGCACAGACTCCGGCAGTATACCTTGCATTACCAAACATTCCTTGTAACTAAGAGTGACCCAATCAAGTATTTGCTCGGTTGCCCGGCCTTAGTGGGAAAATTGGCCAAATGGCAAATCTTGATCTCAGAATTCGACATCCAGGTGATGTCGCAAAAATCAGTTAAAGGTCGGGTGATTGCTGATATGTTAGCAGATTGCCCTAAAGAAGTACGTGAGAATCATTCCCCAGACAACCGAATTTCAACAGTAGAAGAGGACACATGGACTATGTTCTTTGACGGAGCTGTAAATTTGTCGTTCGTGCACCGGGGGCGAGTCTTGATATCCCGAAATGGGCAACATCATCCTGTGGCTGCAAAATTGATGTTTCCATGCACCAACAATATAGCCGAATATGAAGCATGCATCCTCGCCCTACAAGCAGCTATTGGAATGGAAGTGTCAAAACTCAAAGTATTCGGTCACTCCGCCTTAATTATCCTCCAGATTGTGGGTGAGTGGAAGACAAGAGACGCTAAACTAGTGCCTTATCACGACTACTTGGAAGAATTGGTAGGGGAATTCCAGGACGTCTCGTTTGAATACCTACCTAGAATTCATAACCGGTTCCGACGCACTAGCAACACTATCATCTATGTTACAAGTAACGAAAGGGTTAGAAGTAGAGCCTTTGAAGATTGAAGTCCTAACAAGACAGGCCCACTGTATGACTATAACTGAAGAACCCGACGAGAAACCCTGGTATTACGACATCATGAGATACATCCAAAAGCAGGAATTCCCTAAAGAAAGCACTCCCCCTGATCGAAAATACCTAATGAAAATGGCTTCGAGGTTCTTCGTTAGCGGTGAAAATTTGTACAAAAGATCGTATAACTCAGTCCTGCTAAGGTGTGTGGATGCAAATGAAGCCACACGAATAATGCAAGAAATACATGGGGGAGTATGTGGCCCTCACATGAATGGACGTATGTTGGCCAAAAAAATAATGAGATTGGGTTATTATTGGTTCCCTTTAGAGAGTGATTGTGCTCAACATGTGAGAAGCTGTCATCGTTGTCAGATTCACGGGGACAAGATAAATGTCCCTCCAACTGAATTGCATCGTTATCGAGCCATGGCCATTCTCAATGTGGGGCATCGATGTAATTGGCCCAATCAATCCGAAGGCGTCAAATGGGCACCGGTTCATTTTGGTCGCGATCGACTACTTCTCAAAATGGATCGAGGCCGCATCCTATGCAAGCGTAATCGCACGAAACGTTATGAAGTTCATCGACGTGACATAATCGCCCGTTATGGCGTACCGGAAGCTATCCTCACCGACAATGGGTCAAACCTGAACAATAAGTTGATTGGTCAATTGTTTTCTGAGTTCAAAATCCAACATCTGAACTCATCCCCTTATCGTCCACAAATGAATGGAGCCGTGGAAGCCGCCAACAAGAACATCAAGAGAATCCTATCCAAGACAGCTGAAAACTACCGCGACTAGCATGAGAGGTTACCCTTTGCACTAATAGCATATCGAACTTCGATTCGAACTTCCACTGGGGCAACACATTTTTCCCCGGTTTACGGCATGGAGGCAGTTTTACCTATAGAAGTAGAAATCCCTTCCCTGCGAATTTTATCCCAGGCAGGGTTGTCCAAGGAAGAATGGACACAACAAAGGCTTGAGCAACTGAATATGATCGATGAAAACGATCGAAAGCCCTCTGTCATGGTCGGTGTTACCAGCAGAGGGTAGCTCGATCGTTCAATCAAAAGGTGCGACCCAAGCACTTCGAGGTAAATGAGCTAGTCTTGAGAAAGACGCTGCCAATCTTTCCGTAACCCGGAGGCAAGTTCACCCCAAATTACAAGGGTCCTTATGTAATAAAGAAGATACTCCCCGGAGGAGCCTTGATCCTAACTGAGATGGATGGGCGAGAATTCTCTAAACCGGTTAATTCCGATGTTGTAAAAAAGTACTACCCTTGAAAGATGCTCATTGTCCGGCCTTGCCAAGTACTTCTCTATCAGAATGAAAATGCCTATGCACCTTTATATATGAGTGATGTATTTACACCATCATAAAAATCCGTTTGAATGATCCAACAAAGAAGAATGAATGATAATCACCAGCATTTAAGGAAGTGTCGAAAATCAAGTAACAAACTCGATGGCATAACTTGAGCAAATCGACATTACCCAGGCAGGCGCGTGAGAGTAATCCATGTCAATTTTGCCCAGCTCAGTGTAAAGGACCCGTCATTCAGGAACCAGCCTGGTTAGAAGGAACCTTCTGTCTCAATCAACAATCTTAGAATCTGAAAGCCTCACTTCTTGTTCCAGACACATGCTTTTGCAAGAAAAAGAAAATTCCACAGAAGGGAGGCGTTGAAGATGAATCAATGACCATCAATCATGCATACATGGTCACGAATGAGGAAGGCCAATTGAAAGAAATATCGAACTGTGTCAAGACGAAGAGGCTGTCATCAACATTAAGAGATCCCTAGAAGTTAGCAAATATAAACTCTGGGGAAGGGTAATTTGGTATCGTTTCCAATACTCCCACTATTTGAACTCACTTTTGACATATTTTCTCCTATTCACAGGAAGCATAGGGTTCAAGAAATAAGCTTAATGGTTAAATTGGGCAAATCAAGTGACTCATATCGATTTATCTAACTTGGTATAAAAGGACGTGTCGTCCAAGAGCCGGTTCGGTTAAATAAAAAAGGCAGCGCCCTACGGACACCATCGGCACCTCTAGCCGAGTGGTACCCGGGAAGAAGTGAAGTGGTCCGAAGTTGGGGGTTCGAATCCCCGACGCGGCAGTTAGCCGCTTGGTAAAAAAAAAGAAAAGAAAACTAATAAAAAATTTTGCTTCTCTTGCACTTGCAAATTACGAGAGAGCAGGTGACTTATCAGAGTGAAAAGTGCAGGGCTTCGTGTCCCACTCGCACTTCAGGTTCATCCAACCATTTGCAAACCAATGAAGGATAATGTTGTATCGCTCCCAGTTGTCCGACTCCTGAGATAGTTCGTGACTAACACGTTCCCTTTTGTCTATTGCAGGATCACTTGGCCGTTAAAGATACGAATAACAAATCAAGGAAAGACATGTCAAACTCTGATAAGCTCTCCTAAATGAAATGGCATCCCGAGGGCAAAAACAGAGATGCCCGATCGATCCCCAACCCGGCTGATCCTTCATGTGTCATTTCCCTACTCAATAGGAACAATCCATTGACACCCATTTGTGAATAACCCTTTTTGATGCTCAAAATTTAATACATTTGGAAACACCATTTTGTTAACCCTTAAAGCTGCCAACAAGGTCTTTTTGAACAAAAACCATTAATTTGTTTTAAGAGTACAAACTCCATCATATTCAAAATGTTGCATGTCATTTCCAGATGAATTCTGCATGATGATTTTTGTCTGTCTAAATCACTGATTCCATTAAGGATTATTAGAATAGACAGCTAAATGAAGAATACAAGATTAATCGAGCATGCTGGATGAGGCGTGTCAGAATGATGAAAGGCAAGCCATATCCTCACACAGTCTTCCAATTATACACTTGTGAGATGAGTGCAGAAAATTCCATGACTACAGGGTAAAGAGTCCTCTCGCGAATGGTACGATGACCAAAATAGTGGGAGGCATACCATTGCTCACTTTGAGCCCCATACACTGGCCAAATTTCTGTCTTACACCCCCCGGTCGAAGAACCACCTCACACTGGGGCAAGTTGAAGGCAAGTTAGCATCACGAAGTGAGAAAAGGGATAGAAATTCTCTTGCTTGCACTTGCATCAATCTTTGAGTGTCTTTATTGCATATGAACACTCACGTTAATTTAAGTGCCCTAGAGTCATGAAGAGCAATTCTTTCTTTACGCACTTGTATCCATTGTACAACCCAATTGAGTCTGTAAATTCACCCTCACATGGAGGCAAAGCAGAAGCTGCTGCCACTCGAGCAGCATAATCATAAGCGCCGGCAAAAGATGAAGGCTCAATAGTCTAACAAAGACGTTTACTTGAACTTGTCAAGATCAGCTCTCAAGCAACAATAGCAAAATAGGGGCATAAAAAAGCAGTGTACCTGGTAAAAGCAAGGTCAATGCCCGTAGATAAAAAAAAAAAAAAAACAAAAGCAAAAACTATGGACATAAAAAAGCAGTGTACCTGGTAAAAGCAAGGCCGATGCCCCAAACAAAAATACAGCCATCTGTATTCCCAAGAGAAGTTGCTGTTGTGGTTCAATTGACAGAGCCTTCATCTGACTGTGAGATGAAAGACCAATGACAAATGTCAAGGCAATCACCAGCTCTCACCCTTTTACACATAAGTCAAGCCTACATTGCGTCCCATTGTAAAAGTCTCTTCAGACTAGGGGCACTTCAATTAACGTAGGATTTCATATGTTTATAAACATCACTCGAAGAAGTACGAGCAAGATTATTCTATCTCTTTTCGTAGGACTCTTGACTTGCAAACCCGGAGATAATCGTGCAACATCCTTCCCACAAAGCCATGACCTTATTGGTCCCCTTTGATAAGCCATTGACCAAGCCTTCGTCACAATTCTAACAAAGACCTCTCACATTGGTAAAGTCGTATCATTTGCAAGAATACTCGAACCCCTGTTGACATGATGGTAGTGAGACAATGTGGTCCTTATAAATCCTGCATCAATGGTCAGGATAAAACAGCCTTTTCCATGAGAGCGAGTGAAAAGTCCTTTCAAACTGAAAGTCCCTCGTCCGGCATGCTCAAGACATCTACATTCTAAATGAAAGTTGTCTTTCAAAATCTTCCCAGTGGAATTCAAATGGTACAAAATTGACGAGATCATCATGCATAAGTCACATTTAAAATTTTCGAATTTACAGCATATACAATCTTTGTGTACATGTGTGCATATTGTGTAAATAGCGAACACACTTTTAGAGATCAAAGATATCGCCAGAAAAACATTTCTCCATCCTTACTCCCAAAGCTTTATGTTTGATAATCTTTGAGTACCCACCACTGTCTAGGTACACCCTCTTACTGATACTTAGCTTGTTCAAGTTGTCCCTAAGTATTGATATCTGCGATTGTCCAAACATTCCCCCGTTTTTGAGTGTCTGCCGCTACTCAAGTGCTCCCTTTGTTGACATTCGATCTATTCATGTTGTCTTTAAAGTTTTGATATTTGCAATTGTCCAAGTATCCCTTTGTCTTTGAGTATCAACCCTCGTTCAGGTACTCCTTTTCTATGACACTCGACCCGCTCGCGTGGTCTTCAAAATTATGTCATTGAATGCTAGCAGCCACTCAAGTATTCCACCACATTATGCGCCCGCGATCACCTGTATGCTTTCTTACACTTGGACCGGTTGAGTGGTCCATCATCATATCATTAAATATTTGTGTTCATCCAAATATTCCTCTACTTTGTACACCTGTGTGCTTGCGGCCATCCAGGTAAGCCTTGTGCTACATTCAAAATTCTCAATTTCTAGAAGGTGGGAGACCTTCACAAATATCTCAGGTACGTCCTCAATATTCCATTTTACCAGGAGGTGAGAGACCTTCACGAATATCTCAGGTACGCCCTCGATATTCCCAATTACCAGGAGGTGAGAGACCTTCACGAATATCTCAGGTACGCCCTCGATATTCCCAATTACCAGGAGGTGAGAGACCTTCACGAATATGCGGGGCACGCCCTCGATATTCCAACTACCAAGAGGTGAGAGACCTTCACGAATATGCGAGATCCATCCTCGATATTCCCACTACCAGGAGGTGAGAGACCTTCACAAAATATCCAAGGTATCTCTCAAATCGATGCTCTGAGAAAGGTCGGTGCATCCGCTTGAGAAAGGTCGGGTATCAACTGGTGTCCTCGACTGAGGTCAGACACCTCACAAACAGATGCCCTGAGAAAGGTCGGCGCATCCTCCCGAAAAGGTCGGGTACCAACGGTGTTTTTGACAAAGATCGACACCCTCACAAAACAGATGCCCCGAGAAAGGTCGGCGCATCTCCGTCAAGGCGATCGAAGAAAGGTTCAGTCCTAGACAAACTATTGATTGTTTTAACAAGCGACCGAAGAATGGTTCGAGTCCCGGAGAAGCAATTTCCCGTCACAACCACCGAAGAATGGTTCGGGTCCGAGACAAACCACCGATTTCTCCAACGGGCGACCGAAGAATGGTTCGGGTCTGGAAGAGCAATTTCTGTCAAGGTGACCGAAAACAGGCGACCGAAGAATGGTTCGAGTCCTGGAAAAGCAACCTCCTCATATCACCAGGTATTTTCTTATCTGTCTTAGTATATGTAAAGTTATATTGCTCTTTTTCTGCATAAAATAATAAGTCCCAAATAAAATATAATATGCTACGCATGCATGGATAAAATTTAGGCATTAGTTGTCTTTGAATGCAACCTCTGCGAGCTCACCTTCAAAGAGGGGCAGCTGTTGACGCCTTAATTTTTATTTAGGTTAAATTTTTATTTTCTTTATTTTATCTTTTTAGATAATAAATAAACAAATAACAGAAAACAAAAAAAAAAAAAAAACAAAAAGCAGCCCCCCCCTCCTTTTTTTCCTCTCCCTCGCACGGGCCCCCCGCGCGACCTTCTTCTTCCCCCATCTTCTTCTTCCTTCTTCTTTCTTCTTCTTCCTCCTCCTCCCTTTCTCCGCCTCGTATTTCACGCGCGTCAATGCCGATGCGCGAGGGACAGCCTACGGCCAAGGAGGGTAGGCCGACGTCGCCCGGAGATGACAGATCTCGGCGCCATTAATGGCTGCCTTCAATGCCGAGCACGCCTCACTTTGGATAAGCTCGGATGGGACGCCGGTCCAGCCGAGAAAATCGGTCGGCAAGCCGAAGGCCGGCGATTGAAGCCCTCCGTAGACCGGACTCCCTCTCGCCTATAAATAGGCCTCTCCCGACAACGGCAAAGGACGCCGAGAACGACACGAGACAGCGAGCTCCGAGATTCATCCCACTGAGAGACTTCAGGGGAGAAGTCGAAGAGCGAGCGAGAGAGAAATCGGGCGCGAGCTGGCCGACCTCCCACGAGAGACTTCGGGAGGCCGCCGCAAGCGAGTCCGACAGGTCGATCCGGCCGGTGGAGGCTTGGATCGGCCGGGAGAGAGAGAAGCGAGGTCGGAGGAGGTGCAAAGGTTCGGATTCGCGAAGAGGGGTGGAAGAAGGTCCCACCCCGACGCCGCTGCTGTGCGAAATCCCACCGTGCCGCCGAGCGCCTCCGCCGCCGCCTTCGATCCGGCATTGTTGTCGTCGCCATCCCCGTTCGAGAAAAGGTAAAAAAGCGTCACCGTTGTACCGTTGCCGCCGCCCGTTGTCGCCACCAAACACCTCGGTTCCCCCTCGGCGCCGCGGATTCGCAAACCCTAGGGTTTGCGGTTTTCCGGTCGTCGAGTCGGATCCGGTCTCGGAACCGGGTAGGGTTTCGTGAGATTCGGGCGGCGGGAATCGGGTCGCGATCCGGGTCGGAGCCGGGTAGGGTTCGCGGGGAGTTGGGTCGCGGAGCGGGGTATTCGGGCCGGGCCGGGCCGGGCGTCGTCCAAAATGCCCGGCCATGGCGTCGTTTTATATATATATTTAAAAAAAAAATGAAAAAATCTGAGTTGGGCCCGCAACGCGGGCCCGTCCGTGTGCGGGTTGCCGACCCGGGTCGGACCCAACCCGCGAGCCCGACCCGGTCGGCTTTTCTTTTATTTTAAAAATATTTTAATAAATAAATAAAAATAAATAATTATTTTAAAAAAAAATCAAAAAATGATTTATTTTCGAAAAATATTCAAAAATATTAAAAAATATTTTATTTTCCGAAAAATCAAAAAAATCAAAAAAATGTCATATTTTCCTAAAAAAGCCAAAAAAAGTCAGAAAAAGTAAAAAAAAAATGATTTATATTTTCAGAAAAATCAAAAATCCAAAAAATGCTTTTTATGTCAAAAAAATGAGAAAAAGACCCAAAAAATGTTTTCCCTCCACAAAATGCATGGAAAACGCCTCAAAAATCCAAAAAGCCTTAGAGTTTAAACAAGATTAGGTACCGAAAGGGCATTAGTGATTAACTAGTGTAATCAAGTCCCCGATCCTAATTTTTCTGGTTTGCGGGAGCGAGTATTTCTCCCAATACTTTGCTTTGGGTTTCTAATCGACCCACCTCAAATCGATTAGTGGCGACTCCGTTTTAAAATTAACTTACAGGTTAAAAACTTGGACCATTAAGTCGTGAATTGGTGGACTTGGGAGAGTCCGGGCATAACTAATTTTAGCCGAGCCATTAGCCTCCTTAGGCACTCGTACCCGATTGCGGGTGCCGAAAAAAGGAGGTCGCGACAAAGATTCAATATGGTTATGTGAAATTAATCATATTGGTGTTGTTCATAAACTAAGACAATTGTATTTTATTAGAGTTTAAAGATAAAAAGTAGCTTTTAACCATTTTTTCGTCATAGGATATCATGAAAATATAGATAGACAGTCATCAATTAGATAACTCCTAATATTGTAGGAAATAAACAGAAAGCAGAAACGACTGTAGCAACTTTCTAAGTCCAAAGGCTTATCTCAGCTCGTTTGGAAGGCAAGGAGGTAGATTAATAAAAGACTTTTTGGAGTGGAAGGATAATTTGAAGGGAACTTGAACGCCAATGATAACCCAAGTCAAAGAAAAATTACAAGCAGTCGCATTTTGCCCTTATTCAACTTCTCTTTACTTCCATCATGTAGAATTGTGAATTTAAGGCTAAGGAGGTCACTTTCAAATAAGATTTTAAATTACAAATGCTCTCAAATGGATGCTCTCTCTTAGGCATCACCTCATTCATGACACCTCTATTGAGAAAACATTTCCTAACAAATTTTGAAGATTGACAAAACTTATCCGGAATAAAGACTTTGATTATGATGATAAGTATTTTTTAGGTGGAAAGTCTAATGGATGTGATAAGATGTTATCAATTAGAACCAAAGTTGTAGCTTAATTATTTCATTCCATATATGTTTTGTCAAACAACTAGGAAATGAGACAATATACTCGTGCAATGGCTAATGGCACTGATTGGATTCCTTGCCTTATATATAAGAAGTTCCAAAGGAAAGTTTTCTAAAAATATCTCTCGAAGATTTGGAATTCTTGAAATGTTAGACTTGAGGCAAAGCATTCTTTCCAAATTGAAGTACTCAACTTTTGGAAACCTAAACTGTTGTATGGGTAGTAAAAACTATAGGAAGCTTCATTCTCGACAACCTTGAAGCAATCGGATTTTCTAAGCAAGATCTAGGCTAATGGGTAGATTGGCTGGATAATCCTCCTAGAGATATGTGCAACTGTTAGCTCGGATAGGAAGGAGTATAAAAGGAGGTCTTGAAGTGGAAAGGAATAAGAGAGCACGAGAGAATCGAAGCTTACAATTCCAAAGTTTGAAGAATATTTCCAATCAAATACATTTGTCTCTGTGAGCAATAATAAATAATCACTTAGAAGTTGAGAGTGTGTGAGGAGTTATTCACACGTGCTTGAGTAATCATTACTCATATTTTGTAACCTCTGATTGGTTTGTATAGTGGAATCCAACCAAGAGGCTATTAGCGCAGAAGAGTAGTGTCAAAGCGGAACCATTATAATTTTTTGTATGTAATTTTCTATCATTTACTCTATTAATTTTACTTGTGATAGAATTAATTGTGCACTAGTAAGATTTGATTACTGCACATTCGGTCATCAGATGTTATACTTTTGCAATATTAGTTTTAAATTATTGTAATTTCTACAATATCACCTATTCACTCCCTTTAGGTAATAGATCTAGACCTAACAATTAGTATCAGAGGTTGCGAGTGTGTGAGGAGTTGTTCACACAAGTTTGAGTAATCATTACTCAGATCTTGTAACCTTTGATTAGTTCGTATAATGGAATTCAACCAATAAGCTTTTAGCATGGGAGAGTGGACATAGATTTGTCAAAGCCGAGCTATTATAATCTTTTGTGTATAATTTTATATCTCTTGCTCTCTTTATTTTACTTGTGATAAAATTAATTGCATACTAGTAGGATCTAGCCACTGCACATTATCGCAGGTAAAATAAAGAGAGTAAGAGATAAAAAAAATTGCACACAAAAGATTATAATGGTTCAGCTTTAATAAGCCTACATTTACTCTTCCACGCTAACAACCTATTAATTGGATTCCACTATACGAACCAATCTGAGGTTACATAATCAATCATGTTTTTCTCTGACCTTCACTTGAGAAAACCTTCAACGAACTTTTCAAAGGTAGGAAACCAAATATTTCATATTTTCGAGTATTTGGTTATAAATGCTTTATCTTGAATATGAAAGATTAGATGAAGGGATCTTTTTGGGATACTCAACCACAAGCAAGGCATTCGGAGTTTACAATAAAAGATCTCGCATAGTGAAAGAGTCTATCAACATGAAGTTTGATGAAAGTCTTTAAATGTTTGAAGATTCTAATCATATTCAACAAGAAGGAGAGCAACAATTTGAAGAAGTTCAGGAACTAGTAGAAAGAAAGACATTACACTCAGCAAGATAAATTAATAATCTGAAAAGTCTGAGAAGTCTAATAGTGAAAAACACCCAACATCTAATGACAGATTCAATAGAAATTGGAAGCATAAGTCAAGTCACCCAAATGATCTCATTATTTGAGACATTGATGACAAGATTAGAATGGGATCGACGCTAAAGGATGCTGCCAGTACATTGGCACTCATTTTAGAAGTTAAACCAAGAAATACTGAGGAGGCATTGTCAAATGAAAACTGGATCCAAGCAATGTGGGAGAAACTTCATCAATTTAGAATAAATGAAGTATGCAAATTAGTTCCTAGACCAAAGGGTCATCCCATAATAGGAACCAAATGGGTGTACGGGAACAAACTAGATGAACAATGAAAAGTTACAAGAGATAAAGTAAGAGTGGTTGCCAAAGGCTACTCCGCAGTAAAAAGGATTATTAAGTACATTAATAATTACCCCTCTCTTGGACTTTGGTATCCTAAGAGATTAGAGTTTGTATTATTTAGATATTTTGACGCAATTTTTGCAGGATGTAAGATGGACAGGAAAAACACTTTTGGAACTTGTCAGATGTTAGGCAGCATGTTTGTGTTGTGGTTCTTTAAAAAGCAAACAATAGTGGCTTGGCTTTATTAATAGTTGAAGCTGAGTATGTAGCATTGGGAAGTTGTTATACTCAAATCCTTTAGATAAAATAACAACCAAAGGACTATGGAGTCATAAATTCGAATACAACAATCAAGTGTGACAATATAAGTGTCATCAATTTGATGAAGAACCCAATCTTACATTCCAAAGCCAAATATATTGGGATCAAACACTATTTCATACATGATTATGTCAACAATGGTGAATTAAACATACAATTTATTGATACTAGAAATCAGTTGGCTAATATTTTCGCAAAACAATTTGAAAAGAAAGCATGTGACTTTATTTGTGTTGTGACCTTGAGAGTTGGATCACCTAAGGGGTTGGCTCATGAATTACTAAGCTTAAACTTAACTCAGGCTTTCCCAAACTCATATCAATTTGTGACTTAAGATTCAAGTTTTTAACATGCAGATGATTTTCAATTAGGAGTTGTCACTAATTTATTTTTTGTGGGTCGATTAAAAACCTAAGTAAAGTAACTGAAGGATTACTTTACTCCTACGAACCAAAAACTGTGGGAATGGGCACTTGATTATGCTAGATTTCTCTAATGCCTATATGGTACATTTTCTATTTTATTTCAAAAAAATGTTCAACAAGAAATTTGGATTAATTTTAATTTACTCGCAAATAAATTACAAACATAAGGATGAGATACTTACCTTGAAGCAAGGTAAGCATATGTAATGTTAGCTTAAAAATCACATTAGCAATCCTAAATATGATTTCTAATTAACAAGTAATCGCAATTATTTTTTTTTTGTTTGAGATTTCCACTTGTTTAAATGAAACCTAATCTACTTGCAATGCAATGCAGTGACGTAAGTAAATGCCTAACTAAAATGACATGCAATATGCAACTTAACATGTGAACTATATGTCACCCAACAATTATTAAATAATCTAATCTAATGATGGGAAAATATTAAATACGATTATCCTAACATGTCATACATTTAAATGATCTTAAACTTGCAATAACTAAGTGACATATAAGGGATGACTTAATTCTACGTGACACACGCATAATTTTTTTCTCTTTAAAAATTCGAAATTAAAATTGCCCTATAATTAAACATGCAATTTAGATTAAGAAAAGAAAATCTGACATCCTAAGGTAATATTTTTGGTATTTCCTATTTCAAAATTTTGGTGTAAATACATTACCTAATCTAAACATGCAAGTTATTCTAAAACAAACAATATTTTAGTAAAAATCAAATCCAATTCAGATATATATATATATTTTTTTTTTTGGGTTTTCTTTTATGGAAGCAAAATCAAATCAAACAAAGGCATCAAGAGCAAGAAATCACATCCATATCAAGCACGACAACAAATCAGACAATATATTATCCATTTCCGTTTAATTTTGGAAATAAATTGACAAATCATATCTTGGACATGAGGTCGGATTGGATAACTTTTCATGAAATCATAAATCATCTATGGGGGTGAGAATGGATTGGCAATTTTCTGTGCAATCGCAAATCGTATCTCGAGCATGAGACTTGATTATCAATTGTATGCACATTTCCTAATTCGCAAGAATTCAAAAAGATTTCTTTTGGACATGATAATATCTACTGAATATTCAAACATGATCGCAATTTTATGAATTGGGCATAAGATATATGAAACCAAATTAATCAAAATTCTTACCTAATTTGCGATATCGCCTGGATATTGTTTCTAAATTCAGACGGACAACGGATCACGAGAATCACAGTGAGGATGACCAGCGATGACTCATAGTGGCCGTTCACGAAACTCACACGTCTTGACTCGAATATTCTAAACAACTTGCAAAACAGAAAACCCAGCACTTTGGCCTGGTGTGTGTCCGGCGAAGGCTCGCTTGGACGTCGCCGCGGGTGGCTTGCAAACGGTGGTTCGCGGTGGGGGGAGTAGGGAGTCTCGTGATGTGAGACGGCAACTCCGGCGTTTGTCGGCCAAACCGTGGGACTCGTGATGATGAACCGTATGAAGGCAGCGAGCCTCGGTGTCGTTGGAGCTGCATCGTTGAGACTTTGACGCAGTGGCATCTTGAGCACAAAGTGCAGTGATAGCCAATGAGAAGGCGAAAGTTGCGAGCGCATAGGGAGCGTTCGTTCTTCACCCGCGTCGTGCGAGGGACATGAAAATCTTCCAAATGGGCGTCTTGAATTTGACCGCAAGGGAATGTTGGATCACCCTCACTGCCACGTTTCTCTCTCTCTCCAATTTCTTTCTCTCTCGATGGCTGCGTGTATCAATAAGTGTGGCCTCCTTACATAGCCGAGGGAGGGGCTACGCTCTTCGAGGAAACAGAATAAATTCGCATATTAGTTATTTCAGCTCTTTCCTGCTCACGCACATTGATAATATATTACCTCAAATATACGTCTCCACGTGCAATATTCTCTTTTATTTTTTCAATATTTCATAAAAAAAATCTTCCAATCTGCTGCGAAGTATATTATCCAATTTATATATCGCATGAATATATAAAATATTTACCAAATATTGGCAGAATAATATGAATCCTTTCCAAAAATATGAAATTATCATTCTTCATAAGTCAATTTTCAATCTTCAAAAAATAACGGGCTTTGGCCAATTTACTCTCTTCATGGGCTTAGTCCAACTAGTAAAATTAAAGTTTAGAGCCATCAATTCAAACTCATCTGTCACCGGTCCAATTAAAAAAATGCTCTTAAAATTATATACTATGCAATCTAATTTCTAGCTTTTTTTTTATTATTATTGTTTAGAGGTTAAAAATTAATCCATAATTTTCTATGCAATAAATAAATGATCAAGTTGCCAAAATTTAGATGTCAACAATTTGTAATGAATTGTGGATTAATAATCCACTTGTTCAACGTGTCTAATATAGGTTTCTACATAAGGAAGAACATCAGATGGAAGATTAGTAATTGCAAATTCAAATTTTTGGCAGGTAAGATTATTCTAGAAGTATATAAGATATGATTTATTTTTACTCCATTTAAATATTTTATTTTAGGAATTATTGTGCAAATTATCTATTGGAAAATGTGTGTAAATTTATTTTGGAAATTGCTTTTCAGTTATTCTTTAATATTTGAATAAACTTTCAAATTTTTGGAAACTGCTATTTTGTTAAAGACTCGCGACTGTTCATTTTCTTTAAAAATGACTTCTTTTAGTTTTTCCTTCTTCATTCTTTGTTCAAAAACACCTTCAGTATACCTCAAGAAACCCTAGCTGCAAAATATCTTCTTCCTGAGACGATTTTTATGCAAAAACCTCATTTCTCTTCGAAAAAGATCAAAACTTTATTTCTCATTCTCCTTAATGGCCCTAAAATCTGCTAAAAAATCAAAGCCCAAACCTTCAGCATCACGAAGATCGAATTGCGTTGCCGGAATGCAATCTAGGGCAAGAGGAAGCACTGATCACTTTGAGATTTCCGACTCATCCGAAAGCGTCGAAGGTATGGTTAGCGAAGCAACCTCCCCTCAGTTCTTAAAGTTGAAACCTATCATTGCGCCTCTAAAAAATCTGGGAAAAAATGAAGATGTGATTGCTAGTCTGTTGGCTAATCACAGCTTCAAAAATGAGGAAGCACTGGACCTCATGTTTGCAAACCCTGTTAGAAGCATTCCTCCGATAAACATAGGTGATTCGAGTGGTGTAAGCACTAGCACTAGGAAAGGGAAAGAGAAAGTAGTAGAAACCCCCGTTTCTAAGAAAAAGTTTGATAATGATGATGGACAGAGGGGTGATAATGATGAGAAGTTAGATGCGAACTTCAAGAGAAAAATGGCCAGTTTTGTGGTTGAGGGAAATTGCACTGAAAAATTGATCAGGTCCAAAAAACATCTGGAGTCTTTAAACTCTTTGATGCGTAGAGGAGTTATCAATCAAAGGACCGTGGATTTCGAATTCTTTGAATCATCTGACATCAAAATCAAGGACTTTTTCGATAAACTTCTAATGAATGATCTTTGCGTCAAGGAATTTCCAACCTATCCAGCCCTTACTGCATATTTTGACTAGTCTTTCATTCTATTCTGCTGATACAATTGAGTTTACTGTTTGTGATAAAGCTTATCTTCTTCAAGCTTGGGACTTAGCAAAAATTTTGTGAATAAAGTATTCAAATTTTAAGCCTATTGATATTGATCTAGACTTTGCCTATAGGTCTATCTCTGTAATTTCTGATTTCTCCAAGAATACAAAATCTCATGTCTCTCATCATTTGTTTCCTTTGAAGCAAATTGTTCTTCACAAAATTATCATCAATTGTCTGAGACCTAAAGGCTCTTCAAAGGCTAATGTTTCTCGGTTTGAAGCCAAGCTGATATGGGCTATTCTGAATGACCATCCATTTTCTCTCGCACATCTGGTTATCCTTCACACGTACAGAACTATGCTGAAGAACAAAGATCAGTTACCTTATGGTTCTTTAATTACAAAGATTTTCAATCATCTCAACATTGGGATTCCGGAAAGGCTGAGTACATTGAAGATGCCCCCTAATGAGTGTGGGAGAGAAAATGATGAGAAAAGATGAGTTTCAGATTTACTGATGAGGGATGGAAGGATAGGAAAGGAAGACCAGTGAAAATTAATGTCGATGACAACATTCCAAATTTTCCTTCACCACCCAGAAAAAGAAGGAAGATTACTGCTCAGACAGGAGGTCCTCAGGCATTTTTAGAAAGGCTTACTAAAGAATTCACCGAGTAGTTGAACTTAAGGGAGGGTGAGAAATCTGATGACGATCTAGATAATTTGATTGATGAGTATCAACATGATGATGAAGGAAGGGAAGAAACTGAGAAAGACAAAGGAATGGGAACACTTGCTAACCAGTCCAAGCAACAAGAGGCTACTAGTGTTGAACCTGCAAAACAGGTTAAGGAACAACCTACTGAAAATGAGACGAAAAAATCTACTGAAGGGACACCAACTGATGCTCCTCTGACTCAAGGAGACAAAGAAATTAGTATTAATGTTGACCTTATTGTGGAAAGCATTGAAGATCCATAAAGTGTTCTTTCACAGGAAGCTGCAGTTGTTCAGGGGGAGCAAGAAAGTCAGGAAGTGCAAGAATAGTTAGATGCACCAGCAGACATTGACTAAAAATATACTAGTAGATTCTACTAAAGTTCTTGTTAAGGTTGATGCATGTTAAAAAATTTTAAATTTGTGCACTACGGAAGCATGGTTTTGATATTAGTTATATTTTTTTATTAGTGATGTGTGCAAGTGTATGGTATATTTTGTAGAGAATGGAAAGGGATAAACTAGGACAATTGAAGGACAAAGAACATGGGATATGGGAAATAGTTTCATTAGTTGGATAAAATAATTTTACAAAGGAGGTGTTGGTGAGGGAGCATGGAGTGGTTTTTATGGTTAGCTCCCTCACATAAGGTGGAGGTATTACCTCTCACACAAGGTGGAGGGTTTTCCCCTCGCACTCAAATGAATGAACTACAAGCCTATTTATCTAGAAACTAGATTTCTATAGAATGTTGTCCATTTATGAAACTTCATTTACATTTTCTCTTTCTTCTAGAAACTTCATCTAGGGAATTCTAGAAGTTTAGCAACTCTAGGAAATTCTAGAAAATGGATCACCATTTCCAACACAAATGCTGCTGATGATCCAAACATTTCGTTGAAGCTGATAGCACAACCTTTCCCATTGGTGAGTAAATTCAACTTGATGTTGCAACTAATCCTAATGCTAACCAAAACCTGTAGAAGAATAGAAGAGAGGATGATAGAATGCAGGGGAAGCTTGATCTTGAGAAGAAAGAAGAGAGGATGCTAAAATGCTAAGGGAGATTGAAGTTGAGGTAAATCCTGCTACTATGCTTGTGATGATAACACTGAAGACAGGATATTCCTCAAGTCATTGCTTATATCAAGGAGAAAAATGTTGCTATGTCTCAAGATCCGAGGAATCTCAAGTTGCTTTTTGGACATCAGATGCAAGAATTCCTTAAAGAAGTGTGCAAAAGGCTGAAAAGAATTAAGCATATTGTGGACATGTAGGGCGCGTTTGGTAACGTTTCTGTTCAAAAATTATTCCAGGGAATAGAAATAGAAAAAAATGTTTCTGTTTGGGGAACAATTTTTGACCAGAAAGATGTGTTTGGTAAATTTGTTCCGGGAATAAAAAATGAATAGAAACACATTTGGTTAAATTTTATTCTTTTTATTTCTTTTAATTTTTAATATTTTAATTTTTTTTTTTTAATTTTTTCCTTTCTTTTTTATTTTTTTCTTCTTTTAGCCGGTCGCCGGCCTCCGGTGACCGGCCGACGGGGCCGCAGCCTCGCCAGCCACGGCGCCCGGCGCGGCAAGGCTCGGCCTCGCCGGGGGCCGACGACGCTCCGGTGAGGTCGTCGACCCTCGACGACGTCGCCGGCCATGGTCGAGGCCGGCGACTAGCCAAAGAAAAAAGAAGAAAAAAAAAAGAAGAAAAGAAGAAGAAAAGAGAAGAGAGAGAAGAAGAAGCGTTTCTTCAAAATCGTTTCTGGAACAAGAAACAATTTTTTTTTGTTTCTCATTTCTGTTCTTTTTGTGTTCCGGGAACAAAAAAACAAAAAAAGAACAGAAACGCAACCAAACACGTTTCTGTTCCTTTTTTGTTCCCTGGAACAAAAAAACAAAAAATCTGTTCCAGGAACACTTTTCAGAAACGAAAACATGCAGGGCCGTAGTATTGTGTCCTAGTCCAATTGCCTCTTAAGCCAAACCACCTCTCCAAATCCAAACCCAAATCAACCATTTTCTTCCCAATAACTTTCTATGTATGTGTTATTTTATCTAAGTATCGATTGATCTTTACTTGAATTTTAGTGTGGTTTGTAATATTTGCATTTTGGGATTGACTTGCGTACTATGGATGATTATAATATTAAGCTTTGCCTAATATTCTTTTTGGCTGCTGACAAAATGGGGGAGAAGAAGACCTAGCAGAACTTGCAGGTTTTATACATGGTTTGTTTTATACATGATTTTATACATTATTGTAGTGACAAGTTTTTTTTTGGAGGATTAATTTTTTGGAAGACTCTGAGTACGAAAACCCGACAAGATTGGTTAAAGATTTCATATCCCTTTTTTTTTTTTTTGAAATTCAGAGCATTATTATAAGAATCTCGCTTAAATTCTTCCTATTTGAATATTCTTATGGCCTGACTACTCATTATTTAAATTCTAGCTACATATAGAGCTATTCAATTTCAAATACCTCTAATCTTTAAAAGTTATGCTCGGAAAGTTTTGTTATCATAAAAAAGGAAGGGTTTGTCGAGAAAACATTCCTTAAGTAATTTTAAAGATTGACAAACCTATCTAGAGTAAAGACTTTGATTTTGATAATAAGTATTTTTCAGATGAAAAGTCTGATGGGATGTGATAAAATGTTATCAATAGAATCAAAGTCGTGGCTTAATTATTTCCTTCCATATATGTTTAGTCAAATGGTTAGAAAGGGAGACAATATACTTGTGCAATGGCTAATGGCGGTGATTGGATTCCTTGCCTTATATATAAAAAGTTCCAAAGAAAACTTTTCCAAAAAATGTCCTTGGAACATTAGACTTGAGGAGAAGCATTCTTTCCAAATTGAATTACTTGACTTATGGAAACCCAAATTGAGGTATGGGCGATAGAATCTACTGGAAGCTTTATCTTGGCAAACTTGAAGCAATCGGATCTTTTAAGCAAGATCCAGGTCAACAGGTAGATTGGCTAGGTAATTCTCCTGGAGATATGTCCAACGATCAGCTTGGGCAGAGATGAGTATAAAAGGAGGTCTCGAAGCTGAAAGGAATAAAAGAGCACGAGAGAATCAAAGCTTATAATTCCAAAGTTTGAAGAGTATTTCTAATCAAATACATTCGTCTTTGTGAATAATATTGTATAATTACTTAGAGGTTGAGAGTGTGTGAGGAATTGTTCACACGAGCTTGAGTAATCATTATTCAAATCTTGTAACCTCTAATTGGTTCGTATAATGAAATTCAACCAATAGGCTGTTAGCATGGGAGAGTGAACGTAAACTTGTCAAAGCAAGACTACTATAATATTTTATGTACAATTTTATATTCCTTATTCTCTTTATTTTACTTGTAATAGAATTAATTGCACACTAGTAAGATCTAACTACTGCACATTTTGTCACCAGACATTGTACTTTTGCAATATCAATTTTAAATTCTTCTAATTTCCACAATATCACATATTCATCTCTCTCTAGGTGATAGATCTAGACCTAACAACCTCACACCTCGTGAAGTACTAAAACCCATGTAAGGGTCCAGTCCAATTCCAAAGAGATTATCAACTCAGTTAGAACGTTCACATCCTATTGCTGCAGCACTAAATTGATGCCAAGCATAGAATTAAGGTGAAACAAAGGATCTTAGAACTGTAGCTCCTCATGAAGCCTGTTACAGAAACAATGTTGTAATATAGCATTTTGAGTAAGAAAAATGTCGGATTCAATCTCAGTCATATCTGCAAGTGTTCATTCTGTAGAGAAACTTTGCCAGATACATAATTCCAATAACCAAGGACATTATATTGTGCCATGATATGAAGAGCTACTATTAGAAAACTATCTATTCGAGGATAAAGACAGATATAGAGATGCGAATGGAGAGCATACAATTGATTTGCCCATCCTAACATCGAATCTTTAATGCTTACAAGGGATTGGCCTTGCCAGGGCTCGCCTAGGTGAGGGCAAGGCCAAGTGAGCCCCCCTAGGCGGCAAGACCTGGCCACGTCATCCCCTTTTTTGCTAGGATTTGGGATGCGACAATGCTCTATCTTGTTCATTGCCTAAGAATCACCCTATGAGCAAATAATGTATATCAGTCCATTGATGAAGAATTCTTGCTTTCTGGTGTCTTCATTATTCCAACCATAATTCTCATCTTGTATCTCTTTAGTGCACAAGAAAGAAGGTGTACAGGATATTGTGCCCCTAAGATTTTCATCTCAAACATCAAAACTTGTATGTTTCTACGGGTTTAAGGGCTTCAAGCATATTTGAACCCCATACTTGGGTTTTATGGTGAGCACGATGACGGGGGCGAGGCGGTAGCTGTCCGAGATCGTGAAGCTGAACCGGGATATCAACATGGCCAGTATGATCTTGGCCTCCATGAGAGCGAAGGACTGGCCAACGCAGTTCCGCGGGCCCATCACAAAGGGTAAGAACCGGCCCGGCACAAAAGCCTTCGATGCAAACCGCTCCGGGTTGAACTCATTCGCATCCTTGGCCCACAGCTCCTCGCTGTGGTGAATGGCGAGGATCGGAATCCAAATCGAGAGTCCCTTGGGAATGTGAGAGGTCTCCTAACTTGATGTCCTCAAACGCCGTCCGGGGAAGCACCATGGCTGGTGGATAGAGCCTCAGTGATTCATTAATCATCATATTTAACTTTGGGCAAGATAGAAAAAGAAGAAAAGGTTAGTGATTAGTAACCTAGGAAATGATAGAGCAATAGAGAAGAGAAATTAATTATTCGGGTGGGAATGGCAATGAAATTATCGATTATGATGTTATCTTGTTAATTGATAAAATGGACTAAAATGACAAGAATATGGCAGGGACTTAAAATGGCCGCGTACTATAACCACACATTGTTCATGAAATCGTGCGACTCTCTTGCCACGATTCCCGAAGGTGAGTTGTATTTCCTTCAGAGCAAATATGCCACTTGCCATAGCATATACCATTTATGAACATTAAGTACAATTTTTATGTCCATCACCAAAAAGTCCCTTGTATTGGCGGCATAATTTTATTTTTTTCCCTCGTCAATATCAAAAGCACAAACCCCATGAGACAAAGGAGAAAAAAAACACACACAACACAAACGCAAATAATTCTATCCTCTAATGAGTGCTGCACTTTCTAGCTAGAAAGAATCATGAATATTTGCATGGCCGATAATACGGCTCATTTTATTGAAAAAAGAAAAGAAAAGAAAATCAATTTGACCGTTTTGCCCTCATTTTTCTAAATTTTTTATATAAAGAATCAGATTATTACGATGGTTCACACTATTTAAGCAATTTTACCATTGACGTGAAACGTGATTTTTTATTTACCGACATTAATGTGATGACATAATATTAAATAAGTCCTCAGTTACGACCTTGCAAATTGTCAGCAATTAGAAAAGGAGACCCAATAAGAGGAACAGAATTTCAAGCTTACCAGGGTGAGCTTGGAGAGGTGCTCGACTGAGGGATCGGCACCATTGCAGACCTGGGAGACCTCCTCCCTCACTCTTTCTTGCCAGGATGGGTTGCTGGCGAGAAGCATGACCGTCCACGTCAGCAGCAGCGCTGTGGTGTCGTGCCCGGCGAAGTAGAAGGTCTTGCACTCGTCCATGATCAACTGGAGATTCAAGCTGAATCCTCTCCCTGATCTCTTCTTCTGCATCTCATCAAGCAGCATCCCGAGCAGGTCGTTCCCGTGCGAGCTGCTCTGCCCGATCTCTACGCAGTCCCTCCGGCTCTGGATTATCTCCATCAGCAGCCTCTCCACCTCCATCTTCAGTGACTTTATCTCCCTATTGTACTTGCTTGGAAAGAACCTAATAAACAAACGATAATTGGCACTTGTTAACTCCCAATTACTTCCCTTTACTAGGCGTTAGGTATGGTTGCAACCTGGTTTTCAACGTTTCATTATTGTGGGAGAAGTTCGCGAAAAAGTAAAAGTTTTAAAAATTTATGCGACCCAAATACAGGCTACCGGGAAGGCACAGGTGGCGGCTGGCTTGGGCGCAGAGGGGTTGGAGGAGGGTGAGGAGGTGGAAGATTTGCTTGCCCTTCTCGTAGCTACTGTCGAACTCAGTCCTGGAGATGATGTCCGCCGTGAACCTGGCCATGTACTCGCTAATCTCAAACTCGGTCTGGCCCGAGTCCACTGCCTTCCTTAGCGATTGGAGCATCTGGTCAGTGCACTCCACCATATACCCCGCACAGCTCTAATAAAAAACACCCACATCACGATTAATTTATTAGTCCCCAAATGAATCAAAGCAAAATAAAAGTTCTTCACATTGCCAAGCATGTGCTTGCAGATCAGATCAGTTTTGCAGTACATTGATGAGTACCTTGAGCTTGTCTCCCAGGAAGGCGGGGGCGATGATGCGGCGTTGGTGGTACCAATTGTCACCGTTCGCCATCAGGAGTCCCTTCCCGATGAAATGCTTCACCCCTTGCTGTTGCAGCCACGACTTCCCGGATGGAGTGCTGTATTTGGATAGGAATTCCTTGATCAGCTCGGTCTCAGTGAGGCACATCCGCGGCTCACTCCCATGCCAGTACATGAACCGTTTTCCTGCGCAGAAAAATGGCATGGAAAAATGGTCGGTTCAGTACTGATTAACGTGCATTCATGTTCATAAGGGACTCTGGTCCACCCCTCTGGTTCCACGCTGGGAAAATCGTAAGGAGAATTTGTGAGTATGCATTAGGAATATCTGATGGTATACATATATACCGTATTGCTGTGACCAGAGGACGTAATGGGGCAAGAGGCGGGGAACGAGGTCATGGCTGATGGAGTCCATGTCGTTGGAGGTGGACTTGGCGACGAGGGAGGCCATGTCCGAGATGCTGCCAACCAGGAGGAGAGGTCTTGGGCCACTCACTCCTTGCCTCTCCATTATTTTCTTGATGCGTCTCGGCCTCACCAGTACCACGAGAGGGTCTCGTAAGCACCCTTAATTAGCAGACTCAAAAGTACGACCAATATGGCTGTTAGGACCTCCATGGCCATGGAGGCGGTGGTGGCGATCAGGCAACACTTGTTAAGTATCACAGAGAGAGAGAGAGCTCTATGCAGGAGGCTATTTATTGATTTTTTTTTTTTTTATGTGATGGTATGTGGGAATACTATTTGGGCACCACATTAGAATGCTATCATAGGGCAATATTTGGAAGTATCAACCTAAAATGGAGAAAATTAAATTCAATGGATAAGGCAAGAGGATGTGTTAAAAGAGTGTTACGATGGGATTAACGCAACTCTTGGATAAGTTGAATATTACTGGAAATGAAAGACCGATAGAAATTTGGCAATGACCATAAAAGGAAAAGGAAATGCCAAAGTTAGTCATTCATTTTCAGAATCGGAATGCACAGCACCTTAAAGTAGATGCAATACCAAACATTGCCATATGCTCACTTCGTTGCCTTAATACCAAAAAAAAGAGAAAAAAACCAAAGAAGAAGAAAAGGAAAGAAATCTATCAGATTTCTAGTAGTAGAAGAAGAAGAAGAAGAAAACCAAAGAAGAAGAAAAGGAAAGAAATCTATCAGATTTCTAGTAGTAGAAGAAGAGGAAGAAAACCAAAGAAGAAGAAAGAAAAGGAAAGAAATCTATCAGATTTCTAGTAGTAGTAGTAGTAGTACTAGAAATAAAGTTATCAGATTTCTTGCTCATTAGTGCATTGTTTCCTTTTTTTTTTGTACTTATATATTTGACCAACTAGGATAATACATTACTTTTTTGTACTTTGATGCGTCAATTCGAAATTTGGCAGTTAGTCAATCAAAATGCATATCTATTCAGAGGAAGAAGAAGAGGAGAAAAAAATAAGAAGAAGAAAAAATAAAGTTATCAGATTTCTTGCTCATTAGTGCATTGTTTCCTTTTTTTTGAAGTACTTATATATTTGACCAACTAGGATAATACATTACTTTTTTGTACTTTGATGCGTCAATGGAAGTCAATTCGAAATTTGGTAGTTAGTCAATCAAAATGCATATCTATTCTGGGGTTTCCTTCATTATGAACATTTCAAAGAAGACACCATGTCAATCAGTGGCTGATATGCTCCATTGCCCTGAATTTTCTGAATCTATCAGATTTCTTGTTCATTCGTGCGTTTTTTTTTTATTTATTAGCTCAAAAAATTGAAGTATTTATAAACTTGACCGAATCTGATATTACATTACTTTCTGATCTAAGACTCGGATAATTTTTTGTACTTTGATGCATGCAGTCGAGAGACAATCTGACGGGCACTACCATTTCTAAGGAATGTCTTGAAACAAATCTTTCCTAATTGATTGATGGTTAAATGAGCGGATACGTAGGGGCAAGGTTAATTTTCATCAGTCTCACCAATAATGCAACACATGAAATGGATAAAAGAACACTACAAGTGCCATAACTTGACACAAATGGACACTTAAGTGCCATAACTTACGAAATGTACACTTAAGTTGTCACATTTTAAGAAAAGTGGGACACCTGAGTGTCACATCCGACAAAACCGGGCGAAAATCATACGTGGCAATTAAATATTAATATTTCTCGCCGAGGTGACTCGCCAGAGAGCTGAGTCAGCTCTAATTCACCTAAAACGACGTCGTTTCGGGTGTTGGCCAAAATAGAGCCCTTAAATCGGCCAAAACGACATCGTTTTGGCATAATTTGAATTTTAATATAATATAAAAAATTAATTAAATTAAATTTAAAACAAAATAATAATATAATTTATATTTATTTTTTAAAAAACGCAGGAGGAGGAAGGCAGCCGGTGGCCGAGGGCTGAGCCCTTGCCACCACCACTTCCCCACCGTCGCCGGAAGGTGGGGGAGGGTTGGCCGTGGTCGCCAAGCCCGGCCGAGGGCCGGCGGCCCCGGCCCTCGCCGTCGGCTGCCTCCCTCCTCCTCCTCCCCCTCCCCCTTTTTTCTTCCTCCTCCTTAGCCGTCGACCGCTTCCCCTCCTCCTCCTTGCCCCCGGCGAATCCGGGCAAGGGCCGCGAGCCCTCGCCCGGATCCGGCGAGGGTCGACGGCCCTCGCCCGGCCGAGCCAAGGGCCATCGCCCGTTGGGGGTCACCTCAGCGGACGGTGGCCCTTGGCCCGGCCGGGCGAGGGCCGCCGACCCTCACTAGATCTAGGCAAGGGCTGCAACCCTCGCCCGATCAAGCCCTCACCGCCGATCGGCCGAGGTCGCCGGTCTCTAGCCAAGGCCTGGTGACCCCGGCCGACCCTCCCCCCTCCGTCGCCGGCCCTTCCCGGCAACGGCGGGGAGGCGACGATGATGGCTGAGGCCTCAACCACCGCCCCCTTTTTAAATTTTAAAATTATTATTTTAATATTTTAACTAAATTTAATTTAATTATTTTTTATATTATTTTTTTTAACATATCAGCCTAAAATAACACCGTTTTTGCATTATTTGGCCACGTTAGCATGCAAAACGGCGTCGTTTTGGGCTCGCTTCGCCGGAAAAATACCACGTATGCAATTTGGCCGGATTGGCACTCAAGTGATCCATTTTGCTCTAATTTTGGTACTTAAGTGCACCTTTCGTGAGTTATAGCACTTAAGTGTCCATTTCTGCCAAATTATGGCACTCCAGGGATCCGCGTTTCACTTGAAATGTGTTATCATGAGTATTCGTATAGCATTTTATTTTATTTTCTCTACAAATAAACAGTTTTAACTTAATGCTAAGTCGTAATTTACAAGGTCATCAATTATAAGGCTATCATGATTTTGCCTTTATTCCCTTTTTATGTACTTATAATTTTCATTTTAACTTAAAAGTATATCTAAAAATTTTAAGACTGAATTTTGAAATAGGCAAGAGAAACATGCATCATAGCAACCAAAAATAAAAGTCTTAAATTTATTGTACGGTACCAATTCAATTATAAACATTTTAATTTGATCAATTTAGCTGTAAATATTTCGATGATTTACCAACATAGTTATTTGGACTAAATTTGACTGGAAAGTGCAAGCGCTAATGTGAATAATTTTTGTGATTCTCTTTTTAATTTTTATGGCTTTTTTCCTCGTACCCTTTTTTCTTTTTTTAATTTTCTCTACCAGTTATCAGCGTTGGTGGTTGTGACATCCCCGACACGTCACAACTGACATAGTTATCCATTTCTTTCCACTTTTTAAGCATGTAGAATCGTTTTTAGACCAATAATAACCTAGAACATAAAAAACTTAAAAGATGCACACGGAGATATAAACCAGGCTAATGCATTTCATTTATTTATCTATTTACGTTAGGTGACATGGTTAGTATACTAGGGATTTCAAAAATTGGTCACTTGGAACTACATTAATGTACACCTATGGTACCTTCCCGACCCTAAGACCGCCTATACATGTCTAGTTGATATAACTAGTATATACACCTAAAGGGGGTGAATAGGTTTAAAAACAATTTATCGATATACGAAAGCAATGCTAGGCAAACAATAGAACAGAAGTTCTTCAAGACAGATTATGATCAAAGTAAAAAGAGAGTAGGGAAGAGAAAATTGAACACAGAGTTTATAGTGGTTCAGCTTATTCCAAGCCTACGTCCACTCTTCCTCACTGATAGCCTACCGGCTGGATTTCACTATAAACGAGAGAGATGTTACAGCAATGCTTTCTCTTGATTCAACAGTGTAGATACTCTTCCACACTTCCTCAAGATATCTCAAAATATAGTCTCTCTTTTGCGTACAAGATTTCGCTCTGTAATAGACAAAGAACAAGGAGCTTCAAACTTTGAAATTCTTCTATCGCGCACACTTCGAAACAACTCGAACATCTTCCTTATATACTCATTTATGCCATCATACCCGTTGGCACTTACCAAAGGAATTCTTCCAATCTTTCCGTTGGACAGAATCAATTAGAAAGATTACTCAAGCTATTAAAGGAATATAACGATAGCCCATCAATCCTGCTCGCCTGCTCGCCCATACAATTAGGATTTCGGTTTCCATAAGTAGAACCTTCCAAATATACTTTGCCAATCAACGGATCTCTAAAATCAATCTTGATGTTGACTAAAGTAATCCATTGTGTCATATCCAGCCAAGAGATATTCGTTAGACGACAAGATCAAATCCTTAACGAAACGCACAGTCCTGGATAAACCTTCTTTGATAACTACAAACTGTCAATGAGAATAGACTTTGAGTCTTGAGTCTGATAGTCCGAAGGTCTTGGACTTTAAATGGTAGAGTCTCGCAAGTCTTCAAACTTTAAAGATCGAGTCTCAAGACTTCGGACTTTAAATGGTAGAGTCTGCAAGACTTCAGACTAGACTGATGGAAACGTTTTGTCAGCTTCGAAATATTCCAGAAAGATTTCTCCAACAATCTCCCCATTTTTGATGGTGACAAAACTTTCCTGCAGATTTGAATATCTTTGACCTGCAAAACATTACTCAAACAAATATGGATATCTCATAAAGGTTAATGGCTTTATAAGTAACACTAGAATCTGCAACCACAGAAAATAGGTTAGTCTTGCATGAGAGTAAAGCCATTTATAAAATATCAATAGTTACTTGAAGTAATCAGTCAAGTTCAAAACTCAAATTCAGCAAATTCAGTCCAGTTCACAACCATACTCAAAGTTAAACAAAGTCAGTCATCAAAACAAACACACTCAAAGATTAACTTCAAAGATTTCAAAATTCAAAGATTTCAAAAGCTCACATCTCTCCCCTTTTTGTCATCAAAAAAAAAAAAAAAGGTTTGAAATGGAATAGAGTCAGGTTTGCTTGGGAATACGAACAAGCTGGAAATCTCCCATTGTCTGGACGATGCCTTCCAGCTTTTTCAAATCTTCCTTCAGTTGAGCTACCTCTTCACTCTTAGCATTTGCTTGGACCTGAAGAGTAAGAGCTTGGATCTGATCATTTAAAGAAACTGAAGAAGCTTGTCCTGCATTCTGCAAATTCTGAATTTCGCTTCCCAGCAGCATATATCTCGACCCTGCATTTCCAAGAGAACATCAAGAATTCTGCGGAAATCTGCTGAATCATCAATCTGCGTATTGGCGTTGGCACGATCAGATGGAGTAAAGGCAGACAATGGTACATCAGCATAGTCATGCGGATTTGGCGATGAAGCATCATGTCCCTCTTCAGGAAATTGAGAGGCATGAATGTCCTCTGGATCTACTAGAGAGCGGCTAACTCCCTCACTGGCAGCAGGATATGAGGATGTATCTCTATTCTCACCATCTCCCCCTGTTTCGATGCCTTCAGGTGGGGAAGAGTGATCCTCATGCTCTTCTTCCTCTGGACTTCCTCTTTCTTCTTCTTCTTTCTTCTTCTTCAGACTGTCCTTCCTCTGCATCTCCCACTGTGGTCGCCATCTCCTCTGCTCCTTTTTCTTCAGCTTCCTTCTCCTCTGCTTCTTTTTCTTCTGCTTCCTTCTCCTGTCGTTCCATTGGTTCTGGAACAGAACGACTCAGATTTTTTAAAGCTAAAGCAGAGATGGTGATGTCATCCTCATCATCTTCATCCTCAAGGATGAGAGCTCTTCTCTTTTTGGATGAAGCAACCATGGGCTCCTTCCCTTTCCTTTTTGCTGCAGAAGAGGCTTGATGAGGTTTGGCAGGGGTTGTCTCCTTGAATTTCTCCAACTCCTTGTCAAGTTCTTTCAGATGCATTTTGGACACCATTTTCAATCCTACCAACATTTGATCACACGATTGAACACAGAGAATATGTGGAGGTTGAATATTCAAATGTCTGAATAACTTCGACACAAGACCTGGATAAGGAAGTTGACCCTTGTCCTTCACCACTGCTCTGTACATGTGGAACAGAATGGTATGAGGAAGAGAAAACTTTCTCCCAGTAAGGATGTCATACATTAGCTTTGCCTCTGAGTTAGAAACATCAGTCTTTGAAGTAGATTTCGGTCTGAGGCAATTTAGCACAATTTTGTGAAGCAGAATGTTGAATACACGCATCCTTGAGTAGGAAATCCTTCCCTCTATCTTTCTGTCTTTAACAAGCTCCAACGTGGCACGAGCAATGGAGACATTGATAGGTTGATATCTTCCTCTCTCAACCCCAATCACATCAGCCAGCATATCTACATCCACCACAAAGTCTTTGTCTCGGACACTGAAAGAGATTCTATTCGCATCCAAGAAGCTAAGATTCGAATAGAAGTATGCATTTAATTCAGTATAGGCTTCTGAAGTATCGGAACAAAACTGTTCAAGTTGAAGAAGACAAAACTTTTCCCTCAACTTAATGTTCTTTGCATCAAGGAAATCAAAATCCACACTCCTAGGGTTTATCACCCCACGTTTTAACGATCTGGAATAAAGATCCCTATGTTCCTTCGATCGGAACAAGTCTGTTCTTTTTCCCGATTTTTCGCCGCAACCCCCATTCTTGGTTGAAATTGGCTGTACAGTTTATCATCATCATTCCCATCTATCGGATTTTGTGTTCCAATCCACGGATCACTAGGAATGTTTGCTAGGGCTTCTTCAGCCATTCCCTTAGGAGCAATTCCCAAATCCTCCATATTTCGCAGAAAGATATACTCATTCCCATATCCCTTGTTTTTTAGAAACTCGTCTATGTAGTTCAATGGAGTACCGGTCCTCTTTAAAGAACGGTAAAGCTTATAAATAAAGGAGGGCTTTTGGGTCCTTACAGGATTAGCTTTTTCAATAACTTCTTCCTCTTCCCAATGCCCAACACCCTGTGGACTAGTTGGTGGAGAATGACGTTGCTGAGACTGTTGTGGGCTCAGTTGCTGACCGTGTAACTCATATTCCTCGGTGAGATCGAAGTGAGTAGGCCTCTTACTCATTTGCCATGGTCCCCTGTTTGCAATCCTCGAAGACTTCCTTGAAGACGACATCTTTCACAGTCTTGAAAGATTCCGAACTTGACTTTTCCCAAGAAAGAAGACAACTTTTTCGAAGATTAAACAAGTAAAGACGAGTAAAAGAAGATCGATGAATTTTTAGGGTTTCGAACGAAAGAGAAACCGACTATATATAGGTCGGTCGAAGGGAGGCATACCAATCGTTGCAAAGGAAAGTAAAAGATGCCCCTTTTTAAAATCGATAACTGCCTTTTTAAAAATATTAACCCCTTTTTGAAGGAGAGAAATTGCCTTTTATAATGGAAGTAGCAAAAATCAATTATAGATAGATGATCGTACCTTTTCGAGATGAAATATAGCAGACAATAAAATAACTTACAGTTAGGAACCGTCTGAGTCTGAGAGTCATTAGACTTTAACTTCTTCAAGCTTAAGGATGTTGAGTCTTGAACGTATGATTTCAAATTGATTTTTCTCCAAAGGCTTTGTAAGTATATCCGCCATTTGGTTCGTTGAGTCGACAAACTGAATCGAAATTTATCCATTTTGAACATGATCTCTAATGAAGTGATGTCGAATCTCTATATGCTTCGCTCTTGAGTGAAGGATTGGATTTTTGGTAAGATTGATAGCACTAGTGTTGTCGCAGTTAATCTCTCGTGCATGAATCTTCAATTCCAAAGTCTCTTAGCTGTTGTTTTATCCACAAAATTTGTGAACAACAACTTCCAAGAGATATATACTCGCTTCGTTGTAGAAAGAGCTACCGTATTTTGCTTTCTTGAGAACCAAGACACTGTCCCTGCTTCCAAGTAGTTGACAAGTGCCTAAAGTGCTCTTTCTGTCAACTCTGCAACCAGCTAGATCTGCGTCTGAGTATCCAAGAAGAGTAAAGTCTTCCCTTTTTGGATACCAAAGACCTATGCTTGAAGTTGAAGCAATGTATTTGATAATACGCTTTGCAGCACTTAGATGAGATTCTTTAGGGTCTGCTTGAAATCTAGCACAAATGCAAACACCGAACAGAATGTCGGGTCTAGACGCAGATAAGATAAAGAAGTGAGCCAATAATACTCCCGTATAGCTTTTGATCAACTTTCTTTCCTCTTTCATCTTTGTCTATCTTCAAGGAACTTGACATCGGTATATCAGTCTTTTTGCAATTTTCCAGTCCAAATTTTTTGACAAGATCATTAGCATATTTTTCTTGATGAATAAAAGTCCCTTCCTTCCATTGTTTCACTTGAAGTCCAAGAAAGAAGGTTAGTTCACCCATCATGCTCATTTCAAATTCATCTCAGCCTGTCGTACCAAGCTCGAGGTGCTTGCTTTAAACCATACAAGGCCTTTTTCAGTCTGAATACTGAGTCTGGTCTCCTTGGGTCTTCAAACCCAGGTGGTTGTTCCACATAAACTTCCTCATGGATAAATCCGTTCAGGAAAGCACTCTTGACGTCCATTTGGAATAACCTGAAATCCTTATAACAAGCAAAAGCAAGTAATAATCGAATAGCTTCTAACCTTGCTGCGGTGCGTAAGTCTCATCATAGTCTATCCCTTCTTCTTGTGTATATCCCTTGGCCACGAGTCTTGCTTTGTTTCTTATGACTTTTCCTTCCTCGTTCATCTTGTTCCCGAAAACCCACTTAGCTCCAATAATAGATTTACCTTTGGTTTAGGAGTTAACTCCCGGACATCATTAATGCTGAATTGTCTCGAGTTCTTCTTGCATAGCTTCAATCCAGCTTTCATTAGATAAAGCTTCTTCTATGCTTTTGGTTCTATTTCGAAATAAGAGCCACAAAGCACTAGACTCTTCGTGCCTTTTGGATCTTGTGCGAATCCCTTCATTAATGTCGCCAATAATGAGATTTTTGGGATGAGTTGACTTATGCTTCCAGTTACTGGTTGATTCGTCAGGTTGATGATCACCTCCTTCATTTGAATCTTCAATAACCACTTGTTGCTGGTCTTTTTGAGTCTCGAGCTGCTTCTTTAGACTTTGTAGAGTCGAAGCTGGTTCGATTCTTCAAGATGAGTCTCGAATAGATTCATTTTGTGAAGAATCCTGGAATTTGACATTCATTGATTCCTCCACAGAATAAGTCTTCTTGTTATAGACTCTGTAGGCTTTGCTTGAGGTAGAATATCCAAGGAAGATACCTTCGTTTGATTTTTCTTCAAACTTGCCAACTCGATCATTTGCATTTTTCAAAATAAAGCATTTACATCCAAACACATGAAAATAAGAAACAATAGGTTTCTTTCCTTTGAATAATTCATAAGGGGTTTTTTCCAGAATAGGCCTTAGAAAAGCTCTATTGATAATATAACATGTTGTTGAAACTGCTTCAGCCCAAAACCGTGAAGAGATGTTACTTTCAATCAAAAGAATTCTAGCCATTTCTTGAAGCGATCTATTCTTTCTTTCCACAACTCCATTTTGTTCTGGAGTATATGAAGAGGAGAACATATGTTGAAAACCATATTCATCACAGAATTTTGTAAAATCTTGATTTTCAAATTCACCTCCATCGAAATAACATACCCTTTTTCATTTTGAACCTTTTTAGCATACTTTTCAAAGTAAGAGAAAGTTTCAGACTTACTTGTCAGGAAATATACCCAAGTAAATCGTGAGTAGTCATCCACAATTACTAGGCAATATTTCTTACCCCCAACGCTCTGAGTTCTGGTTGGTCCAAACAGATCCATGTGCAGAAGCTGCAATACACGATTAGTGGAAACTTGATTTATTGGTTTAAAGGAATTTCTTACATGTTTTCCCAATACGCATGGAGTACATAGATTGGTCTTTTGGTATGATAATTTGGGTAAATCTCGAACAAGCTTCTTTGCTGAAATTTTGGCTATCTGCTTCATATTAATGTGCCCAAGCTTTCTGTGCCATAAGTTCGCTTCGTCTTGTAATGAGATTAGACATTTCGATTCATCTGGATTTACATCCAAGAGGTAGATGTTTCCATGTCTTCGACCCATAAATGACTGAGTAGTATCTTTATTGGTTCCTGAACAAATTCCTTCTTGAAAGTTTATTTTGAAACCAAGTATCACACAAAGTGATCGATACCGAGTAGATTGTAGTTGAGTCCTTCCACTAGGGAAACATTGCTTATCATGAGGTTTCCAATTTTTACAGTTCCAAACCCCACAATTCTTCCTTTATTGTTTCCTCCAAATGAAACTTTTCCACCATTTGCTTGAACAAGTTTTATGAAGCATTTTGAATCTCTTGTCATATGTCTTGAGCATCCACTATCCAGATACCATTTTACCATTTTCTTGATAGTGACCTGCATTTAAAAAGAAACTCAAGCTTTCTTTGGTACCCATATTTTCTTGAGTCCATTGGTGTTAGTATGATATGTGGTTTTTGCCCAAACTTTTTAAAGGTTTCCAAACCATAGGACATTCTTTTTCAAAATGATTTGCACTTTGTTGCACCTTGAACATTTTAGAGCATTTCGACCTACTTGGTTTCACAAAAACCTTTTTGAAATGATTGTTGTAAGCATCTCTTGTGGGTCTTTGCTTAATTCTTTCTTTCACTTTAGGAAAATCAATTAGAGGAATGATTTCTACGGTCATTCCCAAACCAGATTTATTAAAATAAGGTCTTTGTCTTTGAAAGAATTTTTTCAAGTTTCTCGAGATCCTATTGAAAATCTTTTTGAGATATTTGATATGTCATTTTTTAAGAATTCATTTTCTTTTAAAAGATTTTCTTCACTTTCTTTAAGAGTCGAAACATTCATGTCTAAACATTTCAACTTTTCTTTCAAAATATTTTCCTGTTGTTTTAGTGCAGAATTTTCCTTTTAAGTTCGGAAATCCTTTTAAGAGAAATCTTAAGACTAGAACACATCTCATCAATGTATTTAGAAACTTTAACAGGGATTTTAAAATTATTTACCTCAAACTCGCTATCCGAATCCGAGTCTGTCTCGGAGTTTGAATCAATCCGATTGAGCCATCGGACATATATTGACATAGTCATCATCACTTTCTTCACACTCTGTATCGCTCCAGGTTTCTGCTTTAAGAGCCTTTCAATACTTTTCAGCTTTTCCTTTTTTCTTCTTCAGAAGAGGACAGTTGGGTCTGATGTGTCCATTTTTCTTACATTCAAAACAGACTATGTCTTTGTTTGATTCATCATCCTCAACAGACTTAGTCGATGCTTTTAAAAACTCGTTTCTTTGGATTGAATCTTCTTCCTTTTCCTCGTTCAGCTTCTTGAATCTTTTTATCATGAGAGCAAGCTCCTCATCATCCATATCATCTTCAGAATCTGTAACATCATAATCATCATTGGATTTTAATGCAATGAATTTCTTACCTTTAGGATCTTCATCTTCATTGATTCGTTCCACTTCATAAGACTGAAGAGTTCCAACCAACTCATCGATAGATAGTGGCATGATTCTTTGTGTCTCTTTTATTGAGGTCTTTATGTGATTCCAATCCTTGGAGAGTCCTCGTAGTAGCTTGTTTACTTTCATGGGATCAGAAATTGGTTGACCTTGATTTTCAAGACCATTCACGATTTCGTAAAACGACTAAACATGTCAATTATAGATTCTCCTGATTTCATTTTGAAGGCTTCGTATTGACCAAGGAGAATGTTGATTCTTGTCTCTTTCACTCGATCAGTTCCTTCATAGGTAATATGTAATCTATCCCAGACTTCTTTTGCTGTAACACAAGAAGATATTCTGTTATATTCAGTAGGTGACAAGGCACAATATAAGGAATAAATTGCTTTTGCATCAAGAGCTTGTCTCTTGATTATCTCTTCCTGAGTCATTTCACTAGACTCAACAGTTACTTTTCCTCTTTCTGATTCAGATGCAGATTTAGGAGTAATTCCTTTTTCTACAACATCCCATTCCAGAGGATCCTTCGATCTTAGGAATGCTTTCATCTTGTTTTTCCAGATGTTGTAATCCTTTCCATCAAAGTAAAGAGGTCTGGTATTGCTTTGCCCTTCCACCAGCCCTAGTGCTAACATACTAGACATGGATCTTTAACTCTGAAGTAAAACACTTCAAACAAAGTGAGTACACAGGCTCTGATACCAATTGATATAACTAGTATATACATCTAGAGGGGGGTGAATAGGTTTAAAAACAATTTATCGATATACGAAAGCAATACTAGGCAAACAATAGAACAGAAGTTCTTCAAGACAGATTATGATCAAAGTAAAAAGAGAGTAGGGAAGAGAAAATTGAACACGGGGTTTATAGTGGTTCAGCTTATTCCAAGCCTACGTCCACTCTTCCTCACCGACCCTACCGGCTGGATTTCACTATAAACGAGAGAGATGTTACAGCAATGCTTTATCTTGATTCAACAGTGTAGATACTCTACCACACTTCCTCAAGATATCTCAAAATATAGTCTCTCTTTTGCGTATAAGATTTCGCTCTGTAATAGACAAAGAACAAGGAGCTTCAGACTTTGAAATTCTTCTATCGCGCACACTTCGAAACAACTCGAACATCTTCCTTATATACTCCTTTATGCCATCATACCCATTGGCACTTACCAAAGGAATTCTTCCAATCTTTCCGTTGGACAGAATCAATTAGAAAGATTACTCGAGCTATTAAAGGAACATAACGATAGCCCATCAATCTTGCTCGCCCATACAATCAGAATTTCGGTTTCCATAAGTAGAACCTTCCAAGTATACTTTGCCAATCAACGGATCTCTAAAATCAATCTTGATGTTGACTAAAGTAATCCATTGTGTCATATCCAGCCAAGAGATATTTGTTAGACGACAAGATCAAATCCTTAACGAAACGCACGGTCCTGGATAGACCTTCTTCGATAACTACAAACTGTCAATGAGAATAGACTTTGAGTCTTGAGTCTGATAGTCCGAAGGTCTTCAGACTTTAAATGGTAGAGTCTGCAAGTCTTCAAACTTTAAACGATCGAGTCTCAAGACTTCAGACTTTAAATGGTAGAGTCTGCAAGTCTTCAGACTTTAAATGGTAGAGTCTGTAAGACTTCAGACTAGATTGATGGAAACGTTCTGTCAGCTTCGAAATATTCCAGAAAGATTTCTCCAACACTAGTCACCTATCCTACCTATCCTCCAATACTGGTAGGCCCAAAAGTCATTGCCTAGATTCCAAAAATGCTGCTTCACCTTCTTGCCCCTGCTTAGTCGATCATACTACCACCATCGTCGTCTCCATCACTACCTGGATAGGGGATCGGTCCTACCTCATATCCTCCTACGCGTGCGTAGATTTCCAAGAAACCCATGAGTACTAGTACTAGGCCCGTTGAAGCTCCTATATCGACGGACAGTGTCGCTATGCATCAGATGAAAGTGACATCCGAGAAATCCAGATCCACAAACTCAAAAAAATCCCAGGTGAGGTCCATTGATATCCCATAACTGATGGAGGTAGAGGCAGGAAGGATTGGCATGTTTACTACTGATCTGAAAAAGGATAATCAACAACCAGTAAGTCTTAACCCAATAAACGGAAAGTCCACTGGTCTATACTACATAAACCAATCACTCTATTGCCAAGGAAAGCCTCTATATAAAGCATAGGGAATCATTTTCAAATCAACTTGCCTAAGAACCTTTTTCAAAAGCAACACAACAAATCAATAAGAGAAGTAGCTTTTCCAAACATGTAATCAATAACCCAAATGGAATTTAAAAGTACTAAGACTATACTGAATATGAATGCATGCTGCCACCATTTTCCCAGGAACCCTATTATCTCTCGGGTATCTCGGACCCATTCGGCATCGAGAGGACATCCGGGGAAACTAGGCATCCAAAGGAACCCAATTATCCCTCTAGGCATCCCTATTACAACTCGGGACATCGTCGTCCCAAAAACCGATAGCATTCCGGAGCAATTCCATAATTCAATTTAAAATACCATTAACCTTATTACTATCAAGGGAACTCAAGGGTAGAACCAACAAATATTCATTCGCTTATAAACCGCTAGACTAATATAACTCAATTTTACACAATATTGGACAAGTTGCAAGAAGAACTCCATTCCAAGTCCCCAGACTTGCCCTATAATGGCGTTCTGTATGCCTTTGGAAATTGCAAACGTTGTCTAGGTAAATGGTTTTTCAAAAATTATGAAATTTTAACATAATAGACAAGACCCAAAGGAACATTTTCCGTGAAGGAATCGAAGTCTAATTTGGCTTATACGATACTATATAATTTTTTGAAACCAGACTAAAGCAGTAGTCTGGCCAATAACAGTACCAAAAATGACATCATTTTGCCAACTAAACGATTTAAAAAAATTCTGGAAATTTTATATGTGGTAGTTCAAGATGTACTCTACGACTTTTATGAAGGACACCTTAAATTTCTTGACCAAAAATCCTGTGGAAAATGGAAATTGGGGGGAGGTCGGTTCAGTGCCCGCAAAAACAGATTATACACCCGATGGTTTTTCAAACATATTTTTGTCATACAAATTCCAAAAAATCTGAATCTAAAGTATGTTGTAGAACGGATGACTTTTGTGAAGGACGCCCCAAGGGATCCACATCACACAAGTCAGTACAAAATTATTAGCAAAACTAGGGGTCGTACCGAAACCAAACCTGACTTAGACAACGTCCCCTATCTTGGCTCAAGTTTTCGGTATTTCCAATCCGCGGGCATGCTAGGTTTCAGCCGACCACGCTTCTACGACACACATGCAGACTCGACAACTATGAATTCAACATTTTAGCTGGACGACTTTGCCGGAACTTCCAATTAGGTAGGAATATATGCAACATTTATAGAATTCATGGAAAATTCTAGGGAACTATGCTCGCCAAACATAATCAATTGACATAAGATAGAATGGAGGATATCCACTTGCCTCGGGTCCTAGAGGGCTACGGTCATAATTCAGCAAGCTCCCGAGTTGTTGCTGTTCGAGCCAAGAAGACAGTGCTGCTGACGGCGGCAACGTGAGCAGCTGGGCCGATAGGAAAGAGCGAGCGAGGTCTGTGGCTGTTTCTTGGTGCGGGTAGAGATGAGATGAGGGGAATTGAGATGAATAGAGATGAAGGGAGGGATGAGGTGTAGTGGTTGGCATCGCTGGCTTCTGTGAGCGGCAGGGGGTTGCGGTGCAAGCAGAGGTGAAGTTGAAGTGAGAAATGGGAGAAACATAGAAAGACTTAGGCGGTGAAAGCAAGAAGGAAACGAGCAGCTCCGTTCTTCTCTCTTCCAACTTAATCTTCACCGTTTCGCTGCTGTTGAGGTGTCGCCCGTTTGAAGAGAATGTTTGAAGAGAGAACGAGGGAAACGCTGGCTCTCTCTTTTGCCGCTTGTGGTCTTCGTGCCACGAGGACATATTCGGTGTAAGTTGCTGACCGGTTGACTTCCCTGCACGGTCTCACACCAACTGGGGTTCGTGAATGCTGCTAGTGCGGTGAGGTTGAGGTGGTGCTGGTGCTGGTGGTTGCTGTGGCGGCAGTCTGGTGGTGACGCGGTGTCAAGTTGGCATCACCGTGAAACGATGGCATTGCAATTGAGGCTGAGGTGACTCGGTAATGACGGGGAACGCAATTGGTGCAATCCGATGACAAGTTCAATGGCGTGGCATGGACCGTTAAGCGTTCAGGACTCGCAATATGTCAAGTGAAAAATCCAGATGTCACAATGGTCGTCGTACATAGGCAAGCGTCACAGCCTCTTCACCCACGGTGATGTTGACACTTAATTATTAGCCGACACATCATATAAAGGTAAAAACTAGAGATTATGAGTCCCTGATTGCAACAGGGCTTATTTCTAATCCGAAAAGAGTCTTTGTTTCCGCTCCCAAGGATGAGCTCAACATGTGGCAGAACAAACTAGACCAAACCGGTCGCAACTTTGTCCAATCCAAGATTGGTTGGCTGCTCCCTCTGTTGAAGATAGGAGTCCATTGCGGTCTCATTTGAGCGTTGGCACATTTTTTGTGCCCTAAAGTATCTACCTTCATATTCACATGAATTTACCTCAACTTTGGAAGAATATAACATTATCATTGGGGAACCCTTGGACTCTGAATTAATTGGTTCACCTATCAGAATAGAGCCTACATCAATTTTATCTGATTTTCTGAGAATCAAAGACGATAAAGTGAGAAATTTTTTGAAAGGAAATCAAAATACTTGTTCATTCTCATTTTTGGACGAATGCTTTAACAATGCCCCATCATTTCAAATGAGTAGGATCTTCCTATTAATTTTCTCTTATTTCGTAGTTTTCCCTCATTGTAAGAGTGCTATCCATCCTTCTGTCGCCAGAATAGTTGTGCAAGTGGGTGCAGGAATGAATTTTGTCAATACTATCTTGGCTAAAACATTCCTTTCCCTCACTTGGTTCAAGGAAAATAGGGATAAGGTTTTCCAAGCTCCCTCAAACTTTTGCAAATTTGGTTTCTCTCTCACATAAAAGGGATTGGTATCATAACGGTTGTACATGAAATTAGAGATTTTAATCACCCAATATGAAGTTTGAGGTAAGAAAGAACAAGCTCCATATTACCATTATTCCGAATGGCCAGCCTTCATGAAAAATCCAAGTCCTAAAGGTTTCTTATAGCCTGATAAGCGGTTCCAAGTCCGTGAGGCACGGCTCACATGTGGAGATAGTGGACCAATCCCTTTGTTGGGATACCCAGGTGCAATTGAGAACTACCCATACAGAGCAGCTCATTGATATCAAGTCATGTAAGAACTCCCACCGGCATTGCAGACAGACCTGCTCCGAGCCGACTTCACCCATGAGGATCATAATTATGAAGATACTATTAGCTTGATTAAGTCAATGTGGAATATGTGCCAGCCGCAGAAGCTGATATGGCCTGAGGAAGAGTTGATCGGTAAAGAGAGGAGATACTATACCTCCGCACAATAGATTCGTCAACACAAGATTTCTAATTACTCCTGAAGATACTTGAGGTGCCTGTGAAGTCTACCAATCATGCGGAGATTAAGCGCCTCAAGAGGAAAGCTGACCGAGCCCAAGACCGTGCTACACATTTGCCTCGATTGAATGGACGGTCACATCCGGAATTCGTCTCCCATTTGTATATAATAAAGCCAAGCAAAATGACTCAAATCTATTGTTTTCCATGTTATTTTCTTTCCAAGTTGGTTGTTTAGGGAATTGAGTAAATTTAGTTTATTTGTTTAGGGGATTTTAGGTTTTTACTTTCGTAGTCTTCATATAGGAGTTCTATTTGAAGTGAGAACCATTTCATCAATGAATAAAGCAAAGCGATTAGACCATTTTCATGAGCCAGTGTTTCATTTGAACTTTGTGCTTACATGTACTTGTTAATTTGAAATAGATGATTACAGACCGTCAACAATCACCCATCCACAAGCGTTGTCAAGCAAAAATGATTGTTCAAAGTTTGGTGCAGAACTATGTCAATGATGTTGAAAGCGAAGTGAAGCAAAAGAACCGTAGAGCATGACAGTACTCGCCGCTTCCCAAGCCTATGTCCAAGATCTTACCTGTCCTAGAAAAGGAGTTAATCACCAAAGAACCAAGATGTTCTACCCTTGAACATTTCCCCGGTTATGATCCATCTAATTCTAATGACTACCATTTGGGGGAAATAGGACATTCCATCGACGACTGCGTCACCTTGAAGAACAGAGTTCAAGACCTCGTAGATGCAGAGATACTCACTTTTCGTACTACATGGCTCTGTTATGAAAGAAACGAAATCCTCATGGTGCCCTACCTCCGGACCACATTCCTTGGGCCTGCGAGCATGATGCATAAAGAGAATGGGATGATTGTTACCTTCGGGCAGCCTAGTAGCAAATTCCTTTATTATATCAAGTATTCGGCTCATCTAGTTTCTTTGTTGATCCCCAAGACATTGTTTTGGACGGATGGGGTGGCCTAGATGATCCGATACCCACAAAGCAAGAATAGCAAGATAATGCATTGGACATAATGGTCAACCTTTTCAAGGACCTCTTTGCGGGCGCCATTACCAAAGGAATATTGGAGGAAGTTGGTGCAAGTCCGCTTGAGTAAAACCTTTTGATTTTCGACATATTCCTCTGCGTCGGGACTTTTGCTCCTTTCTAAGAATTTGCATTTGCTTTCTAGGATTTCATTTTTATAGGATTGATTGTTGCACTTTCCATTCAACAAAATGTCATTTGATTGATGAAAATCAATAAAATCTCAAGTTTATTTTGAAGGCATGATGAGGTATATCAAATCGGCTCGGTGATAATATCCAACCAATAAAAGAATGATCCAAAGATAAATCTGAGGCCTGAGCCTCCTCATGTTTCCTCCATTCAAAACCTTTTGAAATGAAAAACATTTCATCATTCCAAAGTCGTTTCTTAGAAACTGCTTTGGTGCAGTCTTGTTATCTTTATGGTTTAGTCCTGTTTGTCTTTCAGCAAAACCTGGTAAGCCCCACAGTTCTCGTTCCTCCTATGTCGGAACATCTTTTAATTCTTTACCTAACAATTAATTGTGAGTCCTTGAGTGTTGTGCTTGCTCAGAAAAGGCCTGACGATACAAAGGAAGGGCTTTACTACTAGAGCAAGAAGTTCACTACCTCGAAGATAAACTATTCCAAACTTTGATTGGAAAGTTGATGAAATGGTAGATTTTGATTATAGAGTTTTTACTTACAGATTATGCCACTAAAGTCTATCAAGGGATGTGTTTTTGTCGATATGCTAAGCCGAGAGCCGTAGGGATTCATATGACAAGATATATTCCCCAGATGATTGCATCCTATTTTTGGAAGAAGATTCGTGCATCATGTTCTTTGATGAAGACACTGATGTGGTTATGATATCCCCGGATGGGCAATATTATCCCCTAGCTGTGAAATTAGTATCCCCTTGCACTAACAATATAGTCAAATACAAAGCCGGAATCTTGGATTGTAGGTTGCAATGGGAGTAAGCAAGTTGAAGGTGTCGGAAGACTCAGCACTAATCATTATTTCAAATTGTGGGAGAATGGAAGACGAGAGATAGTAAACTCGTGCCTTATCATAATTACTTACAGGAGTTAGTGAAGAAGTTTGATGAAGTCTCATTCGAGTACTTGTCCAAGTCTCATAATCAGTTCGTTGATGCATTGTATTGTTGTCCATCTTGCAAGTTACAAACGAATTGGATTCAGTATAGTCGTGACTGAGGAACTTGACAAAAAACCATGATATTATGATATCATGAACTACATCCAGAAGCAACAATTCCTTAAAAGAAGTACTCCAGCCAATAGGAAGTACATTATGAAGATAGCCTCGAAGTTGTCTGTTAGTGGTGAGAACCAATACATGAGGTCTTATTATTTAGTCCTATTGAGATGCATGGATGAGGCTAAAGCTACCGGGATCATACAAGAAACGCACGAATGAGTTGGCGATCCGACATGAATGGACACATGCTAGCCAAGAAGATAATAAGGTTGGGCCACTATAGGCTTGCAACAAAAAGAGGCCATATCCAACATGTTTGAAGCTACCATGGATGTCAAATTCACGGGGATAAGATAAATGTTTCTCCAATCGAACTGCACCAGTTATTCGAGCTATGGTCATTCTCAGTGTGGAGTATCAACATAATTGGCCCTATTAATCCCAATGCGTCAAATAGATATCGATTTCTCCTAGATGCAATCGATTATTTCTCCAAATGGATTGAAACCATGTCATATGCAAAAGTGAAGTTCATATGACGACTTAATTGCTCAATATGGTGTCTTAGAAGCAATCATCACTAATCACGAGTCAATTTTGAACAACAAACTGTTGACGAGCTGTTCAGTGAATTCAAGATTCGTCATCTGAATTCATCCCCCTACATCCTCATATAAATGGAGATGTCGAGGCAATCAACAAAAACATAGAGAAGATTCTAACTAAGACGACAGAAAATTGTCGCAATGGCATGAGCATTAATGGCAAACCAGACTTCCATTCAAACCTTGACTAGGGAAACCTCTTTCTCCCTCGTGTGGCATGGACGCTGTCTTGTCCATGAAAGTGGAAATCCCTTCATTGCAAGTATCGTCCCAAGTGAAGTTAGTTGAAGCTAATAGGTCCAACAAAGGCTAGAGCAACTAAATATGATTGATGAGAAGCAATTGAAAGCTTTTTGTCATGTTTTCAACAAAGGGTGGCCAAATCATTCAACTGCGTGGTCCAACCACGACATTTCAAGTTAAGTGATCTTGTCCTGTAGAAAATATTGTCAATTATTCTTGACCCATTTGGAAAGTTCAATCCAAATTATAGTGAACCGCACGTCGTGAAGAAAGTACTTCCTAGAGGTGCTTTAGTATTAGCTCAGATATATGGTCATGAGTTCTTCAATCCAGTTCATTCTCATAGTGTGAATAAGTACCATCCCTAACAAAATCTAACACTATATGGCATGATTCACCGGTGTATGGTTTCCATGTGCTGCAATTGAAACCTTTCTTGATTAATGACTTCCGAGTTGCAAGTTCTGCATGTTTATTCTGCCCCCAAATTACCAATTTCGTATGGGGAATTTGGTTAAACAATTCAACAAACCATGCGGAAAGAACTAGACGTGCATAATGAGACATGGCAGAATGATGAAAAGGCAAGTTATATCCTATACACTGTCCCGGGATTATTCCTAATAAGCTAAATGAAAAAAAAAATCAATATTTTATAAAATAAAGCATTGTCTCGTAAAAGGTACAATAACCGAAATGATAAGAAGCATTTCATTCCTCTATCCTAAGCACTATAGTTTATCCATTGCTTAACCTTTTAGAGCCTAAACACTTGTGGAATTTTCCTTCATTTTGCTCTGTTGAGAACCACCACATAACAGGGCAATACCGAAGGTAAATCAAAGTCATTAGGTTATGAGTATGGGCAGGGATTTTCTTGCTTTCACTTACATCAAGCTTCAAGTATTTTTATTGCATATGAGCTCCGGTAATCTAAGTGTCTTAAGATAACGAAGAGTGGCTATTTTTCTACCCTACACTCTCATGTCCCTTGTGTAGCCCAGTTGAGCTGGCAATTTCTTTTTCTTTTTTTTTTTCCATTTTTGGCAAAAACCAAATTGATGATCATCTCCCACACTAGGGCAAGGCGGCTAAGTTATCGTATAAAGACTGTGCCATCCGGAGCATCAATGGGAGATGAAGACCCCGAGTGTCCAAAGTGCCGAATCATCAGAGTGTAGCTAGTCTACAAATGAGCCAAAAAAATGTATCGAAAAAAATGAGTTTAAAAAAAATGTCAAAAGAGTATGTGTCAAAGTGGCTAAATTATTCCTAGTGAAACGACAAAAGTCCTACATGTCTCACGTAGTTTTAAAAGTCGGACTCTCATGGCCAATAGAACATCTACTTGAGAAAACAATCCTCGATGGAGAAGAAGATGACTGGTGATAATGCTGAGATGATCACTGACTTCAACCCTTCCAATTCCAATGGAAAATCTTTGAGCCCGCTGAACCCTTTCATTTCTCAAACCCTAAACCAAGCCTACGTTACGTCGCTTACAAAATCTCTTCAAATTATGACATTTAAAATAATGTGGAGTCTCAAATGTTTATAAGTATCGCTTCAAGAAGTGCGAGTGCGAGCAAGATTATGTTTATTTATTTTTGCAGAGTTCTTGACTTGTAAACCTAAAAATTATTGTAGAGTATTTCTTTCATAGCCTCAACATGAAAGTCCCTTTCATTGAACCATTAACCAAGCCTACATTATGATCCCGATAAAGACGTCTCAAATTGGTAATGTTGTACTACTTACAAGAATACTCGAATCCCTATCACTATAATGACAGTAAGATGGAGTAGTTCTCGTGATCCCACATTAATGGTTAGGAAAAAACAACATTTTCAATGAGAGTGAGTGAAAAGCCCCTCATTCAATTTGTTCGAGATATCACCAACCAAAAAAAAAAAAAAAAAAAAAAAAAACTTGTTTGGGATATCCACACTATAAGTCTAGACTTACTTCATTCAAACCCTTGTTGACTAGATTTTTCTTTTATTTGCTATTATTTACTAATAGATCTGTCAAACAGGCGGGTTATATAAAAAAATGATCCAACCCATATTGATTCATTTCTATACAATACAAATGTAATTACCCATTTTGACTGAAAAAAAAAAAAACTCAAGTCATCTATACTTGATCCAACCTATATTACTAAAACACTTCCTTACTTAACTCAATTTAAGAAACTCTATACACAAACTAACATGAAAGCACAAAGCGAGCAAACACAAGATCGAGAGAAATGAAGAGTCATGGAAATGAATTGGGTGTAAAAAAGTTATGAACTCATTTAACACCCACATTAAACACATTTATGATCAACTTACTATATATGACCGACACATATAACAACCTAGCCCATCAGTTATGGGTTAAGAATTGATTTTATGACCCATTTGGAGAGGTTTATTTACTGCGAATATTTTTCCCTGCCTTCACCCTCAAACGTGAAGCTATCTGCTGTTGGGACTTGTGAACCATTCACTGTACAACGAAGGCAAACAAGATGTAACTAGCATGTATTGGCAAATTACACCATTAAATGGCATAGACGACACTAGGCTCGTGAAATATACTGGACTTGGTTTACTGCTAGACGTCCTCCGATGGATGCAAATGTAGACTATTTCGTGGGACTCCATGATCAAAGGATGATATCGAGCACGGAAGTGGGCATCTGCTGACTCCTATGCACCCTTTCACGTCATTCCCCTTTCTACGGTGATCAAGGAGCTTGAAAACAAGTTAGCGACCACTTTCCTCTGTATGCACGAATGAATTGGCCTATGATGCAGTCGACTACGGCAGTTCTGTTCCAAACTAAAGAGCTACGTAGAATAGCACACGAGCCATACAAGAAGCTGTGAAATTAAGTAAAGCTAATTCACGGCTTATTATAAAGGGTTATGGGTTGCATTTTCAAACCCCACAGATCAAGAAGTGGTTGTATCTCATAAATATTCAAATCTTCCCATTCCTTCTCCAAGATACTCATGTCGAACATTCACGGTTGAGCAAGCAATATACACAGCTAATAAGTGTGGAACACACCAAAGAGAGGTGCTTTCCCCACACTGTTTTAATTTATTGCACCCTCACACAAGACATTGCCAATATCACTCAAGTAACAGTTGTTATTTACCTGACCCTCCCCACTGGTAAATCTACCATCTCACTCCTCGTGGTTTGAATTTGAACCTATTTCACCATTACCAATTCAGTCTCTGTATTTTTACTGGGTGTCAATAGCTATGATTAATAGAGGGCTAAGCAAAACAATGAAACCTCCAGAGATTTAAGGGCTTTTCCCAAGTCCCAGAATGAGCCTGCGCAGGGAACCGATCGATCTAATTGGCCTAATACCAAAATGTCAGAGATAAATCAAATTAAATCAACTCTAATTTTTCTTTTGATTTTCAAAACTAAGTGTCAAAGGAGAATTAAGAAATGGAAGTATTAAGTGCACGTTGCATGAAGAACATATGTCAGCGTTCACTATTCCCATTAACCCTCATAAATTAAAATTTTCAACTAGCCAGGTACTTCCTTGACTAATACTAAACAAAGTCGCTTTTGTTTTGATCCTATTCAAAGAAAGGCATTAAGAAGCTCTAATCCACTAAGTCTTCGTAAATTGAAAATTACATCCACAAGACAAGAAGAACAGGCTTAAAATTCATAAATAGGAAACGGAAACCAAATGACCCGGTCTCCTGAGCAAAATCAGCAATGCTGGAATTGTTGACAGGCTTCATGTCTGATTGACATTACATGCCCCGACAATGACTAAAGCCAGACTAATTGTGAAGAAGCAACACGGCAAGCTTGCTTATATTGCGGAAAATTTCTGCTCATACAGATAACAATTCACGTGAAAAGAACAAACTCAAAATCACATTGGACGTTCCTCTTAGTTATTGGCAGCCAATAGGACAATGTAAACATGCCAATTCTTATCACCTTTCAATAAACCGAAAAAATAAAAAAGAATTAGAACCTAAGTTCCATGACAACGATATCAAATAAGCTTCTTTTCCTTATTCAACAACATCGAATGCTTGGACAACGTCCATTGCTTTTTATTGGTGTAAATTGCAAGCAAAGCAAAGTGGAAAAAGCAAAATATCATGATCAAAGCTTCAAAGAGGAAAGGGTACTTCTCAGGGGGATGCATGGTTAAGTAAATTAAATGAAGACCAAAATAGCAACAAACAGAGAAGGCGCTCAAAATTGGGTAAGCCGCAGAAGAACCTGTGACCTTCGAAACTCGCTTGTCCCTGGGCACATGGTAGAGAAGAAAGTAGAGAGCATTAAGGGTCATATATGGAAGTAGAAGTCCATCACGACATAGAAGAGGAAACATAGAGAGCAATCCATAATGGGTTAACCACTTGTAAAGAGAAGGATCGTCCAGAGCAAGCAAACTGGCCGGCAGAAGCGGCAGTAGAATAGACTTCTCATGCACTGCATATACAACACAAGAAGCAGGGGCAAAGATTCAGACTCACTTTACATTGAAATGGTAAGAGAATAAGTGAAAGGTACAGACTGCAACTCACCTTGAAATGAAAACAAGTAAAAGGGCAGCGAACTGTTCAGTAACCCATAGAGGAAACCTCGACTGCTTGGGGAAGATATTTGATGGATCATAGAAGGCAGGCAAGTAGACACAGTAATAATGAAGCTAAAAAGCTTGAGCTTAGGAGTCAAAAACAACTTTTTCCACTTGATGAGAACAGATGTGGCACACCAAAAGTTAGCTACATAATCCTCATATATCCCCCTCTCGAATGGAGCAAGACGAGAGAGAACCTACAGAAAGCACCAAAATAGAAGGTATGGTCACAATTAAGCCAATTTATGTAAAATCAAATGAAACATGAATAAGAGAATTGTAACAGAGGTACTAAATATCCTAATATTCCCTTAGAAAATTACAAATAGCTAATATTCAAAAGCTTCCACCCCTTGAGACAAGGGGCTTAAGAGTACTACTATTGATATGATACCAAGCACCTTCAGCTCACGAGCTAGGTCTAGAGTTCTTATGGATATTGTCTACTGTTTCGTCCAAGGGAATGTTTGGGGTGGCTAGACATGCTGCATTAGATACTCACACACATTCCAAGCAGCATGTTGTTGATTGCATTGATTACGCCCTAAGACAAACATAGAACTTCCATAGTTTCAATGCTTGAGCTTATGTCAGGACTACCATTCTAAGTTGTCTAGTCTACTTAAGAACACGACCAACTAAACCTTAGTACAATTAATTTATGTAACCCACTGCTTCCTACAGATATCCAGAATGAGTATCACTTCATTACCCGAAGTACCCTGTCCACTTGTCAATGAATAATCTTTAAAAGCAGAGTAAAGATTCTGATGATCTAAAAGTCGACCCTACCATCAGATATTAAAGGAAAAATGCAACTCGTAACATGCTCTAGCTAAGCATTAACAAAACAAATGACTATTTATATTCATGGCATGTGAGAGATAACGCAGTCAGCTTGTTCTCTGTTCTTCCCTTAAAGAATATAACAAAAATAATTACTTACCTGCAAAAGGGCATCTGTTGAGTAAAGGTACGGCAACCAAACAACTGCAAATGTTCCCATAACCACCAAACCCAGCCTTGACACCTCAAAAAATGGATTCTTCCGCCTGAGGCATTTTCCTAAGAGATGACTGAAGAACGCAGGTGCAAAGTATGCACTCATCTGCAGAAAGTTCCAGGAGAGGACCAGAAACGGAAGCATGAATAAATATATTAACATGTCAAACATGACCAAACTACTAAATGAGAGATTAAGGTAATTGCACAGCCATAGTATTTAACATCATTACTAACTAAACAGTTGTGTGATATTGATACACAAAAATAGCCAAAATTATCAAAACAGGCTGCAGGTATTTGATACGCTAATATTGCATAGCCTTTGATCAATTTTGTCATCTTAAGTAAGCAAACGATCTCATCTCTACTCCTGTAATGTCATGAGAATTTGATGATGACAAAACCATTAAATAAAGATGCTGAAACTATATTAGTTGACGCAAAAATGGCTGCAATGAGTAGGAGGAAAATATGACTGCCCTCAAGATTAAATATGGTTATGTGAAATCAATTACACTGGTGTTTGTCATAAACTAAGAAAATTGTATTTTCCCTGAGTTTCAAGATAAAAAGTAATTGTTAACCATTTTTTCTTTGTAGGATATCATGAAAATATAGATAAATAGTTGCACATTGGATAACTCCTAATATTGCAAGAATAAACAAAAAGCACAAACAACTGTAGCAACTTTCTGAGTCCAAAGGCTTATCTCAGTTCCTTTGGAAGGCAAGGAGGTATCAATAAAAAAATAAAAAAATTGGAGTCGAAGATTAATTATTAGGAAACTTGGAAACCTAGTATAACCCAATTCAAAAAAAGGATAGAAGAAGTTGCATTTTGCCCTTATTCAACTTCTCTTCACTTCCATCATATAGAATTCTGAATTTAAGATTAAAGAGGCCACTTTCAGATAAGATTTTAAGTTACAGATGCCCAGCTTGAAAGGATGCTCCTTTCTTCGGCATCACCTCATTTATGACACCTCACACCTCGTCAAGTACTAAAACCATGTAAGGGTCCAGTCCAATTCCAATTAGATTATCGACTAAGTTGGAATGCTCACATCCCATCGGTACAATCAAGCATTTAATTGAGGCCAAGCATAGAATTAAGGTGAAAGAAAGGATCTGAGAACTAGCTCCTCATAAAGCTTATAACAGAAAGGATGTTGCCACTACATAGCATTTTGAGTATAAAAATGTTGGATTCAATCTCAATCACATCTGCAAGTGTCCATTCTGTAGAGAAGCTTTGCCGGATACATAATTACTCTAACCAAGGACATCATAACTAGTGCCATGATATGCAAGTACAACTATTATAAAATTGTTTATTGGGAAGATGACACAAATAGTCATTGAACTTTAGTCAATATGCAATATCGTCAAACTTTTAATTTGTTCGATGTGGTCTCTATCATCCATGAAGTTAGGTTACCCCAAACTTTTAGACATTTTCATATAGTTTAGGGATTACATTGAACATTTACCAATAGTTTAGGAAATACATTGAACAAATTCAAAGTCTAAGGACAACATTGCACACTAAGCCAAAGTTCAAGGATGACATTGCACATTGGACCAAAGTCCAAGAACCATTTGTGCTATTATCCCCTTAGAGACGGGAACCGAGAGCATACTAATGGTTTACCCTAGCTAATAAATCCTTAATGCTTTCAAGAACCAACCAATTATTATCTAGATGAACACAAACCAAATCAAATCAGCAAAGATCGAGTGACACTAAGATAAACTGTACGCATTTTAACATACACTTCGAAGGTACTCGCTATGAAATGTTAATATGCAGATTATACCTGTTTATGATTCAGAGCAAGAGAGAATAGAGCACATGCGATGAGGTCCTTCTGAGAGAGGACAGCAGCAACTGCTCCAACAGTAAGTCCTAGGCTAATAGAGTTATACTGAAACAACAATGAAAACAACAATGAGACAGCGATACACAATGATATTATGTGAAGATTCTCAGGAACGGACACTAAAGCAAAGAATTGATCCAGGTGCAACCAGGGGGCCGTACCTGGAAATGGCCATGGTCGATTAAGATCAAGCACGGGTTTATCAGGAGCATCGCTACGTGCCATGCCGCGTCGCATCTCTCACCACCTCGGCTACGACCGAGGTTGTACACAATCCAGAAGTAAAACACGGCAGGGAAGAACACCATCACATCAGAGGACAGAACCGTCCACCTCATGAGCAGCTTACTGCATCACGCAACACATATTTACCAATTGCGTTAACGAATGGAAAAGATCAGATTTTGCAGCACCAGAGAGGCTGGACCCCAAACGACCCCCAAGATCATCACCTGAAATAAGTCTCGTAACCCCGGGAAGCCAAGAGAGCGACGGCGTCGGGGTCGAAGAGCCTGAGGAAGAGGCCGTGGACGTAGCTCTGGTAGGCGGTGAGGGGAGGGTAATCGAGGCCCCAGTAGGCGAGATCGTTGTGGGTGCCGTTGACGTACCAATCCCTCGCCGGGAGGTTGACGGTGATCTCCATCCAGTGCCTCTGGGCTTCGAAGTCGCCGTACTTGGGAGGAGTCCCGGCGCCGGAGTAAGGGTGGAGCGACACGGCGGCTCGGACCAGGAGGCCGAAGAGGGATATGAGAGAAAACGTCGGGACGAGGCCTCGGTGGGTCAGCCACCCCCATGGGGCGTCGGCGGGGACGTCGCGTCGGCGTCGGCGCCGGCGCCGGCCCTCGCGGCGTCTCCGACGTGGGCCGTCTTCTTGGCTTTCTTCTTCTCCATCCCCTTCCTCTCTCTCTCTCTCTCAACCAGCCGGATCGATGGTGCTCCAGATTATGAATGTAGCTTCGCGTTCCAAAAGCCAGACAAAAAAAAAAAAAAAAAAAGGACACAATTCAAATTGTTCAGGAATTTTAGATAAACATGTAACGTGATTTCTAAAGTTAGTATAATTCTTAAATTTTGTACACGTGTTCAATTCTAATATTTTGAATATTTTTATATAGTCCAAAAACTATATTCTAACATATACTAAAAGAATATATTAAAAGTTCAGAGATTATATTAAATAATTAGTTAAAATTAATGGATCACATTACATTTTGGATTAAAATTCAATCATCATTTAAAGGTGCTTACATGTTTTGATAGTCCATGCAAGGAATTGAGTAAAATGAAACTAAGTGGAGAGCAACCAGGACCCGGTATTAATCGGGAGGCCAAACATGATTTATTAAGCATGACGACACTCAGCTCAAGATTAATCTGAGAAGAAACTGGAAGGCATCCCTTGCTGGCAAATTTCTAAGTACGGAAGTCTTCTTTTTTCCTTGAAAATTAATTGTCGGAAAGTCCAAGCAATACAAAATTTTTGCTCCTAAACACCAAATCAGTTGGATTATCATTTTCCTTCTAACCGTATGATGCATACCTTTCTCAAACACGTACGCAGATGTGCCTTCTTCTTTTAAAGTGCTGAAGATTCGTGACAAGAAAATGGTAATGCTACTTGAAATGCTCGGCTTTTTGAAGTTTATATAAGCATTGCACAAACAAGGATTAGTATGGAAGAAGTTTGGCCTTGGACAGAAGCAGTCGAGAATCAAACATGGGAAAGAAGCTTAGACGCTTAGCTGGGAAGAAACTTCAAGACATCAAAGTTCAAGGAGGTTTCTCAATCTCACAATCTCCCGCGTTGCACATTGAGAAAGAGCACCGTACTAGGTGTTCCCAAGCTCGGCGTCACTCAGCGTCTCAACATGGGTCGACAAGAAACAGCACTCCTCGGCGTAATTTCTCACCATGTTTCTTACGACTCTTTCTTCTGTCTGAGATATGCACTTCCTTTTCGGCAGGTCTAGTATGTGATAGGGAAGCAAAACATGCTTGATTGATCTTCTATGATAGAAAACTGCTTTAATCTGCAAGCGGATAGAGTGGTGTTTATCGAAAAGTGCAGGTTTTTGTTTGTTGAATTTAGTTCATGTCATATTCTTGAGGAGTTTGATCTCAGTGTCTTCTCCTCGCCAATCTGTTCTTGTGGTCATAATTTCTATGTTACTTCATTTTCTATTCAGGATTGTCCTGAGGAGCTCAAGGAAGCAGTAACGAGCTTGATTTTTGCCGTTTCAAGATGTGGAGAATTGCCAGTGTTACAGAAGATTTGTGCCTTGTTCACGGCCATTGTGTTCCTTAATAACTGCAGGGTGAATTCTAAAGTAAAGCGAAGCCATATTGCTATTAAGTTCATTCTTTAAGTATCATTTAGCAACTCAATAGTACACTGTAAGATGTTGCTCTCTCGTACAGATTGCCGAGGAACTCTCAACCAGGAGACCAAGCTTGGATTCTAAACTGAAGCTGCTAAGGGAAATTACCCCAACAAGTGAAATTGTTCTCTAGTTTGAGAAAGAACCACCAGCAGTACCACCAGAAGTAAGACAGAAATGACAAGAAAATTTGCAATTTTCACCGTCTTTATTCTGGTCTGACTTATCTCCAAACAGCCTGAATCATTCAAGGAAAAGGCGGAAGCAAGTGAGCAGCAGAGCAGGCGTGCACATAATAAGCCTTCAATCAGAGAATATCCTGAACCCGAGAAAGTTGCTTGAACTGATTCCAAGGAGCTAGAGTGGGACAAGAAACTCTTGGAAAGAATGAAAGAAAAGAAGTACAAAGATGCGGAAGCTGCAGCTCAAGCTGCCTAAAGCATGGCGAGTAACGCTGCAGCAGCTGCTAGAGCAACAATAGAACTCTTGCACTTGATGCTGACACTAAGAAAGAGGATGGGTATGAAGAAAAGCCAAATGAAAGCAGCGGAGGCCTTAGAATTGAAGAACAAGGCATACAAGGACATCAACAGCTTCAACAACATCAAGCCAAAAGCTAGTAAAGGGCAAGGATGTGGTGGAAAAGAACCACCTTTCTAAAATGGAACAGGTCCAACAACCGTGGATGCCCGAGAGAAAGATCAGCTTGGCGACAAATGGATCACTGAAAAGCAAGCTGTCCGGCTCAGAGGCTGGATGAGAACAGATTACCTTAAATCCTTCGAGAATATGATGAGGCTGCAAACTTCTCCCCAGGCAAATCCACATGGAGAAAAGCCTATGCAGGAGGAGAGGAGACAGCATCAGAGTGTTGGAGAGCAAAAGCATTACAGAAGCACAGGTATGGGGAGGAAGCCGCTATCCTCTAGTAGCAGAAGAGTGAATCGGGAGTAACATTTATGCATTCATGAGCTCATTCATTACCTATGTTTCAAGTATTACAGTACCGTATTGGACTGAGTTTTATCTTCTTTTTTGTGGACTGAGTTGATTATTTTGCAGCTTATATGATGTTATGTGCTACTACATCAACTTCAGCAATTAAGGAATATTACATGTTGAAATCGATTATGTTGCTCAAATTTTCCGGCAATCCAGCTTCTTTTTTTCTTTTCAAATTTCCACGTAAATTATTGTAGACATCAACATCACACAGTCTCACTTTGAATTGGCATGTTAGAGGCCCTAGAATGAGGCTTATAGACACACTAAACTGGAAATAATTATACTTCGTTTTTATCTACACGAGTAAATTGTGGATTATCTCTGAATCGTGAAAGGAAAATTTCTGTTGTCTATGAACTTTCTGAGTTCATCTCAATGGTGAAACAACAGTGATCAAAACCCAAGCTAATAATTCATGCCCACCAAAGGACACATATTGGCAAGATTAGATTCAAATCGAGAACATGTTGAATTAGTTACACATTGCGCTAGTTCCAACGTAAGAAGAATAATGATTTTTGGATAGGAACAAGCCAATGAAAAGCAAGGTTGTTACCTTTTGCTCAATGAATGGGTTCTGGATGACAGCATATCTGAAACTTATCAATTGATTAAATCAATCATACGCTGCACAACCCACCTTTATGATATCACGTACATGCCTAAATGCTTCTGACCTCGCAGTTTGTCCTTTCAGTATGATCAAATTAGTCATGATGTCTTTGTACATAGGAAATACAGCCGCTAAACCCAGATATAAGGAACCAAAAAATCAATCTTTACCCATAGGAATTTAAAGCTATGCCACTATACTCACTAAGCATTCGAGGGAACAATAAAAAAAACTTGCAGTTCTATCGTTGATACTCACATCCAGTAGGTGGAAAAGGGAGATGTGAGCTTGGAAAATGTCTTTCATATACTATATGTGCTTCGCTTGGATGAAAAGGTTGAGCAAGCATAGTTCTCAGGGGCTGGTTTTGCCTGCTAGAAGATGGTAAAAAGGAAGCAGGTATCTACTTTTGTAGTCCTTCATTATCTACACTATGGTCTGTCAAATCTTGGCGAGAGATTCTAAGTCTGGAGCATCATCTTTGTCTTTAACAGCTGATGAACCATGGCTAACATCTTGGTGCTTCTCATTTGCACTCTCCCTGTCAGGAATTTGGTTCACAGAATCTCCATTGACAGGCACATCTAGATTGTCAGTTGTCACGCCACCTACATCATCTTGGGGTTTAGAAGATGTGGCAACTGAAGAAACTTCAAGACCAGTTGGACTAGCGCCATCCTCTCTCAGTCTGTGACCTTCCCCAATGTTGCTCTCATTTGACTCCTCCGAATGTTCAGACGGTTGATGTTGAGTCACCTCCTCTTCACGTGAATGAGAAGAATCGTGATCTTTAACAAGTAATGAATCCTGACCAGCGTCTTGTTGATTATTTCTCCTCTTCTCGTCCAGAGTTTCCTTTTCAGTATCTTCATTTACATTAACAACTGGATCTGTATCCTTCAAGCCCCCTTCATCATAATGTTTTCCAATATCCAAGAGTTCCAGAGGTGCAGCAGCCAGAGATACTTCAAGATTAGCTCTATCAGTAGTGCTCTCATCTCTTATTCTCTGATCTTCCACAAAGTTGCTCTCATCAAATGCTTCTGAACATTCAGATGATTGAACTTTACTCAACTTCTCTTCACTTACTAACTCATCTGTCCCGCAATGATGATCAAATGGTTCATTCACATTGTCTTCCTTTAAAAGATCAAGAGATTCTCCCATCATGTTTCTTTCACCTGCCACATCAGAAACCACTTCAGTGACAACCTCTTTACGCACATTGCTTAATGCTTCCATGCCGAACTTTATATCTTCACCATCTCCAGTGTAATTTTCAAATTCAGAGTTCTCAATTATGTCACCTTCCTCTGGAGTACTTCCAATTCGAGGATCAGTGGCGGTGGCATTGCTAGAAGCAGGAAAAGATTGGAAAGTGTCCCAATCATCTTCTTCCTCATCGTTCTCTTCCACTGTACCATCAAAGGAGTGACTTTTAGTGGATGATGCTGGAGAATCTTTTTCCTTAATTCCTTCTGCTGAAGCTGGTAATTTAATCTCCAGAGATGGAGTCACTGATTTTGTCTGCATTGCATTGTGATCTTGAGCCACTGATGCACGGAGAATGTCCTGAAGCTGCTGCCTGTGTGATGCAGGCATTGATAACAGGACATCCTTAAAGTGAACAGCTGAGGAAGGAATCTGAACCAGATGAGAGACAAGCTTTATGGAAATGCTTCTTATATCAACAATACCCTGTTCATTAGCAGCAAGATGAGGAAATCAGTTATCAGAAGGACAGACAAAACAAACAATTATCTAATGTATTTCTAATGCCAACAAAAATCCTACCTCAGAATAACCACTGCCAGCAGAGAAAACCCTAAGAATGACTTCCACAAGTAGGGTCATATAACCCCTTTGACAGTTGGAGGATTTTGACAGGGTTTGCAAAAGTACAAAGATTCTCAAGCATTCAGTGACGATAACTGCAGATTCCTTGGTTACATCTCTCTGCAACAGAAGCAACGGAAGCACTCCTTTTAATAGATGGGCGCCAATTAAGCATGATGAAGGAAATTTAGAATTATTTTTCGAACCTTCAACATATTCAGGGCCATGGAAAAGATATCCTCAATGACCTCCCCAGTAAAGAATGTCAGGAAACTAAAGTACTCTGCACTGGTTTCTCTCTGTAACATGCCTTTCAGCACTTGTAAGCCAATTGCTTGGACCTGTAAATGAAAATATGCAACAGTCAGAGCAATAACAACTTTTTTGCATAATGAATGGAGAGAACAGGGAAATCAGCCTTGCTAGTAAATATATAATCACCTGCATATTAGTATCCCCAAGAACATTCCTAATGCATTCTGTACAATGTTTGAGAAGAGTGAAGTGCTGCGGATTGCCATCTGTTCTTTGTGCTAGACATTGATGAGCCAGCTTCGCCAGAAGTAAAGTTTGTTCAAAAGAAAAGGCAAGCTTGGTCTGAATCAGTTTTCGTGAATCCGATTTCTTATTGTCAAGAAGATGAATGCCCTTTATGCAGTCTTTAGTCAAACCAATAATCACATTCAAGGTGGTTTCCAAAGATCCTGGGAAAAAGAGGACTGCATCTTCACCAGATTCGCGTTTGTCTGCAAGTTGATATCAAGAAGATTTGTATCTGTCATCTCGTTACTCGACTATGATAAAAGATATACAATGAAAAATCTTTAAAAACGTAATAACAATGAAAAACTATATGTTAAAAGTTTCATAAGCAACGGAGTCCAACTTCTGTTAGTTTAGTTCCCATTATTTCATTTCCCTTCATCCTCTCATGCAATGACAGCATAGTTTATCAGATCCTCACGGATCAGCGCAGACCATTATAGGCATCTGTATCTTGTGATGGCCAATGAGGTCTTACAGACCAGGCCAGCTAAGCTTATGGAGAAAAAAATTTAGTCAATAAAAGAGTTGTTGAGTGGGAGGTTTCAGTTTCTCGAAACTTAAACCTCTGATATACATGAACCAACATATGAAACTCTCATAAAGACCCAGCGCATAACCCACACACGCCTTACACACTTCCAAACAATCTCATTTGAAACTTGACATGCTATATACGATAAACCTCGCTCTTACAGTTGAAACTAAGAAAAAGGGGATACTGGACAGCCAGCACTTAGCAAACCAGTGAAATTGAAGCTGGAAGGCTTTGTTGATAAGTCTTTTGTATTGGATTCTAAGAAGTGTGATCACAGACCCACAAAACCTTAAGTCCTATCAAGATACTTGAACAGTGAGTATCCACACACACACACACACACAGACGACTGAATGCACTACCCTTATTGTCCAATGCAGTGAAAAAATTCGTGAACAATTTCATCACTGAAGTAGAATTAAGATTCTAACTGATATTATGAGAGTGGTTAAGAAGGTAAGAATTAGAATGAGATAGCACTAAAGGCAACGTCTAAAATCAAAATGACTGTGACCAAGTCTGTCATCATTCTATTACCACAAGGGTTTGCACTCTGGACATAATCATTCACTTTTAAAATGCACTACCCTTATTATCTAATGCAGTAAAAAGTATTCATGAGCAAATTTCGTCAACGAGGAGAACACAATCAAGACTGCCTTAAATAACAGAGTGGATACGAAGTTGAGAATGAGAATGAGATAGCACTAATTGCAACATCTAATATCAAAATAATTGCTGACCAAGTCTGTTATCATACTCTTACCACTAGAGAGATTTTTCAATATGGAACTTGCACTCTGGACGTAATCATTTACTTTTAAAAAGCATAACTCAGTGGGAGATGCTCTAACACAGTGGTAACTAATCAGCAATAGGGCCAGAGCCACTGAATTTAGTTGCTTCTGCAATCAATTGAAACAAAAAAAAAAAAATGAAGCTAATCAGCATACAAACAGAAATGGAAACATCCAGGAACTCCATATTGTCTATTACTTATGACGAACCAACCTTATGCACAAACCGTCTCACGAGTGTCTTTGCCATAATCAATATTGGAGATACTAAGTCCTCCCAGCTCAGATCTGTTGAAACTGCATTGGCACTGAAGAAATGTACAAATATTAGCCGATACTGAGTGCGCAAATGACTAAATGAATTCCAAGGATGAAAAGGGTCCATTACCACTGAAAGATATTGAAAAGGTAAGCCAAACAGAGTTCAACAATAGCGTAAGTAAAATTCTCTCCTTCTAGAAAATCTTCTGGGCAATTTTTCACGATCTGCATGAACAAAATATTTAATTCATACAAGTTAATAGGCTAGAACAAAAAAGCCTCACTATTCATTCTCGCTTTTCTTTTTCTTGTTTTGACTGTCATAAAGCTAAGAAGTATTACTTTCTCTTTTTTTTCCTTTTTATATATATTTTTTTTGGGGGGGGTAAAATTCATGAATGTGCTCACAGCAAATATGTTTCTACAGCAGCAACATCATATACAACAACTTAGAGGTCGCAATCAGTCTAATCTTCAAATAATTGATTATCCAGTTGCTATGCACATATGCATGCACCTACTTCTGGGAAATTAAAAATATTTTAACAGCGTTTCATTCAAGACTGAGTGGAGTTCACGATCATTGCAAAAATACTTTTGTTTGATCAATTGTGTGTTCCTAGTAAGAGGAAGAAGCAGATTTAGCACTCTCTTTTCATCGAGAATCATCCCCAAGCTGCTCCACTATTAAACCTGAAAAGCTATATTCATTAGATATGTGCAATAGCTTATACGTCTGGAATTAGAAATCTATTGATCAATTTTAGAAACCCTCTCCATCACTTGTAAGAAATACATACGTCGTACGTACGTACATGTGTGTGTGTGTGTGTGTGTGTGTGTGTGTGAGTATGAAAGGCCAAGCTTAGTTTATTAACAGTCAAAATCACCAAACTTAGATGAGACCTGGCTAATTTCCAGGAATTAGCCGACACTTACCTGGGACAGAACAGATATTGCCAGACTGTTCCATGAATTGCCCATGTATACAGAGAATGTGAAAACCTGCAACACGTCAAATTGTCTCATTTTCAACAATTTAAAAGAAGACAGATTCTGCCAACCAGAGATATATACAACTTGCATAACTTCTGAGATAAACAGATAACACTTGCGACCAAGTGATTTAGTAATTATCATAGTACTCTGGATGACAGCAATATCTCTACTGTAGCACACTCGAGATATGGGACACGGTTGCAATAGGTGGCATCTAGTGACCTAAACAGCATAACAAAGTAGCATCTATAATTAAGCATCTTATGTTCACTGGAAATATGTCATGGCACAATCAAGTTGCTCAATTTAACCAGTTGCCCATTACAACGCATACTGATGAGAAAAGAAGAAAAGCAAATAAAAAGAATGAAAAAGAAAAGAAAATGATGACTACCAAAAAAATTAAACTCATCTGGTGCTAAGTAGTAGACAAAGGAAAACGCAGGGGAAGGAAGCAAATATGACAGTTCTAGAACGAGTAGACAAAACTACAGGACTATAACATATTCGACAATCAGTTTTCCCATGAGTATAAGTTGTCAAGAAATGGATCCATGAAGCAAAGCAAGCATGTTATGTCAACATTCCGTTCCCCGTGTAAGCAAGGATATAAACACAATATATAGGATGCAAAAGCAATTAGGTGAAACACTGGAACAAAAGAACATGACCTATGGGAATGTCAAGATTTAAATCCACAGCAGGAGCCCTGAAACTACATCAAGCACCCTTGGTTATAAAGCTTGATTAAATTGGGATTCAAAGCAAAATGAATGACAAGCACACCAAAACAGAACGTCCACTCAACCCATAAGTAATCACTGTTTACTGGTGCAAGACGACATTGATGTTAATTAGACCCAGACACAAAGAAGAGAACCTTTTGTTGGAGCTGGACAACCATACAAAAGATAAGGCAATTATTGCATGAAATCCTTGCAGGAGGAAATCAAGTGAAGAAAGGAACTCTTTCTGATTTAAGTGAGCGAGAAAGGAAGTAGAAAATGTTTTGACGAACAACAGACAAAAGAGTGTTTTCTTTAATCGATTACATTAACCAGTCTGCCATCTTCAAAGCATTGTTTTTTTTGTGTCATGCACAATCTTTTATAAGGTATGGTTAACATGGAGGCACTTGTTAACAAGACCTTTTTTAATAAAGCCAAAAAGAAAACAACAGGACCTCATTAGTATTTGAGGGAGTCGCATAACATCATGAAAGTAGTAACAACACGCAAGCATGCCTAGAAAGTGGGTCCAGCCTTAAGTTTGGCCAGGAAAGACATATATCAAGGTAAAGTAACTACATTATACATGTCAATAAAACATCCAGTGAATGCTCAGCAGTCACTCCTCAAGATCCAACACATACAGAAGTGATGTGCAAACAAAGCTAAAACACTAAACAAAACACCAAAATCCATACTGAAATAATCAATAGAATAAAATAAGTAGGATGAGGTCAAGACCTGCAGTAATTCTTGGCAGATTTCCACCGTCACATAACCAGCGCTAAAAAATCTCTCACTGGACAAAAACTGGAATACTGGCAACACCACCTCGTACAAATTGAAGCTTGGAGGATTTGTATCTTTAATTGTTAGATCTTCAGGCGGACAACCTCGAGAAGGAGCCCACAAAGTTATTCTTTTTTCAGGCATTGTATCTTGCCCGCAGAAAAGAACAAGTAGTGAAAACCCCCAAAGGAATTGATATTCCTCTGAACTCAGTTCAACCATGCCATATCCGGATATTAAGTTATCCTTTGATGGGAGTTGAACATTTTCGCCATCTCCACTCAAATTAGCAGGAACTGCATCAAGAGCTAGTGCCTGCAGAATTACTGGCCAGGCTTCCTCTAAACAAGGTTGTAACTTTGAAGCAACCAATGGGGATTGCATTCCATCAAGAAAGGGACTCCACTGTCAGCAAACCATCATAATAAAAAAGGTCATGAATAAAACACATCATTTTCTTCAGTAAGAAGTTTCAACACATTCTGTAAAGTTTGAGAGAAGATAAACATGTATCAGTTAAATTGATCAGGCTTACTTTCTTTCTGAGATGCAGCCGCAGGAATGTATAGCTATAGTCTTTCAGAATCCCTATCCAAAAATTTCCAAGAACCCTTGAACCCTTTGCAAATAACGGAAGAAAAGCTGCATAATCTTCAGGCATTTCACTATTGTGTCGCCTCAGGAATGCGTACGTGTAACATTTGAGAGATGCATGAGCAGCCAGGAGTCTGACCTTGATCTAATGTGTTGCAAATGCAATTGACAGGAAGATAAATTTATGTCAGAACAATTAGCAGTGGTCAAAATTAATACAAGAAGCAGGGATCCTGCAGATCCCTTGCTCTTTTCAATTAAACAAGGTCTAAGAATAGTCAGACCACTTAAACACACCTTGCAGGAAACCCATTCTGCAAATGAAGGATAATAGACGTTGTTGAAATCATCCAGCGGGCGAGAAATCAATGAATATATACGTCTAATAGCAGCTTGATCACTAGTTATTATTCCACTTGTTAGAATCTGAAAAATTGAATGTCAGTATCTCAATAACTTTCAATGCCATTCCAGCACAGGGTTAACAAGATTTACAGTTACATTGGGGAGGAGGGCCAGATGCTAAAAAAAACAGAACCTTTGTAGCCAGCTGCAACCCTGCTTCCAGAAGAATGGGGCCTGAGGATGTGTCCAAAGCAGTACGGACAGCAGATACTAATTGGGCCTACAAACAGATGAATCAGTCAAGAAGATATCACTGGCCAAAAGAAAAGTGAGGAAGATATCTTCCAGTGACTTAGCACATCTGCACAACAACTATCTATGACAGAGTTGCTTTGGGTGGCCATGACACAGTTACCAACATCTTTTAGGTTAGCAGTTTATCATTTTTTTTTATTAAGAATGCTGGATAAGGCATAAAAAACCTGATACTGTTCCAGTAGAAGATGCCCAGGAAGCTCAGGGTCAGGAATTGTTTGGTACTGCAGTCCAAAATTACAAGATAGAAAATCAATTATAAAGTCCCAACATTAATAGCAGAACCAACTAATCCAAAAGGGATACCTTGTCTATGATAATATTTAGGAGTTCCACACCAACTGGCTGCATTCTTTCAAACTGGATTGTGCTTATCTGTTGTCAATAGGAGAGCATGAAGTGTCAATCTAGTATGTGGAATGATTCATGCAGTTTTGTTGGGTAACTGTTATAGTATATTCGGAGTACCTGATAAGCTAGTGATATTAGCTCTTGTAAATGGATGACTAGCCAATCCTCCATTGCATGACCTCTGGAGGACTGGGATCTAGCCAATGAGAGATCAAAATGAGAAGGGTCGTTTCCTACAGCTGCAGGTAGATGTCTCAAGCACCTGGATCCGAAAGATGGATAATTAATTTAAGGTTTGAATATACTAATAAAGGGAACTTCATGTCCAATAAGGTCCTCAAACTGATTCTTACTTAGGTATTCAGATAAATAGAAAGAAACCCTCTTTTTTATTATGTTTTGCATACATATACTTGCATGTTCATGCAAGCCCTTGAGCTCATATTGAAGCAATTCAGAAGTACGGTTAGAAGCGAACACAAAACTTATCAGTCAGAAGCAAAAACAAAACTTATCAAGCAGATTTTTCTTCATATTAAATCAGCTCTAACGTATCATTGCATCAGTATAGAGGAGAAATGTGTACAAAAGATTTAAAAGAGGAAAGAGAACATACTCAGCAGCAAAAACTCTTGTTCGATATCTAAGATGCTTATCACGTTTAGGATAAACACTAGATCCTTCGTAGGGGTAATCTTGCAAGGACATGCCTCTAGAATGAGCAACCATGGTTTCATCATCTCCTCCAACAGCCAAGCTTGTTTCACCATCTGTCCCAATTGATATATCATTCTCTGCAGTTCTCCCGGTTTGAGTCTTTCTTCTTGAAGTCGAAAGAACCTGTAGAGATTTTTAATGTGAACAAAAATTTCACAACCACAAAATGAACTCTGTTCCAGGGAAGACCTTTGTTGGTACTAAAACACTTGCATAATTAGAAACAGCAAAACAGTGTCCCCCAATTTACAGAAACACTGACAAAAGGTCTAACTTGTACAAATATTTCCAATTTGCATTTCATTTGGGAAATAGTTTTTAATACTGGATTTTCCATTCTCCACAATTTGCAGAGAAAGACCAGGAACATGCATAACAAACATCATTATATGTAACCTATGCACTCAAGAAATCAAAACACAATAGCAGAATGATAACAGGATAAATAATGTATAAAGCACATCAACATCCTGACTCATGTCAAAGATGAAGGTGAAGGAAATATCAGAATTATATGATGAAAAGATCCTCCTTACCAAAATGAAATCAAGAAATTCAGAACTTGTATAAACAAGAAGCTGGTCAAGAAGAGCAAGAAATCAGCTCTTGACAAAAAAATTCAAGATGATGGCCAAATTCAAGGTAATGAAGTCGCAAACATACAATGATATATTTGAATAAATAAATTACTTGATTGAAAGAAATGAGGAACTCATTTGTGGAAAACAATGATTCTTAAACTTGAATTCGTAGGTTGACAATCTCATTGGTCCCTCATCTATATAACATGACAGTCATAGCAGTTGCATGGTGAGAGCAATAAGCTTCTGAGTGACCAATAGCTACTGGAGTTGCCATGATACTCATGGAACAAGATCTCATTGAAGTTGCAGGAAAGGATGCGGTCTTGTGTATCAAGACGGTTTTTTTATAATGCACCACACTGTGAATTTAGTAGATTTGCACCTAAATGCCACACAGATACTACTGCCAATCAAATAAACATCTAAATACATGTCCAGTGGAAGCAATAAAAACCACATAAGTGTCAGGGGAAAAACATGCAAGATAGAAGGAAAATACATCAACGCCTTCCCAGGCAACCATCAACCAATTATATGACAGCACTGGAAGTAAGACACAACGTTCTCCCAGAAATATCTTACCATGTTACGACAAACTGAAATCCAATGAGATGGACAAGAAGGGCATGTCGCATAGAGGAGTCGCATGATTGTAGATTGGACCAAATTCCCAATCCTGTGAAGGCAAATGGATATAAACCAAACATTGAACATCAATACGAATTGAAATCTGAAAGATGAACAAGACAAGCACATTGACAGGTAAAGCATAGTAATGCATGGGCAAGATATAGATATAATTTGGCCAAGTACAATTATCAGATAGCTTACACCCACATCTTTGACAAGTATCACTTTCTGAATATCAAGAATTCCAATCATTCCGCATTAATGTCGTAATCAAGGTTACGTTAGCATGACACATTATGTTCAAATTTGACCTGATTAGTGATTCGGGCCCCCTTTATCTAGATCACTGCGAATACTTTTTGAGGTACAAATGCAAGGTACTCTATGCAATAGCAAGTAGGCAAGCTGCAGCAGTCAAACGCATCATAAGGATTATTCCCAGTTGACTATTCTAATCTCAATATACTTTCAAAACACTCGTCTGGATCATGTACTAACATCTTGTGGCAATGACACAGTTCCCCTGTAGATGTTGCTGCCAAAAGCAAGGGTTATGTCCAACTCAAGCCATAAGTTAGGTTTCACAGCATAGAGTATTAACACTAAAATAATCTTTCACAGTGGTAATTAGTGATTTCATCTGCTGCAACTATGGTACATGTTAAAATCAACACCCTTGACTATCATTATGATGCAGACATCATGCTGACAATGATGAAATTCAAACAGCCCCAGGTGACGTGAATTCTAATTTCTTGTCATGTGATGTTAACACAGTGATAGTAAGAGGGTATTATCACAAAGCCAAAACTGCAGACTGTAGTATATGTTACATATCCCAGCACTCATCTTTTCAATTTTCACAGGTGACAACATAGAACATCATCAAATGCTCACAGACAAATTTTAACATAGACAATGACGTGGTGTCCAAGTGGCACTGACAGAATGTGGTAGATCCATGCAACCACACTCTATATATACATATGTTAACCAAAGTACTTTGACCAGGCTTGAGTCAGGAATCTGGACTAAATAGTTTGAGGTGAGAACTAAGATCAATTCAAGTTCTAAAATTAGAGTAACTAGGGATGACTGGTCAAATTCATGTGACCACATCCAGGAGACCTCACACACAGTGCAGGAGATTTTTCCCAGGAGACTCAAATCCATTTGGTTGACAGCTACACTCCCTCTTGTGTTGTTTGATTTTACAACCCAGACCAATCAAGGAACAGTTTTAGTGACTAGCTGCCTCTTAGTCCTGCTGACTTCAAATGATAGCATCTAACATATAAGAAAAATGGAAAGGAAAAAGAAAAAAAAAAGGCAAAACTTTAATATATAATCCACATGGAAATCTTCTTTAAATTAGTTTTCATGAACACAAACAAATAGAGAGTGATGTGATATTACTTATATCTCTACACTTAGATCACAAAGTGCAGTTATTACTATTTTCGAATACTTGTGTACCATGGTATAGAAGTAACATAAGTTGCAAGTTTTGGTACTACCAGACTAAATTCTATCTGCAAAGAAAGGAACTCCAATTTCATATCAAGTAAGATAAGTGAAGTGCTTTAGAAAGAGGGTGCACAAATTAACCGACTAAATTCATAAAAATTACAAAAAAGGAGGCCTCAAAGCCTAAAACTCAAAATCACCCAAGAGTTCATGCAAAGAAATTTCACTACATATCATAATTATCATTTCACCTCAATTGCCTTTCCCAGCAAATATAAGGCATTCTCACTTATCTACTCAATGCAAGAAAAAGAAAAAAAGACTACTGTAAACAGGCCTTCCCGTGCAAAAAATAATTGCCTGGACTATAAATCAGAACACACAATACTTCAAAAACAAATATATTAGAACACACAATATTGTAAATATGTAAAAACTAGGCCCACAGCACATCCATTTCTTAGGAAGGGATCAATACAACCAAAAAACCCAGCTAACATTCAAAACATATAACCAACAGCAATGATTACGCACTCGGAATCAGTTTCTTCATCCAGCATATGAAATAAATTTTCTTCAATCTGCTCTTCCTTGATGGACTCCTGACAAAGAAAATTATTGGCGTAGCATCCAACTCATCAAGACAAGGCTCTGATGCATAGAGCAAGAGGAAGGAAATTTCTGAAAACATAATTTTATACTTACCGGGTCCTTTTCAATGAGGTGTCGCAGGGTAGAAATCGCAAGATGCCTTAAGATGGGCTGTTTTAACATGAAGGAACTTCTTTAGATACCATAATTATCCATAAGGGGTAGGGGGAGGTCTGAGGAAGCAGCCCTGCCCACAAACTCTTTTTTTTTTTTTTTTGGGGGGGGGGGGGGGGGGGGGGGGGTTGTTGATTGTACACTGTGAGTGTGAGTGCTCTTTGCCACATAATTTTTTTTGTTTTTTTGGCTACACACCTAAATGATTGAGGATAATTAAATAAATAGAAATCCAGGAAGAGAACCTGTCTTGAGGAGAGAGTTGGGAGAAGACTTTGCACATGGGAGTGCACAGGAACAGCTTGTGGGGCAAAAAGCACAAGTTGCTGTGAGAAGCGGACACTCCTGATGCACCAATAAACTAGATTACTACATCCTGATAAAAGCTGTCCCTAGATGGACTATAGGCAAGCCCCCTCAACTGTCAAGAGAAGGTCTATCTCTTGATTCTTAAGGAAATATCCAATACAAAAGTATAAAAATTAGAAAGATCAAAAGGAAACGTGGCATACTCAAGGAGTGTGGCTGTTTCTTGCCAGGAGCTTATCTCTGCAATAACAGACTGAGTGCCCAATTGGTTATATTAATGAGAGAACTAATGGCTATATGCTAAAACCAAATAAAGCTATGAGAAAAGGCTAATATTCAAGTTGTTTATTTTTAGACTTTCTCCAGCACTAATTCACAATGTACCTTAGAACGTGAAAAGAAAATGCTCCCAGGGGCCAATTCTGGACCAAGAACAGCAACAATAGCATTTACAAGGCGGCCAACACCTTGCTGAAGGTCAACCCATCCATTTTCCTCAGACAAAAGAATTTCCATTGCTAGGCCAAGTGTTGCCTGTGCATGTGGACAGAGAAATCAAACTCATCAACCTGGTGTCTGCGCCTAAACCGACATAATGGGTAGCTTTACTGGCAGGAGCAATATCAGAGTTTCAACTTCCTTGTAAGACACAATGCTGGTCCATAACAGGTCAAAGAAACACCATCCGCTAGAAGAGCAAAACATCATTTTTGTGTGCATGTTGCTCTACCAGTAGAAGCAATATGAGTTTCAAATGCCCTTTTTAGGTGAATGCAGGAGCATAACAAGTTTTTTTTTGGTAAAGTGCAGGAGCATAATAAGTTGATACGACCAATTCTTGATAAGCAGCCTAAAATTCGATTACCTGAACATGAGATACATAAGACAAACCAGCAGCTTCAATGGTCAAAAGAAGTCCATGCAAAGACCATATTTGTAGATTTGGTACTGAACTTTTTGTGAGCAAAGAGATTGAGCTCACAGTTGAAGGCACTAAACTTGACAATGCCATTCCTCCTGCACTGCACGTCAGATAAATACAAATATATAAACAAACGGAAGTGTCATGGAAAGTCACAGTTTCCATTACAACTGGAAGTTTAGATAATCAACCACATCAATGTACTGCAGAAGCTTTGCCGTTCATGCAGAAATTAATCAGTTATCAAATCATATTCTATAACCAAGACATTGTATACCAAAGGATATCATGAAATAATGACCTATTTTTCGTTTCTCCTCCGAAAGATATCATGGTTTACATCTTATCAATTAATTTCAAAGTTGTGCATTTTTCTTCCCACAGATTCTCATACTGTTCTCAGCGATACTATCTTAACTTTACTGGACTGATTCCAAAGAGAGAAACCTAGAAGTATCAGCAACTTATTGCAGCATTGACATTTGTCAAAAAAAAATTATTTGCAGCATGTAAGAAGAAGATTAGGTCCTCCAGGGAAAAAACAGACATGTCCCAAGAGAACAGCCTGCACTTTATATTCTTGTTTTTTATATTCCATTTCTTCTTCTTTAAACTCCTTTGCACAGAGTAGTACAAAAGAAAATTCATAATCCTCACCAATAGCACTACTATGACCCGTACTTAAGAAATCAAAGAAAAATGGGACGTGTAGAAAGTCATCAGCATTGAGGGGAACAAATGTGGAAATCCTTCTGTCTTGTGATATCAAGAAATTACATTTTAATTCAGCAATGAGAGATTCACCACCATCTAAAAAGAAACTGAAAGCTTGCTTGTTAATCGGTTACAAATTTCAAAAAATTTATAGTAACATTTCTTCCATGAACGAGAAATCTTCAATCCCAAGGTATGAGATCAACAAATGAGAATACAAAAATATCTACTAGTGCTTTTTCTTTACAACCTTCCTCATTGTATGTCACATTTTCGCTCTGTAATCTAATTTCTGATGAAAAATATTTTCCTCAGAAAACCCTTTCTTGAAAAGATGTTATAAGATCAGAATTTCTGATGTTTATGTGTATTGTGGTAGTAGTAGCTGCCAGAAGCGTCACCAGCCAACAAGCTACAGGTGGTAGCTTTCAGTGGCGGATGAGGTCGTTGGGGAACCAAGTATTGCAAGGAAAGAACAGCATGGACTTGAATAACCAATGGCCCATGGCAGCTGCAGCAGCCAGTGATAAATTGTGGGGCCAAGACAGCAGCCCATTTCTGGTGATGCCAACTGTCGGAAGGCAGTGGTAAGTCGTCGATCGATGGTGAAGGAGGGAACTGGTGGTGGTAAGAGGTGCAGCCAATGGATGGCTGTGGTCATAGTTTGGCTGATGGTGGCGGTGCAGTCAAAATCATTAGTTATAGTAAGTCCAGGAAAATGAGATACACTGTGAAAAGAGTTACCCGCATCCCAATTCTAATAACACATTTTTGTCTGACCAATAGAATGTAGTCGATGTATTTAAAGAGTAACAAACATATTCTTTCACAAAACCACAAAGGCCTAGTAAGAAAAACTGAACACAAAGAAAGATAGAAAAGGACGAATGATGGTTTACCAGCGATGGATGCATCCCAGTGCAAAAGCAATTGAACCAGCATAATTAGGATCTGCTGCTGCAGTTAACTCGCTAAGAAGAGATCTAGTCTGTTTAACACAAAAAAAACAATTGAGAGAGAGAGAGAGCTATCACAAAAGCAAAAAGCCAAAAAGACTTTTAACTATAAAAAGATGCATCCCAAGTTTCATTGATTCTAATTATTTGAGAATAGAAACACTGCACACAGATCATGAGAGAGAACCAACCAATCTTGCCGTGAAAATATCATTTCCAACACGAGCCAAAAGACCAAGGCCTTCTGCTGATGCTCGACATTGAGAAGCACAAATATCTCCCTCTGCTAGAATACTCTGTGGACACAGAGCAAGCCTTGTATAAAGGATAATTAACAATGGAACAGTTACCGAGCAATTGCTATCATTGAGGTCTTACCTGGAAAATACTCTGTAATATGCTCAACAATTCTTGCCCCAATATGCGTGGACGCAATGAAAGCAAAGCCTGTACAAATTAAAGACAAAAGGTTGAGCCGCAATTCTTTTTCAGTCTCTTAAAATTGAGCTTTGGCCTTGCAACCTTGCTCACTGAAAACAGCAATCCTCCATAACCATGTTGATTATGTAAAATGATTAATACCTTCAATCCAGAAAGCAAGGCCACACAGATGTTGGTGACACTGACAGCATGCCATTGTTGCTTCTTTCCAGCTTTCAAACACTGCTCAATAGTTCCAAGAAGTGATAACATTCCACTATTATCCTGGAAAAGAACATCCAGCGCACTGAGAACATCACAATGCCCAACTATGGACCACTAAATAGCTAGAAATTTAATTTGTCTGCATACTTGAAAAGCAAACATGATTCCAAAGCACAGGAGCTTCTGGTTCACCACTGTCTTGCTTATAGTCTCCGGCTACACATCAAATTACATAGAAGCAGTAAGACTATGATCATGTATAGAATATAAAATTTCATTTGGAGATGCTAAGAAAATGAAAAGAATTTCCCCAAACAAACAAGTCTCTGTAGAGGCCTTGTCCCATGAGCTGGAACTCAATCTGTATGTTCTAATCTAGATAGCTGAGAATGTTCACATGGTTCCTCAACCACTCAGCAACAAGCAATAGATCAAGTTGGGAATTAAGAGGCTGAAGTCACTGAATGCTGAATAATATGGCGTGCTGTGACTACTGTTATTGCACAATTGAGCAAAAGCCTGACCTCTCTGAAGCAACAGGCATATATTTCAGCTTGAGCTGGACAATCCAGATACTGAACAGAATATAGTGGGAAAAGCCCCAGGTTGTGCTTCAACGTTTTCCCTTGTGCAATTCTCGCCTTTGGTTGATACTATTGCTTACTGTGATTGCACTTATTCTTATACTGTTTTGGTGTATAGTGCATATTTATAATCCACTAGTGATGAGACCTTATCATGTATTGAGCAAGATTATGGTAATGAACACTAACACCTAATCTTTCATATTTCTGAAACTTTACCATGTATCAAGCAAGGTGATAGTGGTGATGTCATCTGGATGGAAAACCGAATGCTGTTACATAAGGATTTGAACTGCAACTCTCAAAATCGAATGGTGTTAACATGAGGATTTAGATTTCAATCTTCAATAAACAGGCAGCCAAGTGTAGTTTACCCAACAATATTGATGTAAAATGCCTAAAATTTCTAGCCACCAAAAAATTTTACAAATGAAGATAAGCCCCAATATGCAATGAGGAATCCCAATGCAGGCAAACCAACTTTTACCTGAGGAAAACTAGAATGTCCACTCTCCCAGACACAAGGCATAAGCCCATCTTTTCCACCATGGAAAGCACGAAGCTCATCTTCAAACCAGTCCCTGTGTACACAACAAGAAAAAATGATTTTATTAATACCAGTGAACATGTGCATGCGATACAATTAAGCTTGATGGTAACAGTACTTGGAACAAGCTAAGGAAAGTTTGCCACGTCTGACTTATCGGCATAGCAAGTTCAGCACTCTCATAGCTCATCAGCAAAAAGTCCAAAGTTACATACTGAAAAGCACTTACTACACTAGAGAATGTATACAGTGTTAGCATTTTATACAAGAGGTACTTGATGTTCAAAAACAATACTTTCATATATTTTATTTTATCAACTGTCTAAATTGCCTATTTCTTCTCTTCTGTTATTTCTTTTAAAGGAAATATACCAAAACCATTTGCTGATTCAGTTCTGCAATTGTCACATTCAAAATGAGCACAAAACAAGTGTCATTTGACAAGTATGCTATAGCTGATGTATAGACATGCACAATACGACGACATAATAAGGCTAATACATTTTGAAGAAAGTTGTTTCCCTTATATGATATAAGATAAGAAAAATTTCATAGAAGAGTGTGGACATGAAAAATTAGCAACTTTAAACAAAAAGATCCAAGCTTTCTTGTTGATCTAAAACATAAAGTAGAAGCTCGAAACTCTATGAGGACCCCTAAAATACCTCAATTCTCTGGAGGAAATAGCACTGGATAGAATACAGTAAGGCAAATCGATCTAAATAGCTGACACCACAAACATGGAAAGGCATGGTTTTTATTATTATTGTGAGGCAGATATTCCAAGAAGTAATTCCAGAACCTCCTGAGGTTCAGCAAGATTCTCAAACAAGGAATGGCATAAAATAAACAAATGACCGTATCAAAACAAATAGCAAAAAAAAGGATAGCCCATAAGAGACTATACTCTCAAAGTAGATATTTCATCTGATTTTATCTACATGCAAAAGTGAACTCTCTATCCCTCCTCTCTCCCTCCTCCCCTCCCCCACCCCCCACCCCAACCCCTTCTTTCCCCCTTCTTTCCCGTGGGAGATTTTGTGAGACCACTACCAACTATTCTAAAATCACTCCCCATCATGATCAATTTGGTCTTTTTGCCTAGTACGAAGCGTGGACAAGAGGCAATTGGAGCCTAGCAAGATTTGAACTCAGGACCTTCTACTTTGATTCCATGTGAGAAAGTCCAACCCAAAAGCTTAAGTTTTTAGAACAGTTGACAATGGTCCTACAAAATCTCACATAATATCAAAATAGGAGGTCCTGAGTTCAAATCTATCCAAGCCCCAATGCCTCCTGTCGGTGCTTACTACTAGGCAGAAAACCAACCTAAGTGTGAGGATTTAGAAATAAAAGGAAATAAAATACATGGAAACAAAATAATTCCCTATCTCGAGATCTTCTCCTAATTCTTCGACACCCCTCCTCAAGCTGGTACGTAAATATCGATCATGCCCAACTTGCTGATGAGAGACTTAAAGTTAGGTCTGCACAGCCCCTCTGTAAGAATGTCAGTTATTTGTTGTGTTGTTGGCACATATGGCATACAAGTAGCTCCTGCATCAATCTTTTCTTTGATAAAGTGTCTATTGACCTCAAAATTCTTAGTTCTCTTTGCAAGAAAATAGGAGCAGAAATAGAAACAGATTTCCTGCTTCCCGATTCTAGTAATCTACTTCCTAATTCTGAGGATTTAGAAATAAAATGCATGGAAACAAAATAATTCCCTATCCCAAGATCTTCTCCTAATTCTTTGACAACCTGCATCCATTTGTGTGCTCTCCTTTGTGTTTGTGCGCGCGCGCGCAAGAGAGAGAGAGAGTTAAGAGTTTATCAACATCTAGCAGTTATCAGCTAATTATACACAGGAATCCATCAAATTAGATAGAACAGATACCTTCCAGGAATCCAGGGACCCAACCACGCATCTCTCTTGTCCAGTATTAGCCTCAAGCATGAGCTTTCTTCACACCCAGGAGCATCCCTATCATACGTCCAATTCAACACATGACCACCGTCAAAATCATGCCTACAAGTATACTAGAAGCAAAAACCAAACAAACTTATGAGATATCAACAAATAGAAGTACAATTTACCTGAACGGGGTTGTACACAATTGAATAATTTGAGGGTGATCGCTTTTATATGCAATTGGATCAGGAAGTGACTGATAAGCTACTAATATTTTGATGACAAATTTATCCATTGAAGGCTTCAAATTTGGGGACTCTCTGGCTTTGACCAATGAGACGTACGACAAAGCGCTGCCAACAATCAAATTCTAGCATGACTACACATGAAACGTGAGCTATAGATGGTCTACATAAAAAGATGTTCTAGATTGAAATATTAAGAGCAACAGGAAAATGAAAGGTCATTCCATGAAAGTAACCACACCTACTCAAGTATACCAGCACAGGTTGAAGCAAAATCCCATTGTTTATAGCATCACGAGAAGCAAAGCATTTGACAAAAGCTGTAAGAGCGTCGATCGCAGCCTCCCACACGCTACAAAAAGTCAAATGAGAATATGGAAGGTAAAGATCTCCAACAAAGAGAGATTGATTCCATTTAACTAACGCAGTAGAAACTAAAAGGCAAACCTTTTTCACAGTGATTCATGGAGTTCAAAGTCAGTATACTCAGATCTATTTAAGTCACTAAGAATTTGTCTTGCTAGGTTGGGGATACACTTGATTCAGTTTTTAACAGTATAGAAGTGTCAAGAACTACTTGAATCTGTACTGCCCATTGTACAAAGCATTGCAAAGACTCAGTGGATTAGAAATAGCTACGGAAAATAACTCACAAATAGTCAGTTCCTTTGGGCATTACACCAAAAGTTCCGACAGATCACACTCAAGAGATTTTTAAGGTGACACAATTTAAAAATCGGATGACATGAACCAGGCAGCCTGGCACAGAAGCTGATGAATGTAAACCCCAAATTTGTATGCACATGACAGAAATGGGGTTTGCAGCCAAAACCTGGGCACAAGAGAGCTTCTCGATTATAATTAAAAAATGAGCTCATTCATCTCCCATTAGTAGGAGGCAACTTCACCCAATCAAGTTTGTGAAAATCGCCATCTTTCACAAGCAGACAGATTCTTTTCATAAAGATTGGAGTAACAACTCTAACCACGACCAATCTCTGAACATCATCCAGCGTTATTAGAGATGGGAAGTTGCAAGTGGATTCTTATGCTTGTAGCTGAAGGTGGAAGGTTAAATAAGATTGAGAGGAGAAGTTGGTCTGAACACACAGAGGTGGTTACAGCTCATTATCCGTTTACTTCAAAATTTCAGAATTGTCATCAGCCATCACATGATGAGAACTGTAAGCACACGCCAACCAACCCAGAGCAATCTACTACACTTACTGTCAACCAGATCCGTCAATGCATTCATGAGCTGGTCTAAATTCTCAACAACTTCAGAATGGTAACTCAAATTTAAGTGCTTGCTCACCACAAATTAGAACTCTTATCAGAATTAATAAGTTCCCAATTCCGATGACTAGGTTTCTGCTAAATAGAGGCCGCATGGATGAAGTGGACAATGTATGCGAAAAAGGCCAATTTAGTGTTCCAGCATAGCAAACGGAAAGCATTTTTGCAATAACAGATGATGATGCATCACAACATACTAATGATGAACATCAATAGGTATATCAGCATACCTCATAAGAGCTATTAGATTTGCACTTTGTGTAAATTCACGATCTTGATTTCCACTAAATGTTGGAGCCCACAATGAAAGGATATCAAAAACCTGGTCTTCAAGTTCCTGCATGCATCAAACATCAATAACGGAAGCAGCCAGCAGGCTATCAAAAACAAAAGGAATATATTCTACCTCTTTTGGCATAGAAGATAATAGTGATGATAAAAGTGACCACCCAGCTTGTTTTTCAACAGTATGAGCAACAGGGTTCTGGCTGGATTGTAACAGCATTTTCTTCAAAACGTCAAGCACTGACTGCACTAGCCTGATAAAGGAATGAAATAAGTATGCCATCAGCATTTTGGGAACATTTCAAACTCTGCATGCACATGCATGCAAGCTCACATAAGTACAAGTATACAACAACACAGGACCTTATATTGTCATCCCATACTTGCCGTTTGGTGATACTTCATTATGACAGAGGAAGATCGGGACTTACTATAGATGACAACAGACAACATTCCTATATTGTGCTTGTTATCGGGGAACTAAGTTAATAGCTCTAATTTTTTATGCAGATGATGCAAGATGCCCATTCGACATGTGCATTATTATCAAAGAAATTGGATCACTGAAGAAAAGGAAAAGAATCAGCCACTTCTGGCATCATTTTTACTCTCCCAAGAAAAAAAAAGTTCCAAAGCTGCATCATATAACACTAAATTTTGCAATCGCAGCCACCATTATAACTATCTATTTCAATTCATATGAGTTAGACCTCCCTTCTTCACCCAAGGCAAATTTAAGAACAAAAATCTGCTTTCATTCCTCTACCCACCCCAACAAAGTGGACCTGCTAATGTTGCCGAGTCAGATTGCATAAGAGCATGACCATGACCCACCAAGAAATGAAGAAAGACACAAGAAGCATGCATACCTAGATGGATAGCCAAGCGGTAATTTGGGCGAAATGGATACTAGAGCAGCTAAAACCATTGCCTGGCCATGCAACGAATCAAGTTCAAACTTTAAATTGCTTCCCTGCAAACAGAATGAAATTCCCATTAGCCATCAAAAAGCACATAAACTACATGCTTCCATCGGGTATGACCCCCAGAATCATTACTTATTCTGATTCAAGTCACAAATACCACTTCACAAGCAACAAAGACTTGATTACTGTGTCAATTAAAGGCTCCAAAGATTGTTACAACCCAGAAGATTAACTTTAACCAGAATGTCACATCAAATGGTCAAACATGATGCACAATGCAAAAGAAATCAGTACTACTCCAAAGTTGGCATTCCGTGGACATTGCCCGAACTACTCCAAAGTAGACATTCCTTGGACATTGCCCAAGGCCATTGTGTTCCTTGGGTTTCAAAAAGTAATAAAGAAAAAGAGGTATGAAATAATTTATAATTAAAAGGTGACATGAGAGAGAGAGAGAGAGAGAGAGAGATCCAAACATAGTTGCTAAGAAACTCTATGCCCCTAGCATCTGCAAGTATGATTTCATGTTCGTTTCTATTCATCGGTCTCCCGCACTGCTCAAATAAGTATGCAAGCGACCTCCTTCCCTTCTGAGTTTGAGACACCTCTTGTGAAACCAGTTCCTGTACTGTATTACCAATGAATTCAAGTCAATAAAGTAGTCTGGTGGAAGTTTCTTGCATCAACACTCCTCTTCCCCCTTCCCAAGCCAGGCCTCGCCTTTGTGTGAAGGCTACATTCAAATTGGAATTTATAAAAGGCTAAAGCCCTAATTTCACTATATCAAGAATAAAATTGAAAATATTTGGAACCTTAACTCCTAAGGAAGGGCATTTTTGGGGACTAGCTTGCCTCCACTTTGAAGGCAAGCCAGACTGCTTATATTAATGTTCCCAAAACTCCAACTCATCAGAGTTTCTCAAATACAGTTACATTTACTTATAGCCTCACTGCCAACCACTGCATATGCACACATTCTGCAGAGGAATTTCTATTTTGCATGGAATAGGATCCTTAGTCCATTCATCTAGCATGTGGTGCTAGAAAAAATTGAAGAACCAAGACTCTTCATTTAGTCAATCCAAAGAAAATCCTCCTGTTAAGATATATGCCTGATATACATTGTGGGTATGTTTCCTGAAAGCTTGAACTTAAGGGGAAATGGTTATTCAACAAGGTACGAAAGCTTCAGGTCAAAGGTTCGAATCTTTGCAATCATTGTTGTCATTATGTTTGTCACTCTTATTTGTCTACCCATCGTTGCCTAATGTGGTTACACCATCCTACGTTTCACTCATAAAGTCCCACTCCAAGGGAAAGTGTCAACACATACCTTGGTATACATCTTGGGCACTTTCCCTAAAAGCTTAAGCTTTTGGGAAAAAACAACTGTTCAACACAGCTTCTAATGTTTAGAAAAGAAAGATTTTCAATCCCATATGAGAATGAGAGCAATCATATTGCAATTACATCACCTAAAACCAATCATCTTGGTTTCTTACCCATAATGATATGCCATTTGGTTGTAAATGTAATGCAGGAAAATTCTGTATCAATTACAGACACCAAGAAACAATTTGGATCCAACTTCCAGACAATACAGAGAAATATTCAAGGAGAAAAACTTATCAAGGAATATCTCTGAACTCAATAAATGACTAAATGGAAAACAAAATGCAAAATAATTACCACAGAAGAGACGAAGTAAAGAGTCTTTCTTATTATCAATTAATAGCATTTTGAATTACAAACAAGCTTCTTTCCCATGAGAACAGTACCTTCTCGAAGGAAACAGTTTCCCTTAAAGCATTTAACGTGGTGACCCCAAAAGATGTCAAGCCTCCAACACACGTAGGATCAACCTCGGCCAACATACGTAATGTCAGAGCCGCCTCAATACGTACCTAGCCAAGAGATTTAAGAAAAACTATTGGCACCAGTGTAAGCAAAATTAACAACGAAAACGTAAGACGTATCAACCTAGATTGTCAAGACAAAGTCGCACATTTTCACATAACAGAAAGGACAGAAGTACCTAGCTATTTCCAGGATATCTATGCAAATTTCACATGGACACAGAAGTGTGCTCAAAAACCAGAAAAATAAATTGTGAAATACCATAGGACACCAAAATCTTCTTCCAAAATAAGCTAGCTAATCTAAAATGCATTCACTACTTGATACATCCAATATCATGCCACCATGGTAGTTAAAATTGCAATTTCAATTGTAAAATCATTGGTATGGAGTTAAATTGTTTCGAAATTGTTTTCTAGGTGAAACTGCAAGTTGACTCAGTGAACTCGCTAAATTTGCAAGTCAACTTGTTCCAGATCGTCGATTGTCTTTAAGTCATGCCTACATGAAATTCTATTAAAATTTTGGACACAATAATGCCTAAAAGAATATAAAATGAAACAATCCCATACATGCATTAATGCTTAGTGAAATGGTGTTTCACCAATGCTTTGGTGTAAAAATGAACATGTTCAGATCTTCACGATCAGATCAGATTAGGGCACCAAGAACAAGTAGACATCTCTTCTCATCACTTCTTGCTCTCCCACCAGATATAAGTCATTTATTCTTGATGACCCATGACATCTCAATGGCTGGCCTAGCTCCACAATTTTTTTTTACATTGCTTCACATGATTTTGTTTCATACTTTCTTCCAGTGAATTCATTTCACAAATTTTGAAATTGTACTGCTATAAAGATTTGCACTGGTAGTTCCAAATTAATCAATAAGTTAAATTTCGCAACCATTGAGTAAATTACTAACATATATAGAGTCACATTGACCTATATCTATGAAATCTGAAAGGGTGCTGCTATCATCAAATGGCTTATGAGAATGTCCCTTTTTTAACTTGGTTTTATTGCTAAATTTAATATTTGGAGCTTTATCACTAATTTATATGAGACTCAACTCAAGACACTTTATGTATTACTTCTAAAGTACGAATAATAATGCGGTTTCTGATTTAACCTTACTACACGATTTTATGGGAGCCTCACCAATCTAAGGTAAAAAACCAAGTTTGACTACCTTTGCATGCAGCAAAAGTAGCTAAGATATGACTAATAAAAGCAAATCAAGTTACTAGCAAACTTTCCCATCACTGGGTTAATTCAAAGCCATTGCCTTAATGCAACAATAGCTTGTGCAAAACACACACAAAGAAAAGCATGCACACCAAATAGCCCAAGAATAAAGCACAAAACCGGGATAAGATGCACGAATATTAGAAGTTATTCATTCAAAAGGCAAATGTTCAACCAATACTATCCACCTTCATCTCATTGAAGAAATGACACTAACGTCTTACAAGTTCAGAAGAGTGCGAAATTGCTGCCACCACTGTATCATCAAGAACTTCCCTGAATTCAAACGGAACCTGCATAAAAAGAAACATGCACCATCCAATTTCCATATCAAATCATATAGTCTTCCATTTATCATAATGTATCGGTACCAAAAGATACGTCGTGAATTACTAAAACTAGCAGATGCTCGAGAGGCCCAGAAGTCACAATGACAGAGAACAATTTATCATATGTAAACACTATCTGGGTATCTAAGCACAAGCAGAATCAGACAAGCTATGTCATAATAGTCAATAGCGCCGCCACTTTGGTATGATCAGGTATAGCAAAATCCAACTGCATAATTGCAGAATCCCCATTTATATTTGTTCACAGAGATAAAGTAATCAAGTGGAAATTTTTTAGAGCTTACCTCTCCCACTGATTTTAGAGTATATGACAAGGTACATAAAGCAGCAACTTTCATTGCCGGAACAAAATCAGGAGACTGAAGCTGCAAATTACAAAAAGAGAGATACTTCGGTCATAAATTGATAAATAACACAATTTTTAGGAACCCAGCAATCAAAGTTGTTAACCAAGAATGGAAAGATCTACAGCAAATGACAATCGCAAACCTGCTGTCCCAGAAAAACCAAAAAGCTCCTTTGAGTAGGTTCCATCATTTGATCAGTGATACCCACTCGAAGAATGTACAGAACACATGCCTTCCAAAACCATTAAATGCATCAGTAGCTTTGAATAAGGTCGTTTATACAATTGAAAACTTTGAATAGCATGTTCTCAAGAATAATAATGAGTGTCCAACTTTCACTAAATCCTACAGCATCTTCAACATGACAGCAATGCTTTCAGTGAGATTAGGAACAAAAGACATCTAATAACAAGCATTACCGCTAAGGCCTGGATATGTAACACTAACTAGACAATCACATAGGAAGAAAAAAACTGCAGTTTCTTGCCATTAGTATCACTGCCAGAATTCGACAAGACAGTGCCACCATCTTCCAATACCTTGACATACAACTAAAGTGTTTTCCACTCTTTGTATCTGGACCTACATATTTTCATTACTTCTGTTTTTTATAAACTTAAAATCAAACTCATAGTTCATACTAATACCTCACAATGTTCATCCACTCCTAAGTAATGATTGAGGATCATCGTAAACAAAGGATAGGATACTGGAGAAAATTCAAGCAGCTAAACAGTAAGGCAACTGAATAGATACACAATAGAATCTCCACTGCCCTTTCTATTGTTTATGGTACTTCATCTTTGCTAAACAATGTTAATGATGAAGAGTTGTTATTTGACAAAGAAAAATGAGGATTTGGGGCCCAAAAAACAAAGGTAAAAGAAGATAAGTTAAAAGAACATACCAGTGCATGGGCATCGGTAGAATTGTCTGCACGAAGCATGTCCATAACCAGTGGAGTGAAGTTTTGGAGCTCACTATCTGGACGAAGATATCTTAAAAGAATGGCCTATAAAATGCACCACGTTAACAAAAAAGAACATTGTGATCCCACAAAGGGGAATAACAAGAATATGAGGGGCTACAAAAAACAATCCACAGTTAATCTTTTTTTTCCGGGTGAGAAGTACTGGGAAATGAGAAAATGTGTCAAGTAGCTACCAGGCCAAAAGAAAATGCAATGATGATAAAAATAAACATAAAAATAAAAAAAGAAAAGACAAATGAAGACACAGATGCTCTAGAAATTCATATGCTTTGACATTTTGGATCCTCCTCTTAAGAGAGAGATTGCAATTATCAAAGTGAACAAAAGTACTGAAGAAAAGAAGATAAACTTACATAGCTGACTGCCTACCTGTAAAAAGGAGACCCATGACAGAGTTATACCGATTCTAAGGTCCTTGGAACGAGCTCCACTTGCTGCAATTTAAAATATTAGCTAAGAATAGTTTGGACACCATGAAGAACCTACTAAGTCTGAGGATGGGTGAAGAACTTCAAGTGTACACACATGAAAATGTACAAGTATGGTAAAAATTAAAACCATGAAGCACATGCACACATATGAATCACTTAAAAGAAGAACCTCAGGCACCAGGCATATAAATATACTATCCTAAAAATATAGTTCTGAGACTAGGTTATGTCAAGCTTGATTCTCTTGAAGTATAGAAAGCTGGTTCTATGTTTTGAGTTGGGGGGTTACTGTGAAAATTATATTTCATCATGTAGCTTGTTAGACTTTGTACGGCGGTGGCACCGCCTCGGTACCTTTATTACAAACTGTTCCTATTCTTTTTGTAATTACAGAACAAAATGGGCTTTGATCATCATTTTGACTAAAGTCAACAATAAGGTATTTTCATCTTCTATTGTTATCTTAAGCTTATTCGCCTAGTAATTTTCATTAACCAAACAAAAACATAATTCTGACAAAAAAAAATTCCATTTTGCAGACCAAATAGCTATTGGGTTGCCGCTCCTGCTCTATTTTATTCACATAGAACAACTATTCCATTCCTTTCATATCCCATTTAAAAATTAAACACTTCATAAAAATACATTCATTCAATTAAAAAGCATAAGAGTAGAGGAAATAGGAAGAGCAGTTTCTTTTTATCTAAATAGGTAATACCTTTTGTGAAAGGCAATGTTAAATGTCTCTGCAAACCACCCTCTAGTTTCTTCCCCATGAGAACAGGTCCTTTTCCCCTCGGTTGAACCTAGGAAAAACACAAGAATGCAACTGTAGAGTAAAAGAAACATCATCCATGAAAACCAATAACAGTTAGATATATACTTGTGCCTCAGGATTCATTCCAAGAGCAAGCACCGACCCCAATGCTTCAGCAAAAGCATCCCGAACAGAAGAAATGGGATCTTCAAGGGCCTGTTAAAAGATGGGTTAATCATGAAAACTAATCGGTTATGACTATGAGAAAGCAAAATACATCATCGCCAAACCTTAACACAATAAGAAGCTGAAGAGTCTAGTTCTCCAATTCCTAAACCTGGTCCTCCAATATTTGCAAATGCCTTGAGACATCTTGCAGCAGCTATTCTGACTACAAATGATTTATCTCCCACAGCAAATCTTGTAATAATACGAAAAGCCTCAGTATATGCCGCAAAGGCAGCACAGCCCCCGGAGCCTTCTAAGGCATTCTGGAGCATATGGAGAGCTTCCTTTCTAACAAAATCCTGCAACTCCCAGCAAGATGACATTAGGATCAAATAATGAACAACCAGTGCTCCTCTGAAGTACAAAACAAGAGAAAAGAAGAAAATTTCAGTGGCAACAATTGAATATAATAGTTGCATTATGCTAGCCATTTTTCCAGTCAATCATGACCATAACCATGTTAACTTCCAGCAGCAATCATCTAAGAGCTTTCCATGTTTATGTGAATTCCAATTGTATAAGAAAATTGCACTGTAACCAAAAATATATATTGAATTCTTCGAAGGAAAAAAAAAAAAAAAATAGGTTGCATATTCTGCTCAAGCTATGAAAGTTCAAGGCAACGTAACTTGGTACAAATTCGGAAGTCAACCTTATTTCATTATTTAGAAAGGAAAAGCAAAACACATGCGATGGATGCATTGAACAATTTTTTTATAGATGAAAGGAAAATATTATAGGGCACCAAGGGGACATAAACAGAAAGAAAAAATGTCCAAGTGGATGCTTGGACATACAGCCTCCTTGTCGCAAAATAATTTTTCAGTTGGCATCATCTTCTTTAACCTCAAAACTCCACACTAGAAAAGCATTACTACCAAAACTTCTGGTCTTTGTTTAAGGAGAGGCATCATTAAAGAAAATGATAAGTAGGTGATATTGAACCATAAAGAAACAAAAGCCCTCCTTCAATCCAGCTGCCTTGCATGGACAAATACTCTAGAGATGCAAGAGATGAAATGTACCTCATGAAACTTCACAAGTTTAGTTACAATGATGGTCGTTTCAAGTAAACCTGAAGTGATTCTTCTCCCGAAGTGCCGATATAGTTCACCCAAACACTGTGCAGCCCCTACAGAATTGCATTAGAGTATTAGTTAACGGAGGGAAACACAATGCTAGAGTACAAGAGAAAAATTAAGTATGTGGAAGCTACAGAATGCATCAGATTTCTCACAGGGAGCAATTTTATCCATAATGGAACATCTAAATGGCAGTACAATACAATAAAGTTTTCAAGCAAAGTGTTGGCCTCAGGTTTAATTTTTGTTAATTGTCACGTCATTGTGGAAGCAAGATTATTCGAGCGTCCTAACTCTTAAAAAGCGTATTTATATTTGTATAACTCACAATTCGGACCAGCATGATTCAATTTGATTCATATGCAAAACAATTCAACTTCAGGGTGTGAGTCAAAAGTGAACAAAAATTGTCTGATCAGATCACAGTTCATTTACAATTCGATCCTTTTCACAATTTGAAAAGCTGATAGTTTTTTTGCTAAGAATTGTAAAGATGATCAGGTGAAACGGACAGATATGGAAAAGCGCAAGGTCTCCCTAATATATCAACAAGATAAGGTTGGATAGGCTATAAGAATGGTCCTACACTAAAGAAGTGTGCTCTTTTGAGATTATAAAACTTTCAAAGAATGATATTGATGGTCAAGAGGATAGGAATATCCAGCATTAGTTTCTTCTTTTCTTCACTGTACTGGTAGAGAACTACGAAATCAATTAGCTAAAACTCATTCTCGGTCATCAAATTGCCATTAAAGATGTGGGAGAACTAAAGTCTTTTTTGGGCATACAAGTTGAGCACTCATCTAGTGGAATGAAGATCACTCAGAAGAAATACATGCCTTTTTTCTGACGAATCATATAGTCCTACGATTTCATCGACCGATAAGCTTCTCAAAAAAATAGTAATTACAGTTGAAACGATCGAAAAGGATAAAAGCCTTAATATATGTTCTAAAGTGGAAAATGTCATAAAAAAATTTGAATTTAATCAAAACGAAAAAGTGGTTAGCAGTATTCCTATCTCTTATTTTAGAAATTTATAATTCTTCCATTTTACTGGACGGAATTTCAATTAATTACATTCACAAGAAACGTGATTTCTAGGCGCCCTAAAAGGAGGGGTCCCACGGAGTTCTTCCTCGAAGGTCAAGCCGTAGTCCCTGTCCCGGGGAGAAGTGGAAGGAGTTAGGAGGAGGGAGCGCCCTTTGCCCGAAGAAATAGGCGGCTTCGCCTTCAAGCCGTCAAGAAAATCGAGCTAATATATGATCATGACATGTTGACCCATATGATCTCAAGCTCACAAAGAGGATGAAACTGACAATTTTACACTAGGAGATTTTTCTCATCAGTGATCTTTTCCATGGTGTCTAGAGAAAGCAGCTTTGAATATGACATTCATTCGTACCCAAGGCAATGAAATTGCAGGCAAGATTCACAACCACTTAAGAACTAAGAACTTTTATAGCTGGACAGCCTTTCCAAGCAGCAAATTTCCCAACTGCTATGCCTATCAATGCTTTTAGAGAACAATTGCGTGAAAAAAGACTAAATTAGTAGATGAGACATATCACTCGTAGAGCTAAGCACCTAAACATTGTGGCAAACTAAAAATCCTCAACCTAATTGATGATCTCGCATAGTGTATTGATACAATCATTAATAATCGCAATGAACAATTTAGTCCCTGCACACTAACAATCTATTTTGGCAGGCAATGAGGATGGCGATCAATAGGATCCTTTGCCAATTCCACAAACTGAGAAAGATTTGTGGACATCACAAAAATAACATGGGAAAAAAGCTGGTTGAAAAGAGGACCTAAATAATTAACTAGTTCACTTGCACTAATTATTAACATTTGAGGTTTACGGCACCCTCAGGAAGATCTCACACGAAAAGCATATAAACAAACTACAAATTCAGTAATTACGATAAAAAAAATTATGTTAAAAGTCACTCAGGGGGAAAAACAGGGATCATTGACAAACCAGCAACTCTCTGCGGCTCGCTCCTTTTGCCATCAGAAAGAAATCCCTGGAGGCTGCTCGCTCGAGAGTATATCGAAATGCCATCTCCCTTGGAAATAATCCTCGCCATCGCCACGGACGCCAAGTGACGCACTGGCCTTCGGGCGCCCAAAGCGAGCAAAGAATACAGCGCATCCTCGCATTTCCTTTGCCACAGCAATATCGATTCCTGAACGAAAGCAATCCCCGAGTCACATCGCAATGCTCCGCAAAACGACGGTGCAGATTGCACAAATGCTCCGATCACACTAAGGAGCTTGTACGCTCATCCCTACCACATCCTCCCATACACGCAGCGACAGCATAACTGAAACTGAGCTAAATGCCTAGTTTAGATAATTTAGGATCTACGGTTCAGAATTCATGACCGGCTCCGGGATCGGCCCACCCGATGAAGCACGGACAACGTGGAGACCGCGCTGATGACTGACTCTACGCTAGGAATCGACTTTCGACGGAGATTTGGAGAAGCGAGCGAAGAAGACCTGAGGCTCCTCGTCGATGGCGGAGATGAGATCGGAGAGGAGATCGAAGCAGAGGAGCGGGTCCGGCGGTTGCTGCGAAGCGGACGCGACGATGGACTCCAGCTGCGCCACCAGCACGCCGAAGCGGGAGAGCGGCACGTTCTCCCTCACGTAATTCTTCACCATTGTTTGCCCTCGAGTTCGGTCAGTAGACGGAGATGATTGAATGGGAAATGCAGAGATTCAGCATTCTGCGAAAGATGGCACGAGGAAGGAGAGAAGTGAAATCGCCGGGATATATTTCCAGTTCGCGGTCGGGACCGGAATGTTATTTTCTTTAATTATTTTTTTCCTTTTCTTCTCATTTTAGGCTTAAAACAAGGGTTAATTTCTTTAAAATCTTTAATAAATTTACTTCAAACTAATTTTTTTTACTAAAAATCTTAAACCGGTATACTTATAATAAATTTACCCCCAACTATATAAAAAAATATCAAATTAGTACATTTGTAATAAATCTATCATCCATTAATTTCAATTAAATTAAATTAATATCACAAATAATCACAAAATGATGCCTTTGTGAAAAACAAAATATATAACCCCAAATTGGTCCACCTATTAATTGTCATGGATCATCCAACTCAGTAATTTGACCATCAATTTTAACAAATTGGCTTGTCAATCTAAGATTTTTTGTAGTCAAAAAATTAATCTTTGATAAATTTGTTACGGATATACTAGTTTAAGATTTTTCACAGTATTTAACTTAAAAACAAATATAATTTAGTCCAATTTTAATTGTTATTGCTACCAATAATCCTCGAAATTCAAACCGTTCCTTCACTTAGCCAAATACAATGCTCGTAAAGTTTCACTCATTTATGGGTTGTGAAATAAATATATGATTGGATAAGGTTAGACAAAAATAATTGACTGATTTCCAAATAAATGAAAAGGTTTCACTAATCATTTTTATGCCATTATGGGGATAGATTTTTTTTTTTTTTTTTTTTGGTCGAATTATGGGATAGATTTTGCTGAGGTGAATTTGACCGTTTTAAAAATTTCTGACGTCGACTCTTTCATCTATTTCCTCGTGAACACCATAGATGCTTGAGCTCAAGCTCTGTACAAGGTAGGGGCGATCAGATCCAAGGTGGATAGGGTTTAGACCTGGGCCTTGTACCCGACCCTGTTATAACAGGTTCCCATTTTCTAGACCCTATACCCGAACCATGTTTGTATTGAACCTTACCCTGTTTTTTCGATCCGATTCCAGGATCAACCCTGTTTCCATTGGAACTCATTTTGCAATCTCTCGATATCTTATGCGACTTCGAATTTTATATTAATAAACGAGAAAATAACGTAACCCTCTTAATTTATATTAAAACATTAAGCACTAGTAATAAATTAATACAAGAACTTTTTGACTAAACGAAAAATTAAAGATCCATAGAGCTAATTATAATAAATAAATCATAAGGCAAAAATTTAGCAACAAACATGGGTCTAATATTAGTCTTATTTTTATAACTACTACTTGAAGCTACTCATTTATGCTAGCATAACTCCTCTTACAAAAGAGAAATTAGGCGAGCCAATCCATGAGATACACAAGAATTTGGTGGCGACGAACACCATCCATCCATCAGACAATAAGAGAGGGAGCCGGCGAGGGAGGGAAACAAGTGAAGGAAGAGGAATGACAAAGGAGAAGTGCCGTGCGTGTTTGAGAGAGTCAAAAGGAAAAATATCGTGTGATTGCGGGAGTAAGAATAGAAATCGGAAGAAAAAAAATGGTTTTGAATCTCTACTTATAAAATCGGTCCGGGAACCGATTCCAAAATCGGTTCGGGAACCGGTTTCCGGGTGGGTAATCACTCGGAACCTGTTCCTGGATTGGTTTAAACCGATTCCAAATTTTGGGAACCGGTTCCTAAATCAGTTTCAATGAGAACCGGTTCCCGACCCTGTTTTCCGCGTGGGCCGGTCCAGGAACCGGGTATATTCGGTCCGGTTGCACACCCCTAGTATAAGGGGCTGCTCTCTCCACTAGCCATTGCTTTCAAGTTCGCACATAAGCTATGCTCCAAGCTTGCGCCCATGGGAATTTGAATTTAAGCTCATGGAAGTTGTTTCATTAAAAAAATGATGAAATATCCTCAAAGAAATGTGCATGATGGATAAGTGGATCGACAAAGGTTATGAAAGCTCATTGTTGATTTCAAACAAGAAATAAATGACAAGAAATTTAAAGATATTAAAATTGAAAGCAATCACACCTAGCCATATAGATTACAGGAAAATAAATATAAAAAAAAAGTTGCAAAGGAATGGATTGATCGAGGGATGCTTTATAAAGAGTGCAAGTGGGCTATGATTGGCAGCCAAAATAAAATTGAGAATAGGAAAATTTAATCATAGTGATTAGTTTCTTCCCACGACAAGATAAAATCGAATATAAAAAAGATATCACATTGATAAAAATATTACATAGGAGATGTGGAATGGATGCAAATATGAATTCTTACATTTATAGCATAAGAGTTATTTTCTCGAAGACAAACTTCTTAAATTAGTAAAAAGAAAATAATAATAAAATATAAAAACATGTGAATTCTAAAAGAAAAAATTCAAAATAACAACAATTTTTGTTTTTATTTATTCAACTTTAATATTTATATATTTGAATTTCTTTCTTCCTATAATATGTATTCTATATATAATATTGTATCTATCACGTATCTTAGATATATTGATATAGCTTATTATTCAATAAAATTTTATAAAGGAATGATGAAAGGGATTAAAAAAGAAATATAAGAATGATTTACTAATATACCATTCATACTAAATAATGGACAAGATATGATATGAAAACCGTCTCTATACTTAGCAAAAACAATTCTCATAAAGTTTCAGCTATTTCCAACCAAAACAAATAATAAGTTTCACCAATCATCCTTACGTCATTCTGGGTATAGATTTTGCTAAGGAGAAATTAACCGCTTTAAACAATTTCTAACGTGGCACTCTCTCTCTCTCTCTTTCCTTGCGAGCCCCATAGGTGCTCGATCTTTGAGCTTGCATCCCCATGGATGCTTAAGCTTGAACTCTATAGTTATGCCCGCCCTCACAGCTAGCCATTGCGTTCGAGTTCACGAATGGCCTCCGGGCCTGTGGACGTGGGAGCTTGAGCTCATGGCAATTATTTCACGAAAAAAGATGATGAATTATCCTCAAAGAAATATGGATTGATCGAGAAGTGGATCTATGAAGATTGTGAAAGGTCATTCGTTGATTTTGGACCGGAAAATAAATTATAAGAAATATAAAAGTTCTAAGATTGGAGGCAATGCGGCCAACTATGTAAATTGAAGATAAAGATACATTTGCAAAGGAATGGATCGATTGAGTGTTCATCTTTGGGGAGTTATTGGAAAAATGCAAATATCTTTATGTTTTCCGCCCGTTTGGTTCAATTTGAAAAGGGAATTTTGACTTTGGAAAATGCATTTATTTTTAAGTTTGAAAATCAAATCCGATGGCCGGAGGTTGCGACCCTCAAGCGGCATTAAGGTCATGAAGGCCAAATCGCGCACGTGCCGGGCGACGCCTTCGGTCGAGATCAAGCCGCGCCACCCCAAATCTAGCGATGGTCATTGGGCTCACGCACGTACACCCCGAGTCACGGCGGCGATGGTCAGCGGCTACAACCCCAAGCGACGATGGTGGCTCGACTCTCAAGTGAGAAAGACAAAGACGAATAGGGAAGAAGATAAATAGTAACAAAACTTGCATTTCCAAAATGCCAATGCTCAAAGCAAGTCTTGAGATGCATTGGACTTTCAGCATTGAAAATGCTGATATTTAGCCGATGAACTTTCAAAATTATTTATCAAACATAAAACATTTTCTCCAAAGACTTTGGGGGCCCAAAGCCCCTTGGGAAAGTTGAACCAAACAGCATTTATAACGAGTGCTAGGTTACATTTGGTAGCCACAATAAAATTCATTATAGAATAAAATTTATTATAACCCATGTTTAGTTTATTCCTCAAGTTGGATATGATAACGATATTACCTTAATAGAAATATCACATGAGAGAGATGTGATAAATGTAGATAAGATTTATAATATTTACATTATAATATTTATTTTTCTCAAATACAAACTTCTCAAATTAAAAAAATAAGTCTTTACATGCCAAAAAAAAAGTAAAAATAAAATGATAATTAAATAAAAAACATTTGAATTCTAAAATAAAAAGAAAAAAAAAAAAATTACAACAATTGTTGTTTTTATTTATTTTACTATTTTATCATATATTTGAATTTCCTTCTATCTTATAATGTTTACTCCATACATAGCATTTGTATCTATTACATATTTTGGGGATACTGGTATAGTTTATTACTAAATAAAATTTTACAATTGAGTGTGGAAGGGATTAAAAAGAAAAAAAGAGATTCACCGATATGTCATTCATACCAGATAAAGAGTAAAATATGATATGAAAATATTTGGCTTTATGCAATTCGCCAACCAGTCATCTTATCTTAACTAGAAATCAAAACGACCAAATGCAAGCATTTATATACCAACATGGTTATAATGATTACTAGATTTGAAAAAAAATAACTTTCTAATCCTATATGTGGTTACGGGATTTTACATGATTTCCTATTATCTAGCAACACTTATCCACGTATAAGTTATTCAACAATGCTTATCAACATCGAGTTACAAAAATCCTAAATTAGCGCTATCGCAATAACCACCCACTAATTACATTCGTATTGATTGCTCGTTATTGATGACTTTGCCTATTAACTTCTCAAGTCTTGATGAAGGCTCACATTATCAATGATTTGGTGATTGTCAATGCTCTTCAAGTTGCCATAGTTTAGTTCATTAATGACTTTATTCATCAAGCTATGCTCTCATAAACTAAGTCTCTCAGCTGTCCTTTTTATTTTTATTTTTATTTTTATTTTGTATTACTTGTGAGATGATACAAACGGGGAATGAATCATATACATATACACACACACACACAAGTGTTATCATAATCACTATCGTAAATCTCCATTCAATCTAACTATGGAAGTTTTATCTCCCATTTACTAGTAATCACATTAGTTACGGGAATTATCCAAAATAATATACAATTACCATATTGTCTACCTCTAGCAATATTCTAGAATACACAACAAATCTTAATCTTGGGACTTTTAAGGCTCATTCGGCATTCTTGGATGATGCCGGTCCATCATACTTGAAAAAACTCTGAATATTGACACTAGCATAACATTAAAACAAAATTACTAAAAATTGCTTCAAATCATAATTGATGAAAAACCAAAACTCCATCAATTTAGCTAGAGATGTGTAAAGGCATCGGGAATCATCTAGACTGCTAGGACCAGACTACCTAAGAATTGGTGGTTCCCAAGAGAATCGATCCAGTTCTTAATTCCAATATATTAGAATCGGTGGATACCAATTCAGTTCCCAGTTTCAAGTGTGGAATCTTCTACTTGGATGGACCGATAATTTATATAATATATATTTAATTTTTAATTGAAAAAAATGAAAATCCTAAATCCCTAGGTTAGTTATTGGTATTTACATTAGATATTTGTCTACTTTAGCCCATTTATAACAAGTTTTGTGAGCGTGCTCTCTTACTTACGCACTTCCTAACATACTAATATTGTTGGTTTTGAGGTGATTCCGTTGTGTAATTCTTTGATATATATTATAGTGTTAAAGTGTGAAGATTGGTGGGACCAGTTCTATGAACCTATCCAATCCAGTCCAATTTAATTCTCGGGTGAATCTATGAAATCAATTGACAATTCTGAGTTTCAATTTTTCGAAATCGATTTTTAGTAGACGATTCCTGGATATAGAGTAGGAATCACTCATCTAGATCATACTCACCCCTAGATATAATTATATATTTCCATTGCATCAATGCTCTATGAAGTTCACATGATACTCCATTAGACTTTATTCTTGTCAATTGCATTTTCGCAACATTAACGCGAAGCAATTCTCTCTTCTTATCAGCTTGTATCTCTCTCTTCTTTTGATAGATCTCATACATTTCTTGACTAGCAAATTAGCAATATCCATCTTCGGAGCAAAAATTAACCGGCAGCATGGAACATTGGAAATGTACACCGAAAGCCTGCTCCATTTTCTGGCCCGACCCGGCAGAGAGAGGATCCTCGGCGCCACCCGGCTATCCAAAACGGCGTCGTCGGGTCTCGCGCTTAAACTCTCGAGAGATCTTTCTTCCGGAAAGCCCTAACGCCCCGCTACTTTCCAGTTCCTCGAAGAGCTTCTTCTCCACTCTCTCTCTCTCTCTCTCTCTCTCTCTCTCTCGAGCCTGCACTCTCCCTAGATTCATCGACGTCTGCTCCTTGCTTATTAGGCTTCCGAAGATGTCGCTGCGGGTGCTGAATCCGAACGCGGAGGTGCTCAACAAGTCCGCGGCGCTGCACATGAACATCAACGCCGCCAAGGGCCTGCAGGACGTCCTCAAGACCAACCTCGGCCCCAAGGGCACCATTAAAATGTGAGTTGTTCCCCTGGATCGCTACCTTTTTCCCTTTCCGTTTCGGTTGCGCCCTCCTTGCTGACCGATCTTGTCGCGGCTGACTTTCAGGCTCGTCGGTGGAGCTGGGGACATTAAGCTCACTAAGGATGGGAACACCCTCCTGAAAGAAATGGTAGGCGTTTTTCTTTGTGCTCTCTGGTGGAATACTGGGTCGGTTTTCGTTTCTCTAGTTGCGATGTCGTTTGTTTCGGTGCTCCGGTTCGGCTGGGCACCGAGCATTGTGAAACCATGAAGATCTCACGGGAAGTGGATCGTAGTGGTTTTCGGTTTAGTTCTTCGGAATGCTAAATCTGCCCATTTGTTCGGATTCTGCTAGTTCTGCCCGTAGACTTGGGGTTGCTTCTGATTATGTAAAACGGACGGTCAATTTGTAGTTCTATGTTTCCCAAATGTTTGACGAGTTTGGGACTCCAGTGTTGGGTCAATTAGCTTTCTCGTGGATTTGGTGCGGCGCTAGGTATGTGTGATAAGCAAGGAAGACGGCATCTTGATAGGAAACCATTGTGTTAGGCTTTTTGCGATTCGTTGATCGAATTGAGTTTCAGCAATTAAGGAGAAGCTGTGCCTGCACTATCTGGGTGGTTGGATTGTCTTTCATTCGAAACTTCATGATGTTTTGGCAAAGAAAAATGCCTCCAAAGTATACTCGTTGGCCTAGATGTTTTATAATTAGTGCGTGGTAATTTTTGCTTTTGAAGGTAGAATACCATCAGTTATTGGATTAGCTTTTATGCAGCTTTATGCTTTAGTATTTTTTGATAGATTAGAAAGTTATATCTTCAGAGATGGCGCATTATTCTGCTCATTTTACCACAGTAAAGTTCTCATGTGAAAATTTGCATTTTGAACGCCTTTGGATTAGCACTACTTGATGTTTTACCAATTGCTGCAGCAAATTCAAAACCCAACTGCAATTATGATTGCAAGGACTGCTGTTGCGCAAGATGACATAAGCGGTGATGGAACAACATCTACAGTCCTCTTCATTGGCGAGCTTATGAAACAATCTGAGCGCTGTATTGATGAAGGTGTGTTGTCAATGTGCCCAACTCAGTAGCACGTTCTCTTGTTTTTATTGCATGCTGAAGTTTCATATCATTGTCCATATTCTGTTGCCCCTATGACATTATGACTGCATTTATAAACATATTATGCCTTTTTAAAGCTCAAAAGATAGACTCCCATTCTGGTGGCACTGGTGGGTTACTTCATCACTATTGTATCCCAAAGGTCATGCTGCATATTATATTATCCTAAGGGAGGCTGTATTTGCTCCGACCTACTTTTGTTGTCCTATTTGAATAAGCCCATGATTTGAAGACTGTGTTGCATTGGAAGTATGAGCGCTACTCCATGTTCGCCCTATTTGGAGTGCCCTTAGAAGAGGAGTCGTCATCATATTTTTGAATTGTAGTTTATATAATGTTAGGGTGCAGAGTATCTAGAAGCCAATAATTTTACTGGGAAACACCTAGATTTATTTGTCTTTCATTTGCACAGTAAAGAAATTGTTAGCCTCTCAATTTGTTTATGTCACCTTTTGAGTTAAATGTTGTGTCACTGAAGAAAAGCTAGAACTTTTGGAAAGGGGCCTCCATTTGTGCCTCAGGAGCTCCTTCATTGTCAGCTTTTGCTTGTTCTAGGCATGCATCCACGTGTTCTGGTTGATGGATTTGAAATTGCGAAAAGAGCAACCCTCCAATTTCTTGAGAAGTTCAAGACTCCTGTTGTAATGGGCGAAGAACCTGACAAAGAAATTCTTAAGATGGTTGCCAGAACAACGCTAAGAACAAAGGTACTTCTGATATCTATTACTGTTCTGTGAACAAGTTCTTTATATACTTAATGACATGTTTTCTTGGACAGCTATACGAGGCACTGGCTGATCAATTGACAGATATAGTCGTTGATGCGGTGAGTACTACTACTGACGTGGCAGATGGGCTAATTCATGAGCATAATTTTCTAGGCCCTTGCCATAACCTCCCTAGAAGTTTGGTTGTACACTTGGTGATTGATAATTGGTTACAACATGATAGGTGCTCTGCATCAAAAAACCTGAGGAAGGCATTGACCTTTTTATGGTGGAGATTATGCATATGCGCCACAAGTTTGATGTCGATACACGCTTGGTATGATGGTCTTTCATAGTTGTGGCTGTGAATATATGTCTCTTCATGATTATATTGACAACTTTTAAAGATCGGCCTCTTATGAAGTGGATAAAAATATATGCCTTGTCATTGCCTCTATTTTTATTTTATTTTAAAATTTTTGGACTCACTGGCATCCATTTTTTTCTTTTTGTGTCCTGAGATGTTGTGTATTTTTGCCGAATTGTGAAATTGCTTGACTGGTTCAGGTAACATCCGACAGGGATTGCTACCTTTGAAAAGTAGATAGTTGGAAATTAGTTACTCCTGGAAAACAGTCCAAACACAAAGCATTTCGTTTTGAAAGCTTTAAAGAGAAAAATGGCTGGGACTTGTCTTCTAGATATTTTACAATAGAAAAAGGATACGATACAATTACAAAGACATTGAGAATTGTACCTTGCTTTGCCTTTCACTTACTGCGGTACAGCTTGATTACTTTCTTTCGTTTGATGGCATGAAGTTTGAAGTCTTGACTATATGATTGTGGCATGTTTTGTTGAGCCCATGATCATGAATAAGATAGGAGGTATACCCCTCATATAGGTAGCGTAAGGCAAAGCTTTGACTTCTTTACTTCTTCAATCATTAGAAACAATTCAATAGAAAGATTATCTAGAATGAAATAGGTCCCTTTGTCGTCCTCATACTGAATGTTGTCCCTTCCAATTTATGAAGCATTTCTCTTAGATATGAATTTGAAAGGAAGTATTGCATTACCTTGTTGTAGAAAAATATTATGACGTTTCCTTTTTGGGTATAGTGTCTTTTACATTCCTTAGAGAAAGCCACACAAAAAAAGAGAATTGGTCCAGTACCTTTGGCTTTGCCAATGTCCATTTTTCCTTAACGAAATATAAATTTAACGTGTGCTGACTATACTGATCCTTGTCATCCAGGTTGAGGGTCTTGTCCTTGATCATGGTTCAAGACATCCTGATATGAAGAGGCGAGCAGAGAACTGTTATATCTTGACGTGCAATGTATCCTTGGAATATGAGAAAAGGTACAAATACTGTTGCTCTGTTGAGATAAGCTTGATTTATTGGTGCTCTAATATGTATGTTTCCCCTTTGCATCCACTCTCACATGCCAAACGTGATTTTTTTTAACTGTCTCAATGATTTTTTATGGTTTGCTGGACTATATGTGTGCTTATAAACAGATTGTTGGCAATGCAATTGCATAATGAGAGCTACTAAAAACATGAAGTATGTCTATCTTGTATTTGCTTTCTTCCTGGTTTTTAAATTTTGAAATAGGTGTATGGCTCTGTGTGGAAAATGGTCATTGCTATGTTATTGTGAGAGTATTTGATGCTGTTGATCCCTTTGTTGGTTACCATTCTATCTTGAATGCATTGGAGTGTTGGTTATTTGTTTGCTGTACTTTTCTGTTAATTCATGTGATCTGAAAGCATGAAGAACTGTATTTTTTTTTCCCTTTTGTTTATGGTTTTCAGTTCTCGCTTGTAGTTTTCTAGGTGTTTTGTTGGTAAAAAGCAATAGCTGTAAATATTTTGAATAAAGAACTATATCTGTTGTGCAAGGAATTGTTTAATGTGAAAAGATTTTGGCTAAGCATTTACCTGAAAATAGAGTGTTGAAAACACTTCGTCTAAGATTTTTTGCCAAACTTGCAAAATTTACTTCGGAAATTGTGATATAGTGGTTTCCATTAGCGGCTTGCTCTGCAGTCTCTTTGGAGCTTAAAGTAGCATCTTGTAGGGTCTTTCTGGGGAAATAGTATACTAATCATATATTCTTTCAGTGAAATAAATGCAGGTTTTTTCTACTCAAACGCCGAGCAGAGAGAGGCAATGGTTTCTGCGGAAAGGCGTCAAGTTGACGAGAGAGTTCAAAGGATTATTGAACTTAAGAACAAGGTTGAGATTGAATAATCTGCCTTCAGTTGATGATCTAATTGGCACAAACTTCATTTAGTTTAAACAAGTGTCATATACTTAGAGATTTGTCCAGTCTTGTAACAGTGTTCCAATTTCTGTCCCTTTTCAGGTTTGCTCGGGCAATGACAACAATTTTGTCGTTATCAATCAAAAGGGTATAGACCCACCATCGCTTGATCTTCTTGCAAGAGCAGGGGTAGGTCTAGGACAAATCTATAGTTTTTCTCTTCTGACGTATCACTACTTCTTGATCAACAACATTGCGCTTTTTATTTTTGGTCAATGTTGAGTGTATTGCTTTAAGCTTCTAGTCTGTTCTATTCTATTAATGATCAACATACTTGGAAAAATAAAACTGGGTGGTTCTGTTAATAAGACGCCGAACTGACATCCTGCCTTTTCTTGCTGTAGTTCTGTTTCGTTTTACGTTCCTTTACAGTTTGGATTTTTATAGTGGGGAATTTTGCCATGGTGGTCCCATCTTATTGGTTAGTTTGTAGTAGTACTCGGATGCGATTATCCACTGCTTGGAGTATTTTCATAGGTAACTTATGCAATTCAGGGGCAACTAGAAGGCTAAAGTGGGCGTATGCTCAAATTTCAAGTTCGTAAAAAAGAATAGCTTGTGTAAATTTATTGCAAACGCCATGTTTCCCATTTGTTGTTGTTGAAACAACTTGCTATTTCTATCTTGTTTGGCAAGTGGTACTTTTCGTAATTTTGTGGTCTGTCCTTCATATCTCCAGATACCTTATGTGCATGTTAGCAAATTGTTTTTATGCCCCCTGGATAAGTGCATTTCAGCCACTTTGTCATTGAGATTAAGCAATGTCCAGTTTTTCAATTTTGTGCCATGCGAAATGGCTAGGGTAGAGATTTTGTCTCACGGAGCAGTATTTTCAGGAAGGTTGTTCTAATTCTTGGGTTAGTTTGGAAAAAGGAATGCTAAGTAAGTGATTATTTTGCTGCATTGAAGCGGCGTTTATTTTAAATGAGAATCACCCTAAAAGACCATTTCGGAATATTTTACTCGGTAATCTTCATCGTTGATATTATTGAGTTTCAGTTGAGATGCTTTGTCAATCTGGTTGAATGTTATTTTGTACTATGTGCCACCATTTTGACCATTTGTAGTTGTGTAGATTATTGCTCTCCGGAGAGCGAAGAGGAGAAATATGGAACGTTTGGTCTTAGCTTGTGGGGGTGAGGCTGTCAACTCTGTTGACGATATTACTCCTGATTGCCTTGGTTGGGCTGGACTTGTCTATGAGCATATCCTTGGGGAAGAGAAGTACACATTTGTGGAAAATGTGAAGAATCCACATTCTTGCACAATTTTGATTAAAGGTACTAGAGGAAAGCTTATAAACTTCGGTAACTTTAAGACTATTAATTTTGCGTCTTGCCTCTTATTGTTTGGCTGAGTTGTGCATTCAGGGCTTTTTAAGCGTCGCTGTGAAAACTCATTAATTGCTCATATTCCAGGACCTAATGACCATACGATTGCTCAAATTAAGGATGCTGTTCGCGATGGTCTGAGATCTGTCAAAAATACTATTGAAGATGAAGCTGTGGTACTGGTAAGTGCCTTTTCCAAATCGCCTGCCTCTGGCGAGGGTCTGTAGTTGTCAAGCAGGAACGTCATCCTCCTGTTTTATGGATGACAATTTCATTCTTCGAGAAAAAAAGATGAAAGTAGAAGAAGAGGAAATGGCACTTTTGTTGGCATAATTTCGACTTGTCAAGGTGTTTGAGAACACTGGTTGTGCATTGTCAAGTGTTGGAGTTCTATAGCCATGTAACAGATCTGGTTTATTTTATTATTGTGCATTCTCAATAAAAATAAATGACATGCAATTGACGGGTAATCATGATGCAAAGACTTGAAGACTCTTTTCTAAAACTGTGTACTTTTATGCTGATTGAACTCATTTTGGAATTGTCAATAAGGGGCTTTATTGACATAATGGATTGCTGATTTAAATTTTTGGGTTCAGGGAGCTGGAGCTTTTGAAGTGGCAGCCAGACAATTCTTGATGAATGAAGTGAAGAAAACTGTCCAAGGGGTAAAAAATTGTAGCCATCCAAATTCAAATAGACTGTTAATATTTGTGCATGTGGACATTAAAAAAGAAAACCACATCACTGTCTAGTTTTGTTTGAAGTTTGTTGTCATCTGTTCTATAAGTATTTGCTTTGAACAGCGTGCCCAGCTTGGTGTTGAAGCATTTGCTAATGCCCTTCTTGTGGTGCCGAAGACCCTTGCCGAGAATTCTGGGCTTGATACTCAGGATGTGATCATTTCTCTGACGGTATGCTGCTTTCTGTGGAAATTAATAGTTGGCAGAATAGGGAATACAGAATGATCTGAATAGTTAGCTTTGTGTTGTTCTTTATGGTTCTTCAGGGTGAGCATGACCGGGGGAATATTGTTGGCCTAAATCAGCACACAGGGGAACCTATTGATCCCCAGATGGAGGGTATCTTTGACAATTACTCTGTGAAGCGCCAGATAGTAAACTCGGGGTACGTTGACATTGGTCCTAATAAAAGCACTTTGCTTAACATGTTTTCCATAGAAATGTGTTTTCTGGTATTTAATCAGTTGAACCAACAGTGGAATAGAATTTCGAGTAACTGGCAACCTTCATATGAAGTGACTAGGGCTAGGATTGTCTTGGTTTCAAATCTGATTTTAACGCAACAAAAGCCAGCAAAAATTATTTATCCTGTGTGTTCAATTTAATACATTCTCTGGTTCTACAATGGGGAAGTGGTTGCTTAGTGATTTTCCTTTTACGCTAATTACATGTGAAATTGTCTTTTCAGGCCTGTCATCGCATCTCAGTTACTTTTGGTGGATGAAGTGATCCGTGCTGGCCGTAACATGCGGAAACCTTCTTAGTGTATTTCAGAACCGTGTTTTTTGGGTGAATACTTGGGAGTCCTTAGGCCTGAAGTAAGGGAGGCCCCAGATCAGATTCCTGGAATGGGGCCAACGAGCAGTGATTGGCGCCCTGACTAGAGCTATTTGATTTGCATTTTTTACGAGTTTTGTCTTCTGGGGTGTACCTTTGTCTGCTTTTTGTTCTTGTAATGCTTTCTTTTGGTGTCTGAATCAATTTCTTCCGCAGCAATTAGTCTATGGTGTTTTGTTTCTGGTAAACATACGGATTGAGAGAGTACTTATTCAATAGAGGTATCGATCTGCAGTACTGCGGTGGGTCTAACCGTTGAAGCTAATCCCCAGTGCTAACATCCTTTATTATCTTTCTAATTTTACAGACGAAAATGCTCCTTAAACCGAGGAAAATGACATATGGGTGTCGCGTGGGAAAATTATCTCACAACCGGGGCAATGGACTAATTATCTTTTCTCCCCATGAGAATAGGATGTTCGTGGTTCTTAAAATGCTCACCAAATTCTCATTTGGTGCAACTTTCTTTCTGATGCCATGTAGTAACCTGTGATATGACTAGTTACATTCATTTGATTGGGTAACTATATGTGACAAGACATTGTTTTCCATGAAACAAAAATTTTAATCGTGTAGCTTTTGCCTGAAGAACAGCTTCAACATCAAAGATGTGCAAGATGAATGCGCTCTCCCACCGAAGCCTATTAAAGATATGGTGCCAAGGCCACCATCTCGCGTACGAAGTATCATCTTCAACATTCCTTTTCGTGAACTGGTCGTACCAATTTGCAAACTTACCGTTTTCAAAGTTGGCGTGCCGATCGAGATGTTCCGGTCTGTATTCTCATTTGAGCTCGACTAGAAGTTTTCGACATCAACTTTTAAAGCATATTATCTAGGATTCATACGCTTCCAACGAAAAAAATAATTTGCGGTACAGGATTGAATTTTGCGGTGTACTTCTGGTTAGCGGTTTTTGACAAAGTGGCCTCAAATTGACCTGAACGCGAAACGCATTAAGTTATTATCAAGGAGGAAGATGGAATGATCGTGCTCTACTTTTGACTGTATGAACGGATGACCGTCCAAGGCCTGAAGATTGCCTTCACAAAAGGAGCAATCATGATGGGGTCCATGCCGGCGGTCGATGCCAGTGTCGTCTTCTTTCTTTTGTTAAGCCCAATGCGGCCGTCTCAATGGATTGCAAACTTTTCTTTTGCTTTCCAGTAATTCCTCTTTTACCCATTCTACTTTGAGGTCGTTCACGTTCGGACCCTCAACTTCAAGTAGAAGTTATTTTTGAACCCCTTAAACTTTCCAAGTGTCGTATTTTGCACCTTATACTTCGAACAGGGGTACATCCCAGTGGCCAAAATTGTATTGGAAACGAAATAGAGAAGGGGTGCTCCGACAATTCAATGTCGAAAAGTGTGTTCGAGACGCAAAGGGTAACCAAATGACCGATTAAATCATAAATTTGACAGGGGGCCTCAAAGAAGCACGACGCTCTTGACGTCGTAATGAAATAATTTCATGCGAATCTCCTACTTCCAACTTAGATCAGATCATAAATCTTTATTAATAAATCTTCAGTTGAGCCATCATCAAGTGAACGTTGACACATTAAAAATCATCACAAATTGATACATTTACGATAAATTTACCACAAATTAATTTTTTGACTACAAAAATTTCAAACTAGTATACTTACCTCAAATGACTATAAAAAATCCTAAACCAAAGTATATTTGTGATAAATTTATCTCAAATAATTTTTATTTTACCGCTAAAAACCCGAATTGGTATTGTTTGTTACAAATTTATCCTCTGTTAAATTGGATTAATAATACAAAAAATTACAAAATTGATATAACTATGACAAATAGGGAATAAAATTTCAAATTAGTACACCAATTAAGTGTCATATATCATCCAACTAAGTAATTTGATAGTAAAATTACTAGCTTTGTATAAATTTATCAAGAATATATTAGTTTGGAGTTTTCGATAGTCAAAAAATTAGTTTTGATAAATTTATTATAAATATATAAATTTAAGATTTTTCGTGATATTGACTCTAAAAAAAAAAAAGGCAAAGTTCTAGTGTTTCGAAAGGTCAAGATGGCCCTCCGACGAATAGAGTGCCAATTCTCTATATCGCACAATCGAATGGCCAAATTGAAAACTCCCCCCGTCTCCGCGGGTCCTTTTTCCGTAACAGAGAGAAACTCCACGCTGGGAGAAGCGCCTTTTTTTTTCCTTTCTCTCCCTTTCGTTTTCTCCATTTGGTTTTTCCGTTTTTTCCACGTCGCTCCCAGCAGATACGCGTCTTCCGCCACCTCATCTCGCCCTGCCGTATAAAATTAAATTCGGAGTCCTCCCTGGCGCACTCCCCTCTCGCGTCCTTCCGCAAAACAACCCCGCCCGCCCGCAACTTGCTCCGCCCGGCTTTTCTCTCTCTCTCTCTCTCTCTCATTTCTCGCTCGCTCGCGATTCTTGCTCTTCCTGAATCCCTAGTCAAGGTAAACCCTCGCTGCTCCCTCTCTCCCTCCTCGATCGAGCGTGAATGTTCTTCGTCCTGTTGATTCAGATTCGTCATTTGATGTTAAGATTGAGATTCGGATTTCACCGCGTCGCGTATTGTAGTGATCTTCGTGTTTAGATCTGGCTTTCGGCATGATCTGATACTGATTTCATGCGTGCGGGGATTGGATCTGTCGAGACTGTAATCCGCCGGAAAGTTGAAAATGCTTGTTGAATGGGCTGGAATATATACGTACTCTTTTTGACTTTTTGTGCTGTGTTTTTTCAATTTTATTTTTCGCTCGTGGAAATTTGTAAAAGATGAGTGGAATTATGGATGGGGAAGCAGAATGCTTTTTAGCAGTGATGATTTTCAGTTCTGACAGCTGACTTTTTTGTGTAACCGGGGGAACCGAGTGTGATTAGATGTAGATGGATCTGTTGAGAGACTTTCATCCGTTGGGAAGTTCAAAATGCTTGTTGAATGGGCTGGAACATATATGTTTTTTCTTTTTCTTTTTCTTTTTAAAATTTTTGCTCGTGGAAAATTGTAAAAGATGAGTGGACTTATGGATGGGGAAGCAGAATGATTTTAGCGGTGATGATTTTCAGTTCTGACTGTTACGTGTGGCCGATGGGACGGGTATGATTCGGACTTTTAGATGGAGTAGGCGTATCCTCTTTTGTCGTGGCGGGTACCGTGGTTTATGGAGTTGATTGGTATCATAGAGCGGACGATGATGTAGCGATGCCGGACTTTGTTAGATCTGATCTGGCACGAGCTTCGTTGATTTAATCTGTGCCGATGATTTGGCAGAAATGTTGTGCTGTGAATCAAGGGTTCGTATTTGGGCTAGTTGAGTATAGTTCCCATTGCATGAGCGAAACAACCAAAGTAATCTGCTATTGTCGCGAGAAATAATTTGCCTACAGTTTTTGATTTTGCAGAATTTATGTTTTGATGGTTGAGACTAACGTGCCCTGTGTTGCAGAGTTAGGCTTCGTAACAGTACAGCAAAGATGTCGCCCTCTGATTCTTCACGGGAGGAATATGTGTACATGGCCAAGTTAGCTGAACAGGCTGAGCGGTACGAGGAGATGGTGGATTTCATGGAGAAAGTTGCCAAGACTGTGGACGTCGAGGAGCTAACCGTTGAGGAACGTAACCTTTTGTCTGTGGCGTACAAGAATGTGATTGGGGCCAGGAGGGCATCATGGAGGATCATTTCTTCCATTGAGCAGAAGGAAGAGAGCAGGGGTAACACCGATCATGTCTCGATCATTAAGGACTACAGGGGAAAGATCGAGTCCGAGCTCAGCAAGATCTGTGAAGGCATTCTCAACCTTCTTGAGTCGCATCTCATTCCTTCAGCCTCCTCTGCCGAGTCCAAGGTGTTTTACCTTAAGATGAAAGGTGATTATCACAGGTATCTGGCAGAGTTTAAGACTGGGACTGAAAGGAAAGAAGCTGCCGAGAGCACTTTATTGGCCTACAAATCTGCTCAGGTACGTTCCCAGTTCAATTCATTTGCTTTTAACGTGGCTTGTTCGATTACCTGAAAATTCTGCCTTGATGCTTTTCCTCTTCGTCGATACTTGTTAATCTGACTCTTGTATCTCTTGTTGATTAGGATATTGCTGTGGCCGAACTGGCTTCTACTCACCCAATTAGGCTGGGACTTGCGCTGAACTTCTCTGTTTTCTACTATGAAATACTTAACTCTCCTGATCGGGCTTGTGCTCTTGCAAAGCAGGTGAGCTTATACTTATAGATCCCTACTATCACGTGCAAAGCTGCAGAATTAGTACTGTACATTGCTCCTATCTAAGGGACAGATAATGGGCTACATGGTTCAGCTTAAAGCATCCTCTACTTTTTACCTTAAAGAGATTGGATTTTTTTCGTTGTAGACTTTTTATTTTAATATGCCTATTCGCAAAATTTCGATCCTTTTGGGCATTTTGTTTTGTAAATAAAATGGAATGACAATTAAGTGGCTGATGTAATTCAGACTTTACAAAGCGCATTCCAACATCGTGCAAGACTATAGTGCTGTGAATGAAATTGGAGTTAATAGCTGTCACTTTTTTTGCCATTTAGGTGGATCTACTGCTTAATGTGCTTTCTGTTTCATTTTTTCGGTAAATTTCATTGCCTGACTAGCAGCAATTTGTTTCTTGTAGGCATTTGATGAGGCCATCTCTGAGTTGGATACGCTGGGCGAGGAATCATACAAGGACAGTACATTGATCATGCAACTTCTTCGAGACAACTTGACTCTGTGGACTTCTGATCTCACGGTCTCTCCCTCCCTCCCTCACCTTCTCTCTCTCCTCTCTCTCTCTCTCTCTCTCTCTCGCGTGTGTTGTGGGGGAGGTTGCGAGTGTGTATTTATTATTGGTACTAGCATGCACTTGTCGATATCTCTCATGGCTTTTTTTATCAACAAGTCTTTACTTTTGTTGGTGAGGAAGAGAAAGAATTGCAACGCTATTTCACCTACTTGATTTCATTCACGAGGCTTCTACTGTAATACGGCCAAAGTTGTCCTTGATTGATTTAAAAATTTTCCACTCGCTAGGTCTTGACTATGTGTTTGTGATGTCAGGATGAAGCTGGGGATGACATTAAGGAAGCTTCGAAACCGGAGTCTGGAGAGGGGCAGCAATGATTTGCTAGGATGATGTCAGTACTTTAATGATATTTTGCACCTGTCGTAGATGCCATGTGGTTTGTCACAGTGAAGATTATTTATGAACTGAGAGTGCTATAAGTTGTTTCTCTAGTGTTCCTTGATGAGATTCGGGTTGGTCTTTAGAGTGTTCTAATGGATATTACTATCTCAAATTGTCGGTTCCGTGTGCGCTCTTTCGTGCTGCCTAGTTTAAATTGCACGGACCCGTTGCATGTGATTATAGATTTCTTTCTTTATCAGTTAATGCTAAGACAGTTCAAGGAGGGCTTGGTCCTTACTAAGTTATGGCGGATTTTGCCAATTTTTTGGAGGAAGCTAGAGGTCCTCGATGGTTTCTTGGTTCCTAGATAGTTGGACTGTCAACAATTGATATATCGATATGTAAGTATTCCGATATGTAAGTATTCCTAAAGTATTCCCAAAATAGAACGCAAAATGACACAATTTGTATATCGGTCATATGATTATGTACCATTTGAGTGGCGGTCGTCCAGTTACAGAGCCATCGGCAATGAAGATGCACTAGAGAGAATCTCGCTCCAAGAAACTCTCTCTGTGAAGTTCTGTTGGGGGCGCCGGAGTGCCAGGAGGGAGAAAAAGAACGTGTTAGCGTGCTTCCTCCATCAAGACAATGCATCCAGGGTTGTGTTGGAGATGAGTCTCACTTCATAGAGATCCTGCTCTCCCTTTGCTGCAATTGGAAGGTTCGCCAACATCGTCAACCACATGCTTGTTCTTTTAAGCCACGATGGGAAATCATTACCCTATTCTAACACTTCTGCTGGTATAACAAGACTGACATATAACATGCAACTCACCTACTTCAGCTGAAATGCCAGGGCCAAAGAACGAAGCAAACTTCGCCTGCAAGAAGAAAATAAAAGATTCTTAATAGTAGCACAACCCACTTTTCGAACACAAAACAAAAAAACGAGAGAGACCAGGAAGATAGTATCTGTGAGCCTTTTATGTTTCATAAAGCCAAAGCATTTGAATATCCAACATTCACTACAGCTCACACTGTAGAAACCAGGATTTCAATGAAACAACAGCATAATAGCCGAGAAAACTAAAAAATCTCGACTACCCTTACCTGTCTTTGCTCAAAATCAGACAGCTGCAATGCTTTTGCCTCGAATACCAAAACCAAGCAGTACTTTCCTTCCTCATTGACCTAAGGCAATCCATTCAATCATCAGATGACAAAAAAAGAAAAAGAGAGAACTACGTAATAGAACCTAAAGGGGCACAGCCGATATTGTGCTGAACTATGCTCATATAAGTAGAAGCGTTCAGAAATGTCATCTGTTTTTATATCCAATGGGTAGTGAAAGAAGTATACTTCTTCGCGGATCATCTTTAGAACAGGCGCACTCCTTCGTGGGATTCCACCACCCTAGAGAATACACAACATGGAATGCTGATATCAGTTGATTTAGTCAGAAAGATAGTACACGGCATAAGTAATAAGCACACACCACAGTAACTCCTCATACTTCATCTAGATCCTAGCATTCATTTGATATTACATGAGAATATGCCAATCTTCATTTCTTGGCCATACCAGTCAACATAAGAATACACCAATATTAGCAGAACCATACCTGGCCATACTGGAAGATTCGCTTCAATGCTTCATCCAAATGCTGCTCATCCCCATACCGATATCTAATGACATCACTTCTAACCTAATGATATTTAAATCAATCATTCGGGACAGTCAATGTAATACACACACATATGCATATCCCTTTATATGTGGATAAGAGAAAATAAACTTTTGAGTAAAGTTATGAGAAATTCAGACTCTTAATTAACTAAATAAACCAAACTAGATAACAAATTTATCCTTTTCCAGGAGAAAACTGCATATTGACCTTCTCTGAAGTTAAGAAGAAAGCATGCAAATGCAGTAAATTGAAATGAACGTAAATAACAAAACAGAATTGAATATGTCATGCCTTGGATACCTCAGTCAAATTTATGATCAGGATTACGTCCTTTGACTCTATTTGAAGGACATTACTTCTCTGATAGCTTACTTCCTTGAAATTACTCAAATTCATTTATCACCACAAATTGATCCAAAGGGATTTGTGATGCATGAAGTATTTATAGCTTATAAGCGTGCGGACTGTATGAACTTCAAGAACACTTATTTTCAAGACAAGGATAAACCAAGTTTATTTGACAATAATACCTGCTTTAAGATTGGGGTGGCACAGTTCTCCCTCAACATTTGAGCATCTGAATAGGTCGAGCATGGTACTGGTTTGAGCTCTGCATACTACATTTAACAAGAACAGATAAATATCCCATATAGAACCTTCTTAAAATTGCCATATCTAACAATACAAAATAAAAGTGGCCAAAAATGAACAATACTAAACAAAATTTTAAATCCCAGAGTCAGGTGCAACTTCTTGTTTTAACCTAATTCTGATTTGCAGCATAAATAAAAAGCTTCTTGCAGCAGCAATTTCTGATCTAGTGTCCCATTTCACACCGATGTTCTGATTGATGTTAAATAGCAAGGGCACCAGAAACTCGGAGAGAAGGTAAAACACACGCAAGCTTATTGGAATTACATTTTTCAGACAAAAACATTGATTAGCAGTTCCATAGCAAATTTGAAGCTGTCTCAGATCCTAGATGCAGTTACATTCGACTCGGGTTACAGAAGCTACTCCCGATATAGTGTAGAAATCCTACTTCTATTGGGACACGCAAATAAGAGTCATTCGCCAGGCGACACAGCAAGCTTTCACGGGTAAATTGGACAATATAAACCACCACGTTTTGACCCCTGAGCTTCAAGTCACCAATCAAATATCATTACCCAGCACCGGCAATGCTGTGTCACTTACAAAGCAATATTAAGTGAATCCTCAGTACTTGTACCATTAAACGAGGAAGTCTGCCGAGACAACGAGCTCACCTTCAAGGCCATACCGATAATTGCCAGAGGGAAACCATATGTCAGCATCAAAGCAGACCATTCGGAACCAGGGAGGATATTGAAATATGCACCAAATCCATAACTGCATATTTTGCACAGAACAATGAAAATTCTTCATCCACTTGATTAAAATCCCAGTCAAAACAAACGCAAAGCACATAATATAGGGACTCACGACAGGAGCGAAACTCCAACTCCCAATCCAATAACACCGAACGAAACCTGCAATTTCGCAAAGCTCAAATCATATGTCTTTCCCGTAAATTAGTCAAAATCGAAGCCTCAAAGGAAGAAAGGATGAAAAAGCGAGACCTTGGCCAGAGAAAACTCATCGTCGGGGATAATCGCCTTGCCGGCGGACGCGGGCTGAGTGGAATCGGCCGCTCTCGCGACGAACGCTAGCTTGCGAGTCGCGAGACCGAGCCGCCTACCGCCGTCCGAGACGGGCGGCCACGACCGGGCGCCGACGGCGCGGGCAGAGGGTCGGCGGGGGAGGCGGAGGAGAGAGGGAGCGTAGCGGTGGCCGCAGACGCCGAACCGGCGGTCGGGAGCGCAGGCGACGGAAGCTCCGGCTCTCGCCGGAGCCGGCAGCGCAGCATTCGCAGGCATCTTCTCAGTCCGTCTCCGGCTCCGGGGTGAGGCGCGAGCGAAGAAGAAGAGATAACAGTTACAGCTGAAGATTGGCAGGCACACTGCAAAATCAGGGCTCGCTCTCCACCGCCGAAAATTAGCGCTTACGTGTCGCCGTGACATGCATCCATTTCCATCGCTCTCGCCTGCGTAGTTACACGGGCCGGCCCATCCAAAACCAACGGGCCCAAAAGCGTTGTTTAAACTTACCCTCATGGACCGGCCCATCGGTATTATCGGGCCGCTAGGCCCACCGACTCGTGATTGGACTTTTAGTAGTCAATGGGAAAATTATTAAACAGAAAAGTCATAAACCTATCGTACTTGTGTCAATTCAGTTAGGAATATGCAATGGGAATTAATCGGACCAAAACCGAACAAAACTGATCGGCTCTGGATGATTCCCAAAGGTGCTAGTCAAATTCCTAGTTCCATAAAATTGGATTTGGTGGTTTTCGGTCTGATTATTGATTCTAGGGTAAGAACTGGACCGCCCAAATTGGAACAATTATACATATATTTTATTTTTATTTTAATTTCCTAAAGTGTAAACCTAATTTATAAATGCTCAGCCCCCTATGTCCGGTCGAGAAAATTACAAAAAAAGTTCTAAACCTATTATAATTGTACAAATTCAGTCATAATTTTTTTTTTTTTTGCCAAATGAGTCATAAACATTTTGTATTTGTGCTAATTCAATCTATTTGGCTAAAATTGGCCAATTGACAGTAACATGGGCGACAACTGTCCTACGTGGCACTACAGACATTGACATGGATAATTTTTAAAATATTTTAATCCTTTTTATTTTCTCTTTTATTTTATTTTTTCATTTCCTTCTTCCTCCAGCCAATCGCCATCAGCAACCGTCTAGACGCAAGACTAGCAAGAGCTCGACCCAACCTTTAGCCTCGCCTAGTGTAGTGGACCGCTTGGGTAAGGCTGCTCCCGCCACCTTTGGTGAGGCTCAACCCTCACCAAATCCAGTGAGGTTGTGCCTTGCCCCAACCATGGGAAGGCTTCCCCTAGGCTAGCAAGACCTTGCCGGCCTTGCCTCTAGCCGGTTGCGAGTTGACAACCGATTGGAGGAAGAAAGAATTGAAAAAAAATATAAATAAATAAAACATAAAAAATTAGATTAAATATTAAAATATTATTTAAAATTGTCCATATCGGCGTCAATTGTATCACGTAAGACAGCCAATGTCCATATCAACGTCAACTAGCAAGCCAAAATTGGGCGAAATAACTAAATTGACACAAGTATAAAAGGTTTATAACTCAATTGACAAAAAAAAAAAAAAAAAAAAACAATGTTTGAGGCGAGTTGATACAATTGTAATAAGTTTAGGTCTTTTTTTGGTAATTTTCCCATTTCCTGTCTTCACTTCAGCTCACGCTAACCCCTATAAATATTTGGAGGCCCGAGTGGGACTTAGGCGCGGCTTGAATACTCGAGCATGGATGTTTACCGCTATCGCTAATTGCCCATGATGCTTCATTGCCTTTGATGTGTGATAATATGGTATTTTGCTTAGGGGTGAGCATGGTCCAAGTGGGCGACTCCCACCTTGGAACTGGGAATCGCCCACTAAGGATGAATTTTGAAAAATTGGAACCAAAAATCGTCCCTTGATTTCATGGATCCACTAGGGAATCGGATTGTTGATCTGGTTCAATTCCCCGATGGGTCCATGGAACTGGTCCTCAACCCTACAAATTGCATTCATCAATTAATATCCCGATGCACGTAGTTTCTATATATGATCTTAAAACAAGCCATTGGCTCTTAATTTCGTACATGATGACAAAGCATTGCAACATTTATGAACATATCCATCAGTCCTCTCATTTCTCTTCGTTTGTTTGTTTGTTTTTTTTAGTTGAGAAAGCAAGTAAATGGATAATTAGAATGAAAAAAAAGAAGAAGAAGCAAGGGGTTAATTGTGGCATCCGAAATTTGTTTATAGTTCATGATATTTAGGATATATAATTAGCATAGTACTTATCAGTGGGGATCGATACACTCCTGAATACAAATCGAATAATTAAAATATTAAATTTTTACTAAGTTGAGGTTTCCTTATTATTCTATATCTTTGTTAATAACTGTAGTGGGTTCAAAATAATTTTTTGATTTACCAATGTTTCAAAGGAATACCAATTTTCCTATTTATTTACCCCCAATGTAAAGTATCTATCCAAAATTAACATAATATCTCGATCTTTTTATTAAACCATGACATTTTTCACTATGAGAACTTGGACAAGTGTTTTCATTTCCACCACATTTTTCCCCACATGTCTAAATTAAATCCTTTGAACTTAGCCATATGACCTCATGCATAACATTATTTAGCTCTCATCACTTTTTGTCTACATTTAACTCTAGTTAATTGGCATTATTACTTTTAACTGAAGCTAATACATGTTACTTCAAGCCACTCTAAATATAGAGAATAAGTGTGGAAGACGAGATAAATGCCTTCTTTCCCCCCACCTCTTTCACATAACACTCCCATCTCCCTCACTTCTTCAAATTCAAGTTTTATTTCACTCTCTCCTTCAAGACAAGTTCCAAACCCTCTCTTTCAATTTAGTGTCTTACAAGGTATAATCATAGATTTCCCTTTTATTTTCATCAAACGAGCTTTGTTATTTTCTAAAGAATGACACTTGTTAATTTTAATAATTATTTTGATTTCAAGGTGAGTAAGGGCTTTGTTTGTTGAAGATTTCACTCGAAGTAAGTGAAAAACCTAAGGACTAAGCTAGAATGATCTATTTAGTACTCTTGAACTTGGTTGATTGATTATTTGTTTATTTACTGTAGATTTTACTTTATGTATGAGTAAGTTGCAATAGTTGTATGTTAAGTTATGGTGATTTTTGTGCTTGTAGTTAAAAGCTATTCATATGTCTAGAGTGTCTTTGAGAGATTTCTAAAAGGTTTTGTTATAACTTGAATGGGAAAAATATGAAAATGGTAAAACTTGGCATAAAAAGGAGGTGTTTTGGTAAATTTCGACAAGATTCGAAATGGAGATAATGCTGCTAACAGGTTTATTTTATGATTTTTAGTGTTAACAAGTGAGTTTCTAAGTAAGATTAATTAAGGGGAATCTAATCGGTTCAAAAAAATGAGTTTAGAGGTTTTGGGGGCAAATTCGTAATTTCACCAAGTTGAGGGACGAATTTGCAAAAACTGAAACTTCTGGGGACTGTTCATAGCTTGTGGAATCTTATTATGATAGGTGGTAAATTTATTTTTAGAATTAATTGCTTAATTTAGATGAAGTATAAATTATGCAAAAAATGGAACTAGTTGTATTAATAAATCAAAAGTGGGTTGTTTTAATAGTTTTGTAAAATATATGGTGTTTCTATAGTATAAATAAAATTTTAATATGTCTAAAATAACAAAAAATGTAACTTTTAATTTGATTAATATGACTTGGTTGATTGAAAATCAGAAATTATGGGTAAATTTATAAAATGAGAATTTTACTAAGGCAATAGTCTAGATTTTAAAATTTTGGAATTATAGAAAATACCCCTTAATTTTTGTGGAAAAAGTGAGCGTACCAACAGTGCTTTTATTATAAAAATGTAAATTTATGAGTTACGTTAATTATTGGAGTAGTAGTGTCTATTGCTAAATGGATATCAAGAATTAATAAACCAATAAAAGTTCTCTATTGAATGATTATGGAATGGTGAAAGAGAAAGAATATTTATTTGTTAAAGTGTGTGTAATTAATTGATTCTCATGGTTATTGAGAATGTTAAGAGAGTAACGTGTTGTCACTTATAATTGTAGATACCAAAAAGTATGTGGCATTTATTGTGTTGTGATTAATTATATATGTCTTTGATATTATGTGATTAAGACATTTACCACGACCATCATCATATGGATGTATAGTGGTGTATTTATCCATTGAACACCCGTGATTGATAGGCTGAGGTATGGCAAATAGGTATGTATGATTCCGTCCCCCATAAGTTGACAATGTCGATACTTCGTTAATCGAGATGCCTCGTGAATCGAGATAGTCCTAGCCAGTGTCGAATATGAGTTCATATGTGTAAATTGATGAGATGTTGTGGTACTTGTGATATATAATATGAAATTTGCTTGCACTTGAGTAATCAATCTTATGCAATGTTATAGTTGTCTCATAAACATGTCAAGATAGGAAAGATAGTACTTTTATCCTTGGCATTCATCATGCATAGTTGTTTTGTACTGGACTTGAATTCACAATTGTTATGATACTAGGTTGAGTGATAAGTAGATCTCCTATCTTAGACTTAGAAATTTTATTTACTAGGTCTCGACTAATTCATTTTTTTTTTAGACTTGTAGAATTGCTCTTTCGCCACTGCCACTTTTTGGAGCAATAGCTCACATTGATTACAGTTATGAAGAAGTTATATTACCTTAGACATGTCTTATGTATATTAAGCGTACAACCACTGTTCGAGACGACGTGAGACTTACTGAGTAGGTTCTATACTGGTATATAGCTTGGTATGCGATCTTTGATAGCGACTAGTTGGGATTGCTTAGAGGCTTTGGTGGTCCTCCTGGCTACATTTCAATGGGGGAGGTCATTAATCCTTAGATTTTAGCTTTGGTGTTGTATAGGCAGGCTTTTGGGTATAGGAGGATAATGTTGAAGTTAGCGATCCTAACCCTTCCCAGGTCTTTTGGTATTTTATGTGTTGTTTGGAATACTATTATGAGTTGTAAATATAAAGTTAACATAATGAAATATTATGTGTAATATTTAACTTGTGTGATGATCTTTTTGTATGTTGTATGGTGATGTATTTGTGGTTTTTCCGCTTGCTATAAAAAAATTAGAAAGTAGAAGTGTCGTGTGTGATGTTCTGGAGCATCACATTAATCCAATAATTAGTTAATAATATCCAATAATTATAAATATTTGATCGAAAAACTATAAAATAATTAAGTAATTGAGATGAAATTTCTTTTTTCTCTTATTTTTAAATATATATCGGTCCGGTTTGGTTAGATGAGCAGGTGGGTCTACGTCCAAAACCAAGAACCGGACCGATACTCACCGATTCTACTAAATTGGAACCGAGAACCAGACCGATCACCATGGGAACCGCCAGTTCTAGGCCGATTTGATCCAGTTTCGGGCGGTTCTCAATTCTTTTCCACATGCCTAATTATGTACATAATGGTGTTGATTTTTCAAGTTCTATTACAATAGTTTATGTTTGAAGGTTTAGTAAATGAAGAATGGTTGAAATATAATGCTATAATTCAAATGAAGCTTATAAGAAAATTAGGTAACAAGTCGTCGGAGTGGCTGATAGTTACAATATGTATATAAAGCACGATTGAGATGAAGCTTATGAGAAAATGGAATGTTGCTCTTTCTACTGAATGTTGCAATTCAATAATATATGGCGAGTTCCATTGGACCACCCAAGAATGGACGAAATCGGTCGATCTAGTTTGGTCAAGTCCATGATTCCAAAATTAGGAACCAGTCCCTTCGATCTAGTTCTCGGTTAGTAGGTGGGACTGAACTAGATCAAGAATAGATCACCTCTAAATATAGTCATAAACATTTTGTATTTGTGCCAATTCTGATCGTCAATCGTCCTATGCGATAAATTTATAAAGAGTTAATAAATGTAATGCATTTGTTAGAGAGGCAAATAAAAGCTTGTGAACAATAACAAAACTTGATAAATTTACAACAACAAAAAAATGAAATGAGAGTTAGCACTGTAGCACCCCACAACTAGTTAGTAATCAATCAAAAAAAAAAAAATAGATGAGTCACTCAAATAAAAATTGAGTTCATATAAGAATTGATAAGTTTAAAAAAATTGGTAACAAGGACAAATAAAAATTAGTGAAAAAAAATTAAATAATTTGTAAATATTCAAAATGAGTTAGTAATTTCATGAAAGTTGCGGTAAGTAATTAATGAATTACCAAAAGTCGGTTACTTTTTTTTTTTTTACCAAAGTTTTTATACTCACCATCTCTTTCAAAAACCTACGGCATATAAATTTCTTTTTTTAACGGAACAATAGAATAATCCATACTAATAAGAGTTTTCATCGATTTGAAGTCGAAATCCTAACAAAGACTGTCTAAGAATGGAAAAAGAGATATCGCAATGATGATCATATATAAAGCTAAGACAGCTCCCGAAAGCAAGATATTTTATGGACACAGACCTATAGTTGTCCAAAATTATTTGCCTTCTTCCATTCCTACCATTTGCGTCCTTCTTGCGGTCCACAAAGCTGGACCCTATTGCAACACATTTCGAGCCAGGATAAACGAGAGAACCAAAAACGAAGCATGTGATATCCGGAGAAAAGCTGCCGTGCCATCCCTTCAATGACAAGAACAATTCACAAACTCTGACTCCCCAACAAAAGTACAAAACGAAAGCCAAATTGCCTCGGTCGACCCCATCGTCATCATCCGTCTCTCATTCACGCTCCATCGTCATCCACGATTACATTGACATGCTACGGAAAAAGTGATCGATCCCCCAACCATCATTAGCACGCTCTGATATGTGACAGAAATACTCTGATCTTCCGGGCGGGGCGCTTGTGGCTCTCCCTCTGCTTCCTCTTGCTCATCCATGAAAGGCACCCGACTTGCCTGCTTCTGCAAGTTCTTGGCTCACCTTCCTTGTCTCTCTCTTCACTGACTCTCATTGATGAGCCTTCTTCTTCTTCATCTACTGTTTCTTCTTTCGCTGCGACCTGTGCAACCTGTATATATATATTTGTTAGCACGTTTATGATTTGAAGAAAAGTTTGAACTTGGAAATGCTCGAATTGGATTTGAATAACAGATCTTGTCTAAGCCAAGGAGTGAATGCTAGTCCTCAAAAGATCGCAAAGATTTGGCAATGCCCCACTCATTCGCCATGCACTTCGGAGGATCTTCAAAGGCTTACAATTTTAGTAGATGATGACCCTATTTCAATAGAAACATTTCTGTGGAGTTTCTACAACGCATGATGCAACGTTGATGACAGTAACGAAATATTCAATCTACTAAAGCCCTTTATGCAAATAGAAACCGGGATTCAGGTTAGCCTGAATTCGATCGAGAAAACTAACTTAGATAAACTTGATTATGACTCTAACTAGGGTAGTACAATAATTCAAGCATGTTAGATAGAGAACTTAGTTTCATAGAAATGTGACAAGAGAACAAGATGGACCATAACGGAGTTAGACATTGTCCATTTCCAGAGTTTACGATTAAGTAGACGGTGTGCATTTTTCTTCTGCGCTTTTGTAATTATAGTCCACATGATCAAACGTATATTTCCAGTGTTTTCATCGTCGAAACAGTCAGATTCTGTCATAATGCCGTGATCCTGGATACCATCACCACACGACGTGATTGAATGATTCGATTTTCCACTATATTTCATGTGTGTGTACTATACATGTGAACTTTACAGTAACCTAAAATATCTCGGCATCCATCTTATCGAAAGGGTGTGGTTTCACGTAGCAGAGGGACAGTGCAGCGCGCAGATGAGACAAAAGTGGGGGATCGCAGGACGAATTATTCATTCGGCGCGGGGTCCTGCCGAGGAAGAAGATGAACGTTTCGACCCTAAAAAGCATGTGCCCAGTGCCCACCAAAGCAGTTGATGTTGCTATTTCATTGTGAGAGTTGATAAGAAACCCCAAAAGAAATAATAATAATTATAATAATCGACACAAGCCAACAAAGAAGTCCTTCGAGAAAAGAATCATTTTTTTGAAAGTCATCATTATCAAAGCATCTCGATGTAGTTCCACAAGAGAGAACCAAAGCACAGGATCAAATCAAGCCCGGAAAGAGTTATCGTACGCGCAAATTCAAAATGCAAAACATGGGAGCCTAGATCTACAAAGGGTTAAAAGCAATTTTTGCTTTATTGGCGGAGAAAGTTAACTTTGTGACGAGCAAAGGGGAAGAGAACAAAAGGGGAAAAAGCAGGCTCGTGTAGAGGACAAGCGGTTTTGAGATGGGGATGAGAAATCGTGGGGCCACGTTTTGTGCTCAGAGCAGGAGGGACCAACTTGACTTCATCTCTCTCGATGTTGGGCGGGAACATCTCATGGGATGCTCGGCTGTGGTTGTTGTTTTTGAGGATGCATGGTGCTTGAAATTTGAAAGCAAAAGGACAATTTATCATAAATTTCCAAAGATGAGGAGATGGGATGCAGAGTTTGAAGAGAATGGTTACATCATATGACTGTTAATCAGTTATTATCGAGGTTGATAGATTGCAATAGTACTTGAGATTTGATTGTATCATCCTCCAAAACCTAATTATATTTATCGTTCTAGCACATATGATGTTAGATTAATTCCTAAAAGAATTCGCAGAATGTTAGAATATGGCTATAATAGGCAGAGGCAGACTATATGAATATAACATATATTCCAACCTAATAGTCAAACACGGGACATTAACATTTTAACAGTCATGTGCAAACGAGACCGCAACTCCACTGAAGACGGCACAAATTGAAGAACAAGGAGCCACCCATATGTGAAGCTAGGTGATGAAGGATGCGGAAGCAGGGCTTTGATAATGTGTGAAAATGTTCAGCTCAGAGTTTAGATTAATAAGTTGGGGAGACCATAAATGTTCATAAGCAATAAGACGTGCTAATCGTGGCAGTCAAGTGACTTAGGATATTTTTAACCCAAAACATGCTTACCTCTTCTTCGGACTTCGTCTTCGAATTCGAATGGGCGACTCCCCGCTTTCCTCACCGCACCGTTTCGTCATCCTCTCTCCGATTGACGGGGTTGAAGTGGGGCTCGGGCTGCTCGACTTCAGATCCGTCAGCGTGCTCTGAACTCCGACATCTCTAGTCGCTCCCACCACTTTCTCTTCTGAAAAGTCAAAAGAACAGAGGAGAGATTACCGACCTGTGATTACCTCTTGATCAAGGAGCAACCAAACTTCGGTGAAAATGGAGACTGATTAAAAACACAAAAAGGGTAGTTGGAATGAACCTTGAATTGGGATTTGGAGCACATTTTCTTGTGGATTGGAAGAGGCGAGCTTACTATTGGTTTGCACAGAGTAATACGAAAGATGCGAAGAAGCAGAAAAGACGAGAGGTGCGGACATGGTGACCCGATTGGTCATCATGTTACGGAAAGATCTTGCACTGAGAGTTTTTGCAGACAAGCACTCCATGGGCACTTGCCCAGAGAGCGGGTTGCTTATGTACTTCTCTGCATCGCTCCACTTCGAATTCAGAGCGAACCCTTCTGGCGATAAGCACTCCGACGCATATCCTGACCTTGCCTGTAATGCTGCATTTCAGAGAGCGTACAACTTGAGAACTTTCTGTTCGTACGACAGAAGTACGGACAAAATTAGCTTCGTTAGAAGCTAGCTAGGCTAGCGAGATGACAACTAAGAAGACTGTACATGTGTTTTGTTACCTTTGAGAGCAGTACTGAAGGAGTATGTTGAAGGATCAATCTCATCTGCGCATGATGAAGTTCAAAAGAGAAAAAATCTCAGGAAAACTGGATGACAAACTAAAAAGCCATGAGCTTTTGAAGCCGTTGGTTTGCGAAAAAGCACGGTGACGTCGAAATAAGATCTCGTCAAGAGACTTGAGATAGCACATCACCCGGTATCTAGCTACATCGTTTTGTGTGGGATCATGTGTGCGACTTACGGTAGTTAATGCATGCGATGCGCACACTTGACTAGAATGTGGACTGTCCGAATCGAGTTGAGCTTTAGTGAAAATAGATTCTAGGGGAGACAGAAAGAGTGGTAGAATTAAATACCTTTAAAAGGGTAGCCAGGGGAAGAGGCAGTGCTGGAGATGGTGAAGTTGGAACGGAAAGAGCGGTTGTCCTCTCTGAAGCTCCTGATGTTGGAAGCAGAGAACCTTCTTGAGCTGGTGTTGTGTCCGTTGATCCTGGTGGCTTTCAGATCCCAATCATTCAGGTTGAAGTCTGATGGTTCTTGATGATGGTCTCTTGGCCTGGCAATATAGTTTGGAGATTGGTTTTCCATGGTCAGGTCTCTCTCTCTCTCTCTCACACACAAATTTCTCAACTTTCCAGGTTCTGGGTTTTCTGCTTTGTTTTAGCTCAGATTCGGAGGGGTTGAAAGGTTCAAATGCATTGCAGTTTATTTTTCAGTGGGCGCCACCTTTTGCTGAATGAAATAGTGGAGCAGTTTTTGAGTAGCACCTTTCGGTGAAGGGAAGGATATGGACAAATTCCTGGTGGATTCTCTCTTTATTTACTTTGTTGGGCAAAATTTTGAAAAAGGGTCATCTCATATCATTTAAATTGGTCAAAATATATTAGTTTACATCGTTTAAATTATGATGGAGAAGAGAAGGAATCATAGTACTTGTAAGGTTTGATCTGCCACGTGTCCTTTGAGAAATTGTAATGATGGAGTTGAGCTTCACATACATCCAATAGGTTGGACTTTAAGTTACAAATAATGCATTCTGCCTAAATTTTCCGAACAAGTAGAGATGAGAGAGAGATATGTTGACAACGACGACCACGAATTATGATAGCTAAAGATGCAGATAGCGATAAGCCACCGTCCTCGTGCCACATTGTAAGAACTTCACTATGAATGGAGAGTAATGTGATCTATTTGTCATTAGACCGTGCCATTTAAGTATCGTGACTTCCTTAAAATTCCAATGACAACATGGAGATGACGGCACGAATACATCGCGATCCTCTTGAGCAACCTATCTCCATCTCTTTGCAAGCATGTGCCATCATCTTAATTGCCATAAACCTCTCTCCTCACCTTCGTCTTACTAAAAGCCTTTTGAGTTTTTACTTGTTAATTTTGATATTTCAGATTATGAAAGACAGCCTAATTTGTTTTTCTTATTCACAACAATGGTTATCTTATTCCAATTATATACGTTAATGATGGCGAGATTTCACTATACAGAAATGTGTCGATAAAGAGACCTGCGGAAATAAAAAGACTAGTGTCTTCATTGCTCAAACCACTTCACAACCGCCACAAGAATCATCTCCCTTTCGCCAAGGGGCAAAGGCACTCGCCGAGGTCGCTTTCTCACTCGATTTCTACAAGAAAAAAGAAAAAATCATTCGACTCGGGCCAGATGAGAGAAAAGAGGCATGCAGAAGAAGGGTTGTTTTCAGTATGGGCTGGAGCAAGAGGAAAAGGAGTGGTGGATGGCGTGGCATTGCAGGGTGGGGATTTCATACAGCGACGTCGTCGTCTCGGTGGTGTTCATGCGTATGCGAAATGCGAAATGATGCGGCTGTCGTCGTTTTCTGACATTTCGAAATTGAATATGTACACCCGGTCCCCGGAGCCGAGCAGATATGGAAGGAAGAATCAAAGGTGGGTCCCACTCGGTATCCTCATCCGGGCCGTCCGATTTGTCTGATGTGGGTGCAATGATCTGATCTTGGAGGGGCTCCTCCCGATATGCTGTGGCGGGCCCCGTCTTCACTTCATTTAATTTCTAAAGTTTTTTTTTTATTTTCCTGTCCCCATTTAAATTTGTTCAATAATTTCATGGAGATTCCTTACGATATCATGCATTGCCTACTTGATCTTTGGATGGGCTTGGGTCCCATCTATAATTTCGTTTTATACGTGCATGAAATTTTCGAAATAATCATGTTTCTCTGGAAAATTGCTTGGTGAAATTTAAAAAAGGGAAAATTCTAAATAAGAATTCGAAGTGGATCAATTTTCTCAAATAAGGATCCGAAATGAACTTTGTGTTAGATAAAGACCTAAAGTGAACCCATTGTCTCAAATAAGGATCCGAAGTGATTGAATCAATTCCAAATAAGGACCCGAGCTTGCTGGTCAGCTAAATATTCGCCAGCTATCAAACATGCAACATTCCAACAATTGAAGTTTGGGCACTTTTGTCCAAAAAAAAATCTAAGGAAAATTAACAAATCTTAAAATAGAAAAAAACAAAAAAAACCCCAGGTTTTTTACGGTCTCTCCATTCCTTGTACCCATCCTCTGCAAAGTCAAAGACTGAAGTTCTCCCCATTCCTTGTACCCATCCTCCATAAAGTTGAAGACCCAAATTCTCTACCGGTTGAGGCACGAACTCAAAAACAAGAAGAAAACCAAATGCTTCTTTCTTTGTTTTTGGAGACCCAAATTCTCCACCAGTCGAGCAAGGCGAGGAGCGATAAGAATCGAGTCACGACAATGACCAGGCAACGATTTGGTTGAGGAGTAGCGGAGGAGAAGAAAGAAGAAAACGTAAACATCTAAATGAATAACCTAAACTTAATTAATTTAGAATTTTTCATTTTTTCCAATCACAAAATTCTGACAAAATTGCCCCTATTTTAATCACTGGAAAATGTCTGCCGGTGAGCTAAGGTCCTCAATAGAGATTAACTTGATTACTTTAGGTCCTTATTTGATACAAAATTCACTTCAGGTTCTTATTTGAAACAATGGGTCCATTTTGGGTCCTTATCTGATACAAAATTTATTTTGGGTCCTTATTTGAGAAAATAGATTCACTTCGGATCCTTATTTGGAATTTTCCCTTTAAAAAATGTATATTTTAATGTGACAACAAATGTTCTTATGAAATCTATTTGGAAATAATTTCAATTTTCAGTTTATTAATGACACCTACAAAGTAATACAATGCAAATGTAAGTTTCTAATTTTTATATCCGTGATGGATATTAAGGGTGCGCATGATAAAATTTCTAGAACAGAAATTGATTTCTTGCCAAAAATTGATTTCTCAATTTTATTTCAGAAACTGAGAAGTTAAAAATTTTAGCTTCTGATTTCTCCTTCAAATCTATTTACGGAATAGAAATGCATTTTGAAATAGAGAAATCAAATTGCGTTCTTAAACGGATTTACATTTCTAAACCTATTTCGGGGGAACAGAAGAAACAGAGAAATCAAGAAATATAAATTTTATCTTGCCCAGCCTAGGCTGCGTATGACAACGCTTCTTGGTTGGAGAAGAGTTTTTTCTTTTTCATATTTCTATTCCGGGGAACAATTTCTGAGTAGAAGAACCCGTTTAGTAACTACACAAAATTTCTACTCTTGGAATAGAAAAAGAATAGAAATGCATTTGGTAACGCAACGATTTCTTTTTTGTATTTATTCATTTTTTATTCTTGCTCACGGAATCGCGGCGGTGGGCGGCGGCGGCGGTGGCGGCGGCGGCGGCGCGCCGCCGGAATAGAAAAATAACTTGACATTATCAAACGGATTTACATTTTTTTTGTTCCGCGGAACAAAAGAACAGAAATTGAGAGAAATAGAAACATTACCATGCGCTGCCCTAAGGGTCTGCATGATAACGTTTCTGTTTCTCCCAATTTCTATTCTTTTGTTCTCTGGAATAAAAAAAGAACAAAAATCCATTTGGTAACGCCAACTTATTTTTCTATTTCTTGGAATAGAAAGGTAGACGAGAAATATATTTGGAATGGAAAAAGAAAACAAAAAAAAAAAAAGTAACTTCTTGCTTCCAGGAACAATTTCTAGAAATAAGCTATTTTTTTTTTCTATTTTTCTTTTGTTCTTCTTCTTTGCTGTGGCTACTACCAACCGCTTGCCAACTGCCGGCCACCTCCAGCTACCCGCAGCCACCACTGACCGACCACTATTTGCCAACTGCCGTCGCCACCTGACCACCGCCCATAGCCCACTGCCCGACGACCGCCATCGACTGTCGTTGCCGCCACCCAACCGTCGTCACCACCACCTGACCGCTACTCGCCACTGCACAACTGTCGACCATCGGTGGCAACGGTCGGCGGTCGTGCGGCGATCGTGCAATGGCGATCCATAAGCAAAAAGAAAAAACGAATAAATACAAAAATTTATAAATCGTACAAAACGCATTTTTATTCTTTTTTATTCCGAGAATATAAATTTTGTATAGCTACTAAAAGCGTTATTTTAACTAAAAATTGTTATGGGAAGTAGAAATAGAAAAGAACCATTTTTGAAAAGAAATTGTTTTTTGGAATAAAAACATTACCATGCGTGCTCTAAGTATTCGATGAGACTTATCATTTTACCATACATCATGATTTCCAATATCTTGACATTTGTCCTCGGGACACGTGCTTGGTGCTTGCATGGCCTTTACTAATTTCTTTATAAAATTCGAAATCAACATGAAGTTGCAATGAATGATAATCGGTGACTTTCAAATCTCATTTAGAAATGATATGCACATCCGAGATGCCTTTTGGTCGTTCCATTTTCACGATGTAATAGCACTCATCGTGCGTTGGTCACGTTACTTAGGAAAAAACCATCTTATCGTGTGAATTGTAGGGCAGGACGAGCTCAAGGATGATGAATTGAATGGTCGTTTTAAACGGAAGCTTCCAAGTTCTCAACCAGCCGCTCCCGTGATCTCAAGGTCGGGCTCGCCCGACCCGCCTATCGCTTGGGCAAGCTAGAGCCCGAACTTGACCCGTTTTGGAAGAACTTGTGTGTGCACGCATGGGCTTTGACGATGGGACTCATTCATGGGCCAGGCCCGACCAGGCTAGGCCCAATCTTTTGATTCTCTAGACTTTCAGGATTTTTATTTTGTTGGCTGTGACCTTTTGTCTGAAATCGAGCCTGGTAATAATGTTGGAGAAGTTTTTTTAGGTGCATTTGCAAGGGTACTTAGGCTGCGTTTAACCAGTGGGACAACGATTAAGGCCTTTTACAAGATAAGATAGGATAAAATGAAGAGCAAAACTGCAAGTGACGAACCACCGCGATAGGGATTATTATTTACTCATCACAGTGATTGAGTACGTAACGATAATGAAAATGATCTGTGAAAGTAAAAGAGGCGGAGAGAGAAATCACACATAATCATCACGACGGAAAGTCATGAAAGCCTTATTGAGTTGCCTGGATCTCGACCGTTGAGAGGCAACTACCATGGTGACCACCACAATGGTGCTCTCGTTTGTCATCACAATGGTCAACCATTGTGACGACTTTGAACAAGGGTACGGAAAAGGTAGTTACAAATCGATCTTATTGATGTATTTGGAATAAGCGCAAAGCACAAACCTATAATTTCACAAATCTTAGCGGTTTGATTGCTATATGTTCAAAGGATGTATCAAGAAACCGTTCTTCGAAGATGCATGCTTGTGTCTGTGTATCAATTGGCCAATGATGGGCACATTGAGTATGCAATTCCAAGTTTCTCCCACATTAAAAGATTTTCATAATGACGATGACGGCATCATGACGGAAGCAATGCAAGTGTAACCATCAAACGCCTTTTAAGCTTTGCCATTTCTTTTAGGGCATATTCATTTGCTCTTCGGCAAAAATAATTTTTTTTATACTTTGCGGAGTTATATGGAATATTTATCCACGGGTTGCACTTCCATCGAAATTTGAAATTTCCTCCAAATTTTATAACATTATAAAGAAGAATTATGTGACTTTACACACCGAGATTTGTTTATTAGAAATGCGCAAGACAGACTAAAAGTAGAATTTTCCCTAAAACATAAATTTGATTTTGTTGTTTAGTGAAAAATGATTAGTCATTTTCGATGCACCATCCTTCTTGTATTATGTATAATCAGCACATTAGAGATGAAAATATTTTTCTTATAAAGTTTTATTAACAAGAACCCCCCCAAAAAGACAAAGAATATCGTTATTCATTTAACAGCCTCGATTTCTCTTTTTTTACCCTTTAATTGGGGTGATTATCAATTCTACGCATGATCATATCTCTACAAATTAAAAAACGATGATGAATTACCTCAAAGTTTCGAGAAAAATGAAGAAAAGTATTGCATGTCAATGTTATACATTTGGAAAGAAAAAAGAAATTTCGAAGTGTTTTAGGGACAAAGAAAGGTGGCACTGCATCATTATTTTCCTATCCAAGAAAAATAAGAAAAGTGGTGGCAATGTGTAGAACGTGACGGTACAGGTACTTTTAAAAATATGGAGCACGATGTGTATTTCCACCAAGAGGAAGAGTCGGGGAAGCAATTGATTTGGGGTTTGGTTGGTGCATGTGTTTTTGTAGTGGGACTCTGGGTTGGCTGTGTGTTTGTCGGGGCATGGGACCACAAGATTCTTGGGCCAATCGAAGTCTTCAGTCGTTAAACAAAATTCAAATAGCCACGTTCTTTTTTTTATGACTTTTGATGCAGAAATGATCACTTGTATTTGAAATTCTAAATAAGATTATCGAGATGGAAGCAACTTACGAGTGCAAATGAGCAGTCCCTTAATTTCTTCTTTTAACAAAATTCAAGAAAAGGTCTAAATTGGAATTTTCTTTTTTGTTAGAATTTTCTAATTACAGATTCTTTGTTTCGAGACTTTATAAAATCTTTACCTTTTTCAAGGGGGAGTGGGAAATTTTGCAGAATTTTTAAAAATTTTCAATAATCAAGGCGGGGAAGATGTTGGGAAAGTCGTGGGCCGCTGCCATGACACCCCCCAAAAAAAAAACTCCCTACCCCAAATTTGGCCCTGCTATTGACCAATCAATGCAAAAATTGACATGGGTTGGACATTTTAAAAAGTGTATTTCATTCGGACATCATTGCATGACTTTTACTTTTAATGTGGTTCTAATATGGCCAGATGGATCGATGTATCTGTATCATACGTGTTTAGATTCTGCATTGTCGACTTTGCTCCCCGAGCAAGTAATAACTTGAGGATAACATATTGAAGTAGGAGTACTTTATAATTGGGACTGAGATGTGTATCAAGTAGTAATGAGAGGCACACCAGAGAAGCAATTATTATGTATTTTATGTTCATACGATCTGTCGAATCTTGTGAATACCACATGATCCAATCAATCAAAAAGCATTCGCCTTATGGGTAATTAAAAACTTTTTCCCCGAGGCCTAATCATGGTTTAACATTGCCATCGAGACAGCCATTGACTGGTCCAAGGAATCAAACCGGTCATCATTCAACAGTCCACTCTTCCCTCCTCCTCCTCCTCCTCCCCATTCCCACCACCACCGTCCACTAACGTGATGAATTCTTCCCACTACATTCACATGCTCAAAAATTCAACCTTTCCTTCGCTTTTAGGCGCACCTACTCTGTCCTCCCCATCCCTTCCGTTCCATCTATATAATAAATAACACGCCACTTTCTCTTCCATCCCCTGCTCGTCTTACCCCTAAACCGGAAGGCCACTCCTCAACCCATCTTCTGCTAGTTTCGACCCATCTGCGTCCAGCAACCATGGCTTGTTCGAGCTCTGCTCTCAGGACCATCTCTTCCTCCTCCGTGAAGCTCGCCAGGAGCTCCGGATCTGCGAGCGGCTCGCCTCCCAAGACCCTCTTGCCCTTCAACCTCTCCACCCCGTTCCTGCCCAAGCTCGCCGCGGCATCTCCCTCCAGCTCGAGCCAGAGCCTCTGCTCTGCCTTGCCCAGAAGATCCTTCTCTTGCAAGAGCCAGGCTGCGCCTGCTGGTGGTGACTCTGCCCCTGGTAAAGTTGCTTCCCCACCTTACTTTTCTTTGTGGCATAACCTCCAAGAGCCAAGAAGGGCCTGTCTGACTGAACTTATTTTGCTGGATCAAGTCGTTCTCTTTTCAAGATCCGTGTCCCGATGCCTTTTTTTTTGCCCTCTCAGTGCGATCGATTCGACCCTTTAACCTTAACTTTCTCGAGATTACTGATGAAGAACTTCCTTTTTGTGTAGGGAAAGTTCAAGAACTGTGTATCTACGAGATCAACGAGAGAGATCGAGGAAGCCCAGCTATCCTCAAATTGAGCCAGAAGCCCGTCAATTCCCTCGGCGATCTCGTCCCTTTCAGTAACAAAGTCAGTTCCTTGTCCTTCGCTTCATCCCTGCATCATCTGACAAGTCTTTCGTTTTCCTGGATCGTGTTGCTCACTCAACAGGACATTTACAACCCTTTTTCGTTGGGGGTTCAATTGACCCTGATTGTCATTTCTTGGCCTTTATTGACTTCTTTTTACTGGGCATAGACTGCTTATCTTGAACTTCTTGCGCTTAATTCGGTCGGGATCTTACTGGCCAACAATTTCTCTTACTGGGCAATAGTAGAGCAGGTTGATTTGGTGATCGGGTTCTTCTCTTCACCATTAACATGTATGATCACAATTCATTTGTTGGGAAGAAAGACGGCGTCTGTGTTTGATGAATAATGCACGGGATTGCAATACCGTAGCTCTAGTAAGATAAAAATTAGAACTTTTTCAGTCGGCAACGTGTAGAGTGGAACTATACTATGCTTCACCACAACAACACTTAATTCAACTTTCTTCTTCCTTGAATTCACAATGCAGTTGTACACTGGGGACCTGCAGAAGAGAGTGGGCATCACTGCGGGCATTTGCATCCTGATCCAGAACAAGCCGGAGAAGAAGGGCGACCGCTACGAGGCCATCTTCAGCTTCTACTTCGGCGACTACGGCCACATCGCGGTCCAAGGCCCTTACCTGACCTACGAGGACACATACCTGGCCGTGACTGGCGGGTCCGGCATCTTCGAGGGCGCGACCGGGCAGGTCAAGCTGCAGCAGCTCATCTTCCCTTTCAAGCTCTTCTACACCTTCTACCTCAAGGGCGTCAAGGACTTGCCCGCCGAGCTCCTAGGGAAGCCGGTCCCGCCAAACCCGAGCGTCGAGCCCAGCCCCGCCGCCAGGGCCTGCGAGCCGAACGCCACTATTGCTAATTTCACTGACTGATTGGGGTAGCATGATCGTGAAATCGAAGTCTAGAATCTTTCGTTTTAGTAATAACGTGTAACCTTTCTATGCCCCATTGGTGGGGTGCTGCTTCTTTAGTTGGTGTTGACAACTTGGGATGTTGCTTTTATGTGGGGGGCTCTTTTTGGTGGTGAAGCCAGAGTGGAGGAGCATAAAGCGGTGAAATGAGCTGAGATATATATAACTATTCTGTACTGCCAAAGTGGAAGATCCTTCAATTTGTGCGAATGATTCAGTTCTTCCAATGCTCGTGCAATTCATAATGTTAATCAGTGTCGCAGTCAGGAGACAAGTGTGTCGATAATGTGTCGTCCACTGAAACCATGTGACTAATTTCATTCTTGGATCAAATATAGTAGCTCATATCTGATTTGACGTATATCCAATCCGATTTATATTGTTATAACACTTTTATATTTAACCAAATTTAGGAAAATTGATACTCAGACTGAGGTGAGAGCGCAGGGCGAGTTAAATTTTGATCCATTTTTGTGTGATACAAATCGAGTGACTCATATCCGATATGATATTTACTCAATCCATGCTTAACCTAATCCATATTTTTATTATACTTTTATATTTAACCTAATTTAGGAAAACACATACCAAATTGAGGTAAGCACGGAGTGGGTGGGTGTGGGTGAGAGTGAGAGTGAGAGTGTGAGTGAAGAGAGATTCATAGAGGTAGGCTAAGTTTAAGTAAATTATGAATTCATTTAATATTCATATTAAACTCATTTATGGCCTATAGAATTGAGTCTAAATCCATTAGGATTCATTTATCGAATATAACTAACCTCGTATAGCATTCTAGCTCATTAAATATGGGTTAAGAAATGAATGTATGACGCATTTTGATATGCCTAATTAAAGGGAAAGATAATGTGAATGTGATGAGATTGGCAAATGAACATAGAATGCTACCTCATGTCTCATATGGCGAGAATGAAAAGCGAGGTCATGACCGGCAAACCTCAATCATTCTTTTTCATTGGGAAATTATCGTGCCGTTGACTATGACAGCTTAGAATTGAAAGTGGCACCATTTGAACGGCCTCCTCTTTTTCGGTGTTCCAATCACAAATTCGAGCCCCACCAGATGGAAATTGGGCTCGAACGGAGCGTTTATGTGGTGGCTCAGCCAAAATAACATGATTCACTTCATCACCATCTTAAGACAATTGAGTGATTGACACAGAGCTAAATTATGTAGCTGATTTTAAGAAGGTTTGGTGAGAGAATGAGAGGAAGTAACGTCGATCTCATACGGTCACTTTCATAACGTCAATCAATTTGTTGATTGATCATTGCTTACCTAGGAATTCTTCAATCCCATTGCAGGCCTAGTCCCATGGAAGCCTAACTCCAGCTTGTCATCACTGGCTTTCCATTTAGAAAGAATTTAAATTATCACGTGTCCCATTTGTGCCTTCGGATACGATTTGTTTTAATTAAATAATTTCTCGGGTTGCATTATTTTAATCCAATATTATTAGAGAAATTAGTTCGAAAGAAGAAAAAAGTAAAAAACATAAATAAATTATATAATTAAATAACTTATATTTGTATATTCTTTATCCAGGAATATTTCATATTTAACAAGAATTTTATATCATTCAGATTTACTTGTGTGGAGGTGTGTGGATGCATATTGCCACTTTGTTAATCTCCTAAATATATTTTTCTTATAAATTTTACAGACTCCATTTATGTAAGATGGGCATCTACATAACAGATGTGGCAAATAAACAATTAAAAGTAGTAATGAGAAAAATGGTGGGTTCAGCTGATGAAAATTTAGTAAAAGTCCTAAACGAAAATTTAGGCTATTGCCTCCCATGTAATAGATAAACGACCGTGTCCGGTGATTTCAACAAGATATGCTTGCTTCCTTAGTGCTAAAAGATGCATTTGAGATAAGAAGAACCCTATAATGCAAAAAATAGAAATGGGCTCAATTTATGGTATTGTAGTGTGCCAATATGTGTTTATAATGACCGGAAGGCCCATTCGGATTAGACGAGCCTTCATAGTTCATAATAATCTTGTTGAAACATAATGTAATGCTGTGTAATAATAAATTCAGATAGCTGATCTGAGGATTTAAATAATCCTTTTTTATGGTTTTATCCACAGTATAGAAGAATCAACATTAAATTCATATTGCATTTCGGATCTGTGTGAAGCCCATGTTGCATGACTAATTTAAATCGACTAAAATAATCCATGTGCAAAATAAGAAGAGATTATGATACAAATGATCCATGAATTTTAACTCAATGTGTAATATAATCCATAAAATTTAAATTTATTAAATGTAATCTATAAATTTTAACCCAATATGCAATGTTATTTCTAAATTTTTAATTTGTCTAACATTGTCTCTTGACTTTTGATACATGTCCAATTCTGTCCTTGGACTGTATGAAAATTTTTGAAAAGTTGTTCTTGAGCTTGAATAATTGGAAGGATAGCATTTAATGTTTTCATACAATTTTAAAACTAAGTTGAATATGTATTAAAAGTCGAAGAACCACAATGAACAAATTAAAAAATTCACGAATGACATTCCACATTGGGTTAAAATTTATTGATCACATTATACATTTGGCCAAAATTCAAGGACTATTTGTGCCATTTACTCAGACAATAATATGATATATAATTTGTAAGATGTCATGCTATCACCTTTTTTAAGACGACACGCAAGCGCAATATCATAAGCATCTCAATTTATCTAAACCACCAGTAATTTAGGGTTAACCCTCTACAAGTTGAGCATGAGCCACATATAGGCCATTGCCACACGAGCCCTTCCAAGTATACCAAGTAATAAATCTTTGAACCTAAGCCTTGTTATTGAACTTGTAAAAATATGATAAGTGATTATATCATTTTTCATGTGTAAATATCAACGGCAATATCATGACAGAAAATATGTGTCTACAACTAGAAATGAGTGGATGGGGCGAGGTTCCTAGCTCCACATACCCTCTCCAATTACAGCTGATTCTAAAAGAAAACGGTAGAGAAAATTATCATAGCCATTTCCTTATTTCTTGGATATATAATATCGCAATGTAATTCTATTTCTATGATTTCATCGTCACTAATAAGATGAGATGGCTATTCTATTTCTATTCTAACAAGATTTCTATCTGATTTCTAAGTTGAGCATGTCTTGATGCTTTCATCTCTTGCTACGTTGGCACATGTTTTTCCAAGAGTTTTGTCTTTGGCGACAAGTGAAGTCATTACAATGGCTAGAGGGAATGTAAAAACAAGATGAGATTGGCCATCTATCTCCACTAGCCTCATTTTGGGGTCGGCTAGAAACCCAATCGAGGGTCGGGAGTATTCCCTCGATTCCTACGCAACCAGATATCTAGGTTCGGGGACTTGGATTACGCTAATATGCTATTAGCGCCCTTTCGGTACCTAAACAGGTTATGTTGTGTTTTCCTAACATTTTCATGCATTTTTTTATATTTTCAGGATCGTCAATTCTATACTAAATGATCATGCGTGGTGGGTTACTTTCATTCTATTCTATTCCTAAGAAATGAAAGGAAAACAAACAATGAAATGAAAATTAAATTGCAAGACATGAAGTAAACAATCAAGTTAAAGCAGTAAATCTTATCATGCAATTCTAAAGAATATAAAAGAGAACACAATCGAGAAAGAAAGGAAACCCGCAACTCGTCGGGCTTTATACAATGCATGATACCCGAGACATAGATAAATCACAAGATATTCTAAAAGAAATCCTACAATGAAATCATAACAAAGAATCACAACAGAAATCATCAAATATCACACATAAGATCAAAACAAATGGGGTAAAACCCAAGAATATTTTGCTCTAAGGAAAGCACAAAACATTTCATCACTTTGTTCACAAAAATCTATATGAAAACAGAAAAGAAACGAGCAAAAATCCAACATTACAGATTGCAGCAACTCAAACGTGACTTTATGGAAGCCATTGACCTTGCTAACGATGATCACTTGATTCAAGCTATACCTTGTTAGAAAGCTTGTGAAATTTCCAATGACTCTCATGAAAGATTCAACTCCAGCAAAGCATGTTTACTAACTCAAATTTGAGCACACGCATCAGGTCTCAAACAGGACAGATTCTGGACTGAACTTTGGACATGTGAAAACCATATCAAATGAGATTCAATCAGGGCATTCTATAGCTCATTGGAAAGATATTCGAATCATCTTAGACTTTCATGAAGACTTCGAACACAAAAAATCACAACAATCAGCTCATATAAAGTCATTTGCACAGAAGGTCATATGAGCCCACACAAAAACAGAATATGCATTTCTGACCTAGGCAAATTCCAGATTTCAGAATGGATTAGAAAAAGTGTTAAACATGGCAAATGATGGTCGATTCAGGCATGCAATATGCCATTTTAAACTTGAGATGCCTATTACAATTATCTAGAAGACATTAAGCGATAACATCAAGTTCATATAGATTTCAAGTTCAAAGGCACAATTTTGACTGGTGAAGCTATTTTCAGGTAGTAAATGACATCGGATTGGAACATTCTACGGGTCGTTGGAAATCTTAGTTTGAACACAAAAACATAACAAGAATAACACAGCATCAACTCACGGAGACAGATCTTTGCGCGTATTCAACACAATCAAGCATGCTTAAACCAATCAAGCTCAATCAACCTCAAATTTGATCATTGATCATCAAATTAAGGTGCTTATCAATGTGCACACACATACACCATTTGCGCTATTCCTCACATAACATAACATGTAATTCATATTTCATTTTTGAGCAGGATCAAAAATCAAACTTGGAGAAAAAATCGCAATCAATTTCAGTTTTCATACATGCGATTCTTGATCACCACTTAAGATCAAATAACAAATAATTGTTATGGAATCAATGAAATGGACTCGAGAATGAAAGATGCGAGAGATGCAAAACAATAGATCAATTCAAAGGCACAATGAGAAGATCGAACGAATACATCTTAGTTTGAACATCAAATCATCAACTAGACGCTAACCAGGGAACTTTACTGAAATACCCTAGTTTCATTTAGAAAAATCATCGAACGAGGACACTTTCATTCAATGATCTAAATGCATGAATACATAGTTTCCATATCATCAACGAGGTCAAGTTACTAATAGCAACTCGATTACATAAGATCCGACATGACCAATATCTAAAATTCTTGGCCTCTCGTTTGTTAAAGAAAAACATAGCACACATACTTGATTGGATATATCATACTCACAATAACCACCAATTCAGCAGCCAATGAACAAAAGCAGCTAAAAAAAAAAAAAAACCACAAACAAAATCGCCCTGTCAGAGCATCGTCATTTCAGAATCTAGAGCTCGTCCGGTTCAAATATCAAACCTGGACAAGCTTTTCCTCTAACGAAACTTCAAGAGAGGACAGAGATCACTGGAAAGAGGAAGCAACCTACTGACGCCTCCGGAGTCTCTGGCGACAAGGACCAGCTTAGAAGATGCCGAGGATGGGGCTTCGGAATCGGCGGCGAGCTTGGCGACGGGAGACTCGATCACCTCCTCCTTTACAGCGTTGATGACAGATGCCGCAGCAGCTCTTCTGCCTAGGCTCGAAGTAGTAGCCTCGGAGGAGCTACACCAACGAGGGATACCTCGAGCTCTTCGATTGGCAGATGCTCCATCTCCGGAACCAGATCCAGCAACGAACAGAGGGAATGAACCGATTCCCCTCCCGATCAATAACCGATTATCGAATAACGGCTGCTGGGAGCGTTGATCGGAACTGGACACGGATCCAATCGCTCCGGCGGAGGAGATTTTGCTGAGGCTGTCACCGATCGGGGATGGGAATACACCGAGCGCGAAGAGGATCAGTATAGCAAGGCCAACGACTGCTTCAAGTTCTCCATCTTCAAGGCCAGAAATACCGCCGAAGATTTCTTCTTATTTTCCATCTCCTCCGACTCTACCTATCTAGAAGCATGAACCTCCGAGCGGCGGAACTCCGGCAGGGCTTGCGGCAACGACGGCGCGCGAATCGAATCTCCGCCGTGAAGGGAGGAGCTTGAAGATCTGGGATCGGAGTCAAGCGCCGAGAGAGACCCTCTGAGAGAAGCCGTTCGGCCGTTTTCTTCTAAGAGAGCGAGAGTCCTTCCGGGGAGAGAGAATCCGCGCACCAAAATTTCGAGAGAGAGAGTCTTCCCCCAAATGGCCTCCCCTTTTTTTTTCTTTTCTTTTCTTTTTTTATATATTTTCTGGCAAGATCAAATCTTAGCCCTTGGATTGAAACTAAGGGCTAGGATTTGATCTTTTAAGAGTTCCCCTAATTGAGCACATGCCTATTTCAACGGCTATGATGCATTATTGATGAACGGCGACGATTAATTGCGAACTAATTGGGAATTTCTCTCTCTTTTTTTTTTTTTTATTTTCTTAATGATGTATCGACTAAAAATCAGGTGTCAACAACCGTCCAATTATCATATCTCTTGAATATCGTCTCACGATCGCCGCACGACCGCCGCACGATCGTCGCATGACCGTCGCACGACCGTCGTACAACCGCCAAACGACCACCAACCGCCGCCGCATGATTGCCGCCCATAGCCCACCGGCCACGGGAGGGGGCGGTCATGCGGCGGTTGGAAAAATTTACCAAATGCAAATTTATCATTTTGTCACAACAGCTGGAAAAATAACTTATGAGGAAGAGTAAGAATATTATCTCATACCAGTGGCATAAAGAGGAGTTCTAGTATCCTTGAATTCTCGAAACACGCCTTGCATAGCATTAGAAAGGAGAATAGCAAGAGCCCCAATGGATCTCAATCGCAAGTAACTCCAAGCTAAGATTTGTATGGGAGCCTATCCAAACAAGCAACAGCTGCAATTAGTCAATGCATTGTCAAGACAATCAAACAATTATATCTAGAAGGAAGACATTTACAAATCTTACACCCATAAAAGCAAAGAAGCTTTTAGCACCAAATGCTAGAGATAATGGTAGCAAAACGCCAAGGATCCCGGCAACTACTAGTGAAGTAGATGGGGAAGAGGTATATTCCCTTTCCTTACTACATGTAGTTGCCGTAAAATCTGATCATCCAAAAATACAATCATTAAAGAACTGACATCTTGCCAAGTCTTTTGATTAAATGGTGAAACTAATAAGATGAGATTGGAAGGTACCTTCTGTTGGAACGATTTCATTATCAAGCCTTGGCTCTTCTATTTCTATGATTTCATCGTCTTTAACAAAATGAGATGGCTATTCTATTTCTGTGATTTCATCGTCGCTAACAAGATGAGATTGGCCATCTATCTTCAGAGATAAATCACTTTTATCATCATGCATCGACTCTTCCATTTCTATCTCCTCAGTTGAGCATGTCTTGATACTTTCATCTCTTGCTAGGTTGGCACATGTTTTTCCAAGAGTTTTGTCTTTGGCAACAAGTGAAGCTGTTACAGTGGCCAGAGGGAATATAAAAATATTTACAGCTTGATTAAATAAAAAGATAGAATATCCTGCAGCTACAAACTCCACTGGACATGCCCATGACAAAGTTGCTATAAGTTACATATAATAACCATGCAATTATCATATCTCTTGAATATTGTCGCACGATCGTCGCATGACCGCCGCACAATCGTCACATGACCGCCGCACGACGCCGCACGACCGCCGACCGTCGCTGCCGACCGCAGCCGTAGGATTGCCACCCAAAGCCCACCGATCGCGGGAGGGGGCAATCATGCGGCGGTTGGAAAAATTTACCAAATGCAAATTTACAATTTTGTCACAACAGTTGGAAAAATAACTTATGAGGAAGAGTAAGAATATTATCTCTCATACCAGTGGCATAAAGAGGAGTTCTAGTATCTTTGAATCATCGAAACACGCCTTGCATAACATTAGAAAGGAGAATAGCAGGAGCCCCAATTAATCTCAATCGCAAGCAGCTTCTAGCTGAGGTTTGTATGAGAGCCTATCCAAACAAGTAACAGCTGCAATTAGTCAATGTAGTGTCAATGTAATCTAACAATTATATCTAGAAGGAAGACTTTACAAATCTTACGCCCATAAAAGCAAATAAGCTTTTAACACCAAATGCTAGAGATAATGGTAGCAAAACGCCAAGGATCCCGGCAACTACTAGTGAAGTAGATGGGGAAGAGGTATATACCCTTTCCTTACTACATATAGTCGCCGTAAAATCTGGTCATCCAAAAATACGATCATTAAAGAATAGATATCTTGCCAAGTCTTTTGATTAAATGGTGAAATTAATAAGATGAGATTGGAACGTACCTTCTGCTGGAACGATTCCATCATCAAGCCTTAGCTCTTCTATTTCTATGATTTCATCGTCTTTAACAAGATGAGATAGCTATTCTATTTATATGATTTCATCGTCACTAACAAGATGAGATTGGCCATCTATCTCTAGAGATAAATCACTTTTATCATCATGCATCGGCTCCTCCATTTCTATCTCCTCAGTTGAGCATGTCTTGATACTTTTATCTCTTGCTAGGTTGGCACATGTTTTTCTAAGAGTTTTGTCTTTGGCGACAAGTGAAGTTGTTACAGTGACCAAAGGGAATGTAAAAATATTTATAGCTTGATTAAATAAAAAGATAGAATATCCTGCAGCTGCAAACTCCACTGGACCTGCCCATGACAAAGTTGCTATAAGTTACATATAATAACCATGCAATTATCATATCTCTTGAATATCGTCGCACGATCGTCGTGCGACGGTGATCGTTGCACGACAGCCGCACGACCGCCGCACGACCGCCGCACGACCGCCAACCGTCGCCATAGGATTGCCGCCCATAGCCCACGAGCCGTGGGAGGGGGTGGTCATGCGGTAGTTGGAAAAATTTACCAAATGCAAATTTACCATTTTGTTACAACAACTAGAAAAATAACTTATGAGGAAGAGTAAGAATATTATCTCTCATACCAGTGGCTTAAAGAGGAGTTCTAGTATCCTTGAATCCTCGAAACACGCCTTGCATAACATTAGAAAGGAGAATAGCAGGAGCCCCAATGGATCTCAATCACAAGTAGCTCCGAGCTAAGGTTTGTATAGGAGCCTATCCAAACAAGCAAAACAGCTGCAATTAGTTAATGTAGTGTCAAGACAATCCAACAATTATATCTAGAAGGAAGACACTTACAGATCTTACGCCCATAAAAGCAAAGAAGCTTTTAGCACCAAATGCTAGAGATAATGGTAGCAAAACGCCAAGGATCCTGGCAACTACTAGTGAAGTAGATGGAGAAAAGGTATATTCCCTTTTCTTACTACATGTAATTGCCGTAAAATCCGGTCATCCAAAAATACGGTTATTAAAAACTGACATCTTGCCAAGTCTTTTGATTAAATTGTGAAACTAATAAGATGAGATTGGAACGTACCTTCTGCTTGAACGATTTCATCATCAAGCCTTGGCTCTTCTATTTCTATGATTTCATCATCGCTAACAAAATAAGATGGCTCTTCTATTTCTATGATTTCATCGTTGCTAACAAGATGAGATTGACCATCTATCTTCAGAGATAAATCATTTTCATCATCATGCGTCAACTCTTCCATTTCTATCTCCTCAGTTGAGCATGTCTTGATGCTTTCATCTCTTGTTAGGTTGGCACATGTTTTTCCAAGAGTTTTGCCTTTGGCGATAAGTGAAGCTGTTACAATGGCCAAAGGGAATGTAAAAATATTCACAGCTTGATTAAATAAAAAGATAGAATATCCTATAGCTGCAAACTCCACCGGACCTGCCCTTGACAAAGTTGTTATAAGTTACATATAGTAACCATCCAATTATCATATCTCTTGAATATCGTCGCACGACCGCTGCACGACCATCGTACGACCGCCGCACGACCACCGACAGTCGCCATAGGATTGCCACCCACAGCCCACCGGCCGCGGGAGGGGGCGGTCATGCGGCGGTTGGAAAAATTTACCATTTTGTCACAACAGCTGGAAAAATAACTTATGAGGAAGAGTAAGAATATTATCTCTCATAAGAGTAAGGTTGGCCGTGGAAGCGGATTTATGAGTTGATTTACTATGCTGCTGGAATTTTATGATTTGATTTCATTGACATGGAAATGGCATATGTTTTCAAAGCCTGCTATTGTTGTATTGATATGCCTTTGAAAATCTCAATTTGCATTGTTTGATATCATAAAGGGAGATTTTCAAGAGCCCAAAAGGAATTTCATATGTGATTGTTGTTTTAAAACTATTTTGGCATTGAAATGATTTGATTGATATACCATGGCTGAGATGTATGCTTGATGCCGTCGGACTCTCGAGTTGACGATGCCCCGGGAGTTGGGATGCCCAGAGGTTCGAATGAGTCGGTGCCCTTTGGATGCCTGGGGTCCGCAGTGCCCCAAAGGTACCCTGGGAGTATCGGGATGCCCGGTTGTATTTTGAATACATGCTCGGAGGGTAGGAGTAACCATTTTCATGGCGAGCCCCAGAGATTTCTCGCGATGCTAGGTGAGATGCGAGATGCCTGGAGGTGTAACGCAACACGCTCTGGAAGCCTGGTTGTATTATGAATACATGCTTAGAGGCTTTCGCGACGCCAGGTTGGGTACGAATGCCTAGAGAGATGCAAACACTGGTCCTCTGGGATAGACGTAAGAAAATGAAAATGAACTGAGTTCTAAAATTAACGACCCTGCTGATAATTGTGTCTGATTATGGGACAAAATTATGTGGTATGGAATGTGACGTGTCATAACAGTTTGGCCCTATAATCGGGATCCGTGTGACTGAAATGGTGCATTCTGGTTTTTGAAATTACAATTGCCATTACTTTGAAAAGCTTTAGCGATTTGATGCATACTCGTTTTTTTGATTATATATTTTGTCTATCTTGCATGGAATTAGATAGTGATTGCTTGCATGGTATAGCTTAGTAGATCTTCAGCTGCTGGGTGGTTGTACTCACCCCTTTTTGGGGACTAACATTTCAAACTAGATAAGATGCCTCTGCTGCCTGCACCTCCCGGTACATTCTATGGAGTCTCGATCGACTTATAGTGGGAGCGGTCGGAGTATCAAGACCCTGAGATGCGAGGACTGACGTTTGTACGAGTGAGAGTCATTATGGTGTTCGATACCGGTCTTCCCACCGGCCTTGTACTCTAGGAGTACATCGCCATATTTGTTTGTCGACATGGACGAACGCTGGGGCCACTGTCGCCACCACCAGCAAACGAACCGAGTGGTTAGGTATGACTGTGAGATGGGGTCAGCAGAGGAAGAAATTTTTGGATGCTGACACTAAACGATAGACTTTATGTATATGACTGTTAGAAATATCGGTTATCTTTTGAAGTGTAGCCGGGTATAGAAAACTATGGCATTTTGGTGCATCGACGAATGATGTCCATCTGGTTTAAGTAAATAAAAGTGTTCGGCTTTTTACTTATAAAATGTTCAGTTGGTGTGCATCGTTTCTGAATATAGGGAAGGGAGTTGTTGGATACGCTTCCGCCATGTTTTGCGCAGGGACCAATGGAAAAGATATAAACCCCTAAGAACTTATGGACTTAGTGTAATGTTATGGTATCAGAGCAATAGACTTTCAAGTAAAGAGAAAGGACGTGATCTGTGGGGACCTTAACGGATCGGGGGCCGTCGAGGGGTGCCATAGCATGACCGCCGCACGACCGCCGACCATCGCCACCGACCACCGCCGCAAGATTGTTGCCCACAGCCCACCGACCACGGGAGGGGGTGGTCATGCTGCGGTTGGAAAAATTTAGCAAATGCAAATTTACCATTTTGTCATAATAGCTGGAAAAATAACCTATGAGGAAGAGTAAGAATTTTATCTCTCATACCAGTGGCATAAAGAGGAGTTCTAGTATCCTTGAATCCCCAAAACACGCTTTGCTTAGTATTAGAAAGGAGAATAGCAAAAGCCCCAATGGATTTCAATCACAAGTAACTCCTAGTTGAGATTTGTATGAGAGCCTATCCAAACAAGCAACAGCTGCAATTAGTCAATGTAGTGTCAAGGCAATCCAACAATTACATCTAGAAGGATTTTTTTTTAGTAATATTACATATGGAAAGTCGTGCATGTGCTCAAGTTCCAACCTCAATGCTGCTCTTTTCTTATTATAATTCCTTAGTCCTTTTTCTCTATATTTCTTCGGGAAAAAAGATAAATATTTTTTAGCTGGTTCATGGTATTATGAACTATATACGGATGCGTGCACGCCGTATTTGGCGGCTTCAGCAGTTCTCATTTTTGCTAAAAGTTGGTACGTCTTTTTGGAAAGTTGGTTCATGTTGCAAGATCATGCTTGGCTTCTCAAGCAAAACAAATTGATCAATTCAAGTTTTCACGTTGTGGCGTATTCTTTTGCAATCTTTCGAGAATGGAGCTCTCCTACATTTCATTAAGAGCAATCCATGATCCATTTCATATGTCTTAAGGTTAAGAATATATATTGAGTTTGAGTATATTTTTTAATTTGAATAGGTTCCCTAATTTGGATCATTATATATATAATGTAAAATTTTACTTTGATATCCCATACAACAAAGCGAAAAAGAATTGTATTGGATTTCGTCTTCGTGAGTTTTTTTTTTTTTTTTTTGGTAAAGGTAAGAAACCGTCTTTGTGAGTTTCTAAGTGAGTTCTTGATAAAAAAAAAAAATTGGAAGATAATAGTTCTGGATTTGCTTAGAATGTAATTTAAGTTTGGGAAACACTTAATTACATGAGCGATTATGTGAACTTTATATTTACCATATTCTAGATTCATAGTAGATTTCTAGCTCTCTGTATATAGTAGATATTAATACTCAGATTAAACCACGTAAATTTCTACTGTTCTTAATTGTTCATCATCAATTTCTTTAATAATTTTATCCTCCTCACATTAATCATAAATTGCAAGATCCGTTGGCTTTTGCGTTGTTTTTCACAGCACTTACATTGATCATCCAGGAATTTGTCCACGTCCACAAGCTCTTTAAGCCCTTTGTAATCACTAATTCGATTTAATTCGTTAAATATTGCGAAGCAAAGGGAGGAGATTAAGGAAGGAACCCCAAAATCGTGGCATAAGCACAAGGTTTTAAGCTCGGCGACGAGAAGAAGTGACGACCATTCAGAAATAGTAAAACTTTAGTGCTAGTGGCACAAGATTACCTCGCTCGTTTAGACAACTGATTCTGTGTTGTGATCTATTTTTGTGTGGTGAAATTGAAGAACACGTGTATGAATGGTGGAGATAAAATTAAAAAATAAATAAAAAAAAACTAGGGTCGTGTAAAGTGGTGCCACCTCTCAGCATTGAAAACATACAAAAACATAACAAAATCTTTTCGAGGGTCTTGCTTTTGTCTCCCAATAAAGGACGTGAGCAGGTGGGAATTGATTATGGTGAATTGCTCTAACAGAGATATCATCTGTCAATCAACCCTAAGATTACATATTATGTTACTCTTAGTAGGTTACTAATGTGTTTATAGTGAAGCTCTTCAATTCATTTGGTCCCGAAATAGAATATATGACTTCATTTTTTCGATCATCACGCAATTTAGTAAATAGTATCTTATATGATTTTCTTAATATATGCGCTATTTCCCTCAAATGAATAGCTTGAGGGGCAATGCGTACCATCTATAATACCTAGTTTGCAAAATAAAATGAGGATCGGAGATGAACCATATTTGCATGTCCTTAAAACAAGGACTCCAAGAGGTATTCATAAACTTCCGGAAAAAAAAAAGAAGAAGAAAAAATAAGAAAAAAAAAACATATTTTTCAGTGTTTGTCATAGTTTGATGTACAAAATTGCCTAACAAAAAAAGTTATAAATCCTCTTGAAGTCGACATGTATAACTTAAAATCAATAAGTTACACCAATGGCTACATCTATGGATACATCTAACACTTAGGTTGATCTATAGAAGAAGGTGCAAATTAGCATGCCGGTGATCCTTCCATTATAATACTTTCCATGTGCAGAGAACAAGGACATGAAGGAAGGACTAAGGAGCACATCCATCAGGACAATAGCAGTTATTTCTCTTACAAGCATTCTAATCTCACAAGAACACGGCATGACCCAAATATACAATTCTCTTGTGTTACTCGTGGAATCGTGGCCGACCAATATCTTGTGGTTTGTTGCTTCCCATAAATGTCTGTATCGTACACAGAACGCACATAGAGAGAGAGGGAGAGACAGGAGGGGCCGAAGCTGTCCTGATAAGAAGACGAGCCTCCCTTTTGGAACGCCAAGAGCAGAGTCAATTCGCTACTAAAAGAAAACAAATCCCCTATCTGGCTCGACAAAGCCAGAGGCAAGTGAAGCCAAGCCATAGTCACTGAGGCGTTCGGATCGCAGAAAAGTGAAGATGATCATGAGAAGTGCAAGCGCGAAAGCAAGAGACTCAAAGGCTAGAAACAGGAGGCTTTCATGCACAGGGCTGAAGGGTCACCTGAAAGAGCAGAAAGGTAGGCTCTACATCATTCGACGCTGCGTCGTCATGCTCCTTTGTTGGCACGATTGACCCCTGAGCAGTAATGTGCTATTATGATGAATTTATTATCTCTGAGTTCACATACAGTCTCGCTTGATCTAACATCGGAGCTCAGATGTGAAGCAATCGAACCCCGAAGCTTGCTTTACCTGATTATTTGGTCAACTGTTATGTCAATGTGTCTCTGCGAGGCCTAACGTACAAGTGAGTGGAGTGTTCGAGGACATGCATGATAAAGATTGTCGGTCCATCCGCTAGCAAGTGTTTAGCAACTTCTTGCTGAGTAACGGTTGCCCTTGAACTCTCTATATTTGGTTCTCGCAAATGTATGTGTCGCCCCCAAAAGAGAAATTCAGAGCAAGCTGTTGTCTCCATCGGTTCTTGCTACTAATGAAAGCAAATTCAGTCTGTTCATGTTTGCCTCTTATTTTCCAGCGGGTCATCCTGTGATATCATTCTAACTCACGTCTCTCCAATTCCCGTTCATGCGGCCTCGTAGTCGCATCACCTCCGTAGCTTTCGTCTGACATGTAGAGCTCCTCCGCAAGTCATTCGTCCGGCGACGAAGGATGAGTGCCAGAATCGGAAAACGACCAGCGAGATCAACAAGCTCTCGGGGCATAATCTTGCTTGCACGTGCTGTTGGAGTTGAACTTTCTTTGATCCATTCAAGCCCATCTTTAGTGGGACGGGCTTATGGACATGTTGGTGGGCTAGTGAAGGTGAAGCCTCTCTTAAACTCAATTCAAATCCTCTTCTCCTTCGTCTCATTTTCTTCTTCTTTTTGGGGGAAAGAGACAAGGAAAAACACCTCACTCACGGAAGGAAAAAAAAAAAAAAAATCTTTTTGCACAAGCACGCCATGGATCAATAGCTGGAGACGCGTGGCAAGTGAAATGAGGCTGGTCATGGGGACGCATTTGAAAATCTTTTTGTCCACCTTCCCGTCCAAGGTCAGAATTGATTGATAGTGCCGACTAAAATAGCCATAATTTTTTTTATAAATTAGAAAAAAAAAAAAAAAAAACCCACCGACTGCTGAAGTGGGCGGTGACACAAAACCCTAATTTTGAAATCCGGGTTGGAGTTGTCGTTGAGGTGGGGGGGGAAGGGAAGGAAAGAGAGAGAAAAAAGCTTTAAGGGAAGTTGATGACCGACGGGCCCATTGAACCCAACAACACCGGGGCGAAGCTTGCCTTGTGCGGGTGGACTTTGGTGCCAAATTTCGACCCCACTTTCATGTGGATCGCATTCACACAACCTCCAATTCCTCATTTTTAGCTTACTTATATAAAAAGATGATATATCTTCGGGTCGATTGGACCTCAAAATCATCTAAACCATGTCCCGTTTCCAAAACCCGTTCTTGACCAATGGATCGTCGCCAATCAAATCAATCATGACCCGATAACCATAATTGTCTCTTTTCGTGAAGGAGTGAAAAAAAGGGATGAAGGGATCTCAAAGAGGGGGGGATGGGATAACATCCCATGTGATGACAAAGAGGGAAATTAACCCCACATCGCGTCTTTTGCAATGATGATTCTCGAAGGATGGAAAAAAGATGGGACGAGTCTCCCGTGTTGCCATGTTAACCAAATCCATCCTTTTTGTCCCCCTTTCCTTGAAGATAAAAAAGGTCCTATGAGCTTTAGGTTTGGACAAGTGAATCCCGAGCTCGTAAGATAAATCGGCATAGAGGGCCAATTCGTAGGGAGATAAGTATAACAAATTGTGTTGATTTAGAAAAGTTTTCGTATGTCATGTGAAAAAATAAATGGATCGTGAGGACCGGGATTCTATACCTTTTTTCTTCTTTCCTTGTTAGTCTCGCTTTGGTGATGACCTACAAGCCAAGGCGTCAATGCGTGGTCCAAACATGATGTATTTATCTTTGTTGGTGATGCAGTGGTTCCAAAATGTAGGTGGGACAACTAGGTGATAGAGAGTAAAGGAGGAGTCATGTCTTTTGTCCCCTCAACTACTATGGATGCCCTAGTATTCGTTTCTTGCTTGTGCAACCTTAATTTAACCTGATGTAGATCTATAATTGACATGTTAGGAAATGGAGTATTGCACTCTGCTCTTACTTTTGTTTAGGCTAGGTTCCATTTTGTAGCCTTTTCGCCCTATCTTTTCTTATATAATTTTATCGAATGAATCATTGAATTAAGTTGCTCAATTTATAATACGTTACAATGGCTAATTGTTAAACACGACGTGAGTGATAATAAATCTCGAAAATGAGCGATCTTCTATAAAAGTAAGAGAAAATACAAATCGGTACTCTTTCAAATCAAATTTTTTTTTTATTATATTAGTAATGAAAATCATAAGTACGTGTTATAAAAGAAATTTGATAGTGTTAATGATTGGCAACTAAAGGCTTAATTGTACAAATCGTACAACTTAGAAGCTCAAAGGCACCATACGTGAAAATAAGTTAATTAGAAATCGATCAACAACGATTTGAGTGAAAAGATAATATTTGTACTCAATTTATTATTTCGTTCTTAGCTATCGCATGTGGGGCGCTTTCTTCGTGAATGGTTTTAGTAGGACGAGGATGTGATGAGTTGGGGACAGCTGTCAAGCTACCATTGGAAGAAGCGGAATTCCGATGTTTCGAAAGGAGAAAAAAAAAAAGACAAAAGGATTGTCAACTCGAGCCGGACCAAAATGTCATCATTTTTCGACCACCCAAAAAAACCAAAAAAAAAAAAAAAGAAGAAGAAGAAGGGAGACTGAGGGGAGGTGCTTTTCTTTCGTCCACAAATAGCCCCGTTCCGATGAAAGCGAAAGTCGCGAAATCTCCCGCGCCGATTTCACGAAATAGAGAAAAATAAAAAATGCAAATGACACGTGGCAATTTACAATGGAGCCCTGTTGCTAAAGTGGGTTGCAAAACCAGTGATGCTGGACAATCCCAATATTTTTATTCCATGTTTTGTTCACATCTTCTCGAAGGAAATTTCAAAAAATGTTGGGATACAATCCTCCCCAAGTGATTTTTTTGGTCATTTGGGTTTTTATTTTTTTTAGAGCGCATTTGATAACGCTTTTATTTTCGGAAATAATTTCTAAATATTTTAAGTTAGTTTGATAACCTGTCCAAAATTTCAAGTCCAGAGAATAAAATTGCGTTTGTACTTGTGTTCGAAATTTATATTCCAAATCATTTTCTTTTAAATTTTTTAATAATTTTATTACTTTTTTTCCTTTCTTTCTCCCATTCTTCTTCTTCAAGTGATCAATCGTCGGCCTTGGGATGACCTAAGAACATGGTCGGATGAGGGCTGACGACCTTATCGAAGCGTCGACGACCCTTGGCGAGGCCAAGCTCACCCAGTCGCCGACAGGGCTTGACCTCGCCAAGCCATCGCGAGGTCAGCCTTGCCTCATGTATTTTAGCTGCATAGACTAGTTTTTTTTTTTTTTTTTGGTCGGTAGCTGCATAGACTAGTTGATTCGCATGTATTTTAGCTAATTCACCATTTCTAACAAACCCACACTCGTTTTAGAAAAGTGCACATGCTGAAGCATGGTTGCAGAAGTGGTGCCCGAGCATCTCATCAATCAAATATGTTAAGTGTTAAGTGACGAGATTGATTTTTTGTTGCAAATTTTGATCATACGATAAGATCCTCTTTCAAATGGTTCTAACTAATATTTTCAGAGTTGGGTGGCATTTCTAGTGTTTATCTCCATTTGATCACTTTAAAATTATTTTTACTGTAGAGTAAGATTCATTTGCGCTCAATAAAATTTAGTAATCATTCAACCAGGTTATTAAATTTCTAATTTTCTTACTCAAAGTAGTGTACTTTTTTTTTTCTACAATTGACGTAGTTTTAGATTGGAAATCGGCAAACTTACTAATAAAATGTTCAATGACATGGACCCACATTAGCAGTTCAATAACCCTAAGTCCATTTTCACTAGAAGCCATTCATTACAGGAAAAAGAGAAATGTTTTAGTGTATCAAGTAATTTATTTGATTTAAAGTAAATTTTTTCTTTGATAAAACTGAGAGGCATGAGTGCGAATGTTTAATTTTTCATAGGTCCATGAAACACCTCGCAAACTCTACAAATCAATCGAATCTAACCTTTTGACCTACTTGCGTGGCAATTTTAAATGTGGCAAGCGAAATCCGAACATACAACCTCCAGTTCTTGAATCGTACATCTCGGAGCTCCAAACGACTATGGCATAAACTGAAAGTTTATTGTCACGATTACTGAAATTATTAAAATCTCAGCGAACACAAGTGGATTCCAAACTCCAAACACTACTTGAGCAGTACCGGGCGGGTGGACAGGAGTACGTGACGGGGCATGATGACGGTGCGGTTGGCGGAGGGCACGACGGTAAAAGCGCCCGCACGAAAGCAACATAAATGGTTCATAATCTCCGTCAAATAATTACTCAACAGAAAACCCAAAAAAAAAGAAAAGAAAGAATGTACGCAGAAATGGCTCGCTGCTTCGGCTTCACGACTCCCCCACCACCACCCCCACCCCCACCGCCACTGCTTTAATTCCCAAAGAAACCGTTAAATGGTCTTCGATTGATTGCTTAAGGCAAAGGAGTGGGAATAGTCTGACTATTCCCCCGATCGTGCCACCCGGATTGACGAAACTGCCCTCGCCACGAGAGCGATGTTTTCCCTTTTGATTGCAGTAGTACTACTGATGGCGACGTTCTTTTGGGAAGGGGGTGGGGGAGGGAGAGGTGGGTTTGTTTCCTGAGATGGCGAGATAGTGGGAACGTCGTCCGCTGCCGATTTAGCAAAATGGGTGGTTGCCGATGCAAAAGTTATTGTCGGTGGAGTCACTAATGATGTGAATTCGATGAGCCTGACATCATCGGTTAGCGTCTAGATTAAGTGTACGCGAATCACGTTCATCATTAGATCATAAAGATTTCATCTTATCCCACAGTATATATAAAGTGAGCTAACTTATATTGGGTTTAATCAAGATTGCTTTTTTTGTCACTAAGATGGATCGTCATTCGATTGCGCCCATTAAATTGGCTCAAAATTGCACCAAATGCATGTGGGTTTGTCGATATAATCCTTTTTTTTTTGTTGGTCTATGATTTTTTTGATGTAATTAGTGGGGTAAATGTGTCGAAGAATTTTAATAGATTAGTTTCATCAATTGAATGACCACAGTTAATGAGATTCATTGAGTAGAGAAATTAATGTTAAGTAGAGCGACTGTAGCATATATTTTGAATGATTAATTTAAAACATATATGGAAACTTTTCAATTTTTCCAAGTTCGAAAATTCTCAAGGTAATAATATGCTGTATAATTTGTGGCAGGCGAGAAACTTTTCTTTTAGGTAAATTAGTAATATATCATTTTAGAGGTAGTAAACCAAAAAGAGAAATTCAAATTTTGAACACGCTCTCTCATTTCTCAGTCAAAACGATGGAAAGCAACGGGCTTTCCTCCTTGACGCGGGCAGAATTCCGGGCGCCGCTGTTGGATGTTTACTGGGAAATTTTTGAAAAATGGGGAAAAATGTTCAAAAAAAAAGGAAAAAGAAAAGAAAAGGAGTTGCGTAGGCCGGGGCATTTTGGTCATTTGGGAATCTGACTGGAGTCCTTTTTATCTTTCAAATTTTTGGCAGACAGAGAGAGAGAGAGAGAGTGTCCCGAATTCGCACAAAACAGAGCGTTTGTCCGAAGCGCAACCCAAAAAAAAAACAAAAAAAAAAAGGAAGGGGAAGGAGAAGAAGAGACGCACAGTTGGGTTTTTGGTTTCTCTCTCTTCCCAGCTCCACCACCACCACTTTCTCTCTCTACTGTATCTTCAAGGTGTAGAGAGAGAGAGAGAGGGAGAAGGAGGAGGTACATTTGAGAAACGAGTGAAGCAAAGATAATGCAGAGTCACTGTTAGGTTAGTTCCTCGAAGGACAGGTTGCTGGTTACTCCCGGAGTTCAAAAAATCCACTCCGAAGGAGGAAGGGCCGGTTCATCGGCGCGCGCGATTTGGATCAACGGCGAGCAGCCGCCCCCGAGCAGGTGAGCCCGATGCGCGACGCCGCCTTGGCGATGGGAGCGAGCAATCGGTGGGGAAGATCTCACTCGATTGCCCGCGTCGGCCCGGGTCTCGAGCTCCGATTCGGGGGTTTCGGGAGCTCGCATTTCCGGGTCCCGCGTGTCCGCACGTGTCGTCGGTCGCTGTCCGCGGCCTGTCGATGAGTTCGAGTCGCGCTCGTTTTGTGGTTTTCTTGTCGGAATCAGATCTGGATTGTGTGTGGTGTCGTGGGGGTGTGCTGTGGGCGTCTTGTCTTGGGCCGGGAGCTGGAATTTTTGCTGCATTTTGCTCGTCGATGGATTTTGATGAGATCTGTTGTGTCAAGATTGGTTTTTTGTCGGCCAGCTCGAGCAATTGCGTTTCTATTTGGTCCAGTGGACAGTGGACTTGCTGAATCATCTGTTCCTCTGCTCGGGTCGTGTGTTTTATGTTTGATTGCAGTTGCCTGGTTTGCTTGACCTTTTCTGTGTTGTTTATCGTCTTCGACTATGCTACATTGTGCCTTTGAGGTGCTTTTTTGGTTTTTCTGATTATGCCGACGGCTACAGGGATCTAGGGGCGGGGATGTGTTTCCTGCTAAATGAAAGGGTGGAGGATAAATTGAGTGGATAAAAGCCTGGAAGAATGAAGTCGGAAATGCCTCTTGATCATGCTGTCTTCCAGCTCTCGCCAAAGCGTTCACGGTGAGAGAGTCTTTCGATGGTTTTATGTAATCTGTTTTTCGATTGTTGGTGCTTTTATAGTTGCTTTTATAGTCTTGTTATACAAATGTTTCCTTTTTGGGTAGGTGTGAATTGATTGTTTCTAGCAATGGGAATTCTGAGAAGCTGGCATCGGGTTTGGTAAAGCCATTTGTAGCGCATCTAAAGGTTGCTGAAGAGCAATTTGCCCGGGCGGCACAGTCGGTAAAACTCGAAACGAGAAAGCATAATGATGGGGAAACATGGTTCACAAAGGGAACTCTGGAGCGGTAATGCCCATGTCCCTGTGTTTATCAGCCTGCTAGAACAACAGTGGTGCTGTAAACTTTCATAAAGTTGTTGGCATCTTTAATTCTGTCGGCAACTGTTTGGTTTCAGGTTTGTTCGCTTTGTTAGTACTCCAGAGGTCTTGGAACTGGTGAATACATTTGATGCAGAAATGTCTCAATTGGAAGCAGCTCGAAGAATCTATTCAATGGTAATATACCTTTCATCTTGGTGTAGAGTTTTCATGATTTAAATGGGAAGCCAATATCATTAATCTAGCTGACTTCCAAAACTTACTGTCTCAGGGGTCTAGGGATCATAATACTGATGCCTCAGGTACGTCGTCCACCCTAATCAGGCTTGGCTTGATTATTCTTAATTCTGTTGGATATCTGAGCACAAATACTGAAATAGATTTTTTTCTCTCCATGTATATGGATCTATGTTTCCCTTCTCGTGAATTTCCGGGGACCATCCTTGGATATTTATATAGATCCAGCTTTCTTTGGGGGATGTTCATGTGACTGAGTGGCGTGATATATGCAGTCACTTAACTGCAGCAATTGCGATTCTTCTCAAGTTTCTGCATTTGCATGTCCCTGAACTATATAATTTGTTTATGAATTCCATCATGTAGTGTATATAAGTACTGAAGAGTTTGGATCAGGAAATGGGAATATCGTGCCGAGCAAGGGTACCAGAACGCTTCATGAAACTTGCGTGAAATATTTTAAGCCAAAAATACACTTCTTCCTTTGTCAGTCTCATCATCTCTGTTGTTTTCAAATATAAGTAATGTTGATTTCCCACATCCAAAAGGGAAGTGAATTTTGCCTATCAACATATGATAGGCAGAGATTGTGCAACAAATTAGTCACAGAACTCAAAATGAGTCATCCTTGAAAACAATCAATATGGGATACAATCTCCACAATTCATCTTGTAGCACTTATAATTGATACAGGTTGTGAAGATGCACATTGTAGAAGTGTTTAAGGAACTTGTTTAACAATGTTTGAAGCTAATTGGATTCTCAATGCTACAACTGAAAAAACTAGGATCTGATGGGAAAACAACTGCTTTATATTTGAACTTTATTTATGATACATTCTTTCTGCAGGTGGCGATGAAGCAGGAATCGCAGCAGCTGATGCAACAAAGTAATTGTCTTTTCCTCAATTTATTAAAAAGCCAACTGACTGAAGTTATTTTTCTAAACTTCTGTAGAAAATCTCACTGAATCTGCATTAATAATTAGTGTAGCTTTGCCTGTAGAGTTGTTCTATATTGAACTTGCCGAAGTATCCCATGTCGATTGCTTAGGGGTTTATAACGATGTTGTATTATTGTAGTATCGCTCCACATAATAGCTTGCATCATTGGGCTGGATATTTTAACATAATCTCAAAATCAAGTTTCAGTTCTTCATGCCCCATTTAATGTTTCATTTTGTTTGTGGTTCTTTTCATTTATCTTAATCGCCATTTTTTCAACTCTCATGTGCATTCTTTATATGGTTTGATTTGATTTGTACGTGTTGAGGAGTGTTAAAGTAATTCTTGTTTATTACTTTACAAAAAAAAACCAATTCTGTTAACATTTCTAGCCCGAAAGCTTAATTATAAGGTGGAGAGAGACTACATGAGTGTAGATAATAAACACCTCCCTCACCATCTAATTTTGTTGCTCAATCATAAATTTCCATCGGTTTCTTTTGTATTCTTTCTGTGCATGGCAGCCACACTGGATCTATAATAGTTTCTGTTTGGGAGGGATTGTGGGGGTAAAGTTACATGTGCTTATGTCATAATTAATAAAATTCATTCATATCAGTTGCTATTTTCCACAAGTATTACTAATTTTATTTGAAAATTTGCTCCTCGAGAATTTTACAATTACATATAAAACACCTCGAAGAATAGTTTTTGAATATCTGTTTGTACATCATTTTTGTTGGAAGTGGTCATTTAATTAGTTATCCAAAGGAAATTTAATTCTACCAAAGTAGGAGTGGATTCTTTGAATATTACTAATTGTAAGGCCCCCTGTAATCTGCTGTTGATGTCAGCCACAAAAGAAAAGGGGCATTTGGGGAAAAATTCCTCTTCCAGATTTTTCACACATAGTTATCTGTTCCTTTGTGAAATTGTTTAATTTTTCCCAATGACTTGGATTTTCACAACATGAGCTTTAACATGTTTGTTACAAGTGATTAATCTCCAAGGTAAATGGAAACAAGAATAGCTTCACTTTTTGTGATGCAGCTCTGGTTCATTTATTTTACGGAGAGTACTCTTTAGTAGATATTGATTAGTCACACCAAGTATGGATGGTAGCAATCATCTTAGCCTATGGTCTTTATTTTTCTGAAATCCCATAAAGTCTCTTGCTAAGTTATATAGCTACTGTCGAATATGTGCATCTGTCCATTCATACACTCAGCTGTACATATGCTATTCTGTCATGTGCATGCATGTTTTGATTGCATGAGAAAGCTAGTTGCACTTTTTTCAAACGTCATTCTATTTCCATTTCCTTTTTCTAATTTCTTCTAATTATTCAGGAAGGAACTTCTAAGGGCTATTGATGTACGGCTTGCTGCAGTTAGGCAGGACTTAACCACCGCATGTACTCGAGCTTCTGCTGCTGGTTTTAACCCTGATAGTGTCTTTGACCTCCAACTCTTTGCGGATTGCTTCGGAGCTAATCGACTGAAGTAAGAAACTACTTCTACGTGACTGATTCTTCTGGCATATTTTTATTGATCTAGGCCAGTCTTGAGACTCATGACCCTATTGATGCCCCATAGTCAGAATGCTCATGTTTTTCTTAATCTTGTATTTTCCAATAGTGTTATCATGTGTGTGAAGTTTCTCAGTTTGAAATGCTTCCTATAGAAGCTGGTGGAATGATCTAAACATTTAGTTGGGAGTACTATGGTAGCTTTCTGGTCCCTTTGTTTTTGGCATAGATACAGCCATTTCTTTTCTTAGCTTTTTGAACAGCTCACGACTTTTATGTTTCCTTTGACGTTTTGTCCTCCTTTCCACACATATAATTTCTACAAAAAGTGCATTGAAGCGTTATGTCGGTGTTGAAGGGCTCTGCTTTATTTCTTAATGACATCTTTGCAAACCTGAGGCTCTGTATTCTGCTAAATGTTTGATTAATGATGAGAAGCCTTTGCTGGAAGAAATACAGTATTTAATTGCTGAGTTTAGAACTTTAGCAAAGAGTATCATCCAAAATTGGGGTGTTGACACTTATGCCCCTACACAAAAGATTCACATTTAGTGGCCTCACAGATTCCATCCACAAATGCACAATAAAGATTATGCTGAAGTATCATGTAAAGAGTAGAAGTTATCTATGGTTCCCATGACTTTTAAGGGTTTCTGATATAAAAAATTCCAATAGAGGTTTGTCTGTTTGATGGAGTGGGATTTCCCACTTGATGTGGTCATGAGCTCATCTTTTCAGCTGTTTTTGTTTATTTATTTCTGAGGATAAGAAAGCACCTTTGATCTTTGGCAAGGCAGAAATTTAGAAACTCTGATGTGTTCCATTGTCCTTGTGAAAACCTTTCTCCAAGCAAGGATAGAGGCCTCGGATGGCTGTACTGTTGTCTGATGTTGGTGTTTGCTGGGTCAGTATATATGTGCGCTTAATCAACTGAGACATTTCTCACTGTTACGATCATCCACTTCCTGCAAAATGCATGTGACTCAATTTGGTTGACCGGTACAAAATCCTAATTTGTCCTGTCGTCTCCAAAGTTTGTACTTGCTTGATTTTTATGAAGAGAAGTCCAGGGCAGAAAGAACTGCCATCATCCTAGTTTAGAATCACAAGCAGCCACGCAGATGCGATCGTTGATATAATGTTGGGGTTGTAATGATCTCAGAAGTCAGGGTACCACATTTTATGGCTGGGTCTTGTAAAGTGATTAAATGTTTACTTGTGCAAGAACAGCTCTCAACTTCATTCTTTTTTCTGCTTAGTAATTTTTCTGTTATAATTTGTTAGACAGCATACTTCTGCAAGCATGTTCATACTTCTGATTCCTTTCAAGTGTTTTGATTACAAACTATGTTTGACTTGTGTAGTGAAGCTTGCTCCAAATTCCTGTCGCTGTGCCAAAGAAGGCCAGACCTGCACCCCTTGTGGAAGTCAGGTGCTGTTGAGAGAGGAATCAGATCTTCATGTGAATCTGACATGTCCCTTGATGATCCCACAGAAGATCAAACTGCACCCTCTCGGCCCCTGTTAGTGCATTCAAACAGACACTCGATTGACCAAGAGCTATGTGCTGCCCAAACCATGGGAAATCAGTCAGATCAATCAAAAGCCTCTGCTAGTCAACAGACCAAGGCCTCCACTGCATTTCCTACTCGAAATGATAATTCGAACGAGAAAGACATAGAAGCGAAAGAGAAAAAAGATGAAGAATCACCACCCATCCAGATAAGTCAACCAGGTAGGCGTCTCAGCGTTCAGGACCGCATAAATCTCTTTGAAAGCAAACAGAAGGAGAATACTAACAGTGGCAGTGGTAGCAAACCTTCCGTGGGCAAGTCTATCGAGCTGAGAAGGCTCTCCTCTGATGTTTCGTCAGCACCTGCTGCGGTTGAGAAGGCTGTGTTGAGGAGATGGAGTGGTGCAAGTGATATGAGCATTGACTTGAGTGCTGACAAGAGAGAGAACAATGGCGAAAGCCCTTTGTGTACGCCCTCCTCAACTTCTATTTCTCAGGAAAAACATACCGTTTCTTCTGCTTTGTCTGAGGATAGAAACGAAAAGGTTTTGACGGATAGCACTGGTTCTTTTAATAGTGATAGTAAGAGTGACTTGGTTAAATTTGGCGATGCTGGACCGAAAGAGCATGCTGAAGTGCAGAGCACTGTCTGCTTATCAGGAAAAGAAGATGAGACAGATGGTGGAAGCACCGGTCTGAAGGATCTAGCAAGTTCAATGACCCAAACTAGACCCTTTACTGGTAGGGTACAGCAGATAGGGGTAAGCAGTCAGGAGGGTGCAGAAGAAAAGGTTAACTCCTTAGCAGGAGGTGAAGGTGGTAGAAACATGGAATTGGCGGATGCTGAGGTGCAACTGATGGGCTCTGCATATAAAAGGGAAGGAGCTGGGATGAAAAACCAGGCTGCTTCCAAGAATAAGACTGGAGGTTCCCTGAGCAGGGTTGGGGATGTGACATCCAAAAGTAGAAGCGGGAGTGGAATAGATAATCCTGTCATAAAAGATCCAACGCAGGTTAAATCCCATCCTAGGGGTTTCCATAGACATTCTCGATCTTTTTCTGGGCAAATTGAAGGTGGTGTAGGACTTAAAGCTAGAGAAATGCAAGACAAAGGAATCAGTGGGGATCGATTGACAACTCAACCAAAGTGGAGATCCCTTACTGGGGAATCTGAAGAAGCAGCTACGGACTTGGTGGCACCTGTGGAGGTGCAAACCATGGCAGAAGAATCTCATATCCCAAAACTGAAGTTTCAAAAGCCAGTTACAGCTGTTTCTGAACAAATTAAGAGGTCTCATTCTGAACATATTAAGAGGACTCAAGGAAAGAGGGATGAGGGTGGCTCCTCATATGTGAATAGTAAATTACCTTTTCCCAGTAGAAAGGCTCTTGAGAGTCAAGAGACGTTGACTATGCCTTCATCAAACCCAATGGAGCAAGTTCAGAGGGCACGGCAATCTAAAGGAAACCAGGAACTCAATGACGAGCTTAAGATGAAGGCTAATGAGTTGGAAAAGCTCTTTGCAGAACACAAGCTTCGCCTTCCTGTAGATCAGTCCAGCTCCGCCCGAAGGAGTAAACCCACTGATTCCCAGATAGAACCAGTGGCATTGCAGCATAAGAAATCAGCAGTCCAAGAGATAGCTCCTGTTAAACTGCCTGAGAAGAACTTAGCAATTGACTTAAGTGGGAATTCAGATAAGGTGGCAGACTTCCATACACCTCCGTCGATGAAGATGTTGGATAATCAGGGCACCGATACTCTCAGGAAGACCTTTTCTGACCTTAGTTTCTCTGATGATTCTAGAGGAAAGTTCTATGAGAAGTACATGCAGAAAAGAGATGCAAAGTTGAGGGAAGAATGGGGATCTAAAAGGGCAGAGAAGGAGGCAAAATTGAAAGCCATGCATGATAGCCTTGAGCGAAGCAGAGCTGAAATGAAGGCTAAGTTTTCTGGTTCAGCAGAGAGACGTCAATCACTCTCGAGTACTCATCAACGTACCGAGAAACAGAGATCTTTCAATATGCGGTCAAATGTGAAGGAGCAGGTACTAATGTGAATGAGTTTTTGAAAAACCCCAAAAATTATTGGTAGGTAAAGTATGATGGATTCTGCTGTATTAAACTTGCAACCAAAAAATTTGGCCGAAAATAAATTTTGAGGGACTAACTTCGGTGAAGTTTTATTTCTGATGTCAGCAAACTGATCTTGTTCAAAGTGAAGAGGAGGAATTTGAGGCATATCCAGATGATGGTGTTTCTAAAAGCAGCCAGATGAAGAAGCCTTTTCCAAATCGTAACTTGTCTTCATCAACTCCTCGCAATTCAGTAGCACCAGGTTCAAGGTCTTCAGTGAGAGCTTCCAACTCTATTTCTGGTAGACGTAGGGCACCGTTAGAAAACCCTCTTGCGCAGTCCGTCCCCAACTTCTCTGATTTCAGGAAAGAAAACACTAAACCCTCCTCCGGCATCAGTAAAGCACCAAGTCGTGCACAAGTGAGAAGCTATGCTCGAAGCAAGAGTAACGGCGAAGATTTGCCGCTTGTCAAGGAAGAGAAAACTCGGCGATCCGAGTCTTTAAGGAAAAGCTCTGCTGGTCCTGTAGAGTTTAAGGACATGTCTGCTTTGCATGGTGATGTGGATATTTTGGCTTCACTGGAATTTGATCAAGAACAGATGGATGTTCCAGACAAATTCTCAAAAAGTGGTAATTCAAAGTTTTTCCATGGAAAGGGTAATGGAGTGGGTCCTGGGGGAGGATCTAGCAGTGCAAGGAAGGCTTCAATGAAATCTGAAAATTTGATGAATGATCACGATTTTGATGACTCAGATTTTGTGGATGATGATATGGTTGACATGCCAAAAGAGGAAGACGATGATGAACCTGACATTGTAGCAGTCCAAGATTTTGCCAATGGAAATTCGAGGTTGAGCCAGGACTCAGATGATTCGGTGAAATCTGGGTCTGAAAATGATGACTCGTTGAGATCTATTTCTCATGTTGACCCTGCTTCTATTAGTGAATTTGCTGCGTCTGTGCCATCAAAATTCCATCCGACAGGTTTTCTAAAGGATTCACCCTGTGAAAGCCCGGTCTCGTGGAATTCACGTGTTCAAAATTTGTTTTCCTACCCCCACGAGACTTCAGATATTGATGCTTCCATGGATTCTCCAATTGGAAGCCCTGCATCATGGAACTCCCATACTCTGGGCCAAGCAGAGGTTGATGCTGCACGAATGAGAAAGAAATGGGGGAGTGCGCAGAAACCTTTTCTTGTTGCTAATTCTTCCTATACTCAGTCTCGCAAAGATGTGACAAAGGGCTTCAAACGGCTGTTGAAGTTTGGCAGAAAAAGTCGGGGGACTGATAGTTTGGTGGATTGGATATCTGCCACGACCTCAGAGGGAGATGACGATACTGAAGATGGAAGAGATCCTGCTAATAGGTCATCAGAAGATTTGAGGAAGTCAAGAATGGGATTTTCCCAAGGTCATCCATCTGATGACAGCTTTAATGAGAGCGAGTTAAATGAACAGGGTAAGTTTCCATGGAGTGTGACGTGACGTGTGACCTGATGGTAGAGAATTACTCCTTTTGAGGTCTCTAGTTTCAAATTGCTTCTAGGTTAAATTTCTGGTGGGCATCTTTTGGCTAAATATTATCATTTGGTATCATCGGTGGGATGCATGTCACCTGAGATTAGTTATTTTTTCTTTCTTAGTTTAATGCCATAGCTTTTGCTACCGGGGTTTCATAGGCTGTTAGGTTGCTATGAAGTCTAATTGTCATTTTTCGAGATTTGTATTCCATTTGGCATCTGTGATGTTGCTGCCGAATGTCTGATAGACTTGTCTGCTCATTTGCATCATGGATAGATCTGTAAGGAGAGGAGGTGAATGATATTCTGTGTTTTTGTTGATTATCTTACCAAATATATCAGATTTTCTGTGAAATGACCTTGTAATTCTCCCAAGAAAGAGTTTTGATTATCGATTTACCCTTTATTGTGTCATCCCAAAGCTAAATTACCAGGATTGTTTTGTCATTTCTGACTGCTGTGGGTTGTCAATTTCATCTATGTAAGAACTTTTTTTAGTGCATCAGAAACGGAGACAAGCTTCATGTGGGTTCTCAAGTTGATGGAATATCTCTCTTTTCTTGCAGTTGAAGCCTTACGTAGCTCCATACCAGCTCCTCCTGCAAACTTTAAACTGAGGGATGATCATGTATCAGGAAGCTCTTTGAAAGGTGACTTTTTCCACTGATAGCGAGACTTTTTTTTTCCTTTACTTAAGATTATATTCACAGCCTTTGTATATTATTTGCCTGTCCCAAGATATCTTTTCCTGTCTAAGTTGTTTTGACCCCTTGTTGTGTGGGATGATCCCACTTTGTTGGAAAGAGTCTGTCTATAAACTGTGATGGAAGAGCCTAAGGGGACTTACTCTTCTAAAATTAGATTAGCTCAAATGGACCTCAATTTGTGAGTCATTGTTCTTGACAGATTTATGAGAATCCTCGATTATGCCCCCAATTTTTTCAGATATCAATAGCCCAGCTGATTTTATTTCCATAGTGTGTTGATATATGAGTTGGGAAATTTGCAGCCCCCAGATCATTTTTCTCTCTTTCAACATTCCGGAGCAAGGGAAGTGACACGAAACCTAGGTGATCATCTGTAGTTTGTAGCCCAAGGGCATGCTTGAAATCGTCGAGGCGTCCACTGGAGAGGCTGCTGTCAGACTCAGATGCAGATGCTTGATATTGGCATGATGTGGTCTACTGTGTAAGATTCGTTACTATTTGAGTCATGTATATCTTTGTGAATGTCCGAAGACATTCTCGTGATTTGGTCGAGTTATTTAGGTAGTCACATGTTGAAATATGTTGTATATTTGTCTTGAACACGAGTACGCATTTTGGCGCAACTTCTACATGATTTTGGTAGTCCAGGGGCTTCCCTTTTGCCCTTTATATTCGTAGCTTTGTGTGATGTACATCAGATGGGACACTTGTTAGCGTCAAAGTCGTCAGACATTGTACCGAGATAGATGGTTCCGCGGAGCAACAGCTTATAAAAGATGAGGATTGTTTCTCTTTTTGACTTCTCCTTCCTTCCAAATCTGCTCCGCATTATTTGGTTTCGTACTTTCTTTCCAGTCTCTTACTTGGCTCTCTGATGGTACGGATATGATTCTCTTTGGCGTTGGTTAGCATAGTGTTTGACGAACTATGAAAAGGCGACGTGACATGATATAGTTGTAAAATATAGAAGATTAGTTGTAAAATATAGAAGATTTTGAAGAAGTGGTTAAAGGGTTGTTTTTCCAACTACTACGTGGTCCTTCAGCTTTATTGAATGGTTCTAGTGACCGTCTGAATTTAATCAGAACCGCTCAATAATTATTAGTTGACTAGCGGAGACAACCGTTCGATACAGCTTCACTTTATTAGATGGTGCACCTAATTGATATGCTTCATTGTCATATTATGCTCTGAATATCTAACGTTTAATTTAGTGTGCGATACGTGACATCCACTACTAGTCGAGTGGTTGATGGTCGAAAGCTGGAATTGGTCAAATTATTTGACTTCTTGAATCCACGAAAGAGAGTCTCTTGATACCTCACCCCTAGGGACAACATATGGAAACCATCAAAACGGGCAGAACCCATGCTTTTGCCCACAGCAAATAGTGTGCTTTCTACAATTGGAAGGGAGGAATTAAATCCTTTTTAGTGATTCAGACAGTTGAGTGATTTGTAAACCATCAGGATTTGAAAACAAGACCTTTCACTACTTTCCCCTTTTAGCCAACTAAATTACCGACAATTCGAAAATGAAGGCTTCTTCAGCGAATTGGAAAAGAGGAACGGGGACAATGAAGGGACACAGCAATGCAAACTGTCTTTTCAATTTGAAAATCGCATTACCTTTTCCATTTCAATTGATGATGCCATGGATGTTGTGAGTGCACTGTGCCCTGTTCTCGTCTATGAACCGTGGAGTGTGAGGAAAGGAAACTGGAATGTCCTCACCCTTCTTAAAAGAGATATCTGACCATATAACCAACCAGACTAAACTATCCGTTCATATGTAGTAGTGCATTAAACATAGCTTAAATGAGAGGAAAATAGCCGACATTTTTGGGGCTAAAATAAAAGATCCTTTCAAACTAATAAAATTGCCTTTTCTCTTCTTTCCTTTCTTTATTCTATTCTTTCTTTTTGAAGGCATCATTATTTTCTCTTGGCTTATAAGCCAAGACTAGTTGGTGCATTACGTGCCTGGCATGCAAAGTTAGAAGGATTCTCCGGTCATCAATGGCCACCACGACCAGAGAGACCTCCTCTGTTTCTTCTTCTCTGTCCGGACTTACCTTCTGAGTTCCTCTTTAACTTATCTCCTGCATTACACTCAGGTTCTTTGTCCGTACTCTTTCAGGCAGTATTCGCTTCCAATGTTCAGCATATTCTGATATTTGCAGCCTAATTTTGAAGGACAGAAAATTAGGTAAACTTTTTGTATGCATCGATTCATGCGGATGTGACTGGTCTTCTGAAAATTCGAGCTTCTGTTTTTCTCCTCCAGCTATTAGCGTTATTAATCATCATATATATAATCTTCTTGCTCCTATGGAATTTCCATGTCAAATGTGGCGCATGGTGTCCTGTATTAATATACGAATATGTTGGTGTATTATGTATGCGAGTGCATGCGTTCTTTGTGGTCATGTTCTTTCGAGCTGTTATTTGAGTCCAAATAGTTGGTACTCTTTCAGTCATAACTGGACTCTGGATAAAGTTTTGCTAAGTTTTTCCTTAAATGATTCCCTTAAACGATTTCTTCAGAATCATAACCATCTTCCAGCTCAAATTCTGGATGTTTGCTTGCTAACAGAAACCAAAAGACTGCTAATGTCTGGCAGGTTGATGTGCTTGTTAAACGTGCTTGTGCTAGTATGTATTAGCTAGGGAGCCTTGCAAAGGTAGACTTGTTCTGAGCTTGACCCAACCTACCTCTGCAGGAGATCTACTTTATTTCTGGGGAGCAAAAGATAAGATAAATGGCATCCCTTACGCCAGGAGTGCTTCTAAAGCTCCTTCAGAGCATACACTCCAATGTCAAAGTTTGTGGAGAATATCGATCAGTCCTCCTACAAGTCATTAGCATCGTGCCGGCCTTAAGTGGATCAGAACTGTGGCCCAACCAAGGGTTCTTTGTGAAAGTATCTGATTCCTCTCACTCCACATACGTCTCGCTATCAAAAGAAGACAATGAACTCATTCTGAACAACAAGCTGCAACTAGGCCAGTTCTTTTATGTTGATCGAGCCGAAGCAGGCACGCCTGTGCCTATACTTGTCGGGGTAAGACCGATTCCTGGGAGGAATCCCTTTGTGGGAAATCCAAAAGACTTGATGCAAATATTAGAGCCATCTGAAAGGCCTAGTCCATTGCAAGGTGAAGCGATTAGTAGCACCAAATTGAATGAGCAAACAGAAAGAAAAGAGAAAGATGAAACCGTGAAACAGAAGTTTGTTATCAAAGAAGAAAAGGTGGCCGTTGCATCAAGGTACATGCAGGGTGTTTTAGTGTCCCACAAAGTTGGTGAATCCGATTCAAATGGAGGGAAGGCATGTGAAAGTGAGAATGGGGGGTCTGGAAAAAGGGCTGGCTTAGCAAGATACAAACAGCAAGAGCTTAAAGATCAGGTTTGTATATGGACTCTATTGAGTCCAATCTATCGGTCTTATACAATTTCAAAGGCATCTGCCATAGTTCAAGATGACCTTCAGAGCTCTTAATATGCTACTGGTAAACAAAGGCGTGTTCTTATAAAACTAACGGAATGCCCTTGATGATAACTCCCATCATAAGTTTGTCCTGTTTTTGGGATTTGGAATTAGTCTGATTTGGCCTGAAAATGAATGCAACAGAAGTTAGAATTGTTCCCTTTCTAAAACTTTAGCTTCTAGGTATCCACGTAGGCGTACTAGGAAGTACTCTAGGAGTTTATATCAGATGGGGTAACGTGAGAGCTCGGGTGAAGCACAACTGAATCTGCCATCTGGCAAAGCTGTATTTCCTTTGTCAAAGTCACTATTCCTTCCAACTGTTTTCTGATGCCGTGATTTTGAAAACTGAGAAAATAAACAGTTTAATGATGCTAGCATTGCAGACACGTCCATCTACTCCTCCTAGAAGTCGTCCTGAGGCCCTTGCATTGAAGCCAGATGCTCTGATACCCAACATGAGGGATGCTGCTGCACCTCTGAAGAGCATGCCTAAACGTGCTATAAGTAAGCAAGAAAACATGCACGCAAATCTGCCTCCAGTCAATAAAGAAAGGATTTACTCCTCCGAGTCAATGACGTGGGCCTCTCTCTCTCCCAGCCTTTTGAAATCTGGAAAGGTACTCCTTTTTCCTCCTCCACCTGCTGGATTTCACTATGGTTTTGAGCAATTTTAACTGATGTAATTATCCAGTCCAGGCTCCAGCCGTCCGCGGCGTACGGGGCTTCCCTGGGTCACCAAAAAAAAAAAAAAAAAAATTATGCAGTCCAGGGACGTCTGAGAATTGAACTCATCATGGCCTTTGTCTGTTTTGACGGGCTTAAAAGAAACTGTTCTAGCGTTCTGCATAAGTACCAATTCCAAGTAGAGCACTTACCAACAGAAGCATGCTTTTGTCACAAGTTATTTGAAAAATGGGGATACACAGTCTCTGCGAACTTGCGTTATTTTGCCTGATAGTTCATTCTCATTTCTCTAGGAGATGCTCAAAAGGAGAAATGTTGCTTCTTTAGTAGCAGCAGAAGCCCAAAAGGAGGCATCAGCAGCTGGCACTTTGATTAAGTGCCTCAGGTAATTGTTGTTATTAAGGAAATACTTTTCGTAAGTTGCTGCATGTTCATCATTAAAATTTTTAGAGACCCTTTCGCTTGCCCAGCATGTTTGTGGATCTCTCCTCGTCTACTGCTGCAGAGGACCCCCACGGTTCGCTTACCAAGTTTTTTACACTCCATCAACTAATTGCCCAATTAAACCAGTCGACACTGCTAAGAAATACCGTGCTTCCGTTATCTTCTCATTCTCCCACTACAAAAATCGAGAAACCTAACAACAATGGAGTCACAACTCCTGGAAGAGGTATATTAAAGTCCTCAAAGCCTAATCTTGAGATAACCGTGACTGAGAAACTGGAATGGGCAAAAGGGGATGGTGCTAGAGAGATTAAAGAGATGAGACATACCCTCTTACAGGAAACAGAATGTTGGTTCTTAAAATTCCTGGAAGGAGTGTTGGACACTGGATTTCGTGCCAGTGCCCCTGAAAGCAAAGGCAAGGATGCTTTTGGACGACGGGCTGAGACAAAGAATAACCATATTGCTGTCACGTTATCACAGCTGAAGCAAGCAAGCGAATGGTTGGATAGATTCAGAGGCAAATTACAATCTCAAAACAACGGACTCCAATTGGAGACTGTTGATAGACTAAAGCAGAAGGTGTACTCTTCTTTGCTCGTACACGTCGAGTCGGCTGCGACAGCTCTAGAGACCCGATCTGATCGTGGTTAAAATCAGGCAAACTGGATGATGTTGTAAAAGCTTGTCTGCCTGCTTCTGCTTATGTATAAGTTATGACAATCAATGTGGCATTGCTTGATACTCTGAGAATCCAACCAATGTTATTGGTGATTCAGCTAACTCTATCTGATGTTCATTAAATTATTTTCCAATTCTTGAATATATACGTTTGAAGGGTCTCATATTCTAGCAGACATTTTCCTGGTTGCTCTCTCATATGAGCACAAGAAATGACTTTTACTGAATATATTTTCATGTCATGTAAACTCAAAACATCCTAAAATGAAATACCTTGCTAAAAAGAAATGTTACTTACCTGATAAATTTCCAGCATTTGCTCAATGTTATCATCATTTTGCTGGAGTCAAGATAGGAAAAGAAGCCAAGCTGAAGAGCCAGAGCACATGCATGGTTTTCTGTTCAGATCATCAATTCAAAGATATGATCAATTTCAGCATGTGCCCTGCTTCTCCAGCATGGCAATAACCTCTCCTCATTTGCCTTCTTCTGCTTGCAGGTCAAGGGCATTCTCTTATGCATCCAAGTTTTGAACTTTAAATACTAACAGAAAGTGACTAAACCAGCTATACCAAGTACACTTTATAGCTCAACATTGAAGAAAAAGGAAGAAGAAAGTTTTGATTTTCTTTTTTAGTTTCTTTTAGCGAATGTGGGATACATGTGAATAGATATAATACAAATCCATTAGTCGACAATGTTACTTAGGTGTCTGCAGGTGATTACAGCTTAGAGCTGATAAGCTGACATGGAATCCAGAGTGAAAACTCTGCAAAAATAGTTTTATGGGTGGGTGAGTGGTTGATCTGTGTGCCTTCGCTTATGGAATGAGCTCATGATCCTGATCACGTTGTCCTTGGAAAAAAGCAAAAAGCCATTGGCATGCTGAACTACCCGAAGTTGGGTGTAATGGCTGTTGAGAGTGCCCCTGACAAACTTTTAGGTGCCTTCGGAGCACCACATTTCTATCCACTCAAGCCGATCACTATGTGTCAAGTCTCACAATTTTTTTTCCTTTCAAAGAGATGATACTTTTCGCACAATGATTAGCTTGGGCCAAGGTGACGTGTGACGGATCGTGGTTTTGACATGTTCGATCCCGATATTGGTGAGTTGAGGATCCAATCAGATTCGAGCAATAGCATGTGGTGGCAAAAGAGGAGCTAATAGTTTTGAGTTAGATTTCGAGTGGGTAGGAGACAATTTTTTGGGTACACTAATCCATCCACTTAAGTGAATGTTTTTCATGAGCATGACTTTAAAGTAAGAGTTGTATGAAAATTATGACATCATTTGTTTTTGCTAGTTATCAACTTCTCCCTTTAGTTATGACAAAAAAAGAAAACTTCTCCTTTTGGCACAATGATAGTAACATACATAAATTTTTCTTTCTTGATTGAAAATTTTATTTGCATCTGAAAAACCTTTTTATTTTTTAACAAAGACGAAAAAAAGCTATACAATTTTAAGGGAGAATTATCAAAAAAAGTCTTAAACTTATTACAATTATGTCAATTCAATCATAAATTTTTTTTTTTAGGTCAATTTAGTACTAAATCTTTTGTAATTGTGCTAAATTCAGTCTATCCAACCAAATTTGGCTGGCCGATGATAATGTGGATGCTAGCTAGTGCCAATTGTCAGCCACTACCGATGTGGACAATTTTAAATAATATTTTATTTTTCTCAAAATTTTTATTTATTTATTTTATTTTTTCTTTTCTTTTTCTCTTCTTCCTTCTTTTCCTTTTTTTCCCCCACATTGGGCAAGGGCCGCAAGCCTCATTGGCCATCATGGGGGAAAAAGGAAAAGAAGGAAGAACATGAAAAAAGGGAAAAGAAGGAAGAAAAGGAAAAAAAGGAAAAAAGAAAAAAAAATAAAATATTATTGAATTGTCCACGTTAGCATCGATCAAACATTTACATGAGTGTCGATCAACCAAATTTGGCTGGATGGATTAAATTGACACAATTGCAAAAGGTTTAGAATTGAATTGATCAAAAAAATTTTAGAACTAAATTGACATAATTATAATCAATTTAGGACTTTTTTAGCAAATTTCCCCAATTTCAAAGTTCCTATCTATATCCTTCTTCATTTAGGCATCTAGTACTCCATGAAATTGAACAATCAAGATGTATTTTCATTCTATCAAGGAAAAATGATTAAAATGGTCCTTAAATTTTGGCCAAATATGCAATATGGCCTCTTAATTTTTAATTTGTTTAATATGATCCTCAACTTTACTTTAAAATGCATTATGATGTTTAATGTGATTCATTAACTTTTGGTTCATGTTCAATTTATCCTAAAAATGTATTAGTAGAAAAATATTTAATATAGTTTAGAGACTAAATTAAATATGTATCAAAAGTCTATAAATCACATTGAATAAATTCAGAAATCAAATTAATAAATTAAAATTTTAAGGATTACATTGCGTATTAGGCCAAACTACATGGACCATTTATATTATTATCCCTTCTATGAAATGAGCAAGAGATGCCTTAATCGAATTGTCTCCTATTTTTACCTTGAATCAATATTTCCTAAAACCGAAGATATGATTTCACTTAAGATAAAAATAAGATCATCATCATAATTGTGGAATCGTCTACGTTAGGTATTATACTGACCAACATTTTAAGATTAATTCTAATGCCTTCTCATTAAGTCCGAAAGTTTCGTACAAATTAGCTCTGATTGAGTATGATGTGAATGTATCATTTAAGATGTATTCAAAAGAAATCTTATTAGAGGGGAGATTTGACTGTCCATTATTGAATTATAGTGAGAATTATCGTGTCCACATGAACACATCATAATAAATGTTAATTTAAGTACATATGAAATGAACAGAAGCAAATATGAAGTGAACGGAAGTAAATAGTATGGTTAGATGATTAAATAGAGTACAATCCTATAAGCTAATAAAATATATATAAGTGGATTGATTTAGAACAAAAAAAAAAAGCTGGGAAGAAAACAGAAGACTAATATCTCTTTTGGAGAAAATTTCAAATAAGGGTTTAAAGTGAAAGCGTTTTCTCAAATAATGATTCAAAGTGGACATTGTTTCAAAATGGTACGAAGTTACTAACTTGTCTCAAACAAAGACCCCAATTCGCTAGTTGTCCAAATCTTTTCCGATGGACATATTCCGGCAATTAGAGCATGGGTAATTTTGTCCAAAAACTGTAACTAGGTAAAAAATAGGTTTCTCTGTAGATTTTTCTCCCGACCATATCAAAGAGAAGCTTTGCTTTCTTTTCTTCTGTGGATTTACGATCCCAAATCCTCAGCCTTTCATCTCCTCCTTCATTCACATCTCTCTCTCTCTCTGTCTCTCTCTCTCGCAGACAGAGACCCATTCATTCCATCATTTTGATGGCGCTGCTATGACTGGGGAAGCCATCAAGCAGGAGGACAAAGTACATATCGTTGTGCATGTGGTCGTGGTCGATGGCGAGAGCGGAGATTGGGCGGTCGAGGAAGGAGTCCGCGTGTCATAGCATCTTGTCCGGGAACTCGAACATGATCTTGCCAGCGAGTTACTTCCATCGAGGTCCTTGTCGTTCGCTCCCAAAAGACGATCAATCCCCTCTGCTCTCGCTCTCTCCCGCACACATTTTCTTCGCCATTGCTACTGTGCGATTATGTGATGCTCTTGATTCACTGTCAATTTGTCACATGAGTTGAGCTAATATTCCGGTTTGATGATTTTTGTAGCTCGACCCACTATTGTTGTTAGCTTTGCAATTAAGTTTCGTCTAAGAGGAGTTGAGAGGCATTGAGAGCAGAGTATACTATGTAAAACTCTTGCGATGCATCTGCCAATTATTGCACCTTTCTAACTAAACAAGATTGCATCAAATAAGGTGAAAATGGTGGCTGAGTGAAACTCTTCAGCTTCACATCTCGCTGCCATCGTGGTTTTCCATGAAATGCTAATAGCTTGTCGACACGCTGCTTGAACAAGCTGCAATAGCTATTCCTAGATGAACGAAGAATCAGATGCACCGGTTTAATAAACTGACCTTGGTGAAAACGAAGCAAATTAGAGGATGTTGAGAATTAATGAAGTTAACACTCCTCCGGTGCTTGTTCAAAGTGGCACCTAATGTGTATTTGAGTGAAACTCGCTGCGCAAAAAAATTCTTTTATTTACGATACTTCGATTAGCAAAAGAACTCATCAACGATAGGCTTTGCCAAAAATAGTTGGTTTTGGTTTGCTTTGAAAAGCAAACAAATTCTTCAATTCAAGTTATAAATGGAATACCGACCCAAAAAAAGAAGAAGTTATAAACGAAATTGGTTCAAAGCAATTACCAAAATTAATTTGACCTCGGTTGCAATTGTTTTATAAAAGCCCAGTATTAAATACACGCCTTCCTTTCCTACAAAGATTTCATTTCCAGCCTATTTTCTGGAGAAACTGATATTGCTATCAAGCCAAAAAGCTTGGAGGAGTGGCAAGAGAGGCCAAGGAGACGCTCCATGAGAAGCTCGATACACAGGGGGAGAGGATTCGAGTCAGATGTAACTTCTTTAATTTGGATCAATATAGATTTTCTTTTGGAAAAAATCAATTTGGGATCTTTCTGATTTAATTGGGAGAAAATCTATAAAGAGAATTCAAGATCGAAGAGGATTCTCTCTGATTTGGTTTGGTTGGAAGAAAAATCTACGCTGAGAAAATTGAAGAGCGACATGGGAAAGAAAGAAAATATGCAAAAAGCCCTAATATTCAATTTGGAATCTTTAGTTTACCCTTTTTCATCATTACAATTTTTGGACAAAAATGCCCATGCTCCAATTGCTGGAATAAGTCCACCAGCAAAAATTTGGCTAACCAACGAGCTTAGGTCCTCATTTGAGACAAAATTGGTAATTTCATACTCCTATTTAATACAAAATTCACTTTATAAGACTTATTTGATAAAACTACTTTACTTTGGGCTTTTATTTGAAAATTTTTCTTTCTTTTATTAGACTAAAAAGAAGAAAAATAAAGACGGAAAGCGAAAAATAACGCCCAAAGAAATCGCGGAAAATCTTATGTTTGCCGGGAAAAAAAAAAAGGAAGAGATGTAATTTTGAAACAAATGAAAAACGAACAAAACCACAAAAGGAAAAAAAAAAGAAGTGAAATTTATCACGGAGGAATCATCTTGTTTCTCTCTATTTTTTTTTTTTTAATATTTAGATAAAGGTTTATATTTTCTCCTTTTTTTTTTTTTTTTCCATTTAGAGAACGGCAGTTTTGTGGAGGCATTTTTCATTAATTAGCCAATTTTTGCTGCTTCTTGAGTGTCCTCTCCTCGTTCAAAAACCTAGAGAGAGAAAGAAGAGAGAGAGCGAAAGAGACGGAGACCGCAGGAAATTCATCGACGAGAGCCGCTCATCTCCGATCCGCCGCCGCGCGATCGCCGATCGATCCGGCCGAAGCCGTGCAGAGATCGGTAGGGTAGATTGCCGAATCGGGGGGGACCTCGCGGCCCGTGATCGGGATTCGGCACGGAGGTCCTGCGCGCGATCGGATCTGGTGGGATCGATTTCGAAGGGCGTAGAAGGAGAAGCAGGAGGAGGAGGAGCAGGAGGAGGAGAAGGAGGAGAATGGTGAAGCTCACGATGATCGCCCGCGTCACCGACGGCCTCCCGCTCGCGGAGGGGCTCGACGACGGCCGCGACGTGAAGGACGCCGAGTTCTACAAGCAGCAAGTCAAGGCGTTGTTCAAGAACCTCTCCAAGGGCCAGAACGAGCCCTCCAGAATGTCGGTCGAAACCGGCCCTTACTACTTCCAGTATCCTTTGTTCAAATTCATGTCTTCTTTTGTTGTTGTGTTTTTGGGCATTGATCTCTTGAGTTCCAAGCGGGAGGATTTTTGGTGATTCGCCTTAACCCAAGGTCTCAGCTACATCATTGAAGGGCGTGTCTGTTACTTGACCATGTGCGATCGATCTTACCCCAAGAAGCTCGCGTTCCAGTACCTGGAGGACCTCAAGAATGAATTCGGGCGCGTGAATGGGGCGCAGATCGAAACCGCGGCTCGGCCGTACGCTTTCATCAAATTCGGTAATCCTCTTGTTTCCCGTGGAATTGAAGTCGCAGGCTTGATTCACTTGTCATGCATTGCTTATACCGCGCCATGCTGCGCTTTGATTTTTGCTTTTCTCTTTTGCTGTCGAAAGATACGTTTATACAGAAAACAAAGAAACTTTATCAGGACACTCGTACCCAGAGGAACATTTCGAAGTTGAATGATGAACTCTATGAGGTCCACCAGATTATGACCCGCAATGTCCAAGAGGTACTTGGCGTTGGCGAAAAATTGGACCGTAAGTTTCCATCGTAAAATCCTCTCCATTACTCTTTGATGCATGCTTTTGGTTTCAAAAGTTTGGATTTTGAACTGATGCATTGCATTTTAGCATGTAATTACTCGTTTGCCAGCTGATAAGACAGACACATCTGGCAGCGAATTTTAGTGCTTTCTTCTCTCTATCATGTGAGTTGACATGGGATCTTGCTGAATCTTTATTGAAAGGGGCCAATTCCAAGATAATCTTGCATGCCTGGTTGAGGGCCTTCACTGGAAGTTTGTTGTGAAAGAGAGCTGCTTAGGCCAGAGGTCTCTATGAACTTGCCTCTTAGTCCACACTTTGTAGTTGATATATGTGTGGTGAAATGAGGGATGCTGATGTCCATGCTCTCAGGCTTCAGCAGTATGCTTTGCGGCTGCTGCATTGGGGGTAGCGCAAGTGCATCTCTTTCTACAACACTTTTTGTCTCTTGATAGACTTGTCTGACCACTTCACATGCAGTTCCACACTTGGGAACACCCATTAGAATGCATTTCATAATCATATGTCTGGAGATATCTCATGTATATAAATGTAAGCTATTTTACCAAAATTTTTGCAGAGGTCAGTGAAATGTCTAGTCGGTTAACATCAGAATCTCGCATATATGCCGACAAGGCCAGAGACTTGAATCGACAGGTGATCTTATTTGTTGACGTTGGAATTTTCTATATGTGTTGATGCATTTGACTGATTTTGTTACATCCTACTGGATTACTTGCTGTTGGTCGAATTGCAATCAAGGTTGATTTTTATTTGAATTGCTGTGAGCATTTGCATACGAAGATGTTGTATTAATTAAGTCAAGTGACTTCACAAAATAGCGAGTGGCAGTTTTCATTTCAGTTGACTTATAAATGATAGGTTTGCATTTTTTGGACTGAACAATTTCATGCTTGTTCTCTTCTTTAGGATATTTTGTTGATAGATTCATCCAACTCCATGTGGTATTCCATTGCTTTGTGCCCAATTGCTGTTATGACAATTTCTTTAGATAACTAATGATAGATCTATTGCTGAATTTCTACCACTTTTATGCAGGCACTAATTCGAAAATGGGCCCCAGTTGCCATTGTTCTGGGAGTGGTCTTCCTTCTCTTCTGGGTCAAATCAAAGATATGGTGATGTGACTACCTTGCCTGTACTTCTGTTCTACTGCAATGGGCTGCTGGGTTGCTGAGAGATTCATTCTCAACGATTTTAAATGGGGCACGGGATTTTCACAGAGAATCATATGTGTTCAAAAGTTAGTGTAGTTCTTCTAATTGCATTTTGTATTGGATGCTTCATTCCTTATGCAGTTGTGGCAATAGATTTGCCATGTTAAGTAGTGAATAGAGAACCCTCCCTTAAGACAGGAGCAACATCAATATCTTATTGTTGACAAACTAGTTGAGTGTTTTCCGTACAGGAGGCCGCGTATCACTTTTGTTCATCAATACCTATAATCATCTCTTATAGTACTGTTGGCTACAGCTTTATCATATTAAGATTATGTTAGGTTTCATGCCCCTTTTTTATCCCACCCTCTTTGTTTTGGTACGTACATTCTTTTGTTCTTACGTCGACATGAGATTAGCCGTGAAAAAGATGTTTTTGTGCAGCACTGATTAGAGTTCCAGCTGATGAATTTCAATTGTCTACTCTCTTGTTGCTTATGTATCGGATTCTGTTGGGCTCCTCTTTCGTAAGGAAACGCATCTTTTAGATTGTTTTGTTTTGTGAATGGTACTCAAATATCGAAAATTTTGGCGAAGATGAAGAGCAAAGTTCCATGTACATAATATTGTTTCCTATTAGACACTTTCGTGTTGTTATTTGCGTATGGATCAGAAGGCACAAGCCGGCAGTTTTAGGTTTGCAATCATGTTCGCTCGAAAGACTTCATTTTTTGTTGATCATCATGATTTTTTTTTTTTGTCTAATCTTATCCTATATCTATATCAATCCATTGTGTGTGTTGTGTGCTATGTCCTGATTGCAAAACTTCACTCCTCTATTTATGCATCCTTACCTCAACTCCTCAAGAAGGTAGGGAATCGAACTCCCCACCTCACTCCTTCCCAATGCCTAGTGTGCACCCTCGTTCCCATCGCCTTGTTCACCATGATGACTCTCCAAGAAATTTTTCTACTTATGCAAGTAGTTTTCCATTGAATTTGTTTGGTGGAAATAGTAGATGAAGATCGACTATCTTCTTCCCTTGACACCGTGGAAATTGTTTCTATGAGCCTCAGAATTGTCTCTAGCTTCGCCTACTGCATCAAATTCTTCCTTGGCCGTTCTGTCAAAATAGGGTTTGCATGTGTATTTTGATGCTGTGATTGATGAGAAATCGCATTGCTCAGAAGGAGTATATCATATTAGCAATAATCAACGCACTTCACAGGTTAGATTATGCGTCCTGACTGTATCTTTTCTGCTGGAAATTTGTTTACCTTGCTTCGCTGGAGTACTCTTATGGAGCTGCGTTTGATGTACTAATTTGTGGAGCTCGATTTTCTGTGTACTTTGTACCGAGCAAGTTGGAGCTCATGCAAGAAACTTGAGCACGCGTTGCTCTAGAAGGAGCAAAGGAGAACTGATTTTTACCTGCAAAAAGAAATGTAAGGTAGAGACAGTAAGTAATACAGGAAAGTGGGTCAAATTTTCCTCCCCCAACGCATGGATCATGCTAATTTACCTCAGATTATACTAGTTACGGTGGCGGTAGAGCCCCCTCATAGCTTGCCCCCAAACCCCGTAAAGGGGTTTTGGATGGGGTAATCAATGGGGCTGGAATTTTTTTCCAGGCCCGGATCCCGGTCTGTACCTAGACTTTCCTGGTGGTCAAAGCCTTTTAAGGACCTGTTTGGGTCCATGCCTGGTTCTGATGTGTTTTCCAGGGGCCAGGACTTTGCCCCCAACCCTATCTTTTTCGTGGGGGGGGAAACTCCCACTACCCCCTATGCACCGGGTTTCCCCCTAAAGTGGGGGGTGGGGGGTGAGTCCTCAACCCAGGACCAGGGGCCTTGTTATCGGGGTTGTCCCCCCGGAGCGCTGCAGTTTAAGGTCATGCCGAGGACCAAGTAATACAGGAAAGTGGGTCAAATTTTCCTCCCCCAACGTATGGATCATGCTAATTTATCTCAGATTCTAAGATTGTTCCAGCCTTACCTTAGTGTGAAATAGGGGTGTGTATCGTCCGGGCAGGCGGTTCCCGATCTAGAACCAGGAACCGCCCGCTAAGGATCGGTTCCGAAAAATTGGAATCGGGATCCACCCGTTTGTTGCATGGATCCACCCGGGAACCGAACCGCCGGTTCGGTCCGGTTCTGGGTGGATCCATGGAACCGATCTTGACGCGAAAAATTTTGGTTTTCAACATAGAACGGTCGCGAAACAATTTTGGTTTCCGGACCGCCGGTCCGGTCCCGGTTCTCAAGTTTTGAGCTCGAAATTCCAAGTTCCAATCTCAAAAACTAAAACAATAATTAATAGATGAATGCTCAACATTAAATAACAATTAGCTACACGTGAATGACAAAAAAAACTAAGTGCGGTGGGGAAAAAACCCTCAAGATGACTCATGGATCTACCTCATAATCTTCACCAACATCTGCCATTGTCGAGTCAATTTCCATGACTTCCGGAGGTGCAACAACAGAAGTTGCAACATCTTTGGGGGCCACATTTTCTGACAGAGAATCTGTCCATTGAAAGAAATCACAAGCTCCATGTCCCTGTGGGTAATCGAACTTCACCTATTGGGTAATCGAACCGAAGTACGAGTTTACAAGCGGAAGATGAATCGAGAGGCAAGCGGGAGGCCGATGATCGTACCTTGTTGAGTGATGGAAAAGGGGCTCGGTCGAGATGGACAGCAGAGGTGGAGGAGTAGTGGCTGTGGCGGGTGGCGACCGGCGCGATGGGGCAGGACAGCGGCAGCATCGACACTCGGGGAGGAATCAAAGACGAAGGGACTGAGCGTCGGTGAGGGGGCGGACAGCAGAGGCGGAGAAGCAGCGGCTGTGGTGGGTGGCGACCAGCACGAGGGGGTGGACAATAGCGGCGGCGTTGACGCTCGGGGAGGAATCAAAGATGAAGGGACCGAGCGAGGGGGCGGACAGCGAGGCGGAGGAGCAGCGGCTGTGGCGGGTGGCGACCGGCGCGAGGGGGCGGACAGCGGTGGAGGAGGAGCAGCGGCAGCGGCGTCGACGCTCGGGGAGGAATCGAAGACGAAGAGATTGAGCGAGGGGCGGACAGCAGCGAGGGGGCAGACAACAGAGGCGGAGTAGTAGCGGCTGTGGCGAGTAGTGACCGGTGCGAGGGGGTGGACAGCGGCTGAGGAGGAGCAACGGCGGTGGCGTCGATGCTTGGAGTCGGGGAGGAATCGAAGACGAAGAGAAGAGACTGAGGAAGAAACAGAGAGAGAACGAGAAGACAATGAAACCGGAAGAGATGAGACGTGAATTAGGGTTTTGTTTAGGATTTTTTTTTATATTAAAAGGTGCCGGTCCGATCCGGGTGGGCGGGCGGGCGGATCCGCCCATGAAACCGGAACCGGACCGGTTCCCTCAAGAACCGCCGGTTCCGAGCGGTTCCTGGGTATTTTTTACACCCCTAGTGTGAAACGATCAAAATTACTCACAAATTGAGTGTGAAGGGTTTAACTCTGCCGGAATTCTTTTTATTAGGGCTTGTTTAGTAATTATTCTACTTTTGAGAATAATTTTTGTTTAGAAATGATTTTTTATTTTATTTTGTTTCTTGAACGAGTTTATGAGCTTTTGAAAACATTTGGTATCTATCCAAAATTTATATTTTTAAGATAGAAATGCATTTGATAAGATCTCAAATTCTTTTGTAATTTAGAATTTTATTATATTTTTATCTTTTTTTCTTTTATTCTTCTCCTTCTTCCTCTTTGGTTGGTCGCCGGCAATAGGCTAGATGAGGCTAACAACCTCGTCGGAGCATTGTTGACTCTCACTGAGAGTCTCTTAGTGAGGCCGAGCCTCGTTAGTTGAGCTTGCTCGGTAGCTAGGCGAGGCTTGGTCTTGCCAAGGTCAAGCCGACGATCGGCCAAAGAGGAAGAAGGGGAATAAGAAAAGGAAGAAAGAAAAGAAGAAAAGAAAAGAGGGAGAAAAAAAAGAAAATGGACTTGATTCTAGAGTTGTTATTGAGAATTTTTTTTTTAATTTCTTGATTTTGTTTTAAATCTATTCCTACGAACAAATTTGTTTGGAGAGCAAATATTGGTGCAAATGATAACAATTTATATTCAAAAAAACAATTTCTTTTAAAAAATAACTTTTTTTGTTTTTACTCTCTAGAATGATTTCTAAGTAAAATGACGTGCTTGGCAATTATATAAAATTTTTATTTTCGGAATAGAAAAAGAATAAGAATCGAGTTTAGTTCGATCCACAAAAAGAATAGGAACGCGTTTGACCGTTGACAGTTAGCGGGTGGCAGCGATTGTTGATGACGGTTGGTAGTGGTTGCTATGACGGCCTAAGCGGCGGTGTGCGGGGAGGAGAGATAGCGGTGCGTCTACGCCTCGATCTCGAATATGCACCGGGAGGGGTGCGTCTCTTGTTTGACATCGCCTAGGGAGAGAGTTCTAAGTTGCCTTATAAGGCAATGCTCTCTCTAATTGTACACATGCATTTTCTTGGGGTAATATAGGTTGCCTTGAATATGTGTACGGCCCAGACTTGGGGCGTTACAGCTGCGGTTGGCGGGTGGCGCCAAGCAGTGGTGGCTGATGGATAGCACCTCGCGAGGAGCAACAAGTAAGAAGAAAATTTCTACTTCTTATTTCTGTTCCAAATTTATTTTTTAGATATTTTTCTATTTCGAGGAATAAAAAAATTAATTTATGTTACTAAATAGATTTCTGTTTTTATTTTTATTTTTCTGGAGCAAAAGAACAAAAGAATAGAGGAACAAAAAGGTTTTCATATGTTAAATGGATCATCAAACGGATTTTTTTTTTAAAATTCGGAATAGAATCAAGTATTATAAATAGGCTCTTAGCCTTTATACTGTCGACCATGTAAAACGTACGTGATGATAAACAGAGTTCCACTCTCTCGCACTCTGCTGGCATCTTGTGTGGGACGAAATGAAGCAAATCTGGTAAATGAAAGGGGAGAGGGGCAAATTCGTCATTTCACCTATTGGAAGAAGGGCCTGGGGGCATTTCAATTTAAACGATCTGACCGTTTGGCCTGACGAAAGGAAGGAATCGAGAAAATTTACACTATAAATTCTGAAATTGGGCAAAAAGCAAAAGCACCCAAGAGAAAAAAAGTAAGGCTCATCATCATCCATGGCGACCTCAGAGCTGCACGCGGCGTCCACGGCATACCAAAACTCCGACACCGACGAGGAGGACGAAGCGTGTTGTAGCGATTCCGACTCGGACTATGACCCGGACGATTCGGACGACGACGGCGGCGACGATCGGGACGGCGGCGGCGTTCCGGACGACGCTCACTCCCAGTTCTCGGAGCTCTCGATCAAGAACACGGCGAAATCGCGGTCAGTTTCCTCATTCGAAACCTCTCGGGTCCTGCGGTTTTGAATGGATTGCGGCGACTTTCATCGTCGCGGATTGGGAATTGCAGGGCGCGAAAGAACGTCGATTGCAGTGATGATGCTGCGCAGCCTCGGCTCCAGGCGAGCTTTATGGAGATTGATGAGAAGGAGGACGAGAGCGCAGAGACGGTTCTGTCGCTCGTACACGGTGAGCTGGATAGTTGCAGGTTTCGACTTCGTTTTCGTGTTTTCCGATTTGGTTTGGCTTCTGGACGATGCCTCATTTGCAAAGTCGACTTTTTTTTTTCGATTCGAGCGATCTTAAGCTGGATTGTGTTTTGCTCTATTTTGCCTTTTGTTGTAGCTGGGCAACTTGAGAAACTGAAAGTGGAGCAGTGCAAAGCTTATCTGAGGAAGAATGGTTTGAGGCTGACGGGCAACAAGGAGACACTCATTCAGCGGATCAAGGAACATATAGAGTAATTTCGCCCTCTTAGTTAAGAAAATATGTTGTCGCATGTGGAACTTCATGAATTCCTTTTAGTGATGATTACGTAATGATGTTGTAGGATCTTCACCGGTAAGGGGGAGGAGAAGTATCCGGTGTCTAGTTTTGTATTGAGGTGCAAAGGTGAAGCTCTATCTTTAGGCAAATGTACCTGAATTACAAATTCCTGGCTAAAAATAGCATTAGCTTATAAATTGTTTTAATTACAGATAATCTAGGTATGGTTCATAGCTTATGTCATATACATAGCACCAACCGAAAAACTGCCTTCCTGATCCCCATCATACACATTCCTTGTGAACCTGTGAGAGTATGAATATCAAGAAATGTTGCTTTAATGTGCTGCTCATCACCTAATATTTTACTTCTTGGGTTGGTTAATCATAAAAAGATAGCATCTCCGGGTGTGTGGGTGGATGATGCTACAAAATAACTTTCTTTCTATTTGTGTCATATCCGGACTGATAAAGGGGTTTTATGCAGGTGATGCATGCACAGGTGATGTTGTCATGTTCGAACAGAATGTCTATGAACTGTAAGCTCTCTGTCCTAGCAACTCATACAGAAGTGTCCATTAGGATTGTGCACAGTTGGTGCTAGAAGTTGTAGAAGCTTTAATTTCAACTACTATTTATTTGAATACTCTCTAGTTTAAATAAGATACTGATGTTTTGTTTTGTTTTTTTTTTCCCCCTTTGTTTTTAATGCGGTTCATAATTTTAGTCTTTATGTATCTGAAGTGCTTCAAAGTCATTGAATGACCTGTTTTTATCCATGTACCCAGAAAAGTTATTCTATCTTAACCTATGTCTTAAACAGAATGTAAACAGTCCTCATATAATAAAAATTTTCTGGTTAAAAAATTCTAATAAGTGCGAGCTCCATGATTGTGGATAGTAGTGATTCTGGTCATCGTACTTAGCCTTTGGGTTTACCCTGGTGTTACATTGAAATCAGCGAATGTCTGTTTAATCGCAAGTATGGATGTTTTAGGTTTAATAGCCAATATGGATAATTCCTGAATTTTGTGATCTGTCTAATTCAACCATCCCATTGTTGGTTACTCTAAACCTTACATTTGCTGTGTATCAAGCAAAAGGGACTTTGTAACTTCTTGCTATGTCATCTTTTCCGCTTTTGTGATTATGACATGCCTAGTGAAAACTGAAAACAATATATGTGTGTATATATATTCTGTTAATTTCAAAGTCTACCTTGACATAGTTTTGCCCTCAAACCCATTGCAACAGGACAAATAACAAGAGACGCATAATCAAAACAGATACTGCCCAAAAAAGTTGTCGTAGATCTTTGGCTCAAGTTGAATAATCTTACAAAATTGAGCAGGTGTTTCCATATTGGTGAATTGAAAAGATGATCTGCCAAATTTGTCTATTTTATGTTTCAGCTTGCTTTAGTGGAAATACTTGTATGGTTTGTACCCTCTATTTTGTTCCTCAGTTACTGACTTATTACTGGCACTTCCATTTTCAGATTTAACATAGCATCTCGGAGTGCCAGTGGTCCTCCATGTGGAAAGAGAATTGTAGCAGGCCGTATTGTCAAAGAAAGCTACGGTGCTGCTAAACAACAGCATACTTTCACTGTGAGTTTCTGCATACAAGGCGTCATGTAGAATTTCAGCGAACTCAAGCTTTTCCACTTGACTTTTGATTAAGATTAATCGTAACACTGTAGACTGCTAAAAGGAAATTAACTACCCGATATGTTATGATGGTTTGATCCCAGTGCAATGGGATCTTGCCATTAGGTTTAACTCCATAACACTACCAGATTTGACTCAGAAAGTTGATGACTTGCTCAATACGTCAACAGATCAAAGGATGTTAGAAAGTTCTCATCTCACTCGAGAATCAACATAGACTATTGATTTATATAGTGAATCTATTTGTCTGCACTAAGCATTTCGTTTCTCTACAGAATTATTCTTTAATGTGAAATCATTGGCTGTGTATTTCTTGCATTAATTTGTCTTTCATTTGTTCCATTCACTAAATCATCTCGTGGACTGTAGGCTTTTGTGGAAGGATTTTTTATTTTTCAATTAGTTTTTTATATGCCAAAGTATGAGATTAGTTCTTTCTCTTTCATTTCCTTTTTGTATTGTTTAAAAGGTTTTGGACTCATTGATCAGATAGAGGTTCTCTGGAGCAAAGGAGAGAAACCACTCCCTCCCCTTCATCCTCTGCTTATCAAGGGCCGAAATCTTTACCGTTACAAGACCATGAGACAGGTCCGAACCATATGGGAGATTTCTCTGATTGCATGCTGATAATGTAAGGATTCAGGCATAATAACACTGGTGTCAATTTCAGAGATGGGAAGATGAAGGAGAGAGGGCCAAAGCATTGATGGAAAAGCATGCAAGGGGCTCATTAGCAAGGTCCAATAGAGAAGCACGACTCCAAGACAAGGAAAGGAGGAAACCTAAGAAGGAAAGCAGGTATGGATCTTTTTCTCTAGATTATGGCCAGATAATCCTGGGTAAGTCCTGGATACCATTGCGGTAACACCATAGTAAATGATTCTCAGGTTGAGTGTGGTCTAGAAAAATCAGTACACAACTTTTGCTGCACTGTTGCTCTGAAAGGATATCATGTTGGATCTCAAAAGTATTTTACTTTTATGCTGCCCCAGGACTTCCAGAAAACAGAACATTAAGAAGAACGGGGCTCAGAAAATATCAATCTCAACCTCAAAAACAGGTAATGAAGCAGGGCAATTAAGAGGATCATCTATTGCCGGTATTGGCCAGCCAATAGTTCGGCCTATACAGATGAGTTCAACAGAAAACCATCGTAGCAGAGACCAGTTTCAAGAGAAACGTGGGGACCCTCAGAACCGGGGGAAAAGTTTGAGCTTTATGAATACAACTAAGCATGAACTTTCTCATTCTCGGAACGATGCTAATTTGGGTAATCAGAGACCTAATCATAATTTTTCAAATATAAATGGAGCAGTGCAAGTACCACACTGGGTTCATGAGAGGCAGCCATTGGCAATTGTGAATCAGCATCCAAAGAACTTCATGGGAGGAGCAGAGCAAGGCCGCAGGAAGCCACAACGTTGCCGCTATTTTGAGCAAGGAAGATGCTATTTTGGGGACAACTGCAAGTTTTTGCATGAGCATGGAGAATGTGGGCAAAGGTTTTAAGGGAGAAGAGGGAAATTATTTTTTGGTTTCCAAGCCGACTTGGAAAATGTAGAGCAGTTCGGATTTTGTGAATCAGTTTGCCATTCAAGCACATTCTCTGCAGCAAATCGGAGTTTCAGATTGAAATTTGTTCTCCATTTTTAGCAGGTCTATCTACTAAACTGGTGTTTATCCCAAATCCTGATAAATAAAATGTAAATCGTGGGAGTGGCAAATCCTGGCCTAGCTGAAGACCATTGTCTCAATTATGAAATTCTTCTTCAAAAATGTTGGCTAGGATACTTTTTATCATATGCAAGACCTTTAAAGTGTGGCTTACCGGAACCTATTCCATCCAAAGTGTAGCTCTAAATGTGGCTCTAAATGTTGGCTAGGATACCTTTTATCATATTCAAGACCTTATTTGGATTAAAAACACATTCTTATATTCTAAATTTGTCCCAGTGGAGAATCATTTCCCAGCTTAAGGAAATGACCAAAGCATGCTTATTCAGGATCTGCATGAATCATGTGGGCATGAGCCCGAAGTGCCAATTGTCAAGAACTTATCGACTTAGATCAAGCTTGGATCTTATACAACTTATGGTGGAAGATTTTTTTTTTCTTTTATCTATTCTTTCGGGCCACTGCCAAGAAATTAAAAGAAGTCCACCCGTTCATATATCTGAAATTTCCTTCTTGTGACTATTTGCCACACCCAAATCCCCAGGAAGAAAAGGAGGCTTTGGTCCTATTAATGAGTTGCGAATAGCAACTTCTTCAAGACATTAATTTGAAAGCAATAGACGGGCAAAGAGGCAGAATTTTTTTTTTCTAAAGCTGACAATTAGAACAACAAATGCTAAAATAAGGCATCAAAGATCTTGGTTGACCCACAGATTGCTCTGCGAGAGGTGATTTTTCCCCTTTTGCAGCATTTTGATGCAAGAGCCTATAATTATACAAGACCCACTGAATAAAAAAAATGAATAGTGGTTGAAAAAATTGTGCACTCATGAGGCAAAGAATAAAAGTCTTTCCATGTTGAGATAACCAGTAGCATAAAAAGCAATCCATCTTTTGTCCACCTACAAGTTGAGCATAGACCGAGTCCTCCTGAAATTGTCTATACCTTCTCAAGTTCACAGTTGATTTTATCCAATTGATCCTTCAAGTCTTTCCTCCACCCTTGGATCAGTCTCTCCTGTTTCTTGATGAGCTCGGTCTTTATTTTTAGTTCTTCCTCCATCATTACTATCTCCTGTTTCCATAGGGAATTAAGTTCGCAAATGCCATCAAATAACTCCAAACATTTAAAAAAAAACCTGTTGTCCTAGCTATTTCATTAGCATTACCTTCATAAGCTTTTCAGCCTCGGTTGGTTGATCCTCACGCTGAAGACTGATAAAGTAAACTTGAAGTTTTTTGGCAGCCTCCATAAAATCTCTAGCATGCCTCTCAACATCAACTAAAACAGTAGAAGTCCTTTCTCAGTAATCAGGCATTCACAATATTAGCCAGCTAAGAGTTTGGGGGGAGGGTTGGTTGGGCGGGGAAGTGAGGGAGAAGCAATTGCATTCAGGTATAGGCAACCAAAATTATAATGTTCTTTACAAATAGCTAGCAGAACACCTTTGTTTAGCAGGGCTTTTTGTTTGCCGAAGCATGAGTGATGAAAGAGAGATAAACTAGAATTGCTTACACATCTTATTCTCTTTTCGATAACAAATGCTACTTTACTAATATGAAATCTGAACAGTTAAAATTACACAAACAGAGACATATTCTCAGCCTACTGCTACTATACATGTGGGGCAAGTTAACAAATCAAACAACTGAACTTAGAATATATTAGCATGCTAAGGCATATCCAATGAGCGTGATATTGGACAAGCAACAACTCAGACATAAAATAGATCTAAAATGCTGACAAAAACACAGAAAAGCTTGTTCAGCCCAGAAAGTCTAGAGATATCATGATCACTTTTTGGTCTCCTAGTGGCACCGAACAAACACTCCGTTACAAGTTGAGTGCATTGTCCCTTTTGTATCAAAAGAAAAAACATCACGAGAATCCTGTCCTGCAACCAGATGTTAAGGATCTTTCATTCCTCAAGCTTCCTCCACGAATGACTCAAACAAGAACACTTCCTACATACTGGCTAATATTACCCAGTGCATTCCCCACAAGACTTGCAATAACCCAATTGTCCTCCGTAAGAGGTCAAGTTCCTCCAACAGATTGTCTCAAACAATACAACTACAGGGAAACTCGCAGCTTATATATATGATTTTATAGTTTGAAACACTAGAAAGGCAACTTATTAAAATTACTTTTGAGTTCAATTGCAAGGGAAAGCCTAAAACATATGCTCTTCTGGTTTAGAATCCAGATAACCAGCTCCATCATGATATGGTCTAAATAAAACTTCATAGGTTTACAGGACATCACATGTGCAGGTCCTAGCTCAGTATGATCGATAAGTGATCTGTTGATCTCTCCTCTTAGTGCTAATGATGTTAGCACGGGGGAAAGAAACTACCATGTCCCTGCCTACCCCCATCCACCACTTCAGATGGACACATAGCTATGTATTGTGCTGGTTATTTGACTGACATATGGGATTCTCAAAACACTTATGATAATCACTTCTTTATCTGATTATACGCAGTTTCCATCAACTGAACTACTCTAAATGCAGAGATTCCTCTTAGGCCTAACTGAGATGCACTTTTGGAGAACCATCAACTAGAATCCTAATCAATAAAAGCTAACCCTTATCCTACTCAGCGATTCAGGATTAGATATGTAATCATAATCAAAATTTTTTGACAAGAACCAAGTTTAACTGCACTTATCAACTAGTAATAAACTAACATTATGGAAAATTGCAGATGAACAATATAACTGATGAAAGCTTCAAAAGGAGGAAACAACAACATAAGAACATAAACGAATGAAATCATTTTCCATCAAGCAATGACAACAGCCAAAATATGAATAGTCCTGGTTTGGTAATGCATATGGAGCAATCTCAAGTAGCAGAAAGAAGATGATAGCACACCAAGCATTCCCCACCCTAGGGAAAAGATTGGATAACAGATTAAGCAATGACAAACTTTGATGTGAAGGATGCTGGGAGCGGTCTATAGCCTGAAGCTCTCTTGCTGGCAGGCATGGTAGCAAAGCTTCCTCCAGTGCAGTAACACAAGCCAGCATATCTTCCTTTGGAGGCTGCGGAGATTGCAGGTGGGGATCAACTTGATGCTGCTGATCGAGGGCTTGTCTCTCAGACATTTAATTTCCTAAATGTTAAAGTGAAGAGAGTCATTAATATGGACTTCTTGGAGTATGAGGAGAAAATTTCAATGAAACTTTCCAATGAAGTAGGAGGTCGACTGTAGTGAGGATCACAAAGATTTCCTGCACATTTAGCTAATTCGGTCCTGCATATCAAAATCTCAGAATAAAAGCTAATTGTATAACCCAGATTGGTGGCTTATTAAAATGCTCATTTGGATATCCAGTAAGATATTTTCACAGAAAAAAATTGTGGTTTTTTGTTCCAAAGAAGCGCTAACTTTTTAAACAATCAGACTAACCATTCTTCCCCGATTCAACACAAATATCAAGGGACGCCTCTTATGTAAGCAGCTTTGTCCTAGTCCAACATTAGTGGACCTTCCCATACAGAGACCTACCATTAAAAGAAAAGCAAAAAAAGAGGAAAGAGATTTTAGAGTAAATTAACTTCCGAATGAATATGTTTTCACAACAATTAGCTGGTGCAGGCAGCCCATCCAAATCTCTTTTATCAACCCTGTATACTATATCTGCCCATTTAAATCAAGGTTTAAGGGATTTTTAATACTTGAACTGCATATTAGACCTTCCCACCCATTTTTTACCCAATGACATTTTTCCTTATGTTTTCCCTGAAGTCACCATAAATAACACTCTTGATCACTGGTAAAAATTTTTTTGACAAAAGCCTAAGAGTGTTCTTTTCCAAGTTGTGAAAATGGAAAAGGAACAATCGTTTTCATGGACACAAAATCTTTCATAACATTGAAATCTCTCCAAATCCGAGGGTCCAATTCAGTAACAGTTCACGTACTAATACAGCAATTCACAATCTCAAAAAGAGGTGCAACAATTTAGTCACTCATCATATCAATTCGACATCACCTCTCACAGCCAACTCGGCTTGCCTTCCCGTCTGCACCACCAAGTACAGGGCAAGACCATGATACACCTAATTCACAACATTAAAAATCTCAACATCCGGCAGACCTCACGCAAGACACACTCCATCCAATCCTCAGAAGAGTTCACCCGTCCAAAATCAAAGTAATGGAAACGGAACCACAGCACCCTGGGAGACTCAACAACACTGCAAGTTTGGTTTATGTATAAATGGAACAACAGTCAACGGGAACCAAAGTAAAACAGAATTAACATAATTCAGAAAACGAAGCATTCAAATCAGGAACCCCACGCAGCCAACTAGTCAACTCCGTTGTCTCCGTGAATTAACCAAATTTGAGAACATGGGCAAGCATAAAAATCGCGACTTGATAGATACTGAATAAAAAAGAACGAACTTGAAGTGCGACGAAGACAATACCTCGGATGGGTTTTCTTCAAGCTTGAAAAAAGTGAAGAAATTCGCAGACTTTCGAGCTCCAATGCAGAAAAAGACGAGGGATTGTAAGCGAAACCGGCTCAATCGCAAGCAAAGACGCAGTCGGCAAGATTGGATTGTATCGAAGAGGGGGTGTCCAGAGGGGTGCGCTCAACGGCAATCAAAGAAGGGTGTGTGTTTCTGCGGGAGACGAACGGAGAGAAGGGGGTGTCCTTGTGAGACGAAGGGAGCTCCTGCGTACTTTGTAAAAATTCCTCCTTTAATTTTTTTTTTCCTTTACACGAATATATATATATACTTTTATTTTTAAATACTAAAAGGAAAATCCTAAGTATGATTTACAAGAAAATAAAAATCTTACCAACATGTTTATAACCACTATTTATTTTATTGTGCACATCTTTACTTAAAAAAAAAAAATTAGATCATGAACTTCACATATAACCTCATGAATTATGAATTTGTCACGGCCAATCGATTGGAATCGTGGCTGTGTGGCGATTTTAGGATCCAAAGTTTTTTCTTAGCCAAATTGCCCGAGCCTACTCTTTTTGAATCTAATCATAGATTTTATGTCAATAATACCTCTCTTTTTTCTCTTAGCCTTTGTTTGGCAAGCTGCTGTAAGATTTCGATACATGATTTATTCGAAAGAAAAATTGGAACATGAATTTGTCAATACATGATTTATTTGAAAAAAAAAATGGAACATGAATTTGTCATAACTGATTGATTGGGATCGTTTCTAGAGAGAAGCTTTGAAAGAGAAATGAGCATTTGATTACTGAATAGTTGGATGGATACAAAAGAGGGGAGGGCATCCCTTCTTATAATAGAGATTTTTAGATTACAATCATTGATTGAGATTTCATCTGGCGGAATGAGATAGTACCGCCCAACCTACCAATTACCGACACTAATGGTAGGAGAATTCTAGATCTCGACGCAATTATTGTATCGTCCGCCCTTGGAACGTTCCGAAAACTCTCTAGCGAAAACCATGGCGATCTCAGGAGGTCCTCCTCGAAAATACACGGACCACTTTAAGCTTAATTAGAATTAAAGCTGTATTTGATGGGCCAGATAAAATTCCGGATACTTTTATCTTATTTGGTGTTTGGAATGATACGAAATCCTCATATAATCAATATGGTCGGGATAAAAAAAATCCACTCTTAGGGAGTGGGATAGATAGGATATGTGAAATTTGGAGAACTAATAATAATAATAAAAAATCATGTGTTCTTTCCCGCTTCGATAGTTGATCGCTCTCTTTTACCCGGCACCTTCATCCTGACGGGTAACTTTGTGATCCTGATCAGAGCCTGACCGCTGCTCTGCGAAGAAGATGATCTGACGGAGGCGATAGCCACGGCGACAGAGCTTCAACTGCGTCATCCGGAGGAGGGAGTTGGATCGGAGAAGCTACCCGCTCGTGAACCAGATTTGCACGCCGTCTCGGCGAGCCCCATGACACCTCTAGAACTTTACCTGCTGGCCTCCTATCCACGAATCCACTTTCGTTTGTACTGACTCCATTGTCGGATCTTGTAATCGAGATTCGGCCTGATCCTTGTGGCGGTTCTTTTGGATTTGATGAGAGAGAAGGCATTGAAAGTGAACAACAAGTGTAGGAGAGGGAAAAGAAGTAGATATCGTGTTTAATTAAAGAAGATTGAGGATCAATTCGCTGCAGAAGAGGAAGACGTGGACGGTGGCGGTTCTTTTTCTCCTATTCCCTGCAAGACTATGTAAGTGTTAATAGAGCATGCTCCTGATAAACTAAACGTGATCATTAAGAACCAAGTCTCAAAGGTGTCTAGCAAGCGAGGAAGGCTTGAGTACGGGTTGGTCCGTGGAATTGGTCCAAATATCTCCAACGAATTCATCCAATGTTCTTCACGATCCTTGCACCACCATGCCCTACCTCCCTTGACAAGCTCCAGCTTTGCCGAGACCTCACGTGGCCGAGCACCACATTGTTGTCGCCTCATCGATGACGCCACCATTTTGCCGTGACGACTTCCAGCCAGCCATGAGCTTTTGCCGAGCTGCAGAGTAGCAGCCCCGTGCCAGAGTTGACTGAGATCTCCATGGACGAAGCTGCTAGTGTTTCGCTGCGCTTGCTGTCTCTCATTGCGCCGATTCAGCCGCGAATCTATGATCTGCTGTTAGACCCTCCTGTTGGTCCTTGTTTGTTGCCCGTTTTCACTTCACAGTTCTTGGTGTTCACTTACCGTTGCGCGCCGCTTGTGATCTTTGCTATCTATTTCTTGGTCATTCTCGGTGGTCTTCATTGTTTGAGTGTCGTTATTCACTGGTTCTAGTAAAATTGGTGTACCTCTTTTTCAAAAAATAGTTTATTTGGCGGATAGCTAACTAATTATTGTGCTTTTAATGAAAAAAACTAATTATCTTGTTAATGAGTTGTATTTTTTTTTTGTTGTACTAGGATATTATTCAAAAAATAACTTAAGCATAAGTAAGAGCGAAAAAAAAAATCATCCACCAGTCTTAGTAGGCCTTTCCTTTCATTATAATTTTATTATGTGTCATTACATTGTAGTTTGCATATTTTGATTGCTCAACTTTCATTTTATTTGATGAATCTAATAGTTTAATCTTTAATTATTTATTGTGTGATGCATTCAAAATTTTGAATGACTATGATCCATTCTTCTTTTTATAACAAATCACTTTCAAATGATAGTCAATTAAATGAGATTTGGTTATTCTCTTTTGAGTGCAATAGAAATACCATGTCGATCACGATAATTAATAATCACAACTAAGATGAACATATTTATCTCTCTTTGATCTTTTTATGAGAACGAAATAACCTTTAGCAAGAAGATATATGCACGCAACTTCAAAAATCCTCTTGGGTCAAAAAATTACCTGATAAAGTTTCAAATGAACTCGTTGAGATGATTGATTGCTATTTTCTCCATTTGTACATATTAGCTGGAAAAAGAATATTGTCTTCCATAATCACCGCACTACAAAATAATAATACATTTAAAGATGAATAAATTGTGTATAATGTATACATCAATCTCAATATTCAAATTTTTGGGTAAATCATCATAAATTTGTACAAAAAGTCGAAAATGCGATGGAAAATAAGTTTGGAAGGAGACAAATATGAAGGAAATATAATGGGAGAGGAAGAACCGACTACCTTGAAAAAAGAAATTATCTAAAAGGAACATAAGTAGTTTTGTCTATAAATAAACTTTAAAAGAAGAATCGGACAAAAAATAAAAAATAAAAACTTTAAAAGAAGAAAAAGAACAAATAAAAAGTAAATAATAATCTTAAATCAAGGGCGGGATCTGCAATAGATAATGTAGCTTTTTTAATAACAAGTTGAAAACAGGATTAGCCCGAAAAAGGACAAAAGAGGAAGAAAATCGCAAGTTTTCTTACTCGGCTTAGTTAGCGGGAAAATTAAGATGCTTTTTTATTTGGCGCGGTCGCTGGCGACGTGAGTTGTCGTCTTTTTATAGCCTTCATCGTCGTTCCATTGAATGCAGTCCAGTCTTCTGCTACCTCGCATCGCTCATCACTGTCCTAACATCGAGTCTCGTCCTTCAAGCACAGATTTTGCTCCGATCGAGTGAAAACCCAGGTTCCATTTTGCACTTCCTTTTGAGCATCCGTATTGCTAAGCGTCTCCGATGCAGAAACATCGCACTTTTTGAAAGCATCCAGTCATAACCAGCGAAAGATTTGTTGATCGTCATGTAGGAGTTTGTGGCAAAGGTTTATGTGTGAGTGGTTAGGCTAGAGTAGGATTCCGAACTGGGTTGGGCTAAACTTGTTTTGGAGATCGTCGTGGTGTGCTGGTAGTGGTAGGTGTCAGGCTCAGCTACGTTTGATTTTATGAGATATGTGAGCTTCAGAGGAACCGGCAAGCGTGTTGATTGAGTAGGGTACATGTGCAAAATGAGTTGGGGTTGATTGTTGGCAGAATATGACAAAGACTTGGTTCTTTTCTAAATTTATGAGCTGCGTGTGGCTCTGATGTTGTGTGCTGTAGGTATAGCAGTAGATACCTTGAGGATGTGGGCGCATTACGATCGCTATTCCATACTTTTCACTCTCCCGTTTAGATTTAGTGTGAATTCGTGTGGGCACGTTTCAAGTTGCGAATATGCTGTCGGTATATGGTAAATTGTTTTAGATCCTTTGTAGGTTCATCCTTAGTGAGGGTACGCAATGGACTGCTGGCATTCTTCGACTTAAGATGATATGAATTTGCTACTTACGTCTGTATATGTTTATAAGTTGCATCTTGATTCTAGGACCACATATGAAGGGAAAGAGTATTTATAGGGCGATTGTTGTGGTCACCTTTTTGTTGACAATCAAAATTTGTGGAGTTGCATGTAGCAGACATTGTGAAACTGTTGAGTTAATAAGACTTAAAATTTGCATTCAGGAAACATGGCCGAGGATCCTGTCAATGTGAATGAGTATCAAGAATTGGCTAGGCAAGCTCTTCCAAAAATGTACTATGATTTTTATGCAGGGGGAGCAGAAGACCAGTATACACTTAAAGAAAACGTCGAAGCCTTTCGCAGAATAACGTAATGGCTAATGAATGCTGGTCAGATTAAATCTGCAGCAACCATATCATGTTGTTTGTTAATTCTCTACGCATGTATTTTTGGCAGGTTTAGGCCGAGAGTCCTCATAGATGTGAGCAAAATTAGTTTGTCGACTACCATATTGGGCTATAATGTATCTGCCCCCATTATGATTGCTCCTACTGCTATGCATAAGTTGGCACATCCTGAAGGTGTGAAACCTGAATTTTCTTGGAGGATCTCTTTCACACATTTGCTCATTTTGGTTTTAGTGATGAAAATTTTCCATCTTCCAGGAGAAGTTGCTACCGCAAGAGCGGCTGGTGCATGTAATGTCATCATGGTAATAGATTACCAAATATTTTTAATCTCAATTTTGCTGCTATAACATACTCAATTCACCTTTTTACTCTAGATCCTTTCGTATATGTCTATGTGCACTGTGGAAGAGGTCGCATCCAGCTGTGATGCCATTCGATTCTTTCAAATATATGTAAGCATCTATTTGATTAAGAATCTCCAGTTTTTTCGCTTTGTACATTCTCCATTAAGATTTCATCTCAACAATCAATGCATTTCCTTATGCAGGTATACAAGAGACGGGATATTACTGCTCAGATAGTGCAAAGAGCTGAAAGAAGTGGATACAAAGCTATTGTTCTTACTGTTGATGTTCCCAAACTTGGCAGAAGGGAGGCAGACATAAAGAACAAGTAAAATGCTTTCCTCTCCCTCTCTCGCTCCACACCCCCCCCCCCTTTCTCTTGGGGGATGGATATCATGGTCATAAAACAAAGTTCAGATACTGTTAAACTCTCTCTCTCTCTCTTTATGACAGAATGATAGCGCCTCAGTTGAAGAATTTTGAAGGTCTACTCTCAACTCAAGTTGTCTCTGTGAGTGAATAATTTCTTTTCTATTTGAGGATCTGACAATACCAATATATTTTTACCTATTCAATGGAGATGCATGCATGGGGAGATATCTATGTTCCTGATATCTCATTGACCAACCTCCTTTTATGGTGTGGATGCTTTTTTGCCATTATCTTCGTACCCTGCTATAAGCTGCTCTATTTTTTCGGAGTCTGTAACTCTCTTTGACATTAGCAAGGTAGCAAAACAAAAAGAAATGCTCACTATCGCGTTGATGTTTGTGGATATCATGGTATCAGGCTCAACCTAGTGGAGATTTATTCCATGAACTCTGTGCTTCTATTATGCAAAGCTGCCCTTGGGGCAAAGAGTACTGTATTCATTGGCGGTCTTTTCTCTATAACTGTTCCGGTTGATTATATCTGTGTCTGGAGGAGACTTTTTCTTTTTTTTTTTTTTTTTTTTGATACTTCATTTGCTTAGAGAACATAACTTTCCACCATTGTATCTTGGGGCAATCAGGCAACAGAAAATGCATGGTCAATACTTGACCAATGAAGACATTTTCGCTGCCTAAATAACCTCTAGAAAGATATCTCAAATTTTTATAGTTTGTTAAATGCAAAATTTATGCATAACATCTCTCTCACTCGCGCTTCCTTTTCCTTTGCCTCTGTTGCAATTTGCAGGATGAGGGTTCAAATGTAAAAGCTTTTGCTGATTCAACTTTTGATGCTTCTTTGACTTGGAAGGTGAACCTCCATACCTTCTTAATTTACGTCGTAATTAAAACTTGAAATTTTTTCTGGGCAATGTTTCAGTAAAAGAATCTCGTTCTGTGGATGAATGAGATGTTTGAGGTAGTGTCACCCAGTGTAAAAAATAGTTTTAATAGCTATCTTGTGATGACTTTTTTTCATTCAATTTTCGCTTGTTGCCATGATGTACAAATGATAACTGGATCTTTATAATGTCTCTGTTTGCTTTATTTGGTATCTTATTGGTCATGTAACTAAATTACAATGCTGCAGGATGTTGGATGGTTGAGATCAATTACAAAATTGCCGATTCTGGTCAAGGGAGTTCTTACACACGAAGATGGTAAGATCTAGGATTGTATTCTTGAAAAAAAAAAAAAAAAAAAAAAAAAAGCAGTCGAAAATTCGTCAGAAGAATGTTTTGTGTCTTAATTTGAACTATAGCTTACTTAGCGCATATTCATTGCTTAAATCAGTGTTCCAAAAACCAGATCAAAGATTGAGCCGAATTGCTGTCCCATACCAGGTTGAACTGATTGAAATCGGCCACAAGCTGTGGCTAAAACCATTTGCTTTGGTTTTGAAAACACTAGCTTGAACGAGAAGTCTTATATTAAGATGGCTTAAGACCTGGAAAAATCTGTACTTTAAGGATCCTTTGAATGATATCCCAGAGTTGAGAAGATATTACCTTGAACTTCATTATTTGTTTCGAATCAATCTGTCAACCAATTTTCAGGTAGCGTGTCCATAAGTAGCAAATGACAAGACGTCTGCTTTTGAACTAATTTGTCATCGATTCTTTTAATAGATAAAAATTTTAACCACATATGCATACATGAGCAAAGGGATCATTGCGTTTACCAGGAAAATAAAAGGAAAGTCAAGAACGACAGCTTGAGAACTTGTCAACCGTGCCAAAATGTATTTTGCATTCTCAGTTATCTATAGTGAGCAACACGTCATTGCCAGTTCATCGCCGTGCAAACAGTTCCATTACTATCATACAATACGTTGACTCCATAGCAGATGGTTTGGAGCAATTTGATTGACATTGAAGGTCAGGAGATAGTATGAAAAGTAGTTTGAGGCTTAACATAGAACTGGAAAAAATCTGTTTAGTGTGCAGGAGAATTTTGTGATAACTTGGGGTTTGATTGTACATCTAGTTTGTAGAGGGTGAACCTCTAACATTAAACATTGAAGATTCTTCAGTTCATCTTGAAAGGAAACAACATTATGCCTCAATTGGTTTGGTGGTTCAAACACCATAGTTATTCTGTTGCGGAAGTTGTAATAGTTAGGAACTTTGAAGGTAATGGGATATTTTCTGTCTTCATTTTGTCATCGCTGCTATCGAGACCTTGTGTTCTCTAATATTGGATTGAAGCATCTTATTCATCTATTAGAATTTACTATATTGCTTCTTGGTATACTCAAACTGTTATTACTACTATTGGTTGTGGCATACTCGGCGACCTAATCAACAAGTGTGCCCTAATTGTCAGCAATTAAGGCAGTGGAAGCAGGTGCTGCTGGGATAGTTGTCTCAAATCATGGAGCTCGACAGCTAGATTATTCTCCAGCCACGATATCAGTTCTGGAAGAGGTGCCTATCCTTTGTCTGGCAGGTTTTATAATAGATTCTAGATTTTGGAGCATTTGTGAACACTGGATAAGAGTATATGCACCCGGTTTTGCCCCCTGAAAATAAACCACATTGGTATTCTGTTTCCCTCTGCTTGTACAAATGCATGAAATCTTGTGCTGCAGCAAGTCATCTAAATCAAACAGCATTTTAGTCATCGCTGTTTTTATTAAATCTTCGTTTGTAGGTTGTTCATGCAGTCAAAGGGAAAGTCCCTGTTTTTGTTGATGGAGGAGTGCGGCGGGGAACAGATGTTTTCAAGGCGTTGGCCCTTGGGGCACAAGCAGTACTGGTACAATCTTTTAATTAGTTTGGCACATTCTTGATATTTCTTGATGTGGACTCTCTGCTATATTAGTAAAGAGGTATCATACCCAACCCTGGAGGTATTTGGTAATAATATCGTGCCAAGTTTGTAGTTTTCGCATTACCAAAACACCCGATCACAACTGAACAAGTGCCCTAGGAAAATTGTTGACATTCTCCTAATAGTGGTCTTCTTCTACAGATAGGAAGGCCTGTAGTGTATGGGTTGGCGGCAAAAGGGGAAACTGGAGTAAGAAGGGTCGCTGAGATGCTGAAGGATGAGCTCGAGCTTACGATGGCACTATCTGGATGTCCTACCATAAGGGATATCACCAGGGGCCATGTGATAACGGACCGTGAGAGACTTCATTCCTCTCTCTGAATTCGTGCTGCCGCATCCATGAAGATAAGATTCACATAGGCAAATAGATGATACCCTTGTTGTATCATCGCTTGTGGTTTGCCATGTTATGTAAATAGCGGTCATGTTTTATCATCAATAAGAAAATTGGAGCCAAGTCAGAGCTCCAGTAGAGATTTATGATGGTCAAAGTTGGTTTTTTCTTGGTTCATCAGTAGATGTTAATGTTTATGCTACTTTGCGGCATTAAATTTGAAGCTTAAATCCTTGTCAGACATGAATTTGATCTGTCTTCCGACTCTGATACCTTTATCATCACGAATGCCCCTCTAAATGATGTGAAAAAAAGGTTCTTCCCCACCGCGAGAAGGCTTGGTAAAATTAAGTACATTAACCCACCTCTCCTCTCGGTCTCCCATTCGCCTTTTCTTTCCATCTCTTTAACCCATATCGGAACAACCATATAAGTTAATTGTCTTCATCGTGGTAAATTCATCAACCGATTAAGAAATTCAAAATATAATGAATGTATCCAATATAAATGGACCGCCTTCTATTATTGACATTACATTCGTCTAGATTGACATAGATTGATGAATAACAAGAGGACTAGATGCTTAAATGGCCCCAATGTTAATCAAGTGTAATCCTTTCAATTTGATAAACACAAAGCTTATATCTCAAGAGAACGACACTCCAATAATTATTTTGCTTGGTAATCACTAATCCGGCTACCGTAGCTCTTTGTTTACTTCCAACAATTTCGATCTCGATTTTGACAAACTATTTCATTGTAAAACTGTGTGTTTGCGTGCTTATTATTAGATTCAGTCTTGGACTAAGAGACAGCGATGTTGCAAAACTTTTTACACACCATCATGTCATGAAATCGCTCCTTTTGTGGATTATTCAAGTCAACGAACGTCTTGCTCGATTTAAGTCAGTGGCATCTGTGACTTCGATTGAATTGAATCTATCTATTGCTGAGTCTTTCCCGGTCATGTAATAGCTGCAATGTCCTCACTTCTTCATTTGAATAATTTATGTTCGTTTGTACACAACCCGTGCAAAACATGAAGTACACAAACCGTAATTGAGAAGTAAGGATGTTCCAGTTCTGGTAATTGGGCAATGCACTTGTGAAAGAAAATTCACCGGCATGCGAAGTTAACCATATATGAAGATTGTTTGTCATATATATGCTATTATCATTTTCGCCTTTAGCTGGTAATGGAGCGTTTTGAGGGGAAAAGCAATCTGCTATCCTTTTAGTAGCGCTAATCCACGCTGTACATAGGATCTCGACACATGTTTCCTTGATGCTTAATTGTTAAAGATGACATTCTAAGTATAACGGGTTGAGGTATCCTCAGGAATAGAATCGCTCCACCATTCTGATGTGATCAAGGAGCCAAGATACTTCCAGTTTAAAAAAATAAAGCGACTCTACACAACATTAAAAAGTAAAAGCGATGTTGAGATGGGTGATTGAGATGCAAATCATATGCATTATTTCAACTGTCAAGTACCTTTTCACAAGGTCTCTTGTTCTTGTTCACTTCCAACTAGCCATTCCAGCATGTAATTGTTTCTAGCGTACAGTCCCTCACGTTGGATCAAACACTGTGCGGCCTTAGGATCGGTGATCCTAAGTAAGCCTTTCGCTCACACACGCACAACACAAAGGGTCGGAAGCACAAAGAAGCGTGTATATTCACTTTGAATGAGCTGAGCTCGAATGAGGGGAGGGACCCCTTTTATACAAGTCTCGATCAATTCTCGGCCGTGGATCGTCCCTCCGATCGAACGGCTGTATTTGAATTCGGTCATCATTACAATCTGATCGGTAGGTGGCGCGGGCATGGGGAATCGTCAACCGAAGCTCGCACACGCCAGAGCAGTGCAGGCCGCTCGGGGACGCACGCCGGTCGAGCACGGCATGGGCGAGTCGGGTCGTCGTCGGGGAGCGGGTGAACCTGCTCCGGATTTGTGCGGGGGCTGATCGAGTGCGATCCGGGAAGCTCGTTGGTCGTGCACGGATCACATCCCGCACGTGCATGGGCGGATCGGCGCGATCATGTCGGGCCGATCGGTGGATCGGTCGGTTGGTCGACCAAGAGTCGTCCGAGGCTACATCGAGGCTACATCGAATCGATCGGGACGGAGTGAGGATCGATCGGTGATCGATCATGGATCGACGCGGGATCGGTCAGGGCGTTCCCAGCTACGCCCCGGTGCGGGACACGGCCGATCATGGACGGTCTTGGACATGCTTTTCCGTCGGCCGTGTCATTCTCCCCCACCTAATCGGGCGACGCCCTCGTCGCGTCCGTGGCATGGAAGGCTTCGATATGCTTCTTAAATTGCCACAGGCCCTCGGAGGGTTCCCAACTCGCTTCACTTTCGGGAAGGCCTTTCCATCGAACGAGGTATTCCCTTCTCGGTGCACAATATCGTTTTCGTATGATCCGATCGGCCATGATGCATTCAACATCTCGATCGTAGGAAGTCTTTGCTCCAAGGGGTGCTCGTTTGTGATGTGCTCCGATCCGGATCATCCTCGTCCGCATGGAATGGCTTCAGCATGCTCACATGGAACACGGGGTGTAACTTGAGCTTGGACGGTAAGTCCAGCTTATAGGCCACCTTCCCGATCCACTGCAACACTCGGAAGGGGCCTTCGTAGCAACGGATAAGTTCTTTGTGCACGTCCCGGTATCGGAGGACGAGGTGCAATTTGGCCAGCACCAAGTCTCCCCCACGGAATTCCACATCTCGTCCCTTCCGATCGGCCCACTTCTTCGTGCGCCTCGAGGCTCGATCCAAGCACGCCCTTGCCAAGTCCGCTTGTTCGCCCCATTCTTTGGCGAGTTTGTACGCGGACGGGCTGCTTCCTCGGTATCCTGAGGCGATCGCGCTCGGAGTGAGCGGTTGTTGTCCGATCACGATCTCGAACGGGCGTGGTTTGTGGACTCGCTCCGCTGCAAGTTGTAGGAAAACTGAGCAACATCGATCAATCGCGCCCAATTCACCTGTGTGTTGCTCACGTAGTGCCGAAGATAGATCTCCAGCAATGCATTCACCCGCTCCGTTTGTCCGTCGGTTTGGGGATGCATGCTGGTGGAGAAATTGAGGTTCGTTCCCAGCAACTTGAAGAGTTCCGTCCAAAACCGCCCGGTGAATCGAGGATCGCGATCGCTCACGATCGTGCGTGGAATGCCCCAATATTTGACGACGTGCTTGAGGAATAGCTTGGCAGCTTCCTCGGCTGGACAGTCCTTCGTGGCCGGCACGAACGGCGCATATTTGGAGAATCGGTCCACTACGACCATGAGGGTCCGACACCCTTCGGACTTTGGTAAGTTCACGATGAAATCCATCGAGACACTCTCCCATGGGCACTCCGGGGTAGGCAACGGTTGAAGGAGTCCCGCAGGAGACCGTTGCTCTATCTTGTCTTGTTGGCAAACAAGACAAGTCCGCACGTAGGCTTCCACACCGTCCCGCAAGTGCGGCCAATAGTATTGATCCTCAACAAGCGCCATGGTGCGGTGGATTCCCGGATGTCCCGCCCATTTAGAGTCGTGGCACTCGCGCATCACCTCCTTCCGAAGTTTCCCGTGGAGCGGCACATAGAGTCGCTATCCTTTGGTGTAGAGGAGGTCATCCTCAAGCCAGAACCGCCTGGTTTTTCCCTCTTGGGCATATCGTAGGAGGGCTTGGGCCCTTTGGTTGTGTTTCAACCCCTCCTTGATGCGATTTATCCGGGGACAATCGGGACGGCTTATCACATTGGCCAATTCCAGCTTCCGGCTTAAGGCGTCGGCCACGGGGTGGATTTTCCGGGCTTATATTCCAGCACGTAATCAAACTCGGCCAGGAAATCTTGCCACCGAGCTTGTTTCGGGCTGAGCTTCTTCTGAGTTTGGAAGTAGCTCGTGGCCACATTGTCGGTCCACACCACGAACCGTGATCCCAAGAGATAATGTCTCCATGTGGGAAGACAATGCACCACCGCGGTCATTTCTTTCTCTTGGACCGTGTATCGTCGTTCGGTATCATTCAACTTCCGGGACTTGAAGGCAACCGGGTGCCCTTCCTGCATCAAAACACCACCGATAGCGAAATCGGAAGCATCAGTTTCTACCTCATATGGTTTGTTGTAGTCGGGCAGCACTAGCACCGGTTCTTCGGTCATGGTCCGCTTCAACCGATCAAATGCCTCTTGACACCGATCCGTCCACTCCCACGGCTTCTCCTTCTTCAGCATATCCGTGAGTGGTACGGTGAGGCGAGAGTATCCCCGAATGAAACGTCGGTAATAATTGGCAAGTCCGAGAAAGGATCTCAGCTCGGTCACCTTGGTCGGTGGTTCCCAATCAACAATGGCACGGATCTTGGCCGTGTCCATTCGCACTCATCCGCCCCGACGGTGTGCCCAAGGAAAGGGATCTCTTTTTGTGCAAAAGCACATTTTTCCCGTTTCACATACAAGTCGTTCTCCCGAAGGGTCCGAAAAAACTTGACTCAAGTGCTCAACATGTTCCTCAAGCGTTCGGCTATATATAACAATATCATCAAGGTAGACTACAACGAACCGATCGAGAAACGGATGTAGTACCTTGTTCATGAGGGTGCAAAACGTAGCCGGTGCATTGGTCAAGCCAAAAGGCATGACAAGGAACTCGTATGATCCATAGCGGGTCACACAGGCTGTCTTTGGCTCATCCCCCTCGGCGATCCGCACTTGGTAGTATCCCGATCGAAGATCCAGCTTGGAGAACCATCGGGCTTCCCCGAGCTGATCGAACAAGTCTGTTATCAAAGGGATCGGGTACTTGTTCTTGACGGTTAACTTGTTCAATGCCCGATAATCGATACACATGCGGAGGGATCCGTCATGCTTCTTTTGGAACAAGACCGGGGCGCCAAACGGGGCTTTAGATGGCCGAACATAGCCAGCATCAAGCAGCTCTTTGAGCTGCTTCCTCAATTCTTGTAACTCGGGCGGGGCCATGCGATAGGGAGCCATGGCCGGCGGTCGAGCATCGGGCACCAGCTCGATCCGATGATCGACTTCCCTTCAGGGAGGTAGTTTCTTAGGTAGCTCGGGCGGCATCAAATCTTGGAAGGCATCGAGGATTCGGGCCGCTTCTTCCGGTATCTCTTCCTCTTTCGTGCCTTCCTCCTTCAACGCGCCAAGAAGGTCACCTCGCCCTTCCGTAATCCCTTGGTCAGCTGCATGGCCGACAGCATTTTCCTATCGCGTCCCGATTCGCGGTAAATCGGGACCATACATTGGCACCGCTTGTCGAAGATACAAATGCAATCCGCAAAGGGCATAACGCCCGCATTGATCCGATCAAGGAATCCTAACCCGAGTATGAAATCATAGTCATCAAGGGGATTACCTCGATGTCTTCTCGGCGGTCCATGGACCAAGATGAAACTCCACATCCCGGGCCATACCACCGGTCGGGACTTCTTTAGAATTCACCGTTTTAAGCCAACCAAAGCATCGTTCGTCTCGACCAGGAAGGTTCGGCTTCTTCGCGGCCTCTTTGGATATGAACAGATCGGATGCCCCGGTATCCACGAGTGCACTCATCGTGGTGCCGCCTATCTTCACGTCTACGAACATCATCCCTTTAGGGTCCTTGGCCTTCTTGGCCTTGATCGATCCAAGGATCCGCAACGATCCCAGCCCGCGCCTCCTCTCGCGGTTTGTCGTCTTTGCACAAGGCGCCAACTTTCCCCTTTTCGGGCAATCCCGCGCCATGTGAGGTCCTTCACAAAAGAAGCACTTGTATGTGCGTACCTTGTGATAGTTCCCACCGCGGCTTGATTCGGGTTGATTCCTAGGATGAACCGAGGGCGGTCGTCCTCCGTTGGGACGATGGAACCGACTCCGTTCTCCCCCACCAGTAGCCTTTTCCCTTGGTCGAAGATCAGGCTTGGCCGAGGTTGACAGCCTATATTCCACAAGGGACTCGGCCACAGATGTGGCCATTGAAAGATTCGTGGCATTGCACCGTTTGAGCTCTTGCTTGACCCATGGCTTGAGTCCGCTCATGAATTGATGGAATGCCTCCGTCTCGGTCATGGAAGGAATTTGAAGAAGCAACTCCGAAAATCGCTTCACATAGTCACGAACTCCGCCCTTTTGTTCTAGGCGCTTAAGCTCCCCGCGAGCTTCCTCCTCCGCATAAGCGGGATAATAAGTTCGTCGAAATTCCTCGACAAACCGAGTCCAAGTCGTGATAGGATCGCCATTCCTATCATCCGACCGACGTCTCCACCAAACAGCGCATCATCAACTAAATACATGGCTGCAGTGTTTACCCGAATCAAGTCGTCGGTCGTTCCCATGGTCTGGAAGTATCGCTCCATATACCATAGGAAGTTGTCCACGTCCTTTGCCACCCGGGAGCCCTTGAACTCCTTTGGCTTGGGTAGGTCGGCACGGGGCGCACGGTGATCACCCCGTTCACGCGTCCGCTTCAAGGTCCGCGACCTTTTTTTTCAGCTCGGCCATTTCCGCGCGCATGGCTGCCATTGCGGCCTCCCAGGTCTCATCTCGCTGCTGCAGCTCGTGCGTGAGAGACCCCGCCACCTCGACCCGGAGCTCTCCTATGCCGGCTTGGAGTTCTTGCACTTCGGCCAAGATCTCCTCCCTTCCGGCTTCCGCTCCATCAACGGTCTGGTGTAGGTCGTCCACCAACGCCTGGACGTCCGTGACGGTCTCCTCTAAGACCGTCATTCGAATCTCCAGATCCCCTTTCGGGTCCCTCGAACACGAGGCAGCACGGCTCTTCTTCAACCGGGGGGCCTTCACAGCTGGACGCCCACGATCATCACGGTCATCACCTTGAACGACCGAAGCATCAGCTCGAGAATCAGCCATCACACAAGGAACGATTGCTCTGATACCACTTGTCACGGGTCGGTCGATTTCGGTTGATCAAACACCGTGCGGCCTTAGGATCGGTGATCCTAAGTAAGCCTTTCGCTCACACACGCACAACACAAAGGGTCGGAAGCACAAAGAAGCGTGTATATTCACTTTGAATGAGTGAGCTCGAATGAGGGGGAGGGACCCCTTTTATACAAGTCTCGATCAATTCTCGGCCGTGGATCGTCCCTCCGATCGAACGGCTGTATTTGAATTCGGTCATCATTACAATCGATCGTAGGTGGCCGCGGGCATGGGGAATCGTCAACCGAAGCTCGCACACGCCGGGAGCAGTGCAGGCCGCTCGGGGACGCACGACCGGTCGAGGCACGGCATGGGCGAGTCGGGGTCGTCTGTCGGGAGCGAGTGAATGCTCCGGATTTGTGCGGGGCTGATCGAGTAGTGCGATCCGGGAAGCTCGTTGGTCGTGCACGGATCACATCCCGCACGTGCATGGGCGGATCGGCGGCCGATCATGTCGGGCCGATCGGTGGATCGGTCGGTTGGTCGACCAAGAGTCGTCCGAGGCTACATCGAGGCTACATCGAATCGATCAGGGACGGAGTGAGGATCGATCAGTGATCGATCATGGACTGATGTGGGATCGGTCAGGGCGTTCCCAGCTACGCCCCGGTGCGGGACACGGCCGATCATGGACGGTCTTGGACATGCTTTTCCGTCGGCCGTGTCATTATGCAGTGAGTAATTAGTATTTTAGTTTGTCATTTTGGTGTTCATTGTAAAGATAAGTTTTGTACTATGTTGGGCGCGGGGAGACAACCCTTTTAGTCTTACAAGTTGTTAGGAAGCCTTTGGAATTACTAACATTTGAAATTGACAAACTCAATTTGGTGCATGTATTTGCATTCATCACATTAAGAGACGGCTAATTTGGTCATTTAACGACTTCGTATCATGCCCGGCTAATGCCGAGACCTTTGAGTTCTCAATGACCAATTTGATGAGGTTTGAAGACTAAAGGCAGTCCTATTTTGGGATGGCCCAGGGAAGGGCCTCTATAATGGGATAACATATCTGTCTTGAATCTTCTTCTTCTTAGTCACTTTCGCCACCCTTAACTCTAGTTGTTATCATGCTATTTCTTGATTTACTCGAATTCATTATTATATATCATTTGGAGAAATAGTACATAGCAGATAGCATGGAACTTCAATGAAATTTCGTTTAATCATGTTATCATATAGGCACGTGCTATACTAATGTGTTAGGTGATTATAGAATAGAAAAGAACACCCCCCCAAAAAAAAAAAAAAAAAAAAAGAAGGAAAAAGAGAATGGTGGCGGGCAGGCTTTCATTGGACGCGATCCCTAGTAATCGGTAATCCTGACAGTAAGCGGCGCATACGACTTATCGTCTTTTGTAGCCTTCATTATCATTCCTTTGAAGCGAGCCCGGTCTACTGCTACCTCGCGTTGCTCGTCACTGTCATACATCGTTTCGTCCTTCGACCAGAGGTTTTGGTCCGATCGTGTGAAAACCGAAGGTTCCATTTTGCTTATCCTGCGAAACATCGTACCTTTTGGGTCGTCTCTGTTCTTAGATTCGAGTGTGCAGAGCAACTCCCCTGCTCTGTACTTTCTTTGTGCATCCGCATGGCTACGCGTCTGCAGCAGAAAGATCGCTTTTTTTTTTTTTTTTTGTTGTCCTTATGCAGTCATGACTAGCGAAAAAATTATTGACCGTCACGTTTGAGTTTGTGACGAAGGTTTATGTGAGTGGTTAGGCTAGCAGTAAGATTCTGAATTTGGTTGGGCTAAACTTGTTTGGGACATCGTACTGGTAGGTTCAGGTTTAGCTATGTGGGATTTTTTTATGAGTCATGCATGCTTCAGAGGGATGGCGAGCGTGTTGATTGAGTATGTTACCGTGTAAAAAATGAGTTAGAGTCTGCCTTTGCAGATGTTTGGACGACTGCCTGGTGGAATATGTCAAAGACTCGATTCTGTACTTAATTTTACGACCTTCTTTTGTCTTTGATGTTACTTGCGTTTTGATGTGTTTGTGTTCAGTAGTTATAGCTATAAATACATTGAGGGATGTGGTGCATTACGGTTGCTGTTCCATACTTTTTCACTTTCCTGTTTAGATTCCGTGTGATATCGCGTGGGTCCATTTAACTTGCAATTATGCCGTCTTTTGTGTGGTGTGTTATTGTGCATTGTTCTTAGTAAGGGTTGGCACTGGACTAGTGACATACTTCGAAGTAATATGATATGATTTCGCTAGTTAATGCTGTATTTGTTTATAAGTCGCGTCCTGCTTCCAGGACCATAGATGAAGGGAAGAGTATTTGTAGCGCTATTGTTGGCTGACAATTGACATTCGTGGAGTCTCATATAGGAGACATTGTTAAGCTGTTGAATTAATATCACCTAAACATTTCGTTTAATTATAATTTTAATATTTGTCATTACATTGTAGTTTGCGTATCTTGATTACTCAATTTTCATTTTATTCATTGAATCTAATAAACTAATTTTTATTATTATTATTTATTGTGTGATGTATTCAATATTTTGAGTGACCATGATCCATTCTTCTTTTTATAATAAAGCACTTCCAAAGGATGGTTGATCAAATGAGATCTAGTCATGCTTCTTTGACGTGCAATAGAAATGTTATGTTGATCATGATAATTACCTCCCATGTCTCTCTTTGACCTTTTTATAAGGACAACATAACCTTGAGGGGTTCAATTTATTAAATGTGGTCCCTAAGGGGATGTTTGATAATCATTTTATTCTTGGGGACAATTTCTGATAGAAATGATTCATTTTGATCATGGCAAAATTTTTATTCCCGAAATAGAATTGCATTTGCTTCCGTCCTAAAAAATTCTAATCCAAGCCATTTTCTTTTAATTATTTAATAATTTTATTACTTTTTTCTATTTTCCTTTTTTTTTTCCTCTTTTCTTTTCTTTCTCTTCTTTTTCAACCTTTGGCCAGCAGCTTTGCCGGAGGGTTGTCGGATCCCCGACAAGGTTGCGCCTTGTTGGTTGAGCCTCATTGGGCCACTATAGGGTTCATTGCTCGGCCAAGGTGAGGTACGACCCTCCGGCGAGGGTGCGCCTTGTCGGCCGAGCCTCATTGGGCCACCGTAGGGTTCACTCGGCCAAGATGGGGCCGACCTCATGGTGGCTTGGTGAGGTTGAGCCTCACTGATGGCTGAGCGAGTTTCGCCTTGCTAGATTTGGGTGAGGTCAAGCCTCGAGGCTCGTTGGTGGCTGGAGAAGGCTTGACAAGCCTCCAACGAACTTGTCAGACCTCATTCAATTGGTTGTTAGCGATTGGCAACGGTGGATGGTGGTGGCGGCGGTGGTGGAAGAAGAAGAAGAAAAGAAGAAGAGAAAATAAAAGAAAGAAATTTGGTTGGCTTGATTCTAGAATTGTTTTTGGGAATAAAGAAGCAACTTTTTTCACTTTTTGATTATGTTCCAAATCTATTCCTGGGAATAAATTTGTTTCCGAGAAAATTTACTAAACGGATTTTTGTCTCAAATCTATTTCCGAGAGAAAAGATAATAAATATTTTTGTTTGGCAAGTTGCTAAACACGCCCTAACTTTAACTTGATGATATGTAAATTTTTGTCACATGCTTAATGTAGTCCCTAAACTATATGAATATATTTAATGTAGTCTTTTCATTTATTCAAGATTAGGCACGATATTGATCATTTTCATATAATTTAGGGACTAAATTGAGCATTAAAAGTTAATGGCTCACATTGTACATTGGGTTAAAGTTTAAGAATTATATTGAATAAATTAAAACCACATTGTATATTGGGCCAAAGTTTAGGGATTATTTATGTCATTTTTTCCTAACATCGGGTGAGAAGATATATCCACACGCTACTCAAAAGATCCTCTCGCATTGAAAAATTACCTAGTAAAGTTTTAAATGAACTTGTTGAGATGATTGATTGCTATTTTCTCCATTTGCAATTAGATACATTCAAGCATAAAACAATAATATCTTGCAAAATACATTCAAAGATTAGTAACTCGTAAATAATGCTTACATCAATCTCAATATTTAGTTTTTGAGTAAATTATTGTATATTTGTACAAAAAGTCAAAGTTGCAAAATTCACAATTATGAAGATAATATAAGGAAGTAAAGTAAACAATTTGCAGATAAAACTAACATTTCTTTACTTTTATATATAATTAGCACTTGTTCAAATTATAGCAATGGAGAATAAGTTTGGAAGGAGACAAACATGAAAGAAATGTAACGGGAGTAGAAGAATCGGCTACTTTAAAAAGAGAAGTTATCTAAGAGGACCGTAGGTAATTTTATCCATTAGTAAAATTGAAAAGACAAAGAAGAATAAAAAGTAAATATCAATCTTAAATCAAGGCGGGATTCACAAGAGATATATAATCTGGTCAATGTGATAATAGATGTAGGAGTAAATAACAAGTTGAAATTAGCGTTGGCAAAAAAAAAAAAAGGAGAGAAGAATATCATAAGTTTCCTCACTCGGCAGAGAGTTGGGAAAATGAAATAATGGAAAAAGACAACAAATAATGGGCAAGCTTTCTTATTGGGCGCGACCACTGGCAATCAGTTACTCCCCAACACTAACCGACGCGTGCGAGTTGTCGTCTTTTTATAGCCTTCATTATCATTCCATTGGACGCAGTCCAGTGTTCTCCTACCGCGCATCGCTCATCACTGTCCTAACATCGAGTCTCGTCCTTCAAGCACAGATTTTGCTCCGATCGTGGGAAAACCCAGGTTCCATTTTGCACTTCCTTTTGAGACTCCCTATAGCGGAGCGTCTGCGATGCAGAAAGATCGCACTTTTTGAAGGCATTCAGTCATATCTAGCGAAAAAATTTGTTGATCATCACGTAGGAGTTTGTGACAAAGATCTTGTGTGAGTGGTTAGGCTAGAGTAGGATTCTGAATTGGGTCGGGCTAAACTTGTTTTGGAAATCGTCGTGGTGTGCTGGTAGGCGTCAGGCTCAGTTACGTTTGATTTTATGAGTTATGTGAGCTTCAGAGGAACCGGCAAGCGTGTTGATGTGAGTGGGGGACTTGTGCAAAATGACTTGGGGTTGATTATTGGCAGAATATGACAAAAGACTTGATTCTTTTCTAAATTTATGAGCTGCGTGTGGCTTTGATGTTGTGTGCTGTAGTTATAGCTGTAGATACATCGAGGGATGTGGGTGCATTACGATTGCTATTCCATACTTTTCACTCTCCCGTTTAGATTTAGTGTGAATTCATGTGGGCATGTTTCAAGTTGCGAATATGCCGTTAGTATATGGTAAATCGTTTTAGATCTCTTGTAGGTTCATCCTTGGTGAGGGTATGCAATGGACTGGTGACATACTTTGACATAAGATGATATGAATTTGCTACTTACATCTGCATATGTCTATAAGTTGCATCTTGATTGTAGGACCATATACGAAGGGAAAGAGTATTTGTAGGGCTATTGTTGTGGTCACCTTTTTGTTGACAATCGAAATTTGTGGAGTCGCATGTAGGAGACATTGTGAAGCTGTTGAGTTAATAAGACTTAAAATTTGCATTCAGGAAACATGGCCGAGGATCCTGTCAATGTGAATGAGTATCAAGAATTGGCTAGGCAAGCCCTTCCAAAAATGTACTATGACTTTTATGCGGGGGGAGCGGAAGACCAGTATACACTTAAAGAAAACGTCGAAGCCTTTCGCAGAATAATGTAATGGCTAATGAATGCTGGTCAGATGAAATCTGCAGCAACCATATCATGTTGTTTGTTAATTCTCTACGCATGTATTTTTGGCAGGTTTAGGCCGAGAGTCCTCATAGATGTGAGCAAAATTAGTTTGTCAACTACCATATTGGGCTATAACGTATCTGCCCCCATTATGATTGCTCCTACTTCTATGCATAAGTTGGCACATCCTGAAGGTGTGAAACCTGAATTTTCTTGGAGGAACTCTTTTGCACATTTGCTTGTTTTCATTTTAGTGATGCAATTTTTCCATCTTCCAGGAGAGGTTGCAACTGCAAGAGCAGCTGCTACATGTAATGTCATCATGGTAATAGATTACAAAATATTTTTAATCTTGATTTTGCTGCTATAATTTACTCATTTCACCTTTTTACTCTAGATTGTTTCATATTCGTCTATGTGCACTGTGGAAGAGGTTGCATCCAGCTGTGATGCCATTCGATTCTTTCAAATATATGTAAGTATCTATAAGATTGAGAATCTCCAGTTTTCTGGGCTTTGTACATTCTCCATTAAGATTTCATCTCAATAATCAACACATTTCCTTATGCAGGTATACAAGAGACGGGATATTACAGCTCAGCTGGTACAAAGAGCTGAAAGAAGTGGATACAAAGCTATTGTTCTTACTGTTGATGTTCCCAGGCTTGGCAAAAGGGAGGCAGACATAAAGAACAAGTAAAATGCTTTCCTCTCCCTCTCTCGCTCCCCCACCCCCTGGGTCATGGATATCATGGTCATATAACAGAGTTTGGGTACGGTTAAACTCTCTCTCTCTTTCTATGACAGAATGATACAACCTCAGTTGAAGAATTTTGAAGGTCTACTCTCAACTCAAGTTATCTCTGTGAGTGAACAATTTCTTTTCTATTTGAGCATCTGACAATAGCAATATATTTTTACCTATTCAATGGAGATGCATAAATGGGGAGATGTCTATGTTCCTAATATCTCACTGACCAATCTCCTTTGATGGCGTGGAGGTTGTTTTTGTCATTATCTTCATACCCTGCTATATGTTGCTCTATTTTTTGGAGTCTGTAACTCTCTTTGACATTAACAAGGTAGTAAAACAAAAAGAAATGCTCACTATGGCGTTGATGTTTGTGGATATCATGGTATTAGGCTCAGCCTAGTGGAGATTTATTCCATGAGCTCTGTGCTTCTCTTATGCAAAGCTGCCCTTGGGGCAAAGAATATTTTTTTCATTTGTGCTCTTATATCAATAGCCGTTCCATTTGATTATATCTGTGTCTGGAGGAGTTTTTTATTTGCTTAGGAAACATGATTGTTTACCGTTGTATCTTGGGGTGAAGAAACAAACGATTCAGATAACGTCAGGGAACAGAAAATGTATGGTCAATACTTGACCGATGAAGACATTTTGGCTGCCTAAATAACTTCTAGAGAGATATCTCAAAGTTTTATAGATTGTTAAATGCGGAAATTAGGCATAACATCTCTCTCACTTGCGCTTCCCTTTCCTTTACCTGAAATTTGCAGGATGAGGGTTCCAACTTTAAAGCTTATGCTGATTTAACTCTTGATGCTTCTTTGAGTTGGAAGGTGAACCTCCATACTATCTTAAATTACTTGGTAATCAATCCTTGAAATTTTTTCTGGGTGATGTTTCATCAAAAGAATCGTGTTCTTTGAATGAATGAGACGTGTGGGGTAGTGTCATCCAGCGTAGAAATAGTTTTAATAGCCATCTTATGATGACCTTTTTCATTCAATTTTTGCTTGATGCCATGACCTACAAATGATAACTGGATCTTTATAATGCCTTTATTTGTTTTATTTGGTATGTTGTTGGTCATGTAACTAAGTTACAATGCTGCAGGACATTGGATGGTTGAGATCTATAACAAAATTGCCGATTCTGATCAAGGGCGTTCTTACACACGAAGATGGTAAGATCTAGGATTCTATTCTAAGAGAAAAGCAGTTGAGGATTCGTCTGAAGACTGTTTAGTGTCTTAATTTGAATTATAGCTTACTTAGCACATTCGTTGCCTAAACCAGATCAGAGATTGAGCCAAATTGCTCTCCCATACCAGGTTGAACTGATCGAAATCAGCCAAAAGCTGTGGCTAAAACCTTCTTTTTTGGTTTTAAAAACACTAGCTTAAATGAGAAGTTTTATTTTAAGATGGCTTAAGACCTGGAAAAATCTGTACGTCAAGGATCCCTAAATCTCATCCCTGAGTTGAGAAGATATTACCTTGAACTTCATTATTTGCTTCAAATCAATCTGTCAACCAATTTTCAGGTAGCATGGCCATGAGTAGCAACTGACAAGACTGTCTATCTTTGAGCTAATTTGGCATTGATTCTCTTAATAGATAAAACCACATATGCATACATGAGCAAAGGGATCACTGCATTTACTAGGAAAAAAAAAAGGAAAGTCAAGAATTGCAGCTTGAGAACTTGTCAACTGTGCAAAAATCAATTTTTGTATTCTCATTTGTGCTAGATTTGATGGAATTCATTAGGTATTTTCAGTAGTACAAATTTGCGTGTGTGGTGTTGTTTTATTTTGTATGAGGTCTACAGTGAGCACCAGATCATTGTGAGTTCATCACTGTATAAACAGTTCCATCAATATTATACAATACATCGACACTATAGCGAACAGTTAGGTATGATTTAATTGACACTGAAAATCAGGATATTGTGAAAAGCAGTTGGAGGCTTAACATAGAACTAAAAAAAAAAATCCGTTGCAGGAGAATTTTGTTATAACTTGGGGTTTGATCATATATCTAGTTTGTAGAGGGTGAACCTCTAGCATTAAACTTTGAAGATTCTTCAGTTCATCTTGAAAGGAAACAACATTATGCCTCAATTGGTTTGGTGGTTTGAACACCATAGTTATTCTGTTGGGCAAGTCGTATGAGTTAGGAATTTTGATGATAATGGGATGTTTTCTGTCTTCATTTTGTCATCGCTGCTATTAAGACCTTTTGTTCTCTGATATTGGATTGAAGCATCTTAGTCATCCATAGGAATTTACTAATTTGCTTCTCAGTATACTCAAACTGTTATTACTACTATTGGTTGTTGCACACTTGACAACCTTATCAACAAGCTTGTATACCCTCAATGGCAGCAATTAAGGCAGTAGAAGCAGGTGCTGCTGGGATAGTTGTCTCGAATCATGGAGCTCGACAGCTGGATTATACTCCAGCATCGATATCAGTTCTGGAAGAGGTGCCTATTTTAATGAAATCCTTTGTTCAGCAGGTTTAATAATAGATACTAGATTTTGGAGCATTTGTAAACACTGGATAAGAGTAAATACACCTGGTTTTGCCCCCTGAAAATAAAGCACAGTTGTATTCTGTTTCCTTCTATTTTTACAAATGCATGAAAGCTTGTACTGCATCAAGTCATCTCTGTCAAACAGCATTTTGTTTTATTAAATATTCGTTTGTAGGTTGTTCATGCAGTCAAAGGGAAAGTCCCTGTTTTTGTTGATGGAGGAGTGCGGCGAGGAACAGATATTTTCAAGGCGTTGGCCCTTGGGGCGCAAGCAGTACTGGTACAATCTTTTAATTAGTTTGGCACATTCCTGATATTTCTTGATGTGGACTATCTGCTATATTAGTAAGAGGTATCGTACCAAACCCTTGAGGTATTTGGGTAATAATATTGTGCCAAGTTAGTAGAAACCATCTTTTCACATTACCAAAACACCTCATCAGAACTGAACAAGTGCCCTGGGACAATTGTTGACATTCTCCTAATAGTGGTCTTTTTACCACAGATAGGAAGGCCTGTAGTATATGGGTTGGCGGCAAAAGGGGAAAAAGGAGTTAGAAGGGTCACTGAGATGCTGAAGGATGAGCTCGAGCTTACGATGGCACTATCTGGATGTCCTACCATAAAGGATATTACGAGGGGCCACGTAATAACAGACCGTGAGAGACTTCAGTCCTCTCTCTGAATTCATGCTGCAGCATCCATGAAGATAAGATTCGCATAGGCAAATAGGCGATGCCCTTGTTGTATTATCGCTTGTAGTTTGCCATGTTATGTATATAGTGGTCATGTTTCATCATCAATAAGAAAATTGGAGCCGAGTCAGAGCGCCAGTAGAGATGTATGATAGTCAAAGCTGGTATTTTCTTGGTTCATCAGTAGATGTTAATGTTTAATGCTGCTTTCGGGCATTAAATTTGAAGCTTAAAAGCCTTGTAAGACATGACGTTGATCTGTGTCTTCTGAGTCTAATACCTTCCATTCAACTTTGTCAAGTTAGTATCATCACAAACACCCCTCTAAATGATGTGAAGGAACGGTTCTTCCCCCACCACGAGAAGGCTAGGTAAAATTTAGTACATTGACCCACCTCTTCTCTCCGTCTCTCATTCATCTTCTCTTTCCATCTCTTTAACCCATATCGGAACAACTAAATAAGTTAATTGTCTTCATTGTGGTAAATTCACCAACTAATTAAAAAAGTTCAAAATATGATGAATGTATCCTCAATATATTATAATGGACCCTTTTCTGTTATTGACATTATATTCATCTAGATTAACATAGATAGATGAGTAACCAAATGACTAGATGCTTAAATGGCCCTGATTTTAATCGAGTATAATCCATTCAATTTGATAAATGCAAACCTTATATCCCAAGAGAACGACAATCCGATAATTATTTTGCTAGGCAATCACTAATCCGGCTACCTAATTCTTCGTTTACTTCCAACAAATTTGATCTCCTTTTCGACAAACTCTTTTGTGTAAAACTGTGTTTTTGCGTGCTTACTGATGGAGCAATATTAGAATGAGAGTCTCGGACTAAGAGACAGCGATGTCGTAAAACTTTTTTACACAACATCATGCCATGAAATTGCTCCTCTTGTAAATGATTCAAGTCAACAAACGTCTTGCTCCATTCAAGTCAACGGCATCTATGACTTCAATTGAATTGAATTTATCTATTGCTGAGTCGTTCCCGATCATGGAACAGCTGCTAAGTCATCACTGCTTCACTTGACTAATCTATGTTCGTCTGTACACAACCCGTGCAAAACATGAAGTATACAAATGAGGATGTTACAGTTTTGGTAATTGGTCAATGCACTTGTAAAAGAAAATTCACTGGCATGCGAAGTTAACTATTTGTGAAGATTGCTCATCATATATAAGCTATTATCACTTTCAACTTTAGCTGGTAATGGAGTGTTTTGAGAGGAAAAGCAATCTGCTATCTTTTTAGTGAGCACTAATCCACATTGTATATAGGATCTTGACACGTTTCCTTGATGCTTAATTGTTAAAGATGACATTCTAAGCATGACAGATTGAGGTTCCCTCAAGAATAGATCTCTCCACCATTCTGAGATGATGAAGGAGCCAAGATACTTTAGTTTAAAGTAATAAAGCAACTCTACACAACGTTGAAAAGTAAAATGCGAAGTTGAGATGGGTGATTCAACTGTCAAGTACCTTTTCACAAGGTCTCTTGCTCTTGTTCACTTTCAACTAGCCTTTCGAGCATGTGATTGTTTCTAATATATTCTCCATATTGTTGAATGATAAGGAGATCGGTTGATAAACGTACAGTCCCCCATGTTCTGCAGTGATTAGTATTTTAGTTTGTCATTTTGGTGTTCATTGTAAAAATGAGTTTTCTACTACGTTGGGTGCGGGAGAGAACCCTTTTAGTCTTACAGGTTGTTAGGAAGCCTTTGGAATTACCGACATTTGAAATTAGCAAACTCAATTCGGTGCATGTATTTACATTCATCACATTAAGATGTGACTAATTTTGGTTATTTAACAACTTTTTATCATGCCCGGCTAATGCTGAGACCTTTGAGTTTTTTATGACCATTTTGATGAGATTTGAAGACTAAAAGGCAGTCCTATTTTGGGATGGCACAGGGAAGGGCCCCTGTATTGGGATAACATATCTGTCTTGAATCTTCTTCTTTTTAGTCACTTTTGCCACCCTTGACCCTAGTTGTTATCATGCTATTTCTTGCTTTACTCAAATTCATTATTATAAGTCATTTGGAGAAATGGTACATAGCAGTTAGCATGAAACCTCAATGAAATTTCGTTTAATCATGTTATCGTATAGGCATGCGCTATATGGATGTCAGGTGATTATAGAACAGAAAAGACACAAAAAAGAAATGGAAAAAGAGAATAATGGCGGGCAGCCTTCCTTGGACGCGATCGCTAGTAATCAGTAATCCCCGACAGTAAGCCACGCATACGGCTTATCGTCTTTTGTAGCTTTCATTATCATTCCTTTGAAGTGAGTCCAGTCTACTCTACTACCTCGCATGGCTCGTCACTGTTCTACATCGTTTCGTCCTTCGACCAGAGGTTTTGGTCCGTCGTGTGGAAACCCAAGGTTCCATTTTGTTTATCCTACGAAACATCGTACCATTTGGGTCGCCTCTGTTCTTTGATTCAAGTGCACAGAGAACTCCCCTGCTCTGCACTTTCTCTTTGTATCCGCATGGCTGAGCGTCTGCGATGCAGAAAGATCGCATTCTTCTCTTTTGTCCTTATGCAGTCGTGACTAGCGGAAAGATTCTGTTCCGTCAAGTAGGAGTTTGTGACGAAGGTCAATGTGAGTGGTTGGGCTAGCTGTAAAAAGATTCTGATGGTTGGGCTAAACTTGTTTTGGACATCGAACTGGTGGGTTCAGGTTCAGCTATGTGTGATTTTATGAGTCATATGCGCTTCAGAGGAACGGCAAGGGAGTTGATTATGGTTCCATGTGCAAAATGAGTTGAGTCTGCCTTTCGGACAATTGTTCGGCGGAATATGACAAACAATCGATTCTGTTCTTAATTTTATGAGCTGCGTTTGGCTTCGACGTTGCTCCGTTTTGATGTGTTCGTGTTCTGTAGTTATAGCTATAGATACGTTGAGGGATGTGGTGCATTACGATCGCTGTTCCATTCTTTTCACTCTTCTGTTTAGATTTCGTGAGAATACGTGTGGGCACATTTAACTTGCAATTATGCCGTCATTTGTGTGATGTGTTATTGTGCTTTGTTCTTAGGAAGGGTTGGCAATGGACTAGTGACATACTCTGAAGTAGGATGATAATTTTACTACTTACGTCCATATTTGTTTATCAGGGCGTCTTGATTCCAGGACCATATATGAAGGGAAGAGTATTTCTAGGGCTATTGTTGTGGTCACCTTTTTGTTGACAATTGAAATTCATGGAGTCTCATATAGAAGAAATTGTTAAGCTGTTGAGTTGATATAGCTTAAATTTTTATTCAGGAAACAAGGTCGAGGATCCTGTCAACGCAAATGAGTATCAAGAATTGGCTAGGCAAGCCCTTCCAAAAATGTACTATGCTTTTTTATGCAGGGGCAGCGGAAGACCGGTATGCACTTAAAGAAAACGTGGAAGCCTTTGGCAGAATAGCGTAATGCCTAATGAATGCTGGTCAGATTAAAATCTGCAGCAACCATATCATGTTGTTCGTTAATTATCAACACATGTATTTCTGGCAGGTTTAGGCCGAGAATCCTCATTAATGCGAGCAAAATTAGTTTGTCGACTATTATATTGGGCCATAACGTTTCTGCCACCATTATGATCGCTCCAATTGCTAGACATAAGTTAGCACATCCTGAAGGTGTGAACCCTGAATTTTCTTAAGAGTTACTCTTTCACACGTTTGCTTGTTTTGATTCTAGCGGTGCAATTGTTCCATCTTCCATTTAATTTTAGCGTTTTATTCAAACACAGGGTTCAAGAACATTGACATACCAAATAGATTGTCCGCAGAATCTGGTAAGAAATTCCCAAGTCATGTACATTTCCCCAGAACTAAGCTTGGAACACAGTAGAAGAAAATGAAATGAGTGAAGCTCACCTCCCCATGGTCACTTGGCCAATGGTTGTGCATCGGTCTGCTTCCTCTCTTGTTTGCGGAATGGATCCTATAGATGCAGAAAGATAACAGTGTAGTTTAGATCATAAAAAATCTAGAAAAATGTGGGGATGTTATGTTACTGCATGTCAAGTCAGAGAGAAATTTTTATCAAAGACAACACCTGTAACTGGAAAGAAAATGCAAAGCGTGCAATATCGTTTCAGGAGCTCAGACTAGTCTAGCTTTAAACAAACAAGATAGCACATGTATGGTTTCAGTTTTCATGATGAAATGGACTTACTACCTCTGGGCAGTTAGATGAACCTTAATCGGATATGTGGCTCAGGCAGCACTGATTTACGACATGTCAAGTTTCCATCATCCAGTTTCTGTATGTCGTACAATAGATGCTGTAATTAGAAAGTTCTGATGGAACATCCCTCAAGACTCAGGAGAAAAACTCAGTTCCTAGCCCTAAAACCACGGCCGTGTTTGCTGCATAAACTCAGTTGGAGGATGCTGGTTGATGAAAACAATGTCAGGGGTTAAGGTTTTGACAGCCAGGTACTGGCAACAGAGTAACCTTATGGGAGGTGACAAGGAAGAAAACTAATTCGATGGTATGGAAAACTTATTCAAGCGGGAGCTGAGAATGACCCCAATGATCAACCTCCTTACCCTCGAGTCTTAAAGGTAAATTCAAAACATCCCAGGCCTCAAAGATCTATTTTGAACACCCCAGAATCTCTCGCAAACAGATGATCCCACCAATACACACATTACTTGGAGAAAGATTCTGGACGATAGAAGCATTTGGGCTCCATATGGTCCAGTGGATTCATCTTATGCTAGGATAAACATTCGAAAAGTTGGTTATCTGACTTGACCTCATATTTATTATACCATTGGCGATGAAAATATATTAGACTATGGCATAATGAACAGGACCGTTTCGGTGCTCTAGCTTGTAAAAGGCAGCTCTAAATCTTAATCAGGGTTCATTGATGAGTACATAGTTTTTGCCAGCAGCTAGAAGTGAGGAAATTGGTGAAGATCCAGACCGAATAACAGCCGATGACGGACCTGTAGCAGAATCAGTGCTGCTACTTGGCCCGGAGCTAAAGCTAAACCAGTCCTTAATGAAATCGAGCTCCATATCACTGTCCACGAATTACTACATTCAACACAGCAAACCCCGCCAGGAAAAAGAGGGCATGGGCTCGAGTCTCAACCAATGCAACTTTGCTGTTGTGATCCCAATCCGATGGATCATTGGGCCGCTCTAAAAAGGCCAGATTTCCAACACACCCGAATTAGATGCAACCAACACATGCAATCCGCCGAAAATCTATCAAGTAGGTGGAAAAACCGGGAATTTGTAACGAGGGCAAGTCGAAAACAGAAGGCAAGTCGAAACAGGCAGAAACCGATAAGAAATCAAACACAAGGAGAGAGAGAGAGAGAGAGAGAGAGAGACAGAGACAGAGAGAGACAGAGAGAGATTTGGATTTAAGTGCTCGACGAAGATGTAATTGGAGACGACCACAGTGGACACGATGCCGCCGAGGATGGCGGCGGGATCAGTGAGCAGACTCCACTTGCGGTATATCATGTTCCTCCGCTTCTCCTTCTCCCTCCCTCCCTGTCTCCCTCCGCGATCAATCTCTCTACAAAGCTTGTCTTTTCCAGGAAAAGGAAAAGTTGAAAAAGAAAAGAAAATTGGAGAGGCATGGGCCGCATAGCTCCACATTGGGCTCCCATATGGCCCTTTTCACCATCAACATTTATTGTTTTCTTTTGGCAATTGAAAGAAATGGGTTATCCGACCAAAAAAAAAAAAAGAAATGGGTTATATTCATAATTGGATGAAGTTTCTTTATTCCCAAAAAGAAATTTGTGAACTTATATATTAACCTTGTGGAAATGAAGGCAAACATTATGGCTTCTCTTCAATGCGCATAAGTAAAGATCATTATGTGAACTTAGTTAATGAATATTTCAAGTTTTGATAAAGAGGGGTATCCAAAGTAAATTTTCTATTTAAAAACACAAAGAAATGGCCTCACTTTTGAATTATTACTTTTACAACTATTAATAGTGGTTCGATCAATATAATTTGAGATAAAGAAAACTGGGTAGCTCTCTCTCTCTCTCTCTCTCTCTCTCTCTCTCCACCCTTAACAGGAGCAACATTGGCCACCTCCTGACATGGAAGCTGAAGCTGAGATCCAGGAAGAAGCCAAAGAGATGGGCTCACAGAAGAAGCATAAGCAAACAGTGGAGGCAAGAGTAAGAAGACCTCCACACAATTACGTGGCCATCGTGAAAGATTCTGTCGTGCGCTTCGAAAATTCCTCTCTCGACAAGCTCTGCGATCAGCTCTACAACGGAGTGGTTCTGCCAGGGAGCAAGAGAGTGAGCCTCTCTCTCCTCTCTCTCTCTCTCACGATTTTATATGGACTTTGATATATGCTGGAAATGTAGAAATGAATACGAAATTTCATCCTTGCAGAAGTACTGGGTCGATAGGGATCTGAACAAGAATTGCTTCATGGTGTTTGCGAGGGAGCTTGCAATAACATGGGGCCACGAGCCCCAGTACTGGGAATGGAAGACCGTCAAAGAGTCCGGGTAAGAGTGAATATTTATTTATTTTTTTTAAAAAGAGAGATAAAAAAGAAAAAAGAACAAACAAAGAAAATGAGATCATCATTTCTTATGGAAAAAATCTGCTGAAGAAGGAAAAAAAATGATTTCCTTGCTGTTATCGAATTTTATTTATCCTGGACAAAATGAAGCGAGTTCACCTCTTGTGCGCATTCAGGCCATCGGCTGCAATGACTAGTAGTTCGTTTTTAGCTCCTCCCTGCGTCATTTGAATAACTTATGCCCATCTGTACACAACCTGTGCAAAACAAGAAGTACATAGACTCTAATTGAAAAGTATGGATGTTTCAGTTCTGGTAATTGGTCAATGCACTTGTAAAAGAAAATTCAGAGGCACATCAAGTTAACTACTCATGACAGTATCATATACAAGCTTATTATCATTTTCGCCTTTTAACCGGTGATGGAGTGTCGAGAGGGACCCTGATATTCTAACCTTTTAGTGAGCATCAATCCACACCCTTAATTTGATGGGGGAATGCACATGCACACATTAGCGATTCCTCTTCTGCAAAAGTCCAACCCCAAACATTGAACTTCAATTTTCAGTGTGGATGTTGACGAAGCTGAACTGAGAAGTGTTTGCTCGCTGGAAATCAGTGGGAAGTTCCGAACGATTGTGCTCTCTCCGAAGACCTGGTATAAAGTCTCGTTGGTGGCATCAATGACTGTGTCAAGTCAGGGTTGGGGCGTTCCTGTGAACATCAACATTACTTTACCGGATAAGTCGAGTCTGGGACGCATGGAGAGTTTGCAGCATATGCCCCAAGGAAAGTGGACAAACATTTTGATGGGCGAATTCATGACGTCGTCCGAAAATATTGGAGAAATCACATTTCATATATCCGAGTGCAGCAATAATTGGAAACAGGGGCTAGTCGTCAAAGGTGTTGCTTTTCAACCCAAAAACTGAAGTTGGAAGGTGTGGTGGCTTCGGCTATTCGTTTCTTATGTTCGAAAGGAAAAAACAGCCACGCGACTCGCGTATGTTTGTGGGTACCAATAAATATGTGTACATTCTTGTCAATTGCTCACGCTGTAACTTGTGAGGCATGTTATTTCTTGTTTTTCTTGAGTTTATGGGGTTTTTTTTTTTTTTTTTTTGTTAAACAAAAGATAGCTTGAAACTTTTGGTTTGCTCAACCCTAAAGTGGACAGTTAAGTAGCGCAAGCATCGACACGCGATACGACACGACACGGTGACATATCGTTTTTAAAAAAATAAAGAATTCTGACACGTTGGGATATGTTATATATTACATATGTATTATTATATATACATGATAAGTTATTTTTATAAAATCAAATTAATTTGATTCAAATTCATAAATAAATAAATAATAAAAAATAGCCTAGAATGAATTTACATTAAAAATATTAATTCACAATTTGTCAATATCATTCATTGTTTCAATTTAACAAATTCAACTCCACTTCAATAATAAGAGAAAAAAAAACAAGCAATCCACATTTTCAACTTGTGTGTCAAAGTGTGTCAAAAGAGAAGAGAAAAATAAACTTGGGGGTGAACAAAAGGTTAGATTTTTCTTCTTTTTCAATTTATTATTTTTATTATTATTTTTTATTTATTTACATATTTACATTTTGAACTTCTATTTATTGAAATTTTTAAAATTGATCTTGTATATATCAGAATCACGTGTTAGAAATTCAGAACTCACATGTCGGAATTCTTGACTCACATGTTGGAGAGTGTCAGAAAAATTGACTAGATGTTGTGTTAATCAAATATCATATGTCGAAGTGTCCGACACGACATGAAAACTCTTGGAGAGTGTCGATGCTTCTTAGGTGGACTTGATTTGGATTAAATAGATCATGTGTTTAAATTACAACGTCATTAATTCATATTAACCTTGGAAGCTATGCCTAGCGTTTTATGGGTGAAGTCTTACTTGATACATGTGAATGGACGATTTGTGTGTATTCATGAGGATAAGTTGAGCTGTGAAGCTCGGATACCCGTGTTAATTTGACAAAAAAAAAAATGTCCTTTGATTATGTGAGAAGATGAATTCACTCTCTATCAAACTCGTTTCCCGAGTTTCTAGAGGAAGCTCTCAGAACCAAAGGAATGGAAGGAAAGTTGGTTCAAAAGGATGTCGATTCTACCTTAGGCTTAATATTCTTATCTACATGCTCCATTCTAAAATAAGATTCGTGCAGTCATCTTGTTGAGACTATATACTATATATACCGTATTTCTTGTCTTTCAAGTTTACTTAATCTAAAAAAATGACCCGCACCTTCCAAGTTTACTTAATATAAGATAAATTAACCTTAATTCCAACCCCCCCTCTTCAAAGAAAAATTTTGAGAGTTGAACTATAACAAGTATATTGAAAAACCGCCAGAATTTTAATATAAAGTAAAAAAAAAAAAAAAAAAAAATCTCCTCGAGCTTGGAAAATGAAAGAAAGATCAAAGTAAAACCTCTAGGAGCAATGTACCTGATTTCCAACTTTTTTCTGCTCCCGAATAAAGCAACTTACTTTGTCTCAGGACCATAATTTCCTCGAGATGGGAACGAAGATTCTCCAGTGCCATCATTGTCCTAGCAACCCAAAAGCAGCTTTTAATTTATTTATTTGTCGGTAGCTTTTAATTTCTAAGAAGTGGGCCTTATGACAGCCAATTCTCTCTTTCCCATTACTAAAGAAGCCTTGACGCCATCCCTAAAAGCAAAGCAAGACTTGGATGGCCAAGTCATACGTACGTCCGATTTGAAAGCGCTTTAATAGTTGGGTCCACTTGAATTTACAGGGTACGTTAACGTACCGTATTCTCAATTTATTGCAATTGTTTTAACACTTGGTCACAACGATTATAATAAGGTTGTAAATCAATTTCCTTGTGCGATACGCCCTTTTTGTAATTGATTGTGATGGCACGTCATAATATTATACAATGCATATGAGGTATCACAGAAGTGCTCGTGATTCACATTATCATATCGCAATCTTGTTCGTTTCTCTATAGTTCCCTATTTTCTTTCTTTAAAAAATAAATAAAAACTTCAACATCATGTTAAGTCGTTGAGACAATTATGACATTTCATGGAGTTCAAAAGCGATCTAGTTCCATGTATGTGTATCATTGACGGTGTTGGTAAATGTTAAATCCCATTGATAATAAATAAGTGACAAATAACTTATTAAATCAGTCACACTTGAGTTACTTACTAACAAGTTTGGAAAAATAGTAACACGTGTTCATACTCAAAAGATTACTTACTATTTTAATAATCTACCAACATTACTTTTTATGGCTTACCAACACCATGGAAGTTACTACCTTTTATTAGGAATTACCAACTTTAATTTTACTTATGTACCAGCATTCATCATATTAAGATACCAATTAATTAAAAAAATTTAGCAACATTTTATCTTGCTTGGTTTTGAAAACTATCAACATTTCTTTATACTTGCAAGATTACCAACTATTTAAATAATGTATGAGCATATATTTTGAGAGTTCACCTATGCCTTTGAAGTTACTAACTTTCATTGAAATTACAAACCTTAATTTGACTGATGAACCAACATTCGTCACATTAAGATACCAATTAATTTTAGTTGATGAACAACTTTTTATCTTGCTTGATTTAGAAAGTATCTAGATTTTTTATACTTTAAAGTTTACCAACTGCTTTATCGATTTACCAACATTTATTCTTGTGTTTTATTATTTCACTGAAAAAGCATATAATCTTTTAATATTTGATATGGTGGATTGAATAATAAAAGTTGTGAAGGGAAACTTTGTTGAATTTGGACAAGGAAGGAAATTAAAGAATTTTAATGCGACTATTGGAAATCTAAAGTGTTGGAAAGATAATTTGCAGGAAAGTAAAGTATAAAGATAAATTTGCAAGAAAAGATAACAGATATTCCATGAATGATTAGGAGACTTTTAGAAAGATTACAATGTAGGTTTTTATGACCCACCAACAGCAATTACTTACGAGTTTGAACCTACAAATAACTTCATAGACATGTCTTACAGTTAAGTAGTTACAAACATGATCTTCTGCACTCGTCTTGATCCATCTTTGTCTTCATGTTCCAACACCTAGCAAAATCCATGATAGGTCACTGTCAACCTCGTCAATTGATGAAGGCCTTTGTTGATAACCCTTGTAATGTTTTTTTGTTGGTAACTTTATTGGTGAGTTATCCATTTCCTTTGAGTTGATGATTGTCTATTGGTATTTGTTTTATAAGTTTATCATTGGACACAAGTTTCACATAGCTATTCTCTACCACATCCCCACTATTTTTCTAAATGAAGGATTCTAGAAATTATCACCTCGAGCACTTTCCTGGGTATTAAAGTGGTTTTGTTCTTTATAGTACCGGCAATATGTGTTCTCCACAGAGCTAAAATGCAGAGTCCGAGTCCTTAAGATCACACTACCATTTTCTTTTATAGAGATTGGAAATTGTTCACTAGAGGACCGGCAAGTCAAAAGGTTGTCCATGTCTTGTGGCAAATTTGTACTAGTCCTTTGGCGCAATTTTTGGGATATTAGTGGAGAACACAGAGAAGTCCAATGCATCCTTTGTGAAAGAAATCGAACTACTCCAAAATTCCTCTTCCTTGGTGCATATGAAAGAAGAAATGCCATGGGATTATTTCAAAGCACATTAGGCCACCAGCGACTAATCTTCTAGTTTCTAGAAGAATACAAGCATAATCAACCAGAAATAATTTGTTTCTCCCAAGATCCTTGGGACTTTAGACAAAAATCTGAAGAAACTTATCTAGATAATGCGTGTCTTGAGAACAATGACTCAGACAAGGACTCTAATCAAATGTGCACCCTAATATGAACATGTAGCATGAACCAGTTAAGAAGCGAAGGAATCTTACTAGATTGTCAATATGCGTGCTTTATGATTTCCAATAATATGCAAAAATCATCCCACCTTATTGTGCCACTGTCACTTTATAACTGTTTGATTTGTATAATGGAATCTATTCTTAGGATGTATTATTGAAAACGGTCATTAGTATCGGCCACATAAGGCCTAATGTAATTCCTGTAACGCTCTTGCCTTCATTTATAAAAGGCGAGGAATTGTTTTAACCAAATCACAATGAACTTTCCCTTAAAAATCTTCATATTCTCTGCCTTCATGTTCTTGTAAACTTTTCTGTTCTCTAGGCCTAATATCACTTAAAGGGTAGGAATAAATCTTTGATAAGGTGATACGTTGCTTCTTAGTTTCTTAGTGAAATAAGTATATTCTCCACTTGCCACTCTAAATGGGTCATATGGATGAAAGAACTAAACTAATACCGGGACCTTTAAGTTTTTAATGCCCATTTTGATGAGGTTTGAAGACTAAAATGCAGTTCTATTATGATGGCTGAGGGAAGAGCCTATGTATTGGGATGACATATCTGTCTTGAATTTAATTCTTGTTGGTCACTGTAGCCACCATTAACTCCTGTTGTTATCCATGCTATTATTTGCTTTAATTGAATTCATTATTATATGTTATTTAGAGAAATGGTACATAGCATATAGGATGGAACTTTGATGAAATTTCGTTTAATCATGTTATTGTATCTCGTTACTAGTATTGAAACACGTGCTATAATTATACGTTGTTATATCTAAAGAGAAAAGAAAGAACCGATCTAGGAGAACTTCAATGGTTACTTATGGATGTGGTTGGTAGCCATAAGATATCCACTAGGTGGCCTGAATTTTGAACTTTATTTTGAAAGAGTAATTATGAAATGTATAAGAAATGATACAAACCCCACATATCCAACTATAGTATCATAGCTTTTTTCTCACTATTCTTTGTATTAATCAGAAAAAAGAAAGTTATCCACTAATAGTAACAGTAATTATTAGCTCAATACTTAAATATATAGTTTATTAACCTAGACATACCATGCGGTAGTAATTAAGAAAACTTAAAAAGATCCATTGATTTTTTCTTTTCGTTTTCCAGCCATACCTGATCTCAATCAAATAACATCAGAAAAATTAAAGTAGGATTTCAATCACTATTGCTCTTGATTTTAATTCTCTAAAGAAGAGCAACTTTCTTTGATCCTTTAGTTTGAGATAAAGATATATTCAGTGCCATTCCTTGTCCAACCATCAGATGCAATTGACAAAAGCAGCGTTTGGATTCCAAAATGTGGGCCTGAGACATCCATTATCTCCCTGTCTTTACTAAAGAGACAAGACCATCTGTGCAAGCCTGACATTGACCTTGACCTGAAAAGCAAAGCGACGACTCGCAGGGGCCAATTCACATGTCCGCCAGCTTTGATTGTTTGGTCGGTTTGATTTCTGAGGTTTGCTTTTATTAGAAACGTGATTCATGCTGCAGGGGCCAATTCACGTTACACAGCGAACTCTACTTCAGACTATTTGTCATTTTCCCTCTTACTAAAGCAGCTTTACTGAAAATTCCATCAACGTGTTGACTGAGGTAACAAGATAAATTTTGCAAGATGGACCCATTTTTTAAATTTATTCTATGATCTTATTTAGTAAAATCAAGCTTTCAATTCAATTTGATCTCTTGCAGATTTGTGTTATTTTCAAGGTACTAGTCATGCGGACCGTGAAATTTAAACAAATACAATAAATTGATTCATAAGAAGTGGTCTACCTTAGCCTATAGAATGATTTGTACAACTTGTTACTCCCTCTAGCTAAAATTTTTTTGCGAAATTTTGTTGTAAAATATGTTAATTTTGGTCATCATGACATGATATGTAACTCACCACTTGTTATTTCATCCACTATTAAGATAGGTTGCGAGATTCATACATATCTATTTCACACTTAGTGTCCTTGATGAAGAGGACTTCTTCATCTAATAGGAGTGATGACCTGAATCAATTTGGCTGACAAAAAGGGAAAAAAATGAACTGATATGAAGTCACTATGTGGAATTAGCTCAATCAAACAGAATGTAATGGAAAACTCCTTTGCTTGGGTACAATTCTACTACAATATTGGAAGAAAAGAGATAACAATAGCTCAAATGGCTCGTCTATTTAATGATCTTTGCAACTCTCAAAGGAATCCCATTCCTGGAAATTCTTCTTTTAGAAATCAAATGCCACACTTCTTACCATTTGTAGTTTTCTCGTCCTAATTGTAGTTATGTCTTTTGTTATCTATGAGATGTGGCACTATATGTTCTAGTATCTAAATATAAAAAACTGCAATTTTTATTTAACAGCTTTAACTTAGAGAGTTTAGTTGGCACTAGTTCTATAAATATCCACATGATATAAAAGCATGGGATTCCGAATTTAGATTTTTTTTAGGTTCTTATTTACACATTTTAATCTTAGGCCAAAATCTAGCCTATTTTCATAAAGGAAGAGTGTTAAAATTTTTAACTATTAAAACATGCCTTCATCTAATCGCTTAAATTTTTAAAATAGTTAGCAAGAATTATACATATGTCTATTTTGCATGTAATGTGCAACTTTTTTTTTTTTTTTGATTAAGCATTCTTTTCGTTATGAAGTAGGAAATGTAATGTGCCATTTATAAGCAAGAAGAGGATGTACATCGTGAGTTAAGGTTCTCTGAGCATTCAAGTTTTCGGGAGAGAATTATGAAGATTTGGGCACCTAAAACTTCTGCTTGGGGCAAAAGTTGGAAGCTTTTTGTTGCCTAAAAGACTTTTTTAAACAAATTACTCGTAGAAAACTGACATTATTCGAGTAGCCCGCGTCAGATTCCAAACTGTTCCTAATGGACCTGAGAAAAAATGAGATACCTCAAGAAGCAGTAAACCAAAACTAATGGAAAACTTATGCAGGTTTTAAATGGGATTATGCCTCCCCAGAAAATCTACAAAGATGATTTAGTCACTCAAAGTGATGCAACACTCCATTCAAAAGTAAACACACAACATCAGAAGATGCATAATGATCTTCGTAAAATTCCTATCTTAATATAAGCTTTGCTATTGCATGGCCTTGAGTCATCTTGAAGTGATCGGTCAGCCCGAAATGCGCGAGCAGGAGCCAAACATGAGTGAGAAGCTCTCCTCCTCTCCTCAGCTGATCAGAGTGGCAATCCCCCCTACTTTGGCTTGCTGCGTACAACAATACCTCCACCCAAAGATTCAAGATCATTTCCCACTTTTTTGTTCTGTACACTGGTTTATTTAGCTCCATCGCGAGCCGGCATCCGTCAAACAACACTGATTTGCTCCTGCCACCCTTAACCTTAGCTGGTGGAACCTCGGTTTTCACTTCTAGTAGCATCTCGCAAGCTAACTGAAGAGCTTTCCGGCTTCTGTGGACCGCCTTATTGCTGGAGACACTGTGGCTCTCTCCAGGTTCGGGATTGGAATGGGCTTGCTCTTTAATGGGGTGCTCTTCGAAGAACTTTATGGCCTCGGCAAATGTGTCCCTGATCCTGATTTGCCCGATTCCGTTAGGCAACGTGAAAGGATACCTGACTAGGAGATAAAACATGTACCGCGACAGGAGCTTGCTTAGTCTGTATTCGGGAAACTTCGACTCGTTTAGTTTGTCTGAGTAGTAGCAAAGTTCGGTCGCAATGTGCCAAGTGAGGATAATTTGGTCGAACTCTGCGTCAGTGCTCCAAATTTTATCTGTATGTTCATAACCACCGAGTACTCCGCCAATTTGGCTTGGATCCGTGAGCATGTCAGGCTTATCAAACTTCACCTCCACGCGTGCGAAGATCTTTTGTTTCAGTTTGTCCGGTACCTTTTCAAAGGTTGTGTAGTGATACTTGTCCAGCTTCTCGTTGATGTTTAAGCGCTTGAGAATTCCGTGGCAGACCAAGGGATTTTCATTGGTGCAAAACTCTAGCAAGTTGAACTGAGCAATGGAATTCGACCACCAAGGCGGTCTGGGCAACTGGACACAAGTCACAGCACGGTGAAGGGCACGGTTCTTGTTATGCACACTCAACCAGACGTCTGTCCAGTCCGAGGACAGGAGTATCAAGATGGAGTAAATTTCGAAAATAATGATGACGGCCAGCAATGCATAAGTTACATAAAGGTCGACTTTTGAGCACTCGGCGTCCTTTTTGTTTTTGGTCGAACACTCGGGGTACTTCTCAGTGAGAGAAAAGAATGCAAGCACAAGGAGAGTGAGGGAGAAAGTAATAAATCGGCGTCGGAATCCCCAAACACTATACAAAAGCATGGCCTTCGTGTAGAGCAAATCATACATGAACCCAAGTTCGATCTCTATCAGTTGAAAAGCGTCATTCCATGAGATACCCTTGAATATGGACCGACTCAAGTCCCGGTCGTCATAACTTAGTATCAGATCGATGAAGAGACACTTAAATATTTGAAGCAAATCATAGGCCTTAATTATAAGATGGACAGGAATTCCACGTTTGGTTTCTTGGGCATAATCAATATTAGACAGATCGCCAGTTGCATAAAGACCAGCCGGGACTTGAACTTCAATTACTTCATCAGCGGTGACATGGTACCCCTCAGCCTGCTTTAGGCTATACTCCGCCATGAATCTAGGGTAGTTAGGGCTGGGATCAGGTGGACAGAGCATAGATTCTCTGAGCTTATCCTTGCTTGCCAGCCACCGGACCCATGTCCTCTCACCATACTTGATTAGGCCAACCAAGATCATCACAAGTGACAAAACCGACAGAGAAGAGCTTGTCCAGGCCATGAACAGAATATAAGCTGTTGCTCCTGCTTGAACACCCAGGGCAAGAAGATGTCTGAGCCAGAGTGCATTGTCTTCCAAGGAATAAGCAGTGATGGTGTCAGGGCCGCCCAGGAGAAGCAAAAGCAATGGTGCCCACAAAGCAACTAGCTTGCTGTTATCATCAAGATAGCCAGATTGTTCATTCACCTCTCCTAGCTTTCTCGAGAGGACACCGAGAGCGACGGTTGCTACATAATCTGAAGTCAAATAGGCACACCAAACAAGGACTCTCAGCCAAACCTTGGGGCTGGACTTCCTTCTGTTGCCCAGAAGGAGGAGGACTATTTGGACACCGAGTGTGAACAGAACCATGGCTCTCAGCTCCCACTTCTTCCAGATTTCCCTCAAATTTACGTCAAACAGATCCTTTGATGTTTTTATTTCCTCTGTTCTCTCCATTAGTGCAAGCTCCTCCCTGATGAAAATTACAAGCAAATGCATAAAAGATGAGAAGTTTGGATCATTCAACTGTGTTTAGCTCCCCCAGGTTTAAGTATTTGCCAAGCCGAGACACAAGCCTTTTTCATCCATCATCTTACTTGACCTTTAACAAAGGGAAAAAAGAAGGAAAAAGTCAGTGACCTTACCTTCCTATGGATTCCCACCAACTAATGTAGCTTTACTTGGACCTGTGGAGGGTTATTTCCTGAAAAGACGATACAGCAGTTGAAGTTCGCAGCCTGAACTGGAAAACCCTGAACCAAGGAACAGATGCCATCGTAATTTACCTATGCAGGAAGGAACATTGTTGGGAGGCAGAAGTCAAGAGTCTGAAGAGCAACAATAATGCAAGAGGTGAACAGACCTGTGCTGGTTAATGCCGGAAGGTCATTTTATTAAATGCTGAGAAGAGACCAATAAATATCTCAAAAGGATGCTAAAGTGAAAGCAACACGACTATAATTTTGCTGAAGTCAAGATAAGGTGGTGGAACAATTAGAGGCTGACCCACCATTATAATTTTTCCGTACAAAACCCATCCGCTAGTGTAGGATTTTGTATTTCCCTAATTTGCATGCGGCAATACACCTATGATCAATAATATTTCTGTCCTACTACTTAGCATTAGCATAGCAATTTTGAGCTTAAGAAAAAAGAGAAGCTCAGATCGTGATTGCAATATCGATCAGTACTAACACAGAAAACCAGACGTATATTTTCCTTCCCCTTGTGGACTGCCTTCCGATTTCCCTTTTTGTTTGGTACTTGAGTTTTGGTCATGCTTGAATATTAAACAGTGGTGATAACATTTCAAAAAGTTGCCGTCATGCTAAGACTCAGTATCTTGATGGATGATTCTTGTAGATTGGTAACTAAAATTTTATTACAATAATAATCTCAAGTACATGACACACTCTTAATCGAGTTCACTCCATATAGATCACTAGCAAACTCGACTCTCAAGCTCGCCACGGCACACTCAACTCACTTGGCACTAAGACAAGGCTCTTGCCACTCTCACACATCTCCTCCAGTAGGTAGATTCTTCATAAAGATGGGACCACATGGAAGTGAACGGCTCTGAAAACTTAGCTTTTTGGCCTCATATGGCATGCTTTTTTGCCAAGAGATGGACATTAATATCTGCAGACTAAGTTTCATCTTGAACAGTTGAGTCCTTGATGACTCATTTACCCTGCACGTGAGGATTGGTTGGAGTATAGCTTGATGATTCAGTAGAAAATGATCCTGAAAGGTGCACCCTTCATGGTTTTATGTTCCTAACTGATTCTTGAATCTACATTTGGCTTGAGAGGGGGGAAAATGCAGACCTCCAAGAGCAAAAATGTAGACGATGACTTAAATTCCTAACCTCGAGCATAAGATAGTAGCAATTTGAAAGTTGAAGGTAAGAGAATTTTACCTGATTATAGAGAATTTCCAATTATTCACTTCGAAAAACATGTCACTCCCACTGCTCCTCCTGACTTTCTCTACAAATGCTGAAGTCCATCTGAACTCTCCAATCGGTTACATCGCCTGATTTCTAGTTCTTCAAGGAGAGGTGTTGCCGTGTCCTGCGCGGCCAGTGCTCAAGTTTGTCAAGCATCCACAGTTTCAATACCCGTAACTTATGGAATCTGCTGCTGAAGCATGTCATCCGAGGTCCCACATACGAATCAGCAAAAAGCCTAAGGATGCTCAGGTCTTGCAGCTGCCCCAGCACCGGCATTGGATCTTCCCCCAGTTCCAACATGGACAATCTGAATTTCCTGTGGTATGATGATAGCACTCTAGAGAGCTGGCTGGCAGGGATAGGCAACGAACCAAGCTAATACAGATTGCATAGGTTGCAATGTTGAGCCATGGATATCACCTCGAGATTTCATGGTTTACCAAACTTGTCTATCGATCTCAGGTTCAATGATTGAAGATTAGGCAGCTGCTTGATCCTCTTAGCTACTGCTTTCAAAGAGTTTGTGTGGCATGTGAGTCCCAGTTTCCGGAGGTTCACTAATCGAACTAGTCTGTTGACCAAGGACTTTTTGTCACCTCCGTAGAGCCCCCTCAGTGTATGGAGGTTGGTCAGAGACCCTTTTGATGGCTTATGGAAAAACGCATCACTGGGTACCTCATTCATGTGCCGGAGGTTCTTCGCCTTCCAAGTGGAACTTGGGATAGAAGTGACATTAGTGTGCTTCAGATCCAAAGTTTCCAAGCATGGTACATTGAAAATTTTCTATAATATGGATTTACATTAATTAATTAATTTTCTATTTTAAATAATCGGTAATATTTCAATATCTGTTGAACTCTACAATGATCTTATTGAATTGAGTATTGACATCTATTAATAATATGCCTAATTGAGCAACAAAGTGTAGGCAATTGTATTTAACTGAAGTTCGTAATGGGAAGGGCCTAGTTGACATGCTATTGATTAGGGTTTGCTAGGTTCTCTCTCTAGCCTATAAAATGATAGGTTATACCTATCGGTTACTTTAAATTCCATTGAAAGCTGCTACATTGAAATAAATCATAGAGATAAAGATCTGATATTCCGATAGATCTCTAATTATCAGACTGATCTATTTTTGCTTCAAGTGAAGTAATGATTCAAACAAGTACGCTTTAATTCCTTTGTACTTATCGATTTCGGTATTTTACAGTTATATATGGATCCGATTCTTCTTGATTGATTAGTTGTTTATGTGAATAATTTTCTACATGATAGATATCCAATGGCAGACGGAATTGAATCCAGTGCAGTTGACCTCAAGCCTACGAACCGTAGAAGCAGCATATTACACATCGACTCAGGAAGCACGGGCTTGTCCACGCCTTCTAAGCCATGGACCTTCGACAATCCAAAGCCTCCAAGAATGTCTATTTGAGTTATCCTAACGTCAGCAATAATGTCAGATATTTTTCTCATCTCAAATAGAAATTTTATTAAGATAACTCATGCAGTTTACCTCAGATGTGACAAAGATAAATTTTCAATATAAGCGTATCTCTATGAAGAAGGCAAAGTTAACAATAAGAACGCTTGGACTAATTTTAATAATTATCCTCATGTAATGGGCGTGCTCTGTCCTAAGGATTTAGACAGGTTTTCCCAATTATACAAGATGTGTACAGAAGATACATTCATTTGATGCAAGTTAATCACACTTAGTCCACCTTTAATGCTACTAGTGAAATAAAGTGAAGCTTGGAAAGTTATTTAGTTTCCTTAAACTTGTTAGAAATGGGAAGTAGAAGACTCTGTTTGTTCTGTAAAAAATCAATGATTCAAAAAATATTTTCCTAGAAATGATCGCATATACTTTTTGGAATAATTAGTCAAATAAAAATATTTTCATTAGCGACAATAATATATGGTGAAAATATTTTTTGTTTATTCATTTTTGTAAGCAATACAAGCAGTCATTTTTGAAAAAATATTTTTCAAATAATTTATTTTCTATATAACAAAGACACGCTAAAAAGAAATCTTTTCTAATCTTGCCCAATTTGTATTTCTTTCCTTTTTTCTTTGTGTATTGCTCATTAAACACATACTCAATGACATGGCATAAGCCACATGAATTACCACATCATCTAGTAAAATTTTCTTAGTGAATTATTAGTACACGTAGCATCACTCATGATCATAACTACTCATTACTGTAACCATTATTTTTTATCAAAAGATCTTTTCTAATCGTGTTTTTTTTTTTTTTTTTTTTTTTTTTCTGTCGAAGATCATAACTAGTGTTTAATAAGCTAATAAATGAATAAACTTATGATGAAAAATTGTCCATTCAACGGTACGAGAGGTGACAAGAAAGGAAACTAATTCAATGGTATAGAAAACTTAATGTAGCTGGACCGAAGGATGAGCCCAAGGGCAAAGGCCCTTAGCCTTTGAGTCTTAAGCAAAAATTCCAAACATCGCAGATCTCAAAAATCTATTTTCGACAGCCCAGAATCTCTCACAAACAAACAGATGTAATTGGCGACGGCCACGATGCCACCGAGTATGGCGGCGGGACCAGTGAGCAGACTCCACTTGCAGCATGTCATCTTCCCCTGCTTCTCCTTCCACCTCCCTCTCTGTGCGATCAATCTGTTGACAAAGTTTGATTTTCCAGGAAAATGATAAGAGGAAAATAAAACAAAAATGTTCTTTTTTAATTTTTTTTAAATTATTGTTCTTTTCACTATTAACATTTATTCTTTTTTTATTAATGGGCAATTCAAAGGATTGGACACACATGAATAGGGGTGAGTATATTGGACCAACCGAATCGAGAATCATCGGACCGAACCGGATGAGCTGATTCTAGGTGGTTCCCGAGGGTATTGGTCCGGTTCCCAGTGCCATAAAAAATGAATTAGTGATTTTCGATCCACTTCTATGAGAGGTGGGGTGGGGAATCATACTAAACCAGACCGACTATATTTTTTAATATTTTTTAATTTCTTAAAAATAGCAACAAGTTTAGTATTTTATTTTTTGGGGAAAAGATTTTCTTGGTCCATTATGTGCCATTTTTTGGAGGAAAGATTTACTTTCAGAATGCTGAAATTTAAAGGCGGAATTGCTAAGTGTGACCGATTTCATTAAACCAAATCGGACCATCTCGTTAGTCCATGGTCTTATACTCCTGCTATTTTTCCTAAAATCTAACGACCCTTTGAGCTTTGCCTTGCTCATTCTCCTATTCTTTCTGTTTCTTTTCCCCTACATCCATAATTGCAAGAAGGGAGAGAGAAAGGAAAGAAGAAAAAGGCAGAACGTCGGACGCACAAGAGAAGAAAAGGAAGCAATCATGCAGCACATTAGACCCGAACAAAAACATGATAATGACGCTTCATTAAAGAGTGTGAAAGCAAAAAAATAGTAATGGAAATAGCGGCGCCCTATTTTCTCCTCCCCATCGACTGCCTTCCATTTTTCTTTATGTTTCACGCTTGAGTCTTGGTCATGGCTTGAATAGTAAACAATTATGATAACATTTGAAACAGTTGCCGTCATGCTAAGATTCAGTATTTTAATGGATGATTCTTGTATATTTGTAACTCAAATTTTATTACAATAATAATCTCAAGTACATTGACACACTCTTAATTCAGCAGACTCAATAGAATTCACTCTCAAACTCACCACGGCACGCTCAGGTCACCCGGCACTCAATCCACACTCTTGCCATTAGGAACACGAAACTTTCATGAGAAAAAAAAAAAAATAGAAAGTAAGACATGCAAATGTTACATGGACAAGCCTTTTAAAAACAATAGAACAGATTAAAACCACAAACTCGGATTTGTTCCGTTCACTTTTGATCAACACATTTTGTTGTCATCTTCTTCTCCATCTCCATCTCTTCTTCACTTTCCTCTTCTTCTCAACCTAGTTTGCTGTCATCCTCATCATCATCTTCATCTTCAGTGTGCAACTAATTTGCCTACAAAGGTCAAGCACAAAATAACTGTGACACTCGCAAAAACAATTCAATGCCATGAGCACGACTTAAATTAATAAGATAGATCAGAGCAAACTCTGGACGAAATCATATAATTCAGTCTCGAGAGAGATCAACTACTGAGCTACAAGATTGTGGATACATGATGAAAGCTAGGACTAACAAATAAGAGAAGCAGCAATAGCCAAATCACCATGACACTTTCATTGCGGTTCAACTGTTTAACCAGATAGAACAGTGACAAGAATCTGAGTTCCAAAGCGTAACATACAGATGGAATTGAACATGAGGGCAACAAAGACCTACCTGATGACGAGAAAGCTTCCAACAATTTACTTTGATGTAAAATTTTCTTTCTATTCCTTCTATTCCTCTGATTTCTTTTGTGAAACTCTCTGGCATACTAGTCAGGGTAATCTCCTTCAAGCTCTGCAAGTGCTCGATTCCATGAATCATGCTCAATTGATCACACCCTCTAATTTCTACTTCTTGTAAGATGGGCATCGTCCCATCCTTCACTGTCCAATTCGTCAGTTTGTCGAGCATCCACAGCTTCAACACCCTGAGTTTCGGAAATCCCTCAACATCGCAAGTCATTTTACTTCCCAAATATGAATCAGCTAAGAGTCTGAGGATGCTTAACTCAGGCAACTTGCCCAGCGCCGGCATGGGATCTTCCTCCAGTGCCAACATCGACAGTGTAAGTTTCCTGAGGCACGATGGGAGTACCCCGCGCAGGTTTACTGGATTCACTAGTTTCCCGAGCAAGTATAAGTTGCAGAGCTTGGTCTGTTTCTCCAGGGACCCCAACTCAATCTTCGATGACTTACCAAATTCGTCAATTGACCTCAACTTCAGAGAGTGAAGATTAGGCAGTAGCTGAACCCAATTCAACACAGACTTCACTGACTTTTCATGACACATGAGTCCCAATTTCCTGAGGTTAACCAGTCTATCCAAACCTCTGGTCACGACCTTTTCATTACCTACACGCAGCCCCCTCAGTGTCTGAAGACTGCTTAGAGACCCTTTAGTCAGCTTCTGGAAGAATGCGTCGACGTGAACCTCGTTCAGGTACAGATGCCTGAGGTTCTTCGCCTTCCAAATTGAGTCGGGTAGGGTGGTCACACTAGTGTGCTTCAGATCCAGAGTTTCTAGGCACGGTAGCTCTCCAACAGCCGATGGGATTGAATCTAGTACTGTCGATCTCAAGCCTAGAAACCTTAAAAGAAGCAAATTGCCCACTACCTCCGAAAGCATAGGTTTGTAGACCCCCTCTAGATCAAGGACCTTTAGCAATGCAAACCTCTTTTTATGGACCAAGGCCTTGAAAAATGTAGCAATTTCTCTGTTGGCCTTACCTCTGTGTTTGTTGTTGAAAGACACAAAAGACCGTAGATTTTCATCGACGTAATTGTTGGAAATCTTCTCAATTTCCAAATACTCCACGAGCCGTCGAATCTTGTAACTTTCAGGAGGTCCGCTTTCATTATCATGAATGTAATAAAGACCTGAACCCACTGACCTTGGAGAGAAGAAATCATGTATGACGCCCGACATGTGACATGTTTTCGGGGTTCCATCCAACTTCCATTTTGTTACTTCGATCAATCTCTGCCAGACCAGCATTTCGAAGCACATGTCAGCTAGATCTTCAGGTTCAAGCTTCTTTTCTCGCTCGGCAGGCGTTGGACTCAAGAAACCCTCCGAAAGCCACAACCACAACAATCTCCGAACTGGGACCTCTAATGCTTTCGGAAAGAGACCGAGATACAAAAAGCATACCTTCAACCGTGGCGGCAACTCATGGAAGCTCAAGGACACGATGTCCAACGATGTCGACCGGCCTTTGCTGGGAGAAGGAAGTTTGGCAATTATTCTAGGCCAGTCGCTGGACTCTGTGGCTGATAAAATCCCACCCATTAAAACTATGTCTAGAGGTGAATAATGGCACTTCGCCATGATCTCGTCCTCAAGTTTGCCGAATTCCGCCTCACGTTCACCAACTTGCTTCTTCAACAATTCCCATCTCTCCGCATCGCGTATCTGGCGCAGCAGTAACGGATTACCCCACAGATCAGCCAATTTAGCTACTTTATCAGAACGAGTAGTGACAATCACTCTGCTTCCGTTTTGCAAATCCGGTAAGGAGATCGTCAGTTTGTGCCAATCCTCAACTTTCCAAACATCATCCAACACAATCAAATACCTCTTCTCCATCAAAGCCTTGAGAAGCATCTCAGCCAAGATGTCATCCCCCATATGGTCTATCCCACTCGACTGGGTTATGGAGACCTGCTTTATCAGGTCAACCACCACATCTCTGAACTTGAAGTCCCTGGACACGCAGACCCAGGCGCGGCACTCGAAGTGCTGCTTGATGTCGATCCTGTCATAAATCAATCTCACCATCGTGGTCTTGCCTGAGCCTCCCGGGCCAACCACAGGAAGAACCCTGAATTCTTGTTCTTCCTCAGGCAGAGGAATCAAGTCCTTCACAAGCTCTTCCATGTCCTGCTTCTGAACCACAGCCTCTGATTCCATGTCAAGAAGATGAGAGATCCTTTCCCAACGGCGGGTGCTTCCTCCTTCAGGAGAGGTGGCACTGCCAACATTTACCAGAACTTCGCTTTGACGTGGTTGAGGTTGAGGCTGATCTTTGTTGGGTGAAGAGAAAAAGGACTCACCGTTGAACTTCTTCAACCCTTTGCTCACTTCCTTCTGGCTCCACTGATTGAGCTTCTGCTGGGCTCTTCTCAGGAGGTAGGTGTCAATGGTGTCCTCTGCACTGTAGATGGTAGACAAGAGTTTGGTCTTCTCGCTTTCTTGGTCCTCTGCCGTGTCTTTACCGAAGGTCAAGAGCTGCTGCAGATTGTTGATGGCAGTGCTGATTCTGCCCTTCAGTTTTGGGTAGATTATGGTTTGGTCAGCTCTGAGATTCTGCAGCTTCTCTTTGAGCAAGAAAGCAGCTACTTCAGTAGCCATGACAGATTTCCTCTCTCTCTCTCTCTCTCTCTCTCAAGCAGATGAGAAGCAGAATCAAGAAATGGAAATGGGCTTCAAAGCTTTGAGAGAGGGCTCTTTTTCCTCTCTTGTTTCTTTCTTTCAGAGAGGAAAAGGAGCTCCCGTGATCAGGAGTACAAAAAGGTGGATCGGAAGACTCTGCCCGGCTATTTTGACGAAGAAAGCCTATGCTATCCAATGCGTATCGTAGCGTCACCAATCAAACGTCATCGGTCTACCTTTATTTGCTCACAAATATTACAGGACAAACAAGATGCTTAGGCATTACACGAATTTGAAATAATATTTAGGGTACATTTATTTCACAAAAAATAAGTTTTTTAAAAAATATTTTTAAAAATAACTATTTATATTACTTTTCATTATCGAAAATAATTTATGCTAACTATTTTAGTGCACGATGAAAATTTTCAATTCATTTATATTTGTAAACAATACAAACGATTATTTTTCGAAAAATGTTTTTAAATTACTTATTTTCCATGAAACAAACACACTATATATATATATTTTTAATTTAAATATTGTTGTTGACTTAAATTTTCACGAAAGAACTGATATGCAAGAAATTATAAAAATAAATATTCACATTGGTAGAATTCTACGCTAGAGTTCACAGCAAATTTTATTTGATGTGTATCCATACCTCACCATATGGATTTATTCTCCAGTAAAAAGATAATGTGATATATAAATTGTCATATTTATTGAATCACCATATAAGTACATACAATATTTAATATGTTTTATAGGTATTCATGTCACAATAGCAAATCACTAGTGACCCCATATTTTGACATCTCTAGAGAAAAAAAAATTGATATTAAGTTAAAATAAGCAAGAAATATTAATTAAAATTCTCGTATCATTTGAATAAGATGTACTTTAGTGTGTGATGCGGACTGTACCATGAACTTGTTGCTGCTGTTAAAATCTGTTTTAGGATAGTAATATTAGCCAAATAAAAGGTATTGAAAATATTAAAAAGGATCGCCATAATGTCAACAAACGATTAAAAATATCTTAGTGCTGCATTTTGTTTCATTAAGTCCAAACACATTTCCATTTATCTGATTTTTTTTTTTTTTTGGAAAAAGAAAACACCACAAGTGGCATAATTTTCATATGATGCTAATTTGAGAATCATAATTTTTTTTTTTCCAATCACTTGAGTGTTATATAACGTCTCAATTGATCATTTGAATATCATAACTATTTAAAAATGTTTTCCACAAGTGCTTGGCCAGGTTAGATTTTCTCTACCTGAATGAACATTTTCAAAAGGGATAAATTCACTAAAAATCTTAAAACTTGTTACGAAAATACAATTGAATTTTACAACTTACAAAAAGTGCAATCAAGTTCTAAAACTTATGAAATAGGTGCAATTAAGTCATAAAGTTAACACTGTCAATTTATTTAATGGAAAGTATTGACGTGGGAATTTTACATTAATTTCTCTCTCCTAGTTGGCATTTTGATTGTTTTCTTTTTAATATATTATTTAAATTAGATTAAAATTTTTTAAAATATTTATTAAAAAACTAAAAAAAAAAAAAAAAAAAGAGGGAGAGAGAAGAGAAGGGCAAGGCACGCCACGCTGGTAGGCACCATCACCAATGCCACTCATTGCTGGAGGGGCCAACAACCTTCGTTGGCCCTATGAGGGTCGGCGACCCTTATTAGGCTTGCACCCATGCTTGAGCACTTAGATTTGGGTGACACCAACGCTCGCTTAGGCCGGCGAGGGTCGCATGGCTTTACGTAGGGGCTGGCAAGGCCTCACCTAGAGCTAATGAGGGCTAGCAACATTCGTCGGCCCTTGCAACAATGGGCGGCAGCTGTAGTGATGCTGACTAGCGTGGCCTACCTTGCCCTATCCTTCTAATCTCTTCTTTCTTTTTTTTTTTTTTTTTTTTTTTTGTAGGTTTTGTTTTGTCAAATAAAATGTTGTCGCTAGCCCCTCCGACGATGGGTTGCAACAGCGGCACCTATTGGCATGGCTTACCCTGCCCTTCTCTTCTCTTCTTTCTATTTTTTTTTTCAAGATTTTGTCTTTTTAAATCTTTTTTTTTTTTAGTTTTTTAATCTAATTTAAATAAGATTTCAATAAGAAACAATGAAAAATGTCAACTAGGAGTGAAAAATTAATTTAAAAATGTCACGTTAGCATTTTCTGTTAAATAAATTGACAGTAATAACTTTATGAGTTGATTGTACATATTTGAAAAATTTTAGAACTCAATTATTTTTTTGTGATAAATTTTAAGACTTTTAATGAACTTATCCTTTTTTAAAAGGTTATGCCTTTCAAGTAGTCAACTGAAAATTCTAAACATTCAAGTAACACTATATATGGCACAAGCTCCTAAAGCCTATAGCTATTGTATGAGACTAGTCCTTTCATCTAATGGACAAGATTAAGGATCCTAGGACCATTTCCCATGACTAGCTGAAAGTGCAACCAGGTGTTTGGTGTATGTTTATGACCAAATAATCTTGAATTTTAGAGAGGGATAAATTCTATAACTCAATCTCACGAGAAATTTACCAGATCTTAGGTTGATATGTGACATCATATTGACATCACCATGGTAATGAATCCTATAAATAGTTATTCTCAATGTACCTCTTTTGGTCTTTTTTTTAGGTTACCGTTTTAAACCGATGGTTCTTTTAGTTTAATGATTCTTATAATTTATCTTCTTGTTAATTTAGCCTGAAAAAAATAGTGTTTTGGAATTTTGGCCATTTCTCTCTCGACGAAGTGTTTGTTGATCATATGGATGATCACATACATTGGCAACTTTTCCTTTCTTTTTTATAATTAGACTGATTGAGCCGCATATAATAGAAAAAAAAAATAGTAAAAAGAAAAAGGTGACTCGCGATTTCCCTCTCCGCTGATTGGACCGCCCAGGGATGAGGAGGTAGGCCCTCGTCCATCGGATAACTCCTCGCCATCCAGTGGCACATCCTCGTAATTTACCGAACAACGGAGGTCGAAAAGCTGGTAAGCCCGCACACAAAAAGCCCACTGAAAGTCTGAAATTATCAAACGGTTTATCTCTTGAAGCAGACGAAGCAGAAGAAGCAGAAGGAAGGGAGAAGGAGAAGGAGAAGGAGATGGCGATCGTCATCCGCTGCTCTTGCTTCTTCGCCCGGCCAATCTCGCCGCAGGCTTCGCATTCCGATCAGTCCTCCGTTAGGAACCGCCTCTCCGGTCAGTTTCTCTCTCTTCAGCTGTAACTGATGAGAGTTCGGAGCTGATCTGTAGCTCCTGCTCTTGAATATCGGCCGAGTAACGGTGGACCTTGAGGAAAATTTAGGGCTTGAGCTATGATTCTTGGAGTTGTTCCGGAGCATTTCTTAAAATTTTGCGCTTGTGCTGATGTAATGAGCTGTGTGATGGAAATGAATGCGTTTGGCGTTGCGTTGGGTTCCATTTCGCTCGAAATTCAGTTGGTGTAGCTTAAAGATTTGAGCTTTTAGCCATAAGTAAGCCTGTGTCCTGTTGTACATGTTTTGTGTGCGATTTGGAGTTGTTAGAGTGGAAAAATAAATCTTTCCTGAAAGCACAAGCCTGGGGCATGTACAAATCGAGAGTGTCGAGGAAGCACTCTATGCATCAATAGGACTTGAAAACACTTGTGTCGGAGAATCTTGTGTTATGGTGGGTTAGTTTTGATCATTCCCTTGACTTCGAGAACTTAGTTTACGCAGTTGAATGCTCGTTGTGTATTTCCACACGAGGATGGATGTTCTTCAGGCATAAAAGGATTGTTAGCTCTAGTGGGGAACAACATTTGCATGAGTATGTCCCTGAGTAAGCGATTGTCAATTTGATTGTCTTGTGTATTGAGGTGAGCTAGATGCACCTTTTGTTCTTCACCTTCCATACTGAATAGGAAGGTTTCATAGAGTCAATTCCATAAACGTTAGTTGCTCATTGAATTTGACATCAGCCATCAGAACTCTATGTTTCTATTTAAAAAGGCTAGATAGACTGCACAAATCACCGTGGTGTTTGTTTCTCATAATATTTAGTTCTCTGAAGCAGGGCAACCAGCATCTCTTCCTGCTAAATTTGAGAAGTTTGGACATGCTTCCAATAAACCATTTGAGATTCATTATCCAGTACAAAGCAGGAAACTGATCTTACCAATTTACACCACCATCATGCAACATTTACCGGCTCATCAGGTATGCTGGTGAGTCTTCATGTGTTAATTTTGTGTTCTCTCGCGTCAGGCCCGTGATTGCTTTTCTTTTTCTTGCGAAATGCAAACGAGGGTGTTTGAATTTATGATTTTACTTCTTTTCCAGTCAGAACCAAGGTACACCACAGCTCACATTTACTTTATGGTTCTCTCCCTCTTCCTGGTTAGAAAGTGTGGACGATCTGTTGAAACTATTGCGGATGAGGCATAGATTCACTTATTTTTATACTGAGTTTTGAAATTTGAAAAGAACATGAGATCAAAAAAAAATTTCATCTTTTCGAATTCCTTGTTCTTGATGACGTTGGTGACATTAACTTGTGACATCTGATTATAGTTAATTCTGGTTCCAGGAAAGATTACATTTCAAGTTCCCTGCTGCGGCTCTACTCATCACTAATGGCCTCATGTTGACAGCACCTTTTCAAGCTTTGGCTGAAACCTGTGAGGCTGAGAATTCCTTACTCAATATGCCTTTGCTGCTTTTTGTAGCCCTTGTTGGAGCCACTGTTGGAGGTAAATTTATAGAACATGTTATGCATCTGTTTCACTATCTGCATTGAATTTGCGAGTTGAGATTTTGTTATATCGTGTGTATAGAGGATATCAGTTTCAGCAGAAAATTAGAAGCATAAGTCTGTTATAGCTTCATCCTGATAACTTGATAACTCAATGATAGGGTTACTTGCACGACAAAGGAGAGGTGAACTTGCGCGGCTTAATGAGCAGCTGCGCCAGATCAATGCAGCTTTAAGAAGACAAGCTAAGATTGAATCTTATGCCCCAAGCTTGAGTTATGCCCCTGTGGGTACTCGAATTGCAGAAAGTGAAGTTATCGTTGATCCAAGGAAGGAAGAGTTAATTTCTCGACTTAAAACTGGGAAGAACTTTTTGAGGAATCAAGATCCAGAGAAAGCATTAACGGAATTCAAGGCAGGTTTGGAGCTAGCACAGATTCTGGAGGATCCTATTGAGGAGAAAAAGGCTGCTAGAGGCTTGGGTGTGTCTTCTACATATCGAATCATATATTAATAATCTTAGTATTTTTCCTCTTATCATTCCATCAGGTTTCATTTTTACTAATATATTGTGAGGGGGCAGCAGTTGGCAGCTGCAAGCCTTTCCTTCATTTGAGTAACATTTGAGTTAGGTAAAGAAAGTGAAAAGGAGTACCAGGATTCATTGTCTTCATCTCTGAATTTGATTTCAGGAGCCTCACTTCAGAGGCAGGGCAAATTTCGAGAAGCCATTCAATACCATGCTCTGGTTCTGCAGATTTCTGAGAGAGTAGGGGAGGATTCAGGAAATACAGAGGCTTACGGAGCAATTGCTGATTGTTACACTGAGCTGGGCGACCTTGAGCGAGCAGCGAAATTTTATGACAATTATATTGCGAGGTTGGAATCAGACTAATAATAGCAGCTTGCTTGATTGGTAAAGTAGTAAAATCATTGTTCTGTAGAGGTTATCAATAGCTCGCAGCTTAGAAGCACCGATTTGTCTTGCGGATCAATCAAGTTTTGCATCTGTACACACGTAGTGAAGCGGGTTTAGTTTTCTTTCATGTTGTGTACATCTTGATTTCATTTTTTCCATTGATCCTATGTTTTGTAACATAGAAATGTTGGCTGATTGCACCTTTACTTTATAAGACCTTTTGAGAGCTGAATAATTCAAATTCAAGTTTGCTCCTCCTTTATCCACAATTTTTTTTTTTTTTTTTGAGAGATTGAAGGTTGAGATTGGAAACGTTCACATGATCTGCCAATCCAAAACCGAATATCATGATGCTTGGGCACTTAAAGGTTGGTATTCAATATCACTACAGTCCATTTCCAAGATATTTGTAGTATCCCATGACCCTAACATAGTTCCCAGGCAGAGGCTTAGGTATTTAGAAATAACCTGCAGCTGGAGTTTGATTAGCGACCCATAGTCGATCATGACATATTGCTCTAACTCGAATTGCCGAACTTCTTGTGGTAATTATTCCTGGACAGGCTTCAAGGTATGCTCAAAATGAGAGTTCCTTGTGACTGCATTTAAACTTCATAAGCCATTACCAAATTAAGATGCGCATATAAGAAATAGGAAATGGGGCCCCATCCTGGTTTAAGTATAGATTTGGTCTCTCGATTGGTGTCTTTCCTCGAAGGGTGGTCCTCAACTTTTTTTCGCAAATGTCACCCTCTAACTTTAGAACAATGTCACTTTCATCTCGCCGACACATTTTCTTTTCCAGCAAAAGCAACCATTTTTCGCAAGTGAAAGTTGCTTCCCGCAAGGAATTAATGGTGCGTATAGATTTTCTATAGACTATCGGTAAACTCTCCGATTGCCCATGTCAATGGAATTGGCCCAACAATAAGTCTGATCCTTTCCTAAATATCAGGTTACGTTGTGACAGACAAGTCGGGAACCAACGTAAAAAAATGATATAAGCAGAGGGACCAAATTCATACTTCAAATTCAATAATTTGTACTTCGACATAGCCCAAAGCAAGAACTTTTTTGCAGATGAATTCAAGCCGATAACCATAATCTCTAAAGGCTAAGTTCACGGCTCTTTGAAGAATCAGCTTCGAGATCAATGAATTGAACTGCCCTCCTCGTGTGTAGATGCTGCAGTAGGAGAGTTCCTAACGTAAGGAGCTCTCACCAGAGCCCTGAAAAACAAGTGTGAGCAAAGAAAGCATGAATCGCGCTGTACTCGATAATTTGAAAAAGTTTGCGCCTCATGAAACGACTTCCTATAGACATCTGAAATTTGTGCTCGGAGTCTCTCCTTTAGCTCAGACTAACTAGCAAATGACATCGTGATTAGACTCATTCTATCACTGACATTACAACTCCATTATACTGTTAAAAAATTTCATAAGATTTTTCCTCGAATCTCAACAGCTCGGTCTACTAAAATGAGTTCATGCAAAATCTTCTCATGTGGCACTGACAATGTTGATTCATCCCATGATAACACTAGTCCTTCTAGCTGTCAATTTCATTTTAACGGTGTGGTTTGTCTGGGTCAGGTAAATCGCTCCTAATCCAATTGGATCGCGACGTGATGACCCTTCTCAGGGACTTGGACCCATGAACAAGCTCCCTTTATATTTGCATTCCTTTCAAGATGATACTTCTCTGTTAGCAACAATTTTCAGATAAAACTTTTTCTTTCTGGAACAGTCCAAATCCTTTGAAACCAATGAAGAAGAAAGATCACCTGTCCTTTCTCTTTGATAAGAATCTGTGAAGCGAAGCCCTCCGCGCGATAGGCAGATCTAATGTCAAAAGGGTAAAAAAAAAAAACATCAGAGAGCAATTTGACTATTTAACAGAGCTAACTGATGCTTAATCATCTGTTTATTTTTAATTACCAGAAGCAGCAGCTTCAGTTTTGGCTTGAAGAAGTTCTTGATATGTGGAACGTCCCGCTCCGATACTACTATTTTGTGTACTGGCCATAAGTTTTACAAGACCAGTCTCGCTACTTCCCCCACCGTCGATAACAAAATGATCGGAAATGTGACTCGGGCTGAATTTTGCAGCAGAACTCATCACTTCCTTTATCTTGTCAACTGGAAGACCATTGAAGACATGCACACTTCCGGCGTAAAATATCGTTATTTGATCAGTCTTCACCGTTTTGTTATTAACATCTTTCCTGACACAAGTGGGAGACATATATCAACTATGGATGTTAGGAAATTCCACCATGGTATATATCAAGAAAATAGTTTGACACCCAAATATGGTACTTGAGTATGTCCAATCCAATCACAGCTCGATTAGCATTTGAGATATAAACCATGTATAGGTAATGCATAAGTTATACATCTACAATTTTGACATGAAAATTGCACCTGAGGTCGTTTTGTTTTGCATTTGCTATGGAGTTTGCCTTGGAGGATTGATCACTGACATTGGGTGATCCGGGGGCCAAACACTCCAAGTTCTTCAACAAGTTCATCGTTGTCGGTTGTGGCTGAGCTGAATCCGCTGATTTTGTTGCTGCATTTTTATAAGGGTTAGCGACAATCTGTCTCATATATGAGACAATTCATTATTCCAACGAGATCACCTAATTTGCTCATTCGTTCTCTCCATCTACATAATTTACTCCCATTGTTGCATGCGCTTCTCCTTGTACAACAACATAAGGGAAATGACTTGGTTTCCTTGCACATAGCACTTGAAAACATCATGTTCATAGTAGGTGGCAAATTAGCTGTGAAAAAAATTTGAGTAAGGTTTATTTCTTGTCAGCTGAGGAACATCAGAGCCCAGACTTCAGGTGCTATATTTAGTGCACGGTCCGTAGTTGTTTCAAGTAGGAATCGAACTTGAAGCTTCACCGTTTTCGAATAAAAGGTACAGAGTGTAATTTTTCTTCAAAAGTTCATATATTCCGATGTTTTTGCCGTGAAAACTGTATTTCTAGGATACGTAGTCCCCTTGAATAAATTAACTTGCTCGACCAAACTGGAAGATTGTCATCGACACTACTTCCACTTCTGAAAATAATACCAACTTGATATTTGAGTTCATGGCATATTATTTGAGAAGAGAGATATTGCGATTATTCATGGTCTTTACTTTTAGTATTGATGAGAGGATACTGATTTCCAGTCCCTGCTTTGTATTTATCTAAGTGCTCTAAGAAAAACTAAAAGAGATTGCAATGTTGGAAAAATAACACGAGTAATTAAAGATTTTAGGAGAAAAAAAAAGTGCTGCTTTCTTTTCCATCGATAAAAGTATGAATCTTAAAAACGAGACTTTGTACTATTAGAAAAAAGCATAAAGAGGGTTTTGTCCTCCATCTTTGTGAAGATGTATACTGGGGAAAGATGAAACACTCTAACCTTGGTCCTCCGTTTTCTCAGCTATTCCAATAAGGGCTCTCTTCTCCTTCAAACGATGGCTCAACTGGTTGAACATCTGTTGAAAGCTTGATTTCTCCATGTCACCAACAGAACCAGCGTCTCTCTCTCTCTCTCTGTCTCAAATGCTTGCCTGCTCAGAATGGGGAGCAAGTTCATGAAGTCTCTCTAGTCTCCCTCGTCTTTTCCTGTTTTCTTTCTTCTTTTCCCTTTTTCCTTGGCTAGTCAATGATCTGGTGAGGAATGGCACAGGAAGAATATAGGAGAGGCCATGTTCAAAGGATTTTCCTTGAACCTGATTAGTTTTTGGGAAATGGGCTTCCCTTGTTTTCTTTTTCCTTCCTTATCTTTGAATTTATAAAATTCATTGAATCTTTCTCTGAATTCAAGCGCGTGTTGCACATGCATTGTGGGAGGAAAAAGATAAAGAAAGAAGCAATGATTTAGATATGAGCATGCACTTCACCTGCGTGTACCTTTAGATAGAAAAGAGTGTGTGGTGGAGGTGGACCGAGGGAAGACAAAAGGAACTTTCCATGTAAATTACTTGCTCGTTCATTAACAAGTTGGAATGGACGCTGGTACAAGTCTCACCTCCTACTGATGCTGAAGTAGGTTCCCTCTCATTTCATCACCTAATTATTGCTTTAGCAATGGATATGATAAGTGAAATGCTTAACTAAGAAACTCTCAACATAGTTAGATTAAAATGAGTGTATTCACAAAAATTTTTTTACAAATTGAGACTCACAAAATACATAAGGTTTAGAGTAAACCTCCCCTTGGAATGTATAGGCTGGCAAAGGAAAAGAGGATAAAAAACTTATATTTGCATGCTTTTGACAGGAATCGATGATTAGGACATACCATATTTCAAATTCTTATTTCTAAAGTGGTATTTTCCCCATTTTTCAGCTGATGGTTGCCAATTAAGATTTAAAGTAGAATCTACGACTTTCTTAACTGATCTATTTAGTTTTTGAAATACATTTGTCATTAAACAAAGAACATTATGATGTGGTTTCTTTTATTAATTGCCAAAATTAATTAAACCAATCTTTTGAACTCAACTCTTAACGTGGCTTCGCTTGGAATGCCCTTGATTTAGGGCAAATCAGCTCTAACTATTGAGGAGAAAAGAATAGGAAACCACAAGAAGTATATGGATAACCCAACTGAATATTCATTTTATAAACTCCTTCATAAATTTATTGCGAGGATGGAGATGCAAATAAAGAAGTATAAATGATTATAGGCCTCAAAGCACAAATGGCTGGAGGAGGCCCATCCATCAGTTAAATGGGCTTGGGTAAAATTCAACCCCTATTGGGCTCAAATTATACGGGCTTGGCAGGCTCAGCTATTTTTCCACTTCTATTAGCTTTTCAAACATCCAAAAAATGGTAGATCTGATCATGTGCTAGGCGAGCTATGGCTTGAGGGCCTTTGCAAGCTGGGCAAGGCCATTTAGTTATACAGCTCATACCTGCCAGACAATGTTCGCACATATTTTTTTGGTACACGCGGGCATGAGCAACAAATTAAGCGCGACCAAAAGACTAGGGAAGATTTAAACGAAGAATAAAGCACAGAAGTATATATAATAAGCGAGGTAAATAGGGGTCGGGAAAAATTTGAACTCATGGTCTCCTACTTGATATTAAGTAAAATTCTATGAAACCACTACCAATCGTTTAGAAAATTTAAGCCATTAGAAAAACATGTGATTTAATGTTCCCCATTTCTTGCTTTCCGAACACAATGTACACAGCAATTCCTTGCCAACTTGAACATGATTGCTCTCAAAGTGGCACCATTGATCCGCACTTTTAAGCCCAGCCAACTCAGAATTCCATACATGGGGAATTTCTATTACCACGGCAGAGTTACAGCACAACACATTCCTCCAAAACCTGAGAAGAAAAGCTGAATTCCGAAGAACAGACGATCCATTGATTCGTTCAGCTTCCTTACGGAGCAAACAAAAGGGATTAACAGAATGAAATGAAGAGCTAATTCGATTTAAAGTAGGTAACCTGTTCAACCATATAAGCCTGTGCTAATTAACTGTCAAACCTCAGTTCTCACGGTATTTTAAGCAGCGAAGGAATCCAATGATCCACTGGAAGAAGCAGTACAAACGACTCCATCAGCAACATTTGAAATAGGCAAAAAGAAACCACAAAGAACCATTCGAATAGCATAATACTCGCAATTTCAAGCACTAGGAGATAGTATTATGTGAAATGTATGTGTGCATTTTGGAAATGAAACTTGACAGAATCAAGCGATTTGTTATTGCATGTATTTGAAGTATTCTCATGTAAAGTTCGTCAATTTCAGGGACTCGATATAAATATTGATGACGGCATATCATGCTATCCTTAAAGGAAATCATGCTTATGTAATAGTTTGTACCTAGGTGTAGTTATAGATTAAATAGATCTCGCTGATATTTTAATTGCTTTTAAATTATATATCTTTGCAATTGCAGTGTCTAAATTCAGTCGATAAATGTACAAATCCAAATATTATGAGGTTATGTGCATCATAGAAAAATAAAAAAGGAACTATAGAAAATTAGAGTGGCCTGACCCCAAGTGTAAGTTGTAACCAACAAGTTCCATTCCAACTCATTGACAGGTTATAATAGAGCACGCAAGTCAACCTTACTATGCAAGCCAAATACAGCTGGATCTCTAATTATTTTTATTTGAACACATATACAATTCTTTCGAAAGAAAAAGAAAAGAAGAGGCTCAAATTCATATGCTATTCCTAACCTGGCACTCAACAGCACACCCCCTTCTGCTCTGGAATCCCATTTAATAAAATGCAAATTTTTTTTTACGAAATTTAGTAAACAAGAAAAAAAGAAATTTGATTCTTACACAAAGTCCAACGCTTGCACGCATTCGGACAGTGAATATGTACTTTTGACACTACCAGCTTGCTTCCATTCCATTAGTCAGGCGTGGATCGAAGACGCATGTTTTCATCGGATTCGCCAATTGCGTGGTTGGATGGATGTTTCTAGAAAAGTGCTAACTCTTGGGAAATTTCCAAAGAAAATGACCGAGAAAAATCGATCTATTTTCCCCTTAATTCTTTAATGAAATGTATTGATCTTGTAAGCAAGCAAGACAGTGCAGTCTGATTATGTCTCGACAGCAGACCGCAACTCAAAAAGAGTCTTTTACTCCAGTGATTAGGGGTCAAGAAGGCTAAAGTTTAAAAAGAAGGTTGAACTAATTCTTCTTGTGATATGCATAACGCCGATAAAGCCAATGCTAAGGCAACCGGAATTTTTCTAATTACATAAATTTGATTAGTGTTGTCCTGATGCTCGTTAATCTTAATCAAGACTATAGGGAAAAGGGGATTGCATTATTCTCTTCTAGAAATTGAAAAAATTCTCAAATGAAATGGGCTGGACATGCAAGCGGGGATGTCACATGGAAGAGTGACTCAAATCCTCAGGCTTCTTACTCATCCTGCGCCACTCGTGCGCCTCATTAAATTCTCTCCCTCTTCTCTAGATTGTCGTTTATCGATTTATTTATTCTAATTGTTCTTATTTAATGTGGTAGCCCATGGAAAGCCAACACCTGTTATTAAAAAAAAGATTCTTAGAAAATCACAAACGATATGGAGCAAAACCATTGCAAATGCCATAAATCTGTTGCGTACGTGCACGCATGCATGCACGTGAATGCTGGCCCTAATCTAGTGATCCGCAGGTCGGTTGACTTTGATCCTTAAGTTCTTGATTAATTTACAGTAATGTCGTACCCGCCCCAATCTAGACAGCTAATTCATCTTGTTAATCTGCTGCCTGCAAAATTAGGGTTCTTGTTGCAGTGAGAACCCTGGACAATTGTTGTATGCAAGAGCAGACCGACAGTTCGATCAACCCGAGATATGATTTTGCGTTGGGAACAACATCGGGCAGTCTTACAACATGATGATGGGATCAAGACAGATTTTCAAAAGATCAATTGTTGTGACATCGTTCCAATTATGAGGAGTGGACACCTAAGTTAGACTTCTCCGATTGTTAAAATAATCAACGTCATGTCTCTTGCACGATTTAGGGTAAAGAATGACTGCTAGAGTGATCGGTTTTTGGGCGGCTTGATTCCCACCTAGGAATTGGAAATTGAACCGGCTCCTTGTTCTTTGAAACCGGGAACCAGACTATCATCTCCTAGAACCAGATCAGTTTTCAAGTGGATAAATGAAATTAGTGACTGTGAGCGAGCAATTAGGGATTAAAGGTGTCAAGATCTATGAGTGAGCCAGCGATTAGGGCTTGCAGTTAGATTGAGGCAGCGAACTAACAGGAGCTGAGTTGTGATCTGGGTTTGTGGAGTTGAAGCATACTGTGAACTGTGAGTGTGAAGGAAGACAATGAGTCGAGAGGTGAGGTGCCCGAGGGCTTGGAGAGTTGGAGCTAGGCAGCATGTTAGTTTTCGTCGTCGTCTTCGTCGTCGTCCCAGATTTTTAAGAAATGTACGATAGGCATGAGAGCAAAAAGAGAGAGCGCGAGAGGGAACAGGGAAAGAGCGACTGTGATTGTGAATAAGATATAAGTTTTTTAAAAGATTTTTTTATAAAAAAAACTAAAAGTAATAATAGGTCTAGTATGGTCCAGTTCGGATGGTTTCATCATTGGAATCAGACAAAAAATACCGGTTCCAATTTCATGAGATCAAGAATTGGACCAGCACACTTGGGAACCTCTAGGACCCGTTGCTCTCTCCGTTGACCGTGGCCGTCCCTTTGATTAGTTGCTATTATGCATCGACCACAAAATGTACTACATCGAATTACCAGTGGTCGAAATGTACTGAGATTGCTATTTTGCAACTAGGCCCCGCATACTTTGGAAGGAAAGTTTTAACACTAAACGCCTTTTAAAATGTTAACACTAAACGCCTTTTGTGCTTTTCCAATGTAAATAATCATTATTTATGATATATGCTATTCCTGATAAGAACATCTGAACACAGTTCCTGCAGAAAACGTCACTTTTAGAAAATGTCAAAGACCACTTTTTTCTTTTTTTGGTCAAAAAATGGGATTAGACTAGTTCGGTAAAATTGTTTCCACGAAATTCCCAACGATAATGACTGATGTGCGTTTTTTCAGGTGACTGTGGTTCGAAATTTATATGCCGAGCAATTTGTGATGCTACAATTGGGTTGAAGGAGAATACTTGACTCACGTATGCATTAATCTAATTTTCAACGGTGTTGCTAATTTACATTTTATTTTAAATGGGTAGTTCCTTTATTTTTGTCTGAAATTCAAAATGGTCCATCCACTTCTTCTTCCTTTTTTGGCTTTTTATCCAAAATCGTTTCCGTGCATTTTAAAATGTATCACCATTAGTCATTCGGTTAAATGTGGCTATCTAAGTGATAAGTCGGTGTTAGAAAATTAAGGTGGCAATCTAAAGTTACTTTTTTTGTTTTTAATAGCTACCTCCATCACTAACGTGACATGAAAAGTAAAAAGTAACAAAAAAAGAAAAAAAGAAAAAGAAGAAGAAGCTCACGTGCTATAAAAATGGAAAAAGAAAAAAAGAGTAGACATGGCATAAGGGGACTTGATAGCCGCAGGACCACCACCGTCACATTTGTCCCGCCCGCTCAACGGCGAACGCCGTGGTGGTGGGGATCGCATCCATCACAGAGCGAGAATCTAGATCTCGCCTCCATGGCAACACTACACAGCGGGAAGCTGATCCATGGTGACCAGGGCAACTTTGGATGAACCAAGTCGGAACAAGTTAATCCTAAGAATTGATGAGAACAAGATCTGATCGCTCGATATTCAGGCTTTAGCAAAACTGTACAGACTAAAAACTAAAGTCCAAACATAGAAAAGATACTTCCCACCAAAAAAAAGAAAAAAACATAGAAAAGAAACTTTGTAGTGTCTCGTAAAGAACCGATCGAGGTTCGTGGACGGATATCCAGGGGGGAATTCATAAAGGCGCGCATGCCCTCCGTTAATTATACAAACGTAATCCAGGAAGCTGAAGCAGATCGAGAAACGTGTGCTCCGGCGATCCCGCCGGAATATTCCCCCGCGAAGATCCCGCTCTCCGGCACGCCAAAGGTCAACTGTCAAATGATGCCACCCGGGAAAGAGAAAAAAGGTCTCCGAAAAACAAGAAAAAGAACCACTCTCTCTCTCTCTCTCTCTCTCACGTTTTCCACAGCAGAATCGACCACTGAAAAATCAAAACCCCACAACTCAGATTTCAGACAAAACCCGCCACCCCCACATTAAAAAAAAAGAAAGAAAGAAAGAAAGAAAGAAAATAAAATCTAGGAGCTTTTTGCCTTCGCAGACCCAATCGCAATCCCGCCGAAAAAAAAGGATAAAAAAACAGAAAAAGAAAATCTCGTTGGTCCATCCTTTTGCCTGGAAATTACAAATAAAACTCTCAATCAATCGGTGGGGGAAAAGAAACTCTCCAAGCACCAGTAGCAACTCTCTCTCTCTCTCTCTCTCTCTCTCTTCTCTTGCAAAAAGCCAAAAACAGTCTGCGAAAAACTCCCTCTCTCCCTCTCTCCCTCTCTCTTCATCTTCTTCCCAATAATTGTGCAAAACCCACCAGAAGAAATCGATCGACCGATTCGGAACTCTCGTCAAAATCCCTTCTTTCTTCGCTCTGCTGTTTTCTTGATTCCGGCTTCCGATCATGGACTCGCCGGAAAAGACCCCACGCGGCCCCATGCCCGTCGACGCCGCCGAGGAGATCATCCTTCGGTGGGACTCCACGGCCTCCGACGACGGCCGGGAGAAGATGATCTTCCAGTCCGACCGCGACGAGATCGACCGCTACCTCAGCGCCGTCGACGAGCTCCACCGCTCCATGTCGTCCGTCAGCCTGTCCGAGGGCGGGGCAGGAGGGGGCGGCGGCGGCGGCGGCGGCGAGCAGGAGGACAAGGTCAGCTCCGCGGTCCAGATCGCGATGGCGAGGCTGGAGGACGAGTTCCGCAACATACTCCTGAGTCACACCAGTCCACTCGAGGCTGACTCGCTCACGACCGAGTCGTGCTCCTCGGTCCACTCGTCGATTTCCTCCCCCGACGGCGCTGAGGTCGACCTCTACGTCGACGACGATTCGACGCCCAAGGCGCTGGATCTGACCTCCGACGAAGTGAGGGGCGAATCGAGCAGGAAGAGCAACAGCAGCATCAGCTATCGGTCCACGAGCAGCATCCGCGAGATTGATCTCGTGCCGTCCGAGGCGATCTACGACCTCCGATGCATCGCGGAGAGGATGATCTCCTGCGGTTACATGAGGGAGTGCGTTCAAGTGTACGGAAGCGTGAGGAAGTCGGCTGTTGACGCGAGTTTCAGGAGGTTAGGGTTTGAGAAGCTGAGCATTGGGGATATACAGAGGCTCGAGTGGGAAGCTCTGGAGACGAAAATCAGGCGGTGGATTCGCGCGGCCAAGGCTTGCATTAGGGTTTTGTTCGCAAGTGAGAAGAAGCTGTGCGAAGAGATTTTCTATGGCATTGGTACTAAAATTGAGGATGCTTGCTTTATGGAGACTGTGAAGGGACCTGCCTTACAGTTGTTTAATTTCGCCGAGGCCATAAGCATAAGCAGAAGGTCGCCTGAGAAGCTTTTCAAGATTCTGGACCTCCATGATGCTCTGATGCAGTTGATTCCTGATATCGATGTCGTTTTTCAGTGTAAATCGGCTGAGTCGATACGGGTTCAGGCGGCCGAGATTCTGTCCCGGCTTGGGGAGGCCGCAAGGGGAATTCTTTCTGAGTTTGAGAATGCCGTGCTGCGGGAGCCGTCGCAGGTCCCAGTGCCGGGTGGGACGATTCATCCTTTGACAAGGTATGTGATGAACTACATAAGCTTGATATCAGATTATAAGCCGACCTTGTCCGAGCTCATAGTGTCAAAGCCGTCGACTGGTTCGAGGTACTCAGGTGATCCTACGATCCCAGATATGGAGTTTGCGGAATTCGAAGGGAAGAGCGCTCTAGCGCTTCATTTGATTTGGATTATTGTGATTCTGCAATTTAATTTGGAGGGCAAGTCCAAGCACTATAGAGATGATTCGCTAGCACACCTGTTTATGATGAACAATGTACATTACATCGTTCAAAAGGTGAAAGGGTCACCGGAGTTGAGGGAAATGATTGGTGACGATTATCTGAGGAAGATGACCGGCAAACTTAGGCAGGCAGCGACTAGTTACCAGCGAGCAACATGGGTTAGGGTATTGTATTGCCTAAGAGATGAGGGGTTACATGTTAGTGGTAGCTTCTCATCTGGGGTGTCAAAAAATGCTCTTAGGGACAGGTTCAAGGCTTTCAATGCCATGTTTGAGGAGGTTCATCGGACCCAGGCCACATGGTTGGTGCCTGACGCTCAGCTTAGGGAGGAGCTTCGGATTTCTATATCGGAGAAGTTGATTCCGGCTTACAGGTCGTTCTTAGGGCGCTTCAGAAGCCATATTGAGAGTGGGAGGCACCCGGAGAACTATATAAAATACTCAGTTGAGGATTTGGAGACTGCTGTCTTGGATTTCTTTGAGGGATACCCAGTATCTCAGCACCTGAGGAGGAGATCCCAGTGATGATGTGGAGTGGAGTTTTGCTCGTTAGAATCTAGGACACATTCTTTGAATTCTTTGGGGAGCATTTGGGTGAAGATGACGGGATGGCTGCTCTGGTATTCCTTTGCCCTTTGGATTTACTGAGGAGAACAGTCAAATTCAGTTTGATTGGAAGGGGATCCTAATTAGGTTGCTACTTGCAAGATCTGGTACAGGTCCCCAGAATAGCATAAGCTCACCCGAATGCTTCTTTGATGTAAGCCCGTCGTTTGTTTTACTACCACGTTCTGATTATGCTTCATTTGTTCATATGGTAACTGTTGTATGTGTGCTTTGCTTTTTACTTCTTATATCAGAGACGATTTTCCTTTTTCAGCTTCAGATTTCTTTGAGATCAAGCTGAGGTCTCAACCTCGAGTCGATGCATATAGAAAAATGGAATGATTTTTAACGTTTTCTCCTTTTGTATTCACCAAGTTGGCAAATGTTGCTGAGCATAGAGGGTTATACAGCGTTATGCTAAGTACTTCTTTGTAGAGCCTTGGATGGTGAAATAGTCCAATAGAATAAAAGCCAGTCACGTTATTTGTCAGATCACATTTGGTATCTAGCGCAGGGTGCAGAGATGTGCCGTGGTGAGCTCAAGCATGTTCATACGCTACACAGATTCCAGTGCTATTTTTTTTTTAATTTTTGGGGATTGTCGCAGGATTCAATTAATGTTAAGTGACGTTTTGTTTGCTCAGATGAGATGCAATTTGTTTAAGATCGAATAAGGTTGGGTTACCATGGAAAAACTTATGTTGCTACTGGTCGTGGAAGGTGCCTCTCATCGGGCTTTTGGCTAATTCAATGTGCTGTGTCCATCTGTCGGGTGCAAAACGGAAATGGCCTGTTCCTCGAGTGTGTAGTCGCTGGAGCGTGCGAATGTCGTAACTGTTTTGGTTGCCAATTATAAGTGCACATCTGAATATCTGTTCTCGACGCAAATCGTGATATTTAAAGATAAAAACGGTGCAATCAATCCTTTTCTTCTTGCTGCCCGAAATAGACACCGTAGGGACCGTGTTCATTGATGTCATCCTCAAGTATACCCCGTGGGGAGAGGAGAATATACGGAGCTTCTTGAATGTAATTGCAGTATGACTTCACATCATGTCTTTTGTAGTAGGTGAACCTCCAGAATCAGAGTGGCATGAATATTCGATGTTAAAAAGGTCAGGAATATACTGCTTTGACCTGGCAATGTCAGACTGAAAAAAGGATAGCGAAACCGTTTCTGTTTCTGCCAATGTAAGGAGAAGATCCCAAGTTTTTGTGTCGATACTGATATGATTGTCCCGTTGCGAAAACTAACTTATATGAAGACTCGACATTGATGTAAAACGGGAGAGGAACTTTTGAATTTGCATTTTCCCTTCCCCCACCATACCAAACCCCATCCTGGTCCCCCCCTGTTTTCATATGTCGCTTGAAATTACCTTTCTTTCTTCTCTGTTTTGGTTTCTGAGTATGTGAACTAGCAATGTCGATATATATAAGAGGAGTGCTCCGAAAATTTTGGGCTGCCATCTGCTGAAGCATGTCCACTTTTTCCACAGTTAAGATTGCTGAATGCAGCCGAAGCTTGAACTAGGCTGCGCTGAAAAAAACATTTTAATTTGGCATTTATCTCGCAAGGGAACAACATAACAGCATAATGAAATAATCACCCGCCGCGGTGGCTCAGCTGGGTAGGCGCTAGACTTCCATCGAGGAGGTCTAGTGTTCGAAGCTCCTGCAACGCAAGTTGCAGGAAGGCTAGCTTGAGACTCTTGGCGACTTACCCATACAAGTGCGCGTGTGTGGTGGGCAGCGCGTGTTGCGCCGGTGGTTTATCTCCAGGTTTTGCCGACCGTGCGGGTTCCTGGGTCACCAAAAAAAAAAAAAAAGCCAGCATATTTTTCAATTCTGCCGAAATGGCCGTGGATGACCGAGCGATAAAATTGCCAGAATTTAGCCCGATGACTGATGTGACGCTGATGGCTGAGGAAACAATTGGCTTTAATGCATCAGATGCTCTTACAACTTTTAAGCATCCCACATCTTTGTCAACACTTGGAATCGACCCACCTCAGCATTATTCATGCCCTGAAGACAAGTCCAAATGCACCACTGTTTTTAGACGGGTAATTGTGTTTGCCCTTCCATTTGCCTTTTCGATTATACAATTTAATCCTCAAAGCCCTTTTTCTTTCAGGTTAATGCCCCCAACTCATTTTTAAATCCTTCCACGCAGTATTCGGCAAGTTTGCCGGAGATAAACTATCAGGGTTTGCTGAGGCTCATAGCCGAGACGGATCACTAACCCTTTGTAAGTTGACAAATTATGCTGGGAAAAGAGACTGGTTTTGTCGTAAAATGAACTCAAAGGGATCAAAATGAATCATTTTACAAGGCATCAAAATGACATTAGGATAATGAAGCAGTTAAAAGACTGAATCCATGCTTAAACCTCTCCCTGGAAACTAGAACAACACGACCATATGTCCATAGGAAGATGGACGCAACCAGTACTCATTTTCTGTTTCTCATCTGCAACAACTATCAGTAAGGTATACGATGACCAGATGAACAAATAAATCACAGTAAAAGATCTATGAAGAAATGAGGCACATTGATTTTAAGTGAAGATCTCCATGACAAGAACCTGTTGTATGAAACTTTTGCGCTTTGTATGATTGAGAGGCTAACGAACTGTTATCTCTTCTCACCGACAGTCAAAAGATTAACAAGTGAACCTCCTTACGGCAATATAATTCAACTGCAACTTCACTCTGTCTTCTCTTCCAACCCATCTGCGGACCCATTGCTACTGTGTCCTGCCCTAGCATCTGGCACACTATGGACATCCTTTGATGGCGTGGGTGATGGCTTAATAAGTATCAAGTTGGTTTCTTCTTTGTCGAATTCATCTCCTGTCTCCGAGGAGTAAGCATATCTGCAAGAAATAGGTAAAAAGTCAAAAGCAAGCAGTATGTCTTATAGCTCAAGTGAGTGTTTTCAAGACATAACACAAGTTTCTATGAAGAAAAAGGAAAGGGATCATTTGAGGAAAGGAAAGTTCCTCCTTACCGCATTGAACTCTGAGATGGTGCCCAAAGAGCACATATGACACAAAGAAGAGAGAACGACAGGACTTGCCAGAAGGCAGGAATGACCCATGCATTCTGCCAAAGCTCGTTGTATACATCCTTTGACTTGAAATAGAGCTGCAAGCAATAAATCAAGTTTTATAATGGTTACACTATTTAAACTTCATGCGGAGGGTAAAATATATATTCTTCCATCTTTTCCTCACATTCAGCAAGGGTAATATTGGTATGTCAGTGCCTGAATTGAAATCCATAGCACTGTTTACATCAAACAATAAGAACACTGACACTTGTTAGTATCACATGGCCACTTCCAATCCACCTAAAAGCTCACGCTTGTAGCCTGAGGAGTGATTTTATACATAAAGAGTCTGACTTTCTTCCTCAAGCATAGGCAAGGATTTGGCCAGACTTGAAACTGTTAACTGATTAGTATTGGGGAGGTATACAAGGGTCCAGAGCTTTGACCAAAGGACCTCTGACTGTCACATTATGCATGAATTATGTGCCCACTTCTGTTTGCCGATCTATCCAGAGGCTTAAACTTGTAAAAGGGAGGCATTTTAACAAAACACATTACAACGATGGATAATGTTGATGTTAATTCCTTTGCCATTGAAAAATTATTAACCTACTTAATCCAGTCATTGGAAAAGTAGATCTATCCATACTCATGCATGATCGATCTAATTTATTACCTCGTAACATAACCAACCAACAGATACGATCACAGCAACTGCCAGAGCATTTGTAAACTTCCTGTAGATGTCCAGTTTAACCATCATCCTTCTAGCCTGTCATCGTATCAGCAAGCACAACTTAAATCACTAAATGAGGTAGTAACGTATTCATCAGTATGAGTCATCAGCATGGCATTAGACAATGCAGCATTTCTATAACCAAGCCTACCAGCACAAATGCCAAGGAGAAAGGATTGAGGGTCAATCAATGAGAATCAACCAGACAATCTAATTTTGATTGGATGCAGCAGTCAAAATTGACCAGACACAGAAGCGGATCACAGTTGACGTTTTCTATTCATTTCAACTCAGTAAGTTCAAGTTCAACATGGTGGTGGTGATGGTCTTTCAGAAGAATATAAACAACATATATATTTTCATATCTTTACATAGGACCGCATAAGAACAAAATCCTCGTAAGACTGTATTGGGCATGCAAATAACTTCATGTTCTACTTCCCCATATGGAGTATCTTTATCATGAGAGATGAAGGATGCGTCACCTTACCCATCAAAACTTGAGGAAAATGAATATAATTTGCAATCAAAGAAGAAACAAACTTGGAAGTCTGAACCAAATACCTGGAGCTTACTCAAAGTTGCAGAGAGGGAAGAAAATATCCACAAGATGAAAAAAGCATCCAGGAGACCCACTGGAAGAACCAAAAATAGTCTTGTTTTCCCTGAAAGATCGCTGACTGCACCCGCATTTTCCACCAACTCAAGGACTTCAGATGCCAGGAAGAAGGTCAGTCCTAGCATGATGACCTTGGAGGTAATTCCACCTAGAGTAGGCCTAACAACACCGTAGCCCATTGCAACCATCAGAATAATCAGACGCGCAACTGTACGCTTGATAGTCCCAAAAGTAACTGCCCACACAGTGATTCCAATGGGCCTGATTCCAGTCTCATTGAATTCAGCATAGTCGAAATACCACAGCGCCATCTCAAACATGCCCAAGGTTATTACAAGGGTTATGCAGTTTTGCAGTGGAAGAACTTCTCTCCAGAATCTAGCATACTGAGAGAACCAAAAGACTCCAAGTATCACAAAAGCAAAGGACATGAAACCGTAGAAGTTCATAAGAGGTGCCATTCGACCTGGCAGATACCCAGTAGGATTTTTCCAAATTGTTTTGCCCTCAACAGTCAACTCCTTGAGATTCGGATCGCAATGGATGAAATACAAGTTATACATCCCAGTTCCTGTTATTGGTATCGACTTTGCAGGCATTGTCACAACCTCTTCATCTATCCCAAACGAGACACCAAACACTTGCGGCCAGTCAATGTTTTTCAAAGAAGGGCGGTGAATGATCAGACCCTGCTTGCAGACACCCAGCTTAGCAAGATCAGCTGTGCAGCAGACCGCTCTTTGACCACCATAGGCCGAACCCCCAATAGTCTCTCTATCTTCCACCTCAAAAACAATGGCGTGTATAAACTCAGAACTAAAGTTTGCATATTCCTTGGGTCTCCGGAATTTAATCTTTTCAAATCTGTTCAAGTAAACATTGTGTCAGTGCAACTAAACAGGAAATCAATTCGAAAGTAAGAAATCCATGGGTACAAACAGCTCTGCTTAGATCTACTTCCCCTCTAACTCAACAACAAGCTCAAAAAAGTAAAGATGAAAGTTGCTTGGGTTACCCCACCACACCACCCATCATGCAATAGACTTGTCAACGCACGGCAGATTTCAGATTCAGTCAAACTATAGAAGGCGACACTCGACGAATAGGCACTATTTCAGAAACTTCCTGAAACAGCGTCTTCCTTTTCCTTAGCTTCCCACTAGAAGCAAAAAGAAGAGCAACATGGCGCTCAACATTACTCACAGAAGTTCAAGAGCCATTCTTAGGACATTACCGATCACGGATGACTGGCAGATCTGTGCTTAATAATCAACATCAATTGCAAAAAGCCAGTACTAGTTCCTCCACTCGAAGCATTAAAATAAGAAATGAATCAGCGATTAACCAAACGAACTCGCAAAACCGAAACTTTTCCCCAAGAAATACTAAGATCCGCAGCTAACGCAACAATGCTCGAAGCCGCAATTTCACAATCGGCATCGATCTCCGCAAAACCAGAGCCGAACAGCGACACGCAGCCGACACACCCACGCACGCACGCACAAACACACAGCAAATGCGCGAAGAACAAGAAGCTCGGGACGAGCGGGAGAACTCGGGGAGGGCGGCGTTACTTGATGTAGGACTCGCCGTTAGAGGGGACGGCGGCGGCGGTCTCGTTGGGGCCGGAGGTCGGAGGAGAAGAGGAGGAGGAGGAGTAGATGCCCTCGCTGCCGCCGTGGACGAAGAAGGCGTTGCCCTTGCTCACGAACCGGTCGCCATTGTACTCGTGGACGGAGCCGCGGGAGGCGCGAAGGGAGGCGCAGAGGAGGGCGAGGGCCAGGACGAGGCCGCCGCCACGGCGCCGAGCCATCGGGGGGGAGCGAAATTCAACGGCGGCGATTTCGTCGGCGGCGGCGGCGGCGGGGAGGGGAAGCTTCGAGGGACTAGGTCGTCCTCAGCAGCTCCAGCTGGTCGCAGCTTGTTCAAATTTCAACGCGCTCAGCAGTCCAGAGAGAGAGAGAGAGAGAGAGTGGAGTGCGGTGGATCTGGGAGTAGGGGAGCTTCGAGTGTTGCGTCGAGCTGCGGTCGCCGTGCGGGAGGGAGATGCTTGGGGGTGGAGATTAGCTGTCTCCCGTCATATTCCCAAACCGTGGGCTCGCGGCGGTTCCGTCCGCTGATGGGATTGGAGTCCCAGTCACGTGCGGCGCTCTCGTGGGAACCGGGTTTCTGATTGGACGGCGGGGATTGCGCTCCACTGTGGAAGCGAGCGCGGAGGATGGTTTCTCGAGATGATGAGCTTAGTACTAGAATAGAAGATCGAAGTCAATGCTGTCGGTTCACCGCCGAATACGTCACCGTCGCGACTCGCCCGAGTCGTTCCCCAACCCGGCAAAAAAAAAAAAAAAAAAAAAAAAAAAAAAAAAAACCGAATATTTTGAGCTGCAGTGGGCCGGGCCTACAAACCGGCCCAGAAACTCGGGGACCGTTTGCCAATCTAAGTAGTAGTGACACCGACAAGCCAACACACTATTTCTCTAAAAATGAAAAATTTTTTTATAAAAAAATTGTATATTAAATATGTATTTCTATATATATATTAAATTATCATTTTTATGATTATTTAAATCAAATTAATTTGATTCAACTTCATAGATAAATAAATAATGAAAAAGAACTTATTATGAATCTTCACTAAATATATTAATCCATGATTTATTAATATTATTTATTATTTTCTAATGAGGAAAAAAAAAGACAATCCACATAATACTATTAAAAATAACATTTAACAATAATTTGAAAAGAAAACAATCAACATTTTATCATTCAAATATAATAAGAAGTGTTTCCCTTTATTGTTTTTATTATTTTTACACATTTAAATTTTAATCATCATTTATAGAAATTTTTTAAAATTGACCCTCTACATGTCGGAATCGCATGTCCAAATTCCAGACTTGTGTGTCAAGAGAGTTGATCTAATGTCGGATTTCCGATATCTCTTTACCGCGTATCGGAATGTGTCGAAGTGTATCCAATATCCCAACACAATATGAAGTCTTCCGAAAAATGTCGGTGCTTCCTAATTGCTGATAATCGCTTTTATTCATTTCTTCTCTTTTGAGGATGGTCGTCCATAGCTGTCATTTTCTTCTTAAAAAGGGTCAGAAGTTTCAGGAAAGCACCAACTTTTCACCATGCTCCCCCGGTCGGATTCAACTCGGTCCAGGCTGGAAATTGATGAGTAATGGAGCAAGTAGTACTCGGCCGAAATCGGTCACAACAATGGACCATCGCTTTTGCCGTTGCAATGACTGTTCCTAACTCCCACCTTGTAGGGAAAACGGTTCGAGGCCAGTCTCGATACATATCTGTTACACTCAAGGGTCCCTTGCTCTGCATAAACGGATTTGGAGAAGAAAACAAAGTCTGCAATGACAAGCCTGGCTTCCCTTTCATACATACGCAGGCGCACCCACAGAAGCAGTGAAGGATGAACGATGAAGGGCACTCATGACACGCTCAACCCCACGAGGGATCCGAATCTGTGATGTATGAACAATGAAGCTGCAAAACGGGCATGAATCTGCAACGATGCACTACCACTCTACAACAATGCTCTGGTGACGATGTCGGTCACCTCACCTGAATCAATCACCAAAGTTTCATGATAAAGTTAAAGTTCTGTAGCCTAAGCCCCCCCTTTTTTTTTTAATGAAAAATGATCAATCTACAATCAAATCGCAATCACAATACATTCCAAATTTTTTGAATGCAGAGCCATCTGTTACAAGTAACCACACTACTCGGAAGATTTAACAGATACACCAGAGAGAGAGAGAGAGAGAGAGGAGCAATCTTTTGCACCCAATTTCCGCGATTAAAAAAATTTGCGGACACGGCTGGAGTCGATGAGAAAAAACCGATCGATCCAGTGTACGTCAATCCAGATCCAAGAATTCCATCCTTTTCCTCATGGTGCCTTTGAGGTCCGAAGCTTCCCTTTCGGCCTTCTGTGCCTACAGTTACAAAAACCATACATGATTATCCTCAAGGACATCATAAATTATTGAAACAAGATCGCAAGGAAAATTTCATGCAAAATGACGCATCTCACATATCTAAGTGCATTTCCCGATTATGAACAGTAACTTGCTGACATGGGTAAACTTCGCTATAACAAGTAAGGACATGAAAGACCAAATCTTTCCATCTCGAAAGTGGTTCCGCTGACCAAAAAAATTCTCCTACTACTTTAATTTAAATTTAGACCAGCTCTTGGGCTATTGGAAGAAACGGTTCAAATCTAACCTGCCATTTTAACAATTATGAACTGTCCCATAGAAACTCTTCGAAATACTGGCTTTTGCTTAAGGAAAGAAAAACCAGCAGGATGTTCCCATAAAGTCAGTGACAGAACTAGGCCTGAAGCAATCCTTTTTTACTGAAGTTACCACACAATTTTATGAACCCAAAGGAGAGGAAAAAAAAAAATTGTGACAAGCCATAATAAATGACAGCATATCCCAAACGAGAAACAACCATTTCTCAATCTTAAAAAGTCTTTAAAAAGTTCCAGATGCTTACCCTTCTGATCTCTGGTACCAAGACACGAGTCATATGCGGGGGAAGTTCCTCTTTTTCTAAGTCCTAGGAAAACAAATGCAAACCTTAAAAGCATGAAATAGAATACTCTACGGGATAGAAAGAATCGATGCATATTTCTCCTACCAGCTCGCCAATTAGAACAACATTCTCCCCACGAATTATATATAGACCTAAAGGAATGTCACAGTATAAGTCACCAACAATGACTCTCTCACATGCACCTTCAAGAACAGCATTTGCTGCATGAAAGAATCCATTTTGTCAAAAGAAATACCATAAGACATCTCAACCCAAGATCATAATAGCACCATAAACATGAAAAACAAACTCAAAAAAAACTACCAAATTGGTCAAACGAACGTAGTATCCCCATGAGCTTCCGTCCATCCCTCAGCAACACAAGAAGTTTTTCTGTGGAATAAAAACCGCCAAGTGAGCACCAACAAGAAAGGCTATCCCCCATTTAAACAATGACTCGATACATCTCCATGTGATATATTCAGACGCGTTAGCAAACTGCCATAAACTTTTCATATTTCTCGAATTATTTTGATATATATAACATGGTTGTTAGGACCCCAATCTAGTCAAAACAAAAGAGGAAGAGGTGATCCGAGTCATTGGTAGGATCTTAACTTATTAGGTTCTTTATATGATCCCAATCCAAAGTGTAAATTAGTACACCATCCTACTGATCCAATTTTTATATCTTTCACTTGTATTGAAATTTCATGTAATAGAAATATTAAGACATGTTTAATTCTAGTTTAGAGATGACGTAAGCCTCAAAGTCACAATCTTTAGAGTTCTGATCTCACAGGTTATCATAATCAGGAATTTTCAAATAAAAATTCCAAATTCATATTTTTGTCTAGATTTTTAAGAACTTACGATCCTAGCTCTCAATTCCCTCATACACCCCCATCCGTCCTAAGCAGGATCCTGATTATAACAACCTTGAATCATAACAAGCACAAGATTGACTTATTATCAGGAAACACCTATGCTTTAAGGATTTTCTCAATTCTATCTCAACTTTTTAAAAACTCTCAATTCTACAATAAAGTTCAAGATCACCAAGATCAAGCAGTTTGTGCCACCAGTAAATGGCAGTGCAACTGTGGCACTATTATGGTGCAAAATCCTTCAACTATATAAAACTTTAAATTATTCCATGAACACATCAGTAAAAACAGAAATTGCCACATTAACTAGAAGGAAATAATGAAAGGAATGTGACTAATGACCTGGACACTTACAATCAATATCTATCCAAATCTATTTATCGATGGCATAAACAAGTTTACATATGTTTTGCATTTCATTATATTTCTTTGTCGCGAGAATAAGAGGTTGGGATAGAGTTAAAAAAACTCAAGGCCAAGGCGTTTTAGATGACTAAGATGAAGATGATGATGACACTAGGATGACCATGATGGCAAAAATAAAGAATTTCTCAGGCATGCTAACATAGCACAGATTAATATGAAGTATAGTTATGCGTTTTCCAGATTTGGAAAAGCATGAGCTTGCATTGAAAAAGCAAAAGTCACGTGAACCAATTTTTGAACGTGTGTTGCTCACTCATCTGAGTCAACTTGTCTTTTCACTTTGGGAAAATAAGCTCATCCAATCAGTTTTTCAGGCAATGCATTTCTTCCGCAACACATTTAATAAGTAGATATCAAGTAAAAGTCAAACTCCCAACTCAGCAATCCTCCTCTCACTTTGGTCTTGCTTTAAGACCTCAACCTTATAAGTCACTTGAAGCACCATCGCAAGAAGTTTAGGACAACAGACACAGTTGCAATTGAAAATAGCATCTCGGCAAACATACAAAGAAAGGACAATCCCAGAGTACACAAGCTCAAAAGGCATTCCAATGGACTCACTCGCCAGACTTACGGAACCCAATACATGCTCTTTAGTCACTCAAATTCAGCCTTAAGACATGCGAGCATATAGGTAATTGGCCCAAGATAAATTGATATCAAGCGAAAAACACGCTTATGCACAGCTTAATTGAAGCAAAAAGCTTACTGTCAAGATAGCTGGCGAGGGAAGTAGATAGATAGACATCTTCAGGGCCTGCCCAAGACATTGTACTGCTCAAACCGTTTCGGTATATCAAAAAAATTTCACCGAAAAAATCCACCCAGTTGCCAATCGACAAATGGGATCAGCAGCCCCAGATACCCTCCTGTTCAATCCCGCCAAAAACCACACCCACTCTCTGCAACCTAAAGAGACCACCAAAGTATCGAAAGGCCTCAGATTTGGCCCCTTCGAAACCCTAATCACAAAATTCAACCTACTGTAAGAATTAAAAAAGAACCCAATTCGCGAGCTTTCGAGTGGATACTTTCTCCTCCTCCTCCTCCGCCAGATTAGGAACCAAAAAAAAACAATCCTGATCTCCGACCCAATTCGAAAACCCAAATCCTTGGTTACCAAATCAAGAAACGTCAGCGGAGACAAAACGGAGAATTTAGACCAGCAATCACTTCCATGTGGTGTGGATCTTTGAATTGGGCAAGAAAAAAGGGCACCCTCAGTGTCAGATCCAACCGCACCGCAATATTTACGCGCTGGAACTTGGGGGAATGGAAAGCGCGCGAGTGACCCGAGAGAAGCAGGAGAAGCGAGGGAGAAGACGACGCTGAATTTAGCGACAAGCGCGTTGAGAACTTTGGGAGCTCTTCTGAGAAGAGAACTCCGTTGGGAGTGATGGGCGAGGTGATGGCAGGAAGGTCAAAGCCTGTAGCTCTGAGGATTCACCCACCGCCCAGATGGTGAGAATCAGGTGTGGTCTTCTCCAAGCGTTTGAGGAAAAGTCTCTAAAACTGGGGTCTACCGCCCAATGCAATCATAACCGTTGATTGAGTGAGACTCACATACAAGACATCCGTGATCAACGATCATGATCGAATGTGGCCTCACTTCGCCAGAATTTGCTATTTTAGAGAGTGTCGACTTATGACCAGTAATTTTCACTTTCGATCAATAAACTCCAATACATTTTACGACTTATCATGCATATTAGTGGACTTTGGCTTTCGTTAACGTTATACCAAATTGGTTTTTCTTTGCAATTCGTGTACTCTTATCGGAATTATACTAATTTCTTGCAAAACTGCTAATGCGACAATCGTGTGGCATTGGCTTACAATTCATGTTAGCTTGGAGTGGGAGGGAAAAAAATGTGGTATCCACTTAGATTTCATGAGTGTCAACATCATATACCAAAATTGATTGAACTCCAATTAAAATACATTAATTGCAAACGGTGAATATTCAATATTTTGGGCAATTAAAATCAAAGTTCAATGACTTTGTCGTAAGATATACATCGAAACTTGGTGACTGCAAGTGAAGTTCACTTAAATTACACTTACCAAACAAATGCTAGTTCAAGTTGGTTGCTAAGCTCCTACCTCCTGGGTAAAGATTTTAGTTTGAAAATTAGTTTTAAAAAAATATATATTAAAAAAAAACTAATCATAGGAAAAATATAAATGAGGTCAAGATATGTTGAGATGCTCAATAGTAGACTTATGCACAGTAAGTAACAGCTAATCATGAAACAAAACTTGAACACCAAACATGAAAAAAAAGTTTAAGCAAATTACTTCTAGAATGGTGTGTCCTTGAAAGCTATCCAAGAAGAGGAAAGGGAGGCAATGACCTTGAAACTGGTGGGTGCCCAATTTTTGCAGTGCTGTTAGGAGTACCGGCATTACTGGTCATCAGTATCCTTGGCACATTTTCAGAATGAGAGTCTTCTGCTTCAACTCCTTCCGAGAATTCTCTTCTAGTTGTGTCCTATCGAAGCCCTTTCGAAAACTACAGATGAATTCTCAAGATAAATTTTGGTCAGGGTCGACGCGCCCGGTTGAGCTTTGTTCAGGTATGTGCCAACCATCACGGCCACGATTTGAAGGCCATTGTTTACGGAGTTTTGGTCAATGGAAGCTTGGAAAATTGGGTAAGGAACGAGGGACATAAGGAGACGTAGAATATGTGTCTTCTCTTCACAGACTAAGGACATCGCATGTGTCGGATTATCTCCATCATCGTAATGAAACGCCCATAGTTCGTTCTGGTCTTGAGCCGATTAATACTCCCTGAGGACATGATTGTATGTGCTGGTGATTTTGGTTGGTTAGAATTTATATCAGACACTAGCAAAACTTCATCTTCTTCACGCCTTCTTATCTCTGGTTGTGATGATTAGACCCCTTGACAATGAATCCAACCATGGCTTCTTTATTGCCTATGTTATGGCTATAATTATCACCTAGAGACCCAGCCTAGTATGCTAGGAGAAGGGCTTCACGGGAATCAAGGCCGGGGGACCCGAATTAAGGGTGGTCCGGACCCCCGCAGTTATCATTACCCCATTTTACAGTTGGGGTTGACTCGATAACTGAAGCAGTTTAAGGACATGCTTAGGTTCTATAGGGTGAATAGGTGATTGTGTGGAGATGAAAGAATTTAGACAAATATTGCAACGAGATAATTTCTGATGAAGTGGTCATATCTTATCAATACACAACTCTATCACAATAAATAAAAGAGTAAGGGATAGAGAATTGCATACTCAAGATTATAGTGGTTCGGTTTTTGCAAACTTACGTCTACTCTCCTATGTTACAACCTATTAGCTGGAATCTATTAGTAAGAACTGATCCTAAGCTACAAGCACTCAAGTTTATGTGAATAACTCCTCAAACTCTCAACCTCTAAAGGGTTACACAATATCGCTAAGCAAAGACGAATGTATAAGATCACAAAAACACTCTTTAGACTCTTGAAATTAAAAGTTCCAAATCTCGTGAATGCAAATTCTAACCCTTAAGCTTCAAGACCTCCTCTTATATTCCTCCTAGTTCAAGCTGACCATTGGATATATCTCTAGAAGGATCATCCAGCCAATCTACTCATTGGCCCTAGATCTGGTTGAGAATATCGGATTGCTTTAGGATCGCCGAGGGTAAAGCTTCCCGCATTTTCTATTGTCCATACAACAATTCGGGTTTCCAAAAGTTGAGTGTTTACGAATGAAAAGAATGTTTCATCTCTAAAAAGAAATTCCAAGAAAGTTGAATCACCGATAGATATTAATAAGACTTTTCTTTGGAAACTCTTTATAAGTATGACAGGAAATCCAACCAATTGACACTAGTCGTTGCACGAGGATATTTGACTCATTCCTAGCTGTTGATAGAATATGTTAGGAATGAGGGATAAATCACGACTCTGATTTTGATTGAAATCGTCTGATCATATCCCATCAGACTTTCCACCTGAAAATATTTTCTATTAGAAACAAAGTCTCCAAGTTTTGTCAATTATCGAAACCACTCATGGAGTGTTTTCTTAACAATCTCTCCATTTTTTATGATGGCAAAACTTGCATGAGCAGAAATTTTTTTAACCAAATGTGAAATTTAAATAGCTCTTAAATAAAGCCAGTTTTAAATTGAGGCACAGTCAAATCATACGAATATTTGTGTCGAAGAAATTTTAGCAAAATTCTTATAGATAATGCTCTAAATTGAAAGATAAGGGATAAGAAAAATTTAACCCATTCCCTTAGCTTTTCTGATGCTCAGAGTCTTTAAGAACCTGCAGAAAAGGTATTAGTAAAGTTCGCAACCTTAGTTCTGCCGGTCCACTTTCTCCCCTTTGTTGTCAACAATAAAAATGATACTAGATAAAGCATAACATTTTAAGCAACTTAAAGTACGAAAGGTTAGTCCAAAGGGTGCAAACATCAATCCACAAACATTACGAAGCAAACAACAAAACAATCCAAACTATAAGAAATAATGCGAGCGCAGAAAATTATTTGGAGGAGGATGGTTGGTTTGGATAGGGTTTGGAATGGGAGCTGGAGAAGGAACTAGAGAGGGAACCCTGTGTTTTGGATGCAGTTGAATAAGAACATAATACTGCATTTTTTCTAAGGTACACTCCATGTTTGTTATTCTGGTGTCCAATGTTTCAACCTGAGTTCTAAGAAAGACAGTTAAGTTCTTTAGTTCTTTTTCCATCTTATCCTTATGCTCCATCATTCTAAGTAGAGTCCGTAGAAATAGCCTATTGTCCGTGCTATCAATAATAGGAATTCTCAAATGGTCAATTTCTACCCCAAGTTTCATTACCATATCGATGTCCTGTTGCCTCTATTGAATAGTTTCAAACTCCCCCTCAACATCTGCAATCCCTTTCCCTTTATCCCGCACAATTGAGTCAGAAAAATGAGCAGGATCAACAATTTGCTCACCAGTTATGCCGTGAATTCTAGCAGCAGGGGCTTCATCGACAGTAGGTTCAGAAATTTAAGGAGTTGCCACACGAATTTCCTGAGTATCTGGAACATCATGAAGAACTCCAATCATGTCAGCCGGTAATACTAGATCTTTTGGAACAACATCAACGCTATCTACAGCTCCTTTGTCAACAACATTAGAGGAATCTAAAGGAATATTTTTAGGTAAAGGCTCAAGAGGGTCTCCTGCACGATCAAGCTCCCCATGAATTGATGCTCCAACTTGAGATGAATTAGCACCAATTGCCTCGGTGGGAACCGAAGGAGTCTCCTAATGCTCAGAGAGGTATTGGTCCTTGGCAAGCTCCTGATGCTTAGTAACAATATCAACATTCTTTGGGTCTTGAGTGAGATCAACATCCAACATACTGGCTTGATCATCAGTTGGTTTGAGTCTATCTTCAACCTCCTTTTGTTGTCGTTCTACAGTAATGATGCCCTCTATTTGATCAGCTACTGGTCTTGTTCCTATTTCCCCTTTTGCTTTAATTTCTTCTTCAATATCATCTTCAGATTTAGGTTGATATGCATTGATGATATCATCGAATCAACTGTGTCTTCTTTGGACTCATCCAACATTTTTGCATTAAGCCTTTGTAGAAAGGCTTGAGAGCTTCGTCTTTGTTCAGCAATTTGTTGTCTCTTGGTGGAGCGATTAATTGGGTCCAGCACAATTTCATCTACATCAACTTTCAAAAGTCTACCTTTTGTATTCTTCCAACCTTCAAAGGTATGCCTGAAACTCATCTTCTGCATCATTTGTTCATCTATCTTCAGTAGAGGTAGTTGAAATTTGCTCAACTTCCTTAGGATCTCGATGTCCAGTTCATGAAAAATCTTTGTGATTAGACAACTATCGGGCCATTGCCTCTTGTTCTTTAAAACAGTTCTATACATATGTAGTATAATAAGATAAGCAACGGAAAATGAGTGACCATTTAAGATGGCCCAGACCAACTTAGCTTCATATTGTGAAATATCTATTGTGGAGGATCCCTTTGGTTTTAAGCAATTAATAATAATCTTATACAGAACAATTTGTCTCAAAAGGAACAATTGATGAGAGACATGAGACTTGTCATCTTTGGTGAAGCTAGGGATTCCAGAGAGCTGTCTATATGCAACATCAGGATTAATGTTTATGGGCTCAAATTATAAATACCTAATCCCCAACAATTTGGCCAACTCCCATGCTTGAATCAAATATGACTTGTCAAACACTTTAAACTCAATGGTATCTACTGAGTAAATTGAAAGTGTTGAATAAAAATAAGCAGTCAGAGCATGGTATGTAGGATATTCAGTGACACACAATGCAGTTAGTAGCCGATCATCAAACAACTGCTTAAGATGAATACCGATGGACTCGAAAAAGGCAAAGTCAACAATTCTCTGTTTAATAACTCCTCTATTCATCAGAGATTGGAAGTATTGCTGATGCACTTCAGATTTGATCAGTTTATCTGCACAATTGTCATCCGTCACATACTTAGGTATATTCTCCTTCTAAAACTTGCATATAGCTTTTCATCATTATCCCCTCTTTGCCCATCATCATTAGACCTTTTCTTAGTAGCAGAAGTTTTAGCCACTTTCTTCTTCTCTTTTCGAGATTTAACAACACTTGAACCATCAGCACTAGTTGGAGGCAAACTTCTAACTGGATTAACAAACATCAACTCTAAAGCCTCTTCGCTTTCAAAACCATGTTTAGCCAAAAGCCGTGAAATAATGTCCTCACTATTTCCTAATGCCTTAAGAGTAGCAACAATTGATCTTAACTGCAAATATTCAGAGGAAGTTTCTTTATCGACCATACCTTCAACACTGTCTAAAGAGTCGGACAGATTAAAGAACTCAAGACTTCCGCAAACTCTGGATTGTAATCCCGCAATACGATTTGATCTTCTTGAACCAGAAGGTCTGGGCTTCAACTTATAAGTGGTTTTTGGGGCTATGATTATGAAAAAGAACAAAATTTTTTTATCTTTGTGCAAGAAAGAAGAGAATACGTGAAGGGTTTTGTAGAGGGAGTGATCGGGTGAAAAGAAGAAGGACGAATAAGAAAGAAGAAGTTTTTGCTTTTTATGGAATATGAATCGTCGCAATTGAAAGGGTTTAAAAAAAGATCCGATTTTTGAGGAAAAAAGATAAAAGCTGTAAAATGGTTTTGGGAAAGAATAAAATAGATAAATTCCAAGGCAGATAAATTGATACATCAATAAATATAATTAAGGAAAATTTTTTACTTGATATGCTTCCAAAAATACTCTTATTGCCAAAAATTTGAATCCGCAATAATTGATTTGCTCAAATTTTCTGATGTACCCTGTATTTAGATATTTGAAGTAAAAGGATTAATAATGCCAAGTTCATTGTAGATAAAATCAAACGTCTTTTTGTCAAGGGATTTTTTAAAAATGTTAGCCAACTGATTTTGAGAATTAACAAACTGAATATTTACTTCACCGCTATTGACATGATTGCGTATGAAATGGTGCTCAATTTCTATGTACTTGGCCTGAGAGTATAAGATTGGACTTTTCGTCAAGTTCATTGTCACGTCCCAATCCTTGAGCATGTGCCCATCCCTTAGTGGTCGATTAAATTGTGACGTCCCAGGACGTGTCGCCGACCCATTCATTTTAATGCGCATGCGGAAGCGAATAAGTAAATTCCTAGACAACACAAAGATATGATAGAAAAGTAGGGCCACAATTTTGAAAACCAAACCACACCTTTATACACAACTGATTAGTTTATTTACAGTACTAGTCCATAAACACAAGTTTACAAAAGACTGTCTCCCAAAACGAAACTGTCCTAAGATCAGCTAGCCAGACTCATTTGCCGATCCTTTGGTCTCCACTAGCTCTGGACGAGACGTCGGGTCCTCCACCATGCCATCGAGAGGGTCAGCTGTATCCTCTTCTAAAGTAGCCTCAACTACCACAGCGGGGAAATCAAAAGTCCTAAGGGGACCCACCCTAAATCCATTGGGTCCATAGCGAAATCACGCTTTGAATCGATAAGGTATCCTATGAGGAAGATTCTCTTCGACCCAGACAGTGGTCACTACAAGTTCATAGACCCAGTGACTTCTGGGATCGGGGTAGTTAGAAACCCGCTCGGTAACCCTCATGGGCTGGCCAAAACGCTTAGGAGGATTCGCCATCTAAGGACCTGAAAATTGAGCCCACGACAGGATAAGACAACGTCTCAGTAAGTCTACCCTCTAAACTCCGATTGGGAAGGAAATACGCCTAAAGGCCTTCTAGTCACACACAAGATAGATGACTTACCTTTGTCTCAGTTCCTTCTTGCAAGTCAGTATGATTCATATTCTCAACCAATCAATCCAATTCAATTCAACCATCGCTCAATCAATTCAACCAACGATCAATCGATCCACTCAAATCAATACCATCGGTACTATCTATCAATTCGATATGACCACTACTCACACAAGCTGAAATCGACATTCTTTACTCTCACAAGCTGCAATATATGGTCATAGCTCTCACAAGCTGATATAGATAGATAATAGCTCGCTCAAGCTAATAAATATATAGATCGTGCTCCCACAAGCTGATAAAACGATCATAGCTCATCCAAGCTAATATATATAAATCATGCTCCCACAAGCTGATAAAACGATCTTAGCTAATATATATCATGCTCCCACAAGCTGATAAATCACCAAGTTAAAAGTACCCGATAGAAATAATCATGTGTGGGTATACAGTCAGCCTAAGCCAAAATTGAAATATCTTTCTTTTCAAAAATCTCACTATTTAATGTAATCCATAAACCCATTTTTGGCGTTATAAACCGACGCCTGGTATTTTAATCGAAATTACTCAATTTTGGGATAAATACCCGAAATTATAATTTCCACTCAATTTAAACAAATTAGCACTCAATTAAATAAACCAAGTATACCATTGCAATCGGCACGAAATTCCAATCACCGGCTATCCCGATATAATTTCCGAAAAATAATAAATCATTAAATAACTATCAAAATTAATTAAATAAATACAATTAAATGCCATAAATAGGAACTTAAGCTGGAAATGCCTAATTAAACACCGAAACGGGCTCAGAAAATTTCTGAACCTATCTAGATAAGTAATACAACTTATCTAGTCTCTAATTAAGCCAATCTTATAACCTAACATGCACAAACGAATATTTAAATCGCTAATCTGTTCTAACTAACCATCCAAACCATACTTAGCCTAAACTAATCAACCCTTAAACATCATTAACTCCCTAAGCAGAGTTTAGTGAGTAAACTCACTGCTTTTGAAATCTGATGAGCCCACGACGATGGCAACGCGGAGACGAGCGACAAACTTCAAAGCAATAACACCCGACGAGGCCCGGAAGAGGTCCAAATGGGCCTCGAAGGCCTACGGTTGGCTGAGGGCTTAAGCTCTGGTTGTTCGGTCGAGAGAGAGAGAGCTAGGTGACGGGTTGAGCTGGAAACGATGAGATGGGTTGGCGGAGGCTGCTGCGGGAGGTGGCGACTCTCGACGGCGACCGGACGGCGATGGGGACTGCTAGGCGGCTAGACGGGGGTTCAACGGTGGCTCAAGGGTCACGAGGGACGGCGAGACGGCACAACAGGGGCGCGGGCTTGCGCAGAGGCGCGACGCATGCAAGCGGCGAGCGGTGGCGGCTGACAGTCCGACGGCGGCTTGCGACGGCAAGGGGGATGGCTGCTCAGTTTTATGGTTCTTTGGAGTTTCAAGGTGGCTAGAAATGGAGAAGGCAGCTTTGAAGAAGAAGATGAAGCCAGCTGCACTTGGAGGGGGGCCACCAACCTTTTAGAAGCCAAAATTGTCCCCCTTGAACTCAACCAACATGCCCCACCTCTTCAACCATTGATCAACAGCCCTTATCCACTCCAAACTTCCCCAACACACTTGCCAAGAGGTCTAAAAAGTTGTGCACCAAGGGGACCTACGAATTTGGGCACAACTCCCCAAAATTGGATCAATTTCTCTTCAATTGAACCTAAACCGGTCCCTATAAATTCCACCAAGGTGTCCATGACCAAATTGACATTTTTTCTCGCCAATAGAACCAACTTGCATCCCAAAAACGCGCTAAAAAATAGTCCCCTGAATTTTCCGGACAAAAACGGCCATATTTTGTATTTTCGCCAAAAATCTTGGTTCGTAGAAAAATTTTCGAAGGATGAGTCAACGGTTCTAAAATAAATCGTGGCATGACTGAACTTTCAATTTCTGAAATCGGATTCAAATTTGCAGTTAATTTCAGTCTTACGCGATTTTAGCGTGACCTAGCCTATTGGGTAGCTTTTAGGAATTTTTGGTGCAATTGACCCATGGTCGATTATTTTCGAGCCACAATGTATATCTTCGACACATTGGCGACTCTCGGTTGTCGTGAAAATTTCGAAGTTTCAAATACGGGTATAATGTACCAAAACGATAGAAAAATCGGTTTAGTGCCGATCGACGAGAATTTTGCAATCTGGTGGAATCACCCACACTTTAATCACATATCTCAGTCGAATCAACCTATTTCGGATCTCCGATCGATTTTTAACTGTGTCGTAATGACTCTTACAGACTAGCACGGTTGAGTAGTCGATTCCTAGTCGAATTCTCAAGTCTATTGCATTAAAATCCCTTAACGTCTTCACATGCTAGACTATTATCTCGTGAGTGGTCAGCTTAGAGAATAGAACTATAGGCACGTCGATGAAAAACTCGATTCATTTAATTGAAAACAGAACTGGAATTTCAGGATGTCACATTCATGGCACTTATATTGTCGCATTTGATTGTTCTCTTTGAGTCCACTACTCCGTAGTCCTTCAGTTATTGCTTCATCCAAAGAATTTGGGTACAACAATTGCCCAAAGTGACATACTCAGTTTCAACAATTGATAATGCTATCATTGATTGCTTTTCAGAGAACCAAGATACAAGCATGTTGCCTAACAACTGACAAGTTCCACAAGTGCTTTTCCTATCAATCTTATATCCTGCAAAATCGACATTAGAATATCCAGATAACACAAATTTTGATCTCTTAGGATACTAGAGTCCTAGAGAATGGTAAGTGTTAATGTAGTTGATAATCCTTTTCACTGCAAAAAGATGAGACTCCCTAGGATCTAGTTGAAATCTAGCGCGTATGCATACACTAAAAAGGATATCAGGTCTTTATGCGATGAGATAAAGTAAGGAGCCAATCATGCTTCTGTATAGCTTCTGATTAACTTTCTTGCCAATTTCATTTTTATCAAGCTTTGAAGAGGAAGACATGGGAGTTTCCATTTTTTTTTTTTTCAATTTTCCATGTGAAATTTCTTCACAAGCTCTTTAGCATATTTTTCCTGGAAGACAAATGTTGCTTCTTCCGTTTGCTTGATTTGCAATCCGAGGAAAAATTAGTTTTCCCATCATGCTCATCTCAAACTCATCCTACATCATCTTCGCAAAATTCTTGCAGAGATTCTCATTAGGAGATTTAAATATAATATTATCAACATAGATTTGTACTAGTAAAATTTCCTTACATTTGTTAGGGAAATCTCTTATGATGTTTTGAAAACGACAAAATAAACCAAAAGCTACTAACGTGTTTAATGGTTGAGTAACATACTATACAGATGATAGAATATGTAAGTGATTTTACCAAGGTTTATATTTGGAAGAACCAGAAGATAGCTCTATGCTGAAGCTGAACTTATTCAGACTGTGTCCAGACCTTAAAGTTAAATATGTTCAGAAGCATAATATGTTTAGACTTACGTCCAAATTGTAAAGTCTATTTCAGATGAAATACACTCAGACTCTACTTCAGACATAAGACACTCAGACTTTACTTTCGACAAAACACACTCAGACTTTACATACAGAATGAGACACATGTCCAAAAAAGTAGCAGGTTCCGAACAAAGCATATTTAGAACGAGACAACTCGACAAAATGTAACATAAGCCCCAAACGTATAACGGCTAGTGATCTGATTTGGATTTCATACCAAGATAGATTTGATTAACTTAATCTAATTGATTGACAATTGGATCTTGAAGACAAGAATTTTCTAAACGAAGAAGCTCTACTTATGGAAACCAATATTCTATTTGTATGGGCGATTAGAATCAACTTGGGATTATGCTTCTGTCACTCAACGGTTACTAAATCTTCTTGATACAGATCTGTCTAATGGGTAGATTGGAAAACGATTCTCTAAATACTGTCCAACTGCTAGTTTGGAAGTGGAGGAGTATTTAAGGAGACTAAGGACCGAGAAGCAAGTAAGAGACGTAGTGTAGAATCTATAATTCCAAAGTCTGAGCGAATTTCGATCATACATTTGTCTTTCGTGAGCTTAAACGTTTGTGATCGTGAGAGAAATACTAAAAGAGTGACTTAGTGAGATAGTGTGATCTATAAATCTTTTGTTGATCATATAGTGGAATCCAGCTAAAAGGCTAATAGCATAGGAGAGTGGATGTAGACTTGATTTAAGCCGAACCACTATAAATTTCGTGTACAATCTTCTCTTCCCTTAACTCTCCTTATTTAAGTCTGTTACACACTTACAAGTTATTTCAGAAGTTTATTTCATCGCATAGCAAATTCTGAACATCTACCAGAAGTCTGGTGGCTCGTTTATCATACTCTAATCATTATTTAGACTTTGCTCGCAACTTATTATATTATGTATTTATTTGTCAAGACTTCTTTTAAACACCTATTCACCCCCCTCTAGGTATTCGTACTAGCTTCTTTAATTGGTATCAGAGCCAAGTGCTCGTTTTATTGAAGTATTTTTACTTCTGAGCTAAAGATCTTCTATGACTAGTATCTTGGCACCAGAACTTATGGAAGGACAGAGCAATACCAGGCCACCATATTTTGATGGAAAATAAAATAACGTTCGGAAAAACAAAATGAAGGCATTCATAAGATCTAGAGATCCCTTGCAATGGGATGTTGTAGAAAAAAGGAATCAATCCCACTACTGCGTCTACATCAAATAGGAATGGCAAAGACAAAGAAACCGAATCCCCTGCTCCTATGCCTCGGATTGATATGTCAAAAAGAGAAGCTCTTGATGCAAAAGCCATTTGTTCTTTATATTGTGTCTTGTCTCCTACTAAGTATAATAGAATCTCTTCATGTGAAACAGTTAAAGAAGTCTGGAATAGACTTTATGTTACTTATGAATGGATTGATTGTGTAAAAGAGACAAAGGTAAACTTCCTACTTAGCCAATATGAATCCGTCAAGATGAAGCCAGTAGAGTTAATTAGAGATATGTTAAGCCATTTTACAGAAATTGTCAATGGTTTAGCATGTCAAGGTCATCCAATTTTTGTCCCAATGAAGGTCAACAAACTTCTACGAGGTCTCTTAAAAGATTGGAACCATATTAAGACCTCAATCGGAGAGACTCAAAGGATTATGCCACTTTCCGTTGATGAACTTATTGACAATCTTCAATCCTATGAAGTGGAACAAATTATTGATGAAGATCTCGAAGGTAAGAAATCCATTGTACTTAAATCTAACACTAACTTTGAAGGCTTAATACTATTAGAGAAGAATGTTTATCTTCGTCTCCTTAACCCGATTAGTTCATTCGTATGTAACCCGTAACCTATCCCAAGTTTCTTTTGCTGAATTGCATGAGGAAATTCGATTATATTCAGATGGAGATAATGCACAATAACAAATAAACAGTTTTAGCATCTAATGCTTCTCTCTTGGTGATTTTTTTTTTTTTTTTTTTTTTTTTTTTTGGTACTGGAGGAACCAGCTTGCAGCCGATAGCCGCGCCGTAAACCCCCAGGTGACACTTAAGCAGGAGGACCCACCACCCCTGAGTCACACTTAATACACCTAGCGCCTCCCCTGGGTTTTGAACCCTTCACCTCTTCGTTGAGGATCAGCAGAGCCTTAGCCAGTGGAGCCACCGCGGCCGGTGGTTCTCTCTTGGTGATGTTCGCATCAAATAAAGTTGAGAATTATGATTTTTTGCCTTCTTCTTTGGACGAAGAAGCCTATGATCTTATGCCTTTCAGAACAATGTCCCACTCCAAGGAATCCTTGGATCTGATGATAGATTTCATCTTGTTTTTCTAGATATTGTAGTCTTTTATGGAGGCCTTGTCTCGCTTTGTCCTTCCATAAGACCTAGTGCAATGTTGTTAGCCATAGATAGATCGTTAACTCAGAAGTAGTTATGCACTTGAATAAAGAGTAACAATGGCTCCGATACCAATTGTTATGGCTATAACTATCACCTAAAGCGAAATGACTAGGTGATTGTGTGGAAATGAAAGAATTTAAATAAATATTGCGACGAGACAACTTCTGATGAAGTGGTTAGATTTCACTGGTGCACAATTCTATCACAATAATAAAAGAGTAAAGGATAGAGAATTGCACACTCAAAATTATAGTGGTTCGGCTTTTGCAAGTCTACATTCACTCTCCCGTGCTACGACCTATTGGCTAGAATCCACTGGAAAGAATCGATCAGAAGTTACAAGTCTTGAGCTACAAGCACTCGAGTTTGTGTGAACAACTCCTCACACTTTCAACCTCTAAAGGATTACATAATATTGCTCAGCAAAGATGAATGTATAAGATCACAAAAACACTCTTCAAACTCTTTGAATTAAAAGCTTCAAATCTTGTGAATGCGAATTATAACCCTTCAGCTTCGAAACCTCCTATTATATTCCTCCTAGTTCAAGCTAACCGTTGGACATATCTCTAAGAGGATCATCCAGCCAATCTACCCATTGGCTATGGATCTGGTTGAGAAGATCTGATTGCTTTAGGATCACCGAGGGTAAAGCTTTCCATATTTTCTGCTACCCATATAGCTGTTCGGGTTTCCAAAAGTCGAGTGTTTACGAATGGAAAGAATGTTTCGCATCTACAAAGAAATTCTAAGAAAGATATTTGATTCCTTCCTAGCCGTTGACAGAATACATAAGGAATGATAAATAAATCATGACTTTGATTCTGACTGATATCGTCTTATCAATCATCAAAACCACTTAGGGAATGTTTTCTCAACAGCCTAGACAAAATGCCGCCACCCATAGAAGGGTGTGGACTCTTTCTCTTCCTTCGACCAAGGCTTCAGTGTGCACCACCCTAGGCTTCGGGGCCACCCGGACAAGTCAGTGCCTGCTTGCCCTCGCTCTTCAGGTGGGGAACGAGTGAAATATCGGAGGGCACTCGTCTTGTCTTCTCGACTGATAGAGGCAATGGCTCAAGGGTGAAGATCTTTGACCGCGACCTCAAGCGGAAGCAAGTAAATGCGAACCCAATCTAATTTTGATCATTTCTCGTTCATTATTTTCAATTTGTCTTTTGTTGGACATTTCGGCGTGACTGATGCGTCCCAGTGATTCTTTCATTGATTCCGTCGCGGAGAATTTGTTGGATTGCTTGGCCGTGGGCACCGCATGGAGCGGATTCTCTGTACTTGATTAGATTGCTTCCACTTTCTTTTGCAATTCGATTTAGGAAAAGAGAAAGATATAAGGGAGGGAGAATTCATTTTTCAGTTTGCATAGTTTAGTTTTCTCAATGATTGTGCTTATGATCATCAAAACCAGAGCGAAGGAGGGGTGAGGAAGACGAAGAAAGAAAAAGAAAGGAAAGAAAACAAGATAAAGAAGGAAAAAAAAAAAGGTAGAGAAAAAAAAATGTACTCAGACAAGAATGCCCCTAAAGATGGACCAGAGTTGGCTAGTTGGTGAGCTTATGCCCTTATTTAAAACTAAATTAGCCACTTAAAACCTCTATTTGAGATAATCTTTTTAACTCCATACCCTCTTTTATGAAAACAGCATCACTTCATGTCTATATTTGAAATTTTCCCTGTTCCAAAGAAGCATGACACGACCACGGGCCAATCCAAAACCACCCTCAACATCAACTTCTTGTTTCCATGTTGCTCTTCACTGGATGTCGTCTATCATTAATTTGGCTAAGACAGGTAGCGTGTGAAAAAGTCAATATGAGTCGATGGAAAACTACATAATTATGACATTGTAAAACGTGCAATCCTTAACTGGCAATTTCGTTTTTCACTTGTTGAAATAAGCAAATCTCCATTACATTTAGAAAATTTTAAAAAAAATTAAGAACGTAAAATACATACCTCTACCTTATTCTTCGCTTTCATCATAGTCCATGGAAATAGTAGCAAAAATCCATTATTTATGAAATACAAAAGATAAAGAAAATGTATTATACTCTTATTCTGCCTTAGTACCTTGCAAAGGATTTTATTTTTTACAAAATATAATCTTTTTAGAGATATTAGCAACTTGGAACTTTTTAAGAGCCTTCATTATTAGTGGCCGAATTCTGTCAAATAGAATTTCAAGAAATCGATTTATGTAATTTAATTCAATGAAATTAAAGTTGTTGTCATCGCAAGTCTCTTTCCTGCATGTGATATGGCGAAAAAAAAAATGTTATGATGGCAATACTTAAATGGACAAACTTCTCTATAACTTTCTTAGTAAGAAGAATAATAAACAGGCAGAGAAAATATTACAGTTATAAGGAGTGAGATGTTACAACCACTGCAATGGATAAAATTGACTAGAAACACTGTCACGCTATTATGAAACCACAAAAAAGACTAGGAAAAAATAAAGGTATATATATGCACAACATTCATAAGATGTTTATCGCAAAAGAAATAGTATTCACACGAGGAAAAGAAAGAAAGAAAGAGAAAAGAGAAAATAATAAAAAATAAAAAATATATATAAATTATTCACATCAGCATTATCCTCTCCCGTTAACCATGCCACATAAGACGGTCAACGTCCATGTCAACAATTTCCTACCAAAATTGACAGGAATGACTATATAAGCAAATCGTCAACCTTCTCAGACGGTTGGGATGAGGGTGGGCATGATTTAATTTTAAATGTGGGTTTCAATTCTCATGACCTACAAGGAGACAGGGCAAAAATTAAAAAAATGAAAGTTGAAGTAGGAGTAGAATATGACTGACCAAAAAATAATTGACAAAATTGAAAAGTTTAGAACTGAATTAGCATTTGTACAATATATTTATGACTTTTTGATAATTATCCCGTTAACAGGGTACTTGTTAAATACCCAATCACAGAAAGTCTGTTAGTTCCAATATAAAAATAGAAAAGTACGGTGATACTTCTCGCCTATTTTGGTAGTTATTTTTGGTAAAAAGTAATCATTTAATTTTATATTACAAATTCAATAGCTTGTGGGCTACTTTGGGACGTATACTATTTTAAAAGGAAAAATGATAGTGTGCCGCACAACAAAGTCCCCATTGTGTGCATGGAAACGTTCAAATGAAAGAGACTTCTACTTTTTTTATGGTCGTCACTTGTCACTTTGTCAGCATGGGAATATTTGGATGTAGGATTTGCAAAAGATTCGCGTTTCATCTAATTTATAAGGACCTGACCCAAAAAAAAAAAAAAAAAACTTATGAGGACCAACAGTGTCTGTGGTTAGGATAAGTTACTTTCCTGGGGAATTGACATTAGTTTATGGGGTACGATTACTCTGTCTCTCTCTTGAACCAGACAAAATATTGTACTTAATATACAAGGAGAGACATGAAAGTTATGCATCATAGATTATATTGTTTACATATGTTGAAATTTGTATCGAGCTCCTCGGAAAAAATCGGGCCCTATAGCCCCTTAGGCCTTTCTACAATGCCATGGGCAAAAACCACTGCAAAATTATTAACCTCATTAGGTTGATTGATAATTATTATTAGTTATTGAATCAACCGTTACGTTTGATTGAGTCCGATAACTTTGTTGTGACCACAGCATGGCAAAAATGCCCATGAACGTTAGTTGCGCAATACATTTAATATACTAAGTCTTTTAATATAGAAACTTTATGGAGAATAGGTGTATGCATATAAATGATCACTAATTTTGTCACTATGAAAAGTAACTTTCCTTCCCAACTATTTAAATTTAATATATCCACGCTAATTGTTGCTTTTTATTTAGAGACGTAAGTTTAAGTATATTGGTGGCCAGTATTTTCTTGATGTACTTAGTAATTTCTACCTTTGAAAGTTACTTATCCATGTGATTAACGAATCCCCAAATTAAAAGAGTGACCACTTATATGCTAACAATAACTTTTATGCATACGTGGTTTGGTGCTTTCCACAAAAGGAAAAGGGGTGGTTTAGTAGCTTTACCAAAATGCAAAATAAAAGTAATGACAGTAGTAAACTTCGGAAATAGCAGTGCTAAAGAATTTGCACTTGCACCAACCCTAAAAAATTCCAATACACACAAGGTACATTATTATACAAAACCTTCTCGGATAATTCCCAGTACGCACATCAAGCGTCGATGTAGAGAATATAAGATGTGCAATGAAGAAAAATCCATAGATCCAAAAATAGATGACTATGTATGTATGAGGATTAAAACTCGTTGACCTGTTGACTCTACACGAGGATTGTAGTGCTCGTTGCGTAAGATCGCAACAACTTCTCCATTCATCACCATCTTCTTTTCCATGTGACCTCATTGACAACAGGTCGTCAATGTGTGAAAGATGGACACTGCGCAGCGGTTCCTGGATGTTGATTTCTGTTGGGATATAATACGCGAAAACGATAAGATCTTGCAATTTACGTCAGCGCGAAATTGCTAGAGAAATAAACGAGAAAAATAAGAATACCAGAAATTTACGTGGTTCGATCTGAGTATCGGTACCTACGTCCACGGGGAGAGCCAGTAGCAAATAATCCACTGTAATCGGAGAATCAGAGTTTACAATCACTCACACGCTTAAGTGTTTCCCACATCTAAATTTAACCCCAAACCCAAAATGTTTATAAATAAATAATTCACTTGGACATAAACTCACGGCACAAAATTACTATGCGTTCAAGCTTAAAGTTTAACGCACGTGTCTCTTCAAAGCTTCACGTGACTTCAAAATCTTGCGGCTCTTCTCAAGCGGCGTGGACGTGTGAAGGCTTCTTTGACGTGTGGCTTTGCTTGCGAAGGAAAGAAGAAAAAGATCTGCAGGTGTTTCTGTTTTATACGTGTGCACAAGTCAAACTTTGACCTGGGCCAACCTCCTTCTGTTTACGTGCAGGGAGCTCTTTTCCTTTGATTGCATCGGCTAAAAAAAGAAAGCCCATGGCGTGGGGGCCCCACTGTGGATAGAAGAATTCGGCTCCTCCTCCTGCAGATAACTCAAAGAGAAAATCTTTGTTCCTTTTTTGTTTTTAATCTATTAATTCCTTTTTTGTAATCCTTCATGCAGTCCAGCGAATCGCGTTTTATAAACGCTCAAACTCAAGACATAATTTATCAATTCTCCACTTTGGCTCGATTTTTGAAGTCAAGTTATAATGCTCATCATCCATGCTGCTCTCCCAACGCTCTGACAGGCGCTCACTCTGCTTGAGCTTCGCCAAAGGAACAGACTTAGTCATCATGTTTGTCGGATTATCTGCGGTAGTAATCTTTTTGACAATAACATTACCCTTAGCTAAGACATCTTAGATAAAGTAATACCTAATGTTGATATGTTTCATTCGCTCGTGATAAATTGGATTATACGCCAAATATATCGCACCTTGGTTATCACAGTGTATATCCACACTTTTATGTTCTAACCCAAAGTCCGAGAGCAAACTTTGTAACCATATCACTTCATTCGCTACAAAGGTTAATGCCATGTACTCTGCTTCAGTTAAAGACAAGGCAATATGATCCTGTAAGGACGCTTTCCAACTAATTGTACCACCCGCTAGCGTAAACACGTACCCTGCTAAAGACCTGCAATCATCCAAGTCATCGGCGTGATCCGAATCCATAAAACCAGTGGTCTCACTGCTATTACTGTCCCTTCGGTACACTATACCCACGTCTGTTGTCCCATTCAAATATATGAGGATCCACTTCACAGCTTCTCAATGAGCTTTACTAGTACGCTTCATATAGCGATTAACCACACTCACAGCTTATGAAATATCAGGCCTAGTACACACCATAACATACATAATACTACCCACGGTACTAGAATAAGGAACACGTGACATATGCTATTCCTCCTCCTCAGTTTGCGATGATAATTTATCTGAAAGTTTAAAGTGTTTCGCTAAAGGTGTACTTATAGATTTTGCCGACTGCATATTAAAACGTGCCACGATCTTCTCAATGTATTTCTTTTGAGATAGCCGTAAAACTCCTACAATCCTGTCACACAAAATCTTTATACCCAAAATTTTCTTTGCAGCACCTAAATCTTTCATCTCAAATTCAGCATTTAACCGCATTTTTAACACATCAATATCAGACATATTCTTAGCTGCTATCAGCATATCATCAACATATAAGAGTAGATAAATCAAAGAACCATTCTCCAATCTCCTATAGTAAATGCAACTATCCATCTAACTTTTTGAATAATCTTGACTAACCATGAAAGTATCAAAACGTTTATACCACTGCCTAGGAGACTGTTTTAGCCCATACAAAGATTTCTTCAACAAGCAAACATGATCTTCCTTACCCGGAATAGTAAATCCCCCTGGTTGCCTCATGTAAATCTGCTCCTCCAACTCATCGTGAAGAAACGCAGTTTTCACATCTAGTTGCTCTAACTCAAAATCCTACGAAGCAACTAAGTCAAGTAAAACACGAATAGAAATGTCTTACCACAAGAGAGAACACCTCATTGTAGTCAATGCCTTCACGCTGTGTATATCCCTTCGCCACAAGTCTCGCCTTATGCCTCACTGCCTCAACACCGGGAATGCCCTCTTTCCGTTTAAAAACTCATTTACTTCCGACAATCTTTTGGCTCTTGGATACTTTGACCAGCTCCCATGTCTGATTTCGATGGAGTGATTCCATCTCTTCAATCATCGTCCCTAGCCACTGTGACGACTCCGAACTAGTCATTGCCTTAGAGTAAGATGAAGGCTCATATGTCTCCACCTCATCACCTACAGTCAATGTATAAGCAATCTCTATATAACCATAACGTACCAGTGATTTAATTTGCCTTCTTTGTCTATCTGCGACTATAGTGTGCTGCGGCTTTGCTGGTTGTTCATTATCACCGACTTCAAGAACTGCGGCTTCATCTGCAGTCTCAACTTCTGTTACCTTCAAGGTCTCCAAAGTCTCCACCTGCAGCTCCACCTCACTAATGACACCATGATCTATCTTCTCTGCTGGTTGTGTCTCAGAACTCCTCTGTTGAAGCATTGCAATCTCGTCGAAAATCACATCTCTGCCGATTAGAAAACCGGGTGATCTAGGATCAGTGCATCACAGTCGGTAGCCTTTCACCTCATGTGCATAACCCAGAAATATGCACTTCTTCGCCCTCGGCTCAAGCTTACCATCACTCGTATGAGCATACGCAGGACATCCGAATATATGTAATCCGAAATAATCAATAGGTTTCCCCGACCATATTTCCTTAGGAGTCTTCCATTCGATAGCAGATGATGGAGATCGATTAACCAGGTAACATGCCATGTTTACTGCTTCGCCTAAAGTTCATTGTCAAGTCCTGCATGCGAAAGCATGCATCGAACTCGCTCAAGGAAAGTTCTGTTCTTCCGTTCTATCACGCCATTCTGCTGTGGTGTCCCAAGTACTGTGCGGTGTCTCACAATACGTTCTTTCTCGCAAAACTCGGTAAAATCTTTAACACAGAACTCCATGCCATTATCAGTTCTCAAGCACTTGATCTGTTTATCTGACTGTTTCTCAATCAATACTTTAAATTTCTTGAATCGATCAAATACATCATATTTGTGCTTCGAAAAGTAAACCCATACATTCCTTGAATAATCATCAATAAATGTTAGCATATGTCGGGCACCTCCTTTTGAAGGAATTGAAGATGGGCCTCAGACGTTTGAATGAATATATTCAACTGGTCGTTTTGTCGAATGAATAGTTGTAGTAAACTTAACTCGGTGCTACTTTCCATAGATGCAGCGCTCACATAAGTCCAGCTTCCTTGTCTTTTGACCCTTCAACAACCTCTTTTCACTTAGCATCGTCATACCTGCCTCACTCATGTGCCCCAAACACATATGCCATAATTGAGTCTAGTTAGAGTTTGACTCACCTGATGAAACTGTAGCGGTTCCGGTCACAGTCTCTCCCAATAGATGATAGAGAGTATTCACTTTCTTCCCCTTCATTACTGTCATGGCACCTCGAGAGATCTTCAGTACTCCACATTCAGCGGTGTGCCTACACCCGATGTCGTCGAGTGTTCCTAGAGAAATAAGGTTCTTCTTGAGCTCCGGTACATGCCTCACATCTGTCAATGTACGCACTACTCCATCGTGCATTCGAATCCGAATTGTCCCTATTCCCACAGCCTTACAGATTGCATTATTCCTCAAAAGAACTCTACCACCATCTGCAGTCTGGTAAGTAGTAAACCGGTTCTTATTGTTGGAGAAAACTTCCTTATTTGTTTTAAAGTTAACAAAACGTTTCCATCAGTCTAGTTTGAAGACTTGTAGACTCTATCGTCAAAGTCTGAAGACCTCTAGATTCAAGATTTAAAGTCTACCATCACTAATAGTTTCCAAACCGACGAAGAAAAGTTTTATCAGAAGAAGAGGACTTATCCAGATGCAAGAATATCTTTAAAGATTTGGTTCGTACGGTTGAAGAAGATCTCATGGCTGGAGATAGTATCTCGTGATCAATTATTCTAATTGAAATCAATTTGGATAATTAAGTTTATTGATTGGCGAAGTATACTTGAAAGGTTCTACTTATGGAAACCTAGATCCTGATTGTATGGGCGAGCGAGATTGGTGGGCTATCATCACATTCCTTAAATAACTCGATATCTCCCTAATTGATTTTGTCCAACGGGTAGATTGGAAGAACTCATTTGGAAGGTGCCAACGGTTATAAAGGCATAGAGGAGTATATAAGGAAGACGCTCAAGTTATTCGAGTGTGTGCGTGAAAGAAAAATTACAGAGTCTGAAACTCCTAGTTCTTTGCTGATTCAATTGTTGAGCTTAAGTTATACTCAAAAGAAAGATTAAATACTTGTGAGACCTTGAGGAAGTGTAGCAGAGTTTCTACACTGTGGAATCAAGGACATGAGACTATAAAATCTCTTTTGGTTCTTAGTAGAATCTAGCCAGTGGGCTATTAGTGCGGGAGAGTGGATGTAGCTTGGTCTAAGCTGAACCACTATAAACCTTGTGTTTCAATTCTCTTTCCCTAATTTCTTTACTTTAATTCGTAGCTTTATATAACTGTTTATAATATTTTACATCTTCAGTCTATTATTCTCAAAAGACGAATTAATCTGTTAAGTTTTGCAAAAACTTCTTTGATTACCTATTCACCTCCCTCTAGGTGCTCTTATTAGCCCTATCAATTGGTATCAGAGCCTGTGTGCTCATTTAATTGAAATTTTTTTACTTTTGAGTTAAAGATCTATGGCTAATATGTTGGCTCCAGGTTTGGATGAAGGCCAGAACAACACTAGACCACCTTACTTCGATGGAAAGAAATACAACATATGGAAAAACAAGATAAATGCATTCTTAAAATTGAAAGATCCTCTGGAATGGGATGTTATAGAAAAATAAATCATTCCTAAAACTACATCAGTTTCATAAAGAGGAAAAGAAGCTGCAGACGCTAGCAAGATGACTCAAGAAAAAATAACCAAGAGACAAGCTCTTAATGCTAAAGTAATTTACTCATTATATTGTGTGTTATCTCCTACTGAATATAACAGAATATCTTATTCTGAAACAGCCAAAGAAGTCTGGGATAGACTGCACATTACCTATGAAGGAACTAATCGAGTGAAAGAAACGATAGTCAATATTCTACTCGGACAGTATGAAGCCTTCAAGATGAAGCCAGGAGTATCTATCATTGATATGTTTAGTTGTTTTACAGAAATTGTAAACGGTCTAGAGTATCAGGAACAGCCAATCTCAGGACCAATGAAGGTCAACAAATTGTTGCGTGGACTCTCCAAAGACTGGAATCACGTAAAGACTTCAATAAGGGAAACACAAAAGATCATGCTACTTTTAGTAGACGAACTGATTGTCACACTTCAATCTTATGAAGTGGAGCAAATCAACGAGGAAGAAGATTCCAAAAGTAAGAAGTCAATTGCCTTAAAATCTAACGATGATTCTGATGTTATAGACTCTAAAGAGGATATGGACGATGAAGAGCTAGCACTTATGGTAAGAAGGTTTAGGAAACTGAACAAAAAGGGAAGAAGATTCAATTGGAAGAAACAAAGCACTCAAAAGTTTCAAAACAAATCAACTGAGGATGATGAAACCAATAAAGATATAATCTGTTTTGAATGTAAGAAAAAGAAACACATCAGACCCAATTGTCCTCTGTTGAAGAAAAATAAGGGAAAAGCTGAGAAATACATAAATGCTCTCAAAGCAGAAACATGGAGTGATACTGAATGCGAAGAAAGTGATGAAGATTATGCCAATATTTGTTTAATGGCAAAATCAGAATCAGACTCAGACTCTGAGACAGATACAGACTCAGGCTTAGACAGCAAAATAGATGTCACTATCAAGAAAAATGTTAATTGGTATTTGGATAGTGGTTGCTTAAGACACATAACTGGAGATTCAAGTTGTTTTACAAAATTTGTTCAAATAAATGGTGGGAAAGTCTCTTTTGGTGGAAATAGCAAAGGAATAATTATTGGGTGTGGAACTGTAAAGATTGGAATTCTCACAATTGACAATGTCTCCTTGGTGAAAGGACTAAATTACAATCTACTCAGTATAAGCCAATTGTACGACACTGGATTGAAAATCAATTTTCAAGAAGGGATATGTTTGGGAACTAGTAAAGATCTTTCTCAATCTTTTACTGGACGAAAACATAGGAACATCTATCTTTTGGATATCAAACCAGAAAGGTCTCAATGTTTAATATCAATTCAAGACGAAGCGAATCTTTGGCATCGAAAGCTTGGCCATGTCAATATGAAGCTAATTGTCAAGATTTCTTCTATGAAACTTGTTCGTGGACTGCCCAACCTTAAGTTTCAAAAATCTGACCTATGCACACCATGTGTGTTGGGAAAACAGGTGAAAAGTTCTTTTAAACCAATAAATCAAGTTTCTACTAATTGTGTTTTGCAGCTTTTACATATGGATCTCTTTGGACCAACCAGAACTCAAAGTATTGATGGAAAGAGATATTGCCTAATATTTGTGGACGATTATTCTCGATTTACTTGGGTTTACTTTCTGGCAATTAAGTCTGAAACATTTTCTCACTTTTCAAAGTTTGTTAAGAAAGTTCAGAATGAGAAAGGTTATGATATTTCAAACATACGGACAGACCATGGAAGTGAGTTTGAAAATCAAGATTTTGCAAAATTCTGTGATGAATCTAGTTTTCAGCATGTTTTCTCCTCTCCATACACTCCAGAACAGAATTGAGTTGTGGAAAAAAAAAAGAATAGATCTTTGCAAGAAATGGCAAGAACTCTTTTAATAAAAAGTAATATTTCTTCTCATTTTTGGACTGAAGCAGTTTCTACAGCTTGCTATATTATTAATAGAGTATTCTTAAGGCCTATTCTGGAGAAAACTTCTTATGAGTTATTCAAATGAAAGAAGCCAATTGTTTCTTATTTCCACGTGTTTGGATGCAAATGCTTTGTTTTGAAAAATGCAAATGATCGAATTGGTAAGTTTGAGGAGAGATCAGACGAAGGAATCTTCCTTGGATATTCAACCACCAGCAAAGCCTATAGAGTATTCAACAAGAAGACTCAGTTTGTAGAAGAATCTATGAATGTCAGATTTCAAGACTCTTTACAAAATCAACTAATTCAGACTCAACCTGAAGAATCTGAACCTACTCTAAACCTTACAAAGTCTACCTCCCCTGAAGTAGCTTAGACTTCTGAATAACATCAACGAACAGAAGTTGAAGAATCAATTGAAGTGGAAGATCAGCAAACTGTCAGATCGACCAGCAATTGGAAGCACAAGTCTAGTCATCCCAAAGAACTCATCATCGGTGATATTGATGAAGGGATTCGCACTAGATCCAAAAAGTAAGAAGAGTCTAGCGTCATGGCACTTATTTCTGAAATATAACCTAAAAGCATAGAATAAGCTTTAACTGACGAAAGCTGGATTGAAGCTATGCAATAAGAGCTCAGACAGTTCAACATTAATGATATTTGGGAATTAACTCCTAAACCAAAAGGTAAATATATTATTAGAGCTAAATGGGTTTTCAGGAACAAGATGGACGAAAAAGGAAAAGTGGTCAGGAACAAAGTAAGACTCGTGGCCAAATGATATACGCAAGAAGAAGGGATAGACTATGATGAGACCTACGCACCAGTAGCAAGGTTAGAAACAATTAGATTATTACTTGCTTTTGTCTGTTATAAAAATTTCAGGTTATTCCAAATAGACGTTAAGAGTGCATTCCTAAATAGATTTATCCAATAAGAAGTCTATGTGGAACAACCTCCTGGATTTGAAGATCCAAAGAAACCAGACTCAGTATTCAGACTGAAAAAGGTTTTATATAGATTAAAGCAAGCACCTTGAGCATGGTATGACAGGTTAAGTAAATTTTTTATTCAAAATGGCTTTGTCAAAGGAAAATTAGATATTACTTTGTTTATAAAAAGAGAAGGTAAAAACTTTCTATTTGTTCAAATTTATATTGATGATATTATATTTGGATCACCTAACGAAAATCTGTGCAAGAAGTTTTCTAAGTTTATGCAGGATGAATTTGAGATAAGCATAATGGGTGAACTATCTTTCTTTCTTGGATTACAAGTGAAACAATTGAATGAAGGAATTTTCATTCACCAAGAAAAATATGCAAAAAAACTTGTTAAAAAATTCGGATTGGAGAATTGTAAAAAGACTGAGATACCAATGTCAAGTTCTTCGAAGCTGGACAAAGATGAAAGAGGAAAGAAAGTTGACCAGAAGCTCTACATGAGTATTATTGGTTCACTTATTTATCTTACTGCTTCTAGACCTGATATTTTGTTTAGTATTTACATTTGTGCTAGATTTCAATTTAATCCCAAAGAATCTCATCTAAGTGCTACAAAACGCATCATCAAATACGTTGCAACTACCTCAAAGTTAGGTCTGTGGTATCCCAAAGAATGAGACTTTACTCTCCTTGGATATTCAGACGCAGATCTAGCAGGTTGCAGAGTTGATAGAAAGAGTACTTTCGGTACTTGTCAATTGCTGAAAAACAGGACAGTATCATGGTTCTCAAGGAAGCAAAGTACTGTGGCTCTTTCAACAGCAGAAGTAGAGTGTGTGGCCCTTGGAAGTTGCTGTTCTCAAATCTTATGGATAAAACAATAACTAAGAGACTTTGAAATCGAAGATTTATGCACCGAGATCAAATGTGACAACACTAGCGCAATTAATCTCACAAAAAAAATCCAATTCTTCATTCAAGAGCAAAGCACATAGAGATTCGACATCACTTTATTAGAGATCATGTTCAAAATGAAGAAATTATGATTCAATTCATTGATTCAAAAAATCAACTGACGGACATATTCACAAAGCCACTGGAAAAAAGCCTATTTGAGTCTATTCGCACCAAACTAAACATCATATCTTTTATTCAGTAAAGTCTGAAGAAGCTCAGACTCAAAAATAAAGTCTGAAGGTACTCAGACTCAGAAGACTAAGAGTTACAACTGTAAGTTATTTTGGTGCTAGTAATTTAATTTTTGGTTAAAAACTTGAAATGGTACGGTTACTCATTAATCACTGATTGATTGAAATTATTTTCCCAAGTTTATTGAATTTATAGCATCTATTCATTTTCAAAAAAGTAGCTATTCATCTTTTACCAAAAAAAAAGGGCAATTATTCATTTTCAAAAAGGCAGTTATTCATTTTCGAAAAAGGCAGTTATTATTCGAAAAGGCATTTCTTATTTTTTCCTTTTATGTCATTTTGTTTACTCCACTCCACTTGCTTTATATACTGTTGAAATCCATCTTCTTCGTTTTCACTCTCAAACCCTAAAATACTGAACTCCCACTTGCTCTCACTTTCACTGTTGTTTAATCCAAAAAGTTTTCACATTTTCGAGCAAGTCTGTGAATTTCTCCCTTAAAGCGACAATGTCTTCGAGAAAGTTGTCGCGACCAAATTTTCGAGTATGAACTTCCTAGGGTTTGGCTAATGGATTGTTAAGCCTCAATTTAACTCGGGCTCTCCCAAGCCCATACCAGTTCACGACTTAAGTTCAAATTCATTAACATGCAAATGGATTTTATCTATGAGTCGGCAGTAATCAGTTTAAGGTAGGTCGATTAGATATCTAAGTAAAATAATGGGAGGATTATTTTACAGACTTTGGGTACGGGGACTTGGTTACACTAGATTTCTCTAATGCCCTTTCGGTACCATTTCTTTTTATTTTCAAAAATGTTTTTGCAGGCAGTTTGGATTGATTTTAAATCTATTTTCCTAACATGTAAGGTGTTCATACGGGTGCGCAAACCACCAATTTAACACCCAATAAAGCGATGAATAAATTATAGAATTTACCTCAAAGTAACGAAAACATCTGCAATATTAAATTAAAATTCACATCAACAACCCTAGATATGATTTCTAATTAACACGCAATTGTTTGTTTTTTTTTTTTTTTTTTCACTTATTTAATGAAAATCATGCAACATGCAATGCAATATAAATAAATGACCTAATTCTAATGACGTGTAATGGACCTAACAACAATCACTAGATGTCATGTATTTCATGAATCTAATCCTAGTGACATGCACATGACATTTTTATTTTTCACTTAAAAGAATGCAATTTATCCTAAAAAATAAAACTAATTTATCCTAAGACATTTTTGCATTTTTCATGAAATTCGAAATCAGGTAAAATGTGAAAATTATCTAACTAGATTAAGATTCTATTCAATTTGTATTAGGAATTAGGTTAAGCCAAATCCTAATCTAAACTAAAATATTATCTTAACCTAAATAATCCTAAAATGCAATCTATCTAAGAAAATATCTAAACTTATAATAAATTAAAAAAATATATATAGAATTAAACTAAGTGCAATTTTACCCTAATATACAATGATAATGACGTACAAAAGATACTCTAATTCTATATGACATATGCATGATGATTTTTTGTTGTTTTTTTTATTTATTAATTTCGGAATTAATAATTGCCAAATAATTAAATATGTAACCCAAGTTAAAACCTAGCAGCCTAAATTGATTGATTTGATTTTTGATTTTTTTTTTTTTAATTTTTGATTTTTGATTTTTGATTTTTTCGAAATAAAATTTCTATTCTAAATATGCAAACCCTAGAACAAGAAATAAACTTAATTCTAGCCTACATTTTTGGATTTTTTTAAGAAAATAAAATTAACTTAAACGGCATGCTAGCAAATCGAGCAAGATGTCCAAATTGACAAATCATATCTCGTGTGTAAGATTAGGTTGGTCAATTTACATAAATCGCGAATCAAATCTCGGGCGAAAGATCGGATTAATAATTTTTTTTTTAAGTGATTGCGAGTCGGATTTCGAGCGCAAAAATCGAACTATCAACCACTAATTTTAGAGGCTATTTCATGTTGAAATAATTCTACTAAAAAAATGAAATAAAATAAAATAATAAAAAAAACAAAATAAAATAAATAGAAAGAAAAACTACCTAATTTGCTTTTCTTTTTCTTGCTTTTTCAACCACGACTTGGTAGCTCGTGATGGTGGGTCACCCAAGGGCAGCTGGTCGCCGGTGTTCCGGTGAGGGGCGGCGGCGGGCAGATCGGCGGCGAGCGGACTAGCAACGAGCAGGGGCGCAGCCGGCGTGAGCGTCGCTCGGAGAGGGAGCTCGAGCAGCGTGCAGAGACGGAGGCCAGTGATCGCGGGCCTACTGGCGTAGGGTCGCTGGTCGGAGCGGCACGAGCAGAGGGCTGCAGATGCGAACAACGCAGGGACAGCAGCGGCGTCGTCGGGGCGGAAGGGCAAGCGCGGGTGTCAGCGCTCAGAGGTGCTCGGGCAGCAACGCGGCGGTGTCTGGCGGAGCTGCGAGCGCTGCGGACAGGCGGCGGTAGCGCGACGTTGGGTGGCTGGTCGCTCTAGCACGGTGGTACGAATCGGGTTGCAGCTCCGGTGCAGCAGATCGGGCAGTGGCGGAGCAGGGACGTCGTTGCTGGTGCGGTGGGTAGGCTGGGTCGCGGCTGTTGGCGTTGAAGACGGAGGCAGCAGCAGCGACTATGGACGTGCGAACGATCGGGCAACAAGGATGTCGCGGTGGTGCGGCGCGAGGCCGACTCAGGCGAACAGGGCGCATCGGGCGCCGAGTGCTGCAACGGCGCCACTCGGGGAAGCTCGGAGCAGCGTGCGGGGCGTCACTCGGAGAGCAGGTGGCTGCTGCTGCGTCGATCGAAGGCGGAGGCTGGCGTCGGGGGTCGTTGCAGCGTGCAGATCTGGAGCAGCGGCAGCCAACGCGGGGGTAGCAGACCGGCGGCGTGGCAGCATCGTGGCTGGGTCACAGTAGCAGAAGCGGAGCCGGCCGGGGGAGAGCAGAAGCGGGCGGAGAGAGTTGAGGAAGACGATGAATAGTAAACGTCCAATCACCCCCTCCTTTTTGCCGCTTCTGCTTTTTCCTTTTCCCCCAAAGAACCGAAGGCTTCTTTTTCTTTCTTCTTTTCTTTTTTATTCCTCTTGACCTCGAAAAGAAAACCCTAGAGAAGACCCCTCTCTCACATTTTTCTCTCCGAAATTTTTTCCTCAATGTAGCCGAATGTCTCAATCGCGTGGCCTCTTTTTTTTCGAAACTCTACACAAGTAACCTTTTGTATAGATTAAAGATTAGGATTTTTAATTTCCTTTTCAAATCAACATTAACGAAAATTTCCTTTTCGCACGCAAAATCACTTTTATTTTCCACACCTTTTCTAGATTTCCTTTGCAAAAATGAATATTCTCTATTGATTTTTCAAAAATTGCAATAGGATTTTTTTTTTTCCAAATACGAGTTTGGGCCCAAATTGCTCTCTTCGTGAGCTTAGTTCGATTTGTCAATTTAAAGCGCAGAATCATTAATTTGAATCCATCCACCACCGATCCAATAAAATGCAAAAAATGTAAATTAAAAATAAATGCACATAAATCTATATGCAATTAATATTTTTTCAAGGATAAAATTGACCCATAATTTTCTATGCAATAAATAAATTATCGGATTGCCAAAATTTAAGTGTCAACAGCTGCCCCTCTTTAAAGGTGAGCTCGTAGAGGTTGTCTTCAAAGATAAATTGAGACCTAAATTTTGATTATACACATGCATTAAATGTTTTTTTTTTGTTGGAAAATGAATTCCATTTTGAAATGCAATTTATATGATACATGGAAATGCTAATGCAAATAATAAATGAACCTACTAGGAATAACTTATCTTCAAGGAGGATAGAGTAATTCGAGATAGTTGGTGTTACATGTCCAGGACCCATACCATTTTACAGTCGCCCAGAATAGTAACATTGCTTTCCCAGGACCCGTACCTTTCTATAGTCGCCTAGTATGATAGTGTTTGGTTTTGTCTAGGACCCATACCTTTCTACAGTCGCCTTGACAAAAATGATTTCCCAGGACTCGTACCATTCTACGGTCGCCTGAATAGGGAAATAGATGTTGTCTAGGACTCGTACCATTCTACGGTCGCCTAAACGGGGATTCGCCTTCCAGGATCCGTACCATTCTACGGTCGCTTGAATCGGGAAATAGATGTTGTTTATGACCCGTACCATTCTACGGTCGCCTAAATCAGACTGAATATAGAGAAAAATCTTTGGGGAACAACTCAATTGAGTGTCGATGTAAAGGACTCTAGGCTACGAAAGCACGCTAGGTCGATAAAAGAAAATTGGGCTACAGAAGTACGCCGGTTCGATAAAAGGGAACCTGGGCTACGAAAGCACGCCAGGTCAATATAAATTGACACCGGGTTACAAAAGCATGCCGAGTCGATAAAGGGACTCTGGGCTACAAAAGCACACCAGGTCAGGAATTCCAAGCTACAGAAGCACACCGGTTCTATTAAAAGGGACATCGGGCTATGAAAGCACACCGAGTCGGTGAAAAGGACTCTGGGTTATGTAAGCACGTCAGATCAATATGAAGGACACCGTGTGTATTACTTACCCGGTCATTGTTTGTATAGAGTTCAAAAAATAAAACTATAGAAAAAAATAAGCATTAATCGGCATGTCTTTACATATGTAAAGACAATGACTGGGTAAGTAATACACACGGGGTCAAACAAGACCAAGAAATAAGGATATTTATTCGAAAGATGTGAGGAGAAGTCCCCAACAATATTGGGACCACAATCCACTTTGGTTGGCCTCCAAAAGACCCCTTTCAACGTGAAATTTTTTTCAAATGAACATGAAAGTACAAGTGCGTGTATGAAGGGATGGATGATGGATCCATTCAGATGGCTTTCCAGATGTTGACTTCAAGTCAACTAAAGTCAACTAATGCCTCCAGGTTGACTTCAAGTCAACCAATGCCCTCAAAATCCAAAGTCCCCCCACTTTGGAAAATAAACCGAAGACTGACGAGCAAGCGTTATTGATTAGCTGGTCATTGTCAGCAATAAAGATCTTTTGACTAACAACAGCTTTACTGATTAAAATCATTGTATGGCATGTATGTATGTAATAATAACTAGTTATATTTTAATGCAAATACTAACTTTCTAAGAGGAAAATTAACTTTCAGCCTATTAGTAGTTGGCGATTTCTCCCTGTGATTAATAACTTTCATATGAAAATTAGGTAAGTGATTATGCTGAGTAGTTAACTCAAAGTGCCGCTTTGGCAAAAAACAATTGTACTTTCCGCTGAAACCTGAAAATGTGGTATTTTATGAATATATTTTCTAAGTCATTTTCTAAGAAAATATAATTATTTTTTAGTATTTGGTTGAAACTTGAAAAAAATATTTTCCATTTGTTCGATAAGGAAAATCTTTTCCTTGATGCACTTTTTTTTTAATAATTTTTTTATCATTTTATTTTTTAAAATCTAATTTTTAATTTTTTTATTATTTAAAAATTGATTTTTAAATTATTTTCTATTTTTTATTTTTCTTTTCTTTTCTTTGTTTTCGTCTTCTTCTCCTTTAGCCAATCATCGGCCACGGCAATGGCCGGCGATTGGCCAAAGGCGAGCTTGAGCTCACTTGAGCTTGTCGCTTGCTAGATTGTCGAGCTTGGAGCCCTAGCTCTTTGCCAATCGGGCGAGCAGCAAGCCCCGAGCTTGCCCAAGGCTGGTGAGCTTGAGGCTTGCCCATAGCCAAATGCTGGGGGTCATCATGGTCGGCGACCGGCCAAGACAAAACTAAAAAAAAAAAAAAAAAAAAAAGAGAAAAAAATTGATTTTTTTAGAAATGAAAAAATAAAAATAAAAAGAAAGATGGAAAGGTTAACATAGGTATAAGATAAGAGAAAGTGAGTGAGGAAATTTTTTTTTCTCTGTCTCAAAAGTGGAAAAAATTTCCCCTGTCTAATAAGACTTTTTTCCCTTCATAGAAAATGTTTTCTCCAACTAATTCATTTTCTGTAAAACGAATATTGAAAAATCCGGAAAATGTTTTCTTGAAAGTTATTTTCCGTGAAACGAATAGAGCCTAAGTTTTTTAACATAGAAACTTTTCACCATGAAATATAGGTGTGTGCATATAAATGATTACTAATTTTGTCAAAAAGAAAAGTAAGTTCCATTCACAACTCAAATCGAGTGACTTCCCGATGCTAACGGTCACTTTTTATCTAGAGAAGTATGCTTGAGTATATTGATGTCCAGTAATTTCTTAATGTTGTTTTTTTTGGTAAAGGTAAGTAATATATTGATTTTGCAAGAAAGAATACAAGAGGGAGGCTCGGCACCAACATAAACAGACACTCAAGAAGACAAAAGTCTAGAATGAGTGTAAGGGTGCCATGGTTCCCAGAAAAAAGGAGCAACAACAACAAAAGGAAACAAAAGACAACAAAAACTAGAAAACCTCCATCAATCAAAAATAGAAGGATGGATGTTCCAGCTTCGTTGAAGTCTTCTATTCATGGGCACATCAGAAACATGTTTAAAGGTCATAGCCTTATCTTTGATAGCCTTCTGAAGATGCATTTTCATCGCCGGAAGAAAGAGAGTCTGATTCCGAAAAAGCACATTGTTCCGCTCTTTCCAAATAATATAACACATTGCACCAAAACTAAACTGAGCCAGGATCTGATAAAAACTCTTCCCTATAAACCGCTTGGAAGCCCAGGCCAAATTATGCACCCAAAGCTTGTTTCGCCACACTAGGTTGAATCTTGCCACCCAAAATGAAATAAGACTATCTGAAGCACGGCAAGCAAAGAACAAATGATCTATAGAATCAGGTCTACACGAACAAAGGGGGCAATTTGTAGGGGGGATCCTACCATAAGAGATGAGCAAAACCTGAGTCGGCAGCCGATTGCACGAAATAAGCCAAAGATGCGTTTGATATCTTGGAGGCAAGGCAGTATTCCAAACAAAAGAAGCCCACGAGATGACATTACGCTTCGGTCGGATCAAATCCTAGGCAGAAGCAATGGAGAAGCGACCGGATGGGTGCGGAAGCCACTGAAACCGATCCTCCTCTTGGTTGAATACCGGAAGGGGATTCCACCAATTAGCCATGATGTTAATGATATACCAGCCCATAGGAGTAGCAAAACCATCAGCAACAGAAGCAAAGTGGGATATACCCGAGCGATAAATATCCTGATTAGAAAAGATCTTGTATAAAGGACCATTTGGGTGCCAAGGGTCGAACCAAAAGGAGACCGACCTCCCATTTCCAATGCTCCATCTGAAATATTGTTGAAATTGATCACGAAGATCTAATAACTTCCTCCAGGCCCAAGAGCAATGAGTAGGGCAAGGGACCACCCAAAAATTTTTCCGCTTCAGGAAATTGGAATGAATCCACTTACACCACAGGGATTCTTTATCCGAGAAAAGAATCCAAATATGTTTGAGCATGGACGCAATGTTGTTCTCCCTTAGAGTATGAATACCTAAGCCCCCTTCATTTTTGGGAAGGCAAACATTACACCACGAGACTTTAGCACCACTTGCACCCATCTCAGGGCCTCTCCACAAGAATTGGCGGAAAATTTGCTCAATTCGATTTAGAACCGAACATGGCAAAAAGAACACATTAGCCCAAAAGACTTGTATAGAATGAAGCACCGACCTTATAAGTTGAAGACACCCCGCAAAGGAGAGGAATCTATTGGTCCAAGACTGAACACGAGCTGTGATTGAATTAACCAAAGAGACGCAGTCAGCTTTCCCCAATCTAGCTGAAATAACCGGTACTCCTAGATAGCGGAAAGGAAAGATGCCCAACTGATAGCCCAGCTTATTGAGGATATCCTCATGAAGGTCAGAGGAGCCTCCAGAAAGGAAAACTTCACTCTTCCGAAGATTCAGAATCAGCCCACTCCAGCTAGAAAATTTCTCGATACCATTCTTAAGAAGATCAATAGACGGTAAGTTAGCTTCAGCGAAGAGTAGTACATCATCAGCAAAGAAAAGATGAGATTAGTAATTTCTATCTTTAAAAGTTGCTTATCCATGTGATTATCAAATCTCCTAAGAAAAAAAGTGACTATCAATGTGTCTATAATAAGTTCAATGAATAAGTGGTTGGGTGCTTTCCACAAAAAGAAAAGAGGCCATTTAGTAACTTTACCAAAATGTAAAAATAACAGTAATGATAATAGTAAACTTCAGAAATAGCAGCGTTGAAGAATTTGCGCTTGCATGCCCAGAAAATTCCAAGAGACACAAGTTATATTGTTCTATTAAAACATTCTCGGATAACTCCTACCACGCACACCAAGCGTCGATACGTGCCCTCGAATTTCCACAAGCTAGAATGCTATATTCGAAAGCTATACATCCTTATTCATCCACCAGTATTAAATCTAACTGATTGAACATAGCTTTAGGAATAGAGATCGATTTTTAATTGGATTATATTGAAACAAAGCAACAACGAGCCATTCCAAGTCAATATGCGGAAACCAAGTTCTCCTCTGAATAATATCTCCAATAGCTAATTGATTGCAATTCGCCTTAATGAGCACCATACAACTATAAACAAAAGAAGAAGTAAGACAATTTATTTTCGACTCATTTTGAAATGCTATGGCAGCGAAGCAAAGTTTTATGTACTCAACAGTACGCAAGAACGTGTGGGCACCAAAGGTCTTGTGCGAATTTAAATATGTACATATGCAGATGGGGGATAATAGCCAAACATCAATTCAAGGAAAACAGAATGATTGATTCTCTCTTCAGTTATAGAGTTCACCTGTCCGCTTCCTTTTTGCGTAAACAACACTAAATGTATAGTAGGTAAAAATTCAAGATGCTGAAATACGTAGCACTGGTTACAAAACGTAGCACAGGTTCTTTGACTTGTGTCTGAACAACTGCGGGTATTAAGGGATGGATGATGGATCCATCTGGATGGCTTTCCAGGGTGACTTCAAGTCAACCAATGTCTCCAGGTTGACAAGTCAACCATGCCTCCCGGTTGGTTGACTTCAAGTCAACCAATGCCCCCAAAATCCAAAGCCCTCCCCCTCCCCCAACAAAAAAAAAAAGCAAAAAAAACAAAACCACTTTGGAAAAAAAACCGCAGACTGGCGAGCAAGAGTTATTGATTAGCTGGCCATTGACGGTAATAAAGATCTCTTAACTAACAACAGATTTATCGATTAAAATCATTTCAAAGTGCCACTTTGGCAAAGAAGGATTGTACTGAATCTTTTAATATTGAAACTTTTCGCCATGGAAAGTCGGTGTATGCGTATAAATTTAGTAACTTCCCCATGCTCATTTTTTATTTAGAGAATAAAGTTTGAGTATATTGGTGGCCAGTAATTTCTTCACATAATTAGTAAATTCTACCTTTGAAAGTTGCTTAATAATGTAATTAACAAAATCTCCAAATTAAAAAAAGTGATCATGGATATTTTTATAATAAGTTTTATGTGTACGTGGTTTGGTGTTTTCCACAAAAAGAAAAGAGGTAAGTGAGTAACTTTACCAAAATGCAAAAATAAAAGTAATGACCGTAGAAAACTTCAGAAGAAGAAGAAGAAGAAGAAGAAGCAAGGCAATTTATTTTGGTTTCATTTTGGAATATTATGGCAGCGAAGCAAAGTAATCAGCAGTAATTAAGAGTGTGTGCGCACCAAAGGCCTTGTGCGAGTTTAAATATGTACATATATAGATGGGGAATAATGATCAACCATCAATTCAAGGAAATGCATCAATTCATTGGATAGGATCAAATTTGAGGTGATGATGTAGCGTTCCCCGGGCTTGTACATATCAACATGGTCGACGAGTGGATGCATCTCCACTTCTTTAGAGGAGTGAGCTAAGATATAGATATGTTGAAATGCATCTTCACGTTATCTTTGGCCTGGCAATAATAGTATTTTTAATGAAGTGGAGGCTATTGTGAAGTATGCACTTTCTTATGGTTGTTTGACTCGCATAAGTTTATGAGAATGTACTTTGTCCTAATGCCAGAGCACATCTCAATTCAAATGAGCGCACACATTTGTAAGTAGTTTGTGACAGGTAAAGCAATATCCTCGTCGTCCACTTACTATCGTAGCCACAAAATATCACCGGTAAACAAGATTGACTAACCAAATGAAAAACCTTAATCTCAATCTCTCTCTCCCTCTCTCTCTCTCTCTCTCTCTCTCTAGACAAAAGTCTTGAAAATATTCTGAGCATATCTTCAAGCTTGGGCCGTAGAACATCTCGTCATTACATTTACTAGATTCTGTCGGCTCGGCTCATGTAAATATAGGGCGGGTTAGTTTGGACTTTCATAAGTTCATAAAATTATCTAAATTTTAAAAGAATTGTAAAATTTATAGGTGCGTCTATAGATCAATGTATATGTATTATGGAATTTTAAAATTAAAAACACTCCAACTATGTGCACCACAAAAGTTGATGAAAATGAAAAGTTAAAAATAAAAATTACTCCAAACATATTTGCTTTATCATATATGACTTATTGCGTCTGATAAATTCGAGTGAAATTTACTCAACGCGATAGTTCATGTAAAGGAGAAATACTTGCATGGGTATAACAACTCTACAGCGTGAAATTATCCACAATATCATTGAACAAGATGTGCTGATATAAAAGCGAAAAATACAATTATACACTGGATTACACTGCTCAATCCTTTTCGGCATCTCGAAAAGTTTCACCGAAAAAATCCACCAGAATGCGCCAATCCGCAGATGGCATCAGCAGCCCAGCTTCCACCCGTTTAATCCCGCCAAAACCACACCCACTATCTTTAACCTAAAGAGCCCACCAAAGTATCAATCCCAAAACTATCTAAAGACCTCAGATTTGGCCCCTCCAAAACCCTAATCACAAAATTCTATCTGCTCTAAGAATAATAAACCCAATTCACGACGAACTTTCTCCTTCTTCTTCGCCAGATTTACAAATTTTTTTTCTAAAAAAACTGATTTCCAACCCAATTCGAAAACCTAACGCCTTCGTTACCAAATCAAGACACATCATGGGAAACGAAATGGAGAACTTAGCCCAGCTATCACTTTCATATGTATAGATTGAGTAGAATCCACGTGTGTGGGCTCACAAAATTAACAATTATTGTTAGAATATTTAAATAATAAACCATACATTTATCTAACAATTTAAATTTTTAGAATAGTAGGTAGTGATCCTACAAAATCTAACAATTACAATGGATCCGGTTCCACTTACAAAGATAAGCCACATTTGAGTGTGTCCACTTATGAAAAGTAAATTCCACTTTTTCATTGATAGACTTCAATCCGATTTACAATTAATAGTGGACCTAAATCCATTGATGTCTAAACTAGATTAATATTCCTTAGCAATTAACGTACTCTTATCGAATTTTGAATAATTTCTTGATTTACGTGACAATCATACGTCATTAGCGTTCAGTCCAAGTCAGCTCAAAGTGAAATAAAAAATTGATATGGGGCGTCCACTTAGACTCTATGACACATGCCGGTCATGTCTGTATTTTCTACGAAAATTTCCCAAACTCCGGTCAAAACACATTAATTGCAAATGTTGAAAATTCAATATATTGGGTGGTTAAAATGGAAGTACAACGACCTCATCCTAAGATACCTAAAACTTCTAATGGTTAGGCTTTCAAAACAAAAGCTAGCTTGAAGTTGGTTGCTAAGCTCCTGCCTCCCAGGTTATGGTTTTAACTTGAAAGTTAGTTTTTTTTAATGCTCCAACTCCTTTGGAGAATTCTCTTCCAGTTATCAAAACCCTTTCAAAAGCTACAGATGAATTTTCAATTGGCCTGGGTCGCCGCGCCAAGCCGAGCTTTGTTCAGGTACGTACCAAGCATCCCGGCCGCGACTTGGAGCCCGTTGTTTATGGAGTTTTGGTCAATGGAGGCTTGGAGGGTCGGGTAAGGAACGAGGAATCTGACAAGTGAGCAGTCTTCAGATCAGAGAGTGAGAGCACTGCCATTGGTATCACATGCTTCAAACTGTCTCGATCATCATAATGAAACGCCTAGAGTTTGTTTTGGTCTTAAGCCAATTAATATTTTTCTTGATGAGGACATGATTGTATGTGCCAGTGATTTCTGGTTGGCTAGAATTTTTATCAGGCACTAGCAACACAATTTGTATCTGTCGAACGAGTTCTATCGTGATAAGAAATGAATGAACGAGAGAAGGAAAAAATTTGGCAAAACAAAAGCAATGAAAATAGCATACTCTTCAAATAGCAGTTCTGAAGATCAATTCCCCATCAGAAAAACACAAATAGTACAAACTGCATGACCAGAATTAGGATAGACTAGTTATCCTAAACCCTTATTGCAAAGTTCCTGCTTCAGATATCAATCGTCCAGATCCGCTTCTCGATTTAATGCATACGAGGCAGCTGAAAGAGATACTTTGGGATGACCGCAGCATCACTCATCTCCAACTGTCTTGTACAACTTCAGCGACGCATAACGATTCCTAGAGAAGCTGTAGAAAGAAACCAAACACTTCTCTGAGTAAGAAAGCCTGGACAAAAGTTAGGATTTGCAAGAGGTAAAAAATAAATTTTCAATAAAAAAGGAGACATATTAGGATTTATGTGAATCAACTCCACACACCGTTACCGCGTCCAAATATTCCAAGGACAAGTATTCATTCATTGAAAAAGCTTGATTATAAATATCAATTGAAAATAGCGGATAGGTGATTAATTTGTATTCGAGTAAATGAGCTTCACACCCATAAAAGAACTGAATACTTGAGACTGATCTTTTAAACTATCATAACAATGCTCAAGACTCTGCATCATGGGCCATATGCTAATCGACTATTATTTTCAGACAGAAACGACTGCTTCTCTCCAACTATACATTTGCAAAGTCCAATTTGGACAATCTTTATACGGCCAGACTTCCCTGCACTTCAATTCAGGTTGGGTTTCATCCATGTTCTCAGACTGGAGAGGAATTTTAATAGATATTACTAAAAGGTCTCTGCACTGCAAGGCATATGCTAGCTTGATACATATACAGGTAAGGAATGACAATCAACTATTGCCTTCTAATGAAAATGCATCATCGATTCTCTATTGTGCTACGGATTTCACATGTCTGTTTGCACTAGCATATGCAAAACTAAAGATTTAGGACAAGAGAGAGGTTAGGAAATTATTATACCACCTGCGGTAGCTCATCTTGTTCATGCAAACCCAATGCAAAGAGCTTTTCTCTAATCTTTTGCAATTGATTTGGAACACCGCTAATGCTCATTCGTTTTCCAGGCACCTCATTGGAACAAGCAACTCCAATATTATATATCATAACTAAACACTCTTGAAATATGTCATTGCTTTTAGAAAGGCAATACTGAGGACCATCGGGGTTGAGACAACTCCCTCTTTCGAGAAGCAGAATGTGATCCGTAACTTCCAAGGCTCGTTCAGGCAAAGCTGCCACAACATAACTATGGAGAGTTGAATTGTCCCCAAATCTGTTATTGGTGGGACTTAGTCCCGTGAACATCTCTAGTAAGAGGATGCCGTAACTGTAGACATCGCCTTCTCTTGAGACCTCGCATCCCATTGCATATTCTGCCACACATTTAGATCTTAGTGCAGATGAAATTAGGAGTGTTGATTGTCGAAAAGAACATGGAGCTTAGATCATTACAAAAGATAAAGAGATTACCTGGTGGAGCGTAACCAATTGTCCCTCTCAAACCTATAGAGCTCATCTGGTTAGCTGAAGTATCAAGGGATGATCCAAGGAGGAACTTTGCCAATCCAAAATCGCCCACATGTGCAACCATCTCAGCATCTAAGAGGATATTGCTTGGCTTTATATCACAATGAATGATGGGGATATGGCATTGGTGATGAAGATAATCCAATGCAGAAGCAACTTTAGCAGCAATATTTACCCTCGTTACGAAATTCAAATTTTTTTGAAGCTCATTCCCATGAGATGAGGTTGAGTTTGGGTGTAGCCACCGTTCCAGACTTCCATTGCTCATGAAGTCATATACTATGGCTTTAAAATCATTTCCTTGATAATCAGCACCTGAGCAAACTGTCAATATCTTCAAAAGGTTTCGATGTCTGATGTTCTTTAATGCCTTGCACTCGGCTATGAAGCTCTTAAGAGCACCGTGATGAACTAAATGAAGCACCTTCACAGCAATAGCAGTCCCATTATCCTCAAGTATGCCTCTATAAACAGAACCAAAACTTCCAACTCCGATCAAGTTGGTTGAAGAAAAACCGTCGGTTGCTTTTAGGAGTGTTCCATAAGTTACATTGGAAGGTGAATCATCTATCAAACTAGAAACTATTTCATTTCCTTTCTTCTTTGACCAACAATTATATAGAAAAGCAAGAATAACAACTACCACAAGAACTCCGAAAATAATAGTGGTGGACAATGTCACTTCATTGATCTTTTTGCACTTGGAGCATTTGGAGATGCAACTGCGAAGGTTGAATTCTGGCAGTCCACCACAAAGGTCATTGTTCCCAACAATAGAAGTTCTCGTAGCATTCTTAAAGACTCCTTCACATGGTAGCATACCTTCAAACTTATTATACGATAAATTCAGTAGTTTCAAGGAATGAAATACCGATAAGAATTTTGGAATCTGACCTGATAGATTGTTACGTGAAAGATCTAGTTCTTCAATGCCTCCTAAGGATTTGAGTGATTGCGGAATTGACCCATGGAAGAAGTTGCCCCCCATCCTTAGTGATGTCAATGAAGTGCAATAACCTAAACTACTAGGGATTTCACCTACCAACATATTGTTCGAGATGTCCAATGCAGTCAAAGTTCTCAAGTTGCCAACTTCCACAGGTAGAACTCCAGTCAAATGGTTATGAGACAAGTCCAGAATGATCGTTAATGATGAGAGACCTATAACCTGTTGGGGTATGGCGCCACTAAGATTGTTCCAAGACAACTCAAGCCAATAAAGAGACGGGTAGTTTGATAGTTGTGAAGGAATTTGCCCATGAAAGTTGTTCCCAACAAGTTCTAGTCCAATCAACTTGGTTAAATTTCCCAAAGAAGATGGGATAGTCCCTCCCAAGTTGTTAGCACTTAAGACCAGGCCCACTAGATTTTGTAGATTTCCGAAATTTAAGGGGATAATACCTGAAAGCTGGTTGAAATTCAAATTCAATATTTCTAGGTTGACAAAATTCCCAATTCCTTTAGGAATCTCACCATTTATTTGATTACCCCATGCACCAAAATGTACGAGAGTAGTGGATAAATTACCTATGCATTTAGGTAACACCCCACCAAACTCGTTTTTCTGAATAAGCACATCCATTAATTTGGTGTTGTTCGCTAATGAGCAAAGGAAGCTTAAGTCTCCAGGTTTTCCACTTCCAAGCTGATTATCAAATATTACAAGCCGATGAAGCTTATGCAGATTTTCTAAAGAAGGTACTTTCCCAGAAAATTTGTTAGTTGAAAGTTGAAGCACCTCTAGCTTTGTGCAATTCGATATCGATGGGGGAATCGGCCCCTCAAGTTGGTTCATGTAGACGCTAAAATCCTCAAGATTTGGGAATTTGAGGTCTATGTCTATAGGAAGAGCCCCTAGTATCCGGTTGTCTCCAACTTTAAACATGGCAATTGAAGAGAGATTGAATAACGAAGATGGAATTGTACCTGACAATCTATTTTCTCCGAGAGCAATGATTTGCAAGTTTGTTAGGTGGCCTAGTGCTTGGGGAATGCTCCCACCCAAGTTGTTCCATTTCAGATAAAGGATCTCCAATGAAGATAAGTTCCCAATCGAAGAAGGCATACTCCCGGTCATATTATTGGAAGACAAAACGAGCAGTTGTAGCTTCGACAATGAACCAAGCTCTTGAGGAATTTCTCCAGTTAGTTGGTTCCATTGAAGGATGAGGCTGACAAGGGTAGAGCAACCCGAAATATTTTTGGGAATGTCACCGACCAATGAATTGTTGTCTAGTCGTAAGACACGAAGGCGATGCAACTGGCCGATTTGCGAAGGGATTTGATGATCAAGATTATTGTTTTGAAACTGCATTTGCCTTAGGAAGCTGAGATTCCCAATATGAGGAGAGATTGATCCGGAGAGTCGTTGTGATGACAAGTCTAGGACTGTGACTCTCCGATGTCTACGGCCACACATAACACCATACCACTGGCAAAACCCAATGCTATTATTCCACGAGTTGAGCACGCCAAAAGGATCTATGGTTATGCCAGCCTTAAATGCGAGCAATGCGACTCTGTCTGTTTCATTAATGTTGGACCAGACTTGGTTAAAGCACAATGCAAGAGCAATACCAAGAAGCAAATGGCATGATTGAAAGCCTACAAAACTCATGGTTACGAGTTTCAAGGCTTAAAGACCAAGGACGCAAGTATATACGAAAGCAAGGCAAGAAGAAAGAAGATGAAGGATTGGTACTAATGGAAACTGAGCAGAGATTTATAAGAATGTGTCGATTTTTCTAGACAGCTTTTTGACGCGCTTTTCTTCTTTTTTTCTTTTTCAGTAGTAGTCGTGGAACCGCTTTTTTGTTTCCCCTCTTTCTTTTACTCAGTGATCATTAAAGCGCCTTTTTCTTTTTCTTTTTTGATGGGGTGGAATTCTAGCTTTTCTTTCTTTTTCATAACTCAATTGTTTTTTGCCCTTACCCTGACCAAAAAACAAACAAAAGAGAAAAGCTTTAGCCCCATGCAAATTAAAGAGAAATTTCTCGCTCACTTTTTAATTAATATCTAAAGATGATGGAGCAAAGGATGGCACTTTGAGCCTTACCAATAATGCCATGTTCTTGGTATTATCCAAAAATCTATCAATAATGCACAAACTAAGGATCTGTGATTCCCACAAATTTCGATAAGTAAGCAGTAAAAATTCCAGTTCTTTACAAAATACAAATATAAAGATAATATATCAAAAAATATTATTATAGTCTTATACTACCTTAGGACCTTGCAACTTAGAACTTCGTAAGGACCTTATTATCAGCAGTTGAATACTGTCAAATAGAATTTCAAGAAATTGATTTATGTAATTTCATTGCAACAGTTGTCATCGCAAGCCTCCTTCCTGCAGTTGATATGGAAAAGAGTAAAACTCGTTATAACGTCATAACATAAATGGACGAACTTCTCTGTAAGTTATTTAGTAAGAAGAATCACAAAAAGACAGAGAAAAGATTACAATGGTTTTCTTTAAGTGTCAGGTTGTATAATCTGCACGGGTAATTGCAATTTGCAATCATAGTCAGAAAGAGATAGAGACTAACAATGTGTTGTCAAAGCAAATGTACAGCCACTGCAATTGATAAAATTGATCAGAAAGTATTATCTTACTATTTTGAAACCATAAAAAATAAAATAAAAAAATTATAAAGTTATATATGCATGCCATTAGGAAGATGTATATCGCACAACGTAGGATAAGCATTTAATTAACAAGATACTTGTTAAACACCCAATTTGAAGTCTAGCATTTCCTATATAAGTTTGGAAAAGTACAGCGATACTTGTCACCTGTTTTGGTCCTTTTTTTTGTTATGGAATAATCATTAATTCTTAAATTACGAATTTAATAGCTTGTGGGCTACTTTGAGACGGATACTATTATAAAAGAAAAAAAGATAGTGTGCCACACGCCAAGGTCTACTTTCTAAATTTTTGTAGTCAAATGTGAACCGGAGAAATTATAGAAAAGTTGGACTTTAAATACAAACGGAAGAGACTTTTAGTTTGTGGCGTGGTCGTCGCTAGTCAGAATGGAGTTTTTGGATGCAGGATTCACAAAGGATTTGCGTGTCATTTAACTTTATAAGGAGTAACCGTGTATGAGGTCCGGATAATTTATTTTCCTTGGGGAATTGACATTAGATTATCAGGTATAATTTCGCTATTTCTCTCGAACCAGATAAAATATTGTTCTTAATATACAAGGAGAGATATGATAGTTATGCGACATCATAGATTAGATTGTTCATATATTGCAAAATTTGCATCACGAGTTCCTTGGGAAAATCGGCCATAGTAGACCCTCGGGCCTTTCTACAGCCGTGGGAAAAAATCCACGGCAAAATTATAATAGTGGTTGAATGACTAACAGTGATTGTTAGATGTTGACTGACAAACATTATTAGCTATTGGATCAACAGTCGCGTTTGATTGAACCCGATAATTTTATTTTGAATTAGCCCTCGACTTGGCAAAAATGACCATAAATATTACTTGCACGAGACATTTAGATGTACATCTATTGTTCTATAGCTAATAAGGGCTTGTTTGTTTTTACTCCACATAGTGTTTGATTCTATTCTTTTGTCCCCGGAACAAAAAAATAAAAAGATAAAAATTCGTTTGGTAAAATTTTCGTTCTCGGGAACAAAAATTTATTTTTTTATTTTCAAGAATAGATTTGGAACAGAATCAAGAAATAGAAAAAATTGCTTCTTGCTCCCAAGAACAATTCCTAGAATCAAGTCTAATTTTTTTCTTCTCTTTCTTTTTATTCTTCTTCTTCTTCTTCTTCTTACAAGGGCCAGCCACCTTGGTAGAGCCTCACCGTGGCTAGGTGAGCCTCGCCGATGGCTTGGTGAGGCTTGCTTGGGCACCGGCGAGGTTGAGGCTTGCGGTGACTAGGCGAGCCTCCGATGAGCTCGCCAGCCCTCGCCCAACCGGTTGCAGGCCATTGCCGTGGCCGGCAACCGACCACAAAGGAGGAGGAGGAAGAAGAGAAATGGAAAATATATATATATATATATATATATAATAAAAGTATTAACAAAATTAAAAGAAACAAAAAAAAATTAAGAATCTTACCAAACGCATTTCTATCCCGAGAATAGAAATTTTGGACTATTACCAAGCGACTTCAAAAACTAAGAAATTGCTCTAGGGAACAAAATTTAAAAAAAAAAAAAAAATCATTTATGAGTAAAAATTGTTCTCAAGAACAAAATAGTTATCAAGCGTGCCCTAAATGTTCGTCTTAACGAAAATCTATAAATAGAAACCAACATCAAGTATAGATATGTTTAGTCCATGAGGTCTATAAAAAATTTTGCCTTCATTGCCATGTAAGAAAAAGAAAACATTGATGAGAAAGTAGATGATAGGAAACAATATTTGAATGAAAATAAGAAAGGCGAGTTTTCATTAAATCTCGCATAATGTGAATGTTTTTCGTTTTCATTCTTTCATAGCCTAAAATGAAATAATGATTTTCAATATCTCCATTCTCATTTTTTTTTCCAACAAACCAAATACATATTAAAAAATGGAAAAACAAAAAGGTCTTAACTATCTCTTTTTTTTTTGGAATCACAACTGAAAAAGTTTTCAAAATTTACTCTAGCCTATCCATATAAATTAAAACGAAAGAAGATAAGGATTAAACGTTAAAATTTCACCAGGAAAACAGCCCATTAGCAGCAGTCAAAAAGTTGGAAAATAAAAGTTTCCATAATATAATTTATACATGTGTCTTATCATAATTTTTTCAGACGTGATTATTGACTAATTTCCATAGGGAATAACACGCATTATTTACACGACATTTTCGAGTATGTGATTATAATAATTATATGGGAAGACCCCTAATTTCAATGTAGGTGCTGATTTGCTCTTGCTTTGACCAATCAAAGAAAAAGCTAAATAAAGAGATTCCAAAAGACAAACACTGGGCTCGTGCTGTTGATTTACATGTGTTTCACCTGAAATCCTTTAAGATGTCTAGTCTGAAAAGCATTTGCACAGTTAATTAAGCAATGTATACACGTAATTTGATTTTCAAAAAAACATATTTGACCCAAGCGGTCCTTGAATTGTCTAGGAAAGTCTCTGCCGATCAAGACGGCTTTGGATTAAAGCATGCATGCAGCGTGTTGGAAGCGGCAGCACCCCAATGAACAAGTAAAGCTAGGAGTGGCTGGAATACCAAGATTACAAAGTAGGTCAAATTGCTTCTTCTTGTAATGCAACTAGGACCCATTTGCTTCCATCTCTAATTCCTTCCCCGTTCTTTTCTGCCACTACTGATTTTGGCTTGCTATTATCCTCCAAGTATATATTGAACAACAATGCTCGAGATGCATTTTGCGGGCAGATTTTCTTGTGAATAATTTGACTTCGTTGAACGACTTTTAAATGCAAATGAGAATGAAACTGTACAAGATAAACATGATTACAAGTATCTTTCTTGTGGACTATCGACAATTGCTTGCAATTACTACTCTCCATCAGTAGAAAAGTGGTTTTCATCCTTGGCAGTGTGGAAGTAAAGAATGCGAAATGTTTACAACTATTGGAACAATTCTTAAATGTGAAATTAGTCACACACGATTACATCACCAGAATTGAGTAAGGCTAATTATACTAAACCGTTGTTGGACCACCCCTAACATGGAAATTAACCTTCCATAGATTCTACATGAGAAAGCTAAATACAAAAACAGTAGCTTCTTATTCCAGATTACCATATCTGTGTCCCGAAATAGTGGAACATTGCTCGTATAGGAAGCTTGTAACTGACTTAACTTTGCTTCCTTACCCATATCTAATTATTTCATACAAGAGAGCAACTCCTAGTTAAGTTGTAGAAACCAAACATTGACAAATCGTGGAAAATGTTTAGGACTCAATTGATAAAATTGAAGGGTTGATAACTGAATTGATACCTATACAATAAGTTTATACTTTTTTTTGTAATTATCCTGTCAACAGTATTCTTATCAAACACCCAATCACAAAAAGTCTGCCATTTCCAATATAAGTTTGGAAAAGTATGACAATACTTGTCACCTATTTTGGTAGGTTTTTTTTCTTGATACAAAATAATCATTTAATTTTAAATTACGAATTTAATAGCTTGTGGGCTACTTTAGGACGTATACTATTTTAAAAGGAAAAAGGAAAGTGTGGCACGCACCAAGGTCTCCTTTCTAACTTTCCAAGTCTTCAAAGTCAATGTGAAAAAGGAGAAATTAGAAAAGTTGGATTCTAAATTCAAACGAAAGAGACTTCTAGTTTTCGGGATGGATGTAACTTGTCAGCATGGACTGGAAACATTTGGACGTAGGCTTCACGAATGATTCGCATGTCATTTAACTTATGAGGAGCAACAGTGTATGTAGTCCGCATAATTTATTTTTCTTGGGGAATTGACATTAGTTTATGAGGTATTATTACTCTATCCCTCACTTGAAGCAGATAAAATATAGTACTTAATATACAAGGAGAGAGATGAAAACTAGTCATCATAATAGATCTTAGATTTTAAGTATGTTGAAATTTGCATCAAGTTCCCGAAAAAAAAATCAGCCCCTGTAGCCCCTCGGGCTTTTCTACAATGCCATGGGCAAAAACCACTGCAAAATTACTGAGCTCATTACGAGAGGTTGAACGACTAAAAATGATTGTTACACGTTTATCGATAATCATTATTATCATATCAACGGTCTCGTTTGATTGATTTCGATAACTTTTTTGTGAATTAGCCGACGCACGGGAAAAATGCCCATAAATGTTACTTGTACAAGACAACTAGATGTAGATCTATTGTTCTATAGTTTTAATAAATGTTCATCCTATTGAAAATCTATGTATAGAAACCAACATCAAGTATAAATATTTTTAGTTCTTAAGGTTCGTAAAAATTTTCCCTTTCATTGCCGTGTAAGAAAAAGAAAACAACAATAGGAAAAGTAGATGATTGGAAACAATATTTGAATGAAAATAAGAAAAGCGAGCTTTCATTAAATCTCTCATAATGCAAATATTTTTTGTTGTCATTCTTTCTTAGCCTAAAATATAAATATGATTTCCAATATCTCAATTCTCATTCAATTTTTTTCCACAAACCAAATATATATTAGAAAAATGGGAAAAGAAAGGGGTCTACACGTTTTTTTTTTTTTTTTGGGTGAAATCACAACTGAAAACGTTTTCAAATTAACTCAAACCTATGTCCACGTCAAATTAAAAAGAAAGAAAATGGGGACTAAATATTAAGCTTCTACGAGAAAACAGCAAATTAATAGCAGTCAATAAGATGGAAAATAAAAGTTTCCATGATATAATTTGTATAGGTGTCCTACCATAATATCTTTAGACGTGATAATATAAGTTTCACACATATCATTTAAGCAAGACTTTTTCGAGTGTATAATTATAATAATTATATGGGAAGACCATTAATTTCAATGTAGTTGCTGAGTTGCTCCTCCTTTGACCAATCGAAGAAAAAGCTAAAGAAAGAGATTCCAATAGACGCGCAATTGTGCGTATAGTAACGCTTCTACTCCAGAGAACAATTTCTTTTCAAAAATAGTTTTTTTATAATTCTACTCCAAAGAACAATTTCTGAATAAAATAACGTGTTTGGTAAATATACAAAATTTATATTCTTGAAATAGAAAAAGAATAAAAATGTGTTTGGTACGATTTATAAATTTTTGTATTTATTCATTTTTTATTCTTGCTTACGGACCGTCGACTGCCACCCGCCACCGCACGACCGCCACCTGCCGTCGCACAACCGCTGACCACCAACCGTCGCCGCTGTCCACCAACCGTCGCCGCCGTCCGTCGCCCACAACCCACCGGCTGCCGCCGGCAACCGCTGCCAGCCGGCCGCTGGAGGCGGACATGTGTTTCACCTGAAATCATTTAAGATGTCTAGTTTGAAAAGCATTTACACAATTAATTAAGCAATGTGGACATGCCCTTTGATTTTCAGGAAACATATTTGAACCAAGCGGTCCCTGAATTGTCAAGAAAAGTCTCCACCAATCAAGACGCTTTTTGATTAAAGCATGCATGCAGCGTGTTGGAAGCGGCAGCACCCCAATGAACAAGTAAAGCTAGCGACGGCTGTAATACCAAATTTATAAAATAGGTCAAATCGCTTCTCCTTGTAATGCAACTAGACCCATTTGCTTCCATCTCTTATTCCTTCCCCGTTCTTTTCTTCCACTACTGATTTTGGCTTGCTGTTATCCTCCAAGCATTGATTGATCAACGATGCTCGAGATGCATACTACGGGTAGATTTTTCTTGTGAATGATTTGACTTCATTGAGCGACTTTTATATGCAGATGAGAATAAAACTGCCCAAGATAAACATGATTACAAGTGTATTCTTCTCTGGACCGTTGACAGTTTCAAGGAATTACTGTTCTCCATTTGTAGAAAAGTGGTCTTTCATCCTTAGCAACGTGGAAGTAAAGAACATGAAATGTTTATAAGTATTGGAACAATCCTTAATTGTGAAATCAGGCACAAACGATTACATCACCACAATTGAGTAAGACTAAATCTACCAAATTGTTGTTGGACCACCCCTGGCGTGGAAATTAACCTTCCATAGATTCTACATGAGAAAGCTAAATCCAAAAACAGTAGCTTCTTATTCCAAATTACCATATACGTGTCCCTAAATAGAGGACCATTGCTTATATAAGAAGCTTGTAACTAACTTAACTTCGTTTTCTTACCGATATCCAATTATTTCATACGTCAATTTGGGTATGGACATTGGAGAGCAATTCCTAGTTAAGCTACAGAAACCGAACATTAACAAATCATCAAAAAGGTTTACGGCTCAATTGACTAAATTGAAAGGTTTAGAATTGAATTGACTTCACAATAAATTTATGACTTTTTTTTAAAATTATCTCGTTAACAATATTCTTGTTAAATATCCAATTACAAAAACTCTATCATTTCCAATGTAAGTTTGGAAAAGCGTGGCGATAATTGTCACCTATTTTGGTAGGCTTTTTTTTTTTCTTGATACAAATTAATCATTTAATTTTAAATTATGAATTTAATAGCTTCTGGGCTACTTTGGGATGTATACTGTCTTAAAAGGAGAAACGAAAGTGTGCCACACACCCAGGGCTCCTTCGTAACTTTCCAAGTCTTTAAAGTCAATGTGAAAAGGAGAAATTAGAAAAGTAGGATTCTAAATTCAAACGAAAGAGACTTCTAGTTTTCGGGATGGACGTAACTTGTCGGCATGGACTGGAAACATCTGGACGTAGGTCTCACGAAGGATTCGCGTGTCATTTAACTTATAAGGAGCAACAGCGTATGTGGTCCGGATATTTTATTTTCCCTGGGGAATTCACATTAGTTCATGAGTTATGATTACTCTATCTCTCTCTCAAACCAGATAAAATATTATACTTAATATACAAGGAGAGATATGAAAGCTACTTATCATCATAGATTATATATTTTACGTATGTTGAAATTTGCATCGAGTTCCTCAAAAAAAAAAAAAAAAAGTCGGCCCCGTAGCCCCTTAGGATTTTCTACAATACCATGGGCAAAAACCACCGCAAAATTACCAAGCTCATTACGAGAGGTTGAATAACTAAAGATGATTGTTACACAATTATCGATAATCATTATTAGTTATCAGATCAACGGCCTCATTTGATAGAGCTTGATAACCTTTTTGTGAATTAGCCCACGGTATGGGAAAAATGCTCATAAATGTTACTTGCACAACACATTTAGATGTAGATCTATTGTTCAATAGCTAATGAATGTTCATCCTCACGAAAACCTGTGTATAGAAACCAACATTAAGTATAGATATATTTAGTCCGTGATGTTTGTAAAAAATTTCGCCTTAATTACTGTATAAGAAAAAGAAAATAACAATGGGAAAGTAGATGATTGGAAACAATATTTGAATGAAAATAAGAAAAGCGAGCTTTCATTATATCTCTTATAATGTAAATATTTTTCGTTTTCATTCTTTCTTAGCCTAAAGTGAAAATAAGATTTTCAATATCTCCATTCTCATCAAAAAAAAAAAAAAAATCACAAACCAAATATATATTTAAAAAGGAAAAAAAAGGTCTTCACTTTCTTTCTTTCTCCTTTTTTTTTTGGTAGTATCACAACTGAAAAGGTGTTCAAAATTAACTCAAACCTGTCCATTTAAAATTAAAAAGATAGAAGATAAGGGCTAAACGGAAAACAGCCAATTAGCAGCAATCAAAAAGATGGAAAATAAAAGTTTCCATAATATAATTCCTATCATAACTTTTTCAGGCGTGATTATCGACTAATATCCATAGGGAATTGCCCACACCATTTATGCAACTCTTTTGGCTGTATGATTATAATAATTATATGGGAGGACCCCTAATTTCAAGGTAGTCGCTGAGTTGGTCTTCCTTTGACCAATCTAAGAAAAAGCTAAAGAAAGAGATTCCAAAAAACATGCACTGGGCTCGTGCTGTTGATTTACATGTGTTTCAGCTGAAAATCCTTTAAGATGTCTAGTCCAAAAAGCATTTCCACAGTTAAGTAACGAATGTGAACATATCCTTTGATTTTTCAAAAAACATATTTAACCCAAGCGTCCCCTGACTTGTCGAGGAAAGTCTCTGCCGATCAAGACGGCTTTTGATCAAAGCATGCATGCAGCGTGTTGGAAGCGGCAGCACCACTATGAACAAGTAAAGCTGGGAGTAGCTGTAATACCAAGAAAACAAAGTAGGTCAAAATCAAATCGCTTCTCCTTGTAATGCAACTAGACCCGTTTGCTTTCATCTCTAATTCCTTCCCCGTTCTTTTCTTCCACTGCTGATTTTGGCTTGCTGTTATCCTCCAAGTATTTATCGATCAACGATGCTCGAGATGCATTTTGCGGGGAGATTTTCTTGTGAATAATTTGACTTCATTGAACGACTTTTAAATGCAAATGAGAATGAAACTGTACATGATAAACATGATTACAAGTATTTTTTTGTGGACCATCAACGGTTGCTTGGAGTTAGGGTCTCCATTATTAGAAAAGTAGTTTTCATCCTTGGCAGCGTGGAAGTAAAGAATGCGAAATGTTTTCAAATATCGGAACAATCCTTAATTGTGAAATCAAACACACCCGATTACATCACCAAAATTGTACAAGACTAATTCTATTAAACCATTGTCGGACCACCCCGGCGTGGAAATTAACATTCGAAAGATTTTATGCGAGAAAGCTGAATCCAAAATAGTAACTTCTTTTTCCAGACTGTCATGTCTTCATCCTGAAATCAGAGGAACATTGCTCATTGAGGAAGCTCGTAACTGACCTAAATTTGCTTTACCACAACATTACCAGTATCCAATTATTTCGTGCATCAACTTGGGGATGGACATTGGAGAGCGATTCCTAGTCAAGGTGCAGAAACCAAACTCTCCTCTGAATCAGGAAAAAAGCCTGAAATATAAATTTCCACATTAAAAAAAAAAAAAAAAAAAAAGGAGACTAGTTAGGATTTAACAAGAAGGAAACCCCACACAATGTCACTTCTTTTCTTTTTGTTAAATATTCACATAATCGTGGAAAATCTGAGAAAAACTTTCTATATATTGAAGAAGCTAAGAACTTTCTATAAAGTGAAGAAGCTTTATCGTGGAAAATCTGAACAAATTTTCATAAATTGTAGAAGCTGTGTCGTGGATCTTACTTTAAGATTTCCCAAAGACCACGGTTGATTTATCTTATTCTTCTAAATCGGTATAAACACCAACAAAAGAAATTTATGACTAAGATTGACTCAGAAACATCATAGCAATACTCAAGACCCGTGCATCACGGGCCTTGCCGTGACTTTCGGAGAGCCAATTGCATTGCTATAGCTATTAGACATTGCCTTCTGTTGACTTTCGAAGAAGCTATGCCATGGATCTTACTTTAAGATTTCCCAAGGACCACGGTTGATTTATCTTATTCTTCTAAATCGGTATAAACACCAACAAAAGAAATTTATGACTAAGATTGACTCGGAAACATCATAACAATACTCAAGACCCGTGCATCACGGGCCTTGCCGTGACTTTCGGAGAGCCAATTGCATTGCCATAGCTATTATACATTGCCTTCTATTGGGACCTCTCACCTAATTGCATATTCTGGCAAGCATTTAGATCATAGTGCAAATGACATTAGGTGTGCGGATCGTCAAAAGATAATCATATTGGGCAGCAGTTAGGGAAGATATAGATGAAATTGGTGTATCATCGACATGGAGTAAGAAACAAGATAAAGGAAGAACAAAGAAAATATCTCTCAAGTTTGAGTTTGTGAATAAAATCCACCCAAATAAAGTATGTGAAAAAAAATACGGAAATTGTATCCACGTCAAAGTCATGATCAAGAATAAAGATTGTCTCTGTGTTGGAATCAAGATCAAGAATGGAAATCCTACTTGAATGTTCATCAGATGCAAGATCATCTTAAAATATACATGATACGCTTTCTTGATTAAAGTTGTGGCTAGGAAAGGAAAAATTGTCCAAGAAGTCTTAAACCTATTGTACTATTGCCAATTCAATCTTAAATCTTTCAATTTTATCAATTGAGTCATAAACAATTTCACATTTTGCCAACTAAGTCCATTTAGCCAATTTTGGCTGGAAATCGCTAACGTGGACGCCGACTGCACGATCAGCTCTAACTTTGATAATTTTTAATAATATTTTTCCTTTATTCTTTCCTTTTTATTTTATAGCCCTAGGCCGGCGAGGCGAGGGCGTTGCAGCCCTCATTGGCGCCATAGTTGAGAATGTTGGGAGCACGCACCAATGGCTCGATTCTTTCACCTAGGGAGATCGCTAAGAGGAAACCCAAATAATAATATATTTATTTCCATGAGATATTCACCATACACCAATATACATTTGGAGTGGCCGCCAATCGCTCTTAATACCTAAACATTGGGACTAGCTACCAATCAACCTCCACACCTTCACTTGGAGAGACGGCAAAGAGGAAAACTAAATTTGAGCCCATTAACCCCACATTCACTCAAAAACTTAAGCCAATGAATTATAGACTAATTAAAATATACTAATGGCTCCATCTCACACCAATTCCCTGAAGTAAGACACATGCATCTCAAGTGGTTGGAAACATAGGCATGGCCACGGAGGGTGGGAAAAGTGCTCAATAGGAAGGCTCTGGCTTAGCATTGACTACTGAGTGATGGGTGGCTCAACAGACAATTGTGACAATTTCGTGAGGGACGAGGTGAAATTTTGTTTATTACCACTGCAAGGGCCATATTTCCACTTCGAATATGTATTCACTCCACCTTCACTTGCATTAGTCATTAAAATCTATCATTCTTGAAAATAGACGCATCAACATTAGCCCGTCTCAGGTTCCATGTATTCTCTGAGAAATTATACATCATTATTGACTATGATACACACAAGGAAGAGACGAGTAACACTCGCCAATATGACATAACACAAACTCTATACATACTGGTCAACATCACTAGAGACATGAACAACGTTCACAGAGAACGAAACAACAATCGATGCACCCAAAACAAGCGAGGCCCGTGCAGAGTTGCGTAAGAGCGACTGCGCACCGGTCATTCACATGGGAGCAAGTTTGGATGAAGCACATGCAACAGATGCGGTCCATCAGCTTGCCGCAACAATTCGAAGCTGCCTTGACCAAGACATCCGCAGCATCCGACGTCTTCTCTTCGACTCCTGGTGGAATATTCTTCACTGTTGCAGTCAAGTTACCGAAGCCTTTACCCAAACTTCCCAGCAAAATTACCCTCTGGCCCTTTAAGTCCAGCATCTTCTTGAAATTCACTTTTTCAAGCACTTGTTTTAAAGTGAAGATAATGACCTTGTGTTGATGAAGAAAGAAGATAAGGACAAACGTTAAAGTTTTACCAAGAAAACAGGCCACTAGTAGTAGTCAAAAAGATGGAAAATAAAAGTTTCCATAATATAATTTATGCATGTGTCCTACCGTAACTTTTTTCAGATGTGATTACCGACTGATGTCTATAGGGAATCGCACACATTATTTATCCAATACTTTTTCCGAGTGTATAATTATAATAATTATATCGGAAGACCCATAATTTCAAGGTAAGTGCTGATTTTCTCTTCCTTGGACCAATCAAAGAAAAAGCTAAAGAAAGAGATTTCAAAAGACATTCACTGGGCTCGTGTTGATGATATACATGTGTTTCACCTGAAATACTTTAAGATGTCTAGTCTGAAAAGCATTTTCACAATTAATTAAGGAATGTGAACATGTCCTTTGATTTTCAAAAATACATATTTGACCCAAGCGGTCCCTGAATTGTCGAGGAAAGTCTGCCGATCAAGACGGCTTTTGATCAAAGCATGCATGCAGCGTGTTGGAAGCGGCAACACCCCAATGAACAAGTAAAGCTAGGAGTGGCTGTAATACCAAGATTTCAAAGTATTTATTGACAACGACGCTCGAGATGCATTTTGCGTGCAGATTTTCTTGTGAATAATTTGACTTCATTGAACGACTTTTAAATGCAAATGAGAATGAAACTGTACATGATAAGCATGATTACAAGTATGTTCTTGTGGACCATCGACAATTGCTTGGAGTTAGGGTTTCGCATTAGTAGAAAAGTTGCCTTTTATCCTTAGCTGCGTGGAAGTAAAGAATGCTAAATGTTTACAAGTATTGGAACAATCCTTAATTGTGAAACCAAACATTCCTAATTTCATCACTAGAATTGAGTAGTGCTAATTTTGCTAATCCATTGTTGGACCACCCCTAGCATAGAAATTAACCTTCGAAAGATTCTACACAAGAAAGCTGAATTCAAAAACAGTAGCTTCTTATTCCGTACAATAAATTTATGACTTTTTTTTTTTGTAATTATTCCGTTAACAGTATTCTTATTAAACACCCAATTACAAAAAGTCTGTCATTTTCAATATAAGTTTGAAAAGGTATGCGATACTTGTCACCCATTTTGGTAGGTTTTTTTTCTTGATACATAATAATCATTTAATTCAGGTCCCTAAAAGGCTCAATGGAAGGAAGAGACGGAGGAACCCGTCCTGGGGTGAGAGATCCCGTAGCTTCCTTCCCCTGTTCCTCAGCCGACAGGTAAAATATCGGCTGGGAATTTGGGAGCGTCTTGGTGGTGAAGGTAGACACCACGTCAGTTTTGGCTGGCTACGTTCGGGTAGGCTTGGGATAACCAACCCCTGACCCACGTCTCTCATTTTCAGTATACGTTTGAAAAGGTATGGCGATACTTGTCACCCATTTTGGTAGGTTTTTTTTTCTTGACACATAATAATCATTTAATTTTAAATAACGAAGTTAATAGCTTCTGGGCTACTTTGGGACGGACACTATTTTAAAAGGAAACAGGAAAGTGTACCCCACACTAAGGTCTCCTTTCTAACTTTCCAAGTCCTTAAAGTCAATGTGAAAAGCAGAAATTAGAAAAGTTGGATTCTAAATTCAAACGGAAGAAACTTCTACTTTTTGGGACCGTCGTAACTTGCCAACATGGACTGACTGGAAACATTTAGACGTACGTTTTACGGATGATTCGCATGTCATTTAACCTATGAGGAGTAACAGTGTATGTGGTCCGGATAATTTATTTTCCTTGGCGAATTGACATTAGTTTATGAGGTATGATTACTCTCTCTGTCACTTGAACCAGATGAAATATTGTTCTTAATATACGAGAAGAGATATGAGAGCTACTCATCATCATAGATTATAGATTTTACATACGTTGAAATTTGCATCGAGTTCCTCAAAAAAAAAAAAAAAAAAAAATCGGCCCCGGTAGCCCCACAAGCTTTTCTACAAGGGAGAATGTCACAAATGGTCCCTATACTATTACTTAATGTACAATTTGGTCCCTGAACTTTCGATCGGCTCAATTTAGTCCTTCAACTATTGATAAATGCCTGATTTGATCCCTGGATTTTCAATCGGCTCAATTTAGTATCCGAACTATTGATAAATGTCTGATTTAGTCATTCATTACTATTTTTCCTTTTTTTTTTTTTTCTTATATAGTAATGAAATTGAAAAAAAAAAAATAATAACAAAAAAAAAAAAGAAGAAAAAATAGTAACGAAAAAAAAAAAAAAGAAAAAAAAAAAAATAGTAACAAAAAAAAAGAAAAAAATAGTAACGAAAAAAAAAAGAAAAAATAATAATAACGAAAAATAAGAAAAAAAATAAAAAATAAAAAAAAAAAAAATAGTAACGAAAAGGAAAAAAAAAAAAAGAAAAAAAATAGTAACGAAAAAAAAAAAAAAAAGTTCAATAGTAACAAAAAAAAAAAAAGGAAAAATAGTAACGAAGGATTAAATCGGATATTTATCAATAGTTTAGGGACCAAATTGAGCCGATTGAAAGTTCAGGGACCAAATCGGACATTTATCAATAGTTCAGGGACCAAATTGAGCCGATCGAAAGTTTAAGGACCAAATTGCACATTAAATAATAGTATATGGACCATTTGTGACATTTTCCCTTTCTACAATGCCATGGGCAAAAACCTCTACAAAATTATTGAGCTCATTACGAGAGGTTGAATGACTGAAGATGATTGTTACACGTTTATCGATAATCATTATTAATTATTAGATCAACAATCTCATTTGATTCAGCCCGATAACATTTTTGTGAATTAGCCCACGGCATAGGAAAAATGCCCATAAAGGTTACTCGCACAAGACATTTAGATGTATATCTATTGCTTTATAGCTAATAAATTTTCATCCTAAGGAAAGTCTATGTATAGAAACCAACATCAAAAATAGATATATTTAGCTCATAAGGTTGTAAAATCTTTTGCCTTCATTGCCGTGTAAGGAAAAAAAAAAAAACAACAATGGGAAAAGTAGATGATTGGAAGCAATAAATGAATGAAAATAAGAAAAGTGAGCTTTCATTAAATCTCTCATAATGTAAATATTTTTTGTGTTCATTCTTTCTTAGCCAAAAATGAAAATATGAATTCCAAAATCTCCATTTTCATTGAATTTTTTTCCACAAACCAACTATATATTAGAGAAACGGAAAAAAAAAATGGGAAAATTGTCCAAAAAGTTCTAAACATATTGCACTTTTGTCAATTCAGTCCTAAACCTTTTAACTTTGTCAATTTAATCCTAAATATTTTCACTTCTGGCCGATTCAGTCCATCCGGCCAATTTTGGCTAGAAAATGCTGACGTGGACACCGGCGGTGCCACGTTGGACCACCGGCGTTGACATGGACAATTTTTAATAATATTTTAATATTTTTTTTAATTTTTATTTTTTTCTATTTTTTCCTTCTTCTTTTTTTTTTTTTCTTTCTTTCTTTTCTTTTTGGCTTTTTTCTTTACTTTTCCGGTGGCGGCCACCGGCCACGGTGACGGCCGGCCACTGGCCACAGCCCGCCGGCTGGCCTTGCCTGCCACAGGTGAGGCCCGACCGGACCGGATGAGGAGAAGCCCCGGTGAGGGGAGCCCTCGCCCAGGTGCGGCCCGGCAAGGGTCGCCTAAGCGAGGCCAACCCTCGCCCAGGCTAAGGCGGCCTCACCGAGCGTCGGCCGGGCGACGGGGATGCCGGGCGAGGCTGCCTTGGCCTAGGCGAGGGCCGGCCTCGCCAGATCTGGGGAGGCTCGCCCTCACCCAGGTGAGTGTCAGCCTCGCCCAGACTAGATTTGGCGAGGCCAGCCCTCACCCCCCGGCCGGCGGGGCGTGGACGATTGGGAAGATGACAACAGTCCTTCCACCCTGCTAACGCTGTCAATTCCCGGCGACGGCGGCGGCGGCGGCAACGGCGGCGACGACGACGGCGACGACGACGTGGTTCGGCTTGAGTTCATGATGGCGGTGGCCGTTCATGATGGCCGGTGGCCAACCACCGGAAAAGGAAAGAAAAAAGCCAAAAAGAAAAGAAAAGAAAAAGGAAAAAACAGAAAAAATAATAATAATAATTCAAAAAATATTAGAATATTATTAAAAATTGTCCACGTCAGCACCGGTGATCCAACGTGGCACCGTCGGCATCCACGTCAGCATTTTTCGGCCAAAATTGGCCGAATGGATTGAATCGACCAGAAGTGAAAAGGTTTAGGACTGAATTGGTAAAGTTAAAATGTTTAGCACTGAATTGGCAAAAGTGTAATAGGTTTAGGACTTTTTGGACAATTTTCCCAAAAAAAAATAAGTCTTCACTTTCTTTTTCTTTTTCTGTGGAATCACGACTGAAAAAGTTTTTAAATTAACTCAAACCTATGTCCTTGTTAAATTAAAAAGAAAGAAGATAGGGACTATACGTTAAGGGCCTGCATGATTGTGTTCTTTTTTTTTGTTTATAAACAGATTTTCTGTTTTTTTGTTCCCGGGAACAAAAAAAGAACAGAAACGCATTTGTTTGCGTTTTTGTTCAAAATCAATTTTTTTGTTCCCGGAACGAAAAAAGAACAGAAACGAGAAACAAAAAAAAGTTGTTTCTTGTTCCGTAAACACTTCGAAGAAACATTTTTCTTTTCTTCTTCTTCTTTTCTTCTTCTTTCTTCTTTGGCCGGTCGCCGGCCTTGGCCATGGCCGGCGACCGGCCGTCGAGGGCCGGGCCGTCGAGGGCGACGCCGTCGAGGGTCGGCGACCTCGTCGGAGCATCGCCGGCCCCCGGCGAGCTCGAGCTCACCCGGCCATGGTGAGGCCGAGCGTCGCCGGCGCCGGCGAGGCTCGGCCTCGCCATGGCCGGGCGAGCTCGGGCTCGCCCAGATCCGGCGAGGCCGAGCGTTGCCGGCCGCCGCGGCGACGCTCGGCGTCGCCGGATCCGGGCGAGCTCGAGCTCGCTTGGCCATGGCGAGGCCGAGCTCGCCCGCGCGCTCGCCCCGCGAGGTGAGGTGAGGCCGAGCTCGCCGGCGCGCGAGGCTCGCCCGCCATGGCTCGGGCGAGCTCGAGCTCGCCAGATCCGGGCGGCGAGCTCGCCGTCGGGCTCGGGCGAGGCGAGCCTCGCCCGTCGGCCCCGTCGGCCGGTCGCCGGAGGCCGTCGACCGGCCAAAAGAAGAAAAAAATAAATAAATAAAAAGGAAAAATAAAATAAAAACATTAAAAAATTAGAAAAAACAAAAAAAAGAATAAAATTTACCAAACATGTTTCTATTCATTTTTTATTCCCGGAATAAGTTTACCAAACACATTCTTTTGTTCAAAACTGTTCCCCGGAACAGAAATAGAAATAGTTTTTTCTATTTCTGTTCCGGGAACAGTTTTTGAACAGAAACATAATCATGCAGCCCCTAAGTTTCTACGAGAAAATAGCGGATTAGTGGCAGTCAAAAAGATGAAAAATAAAAGTTTCCATAATATAATTTGTACAAGTGTTCTACCAAAACATTTTCAGACGTGATAATATATGTTTCACACACATCCATTTAAGTAAGAATTTTTCGAGTGTATGATTATAATAATTATATGGAAAGATCATTAATTCCTTTGACTAATCTTAGAAAAAGCTAAACAAAGAGATTCCCAGAGGAGCACAATTTACAAAGCTAAAGGAGGAAGGAGGACCACTAGCCTCGCGCTGTTGATATCCATGTGTTTGACTTGGAAGTCCTTTAAGATGTTTAATCAGAAAAGAATTTACACATTAACTAATTAAAGGTCCATGGAAAGAGTCCCCAAAGGATCATCAACTTCCCCTTCACGTCCACGTTAATGAATTATACACTGGATTATGATTATGATTACGATTACGTTGGTATCTCGATTTTCTACTATACTTGAATATTAATCGGTATTCTCCATTGACCTTACATATTAACTACGGGAATTACATCAAATTAAGTACTCGAGCTGTCCACTTCGAAAACCTGTGTTTTTCTAGTCCTCTAGCATAATTTAGCGGCTTTTCGCCATACTTTACCCATTAATGAGTTAATTAAATATCAAAGAGAGAGAGAGAGGATCGTTTAGCATTTATATTTACTAGCAAATAACATGCTGTGTTGACGTCCAATGAAGAACATATTGCCTGCGTAGGACCTTCTAATATTTACCAGTGATACTTGTTGCCTCTTTCGGTCAATTTTTATTTTTCTTTTTCTTTTTTCTTTTTGGGTAATCACATTTATCTAGTATAGAAAGAGCAAAGAAGTTAAATGCTAAAATCGTTTACCTTCTTCCCCGAAAGAAAGCTGAGAAATTTAACGGTTTGTAATTGGAACTTTTACTCCCAACAATTTCTGAGAGAGGTGCAGAATGAATTCTTCTGCTGGTGAGATATAATGTTATGGGTATGTTTGGTAACGTGCCAAATAGTGCCTGATTCTATTCTTTTGTTCTCTGAAACCAAAAAAAAAACAAAACAAAACAAAAATTTGTTTGGTCACTTTTTTGTTTGTAGGAATAGATTTGAAACAAAATTAAGAAGTAAAAAAAAAGTTGCTCTTTCTTCTCGAAAACAATTCCATATCAAGCCAAACTTTTTTTTTTTTCACTTTTCTTTTCTTCTTTTCCTTTTCTTTCCTTTTCTCTTCTCCCTCATCCCAACTAGTGGTCAACCATGGCAATGGCCAGCAACCAACTGGGCAAGGCATAGCAAGTTTGCTGGAGCCTCACAAGGCTAAGGTGATGCCGATCTCGCAATGTCTAGGCAAGGTCAAGTCTCGCCAGTGGCCAAGCTGGCCTCGCCCAGTCGATCGTCAACCATCGCCATGACCAACAACTAGCTAGAAGGAAGAAGAAAAGGAGAAGAAACTGAAAAAGAGAAAAATATTATAAATTTAAAAGAAATTCTAAGTTACAAAAAAAAAAAAAAATTAGTGTTAATATCCTGAAAAATTCCAAACTAGTACACATGTGACAAATTTATCCAAAACTAATTTTCTAGCTACCAAAAATCCAAAACTGATACGCATTTGATAAATTTACCCCAAATTGATACACTTATAACAAATTTACCTTATGTTAATTTCTATTAAATTTTAATTTACCCAAACTAATGATTACAAACTGGTACACATTTGACAAATTTACCCCAAATCAGTATACTTGTAACAAATTTACCCCAAATAAATACACTTGTAATAAATTTACCCTTTGTTAATTTCTATTAAATTTTAATGTCAAATTACTGAGTTGATTAACATGTGATAGTTGACTTGTGTACTAGTTTGGGATTTTACTCTCTATTTATCATAGCTATACCATTTTTGTGGTTTTTTGCGATATTAATCCAATTAAACAAAAGGTATATTTATCACAAATGCACCAATTTGGGGTTTTTGACGGTCGAACAAATTAGTTCGAGGTAAATTTGTCACAAGTATACCAGTTTGTTATTTTTTGTGATCATTTAGAGTCAAGTGTACCAATTTAAGGTTTTTCGTGGTCAAAAAATCAATTTGGGTTAAATTTGTCACAAGTGCACCAGTTTTGAGTTTTTTAGAGTATTAACCCAAAAATTTAAGGGTTGTACCATATACATTTTTATTCCGGGAATAAAAATTTTAGGTGATTACTAAATGCCTTCAAATACTCAGAAACTCAACTAAGGAACAAAATAAAAAAGAATATTTTCAAGCAAAGATTGTTTCCAGGAACATAATGGTTACATAACACACCCTAAGTTTCTACATTCTTAGCCACAAACATACTAGAAGCATCAAAACCTCGCTAGCATATTTTGTCTAACATTCACTATGCATGTAAAATCCTATTTTATGCGCGTATCATGGAATTGACTGTTTTTCATATTTTGACACAATTAATGCAAAACTCTTACTTATATGTAACTATAGATTATAACATATCATAACATGTGTTATATAATATTTGATGAGCCATTAGAGTTTCACCAATGATAATCTGGCCTACAGCGCTGCATCAAGAACATGAAGTTTTACCACATGCCGCAGCCACCGATGCATAAGAGATTACGCATTTTTTATTAAAAGATTAAACAATTAGTATTTTTTTTATTAGAGAAAATAAATTACTAAGTAACCACTTATTACTCAACATATATAATTAGTTAATGATGGCCTATTTATATTGCAAACTTTTCTAGCTAATGCACAAGAAATAGGAATCATGCTGCTTTATCTTTAATATTCAAAGATTTCACATTTCAATGGTTCAACATATTTATCTGGTGAGAAATGACCTCGTTATATATCACATGAACCATTTTTAAAATATTTTATTAGTAACATCAATGCTAAATATGTAATTAAGAATTTTTTATTTTATTTTTTATCTTAATGATGTAGAGAAGTGGAAGGGAATCCAGCTTTGATGATGTGGCTCAACCACAAGACTTCCATTCTACCCAACTTTCTTGTTATCTATTTGTACACCGTCGATGAATTGTTGATGCTTTCCATTGTTGGAGTAGATCTGCCCTTACCGATGTTCCTAGCTATTGGTGGATGCTCCAACAAACATACAAAAAAGCGAATCGTTTCAGCATGATACGGCCTTATATCTCCATGGAACTGAAATGTGCATCCACAATGCATGTGGATATGTGAAAACCCATAAGAAGTATGTAGAGATAAGTTTGTCTTTTGACAATTTTGAGAATGAATATGTAAGGGTCCTCTCACCTTGTGATTGTAATGAGGCAGCAGATGAAGGCAGTTCTACATCTCCAAAACGATAACTGAAATCAAGGATTGACTGATCGATATTTTAGGATTCTGCTATTGTCATCCATATGACTGATTCAGGAACGTTGACATGTCATTTCATTTTCAGCAAACATATTTGACAAGTAGTCATTGAATGTAACATAGTTTGGGCTTCCGTTCGTCTAGGAAAGTCACTGCCGATCAATATACGGCTTTTGATCAAAACATTTACGCAGCCCAAGTGGCAGCACCACAATGAACAAGTGAGCTAGGAGTTGCTGTAATACCAAGATTACCAAGTTCATCAAAATTACACTTCCTCATGATGCAACCACTCACACTTGGAATCCGTCTTGACCCATTTGCTTCCATGTCCAATTTCTTCCTCATTATTTTCTTCCTCTACTGATTTTGGCTTGGGTTTGTCCACCAATGTTTATCTATCAACGATGCTCAAGATGCAATTTGCCGGTCAAAAATGCTCCTTGTCAATAACTTGACTTCGTTTCACACACTTAGATGCAGATGAGAACGAAACCACACAAGTCAAACACGATTAAAAGTATTTTCTTACCATTGACAGTTGCTCAGAGTTAAAGTTCTCCATCAGTTGGAAAGGTGGTGTATCATCCTTAGGAGAATGGAATAAAAAAGGCGAAATGTTTACAAGTATTGGAACAGTCCTTAATTGTGAAATCAGGCACACAAGATTAAATCACCAGAATCGAGTAGAGACTAGTTCTACTAAACCATTGTTGGACTGCAGCGGGCACGAAAATTGACCTGTGAAATATTCTACGTGGGAATCCATAGCAGGAGTTTCTTATTCCAGAGTATCATGTCTCGGTCCCAACATTAGAGGAACAATGCTCATTTAGGAAGCTTGTAACCGACTTACCTTTGCTTTACTGCAACATTACCGATGTCCAATTATTTCGCACAAAAAATTGGAGAGCCATTCCTAGTCAAGCTACAGAAACCACAAAACTCTCCTCTGAATTAGGAATCCTCTTGAACAAGAATGCATGCGATATAAATTTCCAATAAAAGAACACTAATTAGGATTTTACAAGAATGAAATTCCAAACTCTGTCACTTCATTAAAATGAACAGAGTATACAGCAGGAGGCATCCAACAATTATTATCAATGATAAAATGATTTTTGAACTTCCAGCTTCTTTTATTTTTGTTAGATATTTACATAATTACTATAGTGAGATTAACGGAAATCTGAGAACAACTATTTCTACAGGGAAAAAGCTCGATCGTGAATATCACCTTAAGATTTCCCATATGCCGTAGTTGATTGACCTTTTACTTCCAAAGTATCAACACCAACAAAAGATATTTATAACTAGAAGATTGACCTGGAAACATGATAGCAATGCTCAAGTCTGTGCATCCCGGGCCTTGTGCTAGTGCAATATCAATAAAGATGAGGAATTGTAATCAACTATGATCTTCTTACAAAAATGATTTTCTCCGCGGTTATGCATTTTCCGTGTATGTCTGCAGTCATAAACAACACCAAACATGTAATAGCCAGTGCATAGAAAAGTTAACGAATCATAATACCACCTGTGGCAGTTCATCTTGTCCGTGTAAACCCAATGCATAGAATTTCTCCCTCATCTATGGCAGTTGATTCGCAACTCTGCTGATGCTCATCCGTCTTCCACACACTTCACTGGAACAAGCGACTCCAATATCATTTACCATGACCAAACACTTTTGAGATAAGCCATACTTTCAGAAAGCAAATGCTAAAGATGTATTGGTCTCTTTCTTGAAGCAGAATGTGGTCCATAATTTCTGGCACTCATTGAGGCAAAGTTGTTGCCACAAAACTATGAATGTCAAATTGTCCTTGAATGTGTCATCGGTGGTACAAAATCCCGTGAACATCTCTGGCAAGAGATTGCCATTAACTGTAGGCATCGCCATCTCTTGAGACCAGGCTTTCAATTGCATATTCCACCGCACATCTACATCATAGTGCAGATCGGAATTTAATGCACATAAGAGTTATCATGCAGCTACCAAACCTCACAGAAAAATCCTTCAATAGCTTTTCGGTAAATAGACTTTCTTGGTTTGAGAGAGGGAGGGACGAAGAGATTGCCTGGCGGAGCATTACCAATGGCCCCTCTTAGATCCATTGAGCTCATCTGATTAGCTACAACATCTCGGCATCTAAGAGGACATTGCTTGGCTTTAGATTGCAATCTTGAGTTGCCAACACGTTCAACCATCTCAGCATCTATGATATTGCCTGGTGGAGCAACCAATTGTCCCTCTTAGACCCACTGAGCTCATCTGATTAGCTACGATATCAAGGGATAACTTAAGGAGGAACTATACCAATTAAGAGTCACCAACATGATCGACCATCTCAGCATCTAAGATGACATTGCTTGGCTTTAGATTGCAATGGATGATGGGAATGTGTCAAGGGTGATGAAGATAATCCTGTGCAAAAAGCAACACCAGTGGCAATACGTATCCTATGAATGAAATACAACTTTTTTGGAGTCTTGTTTCAATGAGATGGTGTTGTGTAACCACATTCCAGGCTTCCATAGCCCATGAAGTGATATCTTGTGGCCTAAAATCATTTCCATGACAATCAGCACCCGACCAAACAGTCAGTATCTTCAAAAGATTTCAATATCCGATATTCTTTAATGCCTCCCAACCAACTATATTGTGGCACTAAAATGGTGCAAAATCCTTCAACCATACAGAACTCTAAATTATTACCTGAAAAACATTAGCAATTGCCACATTTACTAGAAGGAAAGAATAAAAGGTAAGTGCTGTGACTACTGATACTCCCACAGAATGCCTATACAAGTATATTTATCACTGGCACATCCGACTTAAGTGGATTACATACGTTTTGCAATTCATAATAGTTGTTTATTGAGGCAGAATAGAAGGTTGGGATAGAATTTAAAAAACTCAAGGCTAAGGCTTTTTAGATGATCAGAATGATGACAACGATGACATGTATGATGACTATGAGAGCAACAACAAAGAATCTCTCAGGCACATAAACATCGTAACAAACCAAAATGAAATGTCATTATGTGTTTGCCAGATTAGGAAAAGCATGAACTTCATGCAGCAAGTTATATAAACCTAATTTCATACGTGTGGTTGCTCACTCATCTAACTCAATTTGTCTTTCCTCTTCAAGAAAAATAGCTGATCCTATCATTTTCAGACAATGTGTTTCTTCCGCACCACATTTAATAACTCTATGTCAAGCAAAGTCAAATTCTCAACTCAGACATCCTCCTCTCACTATGGTCTTGTTTTAAGATCTCAACCTAACAAAATTTTGTAACTTTAGTTGTACCGAGTCAGATTATAAATCACTTGAAGCATCATTACAAGAATGTTCAGACAACTGACAGCCGCGATAGATAATAGCATCTTGGCAAACATACAAAGAAAGGACAATCCCAGAATACACCAAGCCCCAAAGGCATTTCAATGGACTCATTCGCCAGACTTACAGAATCTAATACATGCTCTCTTTAGTCACTCAAATTCCCCCTTTGCAAGCAAATAGGTAATTGGCCCAAGATGCAATGATATCAAGCGAAAATCACAATTATACATGGCTTAATTGAAGCAAAAAGCTTACCGTCAAGATAGCTAGCGAGGGAAGTAGACAGACATCTTCAGGGCCTGCCCAAGACATTATACTGCTCCAACCTTTTCGGTATATCAAAAAACTTTCACCGAAAAAATCTACCCAATTGCCAATTGACAAATGGCATCAGCAGCCCCAGATTCCTCCCGTTCAATCCCGCCAAAAACCACACCCACTCTCCTCAACCTAAGAATTAAAAAATAACCCAATTCGCCTGCTTTCAAGTGGATACTTTCTCCTCCTCCTCCGCCAGATTAGGAACGAAAAAAGACCATCCGGATCTCCGACCCAATTCGAAAACCCAAAGCCTTGGTTACCAAATCAAAAAAGTCAGCGGAGACAAAACGGAGAATTCAGCCCAGCTATCACTTCCGTGCGGTGTGGATCTTTGAATTGGGCAAGAAAAAGGGCAAAACCAGATTCCAACTGCACCGCAATATTTACGGGCTGGAACTTGAGGGAATGGAAAGCGCGAGAGTGATCCGAGAGAAGCAGGAGAAGCGAGAGAGGAGAAGACGCTGAAGGCGGTGGAAAAATGGGGGCCTGGACTTTGGGAGTGGAGTTCTTCTTCTGAGAGAAGAGAACTCCGATGGGGAGGAGACTGGAAAGGGAGGGTGGCAGGAAGGTCAAAGCCTGCGCGGCTTTGAGGAGTTCATCCAGAGGAGTTCTGTGGATTGGGGTCTATGGCCCCATGCAATCATAGCCGTCGATCGATTGAGTAAGAATCACGTGATCAACGACTATGATGGGTGTAGCCTCACTTGCCAGAGCGTGCCATATTTAAGAGTGTCAACTTATGACTGAGTAAAAAAAAAAACTTATGATTGAGTAGTGAGTAATCTTTGCTTTCGGTCCGTAAACTTTGATGCATTTTGGTGGACTTTTAGCTTTCGTTAATGTTATACGAAGTTGGTATTTCTTCGGGATTAATGTACTCTTATCAAGATTTCAACAACTTTTTGATAAGGTGCTGATGCGACAATCATATGCAATTAGCGTACAATTCAAATAAGTTTAAAGTAGGACCAAAGAAAAAAAAAAGTGGTATCCACTTATATTTCATGAGGCATGCTGGCTTGTATCGAACTTTAGTCAAAACACATTAATTGCAAAAGATGAATATTCAATATTTTGGGTGATTAAATTGAAAGTTCAATGACTTCATCATAAGATGTACACCAAAGCTTTGTGACTACAAGTGAAATGCACTCAAATTACCCTCACCAAACAAAAGCTAGTTCTAGGCGGTTTAATAGTTTTTTTTTTAAAACTATAAATAAAGCAATCATAGAAAAAATTTAAATTAGTTTAGTATTTTTTTTATATAACTTGAGGTGCCCAATAGTAGACTAATGCACAATAAGTAACAGCTAATTGTGAAACAAATGTTAAATCCCAAACGTGACAATAGTTAAAAGCATATCAATTCTAGAATGTTGTGTCCTGGAAAGCTATCCAAGAAGAGAATGAAGGCATGACCTGGAAATTGGTCGGTGCCTAATTTTTGCAGTGCCGTTTGGAATAACGGTGTTGGTGGTCATCAGCATAGATTTCTCTTCCAGTCGTGTCCTGCCATTTTGAAAGCTACAGATGAACTTTCGAGGTAATTTTGGTCAGGTCACCATGCTCAGACGAGCTTTGTTCAGGTATGTGTCAACAATCTTGGCGTCGATTTGGAGGCGGTTGTTTATGGAGTTTTGGTCATTGGAAGCTTGCAAAAGGATTGGGTAAGGAATGAGGGACGTGACGAGACGAAGAATATGAGTTTTCTCTTCAGAGACTGAGAGCATCACCATCGATATCACATGCCTGGGATTATGTCCATCATCATAATGAAATGGCTATAGTTCATTCTCGTCTTGAGCCGATCGGTCTTCTCCTTGATGACGACATGATGGTACATGCTGGTGATTTCTGGTTGGCTAGAATTGATAGCGGACAGAACGCAATCGAACAAGTTCTATTGCGAAAAGAAATGAATGAACGGGAAAAGGAAAATTTTGGCAAAACAAGAGTAATAAAACTGGCATACATTAGGATTAGCAGTTCTGGAGATCCATTCCCCAGTGGAGAAACACAAGTAGCACCGATTGCATTATCAGAATCGAGATAAGACTACTTAAGCTAAACCATTATAACAACCGTCCAGATCTATTCGGATCTGCTCTCGATTAATTGCATACAAGGAAGCTGAATCAGAAAGCTATATATTCTATTCATTTCCAGACTATCATTTTTCCTTCGCAAACAGAACATTTGCTTATTGAAGCTGAATCTGAAAGAGATACTTGGTTTGACAGCAAAATCACTCATCTCCAACTGTCTCGCACAACTTCAGCGATGCATAGTGATCCCTAGCGAAGCTGTAGAAAGAAACCAAGCACTCCTCTGAGTTAGAAAGCCTGGACAGAAGCTAGGATTTGCAAGGGGAAAGGATAAATTTCCAGTAAAAAAGGAGACAATGTTACTGTGTCAAAACAAACTGCTAAGAACAACTATTCATTCATTGGAAAAGGTTGATCATGGATATCGATTGAAAATCGCTGATGGTAATCAATTTTATACGTCTTAATGAGCTTCATACTGATAAAAGAACTGAATATTTTTTTTCAGACAGATTTTTTAAAACCTCATAGCAATGCTGAAGACTTTGCATCATGGGCCACATGCAAGTGCAATAATCTGTGCAGATGAGGAATGATAATCAACTATTATCTCCTAAAAGAAACGACTGCTTCTCTCCAGCTAATACATTTTTAAAGTTCAACTCCGACTTTTTTTTTATGGCTTGACAATCCCGCGGTTCAATTAGGGTCGAGTTGCATCTATGTTCTCAAACTCGAGACAAATTTTAACATATGTTACATAAGGTCCTTGCACCGTGGGCATATGCTACCTTATTACATATACCGATGAGGAATGACAATCAACTATTACCTTATATTGAAAATGCGGAATTGATTTGCTACCCTGCTACACATTTCACAATGTATATTTGCACAAGCATAAGCAAAACTAATAAGACAAGGATGAGGTTAAGAAATTATCATGTCACATGTGGTAGTTCATCCTGTTCATAGAAACCCAATGCAAAGAGCTTTTCCCTAATCTTTTGCAGTTGATTCGCAACACCGTCGATGCTCATCCGTCTTGCAGGCACTTCATTTGAACAAGCCACTCCAATATCATATACCATAACCAAACACTCTTGAAATATCTCATTGTGTCACGCCCCGAACCTCGAGCGCGCGCACATCCCACTCTGGTCGATATTACTATGCGACTTCCCAGGACACGACTTCCCAGGACACGTCGCCGACCCATTCTTTTTAATTACACATGCGGAAGCGAAACAAATCCCCTGACAACATTTAACTTGGGATAGAAAAGTAGGCAATCAATCACAACCAAATAAGCTTTCTTATAAACACATAGGTTTATATACAACCTTTGGATTGTCTACAAAATAGACAGGCTCAACAACTAGGGAACTGTCCTATAACCAACTTGTCGACACGTTCGCCGATTCTTCAGCCTCCACCTTCCGAACTCAGGACTTCCGGTCCTCCACGACCGTCATCTAGGGACTGAAATATTATCCCACAACCGGGATGAGACTACGTCTCAGCAAGTCCTACCCTCTAAAACTCAATTAGGAAGAAAATACGCCTCAGGACGCTCTAGCCACACAAATAGGATAGAGGGCTTACCTCGCCTCAGTCCTTTCTTGCACGTCAGTACAATTCATATTCAAACAATGCCCGTACAAGTTGAAGCTACCGACACTTATATCGGTCTATCAATTCAATCAATCCAATTGATATCATACGATCCACATATCTATCAATTCATACCATCTATTAAACCATACCATCTATTCATCCATCAATACATTCACGGCTCACACAAGCTGAAATGGATGCAATGCTCTCACAAGCTGATATAGATGGTAGCTCGCACAAGCTGATATATACATAGATGGTAGCTCACACAAGCTGATAGATAGATCGTGCTCGCACAAACTGATAAAACGATCTTAGCTCACCAAAAGCTGCCGCAATATTCAATATAGTATACTATAGCTCACCAGAAGCTGCCGCAATATATATATGTGTATATCATAATTGCTCGCCCAAACTGATACATATATATAAACCAATGCTCGCCAAAGCTTATCATTCAATAATAAACCAACTCATATCTCAATTCAATCAATCAATCCAATCGATTCAAACTGGTCATACAAACCAATTACGGTGCTAAAAGCCAACACCAGGGTATTTTCAAGTTAAATACCACAACTTCATCAATATCACTCAATTCCACACTTTTGGAATAATTAACCATAATCATCAATCACTCAATTTCTCAATTTAAACATACAATTAACACAAACCGACCGCACTGCTGCGATCAGCGCGAAATTCTAACAACCAGCCATCCCGGCATAATTTTCGAAATTATTAAATAATTAAATTTAATTCCGAAAATTAAATAATTAAATATTATTTTATAATAATATAATTTAATAAAATAATATTTATAAATTCGAAATAATTATTTAATTAAAATAATTAATTATGGCTTAAACTAGATTACACTAATTTAAACATACAATTAATCCTAATTAAACATCCATTAAACTAATCATACAACTAATCTAATTTACATTAAAATAATCTAATTTAATCACATAAACCTAATTAGACTAATTTAAACATCCCTTAAGCGTCATTAACTCACTAAGCAAGAATTATAGGATAAACTCACCCGATTAACAAGCCGAACGGCTCAAAACGACAAGGACGACGCGAGGGTCGATAGTCTCCAAGGCGGGCCTAGCTTCCGGGGTCGGGAAGCCAGCCAAAACGGGCCAAATAGCCGCTGTCATACCCATTTTCCAACTCTCTGTCCGCTGCTGGTTGAGGCCGAGAAAGGGCGGATTCGAAGCCGGCTTGGGTCGGAAACGGGCGGAGGAGCTGAACCGGACCTAGGCGGGGCTTCACGGTGGCCGGAGGTGGGCTGGACGGCTCCGGTTGAGCTTCCCCAGATCTGGTATGGCTGCTGGAACAGAGGAGCCGGCGAGATGGAGACGAGACAAGCGGAGCAACGGTGAGGCGACGGTGGTCCAAGCGGGGTCGGAAGGTGGCTGGACGGAGACGGAGGGAGCTCGGCGGGGCTGGGACGCGTCTCGAGCAGCTCGGAACAGGGAGCTGGGACTGCGGAACAGCAAGAACGCACGGCGACGGGCTCGGGTGCGCGCGAGCAGCTTCGGTGGCTGGTGGGCGTGCGACGATGGGGCTCCTCGACGGATTGCTGGTCGATCTCCGCTGCTGCTGGTGGCGTCCGAAGAAGAAGAAGATGGAGATGGAGGAGAGAGCGTCGACGGGAGAGAAGGGGAGGAAGAAGAAGACCAGTTCTCTCTCTCTTTGGCCTCACCATGACCTCATGGATGATGTCACACCCCACTATCTCCCACAAACCTGGATGATGTCACCCCACTATCTCCCGCAACCTTATTCCAATGGTTGCAATTTCATTTTCCGCCGTGACATGAAATCTTGTACACTTAATTCAATCAATTCTCAATCAATTCCATCCAATTGAAACTCAATTAAATTAACCCATGTGTCATCGGCCTTCTCATGACATTTCCCCATCAAATGATCCAACTTGCATCCCGATGATTCGATTAAAAATGGCCTTCTGACAATCTCGAACAAAAACGGCCTTACTTTGCTTTTCTGCCAAAAATCTCGGTTTGTAGAAAAATCTTCTGGAGATGAGTCGACATTCCTAAATTGAATTGTGACTTGACAGGACTTCCAATTTCTGTAATCGGGTTCAATTTCACGGTTAAATCCAATCTGACGCGACTTTAGCGCGTCCTAATCTAGGGTAGCTTTTAGGAATTTTTCGTACAATTGACTGTGGTTGATTATTTTCAAGCCACAAAGTGCATCTTCGACACATTGGCGACTTTCGATTGTCGTAGAAATCTCGAGGTTTCAAATACGGACACAGGGTACCCAAAACGATAGAAGAATCGGTCTAGTGCCGATCAACGAGGATATTGCGATCAAGTGGAATCACCCACACTCTAATCACATATCTCAGTCGAATCGACCTATTACCGATCTCGTTCGATTTCCGACAAAGTGTCGTAATGATCTTTGCGGATTAATACGGTCGAGTAGCCGATTCATGGTCGAATTCTCAAGTCTATTGCGTTTAGATTCCTTAACGGCTCGCGCGATAGACTAGTTATCTCGTGAGTGGCCAACTCAGAGAAGAGAGCTATAGGCGCAAAGATGAAATGCCCGATTTATTTAATTGAAACCAGAATTGGAAAAATCGGGATGTCACACATTGCCTTCAAAAATCCAATGCTGAGGACTATTGGGATTGAAACGACTTTCTCTTTCTAGAAGTAGAATGTGATCTGTAATTTCCAAGGCTCGCTCAGGCAAAGCTGCTGTGACAAAACTACGGAGAGTCAAGTTGTCCTCGAATCTATCATCGGTGGGACTCAATCCCGTGAACATCTCTAGTAAGAGGATACCGTAACTGTAGACATTGCCTTCTCTTGAGACCTCGCATCCCATTGCATATTCTACCTCATATTTAGATTACATTGAAGATAAAATTGAGAGTGCCAATCATAAAAAAGAATGTGGAGCACATATCATTATAATAGAAAGTAGAGAGATTACCTAGTGGAGCATAACCAATTGTCCCTCTAAGACCCACTGAGCTCATTTGATTAGCAACAACATCAAGGGATGATCCAACAAGGAATTTCACCAATCCAAAGTCGCCCAGGTGTGCGACCATCTGAGCATCTAAGAGGACATTGCTCGGTTTTAAATCACAATGAACGATGGGGATGTGGCACCTGTGATGAAGATAATCTAGTGCAAAAGCAACATCAATAGCAATATTTATCCTCCAAATGAAATTCAACTTTTTTGGAAGCTCATTGCTATGAGATGATGTTGGGTTTGGATGTAGCCACCTTTCCAAGTTCCCATTGTCCATGAATTGATAGACTAAGGCCTTAAAATCATTTCCTTCATAATCAGTACTCGAGCAAACTGTCAATATCTTCAAGAGATTTCGATGTCTAATATTCTTTAATGCCTCACACTCGGCTATGAAGCTTTTCAGAGCACCGCAACGCACTAAATGAAACACCTTCACGGCAACAATAGTTTCGTCACCCTCGAGTATCCCCCTATATACATAACCAAAGCTTCCAACACCGATCAAACTCAATGAAGAAAATCCATCAGTTGCTTTGAGGAGTGTTCCATAAGATACGTTCGGACATGAATCATCTATCGAACTTGAAACTGGTTTATTTACTTTCTTCTTCAACCAAAAAAGACATATAAGAGCAAGAAAAAGAGATATTCCAAGAACTCCAAAAATAATAGAAACGGACAATATGATTATATTAATCTTTCTTCTCTTAGAGCCTTTATATATGCAGTTGGGGAGGTGACATTCTGGCAATCCACCACAGAGCTCATTGTTCCCAATAATGGAAGTACCAGTAGCATTCTTAAAGACTCCTTCGCGTGGTAGCATGCCTTGAAATTTATTATAAGACAAATTCAAGACTTTCAAGGAATGAAATATCGTTAAGAATTCTGGAATCTGACCCGACAAATTGTTGCATGAAAGATCCATCTCTTCAATGCCTCCTAACGATCTGATTGACTGAGGAATGGACCCATGGAAGAAGTTGCCCCCCATCCTTAATGTTGTCAAAGAAGTGCAATCACCTAAACTATCAGGGATTTCACCTCCCAATAAATTGTTCGAGATATCCAATGAAGTCAGAGCTCTCAAGTTGCCAACTTCTATGGGTAGAATCCCAGTAAAATGGTTATGAGACAAGTCCAAAATGATCGCTAATGATGAGAGACCTATAAGCTGTGGGGGTATGGCATCACTGAGATTGTTAAAAGACATATCAAGATAATTAAGAGACCTACAGTTTGATAGATGGGAAGGAATTTGCCCTTGCAAGTTGTTATTGCGAAGAGTTAGTTGAAGCAACTTGGTTAGATTTCCAAAAGAAGATGGGATAGTCCCTTGCAAGTTGTTACCATCTAAGAACAGTTCCACTAGATTTTGTAGATTCCCCAAATTTGAGGGTATGCCACCTGACAGACGGGTGAAACTCATAGACAAAACATCTAGGTTGACAAGATTCCTGATTTCTTCTGGAATCTCACCGTATATTTGATTCTTATACATTGTAAGTTCCATGAGAGTAGTAGATAAATTACCTATGCATTTTGGTAACACCCCACCAAACTTGTTCTTGTGAATCTCCACATCCATTAATTTGGTGTTGTTGGTCAACAAGCAAAGGAAGCTTAAGTCTCCAGGTTTTCCACTTCCAAGCTGATTATTAAAGATTAGAAGCCTAGAAAGCTCATGCATAGTTTCAAAAGAAGGTACTTTCCCAGAAAATTTGTTAGATGCAAGTTGAAGCACCCTTAGTTTTGTGGAATTCGATATCGATGGGGAATCGGCCCCTCAAGTTGGTTCATGTAGACGTCCAAATATTCAAGAACAGGGAGTTTGAGGCCAGATTTGGAAGAGCATGAATTTCACGCTGCAACTTACATGAAGCTATTTTCATACGTGTGATTGCTCACTCATCTAAGTCAATTTGTCTTTCCTCTTCGGGAAAATTAGCTGATCCTATCACTTTCAGACAATGTGTTTCTTCCGCACCACATTTAATAACTCTACATTGAGTAAAGTCAAATTCTCAACTCACACATCTTCCTCTCACTCTGGTCTTGTTTTAAGATCTCAACCTTACAAAATTTTGTAACTTTAGTTATACCGAGTCAGATTATAAATCACTTGAAGCATCATTACAAGAATGTTTAGACAACTGACCCAGCTGCGATGGATAATAGCATCTCGACGAGCATACAGAAAAAGGACAATCCCAGAATACACGAAGCTCGAAAGGCATTCGAACGGACTAACTCATCAGACTTACCAAAACTACTATGTACTCTTTAGTCACTAAAATTCAGCCTTAAGACATGCGAGCAAATAGGTAATTGGCCCAAGATGCAATGATATCGAGCGAAAAACACAATTATACACGGCTTAATTGAAGCAATAAGCTTACTGTCAAGATAGCTGGCGAGGGAAGTAGATAGATAGACATCTTCAGGGCCTGCCCAAGACATTATACTGTGCAAACCTTTTCGGTATATCAAATAAATTTCACCGAAAAAATCCATCCACTTACCAATCGACAAATGGGGTCAGCAGCCCCAGATTCCTCCTGTTCGATCCCGCCAAAAACCACACCTACTCTCTGCAACCTAAAGAGACCACCAAAGTATCAATCCCGAACCATCTACAGACCTCAGATTTGGCCCCTCCAAAGCCCTAATCCCAAAATTCTACCTACTCTAAGAATTAAAAAAGAACCCAATTCGCGAGCTTTCAAGTGGATACTTTCTCCTTCTTCTACACCAGATTAAAAAAAAAAAAAAGGGATCCTGATTTCCGACCCAATTCGAAAACCCAAAGCCTGGGTTACCAAATCAAGAAACGTCAACGGAGACAAAACGGAGAATTCAGCCCAGCAATATTTACGCGCTAGAAAAGGGGCAAATCCTCAGTGTCAGATCCAACCGCACCGCAATATTTACGCGCCAGAACTTGAAGCGCGAGAGTGACCGAGAGAAGCAGGAGAAGCGAGAGAGGAAAAGACGGTGAAGGTGGTGGAAAAAGTGGGGTCAGGAAAAGACGATGAATTGATAGCGGACAGAACGCATTTTGTATCAATCGAACAAGTTCTATTGTGAAAAGAAATGAATGGACGAGAGAAGGAAAAATTTTGGCATAGCAAGAGTAATGAAACTGGCATACTTTAGGATTAGCAGTTCTGGAGATCCATTCCCCATTAGAGAAACACAACTAGCCCAGATTGCACGATCAGAATTGGGATAAGACTACTTAAGCTAAAGCATTATAGCAACCGTCCAGATCTATTCGGATCTGTTCTCGACTTATTGCATACAAAGAAGCTGAATTAGAAAGCTATATATTCTATTCATTTCCAGACCATCATTTTTTCTTCACAAACAGAGCATTTGCTTATTGAAGCTGAATCTGAAAGAGATACTTGGCCTGACCGCAACATCACTCATCTCCAACTATCTCGCACAACTTCGGCTACGCATAGTGATTCCTAGTGAAGCTGTAGAAAGAAACCAAGCACTCCTCTAAGTTAGAAAGCCTGGACAAAAGCAAGATTGCAAGGGGAAAAAAAATTCCAGTTAAAAAGGAGACAATGTTACTGCGTTAAAATAAACTGCTAAGAACAACTATTCATTCATTGGAAAAGGTTGATCATAAATATCAATTGAAAATAGCCGATGGTAATCAATTTTATTCGTCTTAATGAGTTTCATACTAATAAAAGAACTAATTTTTTTTTAGACTGATTTTTTAAAATATGATAGCAACGCTCGAGACTGTGCATCATGGGCCAGATGCTAGTGCAATAATCTTTGTAGATGAGGAATGATAATCAACTCTTATCTCCTAATAGAAACGACTGCTTCTATCCAATTAATACATTTTCAAAGTCCAATTCTGACTTTTTTTTATATGGCCTGACTATCCCGCACTTCGATTGGGGTTGAGTTGCGTCCATGCTTTCAAACTCGAGACAAATTTTAACAGGTTTTACTTAAGGTCCCGCACTGTGGGGCATATGCTAGCTTATTACATATACAGATGAGGAATGACAATGAACTATTACCTTATATTGAAAATGCAGAATTGATTTTCTATTTTGCTACACATTTTACGATGTATATTTGCACTAGCATAAGCAAAACTAAATATTTAAGACAAGGGAGAGGTTAAGAAATTATCATATCACCTGTGGTAGTTCGTCTTGTTCTTAAAAACCCAATGCAAAGAGCTTTTCCCTAATCTTTTGCAATTGATTTGCAACACCGCCAATGCTCATCCGTCTTCGAGGCACTTCATTGGAACAAGCCACTCCAATATTATATACCATAACCAAACACTCTTGAAATATGTCATTGCTTTCAGGACCATTAGGATTGAAACGACTCTCTCTTTCTAGAAGTAGAATGTGATCTGTAATTTCCAAGGCTCGTTCAGGCAAAGCTGTTGTGACAAAACTACGAAGAGTCAAATTGTCCTCGAATCTATCATCGGTGGGACTCAATCCTGTGAACATCTCTAGTAAGAGGATACCGTAACTGTAGACATCTCCTTCTCTTGAGACCTCGCATCCCATTGCATATTCTACCACATATTTAGATCGCAGTGAAGATAAAATTAGGAGTGCCAATCATTAAAAAGAATGTGGAGTGCATACCATTAGAATGGAAAGTAGAGAGATTACCCGGTGGAGCATAACCAATTGTCCCTCTAAGACCCACTGAGCTCATCTGATTAGCGACAATATCAAAGGATGATCCAAGAAGGAATTTCGCCAATCCAAAGTCACCCACATGTGCAACCATCTGAGCATCTAAGAGGACATTGCTCGGTTTTAAATCACAATGAACGATGGGCATGTGGCACCAATGATGAAGATAATCTAGTGCAAAAGCAACATCAATAGCAATATTTATCCTCCAAATGAAATTCAACTTTTTCAAAAGCTCATTCCTATGAGATGATGTTGTGTTTGGATGTAGCCACCGTTCCAAGTTTCCATTGTCCATGAATTGATAGACTAAGGCCTTAAATTCATTTCCTTCATAATCAGTACTCGAGCAAACTGTCAATATCTTCAAAAGATTTCGATGTCTGATATTCTTTAATGCCTCACACTCGACTATGAAGCTTTTCAAAGCACCGCGACACACTAAATGAAGCACCTTCACGGCAACAATAGTCCCATCGCCCTCGAGTATCCCTCTATATACAGAACCAAAGCTTCCAACACCAACCAAACTCATTGAAGAAAATCCATCAGTTGCTTTTAGGAGTGTTCCATAAGACACATTCGGACACAAATCATCTGTTGAACTTGAAATTGGTTTATTTACTTTCTTCTTCAACCAAAAAAGACATATAAGAGCAAGAAAAAGAGATATTCCAAGAACTCCAAAAATAATAGAAATGGACAATATGATTATATTAATCTTTCTTCTCTTGGAGCCTTTAGATATGCAGTTGGGGAGGTGAAATTCTGGCAATCCGCCGCAAAGCTCATTGTTCCCAATAATGGAAGTACCAGTAGCATTCTTAAAGACTCCTTCGCGTGGTAGCATGCCTTGAAAATTATTATAAGACAAATTCAAGACTTTCAAGGAATGAAATATTGTTAAGAATTCTGGAATCTGACCCGACAAATTGTTGCATGAAAGATCCATCTCTTCAATGCCTCCTAACGATCTGATTGCCTGAGGAATGGACCCATGGAAGAAGTTGCCCCCCATCCACAATGTTGTCAATGAAGTGCAATCACCTAAACTATCGGGGATTTCACCTCCCAACAAATTGTCCGAGATGTCCAACATAGTCAAAGCTCTCAAGTTACCAACTTCTATAGGTAGAACCCCAGCCAGATGGTTATGAGACAAGTCCAAAATGAGTGCTAATGACGAGAGACCTGTAAGCTGTGGGGGTATGGCACCACTGAGATTGTTCTTAGCCAAAGCAAGAAGATTAAGAGACCTACAGTTTGATAGATGGGAAGGAATTTGCCCTTGCAAGTTGTTAATGCTAAGAGATAGTTGAATCAACTTGGTTAGATTTCCAAAAGAAGATGGGATATTCCCTTGCAAGTTGTTTCTATTTAAGGCCAATATCACTAGATTTTGTAGATTCCCCAAATTTGAGGGTATACCACCTAAAAGATGGTTGCATTGCATAAGCAATACATCTAGGTTGACAAGATTCCCGATTTCTTCTAGAATCTCACCGTATATTTGATTCTTATACATTGTAAGTTCCATGAGAGTAGTAGATAAATTACCTATGCATTTTGGTAACACCCCACCAAACTTGTTCTTGTGAATCTCCGCATCCATTAATTTGGTGTTGTTGGTCAACAAGCAAAGGAAGCTTAAGTCTCCAGGTTTTCCACTTCCAAGATGATTATTAAAGATTAGAAGCCTAGAAAGCTCATGCATAGTTTCAAAAGAAGGTACTTTCCCAGAAAATTTGTTAGATGCAAGTTGAAGCGCCCTTAGTTTTGTGCAATTCGATATCGACGGGGGAATCGGCCCCTCGAGTTGATTCATGTAGACGTCCAAATATTCAAGAACAGGGAGTTTGAGGCCTATATCCGCAGGAAGAGTCCCTAGTATCCGGTTGTCTCCAACAGCAAAAAGAGCTAGCGAAGAGAGATTGAGTAACGAAGATGGAATTGTACCTAACAATCTGTTTTCTCCAAGGGAAATGAGTTGCAAGTTTGTCAGGTGGCCTAGAACTTGGGGAATGCTCCCACCCAAGTTGTTGACGCCTAAATAAAAGGCCTCTAATGAAGATAAGTTTCCAATGGAGGAAGGCACACTCCTAGTGAAATTATTAACGGACAAAGAGAACCGTCTTAGCTTCTTTAGTGAACCGAGCTCTCGAGGAATCTCTCCGGTTAGTCGGTTTCCTTGAAGAGAGAAGATGACAAGGTTGGAACAAACCGATATGTTTTTGGGAATTTCACCAACCAATGAATTGTTGTCCAGTCTTAAGTGATAAAGGCGGCGTAGCTGACCGACTTGTGGAGGGATTTCATGATCGAGACTATTGTTCATAAGCCGCATTATCCTTAGGAAGCTGAGATTCCCAATATGAGGAGAGATTGATCCGGAGAGTTTTTGTGATGACAAGTCTAGGGCCGTGACCCTCCGATGCCTCCCGCTACACGTAACGCCATACCACTGGCAAAACCCAATGCTATTATTCCATGAGTTGAGCACATTGAAAGGATCTATGGTTATGCCAGCCTTAAATGCGAGCAATGCGACTCTGTCTGTTTCATTGGTGGTGGACGAGACTTGGTTAAGGCACAATGCAAGAGCAATACCAAGAAGCAAATGGTGTGATTGAAACTCTACAAAACTCGTGCTTAAGAGTTTCATGACTCAAAGCTCAAGGAAGCAAGTAAATATGAAAGCAAGGCAAGAAGAAATGAGATGCGGGATTGGTACTAATGAAAACTGTGAAGAGATTTATAAGAATGTGTCGATTTTTCTAGACAGCTTTTTGACGGCTTTTTCCTTCTTTTTTTCTTTTTGACTTAGAAGTCATGGAACCGCTTTTTTGCTTTTCCTCTTTCTTTTACTCAGGGATCATTAAAGAGCCTTTTTCCTTTTTGAAGGGGTGGAATTCTAGCTTTTCTTCCTTTTTTATAACTCGGTAGTTTCTTGCCCCTTGCCCTGAACCAAAAAAAAAAACAAAAGAGAAAAAAGCTTTGGTCCTATGCAAATTAAAGAGAAATTCCTCGCTTACTTTTTAATTAATATCTAAAAGATGATGTAACAAAGGAAGGCACTTTGAGCCTTACCAATGATGCCATGTTCTTGGTATTGTCCAAAAATCTATCAATAATGCACAAACTATGGATCCGCAAATCCAACAAATTTTGATGGTGATAATTGCATACGGTTCGTGAAGTCTTAGCGAGATTATGCCCCATGTTAAGGGTGGAGATATGTGAGAATCCTGACTGTTTGGGATTAAAATGGAGACTGCTGTTTTATGACATAAAATGGAGACTCAAAAGATCACCGCTTCGACACATCCCAAAAAAATTACCTAAAAAATTAACCTTGCATGATGAGACAGTGTTATGCTGATGAATCTCTGTGCTCCATGGACAAACCAGTGGCAAAATCCTTCCATTAAATGTAGTTCCTTTTGGTTGATCTATGGTATGATGTCCACTACCTATCTAAAGTACTGCGCACACAGCAAACAGAACCCCTCATATTCCAAAGAAGCATGAGACGACCAGGAGCCACCCAGAAGCACCCTCTACATCAACTTGTTCTTTCCACATTGCTCCTCATTGGACGTCATTCATCATTAATTTGGTCAAGACAGACAGGTAGCGTGTGAAAAGTCAATATGAGTCGTTAGAAACCTACATAATTATGGCATTTTAAAATGTGTAATCCTGAATTGTCATTTTCCTTGCTGAAATGAGCAAATCCAAAAAAAAAAAAAAAAAAAAAAAAAAAAAACAGAATTTATGGACAGAAAATATATACCTCAACCTTAATCTTCACTTTCATCATAATCCAGGGTAAGTAAGCCGTAAAAATTCAGTTCTTTACAAAATACAAATATAAAGATAATATATCAAAAAAGTTAATTATTGTTAGAATATAATATGCGGAAACGACGGGATCTTACAATTTACGTCAACGCGAAATCACTAAAGAAATAAACGAAAAATAATAAGAACACCGGAAATTTACGTGGTTCGGCCCGAATATTAGTATCTATATCCACGGGAAGAATCAGTAGCAAATAATTCACTATAGTCGAATAATCAAAGTTTACAATCGCTCACACGCTCGAGTATTTCTCACACATAGATTTAATCCCAAACTCAAAGTGTTTATAAATAAATAACTCACTTAGATATAAACTTACTACATAAAATAACCATATATTTAAGTTTAAAGTAAAACACTTTACGTATGCCGAAACGAAGAACTCGTATGCTTCTTCTCTCTTCGTGTGCGGCTCCCTTTCAGCTTGTCTTGCGGCTTCTACTGCGGCTTGTACGTGCGCTGTCACTTGCAGAAAGAAAAGAAAACCTAGGCGTTTGTGTGTGCCCAAAGTCAAAAGTTTGACCTTGGGCCCCACTCCATCAACAAACCAACGCCTACAAGAATTCTGCTTCTGTAAAAGGGAATTTCCTCTTTTTATCTCTTCCAACGAAGTCATCTTTGCCCCTATAAGATAAATAGAAATATAAAGTATAGTGTGTCCCTTTTGTCTTGTAGTGGTAAATCATATACTCCTTGCTTTCTCGCTTATTTTGCACGTCCAAAAGAATATCCAATAAGAAAGAAAGATTTCTTTATCCAATTTGTAATCCGCTTGAAAAAATCTTCCTCAACAAAATTCAGTTTAACAAATCGTTATCCGAATTCAAACTCGAGACATTAATTTAACAATTATACTCTTATTCTACCTAAGGACCTTGCAAAGGAATTCTTTTAATAAAAGTGTCATCCTTTTAAACAGCTTAGCAAGTTAGAACTTTGTAAGAACCTTATTATCGGCAGTCATATACTGTCAAATAGAATTTCAAGAAATTATTTACGTAATTTCATTGCAACAGTTGTCATCGCAAGCCTCCTTCCTGCATTTGATATGGAAAACAGTAAAACTTGTTATAACGTTAACATAAATGGACAAACTTAGTTATTTAGTAAGAAGAATCATAAAAAGGCAGAGAAAAGATTACAATGGTTTCTTCAAATGGCTCCGTGGCGTTCCTGTATTTAAGCGTCAGGTTGTATAATCTGCACGGGTAATTGCAATTTGCAATCATAGTCAGAAAGAGAGACACTAACAATGTGTTGTTAAAGCAAATGTACAGCCACTGCACTTGATAAAATTGATCAGAAAGTAACATCTTACTATTACGAAACCGTCAAAAAGAAAATAAAAAAATTATAAAGTTATCTATACATGCCATTAGGAAGATGTTTATGGCACACCGTATACCTATTTTGATAAGCATTTAATTAACAAGATACTTTTTAAACACCTAGTGAAGTCTAGCATTTCCTATATAAGTTTGAGAAGGTACAGCAATACTTGTCACTTGTTTTGGTCGGTTTTTTTTTTTTTTTTTTTTTTTTTTTTTTGGTCATGAAATAATCATTAAATCTTAAATTACGAATTTAATAGCTTGTGGGTTACTTTGAGATGGATACTATTACAAAAGAAAAAAAGATACTGTGCCACACGCCAAGGTCTACCTTCCAAGTCTTTAGAGTCAAATGTGAACCGGAGAAATTATAGAAAAGTTGGACTTTAAATACAAACAGAAGAGACTTTTAGTTTTTGGCGTGGTCGTCACTAGTCAGAATGGAGGTTTTTTTTTGTCAGAGAATGGAGTCATTTGGATGCAGGATTCACAAAGGATTTGCGTGACATTTAACTTTATGAGGAGTAACCGTGTATGACGTCCGGATAAATTTATTTCCTAGGGGAATTGACATTAGTTTATGAAGTATAATTTCTCTATTTCTCTCGAACCAGATAAAATGTTGTACTTAATATACAAGGAGAGATATGATAGTTATGCATCATCATAAATTATATTGTTCATATGTTGCGAAATTTGTATCACAAATTCCTTGGGAAAATCGGCCATAGTAGACCCTCGGGCCTTTCTACAATGCCGTGGGAAAGAACCACGGCAAAATTAATAAACTCATTAAAACGTTGATTGACAAACATTATCAGCTATTGGATCAACAGTCGCGTTTGATTGAACCCGATAATTTTATCATGAATTAGCCCTTGACATGGCAAAAATGCCCATAAATATTTACTTACACAATACATTTAGATGTAGATCTATTGTTCTATAGCTAATAAATGTTCATCCTAATGAAAATCTGTAAATAGAAACCAACATCAAGTATAGATATATTAAGTCCATGAGGTCTTAAAAATTTTTGCCCTCATCGCCGTGTAAGAAAAAGAAAACATTGATGGGAAAGTAGATGATTGGAAACGATATTTTCATTTTCATTCTTTCTTAGCCTAAAATGAAAAAATGATTTTCAATATGTCCATTCTCATTTTTTTCCACAAACCAAATATATATTAAAAAATGGAAAAAAATTAGGTCTTCACTATCTTCTTTTTTTCTTTTTTTTAGAATCACAACTGAAAAAGTTTTCAAAATTTACTCAAACCTATCCATATAAAATTAAAAAGAAAGAAGATAAGGACTAAACGTTAAAGTTTTCACCGGGAAAACAGCCTATTAGCAGCAGTTAAAAAGATGGAAAATAAATGTTTCCATAGTATAATTTATGCATGTGTCTTATCATAATTTTTTAAGATGTGATTATCAACTAATGTCCGTAGGGAATAACACACATTATTTACACAATACTTTTTCAAGTATGTGATTATAATAATTATATGGGAAGACCCTTAATTTCAAGGTAGGTGCTGATTTGCTCTTCCTTTGACCAATCAAAGAAAAAGCTAAAGAAAGATTCCAAACGACACACACTGGGCTTGAGCTGTTGATTTACATGTGTTTCACCTGAAATCCTTTAAGATGTCTAGTCTGAAAAGCATTTCCACAGTTAATTAAGCAATGTAGACACGTACTTTGATTTTCAAAAAAAACATATTTGACCCAAGCGGTCCTTGAATTGTCTAGGAAAGTCTCTGCCGATCAAGACGGCTTTGGATTAAAGCATGCATGCAGAGTGTTGGAAGCGGCAGCACCCCAATGAACAAGTAAAGCTAGGAGTGGCTGGAATACCAAGATTACAAAGTAGGTCAAATCGCTTCTTCTTGTAATGCAACTAGGACCCATTTGCTTCCATCTCTAATTCCTTCCCCGTTCTTTTCTGCCACTACTGTTTTTGGCTTGCTATTGTCCTCCGAGTATTTATTGATCAACAATGCTCGAGATGCATTTTGCGGGCAGATTTTCTTGTGAATAATTTGACTTCGTTGAACGACTTTTAAATGCAAATGAGAATGAAACTGTACAAGATAAACATGATTACAAGTATCTTTGTTGTGGACTATCGACAATTGCTTGGAGTTACTACTCTCCATCAGTAGAAAAGTGGTTTTCATCCTTGGCGGTGTGGAAGTAAAGAATGCGAAATGTTTACAAGTATTGGGACAATTCTTAATTGTGAAATTAGTCACACACGATTACATCACCAGAATTGAGTAAGGCTAATTCTACTAAACCGTTGTTGGACAACCCCTGGCATGGAAATTAACCTTCCATAGATTCTACACGAGAAAGCTGAATACAAAAACAGTAGCTTCTTATTCCAGATTACCATATATGTGTCCCTAAATAGTGGAACATTGCTCGTATAGGAAGCTTGTAACTGACTTAACTTTGCTTTCTTACCCATATCTAATTATTTCATACATCAAATTTACATTGGAGAGCAATTCCTAGTTAAGTTGTAGAAACCAAACATTGACAAATCATGAAAAATGTTTAGAACTCAATTGACAAAATTGAAAGGTTGAGGATTGAAATGATACATTTACAATAAATTTATGATTATTTTTTTTAATAATTATCTCGTTAACAGTATTCTTGTTAAACATTCAATCACAAAAAGTCTCATTTCCAATATAAGTTTGGAAAAGTATGGCGATACTTGTCATCTATTTTGGTTTTTTCTTGATACAAAATAACCATTTAATTTTAAATTATGAATTTAATAGCTTGTGGACTACTTTGGGATGTATACTATTTTAAAAGTAAAAACGAAAGTGTGGCACGGAGCAAGGTCTCCTTTCTAACTTTCCGAGTCTTTAAAGTTAATGTGAAAAAGGAGAAATTAGAAAAGTTGGATTCTAAATTCAAACGAAAGAGACGTCTAGTTTTCGGGATGGATATAACTTGTCAGCATGGACTGGAAACATTTGGACGTAGGCTTCACGAATGATTCGCATGTCAATTAACTTATGAGGAGCAACAGTGTATGTGGTCCGGATAATTTATTTTCCTTGGGGAATTGACATTAGTTTATGAGGTATTATTACTCTATCTCTCACTTGAACCAGATAAAATATTGTACTTAATATACAATGAGGGATATGAAAGCTACTCATCATCATAGATTATATATTTTACATATGTTGAAATTTGCATCGGGTTCCTCAAAAAAGAAAAAATCAAACAAACAAACAAACAAACAAACAAATCGCCCCGTAGCCCCTCAAGCTTTTCTACAATGCCATGAGCAAAAACCATCGCAAAATTACTGAGCTCATTACAAGAGGTTGAATGTCTGAAGATGATTGTTACAGGTTTATCGATAATCATTATTAATAATCATATGATTGAGCCCGATAACCTTTTTATGAATTAACCCACAGTATGGGAAAAATGCTCATAAATGTTACTTGCACAACACATTTAGATGTAGATCTATTGTTCAATAGCTAATGAATGTTCATCCTCACAAAAACCTGTGTATAGAAACCAACATTAAGGCTCCGTTCGTTTCACGAAATAATTTTCGAGAAAACGTTTTCGGATTTTCCGTCGTTCGTTTCACGGAAAATGAATTCCTTGAGGAAAATATTTTTCATGAAAAGAAAAATGTCTTCAAATTTAGGGAAAAATGTCTTCCACTTTTGAAAAGTGAAAAACATTTTCCTCACTTGATCCTTTTATCGACACCTTTACTTCTTCTCCCATTTCTTCTTCTTCTTCTTTTCTTTTTTTATTCTAATTATTATTTAATTTTATTTTTCTTTTTTAATTCGAATTATTTTTAATTTCCTTTTTCTTTTCTATTTTTTTCTTTTTTTCTTTTTATTTTTCTTTTTAATAATATATTTTAAAAAATAAAAATAATTAAAAATCCATTTTATAAAAAATGAAAAATCCATTTTAAAAAATAAAATAAATGAAAAAAGAGTATATGGAGGAAAATATTTTCCTTGCAGAACAGCAAAAAATATTTTCCACTTCATTTTCAGATTTCATCCGAATACCGGAAAATAATTACATTTTTCTGGAAAATGACTTCCTGAAAAATATTTTCTAGAAACGCCACATATTTCGCGAAACGAACGGAGCCTAAGTATAAATATATTTAGTTCGTGATGTTTGTAAAAATTTTCGCCTTAATTACTGTATAAGAAAAAGAAAACAACAATGAGAAAGTAGATGATTGGAAACAATATTTGAATGAAAATAAGAAAAGCGAGCTTTCATTACATCTCTCATAATGTAAATATTTTTCGTTTTCATTCTTTCTTAGCCTAAAATGAAAATATGATTTTCAATATCTCCATTCTCATAAAAAAAATCACAAACCAAATATATATTTAAAAAGGAAAAAAAAAATGTCTTCACTTTCTTTCTTTCCTTTTTTTTTTATTTTTTTTATTTTGGTAGTGTCACAACTGAAAAAGTGTTCAAAATTAACTCAAACCTGTCCATTTAAAATTAAAAGGATAGAAGATAAGGGCTAAACGGAAAACAGCCAATTAGCAGCAATCAAAAAGATGGAAAATAAAAGTTTCCATAATATAATTCATACAGGTGTCCTATCATAACTTTTTCAGGCGTGATTATCGACTAATATCCATAGGGAATTACCCACACCATTTACGCAACTCTTTCGACTGTATGATTATAATAATTATATGGGAGGACCCCTAATTTCAAGGTAGTCGCTGAGTTGGTCTTCCTTTGACCAATCTAAGAAAAGGCTAAAGAAAGAGATTCCAAAAAACATGCACTGGGCTCGTGCTGTTGATTTACATGTGTTTCAGCTGAAATTCTTTAAGATGTCTAGTCTAAAAAGCATTTCCACAGTTAATTAACGAATGTGAACATATCCCTTGATTTTTAAATAAACAGATTTAACCCAAGCGTTCCCTGACTTGTCGAGGAAAGTCTCTGCCGATCAAGACGGCTTTTGATCAAAGCATGCATGCAGCGTGTTGGAAGAGGCAGCACCACAATGAACAAGTAAAGCTGGGAGTAGCTGTAACGCCAAGATAACAAAGTAGGTCAAAATCAAATCGCTTCTCCTTGTAATGCAACTAGACCCATTTGCTTTCATCTCTAATTCCTTCCCCGTTCTTTTCTTCCACTGCTGATTTTGGCTAGCTGTTACCCTCCAAGTATTTATCGATCAACCATGCTCGAGATGCATTTTGCGGGGAGATTTTCTTGTGAATAATTTGACTTCATTGAACGACTTTTAAATGCAAATGAGAATGAAACTGTACAAGATAAACATGATTACAAGTATTTTTTTTGTGGACCATCAACAGTTGCTTGGATTGAGTGTAACATCCCGGGTCTCCACTGTACACATATTGTCCTCACGGTTTTGTTCCTCTCGAGGCAACCCATACTACCCCAAGAAAACGCGTATATACAGTTAGAGGGACCCAAGCCTTATAAGCTAGCCCAGGATTCCCTCCCTAGGCGATGCGGGACAAGAGACGCACCCATCCCTGCGCACGTCCGGGGACTGAGGCGCGAACGCATCGCCATCCCTCCTCCCTGCGCACCATCGCCTGAGCCGTCACACTCTCCCCCCCTTGGGAGCATAGCGTCCTCGCTATGGCCCCACACGAGGTCGGGAGTCAAAACAGCGTCCTCGCTGTGGTCCCACACGCGGAGGGATGGTGATTCGTTCGCGCCTCGGTTCCCGGACGTGCGCAAGGATGGGCGCGTCTCTTGTCCCACATCGCCTAGGGAGGGAGTCCTGGGCTAGCTTATAAGGCTTGGGTCCCTCTAACTGTACATACGCGTTTTTTTGAGGTAGTATGGGCTGCTCCGAGAGGAACAAAACCATGAGGACTTAGTGTCCAAAGCAAAAAATATGTGTACAGTGAAGACCCAGGATGTTACATTGAGGGTAGCGTGGAAGTAAAGAATGCGAAATGTTTTCAAGTATCGGAACAATCCTTAATTGTGAAATCAAATACACCCGATTACATCACCAGAATTGTGCAAGACTAATTCTATTAAACCATTGGCGGACCACCCTAGCACGGAAATTAACCTATGAAAAATTTTACGCGAGAAAGTTGAATCCAGAAATAGTAACTTCTTATTCTAGACTATCATGTCTTCATCCTGAAATCAGAGGAACATTGCTCATTTAGGAAGCTTATAACTAACCTAAATTTGCTTTACCGCAACATTACCAGTATCCAATTATTTCGTGCATCAACTTGGGGATGGACATTGGAGAGCGATTCCTAGTCAAGGTGCAGAAACCAAACTCTCCTCTGAATCATGAAAAAAGCAAATTTCCACATATATATAAAGGAGACTAGTTAGGATTTAACAAGAAGGAAACCCCACACAATGTCACTTCTTTTCTTTTTGTTAAATATTCACACAATCGTGGAAAATCTGAGAAAAACTTTATATATATTGAAGAAGCTAAGAACTTTCTATAAAGTGAAGAAGCTTTATTGTGGAAAATCTGAACAAATTTTCATAAAGTGAAGAAGCAGTGTCGTGGATCTTACTTTAAGATTTCCAAGGACTACAGTTGATTAATCTTATTCTTCTAAATCGGTACAAACACCAACAAAAGAAATTTATGACTAAGATTGACTTGGAAACATCATAGCAATACTCAAGACGTGTGCATCACGGGCCTTGCCGTGACTTTCGGAGAGCCAATTGCATTGCCGTAGCTATTAGACATTGTCTTCTGTTGACTTTTGAAGAAGCTATGTCGTGGATCTTACTTTAAGATTTTCCAAGGACCACGGTTGATTTATCTTGTTCTTCTAAATCGGTATAAACACCAACAAAAGAAATTTATGACTATGATTGACTCGGAAACATCATAGCAATACTCAAGACCCGTGCATCATGAGCCTTGCCATGACTTTTGGAGAACCAATTGCATTGCCGTAGCTATTGTACATTGCCTTCCATTGACTTTTGAAGAAGCTGTGTCGTGGATCTTACTTGAAGATTTCCCAAGGACCACGGTTGATCTATCTTATTCTTCTAAATCGGTATAAACACCAACAAAAGAAATTTATGACTAAGATTGACTCGGAAACATCATAGTAATACTCAAGACCCGTGCATCACGGGCCTTGCCGTGACTTTCGAAGAGCCAATTGCATTGCCGTAGCTATTAGACATTGCCTTCTGTTGACTTTTGAAGAAGCTATGTCGTGGATCTTACTTTAAGATTTCCCAAAGACCACGGTTGATTTATCTTATTCTTCTAAATCGTTATAAACACCAACAAAAGAAATTTATGACTAAGATTGACTAGGAAACATCATAGCAATGCTCAAGACCCATGCATCACGGGCCTTGCTGTGACTTTCGGAGAGCCAATTGCATTGCCGTAGCTATTATACATTGCCTTCTGTTGACTTTTGAAGAAGTTGTGTCGTGGATCTTACTTTAAGATTTCCCAAGGGCCACAGTTGATTTATCTTATTCTTCTAAATTGATATAAACACCAACAAAAGAAATTTATGACTAAGATTGACTCGGAAACATCAAAGCAATACTCAAGACTTGTGCATCACGGGCCTTACCGTGACTTTCGAAGAGCCAATTGCATTGCCGTAGCTATTAGACATTGCCTTCCGTTGACTTTCAAAGAAGCTATGTCGTGGATCTTACTTTAAGATTTCCCAAGGACCACGGTTGATTTATCTTATTCTTCTAAATCGGTATAAACACCAACAAAAGAAATTTATGACTAAGATTGACTCAGAAACATCCTAGCAACACTCAAGACCCGTGCATCACGGGCCTTGCCGTGACTTTCGGAGAGCCAATTGCATTGCCGTAGCTATTATACATTGCCTTCTGTTGACTTTTGAAGAAGCTGTGTCGTGGATCTTACTTTAAGATTTCCCAAGGACCACGGTTGATTTATCTTATTCTTCTAAATCGGTATAAACACCAACAAAAGGAATTTATGACTACGATTCACTCGGAAACATCATAACAATACTCAAGACCCGTGCATCATGGACCTTGCCGTGACTTTCGGAGAGCCAATTGCATTGCCGTTGCTATTAGACATTGCCTTCCGTTGACTTTCGAATAAGCTATGTCGTGGATCTTACTTTAAGATTTCCCAAGGACCACAGTTGATTTATCTTAATTCTTCTAAATCGGTATAAACACCAACAAAAGAAATTTATGACTAAGATTGACTCGGAAACATCATAGCAATACTCAAGACCCGTGCATCACGGGCCTTGCCGTGACTTTCGGAGAGCCAATGGCATTGTTGTAGCTATTATACATTGCCTTCTGTTGAGACCTCTCACCTAATTGCATATTCTGGCAAACATTTAGATCACAGTGCAAATGACATTAGGTGTGCGGATCATCAAAAGATAATCAAATTGGGCAGCAGTTAGGGAAGATATAGATGAAATTGGTGTATCATCGACATGGAGTAAGAAACAAGATAAGGGAAGAACAAAGAAATTATTAAAATATCTCTCGAGTTTGAGTTTGTTAATAAAATCCAACCCAAATAAAGTATATGAAAAAAATACGGAAATTGTATCCACGTCAAAGTCATGATTCAAGAATAAAGATTGTCTCCGTGTTGGAATCAAGATCAAGAATGGAAATCCTACTTGAATTTTCATCGAATGCAAGATCGTCTTAAAATATTCCAAGATCAAGAATGGAAATCCTACTTGAATTTTCATCGAATGCAAGATCGTCTTAAAATATACATGATACGCTTTCATGATTAAAGTTGTGGCTAGGAAAGGAAAATTTTGTCGAAGAAGTCTTAAACTTATTGCACTATTGTTAATTCAATCTTAAACCTTTCAATTTTGTCAATTGAGTCCTAAACATTTTCACGTCTTGCCAACTAAGTCCATCTAGCTAATTTTGACTGAAAATAGGTAACGTGGACACCCACCACACGATTGGCGCTAACTTTGATAATTTTTAATAATATTATTTCCTTTCTTCTTTTCTTTTTATTTTATAGCCCTAGGCCGGTGAGGTGAGGGCCTTGCGGCCCTCATCGGCACCATAGTTGAGAATGTTGGGAGCACGCACCAATGGCTCGATACCTTCACCTGAGAGATCACTAAGAGGAAGTCCAAATAATATATTTCTTTCCATGAGATATTTACCAAACACCGATACACATTTGGGGTGGCCGCCAATCACTCTTAATTCCTAAACATCAGGACTAACTACCAATCAACCTCGACACCTTCACTTTAAGAGATGGTCAAGAGGAAAACTAAATTTGAGCCCATTAACCCCACATTCACTCAAAAACTTAAGCCAATGAATTATAAACTAATTAAAATATACTAATGGCTCCATCCCACACCAATTCCCTGAAGTCAGACACATGCATCTCAAGTGGTTGGAAACATAGGCATGGCCATGGAGGGTGGGAAAAATGCTCAATAGGAAGGCTCTGGCTTAGCATTGACTACTGAGTGATGGGTGGCTCAACAGACAATTGTGACAATTTCGTGAGGGACGAGGTGAAATTTTGTTTATTACCACTGCGAGGGCCATATTTCCACTTCGAATATGTATTCACTCCACCTTCACTAGCATTAGTCATTAAGATCTATCATTCTTGAAAATAGACGCATCAACATTAGCCTGTCTCAGGTTCCATGTATTCTCTGAGAAACTATACATCATTATTGACTATGATACACACAAGGAAGAGACGAGTAAAACTCGCCAATATGACATAACACAAATCTCTATACATACCAGTCAACATCACTAGAGACATGAACAACATTCACAGAGATCGAAACAACAATCGATGCACCCAAAACAAGCGAGGCCAGTGCAGAGTTGCGAAAGAGCGACTGCGCACCGGTCATTCACATAGGAGCAAGTTTGGATGAAGCACATGCAACAGATGCGATCCATCAGCTTGCCGCAACAATTCGAAGCTGCCTTGACCAAGACATCCGCAGCATCCGACGTCTTCTCTTCGACTCCTGGTGGAATATTCTTCACTGTTGCAGTCAAGTTACCGAAGCCTTTACCCAAACTTCCCAGCAAAATTACCCTCCGGCCCTTAAAGTCCAGCATCTTCTTGAAATTCACTTTTTCAAGCACCTGTTTTAAAGTGAAGATAATGACCTTATGTTGATGAAGAGAAGCAGAGATTTGAAATCAGCTTCATCACTTCTAATACATTCCAAAGTTTGCTACAAATACGTATATGGATGGGATTGAAGCATCTCAAGGTGCATTTGGTTAAGACAGTTTTCAATTCTTAGTTTCACTATTAATGTTTATATATATATATATAAAGGATTTTCTTCTATTTAATTTTCACTTTTGGAACATGTCTGGTACTATTAACAGAAAATCTTGTCTGTTTCTTGTCCTATTTAGGTTTTAACATTTAAGTCTTTCCAGAAATTTCAATTTCCTTCCTCTTCCACTTGCAAACCAATGAAAACAACATTGTGTTGCTTTAATTCAAAAGCAGGAGAAGCTGGATTCATTTTGACCACTTTCTGTTGTCATTGGAAATGAAAACTGCAAAGCTAGACACAGTTTTAAGTTTTCCAGATGATACCAAAAACCACTCCGTAAATATATAATAAAAAGTACAGAGGTAAAAGGATACACAACAGAGTATAGAAACAAATGTTAAAAATTTACGAGTTCTGCAGGAGTATTACTTATTTAAATCAGCTATAGCAAAAACACTTTTTTTTTTGGCCTGCAGGATTTGTATAAGCCTATAGGTCAACAGTAGAAACTACTAGGTCAAATAGTGCTTGATCATACCTCTAGTGTAACATCAGATGTTATTTTCTCACGGACAGTTTCGAGTAAGATCATGCATGTATACTCCGATGGAACCCGTGATTGTATGCTCATTCTTGCAACCTATAATTAGACAGCACATGAAAGCGTAAGTAAGCTGAAAGTAACAGCAGCATGAAAATGGCCATGATGCCAATCCAGATTTGCCGCCCCACTGCAACATTCCATGCACTTATATTATGAATTAACCAATGAGAGGCCAAGTCAGAAAACTTCTGTATGACCAGATGTTATTAACTAAATTGTCTTAGCAAGAATTCTGGTTATAACAGGTATTAATAAATAACAATTGATTTTTCTGGTTAGAATGATTTCATGCATCTTAAGATCCAAGGGTCAATTTGTCTAAGGCACCTTTTTTCAAAAAATGTCCCCTTCCTGCAAAGTGTCATCCAGTCAAAACTTCCCTTGGGAAACTCACATGAGTGATGCTACTATAAAATCTAGATTAAATCCTTCCATGCTATAACAAATTTAATGTAGTTCGATGAGGTAAGAAACAAACCTTCTCCGCAAGCTGTGTATTTTTTTGAAACCAAGCCTGTGCTGTGAGGTCATCAATTTGTCTCTTTGCAAGTAGCTGACAGGATATGCAACAAAGAACTCAAAAAAGTGAATGTCGTTCTGATATCTCCATTTATATACATTCACCAAACTAGGTCGATTTCAGGTAGAGCATGGAGGCATAAGAGGACCAACATAAATATAACACAAGTCCCTATTTGAGGCATTATCAACAAAATTTCTGCCACAATTTCATTAGAAAAAAGCATTCTGACAAAATATGGATTGTAAGGGAAAGAAAGGCATCATGGTGAGCTTTGCATCAAAGGTCACTACTCATTAATCAAGATGTTAGACTTTCAATTCGAAGTGTAAGTGGGGCTGACAGTATCCTCTAGAAAATCCATAGCAAACTTGAGAATTTGTAAGAGCTTCATTTATCCAAGAGTTTGTATTCAAGAGCAAATATTACTCTGTCAATAGGGACATCCTTCACACGTTGCACTTTCAGATCTATCGTGCAGACGCTCCTATCCGCCAAAACACCACTAACTCTTGCAAGCTCTGGAAATTTCCCAGAAAATCTGCCTGATACAATTAATGGACTTCCCGATGAAAGGTCTGGAATTTGAGAGGGATATATCTGCCAATAGAATGGAAAGCACCATATGAGCACTCTGTCAGGGATGCATCTCCACTTAAATGAGTAACTTGTGATTCTATGAAGATAGAAAATTGCAATTTCCAAGATTATCACTCCTCAAAAGCTTTGATATCTGTTGGTGATTGGAATTCGGAAATGAATTGTTGCTTGGAGAGGAAATTATTACCTCAAGTGAATCAAGATTTTCCAGAGCGTCCACTGTGATATCAGCCATCATGATTGACAATGCATTGGCAAGCCACCTTTGCATTCTAAGTTCAACTAACTCTGCTTATGCGAAAAGGAACAGAACAAACAAAGACAAGATTAGATTTTTTTGCCTTTAAAGAACTTGACAATTTTAAAACCCACAGATCTTTATTTGGACTAAGCAGAGATTGGAGATCATAACACCCTTTAGAGAAGCTCCATCATTGCCCTTAAAACAACCTCATGTCAGAGATCTTGTAGGCAAAAGTCCATTAAAGTATATTGTTCTAGAGCTGGACAGTCTCAATTTCTCCATTTTCAGATACGAATGCCTTTTCCACATAATAAAGTTCCCAGCCCCACTAACATTAGCTGATACAACTGAATTGTTTCAGAGGTATATTAACCCATAAGAAACTTCATTCGCTTTGAAACCAAAAAAAAAATAAAAGATCAGTCACCTGCATCATAGGCAGCATCATGATAACCCCTTCCAATTTGAGAAAGCATCTGGAGAAAGTAATTGTTGCAGTATGCACCTGAAAAGAAAATTAGTTCAAAGTAATTAACATAAATCCGTAAGCCCCCCTTATATGGTTCCACCGCATTATGCCTTTGACAAAAAATTGCAACTTAACACAAAGCCTAACCTCACAATCATAATGATTTTCTAGGTTCATATTATAGATCCAAATTCAAGCTTTATATATATAACATAGAAATAGCTTTATCAAAAAATTTGTGGCAGACAATTTGTGATAAAGTCAATTCATATAAAAACTCTCTTGATGTAGTCGCCCATAGAATATTTAAATTACTATGATATAGCTCAAAATTGACTATTTTTCAATTTCGTGTTTATCTGACCTAATGACTGCACTCATACCAGGAATCATACTGAAGTTATTGTCCTTTGTGGGTAAGTATTGACTGATCATCTTAATGACAGCTATCATTATATGTTGCTCTTCTGATTACATAGTTTGACTGCCAAGCGATGAAAGGTAAAAAGTAGTGATAGGCTTGCCATGTTTCCACAAATGAATGCACTCCAAACCCAACATTCATCAGGTTAGATTATTTAAAGTACTATGATATAGCTCAAAATTGACTATTTTCAATTTCGTGGATTTCTGACTTAATGACTTCCTGAAGTTATTGTCCTTTATGGGTAAGTATAAATTGATTGTCTTAATGACAGTTATCATTATAAGTTGCTCTTCTGATTACATAGTTTGACTGCCAAGTGATGAATGGATTGTCATTGGAAAGGTAAACAGTAGTGGTAGGTTTGCAATGTTTCCACAAATGAATGCACTTCAAACCCTACATTCATCAGGTTTCTTGCTTGTATAATTGCATAAACACTTATATTCCTTTTGTTGCAGTGCTTCACACAACTCTAATCTAGAAACTTGAGAGGTTGCAACCAATGCTTTCTATGTCTCCCAATGCAAAAGTAATCAACTTCGATACTCTTTTGTACTTTTTTAAAGATCTCTTACCTATTCCAAAGGTGCATATGCGAGGACAAATTGGTAGTCCACTTGAGCAATGATCCTTCACTTTATTGCAGATCTCTTGCTCATTTTCAACAGCCCCATCTGTGACTAGGAAAATGAATGGTATTGAACCCGTGGTTTCCGCCAACAACTTCATTGCCTGCAGTTGAGTAGATAAGTCAGTATGGTAGGGAAGTATTCTAAACTAGTATGTGAAAGTGACAAGGCAACTGAAAAATAAGAACGGCATTAAAGTTCTCCATGAATTTAGCATTCAAGCACCTTCCGGTGGCAATGGATGTTTATGTTCAAACCTGTTCTAGAGGAAACAAGATGTCTGTGCCACCATTAGCTGCAAAGTTGGCACTAATCCATTGGGTCGCATTTGAGATCGCCTCTGGTGTTGCTGGCTCCATCAACGAGGAGAATGAGTGAACTTCATTGTTGAAAGCTATTATGTTGAAAGAATCCTGCCGAGTGAGCCTTGAAAGCGATTCCAATATTGCATTCTTTACATTCATCAGAAGGTTTTCCATGCTCGCACTTATATCAATGACATACACAACTTCTTTTGAATAGACCTGTCAAATGACTACATAGGACTTAGTAAACCAACAACACTAATGCATCTGTTTACGACGAGGTCAGAATACTGCAGGTTCTTTATATAGCATGCCCCAGCTTGCATAGAATCAAAAAAAGAAACCACTAGTTCATGCAGACGAAACTTTAAATTCTTAATATTGACAGTAAGTTCAAGAATGAGTTACTGGTCACCTTTCATTTTATCCTTTCAAATACGTTTTTAATGAATATTAGGTTTTTCCGAAATTTCTTATTAATTTTTTCAACTCGGCATTTTCACCATGTTTCTAAAAGAGTGAAAAGGCAACTCATAGCTTTTGCTATTACAACCAGTAGAGGAGACTGACAGGAAGTTTATTCATTATGACATTGAACACCAACTAGATTAGGAATGAAAGTAATATTCCTAAAACAAATACCCAAGCATAGGTACATTAAATACAAGTCAATAGAAAAAACCTAACCAACCTTGCCACTCTGGTTTTTTCCAGGGTAAAAATAGAAGCAGAAGATGTCTCGTTGGTCAGTATCATGAAGAGATGGAGATTGCAAGAGCACACCCCCTGATATGTTTGTCGTTGAAACCTTTAGGCACGGGGAAGATAATGAGAGATGAGAACACTTGCATATCAAATTAGCTAATCATGGTAAAGTATGGCCCAGACATCTTTACATCAGACTTGGTAATATAATTCCCAGAAGCCTTGTTATTTTAAGGTGCTATATAGTAGTAGTCGAGAGAGAGAAGATAAAGGGTCATACGGAATAAGAAAATTTGAAGTCCTGACTCGACCATGTTGGAGCTTCTGCTTCATACAAGCAACTTAATTTACCAGCCTCACGCCGCAAGTCCTATAAAAACACAGTAATCTCCTTATTCCAGCTTTTGCTTGAAATCTTAGAGCATGAGAGAATTTATTGGACTCACCTTCAGCGGGTGGCTGATATGATTATGTAGCAGTTCTATGACAGTACCAGAGTTCACATTCAACAGCACCTTTTCTTTCTTTGGCATCTTCCTAACGACGGGATTGACATACGAAGGAAAGGTAAAAGGTATGCGTAAGCAAAACTGGTACCCTTGATATGTTAACTTCTGAGACCAATTTGCCTTCACTGATATGGTTGACCCTCCATAAACCTACAAAGTTAAGATGGTTGGAATATATTAGTTTCTCCATGGTTTAGAGTAGAAGACCAACCTGATGCTAGAAATCAATATCTTGAGTGGGATGGTGGAGAAAGATACAAGAGACTACCTGTGGAACTTTAAACATGAAAGTCTGGGAATTCAAAAAGTTCCCATCTTTAGATTTTGCCACTTCGGCACTCATATCTTCTATATCTTCCACAATGATCAGTTGACTGTTATATGATCTTCCAGCAACATCTACCTCAATACCTAGAAGCAAACCCTGTTAGCCAAATCATGCTTCTTTTGAGAACATAATTGAGAGAAGAAAGGGTAAAGAAACTTTAGACATTTACAAGTTTAGCACAATTACATAATTGGAAGATACCATCAGCACCATAGAATGTAGAAGTGGTAAATTCAGTTCTGTTATTCAATGTGCTTATATGATGCCACAAAAATAGAACATTAGAGCTTACAAAATTTTTATTTGCTATCTAGGTATAATACAAGGTATCAAGGTTGAAACTTCTATTAGCAGTTCCAAATGGTCACCAAGAAATTGTCAGCAAAAAAATTCTAGTGAAATTGGTGATGGACGACAGAAAACATTTTAAGTATGATTATGATAATTTCACCACAAAGAAATTGTAAAAGAAGGGATAACCTCTCCTATCACGAGGACGGTCACGATCCAAGAAAAAGGTGTCTCAGCAGTAGTCAAAGAGGTTCTGTCTTTGTTCCTTTAATTTCCAATGTAATTGCAATGTTAACAGATGATCGGCACTAGTTTAGGCTACTCTAGATGGCCCTTGGAATAGAAGAAGGATCATTGAGCATCCTTGCATCTGAATCTAATGTACTTTGCTAATGATGTTGTAGAAAAGTAATTTTCCTGTTTTTAGTAATGCATATATAGTAAGCTGCAATGGAACCAATTTATACAAACAATACTCTGGAATAGGTAAACACTGATCTTCTAGGACCATTTCTCCGCATGGATGTGAAGAAGTGATCCAGCAGCTCATGCTTACTGATTTTGCCTAATCCCTATCGAAGCTTGCTTGACAGTAAATTATCTTCTAAACTGGGAAAACAGATTTGTAATTACCACGTCCTGATAGCAAAGTTCCTTTCTCTGTTTTCTTCTCTAATCTGTTCATCAAATTTCTAACAACAACTTGCCTTAATCTTCTGACTGCTTGTCTAGTCAACGGTTCCAAGAACCAAGACAGCTTTGACTCCCAACACATATTAATAGAAAGCACTGAGCTGCATGCACATGGACGTGCTCTCGGATGCTAATTAACTTACATGATATAACAGACATTCTGTATGAACTCAACCATCCCATATATTATTTTTCTAAATCACTGCCGACCAACCCAGCCACTGGAATCCTACCAAATTCATTAAGAAAAAAAAGAAACTTATCATTTTCACTTGAAGTTATGCGCGCCCTTGCTGCCCAGATTGTAGGTGCAACTATGACTACTCTTATTTTCTAGTCTACGAAATTTTCGTCTAAAAAGAAATTCTTATTTTTTCTCCGTCCTAATCTAACTTCTGCGTTCCCATTGTCCAGAAATTCCCAGTTTATTCCCAATTTCCATCTGTCGTAATCTTTCCATTATTAGCGGCAACAGAGCATGAAAACCTCGATTTTACCAAAAAAATAGAAAACCTCGAATGAATATGTCTCCGCATGGCTCCAAAACCAAATTGCACAAGCAAGCATAAAAAAAAAAAACACGACCAAAACAAATGCAAGCTTCCAAAAAAAACCCATTAAAAAAAATGTAGGTGAACCTACTAAACTCGATCGTGACGACGTGACAGGTCACTGATATGTGAGAACATGTTTGAACAGTTGAAATAAAGTCAACATAATATGGAAATATAGCTCAGTGAAGAAACGACAAGAACGTCATTCTAAACCTGACCGACAAATTCACAAGGAGGTTAAAAAAAAAAAAGTTGGAGGAGGCATGAAACTTTTTGCATAACGAGCTCTTTACAATTTCAGAAACGAGATAACATTTCTTTTAGCAAAATCGATCCGAGCTATCTACCTGCTCTCCCATCGGTATCGCGACTTGACAATCGCACCTCCTGCTGGTCATGATGCAGTGCACGCGCCACCGCCCGGTCATGCTCACGAACGCCGTGTCCAGGTAGCAATCCACCTCCATCGCCATCTCGTGCATCTGAAGCGGCACCAGCGCCGGCGGATCGCACCGGCCGTGGACGTACGGCTGGTAGCTCGGCACGTCGGGGTTGTCCACCGCCGTCGGGTCCGGCACCACGGCGTAGACCATCGGCGCCGTCGGGATGTAGTCGTCGGGGGACCTCGACATGGCCGGCGGGTCTGGGGCCGTGGCGGCGCCCTTGCCGTAGTAGATCCGCTTGGAGAGCGCGAGGCCGTAGTCGACAGAGCCCGCGAACTTTCTGGCCATGTCGCCGGCCGGCCGGAGGAAGGGGGCCGCTCCCGGCGAGGGACGTTCCGGCGACGGGAAAGCAAGAGGCGGAGAGCCGGCGAGGGGAGATGATTGGGAAGTCTGCACTGGTTTTGTTATCTTATGCACAGATGAAAAGATGACTGCTTTATAGTCGTGGTCCGGTGAGACAGAGATAGAGAGAGAAAGAGAGAGGAGAGAGAGAAAGTGATGGCGAGGCTTTGGCTTTTGGGCTTCGGAAATGAGGTTGGAAGAGTGATGAAGACGACAGGCTTGAGAGCTCGGGACTACGTTAGTAATGGCGGTCTGGCGTGTAAGAATATTACACGTGGACCCCAACTGATAATTTGGAAAAAGACCAATAACGATTATTCCGGACAAGCTAATTTGGTTTTGGAAAAAGACCAATAACGATTATTTCGGACAACCTAATTTGGTGATTAAAGGAGCGATGGTCCACATTTTTCCTCAGTTATATGTAATTCATGTCGTGAAAAAGTAAAATATATTTGGAATGAATAATAATAGTGCCTCAATGATATTCGATAATAAAATAATGATATGAACTCTGTTATTTTTTATAATAATGTAATTGAGTAATTATGATAATCTTGAAAGTATGTTCGAATTACCGTCAAATCAACTAAAAAATTATATTTTAAATATTTCCAGCCCATTTCCAAAAGTAATTCTATTGAAATAAGCATACGGCTTTGATAGTCAAAACTTAACAAAGGATTGAAGGGCCTTCTTAGTGACATTATCGATTATATTTAAATTAAAACGACAGTTTTAAGCCCCTAAAAATTCTAAGAGAAAATAAAATATCACGTGTAAATTACAACTACAATTACTAAAGTTTCTTTGGGACTGGGCTGTAGACTTTCTCCTCCAAAGTTGCCAAACCCAATCTCTTGAATTTTATGTTAAACAATTATGCCAATTTTCTTTTTAGCTTTTCTTTAACTGTGTTTGCTTTTTATCATTCTTTTTAATTTTGATGCACAAGTTTATATTAAAAAAATTTGATAAGGAAACATTTATTCGTAAATATAATGATTTATGATCACACAAATAAGAGAATGATGTTTTTCATTCAAGCGAAATACTAGTAAAGCAATCAATTTCCAAAACTTCTTCTCACGGTCTAAGATGTCATTTCCTTAGATATAATAATAATAATAATAATAATAATAATAATAATAATAATAATAATAAATAATGATGATGCAAGTGCATGGGGCTATGAATGGATTCTAGCGGGGATTGTGTTTGGTGAGGGGTTGGCATCTGGACCGGCGCTTTATCCTCCACGCACATCATGATTAAGCGGACAAGTTAGGCACATGATTAAGTTATGTTTATCAACATTCTTTTCTTAGGATAAGCCGTTACTTGTTGCCTAAATCAGGTATAACCCCTCCCCATTAGTGTCTAAATGGGCCCATTAGGAAAGGTCCCTAAGCACCAATTAGCAATGTATCGATTCCACAACTAACAAAGCCAGGATCATGTGAGGAGATGAGGGCAACTGGTCGGTTGTGGAGCTGCCACGGCTTTGAGTTTGACTTCTGACTAAGCCACTCTCTTTGAGCATTAATATTAGGAATAATGACATAATTAGTTCATGAATTTTGATCTAATTTGCAATGTGATTCATGAAATTTTTTCATCAAATATTTTATATGATCGAGATACTAAGTTTAATGTGTAGCAAGAGTCCAAAAAAAAATCAAAAAATTCAATGATGACATTACATATTAAGTTACAAGTAAGGGATCATATTACGTATTAAAACAAAATTTATGAATCATTTTTGTAATGGACTTTAGCAATTATGTACTACTATACTTCACTCACGCGATAATGGTTAAATATATTTGGGTAATGAAATACAAGATAATCATATTAATCCCAGGTTGGAGAGAATATGTTGACTAAAGGGAGTGAGTAATTATGCATAATAAGCCCGCAATTTGGGGTGGGATTAGGTGGCCGCGCAAAGGAAGGACAAATCCGGGCCCACGCAAATCGTGCGTATCGGGTCCGTAGACGAGAATTTCATATCATCGACGGTCACGGTGCGTTTGGGTCCGTGGACCCGTGTCCAGGCAAAGATTCAGAAGCGAAGGGACGGGAACGGAAAGGAAGTCGAGCCAACAAACGTCACTGTCAAGTGTCAAGTGGGGCCCCTCCTTTTGTGTCGTCATAATAAGCAAATCAATTAGTCAAATTAAAAACGTGACAGCAGGCGATCCGGTGGATCGCGGACCACGCTGTGGTCCCTCATCGGACGGAATCCGAGGTGGTCCCCCTCCGCTCGGACAGAGTACGACGCAACTCAGTACCGAGTTTTTCCTGTCTCTCTCGTCAACCGTCGGATGCTCGGGGACGTGTCTATTCGGGAAACGCCCGCCGCAGGATCGACGGCCCCGGTTTTCTACGGATGTTGCTGGGGATGGGTCCGTTGATGTGACGATCGCCCCTTCTTTTTGTTTCTGTCCTGGTGAAAGCTGCTTTGGAGTCGTATTCACTCGGACGAGTCCCTTGGTCAAAAGTATGTGGCGATGCCACCGTCCACTTTTTTTTCTTTTGTTTTGGGTATGATGCTACCGTCCTCATTGACATAATATCATTTCATTGGATAAATGGAAAAAGTCATATATATTTACTCTAAACTTGAAATCTCCTAATCATATCTATTGTTACACATTTATCTTAAACTTTTAGGTTTCATTAGATATAATGTATTTTTATTTCACTTAATTTATATAGACATTATGTCAACACCGTTACATATAGATGGATTTTTAACGGTTCTCATTAATAAACTTCGACGAAAAATAAATATGTCATACAGTTATATGTTTTGAAATTTTGGTGTCACGAAAGAAATGAGACCACCCAGACTGAATCGGTCAAGATTTCTTTAATTTTTATTCCAAAGCAAAATCTAAGTAGGAAATTGCTTTTTTCCTTTCGTGTTGGGAAACTCCCACTTGTGGGAAATAGAAAGAAAAGAAAAAGAAGAAGAAATCACCTTATCAAGAACTAACTCTATAACCAAATTAGACCGGGTGGGTTGATTCTTGGTTCCACAAATTGGAAACCAATTCTACTCAATTCGATTCTAGGTTACAAGATGAGAATTGATCCACCCCAAAATCGATCGCCCTAGTATCTTGCAAATTATACATCACATGGTCGATATACATCGGAAAAAATAAGCTCGTTATAGATAATTAATTCTATATTCATATGCAAAGTTGAATTATGATCGATATCGAGGGAGAGAGCCTATCTTAATAAATCATGTCAGCGAATGAATAAAATGTTTTGTGATCCCTATGATCTACAGTTATATGTGCCATTCACGTGTTTAAATTGTTATTGGAGGCAATTGATATGCCTTAAACAGTGGAATTATAGGCCGATACAAGACCTGCCGCAAATTTGACTTCAAATACAATTAAGGATAGGTAAATACCACGATTATTTTATATGCTTGTAGGCAAATGATTTTGTCTCTTTAATGGCTTTTTGTTTATGGGGATTGTAATCATATCCCGGATAGTTAATCATGGCCAAGTGGTTGTTATATCATCAATGTCTAGATATTAGCCTATCCCTTTTTGATTTTTTTCATAAGCCTGAGTAACCCAATCCAAAATTATATGATCTATCATGTGATATTCTTTGATCCTATCAATTTATGCTGCAAATCCACTTTGAATTTTCCTTACTCAATATGAGCTGTCAAACATATCGCCAGGACTCTGTCTCGCCAGATGTCATTGGGTCTTTTGTTGACGTCTTATGGACCTTAATAAATCCACCAAACATAAAAAATAATTTAAGACATATCTCGATAACATATATATGTGGAGCACAAGTGGTTAGGTACTTAAGAGTGACATAAATGAAGGCTCTATGGACCTTATTAAATCCAACAAAGTCAGACAAATAATTATAAATCTAGATTGGGTGTGCACGTGGAGCAGACATGATCATGTTCGCACCACCACATAAATGGAGGCTCATAGGCGTACTCGACGTGAAAAATGTTCGTTGGTCCCGCGAGGAAAGCGCCATGATAGTGCGCATGCTTTAAATACATAAATAAAAAGAAGAATGAGAGATTAAAGAAATGTTTGAAAGGCGATTAGGACGGAGAGACAGCGATAAGACAAAGGTAAAGCGATCATTTTGATATTAGATCACTACTAAGTGGGAAAGCGTCCTGATAATGCATGCCGCTCACTTGGTTAAAGACATTCATTTCATTCGACCGAGAGAATGACCATCGGGCATCGGGCGATGGGAAAGGCCAACAACTTTCGTTCATGTATAGCGACACTGTGGGAAATTGGGAACAGCTGTGACTTTCATAAATCAAGAAAAAGAACAAATTGAGAGAGAATAAGTTGAGGGTCGATACCTTAAATTTAGGGCAAATCGAGCATGCCATTTCATGTCCAAGAGAAAAGCAAAAGAAAATAAAACAAAAATCACCTCCGAGTTCAAGAGACGCTAGAAGCTCAAGGGTGTGTTTGAAGTGACTGTTGATTTTAATTCTTTTGCTCTTTTAGATCTTGCAGCTCTATTAGTTTTACTATAAGTCATGCGAAATACGTAAATTGACCAAAATGTGCCGATATTGACTCATAATTCCACATTACCATTGTTAAATTTTCACGGAATAATTTGCCCAATCAAAAAAATAAGCTTCATGAGATAATACTTATGTTGCTCCAATGTTAGGGGTGAGCATGAGAACCTATAGAATCAGAGAATAGGACTGATAAGAACCTATCTTATTTCTAGTTCCGAAGCATGCGTGGTAGGTTCTAAGTTTCAAAAAATGGGGAATCTATAGGTAGGTTTCAGGTTCTAAGCAAGTAGAACTTGGAACAATTTTATGTATTTTTCTTGATCTATGTCTTTGTGATTCTAAAGTATATTATGGAATCATTACTCTGAGCTTTCATTTTATGAACGAGATTTTTACTTTGTTAACAGTTTATATTATTCATATATATTAATATAAGTCATGGTCAATAGATTATAACAGCAAGCGGTGATCATTAAATGTGATTATTCATTGCAATCATTCAATTAATAATACAAGTGATCATTAAATGTGATTATTCATTGCAATCATTCAATTAATAATACAGGTAAAATCTGGGTAGAACTTAGAACCAACTTGAAACCTATGACTGACAGGGACATTCTTGGTTCCAAGGTATGCATGTGTCACGGCCCGAAGGAAAGCCCGATCCAAAAGGGTTCTAAACGATAGCCGTGACCTATTCGTGAAGAAGCGACCCTCGGCTTGTATCCCCGAAATTTAGGGTTTTCTCGAGTCTTCTAGAATATTCCCATAGGCGGGCGATACGGTAATTGTACACGTATGTAATAAATGCGGGTAGTTGGTAGTTGGGAAGATGCAATCTCCACCATTAGATCGAGGAAGGATTTACGAATACGATTTGCATTGTATTTGTATATATAGGGGTTCCTCCCCTCATTGTACTCATCTCATTCACAAGTAAAATACAATCCAGAGCTTCTCTCTCTAAAGTTTCTTTCTAAGATCCTTGTAAGTCTCATTGTACTCATCTCATTCACAAGTAAAATACAATCCAGAGCTTCTCTTTCTAAAATTTCATTCACAAGTAAAATACAATCCAGAGCTTCTCTTTCTAAAATTTCTTTCTAAGATCCTTGTAAGTCGAGTGTGAGAAAGGCTGCTTAAGAAAAATTCTAAGGCCGCACGGGTTAGGGAACGCTAGATCAATTCGGCCCATGTCTAGCCCGTGACACATGGTTGATACTAGGTTCCAAAAAATAAGGAACTTGTTTGAGTGTGTAGGTTTTAGGTGGAACTCATATGGAATTTAGAATCGCTCACCCCTACCCATCGTAGGCTAGCCTTACCCACCCATTGAGCATTGTACCCTCTATCCACTCGTTGATCTTATTCCTAATGATATCAAACGTTATACTTGTATGCTTATAGTTCCACATGCACAAAATCATGGAATACGATGTATAGGAAGCGTCCAATCTCAGGCCCACTCGGCCCGATCATTCCACTAACAAATAATCTCTTTTTGTTAGAATGATCGGGTTTGAACAAGGACTTTCGAGCCCACCGATTGATCTGGTCCAAATCATTAGCTCAGCCCAAGCCCAAGTCACTCATTAAGTCAAAATCTTTTTCCCGTCCTTCAATTAATCCGCTCTGGTCAGTTGGGCATTGGGCCGGTTGGCTAGTCACCCACTCCACCAAGCGCAAATCAAAAACACGCCCCAAAGCGATGAGCCATTTCGAGCCTCTTGACCTCTTTCGGTTTCATTTCGAAGCTAGTCCGAGTGAAGGTTTTCTTTCTGCGCACTCCAGCATCCCTTGAGGAAGAAAGAAGAAAAAGGGGATGAACCCTCGAGCAGGAAGACGTCGAATCGCCATTAGAAACAGCAGCAACGAAGATGAGTCACCCATGGTTTAAATACATAAATTAAAAAAAGAAAAGAAAAGAAAAGAAGAATGAGAGGTTAAAGAAATTTTTAAAAGGGTGATTAGGAGGGAGAGACAGCGATAAGACAAAGATAAAGCGATCATTTTGATATGAAATCACTACTAAGTGGGACAGCACACTGATAATGCATGCCACTCATTTGGTTAAAGACCAATTTATTTCATTCGATAGAGAAAATGACCATCTGGCATCGGGTGATGGGAAAGGCCAACTACCTTCGTTCATGTATAGCCCCTCAGTGGGAAATTGGGAAGAGTTGTAACTTTCATGAACCAAGAAAAAGAACCAAAGGAGATCAAATAAGTTACGATCGACGTAACTAATGAAATTTGCCTCAATGACCACTCTTCTCGCATGAAAATGGAGAGATGGAAGGTTCGAGGCAAAAGGAATTGGGATGGGGATGATTTAACTTCAATTGTGGGTTTCGACTCCTATACCTTGTAAAGAGGCAGAATACAAATTTGAAAATGAATGTTAGAGTAAAAGTAGAGTAGAACCGATAACAAAGAAAAGTTATAAGCCGATATCTTAAATTTAGGGCAAATCAAGCATGCCATTTCGTGTCCAAGAAAAAGCAAAAGGAAAAAAAAATACCTCCGAATTCAAGGGATGCTAGATGCTTGAGGGCGTGTTTGAAGTGACTATTGATTTTAATTTTTTTTGCTCTTTTTGATCTTGTTGCTCAACTGGTTATACTATAAGTCATGCGAAATGCCTAAATCCACCAATATGCGCTAATATTGACTCATAATTCTACTTTGCTATTGTTAAATTTTCACAAATAAACCATCGAGAAAAAGCCAAAAGTGGCCCATTTGGAAAAATAAGCTTCATGAGATAATACTTATGTTACTTCAATGTTAGGGGTGAACACGATTTTATGGTAGAACTTGGAACTAAAGAATAGGATTGGTAAGAATCTGTCTGATTTTAGGTTCCGAGACATACATAGTAGGTTCTAGGTTCCAAGTTCCAAAAATCGATGAACTTATTTGAATAGATATATTCTAGGTTATAAGTGCATGGAATCTAGAATAAGTTTTTATTTTTATTCTTTTGTCTATGTTTATGCATTATCCTGCAGTACTCCATAGCATTCAATAATAAGTTTATAATCTAGAACCACTAATTTGAGTTTCTATTTTGTGACAGAGACTTTTACATAGTCAATATTTCACATTATTTCAGTGTCTAAATATTAGCTGTGGTCAATGGATCATAAATAGCAAGTAGTGATTATTAAAAGTGATAATTCACTGCAATTGTTTAATTAGTAATGTAGGTGAAACCTGAGTAGAACTTGGAACCGATTTAATGTAAGTTTCTGATTCCAAGATATGTATAGTAGGCACAAGATTTCAAAATATAATAAATCTATTTTAGAGGGTAGGTTTCAAGAAGAATCTGTATGGAACTTGAAACTGCTCACCTTTTACCCAACATAACTTGGCCTAACCTATTCATTGAGCATTGTACTACTCTCTATGCACTCGTTAATCTTTTTCCTAACGATATCAAGCATTATGCCTGGATGCTTGTAATTAGTTACACATGCACAAAAATATGGAATACAGGGTATAGGGAGTGCACGATCTCAAGCCCACTCGACCTGATCATTCCATGAACAAATAATCTCTCCTTATTATAATTGTTGGATTTGGACAAAGACTTTCGAGCCCGCCGATTGATCTGGTCTAAATCGTCAGTCCAGCCCAAGCCCAAGCCCAGGCCATCTCATTTCGTCAGAAGCTATTTCCACGTCCGTCAATTAATCCGGTCCGGTCGGTTGGGCAATTGGGCCGGTTGGCTTGTAGCCCACTCCACCTCCTCTCCAAGCTCAAAGCGCAAATAAAAACACGCCCCGAAGCGACGAGTCGTTTCGAGCCTCTTGACCTTTTTAGCTTTCATTTCGAAGCCAGCCGGGGCCTGAAGTTTTCTTTCTGCGCACTCCAACAGCGTCCCTCGAGGAAGAAGGAAGAAGAAGAAGAACCCTCGAGCAGGAAGCCGTCGAATAGCCAGCAGCAGCAGCAGCAGCAGCGGCAGCGAAGATGAGTCGCGGCAGCGGAGGCGGATACGATCGCCACATCACGATCTTCTCCCCCGAGGGCCGTCTCTTCCAAGTAGGTCCGTTCCACTCTCGCCGCACTGATAGTCTCGCCCTAGATAGTAGATTGAACCAAATCGAATTCGAATTCGAATTCGAGGCGCTCCTCCCTCGGCCGCTTCGCGGATGACTGCCTTCGCGATTCCTAGCCATCGCCGCCTGGGCCGCTGGCCGAATTAGAATAAGATCTGCAAATTTCGGTCGTTGGTTTTTTTGATTGGAATCGGCTGGATTGAGTGTTTTCTGGTTGGATGTCTTGCAGAGTATGCTTTCAAGGCGGTTAAGGCTGCTGGAATCACCTCGATCGGTGTCCGAGGGAAGGACTCGATTTGTGTGGTCACTCAGAAGAAGGTCCCGGTGAGTGTCGTGTTTAGGATTTTTTTTTTTTTCCCGGCTTTTCTTGAAGCTTGAGTTGTTGGGTTTTTCTCTGACGTGGAGTTCTTCTTTTACAGGACAAGCTTCTGGATCAGACAAGTGTGACGCACCTTTTTCCCATCACGAAGTTCCTCGGCTTGCTAGCTACTGGAATGACAGGTTTGTTGCCCTTGTTTTTTTTCACTTGATTTCCTATGTGGTGAAAATTTGCTTGCCTGAGTGGTTGTACAAGCTTAATTAATGGCTTTCTGGGTTTTGGTACTCTGGCAAGCGAGCTGTGTAGTGTGTGGCATCTGGAGCTAAGACATGTACATTAGATCGTGTTGACAAAGATGCTTTTACAATTAGTTTCGATTGTATGTTGAAGTTGCATTCTTCTCAAGACAGACAAGAAGTCCATTGTGTAGAAGAAATTGTGTAGTTAGTTATATGACTAGCAGTGCTAAGATAGGAAAGGTTAGAGCTACTTAGAGATGAAGACACATTTAACTGAATGCAGACAATAAATCAATTTTTTGTTGTATCATCGATAACGTATACTCTACAATGTTGATGGGCTACTGGTGTCTTGCATGTTAATCACACTATTGGCATGGGATCAATTGCATTTTTGTCTTCTGAAATTTGCTTTGTAGCCTCTATAACGTTGGCAACGTTGTTTTACAGCTGATGCTAGGACCTTAGTTCAGCAAGCACGAAATGAGGCAGCTGAGTTCCGCTTCAGAAATGGATATGAGATGCCTGTGGATGTATTGGCGAAATGGTTAGTCACATGTTTAAATAAAATGAGAAACTGGTACTATATAGTCTGTCTGATCCCGCAAGATACTGGCATTGAGTGTTTGCTTCTTCCCATTGGTAGACTATGGATATGGTCAAACAAAAGAGAAGGGTTATATATTAAGACATACAAGCTCTCTATTCTCCCATTTGGCTTACTTTGTGTTCTTTTGATTATCAGGATAGCAGACAAGTCCCAGATTTATACTCAGCATGCTTATATGAGACCACTGGGAGTAGGTTGGTCTCTACTCATTCACCCAGTTATTTATATTCCTCTGCCGACTGATTCTGGCAGATGGTGCTCTTCACGTGCTTCAAAACGCCCCCTTTCTTTTTCTTTTCCAATGATCATTTTATTGTATCCCGTGTGATAATTTATTTTTTATGCATACTGATGCTACTCTTCTGTTGTGATTTTCTGTTGTTGTTGCTGGAAGTTGCAATGGTTTTGGGCATTGATGAAGAGTTTGGACCGAGATTATACAAATGTGACCCTGCTGGCCACTTCTTTGGACATAAGGTATATTATGTTTTTGCTGCATTTGTCCATCACTATTTCGTCTCATAGCCTCGCATCATGCACTAAAGGAAGTTCAACAGATGTATATTGATGTGGTTTTATGTAATATGGGCACTTTATGGTCTGCCATCCCAGAATATGCATCACCATTCTCAGTTGTCTGGTTTTCAGTGTCAATCTCTTTTCCACCCATCTCTTGGAATGTAGCTCATTTCCATGAGATTGTCTTAAAATTCTTCCAAATAGACAATATGTGTTGATCCATATCATCCATGTGCCTTGATGCTTATACTGGAGAACATTTTTTGTGCATGTACACCCCCTTAATTTTATTCTCTATTCCATGTCTCTGACTTGTGGTGCAGTGAAGTGAACTGCTCAGTGAATGTAGCCCTTCTTTGATATGTTATTCAGTGTAAATCACTCCTGCTTGGTTCTCTCTTAATTTGACCAAGTGGAGGAGATAATAGCTCTTCTTTTTATTTAGGGCTTGAGGACTGCATGTATTCTTCTTATCTGGTTGGTTTACTGCATAGCTATCAGTGGATGTGTAGGTTTCCTGATGACAAAGAGAATAGTCATATGTCTGCTGTTAATGGCAGAATTAAACAACAATTTGAATTATAAGTTTTTATTGACCATTATTATGTCATTGCCCATAATGATGCCTCATGTGAGGACAAATGATTAGTTCTTATTATAATGTCTCTGAACCAAATGATATTAAGAGCTTATCAGATTGTTTATTGTAATGTGTTTCAGGCTACGAGTGCTGGATCAAAAGAGCAAGAGGCAATTAATTTCTTGGAAAAGAAAATGAAGAATGATCCTGCATTTTCATATGATGAGACTGTGCAGGTAGATGTTTTTCTTGAAATTTGTAAGATTCAATTGGAGGATGCATTAGGTGCTTTTTGTGCCGATTTTGGTTTTCTTTCTCCCTCTTACAATTTTTTAAGAATAGGAGAGTGACTTTTTCCTTTCCCAGTCATAAAATTCTTTGTGAATATAGCAGATGGATGATTCATTGTTAAGCTTATTCAAATGTATGTGTCTTATAAATGTTCTTGTTGGAAGAGTCATACATTGAAATTATCGTTCCATCTATCTCATAGTTTGCTCATTTCTATAATTGAGGTCTGATGTTAGTTGTACCTTTTCTTTGTAGACTGCAATTTCAGCCTTGCAATCTGTTCTACAAGAGGATTTTAAGGCGAATGAGATTGAGGTACATCTCTGTTTGTTATGTGTGTTGGTAGATAGGGTTGTTTCCCTGCTGTTGCTTGAACATCTTTTGCTTGATGGATGGTTGGCGACAGATCGTAGTCATTCTCAAATTTTCATCATTTGCATACTTTGGATCAGTATAGTTCACTTCTGCTCCAATGGTACATGGGTTAGTGGCAAGCAGCTGCTAGACATGGAAAATAGGGCAAAAGATCACTTCCTAGTCTTCCTCTTAGACCTGCCTTTCACAGTGGCAGTTACATGCTCTTTGTATAAAATACATAATAAAGGTAATCTTCTTGTAAAGGCAGGCATGAAAATGGCAATGAGAACACACTGTCAAGTTGACATTATGAGTATAAGCCATGCTAGTAACACTGGACTTACACCTGGGCTGGTTTGATGCGGAAGAGCTTTGTCGAGAATTTTTTTAACAAAAGCTGTTGAAATGCATGCTTTTCCTGTGATGACATGAGACATCCAGTTTGTTTGCAAGATGAGTCCTCATATTGTGTTTGTGGAACATGTTATTCCATTGGAAATGACAATTATGATGCAGCTCTTTTATTATCGGATGATAAGTCCTTTAATGTTTATTTGTAGGTTGGAGTGGTGAGGAGTGATAACCCAGTCTTCAGGGTTTTGTCCACTGAGGAAATCGATGAGCACTTGACTGCAATTAGCGAGCGCGACTAAGTGTGGGATGAACCTGTTTGAGAAATACATGCCTGAGTATTTCATCTTTCCAAAGATCTTACGGAATCTATCTACAATTATCCAGGGGATGCCCTTTGTTAGTTTCCCATCTCTGTTATCGCAAAGTTTGTAACATTTGTTCATGAAATTCTAGTTTCAGTTGACAATTCTAAAGCGTGGTGGATGGTAAGGAAGCAGGAGTAAGAACTCTTCGATCTACTCGGTTTCCTTTTTATCTCTAAACGGCCAAGCTGTAGAGGTGATTGGTTTTCAGATCATTTACCTTATGTTACGTGATAGTTTTTACTATTTAGCTGGGTACACCTAAACATAAACGGTAGACAATTTAACCTTGTAGAACACAGAGCGTCATTCATACCGAAGATCTGCATAGATAGACGACCGGTGGTCGGTTCATCAGTGGGGTCATAAGGTGCTTTGAGTTTTATTTCCCAGACATCCTATTCATGTAAAATGTAACTTGGTTCTTTGACTTAGCATTAGTCAGTTTTTTTTCAAGTAGACCTTATCATTTAGAGAACATTAACAAGTGGTACTTTGTTGCGTTACGCAGATTAAAAAAGAAAAGAAAAAAAAGGCAAGTAGGGATATGTTCTTGCATGCATCGGTCTCCTGTTAGGTCAAAATATGTTATCCCGTAACGAGCGAACGCATTGGGCTACTTGGTCTAAAAATTGTTGATAATGTCTCGATGAATCCCATGTATATGAGGTTCCGAAAGAGGTGTGGTCCAAAAGTCTCTGCATTAGGTTCGACTGCAGGTTCAATTGCAGGTATGATGTCTAGCAAAAGTGCGAACATCTTAGGTGCCGAATCAAAAACAAAAAATTGCGTATCGAGGCACCAACGAACGAATTGGACCATCGTCGGATGAGACTTCATTTTTTGGAGGTCGCGAGATGTCAGAATTCCGTTCTTTTAACGCTGGACATTGCAGTCTTCTGCTCTCCAGGTAATGAGAAAAAAAGAGGAGGAGGAGAACGAATTCCTCAAAAATGCCGTGGCGTAAGACTTCTTCTAAATCTGGTGCGCAAAGTCGAAAGTCGGTTGCGACTTTTCGCATCACGCCGCCGACTCAACCCATCACATCCGATCTTTCGCTTTTCCCCCAACCCCACGTTTGTTATCTTTAGTTCTCCTGGAGCCACGTGGCCGGCACGCCCGGCAGATTGCTTCACGCCGCGTTTCCCCGCACCATCAAGTAACGGATCCCATCCCCGTCCCCACCGAGATAAAAACCTGCAATAAGCAAAGAAACAAAAATGGTAAAATAAAAAAGAGATATTGACATAATTAATTCTAAATCTTTTTTCAATATTTAATTTAATTCCTAAATTTTTAATTTGTTCAATAATTTATAAACTTTAATTTAATGTATGATATAGTTTTTGAATTTATAATTTATTTAATATAATCTCTAAACTTTTAATATATATTTAATACAGTTGAAATATAGGAATTATATTGAACATTTTTGTATACTTTAAAGACCGTATAATATATATAAAAATATATATTAAAAATTAAAAATTTTAAAAGAATTATATTAAATAATTAAAAATTTTAAAAGAATTATATTAAATAAATTAAAATATAGTGATTAAATTACACGTTGAATCAAAAAATTCATCAACTTATTTGCTTCAATTTCTCGGGGAAAAAGAAGAAGAGAGAGACGGGAAAACGGGCAAACAGAGAGAGAGAGGGAGAAGGAGGAGGGAGAGGGAGGAAGATGCTGGGAGCAAATTAGCATATCTCTCGTGGGATCCCTTCGTAGTGAGAAAGACAAAGCCTTTCTGCGGTTGTGGATTTTGCTGGTTGGAGTTCAGACCAAGTCATTCAGGTTCCCCCACACGATTGTCCTTCTTCTTCCTCCTCCTCCTCTTCCATTCTTTCCTTTTTCTTCCTCTGTTGGTTTTTGGATGATTAGGGTTTTACGCCATCTTCATCTTCATCTTCATCTTCATCATCATCATCATCATCATGATGTTCAGGTCTTCAATCCTTCTCTCCCCCCTTCCCCTTCCGTCCTTCCTCCGTTTCGTCGATCGTCAACGCTTGAGTCGGCGGCCGTTGCCGTTTTCGGAATCGAGTGTTGTCTTCTTTTTTTTCGGTTTTGGAATTTGAGCGGTTCGCTCGCTTTGCGTGATCGAGATATTCTTCCGTTACGCGCGATTGATTTCGGGAGAGTGATTTGCAGGCTCATGGCGACGGCCACCATGGCTACCGCGGCCGGCGCCGCTGCTCTATTGTACTACACTTTGAATCGCAAGATACTGACGGAGGCGTCGTCGGGGGATGACGACGACGACGGCGGTCATGTCGGGTCGGATCATCCTCCTCTGGGCATTGATCGGGTCTCGCACCGGCTCGTCCAGGCGCCAGGCACTTGGCTGGAGACCATCGCCACCTTGTCGGAGACTCTGAGGTTCACTTACTCGGAGACTCTCGGCAAGTGGCCTATCGGGGATTTGGCATTCGGGATCAGCTTCCTTCTCAAGAGGCAGGTAATAAAATTATTTCCTTTGCTTGTTTTCGAATCCGTGTTCGGCTTCATTTGATCTTTGTCGCTTATTTCTTTTCTGTTATTTACATGGAAGACTTCATTATGGTGTGCTGGCCAGTACAATATGCATCTTTATTTTACAGTGAAGTGAAGTGTTTCGTACATGTTTAACATATGTGACTACGGAACGATGTTAGATATGAAGCAGTCGAAAACCGAGTGTTTGAGTTTATTGACTTTGATCAATAGAGGAACGGGTAAGAATAAGCATGCAGTGAGGTTTAAAATCATGGACTGAGATTGCTTAATATTTTGTCTTCTGGGCCAATTTGGTAGACGTATTAGGATTTTTGTGGATGGTGAACTTATAGGCATCTGGAGGTTGATTGATTCACGCGATACTTCTGAAGTTTTTCTGGATGGAATGCTATCGAATCTCATTTTGACTGAGAAGGGGTTGTTAAGCTCAATCGATATAGGGTAGCTAGATGTTAACAAACAAGAATCATGTGCATAGTTTCGATGAAGCCTTCTGTTGCTTGCTGTTCCAATGGAGAATAAGGTTGAGGAAAATGTGATTTTGACAGAGGGCCAGCCAGGAAGACATCTATAAAGATGCGCTTTGGGTGCTTGTTGCGATTGAAGACTTTGTATTAGCATAGTGCTTCCTTTTGAAGTTTTTTAAAATTTCGGCATGATTTGAGCGAGGCATGAAAAACTTTATTTCCTTACTTTCATGCTTCTAATCATACAACCACGTTTTGCAGGGAAACTTACCAGTTGGCACCGTATTTGGTGGTAAAGATAGCTTACAGCTAAAAGGCCGTGAAATTGTTGTTGAGCTTAGATATCTCCTGAATTTGTTGACTCTCTGTTGGTATTTTTCCAAAAAGACTTTCCCTGTGTTTCTAAAGGAGACTGGGTACTCTGAAGAGCAAGTACTTCTTCAGGAACCAAAAGCAGGAGTAAGCTACTTTGCAACTTGGATAACTTTAGCATAGCTTGGCCTAATAGCGAAGACTGTACGGTATATGTTCTGGGGTTATGATTTTTCCATATTCATTTTGCAGATTTTGAAGCCAGCTTTTACCATTTTGGTTGATCACAACACAAGATGTTTTCTTTTAGTGATTCGTGGAACGCATAGCATTAAAGATACTCTGACCGCTGTTACTGGAGCTGTGGTACCATTTCATCACAGTGTTGTACACGAGGGGGGAGTTAGTAACTTAGTTCTGGGATATGCACATTGTGGAATGGTTGCAGCTGCTAGGTGGATTGCCAAGCTTGCAACTCCTTGTCTCCTCAAAGCACTTGGGGAGTACCCTGATTATAAGCTCAAGGTAAGTCTTGCTTGTATTGATCATTCCTTTCCTCATAGATCAAATGCAAGGTCTGTAGGGGAAAATGAGTGTTCAGAATTTAGAAGCAGCTCTTCTCATCGTTTATCCCTTAACTTTGTAATATATGTTCTTGTTGTGATTATGGTGATGGGTCGAATTAATTGCAGTAATTCTAACGAAAAAAAATTGTAGTAACTCCTTTTGTGAATTGGTAGATCATTGGGCATTCTTTGGGTGGAGGCACAGCGGCAATTTTAACTTATGTTTTGCGTGAGCAAAAGGAATTATCAACTGCTACGTGCTATACATTTGCTCCAGGTTGGTTCTTCTGATGTGGAAGCGTTACATTTTTTTTTCTATTCTACTTGGTACTAAATTTTGATGAAACAGCTTGTTTTGAGATATTCTTGTTCTTCAATAAATTATTTTTGTCCACTGCATTAACTGAATATAATATTGGCAGCTGCATGCATGACGTGGGAATTGGCAGAATCTGGCAATGACTTTGTCACCTCTATAATAAATGGAGCAGACTTAGTGCCTACATTTTCAGCAGCTTCAGTGGATGACTTGCGAGCAGAGGTAGTGTTTTATGTAACATGCAGTTTGTGAGAATAATATTTCTTCTCATCTTTGTTGCCCTTGATCGACTTGTTTGGTGCTATTTTCAATTGGCTGTTTTATGCCAGTGGTTATAATGATTTTTGGCATGCAAAGCTAGAAAGGAGTTACAGACCAAAAAGATTATAAAAAAAAAGCTAGAAAGGAGTTGATTTGTCCTTCATATTTCAATTGTTAATGCTTATCTTAACAATTGACTGAAGAAAGTTAAGAAGGCGTTATTTCACAATAGATGGGAACAGTGAAAATCAAGACTGTATTCTCATGCATTTGGTGATCTGCTAATGGTTGAATAAACTTCAGCATTGTTGGTTTGAGGAAGTTATTGACTAATCCCCCACGCAAACTATAGTTGTGTGTATCTTTGATGAGTTGTCGATTCACTTTGATTGAAAGCTAGGTTTTAGGTCTCTACTCTACATGAGTATTTAGCTTGATCCATGTGACCCTAGAGATAAACAGGCAGAACAGGGGAACACATTTTAAGCTTACCCTTTTATTATGGTGTATCCTACATGAAACTCATTTTTACTGGAACAATAGTTAAGAGTAATTAGTCTAAGAATATCTAGGAATGAGGAAGTTGTAAAGTTTTTATATTTCTGCTAGACCTGTATGATTAAGTTCATTCTCCCTGTGTTAGTTGTTTCGTGTGAGCTTTTTCTCTGTGGTATCGTGCTTGATCAGGTTATATTCTTGGTGTGATTAATCCAGTATATTCCTGGTGTGATTAATGCCTGCCAAACACTGGAGGACCTTCTGTTCGATTCTTTCTCATTGTCTTGAACCAAAATCCAGTTTATAATATTTGCACAATAAGGACCTTATGTTTGATACTCTCTCATCGTCTTGGACCAAAATCTGATTTCTGATATTTCAAAGTCCACTTTGATCTCTTTAAGGTTACTGCATCTGCTTGGCTGAATGATCTGAGGAATCAAATCGAGCGCACTCGCATTCTTAGCACTGTTTATCGATCTGCGTCGGCTCTGGGATCCCGTCTTCCATCGATGGCCAGTGCAAAAGCAAAAGTTGCTGGAGCTGGAGCTATTTTGCGTCCAGTTTCAAGTGGCACTCAGGTAATACTCTCTTGGTATCAATTTGTTTGTTTCAACATGGATCTGTTGATGGGTGAAATCATGAGTGTTTTGTTTGCATGTTCTGCAACGTGCATCAAGTGATTTCTGCTGTGGTTTTCCATGTCAAAGGTGGTTATGAAGCGAGCACAGAGCATGGCCCAGGCTGCATGGACACGTCCTAGCCTTCGTTTATCGTCATGGTCATGCATGGGCCCCCGTCATCGAGCCACTACCTCTCGTTCAAGTTTCAAGGAGGAAAGTAACCTAGAATGTTCAAGCTCTGAGACAGCAAATGGTGAGGCTCTTCTTTCTTACCAGCGCAAAGCCACAGGGATGGGAACTGTCGAATTTCCTGTATCTTCTGCTGAAGGGGTTGAATGGACATCCGAAATTGAATGTTCGTGTTCTGAAGAAGTTAATGGACTTGCCGATGGTGATGCTGATGGGGATGGTGGTGAGGACCTCAACGGTGACAAGAGGCATGAGGACCATTTGACTGAAGTTGAGTTGTGGCAGCAACTAGAGCATGATCTATACAGTAGGAGGGATGGCGAGGAGACAGATGTGGAGAAGGAAATTAGAGAAGAAGAAGCAGCTGCAATGGCCGAGGTAGGTAAAGCACAGCCAGAGAGCTCTGCCACTGAAATGAAGGAAGCACACAGGTTTTTCCCTCCAGGGAAGATCATGCATCTAATAACCCTTCACTCTGATGAAGCTATAAGCGACGCCCCTGACACGAGTGAATCAGACACTAGTTTGGAAAGCAAAGTCGGGATTTTCCTAACTCCGCGTTCATTATACAGTAAAATCAGGTTGTCTCAAACTATGATTGCTGACCACTTCATGCCAGTGTACAGAAGACAGATTGAAAAGATCATAGAAGAACTTGAGAAGGAAGGAGTAGGTGATAAAGGTGATTATAGCTTCACTGAGAACACAAGAGAGGTTGTATTATAGGGAATGAAAAAGTATCCATTACTTCAGATGACCCTTACGCCACAACCTCAAGATTTTTGCAAATTTCACCCTTACTTTCTACATGGAGGGAAAAGTAGCTGTAGCCTACTGACAGTGTTTTTAGTAGATGTGCTTTAGCTCTTCTCGGCAACAAAGGTGCCAGAAGGTTAAACAGGTATGACCTCAGTACAGTTTACGCTAACCCATTGTAAAGTTTTTGGATTTAAATTAGATCTCTTTGTTTTTCGTTTTCTTCTCGGTCTGCTTGGTCACTTAAATAACATCTCCCGAATGCGATTATATTGGTTTTCGTTTGTACCATCCCTTTTTGCAGAAATCGCGAGATGTATTTTAAATTTGTTTCTGAAGTCCAATTGGTTACTGGTTGATTTGTTGGGAGTCTTTAGCATTTCAATCCCTAGAATTGTACGGAGGTTGAGCGTACATTGACTCACACAATCTCCTCTTAGGCTTGTAAGTGTGCCACGTCACTCGCGATTGAGAGAAATGGATGGTAATTACTGTGATGAATTCCATAATTCAACCCTATTTGAAGGGAAGTGATTTTCGTGGTCTTGATGGGTATATGATAATTTTAATGAATGGATAGTCACCTGATCAATGTGCAGGTATTGTAGAAGCATATCTAGACGCATATCATAACTATACAGCTTGGGCAAGACCGTTAAATTAGGACCTAGCATTTATTGTGTCGGGGTAGTGTTGCACTCGGACGTCAACTTGGTCTGTTGCATTTCATCTGAATGAAGTTTGCAACTTGTGTAGACTAAATATCTCTATTTGGATGCTGGATCGTTCTTGGAACTTTTCAAGACATAAATACATGCAGCTACTCCATTGACCAAATTGATTGTGTGATCATACTTCTTGATTAGGTAGACACTTGTTGGGGATCACGACCAAGTCGACATGATGCATCTCTGAGGCGCGCAATAACTAACCTAAGCCAAACTGACCAAATGTTGAGGGAAGCTATTTTTGATGAACGCTGATAAATTTCAAAATCCTTGCGGCTCGTTATATCTATTTTAATCTGGATTATTATGTGTTACCTGCGGCAAATTGTTGGAGTCAATGCCATTGATGAAAACGCCGAAACGTGATTTCTGGGAGTACGTACAGGTTGCACGAAATCTCCTTATGAAGGAAATAGCTTTGTTGGAAAGGAATTAGAAACAGGGGAAGAGAGGGATGCAGGTATGAATGTGGAAATGGTGTTTGATTGACGTTGTGGCTAACTTAGCTGGCTAGGGCGTAACGATAAGATTAACATTAAGATGCATAGTTTTCCCACGAGCTCTATTCCTTTCAATTACGACACGACACCACGAGAGATAGGAGACGGTACCGACTCAAAACACAAATTTCCACACTGAATTTAATGAGGTGTTGGGGGGGTTCGATTTGACTTCAAAGGCTGAATGTGAAAGGAAACTGACAATTGAATTGGGAAAGCAAGATATTATGTTTCCGTGGACGGACTTCAATCTTGGGAAGTTGGCTTTATATTATAATATTACTTCATTCTTTTCTTGTATGTATGGTCTTAATGATGGATGGGATGATGCCTGATGAATGTGGATGGTTTTACTTAATTGGCCTGCTATCGAGTAAAGGTAGACGACCCTGTATATGCACGTTCTAAATACAGAGAGAGGATTGCATGGGCCAGATGCAAAGAACCCCAACTTTGATTGAACTAACCACGAATAATCTTGTGCGTATTTTGCTTCCCTAAGCGTTTGTTTTTATGAAGATAAAAATAACGCGGTGGTAAGGTCACATCACATGAATGCTCGAGGCTCATCTTCAATGAGTAGATTCAGATCCTCTCAATATCAAATCGGGGAGATAAAGATCATGTCAATCATGTGGAAAATAGATTATTGACTAGGGAGATCCATTTCTTTAATTAATCTAAGCCATGGTCTGGATGGGGATTGATAAGAGTTTTATTATTTTCAGTGGAATCCAAGGGTCCCGATCCTATAAGAAAATCCTGGTATGGAGGCCAAGAAGAGATGTGTTTTGCCTGTGTATCCTAGACTCCTATTAAAGTTGACTTTTCCATCCTTCCTTCCTTTCTTATTTTAGGTAGAATCCCATTAGTAACGTACTGGTTAAAGAGAACCAAATCGTCTGGCAATGTTCTAGGCATACCTAAAGCCAATTAACAAAGTTTTGTTTTCGATGTCCAAAAGCGGGTCATGAAATCCGGCGACTCCGATGTGATGCTTACTAATTCGAAAGAGTTCTCAAAACTCGAATTGCTTTCGAGGAAAAAAGATCTCTCACCACATCCACATATCATTTTGAAAAAAAGGATTGCCATGTCCCTTTGTGGTTGTGGCTGTAACCAAATCCCCGCGAAAAGAAGCTTCACGATCACACTAAAAAAAACACGGATTGCCAAGTGTCATTCTGATCTGTCAATCCACTCTTGCTACACGCCATTTCTCCCTTCCCCTTTCCTTTCCTTGTCAGCCCAAAACAATTTTTATTAACATCTGGCAGGCTCTTAGCCAGGGAAAGGGAACAGAAAGCGAGCGCGCACCGCTCGAATAATCATTTGATTGGCCTCGGCCTCTTGTTTATTGCTCCCTCTTGTTAGGATAAAGCATAAAATGGTGACTAACACGTAATTTGGAGTCACCTTCCAATTCCCACATCAGGTCCCGAAGGTGATAGCCCCGTTGGCAACGATTCAACATGTGGTGCAAATTCTCTTTTGATTAGCTTGGTTGTTATGGCAAGCAACCTTCGCAATTTCTGACCCCCCCACAAGAAGGAATTACTTGGTTGACCTCCAATGATTAATTTAAACAAAAGAGAGATTGCGTGACTCGCAAGCAGTAGCACTTCTAATTTCGCAAGCAAATGGGGACAAAAATGACATTCATTTCCACCAACAAAAAGAAGATAAAATCTTTGCAAAAGCATGAACGCTATATATTAAAATGTGGGTTTGACTCGCTTTTGCATTGTGTAATTGATTTGTGTGGGGGCAAACATTGTTTTGGTGTAGATTGATTGTTTGGAGTAATTGTATATTAAACCATATCTTTATCTAATGACTTAAACTTTTAAAATTAGGGATAGTCTTATAAAATTTCACATAACATTAAAGCAGAAGATTTTGAGTTCAAATCTTTCTAGATCATTATTTGCATTTTCAATAAAGGATGTCTTTGTCTTTTTTTTTTTTTTTGGGTAAGGATTCTCAATAAAGTATGTCCATGTTTAGTGTTAGGGAAAAAAAGAAGAAGACCAAATTAGTGTTTGAATATTTAAAATAATAAATTATACGTTCATCTAACACCTTAAACTTTTAAAATAGTTGATAATGATGTCGCATAATCTCACATTGACCATGTGAAAACAAGTGTGTGCGTCAACCATTACGGCGATTCTTCCACGTGCGACGGGCTGAATGGCAGCATCCAGATCAGGGTTAAGCTGCGAGACATCTGTGATGTGAATTCTCTTTCGTCTCTGTCGATTCCGGGCTTTCTCGTTTCACGATGTATAATTTAAGGCGATCGAAGAGTCGGACAGGATGGCATGTGGGAATCAGGCATGCAGCGGGCTTTCAATGTGTGCAGTGTACAGAGCTCAAAGCTACCTGAGAAGGCAGTTTTCTCATTTGCAGCATTGAATACCACCCGTACATGGATCTGCCTTTTAATGTTAATAAATCCAAGAAGAACACGCCAAAATGTGCTCGAACTTTCGGACTCTGCATGTTTCACATGCACCGCAAGTTCCATGTGAAACTGGCGGATGTCTTCACACCTAAATCTACCCCTTTAGAGTGGAGGAAACCAATTTTCAGATTACGAGTGACACGTGAAATTTAACTAATGAGATATACAGACACGCAAAAAGAGTTAGAACTTGACTCTGATATTAAAGTTATTAGGTGGAGTGAGACGATATGTGTATAAAAAAGCATACAAATTTCACTGTAAAACGATGTATGATGTTTTGATGGGCTTAATCGGGAATAAAATAAGGTAAATTAGAATGAAATGAACGAGAAATGAGTGAATTAAGGGTGGGGTTGGGATTTGATTGGTGGTGTGGCCGCTGGCGTATGGCATTGTGCAAGTGCCTTTCGCAATAATGTTCCACGACTTTGCTTTTCTTTTCATGAGACTGGAGCAGTGTTTTGTCCATTCACATTAATTAAACCAAATTATTTGATTGCGACTGGTCGAGGCTTCAGTTCTCTCTCTCCACCATTCGGATCGTTGGAATCTCCATCACTCCAAGGGGGCATGCATATCTACCTTCTTCCTGCGTAGCTATAATGTTATGTTTGTTCGATATCATTACATCGACCGAGTAATTTCGATTGTTGGTTTACAATTATAGAAAATGCTCATTTGTTCGACACGTGATGCGGACACATCGTCAGGTGATTTGCGCCTTTGCAAAATCGTCTGATCGAAGGTTTTCGAGGAGCATGCCGATGTTACGAAAGGGGCAAAAAAATGATGGGTGTGGTTGTGTGATTTCTTGAGAGCGGCGATGGAATTTTGGCTTGCGTGGGATGCACATATCACTTGCCAAGTATTGTGACCCCCAAATTGATAACCCCACCACTAGCCACTACACCTTGCCCTCATCACCGGCACCATCATGGGGTCCCCTTTTATTTTTATTTTAGAATTTTTAGCATGACCATAGTTCAATCATTCAGCTTAATTAACTCCTTTTTATGCATTTGGACAAGAAAAAAGTAAGATATTTTCATTTTTTTAATGATCTTGTGGCGATGTGCTCTTCTTGAGAAGATCATTCCGGTTATATAGCTTGCAAAGGGATTTCATGCAAAAAACAAAAAGAAAAAAATACCCATGTGAGTAAGGTGATCAGTTAACAAATTTAATCTCAAACAACGAGTTATTTTCATATAAGATATATCCATCGTCAAGTCATTATTTATATGGGTTTGTGTTCACGCACTCTTCATATTTCAACAAACATAATAAATTTCGAGAAGGCGGATAAAAAATCTTTACTTCATAAAATAAACTTGTACCCAAATTCTTTTGTGAAATATAACATGACTAATTTATTGATTTTTAAAAAAAAATAATAATATATACAAACGGCAATTCAAAACCTTCATAAAATATTTCGTCATGCTATTTTCAGTAGAAACTCTAAAGATTCTAAATTCAGGTTTGTCTCTCGCATCATACAATGAATTAAATCATGCTCTCTCTTTCTTAGCTAATTTTTGTTGTTTTTTTTCGTTTGGGGACACTACTCTTCTGTTTGTTTAGCTACTGATTTTCAGTTTTCCCCATATAATTAGGAATTTCTTCTTCATTTTTTTCTATGTCACAAGTGCTTGCCTTGCCGTGCTGCTTAGCTGGCAGCCGATCAATCGGACGGCCAGGATCCGCGCTGACAGCGAAACCCCCTCGTACGTGGATTCACACCTTATTCCTGACTCCCCTCCTCCTCCTTCCCCGACCTCCTCTTTAAGAAATGCACTAATCATTGAGCCTCCCTCTACTCTTTCTCTCCTCCCTCTTCTCTTCTCTTCTCTTCTCTTCTGCACTCCTCCTGTTCATAAATTCTTCATCTTTGCTCGCTGCGTTTGAGGGAATTGTGTGGACTGAGCACCCGAAAGTTCTCTCCTTTCTCTCTCTCGCCGACTGCTCCTTCGATCAGGGATTCTGGGAAGCTTCCGGTTTTTTTTTTCTCTTCTTTCTTTTTTGAGATGGTTGTGACGTGCCGCGAGGCTTTCGTCGCCGAAGAAGAGACGATCGAAGAAGGCGAGTGGGAGAAGGAGAGGTGACGCAAGGTGAGGGGGTGTTTCGGTTCGCTGAAGCGGCGGGCGGAGCAGTTGGGGAATTGAGCAGAGGAGGAAGCGGACGCCCGGCGGCCCCCGGCGGCGGCGGCTTGGGGTCTCTCTTGCGAATTTAGCTTCTGCTGGTAATTTCCGATCGCGAGCTCGATTTGGGTCCGATTCTAGTAGGTTTTGCTGATTATGGGATGAGGGTAGTTGGGGGAATTGGAGATTGAGCTTTTTTCTTCTTCTTTTTTTTTTTTTCACTTCGATCGTGAACATGGAACCGTGGAGTAGGTGGTTTCTTTTGCGTAAAGACGTTTCTGAACTTCTTCGTGAAGTTTCTAATTTTCGGTTTTTTTGGTTTCTTCTGCTAATCTCAGTGAAAAGTTTGGTTTTTTTTCTTCCCCATGTTAGCTACTGGCCAAATCTTTGAGATTGATTTCGGATATGTTAGAATCCATTCCGTGTTGTGCTTTCGAAAATTGCGGTGTGATTCGGTTTCCATTGCTGCTTGCAGTTTAAGCTACAGATGTGATCAATTTGGACATGAAAAAGAAAACATTTTGGGTACTTAAATGGGACCAATCACCTGTCCTGAGGCTCCATCTTTGATGCAGCTGAATAATAGGCTCAGAATCAACAGAAGTGACTAATATTGATTCGATTTCGTGGTGTTGTGTTTCTTAACTGATTTTCACATTGATCGCAGGGTTGTTAACCATGTCTGCAACCGTGGTCAGTGACCCTTTGGTGATCTCGACGCCGGAGACTCAACCACCTGCCATACTCGTTGGCACGGCTCAAATTGAGGTGGAATTCGTGATATGCGAGTGCTGTGGGTTGACGGAAGAATGCACGCCCGCGTATATCGAACGCATCAGAGAACGGTATCATGGTAAATGGATATGCGGGCTATGCGCGGAAGCCATAAAGGATGAGATTGTAAGAACCGAGAGGCTCGTGAGCACTGAAGAGGCCATGACCAGGCATATGAACTTCTGCAAGAAGTTCAAGTCCTCAGAGCCGCCTCCAGATCCTACAGTGCACTTGATCTCCGCCATGAGACAACTTCTGAGGCGGAGTTTGGAATCGAGATCCACCCCAAGCAGCCCGATGAGGAAAGAGACGCGAATGCCTGGTTCCGCATTGACTCGCTCGGAAAGCTGCTTTTCGACTCTAACTGGCTGATTGGGACATGCAGAATGGAAATGGAACAGAGGTGGAAGTGGTGCATTAAGGGTCACATCTAGTACAAAATAATGGAAAAAAGAAAGGAATCGAGGATAGACTCTTGTTACAAACGTTGCTATCATGAAATACACAAGTTCTCTGTGAATGGATATCTAATCTCTCTTTAAAAGATTTTGGCATCTCTCGGTTTCATTAATCATGTCACTTGATTTTTTTTTTTAGATAACTTGATATCGGATCCCTCTTATGCTTATTAGGTCAGATTAAATGAAATATTAGGAATTGGAATGATAAGGTGCTTGATACCGTGATTTCAAGGAAAGGACTTATCGTTGCTTCACTTTTTGGGAGAATCTTTTTGCAAGTAGCCACACGGGGACATCTTTAACAAAATTCTTTGTCATCGGGAAAACTTTTTCCAATTTTCTATGTGAAGTTCCCCAGTCCTGAAGTCACAACCGAAATCTAGTCCAGAATATCGGAATATATCAAGAGCTTAATAAAGGAAAAAGCGAAAGCTCGAATACTGAACTCTGTAAAATCTCCCAGAACCTGAAAATGAAACGCTGTATCCCCTGCCAGAATTTGGTAGGGGATGCTTGCTCTTGTGACTGATTGATCAACCTAACATGCCTTTTGATTCCATCTTGAATTTGAGTTTCAAAGATGGCTTTACGGACATTGATTTTTGAGTGATGGAAAGGAGAAGCCTACTTTTGGTTCTGATAGGAAGTGCTATTCTTCATGCACCGTCGCTGAAGTTTCACTGGAGGACAATATAAAATGGAGATTCTCCAAGTATGGCTCGAGAATATCACGGGTCTCGAAAGGAAAGGCCAGGAGAATTTTTTTTCTTGTCAAATAATGCATAGGAGAAAGACCTACTTTGGTTGTCCAGTTGTGTACCGACTCTTCAGGCTGCGGGTGAGATGCTCTGGTTGAGCCACTTTTCTAGTTAATGATTGGAAAGAAGCTAAAAAAAGGATTGTGTGTGCATAATACATCATACTGAGACAAAACAAAACAGTGCGATGCCTCGTGAGTCATTGTTTAGCGCGATTTATTGATTCGTTAGTAGGCTTTCGGTTGTTTTGTTTAAGTCAATCAGCAATTGGAGAATCTAGGTAGGATGATGACTCTGGCCTTAAGAAATGGCGGTGCATGTGATTGGCTGAGAACCTCGACGTCATCGACACACTTTATGCGGTTCAATCACTGGATACTTTCAGGCGTGACGAATCCTTAAAGCCATAGCGTTTCCCATTACTTTTACTAGCGAATACTCAAGAATTACTACAAATGTTGGGAAAATTACGGTCACGGAAATCTTCCAGTAACCGAAAAAAGGAAAAAGTTGAGTTTTTCTCTTTTTCCTCCGATGGATTCATTGAAGCAGTGATGTGAGGCGGTGAGCAATAATGTGGGTGTGGTGAGCGGCAGAAGCGGCAGCATGAGAATTTGGACAATCTGATCACTGGTCTGAGTTCAGGATGGACTGAGGAGAGCAGAGATGGCAAGAAAGTGGATTGCAAGATAAGACTGAGTTGGAGGTAGCAGACACAAAATTCATCTGTTGTGTGGCTTCTCTTGCAGTGCCAGATATGTGTCTAGCATGAGCTTCCTATGCATGAATTTGGCAGGGGACAGCATATGGCCCATTTCTTTTGCTTGATCAGGAACACTCCATCTCCCTCAACACCTACAAACGGATTCGTGTACATAAATGCACGTGCCTTGTCTTTCTCCCTTCCTTGAGATGGGAGGTGCCAAGTGCTCCTCCATTTTGTCGTCAGCAACTGAGACTACAGACTCAGTTTGAAACCAGTTGTTTGTGAAGTGTCAGTATTAGTGGTGTTCCAGAAGGGAATGGAGATATGCATGATGCATCCACGTCACTGAGTCGTGCTGGAGGTCGAAAAGAATTGTCTCAGCTCTCAAGATATCTATGGTCATCTCCATTGAGTTAAAACCCGGCTGAGATTTTCTCATTGCTAACATAGAAAGGCGCACACATTCGCATGATAAACCGGAGCAACATTAAATCGAAATGATTTCGAAAAAAATGAAGATCCGAAAATGGCGAAAACCGCCAACAATTTTTCTATTTAATGGAGGATTTTAAAATCTGTTCTAACAATGACCTTTTCTCCCTTTGTTTTTTTCCATCGTTTTTGCTGATAATTTTGATGGACTTGTTTGTGAAAAATCATCGAAGATTGCGTCTTTGAAATCGGTGATTGGTTGCCTCAGAAAGAGTGCATCTAATATGAACCAACCACAACGTGCATGATGCATCTACACTCTTCCTAAGAGAAGCAGCTCTCACCTAATCCAATAATTTCTTAATACACGTCATTAACGCTTCTCGCCAACAAAACCCTTTTTAATATGCCGGGGGCTTATGACCACAGGATCACTTGCTGTTGTCGTCTTTCGGATTGTAATCTTCCTGTGATCCGAGCATTTCGATAGGAAATGCTGGAAAAAGATTGTCATGATTAAGGCCAAGTTGGTGGAGCAATTATTGGAGGAAGCTTCTGCGAGTTATACGAATATGCCTATCTTGTCATGACAAATTGCTTTTCTTTGCCACTTTCCTTGCCGGCGAGGCCAATTTGGCTTATCCGGACTGAATGATATCATTAGCTAATCAAGTACGTATAATTTTTTTCTTATTGAATAGTAGCCACGTAGTTGTTGGCTACCGGAACACGAGTATTATCCGGATTGAGTTGACTAATTGAACCTTTCACTTGTCGTTTGTCCATACCCTTTTGGTGGGGGAATTCTACAATTAGAAATCTCCCCCGAACGAGCCAAAAGGACTCCTCTCACGTGCTAAGAATGACTTTTCGAAGTGACAATTTATGTGGAAAAACAAAGTGCTGAGTCTGCACCATGCAATATTCAAAAAAAAATTTCTGTCGTTTCTGATCGGAAGCCACTAGAACAACTTCTTTCTGTTTTTAATGTCTAGGGTTGGAACTTAGACAATTATAGGGTAGATGCGAACTCTCGCAAGCGTAAATTTGAGCTATCCTCGTGTGGACATTAGCTCTTCCTTTTCCTTTCGAATTAGTTATGACAAGATGTTTGAGATTTTCAGATGAACTCTTTTTTAAGACGACCGATTCAGTCATCACGAACAATGAAAAACAAATAAGTTTGCACATTGCACTCCAAGCATAGAGTTTTGAGTTTGCGAGTCTCAAGAGGGGAGTGAGAGAGCGACCCCTTTCGTAGGACACCAAACCAATGAGGACTCAAATGGAGGATTTCTTTATTGAATGGATACTGGTATAAACCATTTATTTGTTTCGACAAGAGTTATTGTCTTCTTCCAGTTAGGCAAACAGCTCGCTGTAACTGGAAAACCCATTCGCAGGAGTGATCTTGGCGACAGCCCAAACCACCAAAGCAAGTGATTGGTTCTGCAGCTCGGGAGAGGCCCATCCTGCATGTTAAAAGTAGCACAGCAGTGAATAGGCCGATAAAATCAAATAGGAGTCCACTACAGTGAAAGAGGTGCATAAACCTCACGTGCTTACCAGTTGGGTGAATCGACTTAGCCAAAATTAATCCCTTGTGCCAACGGCAATTCACTCCCATAGTTGATAGTGCTGTACAGAAAATTAACACAGGTCAGACTGAATCGCGAAGTATGGGCACTTCTTAGGATTGATAAAAAAGAAACTGACAACATTGTGTCATATGGAGAATCAGAAGTTACCAAGTTGATCGTCGCATGTATTGCTTCCATGAGTCACTCCCAGCTTCACGACCGCCACCTGTTGCCTTCTCGCCACCAAAAGCGCCACCAATCTCAGCTCCATTTGTTGGGATATTGACATTTACAATGCCACAGTCACTTCCTTGGGGTCTGCAATGCACATAACGGACAGATAATAAAACTGAAGGGCAGGTGAAGAATGATTGCCAAAATCTTTGACAGGAATGTTAGACGGAACAAAGAACCTAGATGTCTTCACAAAAACTAGTAGGTGCTCTGTAGATTTTTCTTTTATAATCAATATCTTCAAAAGGAAACTGCAAGAAATAGAACAAAGGCATCTCTTCAAAATTAACATCTGTGGGGTTCAAATACATACCCAATCCATTTGAAGATGACATCAGGTCTGCGGGAAAAAATGGAACTGCTTAATCCTTGGGGTACAGAGTTGTTTATCTCGATTGCTTCCTTGAAAGTCTGCATGACAGAGACATGTGCTTGAGTTTAATCACAACCAGATTGCAAATGGACAATGTCTAGATAATTCAACATAAAATTATTTTCTACCCTGAAAGATATACCTGAAATTTCATGACATATAAGACAGGAGCAAACAGCTCTTCTTTAACAACAGCAGCATTTGGGGAAATTTCGACTATTGTGGGCTGCACAAAGTTGCCTTCGGACTCTATAACTGAGCCACCTGTAAGGATCTTCCCTCCCTGCAAATAGCCAACCGCGTAGAGCTTCAGCATCAGGCAGCAAATAAAGAGCTACACCATTGCTTCTAAGTAGCAATTGGACAAAGGTTTAAACTGCAGGTGTTGTGAAAATAGTTGTAGAGGAAGATATCCATGCAGATATTGAGATAGTTGCTGAAAGTGGGTAAGGGGGTCAAAAGATAATATGTACCTGAGACTTAATGATCTCTATTCCCTTCTCAAAATTCTCCCTTGAGGCAGCAGTGTGTAACGGTCCAAGCAAGGTACCTTTCTCTAAAGGATCCCCTATTTTAACTTGCTTATATACATCAACAAGTTGATCTAGTACTTTCTTGTATATGCTCTCATGGAGGAGCTTCAATGCAAGCAAGCATACATAGTATTAGTCTTAAATTTATTCGAGGGTGTCTACAGCAAAATATTCGCAAGAATCAAAAAGTCTCTCAAATACCAGTCTACGGCATGTTGTGCAGCGCTGCCCAGCTGTGCCAACAGCAGCGAAAACAACAGAGCGAACAGCTAACTGGATGTCTGCGTCATCCATAACAATTATAGCATTGTTTCCACTTAATTCTAGCAAACATTTACCATATCTTGCATTCACTGTCTGCTGAACCATCAAACCAACCTGTGGATGATCATGAAAAAACCAGTTAAAAATTTCTAAAGAACGATCTCAGGTATCACCCAAGAAAAATGAGCAGAATAAATGTGATCATATCATGTTAGGAGCTGAGAATATCAACCCGCACAGTAACCTAGAGAGAGGGATGAATTGTTTTGTTTAACTTTGCACCTCTACTAGAAGAGAATAAAAAATAATGATTCAAATATGCTAGTGGACCCAGGTTCTGATAGGTACCTTGCAAATAAGTGAGCAAGAAGAGAATACAGTAAGAATACAGTGGTACCTTGGAACTTCCAGTGAAGGAAACCAGAGGGATTCGTTTATCCTTAGCTATTGCTTGACCAATTTCAGCCCCCCACAAAGTGAGGTAAAAATAGAACCAGGTAAGTTGTTCTTCTCCAAAACACCAGAAACTAGCTTCGTCATTGCAATAGTCACTAAAGGAGTCGTTGGTGCACCTTTCCTATAATGACATTGAATAGGCAATTTTCATAAACTGGTGACCAGCATAAAAATAAAAAAATTATCCAACTTGGGAGATGTTCAACTAATAAAGCAAATAGTAGAATTAGTGCTTTTCTTTCTGTAGGTTTTCTTTTCTTTCTTTTTTTTTTGCCCCTTGGGTTTTTTGAGGGATCATCAAAGCAACATTTCATTGAAGATACATAAAGATAAGGACACATGAAGATGGTGATTGTTGTCCAAAAAGTAGGAGAGAGCAATGGCTGCTGTTGCTTCCCTATCAATTCATGTCAAATTCATGTCTTGAAGCCCCAGATTCGTCACAAACTGCAGCTCCTCCTTGAAAACGTCCAGTTATCCAAAATATATATATTTAACCAAGATAAACTATGGGCACAGTTAATTGGCAAATACCAGGGGGCAGAGAAAAGATCAGGCTGGATATTGTAAAAAATCTGAACAAGAGGAAACTATTGAGAATATCTGGCTGTTGAAGAACATGTGCACCAAGGAGCAGAAATTGGGCAGAGTGTTCACGCAACGAGTCAATAACAGCAATAACTGATAATTCCAAGCGAATCACATGGCAATTTCAGTTCAAGTACACATCCTAAAGTCCACACTTGCAGTCTAGAATACCCATGGAGTAGCAGTAGAAATTGAAGCCCCGGTTCTAGAACTGATAAAAAGTAAAAGATAAAAGAAATTGGAGCTCTTACCAAACAACACAATTGCCACAGACAAGTGCAATGCAAGCATTCCATCCTACAGAAAACATAAAAAGGAAAAATGGATGAAAAAGGAGAAATTGGAAATGTTCAGCACAAATTCTATAAAAGTAATATTATAAAAGCAAGAGCTGCATAAAAGTTAGTTAAAAGCAAATGCCTGGATCACAACAGCAAAATAAGTCTTAAGGTATGTATGAAATGAAATCAGTGGAATTTGATACATCCCAAGCTTAGTCTTTGATAGCAATAACAAAGTATATATACCTTCCACAGGTCCACCTTTCCTATAGCCACAAAATGATTAGCCATGCAACAATCCAGAATGTTGGCATTGTCCAAGCAAGGTATATTTCAGTTTTAGTTCTTCATGGGTTAGTTAACCATTAATCTAACCCATCACCAAAAGTCAGCCTAAATACTTTAGAGGGTGCACCTAATAGATATGAGACTATGCCTGCGAAAATTATTGAAAAATTTAGTAGTTAAAACCATAAAACTTCCACATTTCAACATCAAGTACATTAAGGCTGACTTTAAAAAACCTTATTTTTCTCTTTAGTGCACCAGTTGACCGCTGACATTACACCTAAATGATCTAACCTCAGCAGTATCAAACGCCTCGCCAAGAACTATGTCCAGGACAAACCCAACTAAATAGAATACAAAATATTTTAAGACTGAAATTGCAGGATGGATCCTGGTTGTACTCTTTTTCTGATTTCCGTCTATTAAAATTTGGAAGCATGCAGAATACAAACACCAATTTAGAAAACCAGACACACTGCTCACCAAGCACTGCACATGGGAAGTTGAAAGCTGTAATTACTCCCACAACCCCAAGAGGATTCCACATCTGTCCAAATATTTCACATATGGCAAAGTTATTACTGAAGCATCCTGAAGCACTACACCAACTTCCAAGGTAAGATCATGAAGCTTACCTCCAACATCATGTGATTAGGACCTGCAAATAATGCGCGCAGAGTTATTTTGCAGTACAATGTTATCGTAACCTAGAGAAGCTCTTCTAAGCTGTTGAAGAAAAAAATAATCGAGTTCAATTTACAAAGGAAAAAAATGAATGATGGTTTCCTGGACTTCATTAACTAAGATCATAACTAGCATCAGTTTGCAGATAGCGATATTAAACTTTGAGCTCACGTTCTGAGGGGACGACTGATCCATTCAGTTGCCGACTTAACCCCACAGCAAAATCGCACATATCAATAATTTCCTGTAGAAAGTATGATGCTTAGGGGATCAGAAACCAAAAAATGTAGATCCAAGTAACTCAATATAAATTAGTCCACATGGCATCGGATAGTCAAAACATGTCATATGTGGAGCCATATAGCTAAATTCTATGGGGGTCCACAGAATGTTAGATATGCACTGGAAATCAAGAGACAGATAGCGAGGCAAGAGCAGCATTGAGACTGAAACGAAGATGTCAACCCTGGTAATTTCATAGATTATGAGCCACTAACTTTAGGGGGCAACACATCCATTTGCGTCTTATATATACCTGGGTAATAAAAAAACCTATTGTATATGATGGAACCATAACACTAAGAAATCATGACCTCTAATACAGTTGATGTTATCTGCCAAAAGAACTAAACATTAGTTCTCGCATTTATCCTCTCATGCTATCTGATATGCCACCAATTGCTCCTGAAGTGGCTAACGAGAGACTATACACTGACAAATAAATGGATGAAAAGTAAAAATATGAAAAGCCAGACATAGAGCTAATGAAGAGACTTTTTCTTTTCAACACACAAAAGAGAATTTGGTTTGTTAATATATTACGCACTTGAACTTCCCCTATTCCTTCAGGAAGTATCTTTCCCATCTCAAGTGAGACAAGGTGACCAAGTTGCTGTAGTTTGCCTCTCAATGCATCACCTATTTGTCTAACGATTTCACCTCTCTTCGGGGCCGGTACCTGAAATGAAGGCCAAATTGGTTGTTAAAAAAATGGCATTTTCTTCCTGGTAAGCATTTCCTATGCAGATATCTCAGGGAAAAAAACTAAAGATGCAAGTATGTCATGCCAAGTGGCAGTCACATATCTAAAAAAATTACATATCTTTAGATAAAAGAGAGACAGAGATGGTGATTTTACTTGCATCCATATCTTTGCTGCATCAAAGCAAGCTTGCACGCCTTCCTCATAATCTTCAAGGGATCCTTCAACGACTTCAGCAATCACCTATATTAAATTCACGTGTTACAGACAGTAGATCCCATGTTAAAAAAATGATCTAAAATCTACAATAATAAGAAATTACTTAACAGACATGAGCACTTTAAGCAAAGACCAAATTCAGTTCAATTGCTTCTATAACCCTCAATGATGCTCTGTTGTATAATATGGGGAAGAAACAAACACATGCAGCCAAAATGCAACCATAGGCTCAAAGTGCAACAATTTAATCAAAATGAATTATGCAATCCACTTCTTCCGGAAACAGTTCACAACTTCCAATGGTTTCTTCTACAACCCTGAGCTTCTTTGGCATCTATCTATGCAAGAGGTCCTAAATACAAAACCATCAGAAAAATGCCCATTGATTTTACAAATCACATGGAGGTGATGTCGAATTATTCTAAACTGTGGAGCTAACCTATCAAAAATCACAAGTTCTAACTCCCAAAGAAGAAAAAAATGACAATGGCAGTCTGAAGTCACTGTATCTGGACCAAATTGTGGCCATGCTTCTAATATTTAAAAAAAAAAATTATTTGACATAAAAGAATTAAAGAAAAAAGGACCTTGCTCTCACTTTAGACAAAATGCTTACTCCTAAACATATGCAACATAAATCATTACAGCACATCGACTTATCAATTACCGAATGAATACTGTAGCGAAAGCTACATCACAATGATAGCATAGCAAAGCATCGAAGTCACGCCACCAAAAGCTACAGCAACACCAGATGAATTCTAATCACTTGGGATAACGTAATGCAAGTTTTCTTTTTGTCAATCATATTCTATTTCCACTCTAATTCTGACGCTCAACTTTTGCTCTACCTCCTTATAAACTCAGACTTTTGCTCTACCTCCTTGCATGCAAGCTGTGAAAGTCGACACCTACTCCTGAAATTAAATCGTCCTCGCCCTTCTATGTTGGAAGGATGGCATGGAAGGATGGCCATCGGGCAAACCCCAGTAGTTATGTAGTGCAAGTTAGACTATCACAAGATGTACAAGCATGCCAAGGTCCAATTTTGGCCTCACAGAACATATGTAGCAGCGCCATCAACTCGAATATAGTTTCCACGTCTCAAATTCAACGCACAATAACACGCTCGCATCCAGTTCGGAAAATTTCACAAGCACGAGAAAGCGAAAGATCGCGCACGATCCACTCGAATTTCCAAAGGAGAAAAAAAAAACAGATGAAGGAAAGGAAAGGGACGGGTGCCAGCGCAATCCACGAGGAGAGGATCGAAACATTCAAACGCCATTGCTCCAAGCACCAGCTCCACCGCCATCGCCACGATATCACGGCCGAAGCGACGAGCTGGCGCGCGGGCGCGTACGGAAGAAGCAGGGAGGGGAGAGGCGGGGCCGCACCTGATTGCTGGCGGGATTGACAGTGCCGACCACGGGGCCGCGCCCCTTCCAGACGCCATTGACGTAGCATCCCAAGTTGCGAGGGCCGATGCCGATCTCCCTCAGGAACTCGTATCCTTTCTTCGCGAAGCTCATCCCTGCCGCCGCCTATTTCAACACCGCGAAACACGCGCGCGCCCGCTTGATCGCCCCCGGCCTGAACACTTCGCCGGCTGTTCGATCGTTAGCTGCGAGCTCGGGGTTCTCGCTCCGGCGAAATCGACGGAAAGAGGGTGGAGGGAGGGAGAGAGAGTCGTGAGCGATTTTGGCGACGTTGAGATGTGGAATCTTTTTATAGAGAAGAGGGAGACACGTGTGGGGAACCGCAAAGGTTTTCCCAGGATTGGATTGAGTTGAGGAGCTGCCGCTGAGTCGTCATCACTTTGCTAGTCGTTCTCCACGTGTCGCCCGCCTAATGGGCCGGACCCGTGGTGACGTGGACGGGCCCGGCCTACCACATATAATTGAGCGTAGTGTGGGGGGGGGTGGGTGTGGGCCCGGCTTAGTGCATGCATGATAAGTACGCTCGATAAAGTAAAAATACCTGATGATGACATTTTTGTGGGCCCGTTTGGGGGATAAGGAAACTAATATTTTTTTTCCCCTCCTCTAATCAATGCGCAAATTCATTTTTATTTTATTTTATTACCCTAATAAACAAGAGTACTGTGCGTCGAAAGTTCGTTGTTTTGGGTCCCACAAAAGTATTCATCTACTCGTTAAGTGGGGCGGAATTAAAAAAATATAAATAAGAGAGGGGAAAATAATTTAAAAAATGAGTATATAATAATGAAGTAGAAGAACCCAAGAATTCAAACTTGAGAAGGATTTTTCTGACGTTAAAGAATGAGGGCGAGAAGATATCTTTAAAAACGTATCCTTTCCTTCTCCTTCTTCTTCTCCTCCGTAACTCTCATTTGTATAAAGTTTTGTAACTCTTCCATAATTCTTTGGTTCGTGTCGGAACTCCACGTAAATGATAAGAGAGTTCGTAACTCTTTGATTCACATTGAAGTTTCATGAAAGTAGCGAGAGACATTATACTTTTTGAAAACACAAAAATGAATGATTGCACTATCTCTCTCTTATTAGATTTAGCATTCGCTGACTATTTCTCCCATTGATGTCGTTGTAGCCCGTTTGCATTTCTTGCCAAGGTCGAACTCACAACTCTAAAATGTTGCAATGAGCTCCTTTGCTAAACTGTACAATAATCACGGATTAATTATTGGAAGTCGTCTCTATTTGTACATTTGTGATTTCTTTAGTAATGAATCACAAGATATTATTATCCATCCATTCTTGGGTTTCTTTTACATTAATATGCAATTCTACCCAAAAATGGATGGATATGATATGACATGAAAATATCCCGATTTATTATTACGATTCTCCAAACAATTGATAGAATATAATAAAACCTTGAATTTCATATTCTATCCTATCTAATTCTATTAAATTTAGACGACCAAATGTAAATGTAACCTTTGAAGTTGGATATATTTTCAATGGAAAAAACAATTCGCAATCACTTGTCTTTTAAATTTTTGAGGTTGGGTATGCTTTTAGAATATATTGAGTTTAGATGATGAGTCTATCATACCCCAACTAAAAAAAAACAATAACATAACATGGCCATCCTTTCTTCAAAAGATGCAGCATTAACATAACAAAAATTCAGTCTAATATCAACATATATACATCCACATATATATTTGACAAAAAAAGGCATTTGGTTACAACATTAGAGTTTTTCTATAATCCACAAAAAAAGTATATACACGCCTAACAAAAACTAACTCACAATCTGTCCAACTATATAAAACTCATACCAAAAAAATATCCACTATCAAAAAGCCCTACCTGATAGTGCAACATTCACGTTCCACTTGTGGCTTACCAAAGAACCTATAAAAGCAAGTAGATGAAAAGAATAAGCTATCACGGCTCAGTAAGTGATACTATTTTTTCTTATTGATCCACCATAAGTTTTCTCTCAAATCCCTGTCTGAATTGAAATCAATGACCGCTTGGACCCAGAATGAGACACACATCCTAGTATCTAACAAAAGATTAACATGTTATAAACTAGCACGGAACCTTACAACGTCCCAAACATCTACGCTCAAAAGATCATAACCTAAACTTTGATACCAACAAACGTCAAGCCCCAACTCAACAAGAACAAAGGCATGACATGACTATCATTTTTGTTCATCTTCTACACCATGCAATACATCAAGTCAAACAACCATAACAACCCTTCATCGCTGCAACAACTATACTAGAAGCTAGTAAAGGCCCAATTCTATTTCATGTAACAAAAATGCTCTGTTTAGTTCAATATATGTATATGGTTATGCTAAAGTGAAGAAAGATGGGGTGGTGAACATTTGGAAGTAGGGGTGAGCATCACCTCAAGGTCAACCCTGGATCAGCCCAACCCGATCAATCTTGGTCTCGTTTCCAAAGGGACTGGATCTATCCTTAGTCATAAGACCCCTTGACCCTGCACTATGCGGATTGGTCATCGGTTCTAAGAGTTTAAGGTTGATCCCAGACTAGCCCTCTACACAATATATGTTATATATATTATATGCTTTTTTATTCTAAATTTTAGCTCCCCCTCATCCATTCTCTTCACAGTTTAGTTTGTCTTGTAAATTATAAAAGAGAAAGAAACCCATTCCTAATTTGACCCAAAAAAAAAGGAAACCCGCTTCTCTCTCCTCGGCCGTGCTCACCTACTCGCCTTGCTCATCGCTCACCTCGCCCCTTGCCCCTGCTCCTCCTTATGTGTTTGTTTTGATTGTTTATTGCATATAGTAAGTGTAAATTCCTATTGTTACCTTATCCTATATCTGTGTTTGATATATATTGATGTTTATAGTTTGGTACTCAATATCGCATTCTTAATGATTATGTAATTTGAAATAGTACGATTATCCTTTTAAAGAATACAAAAAATGAAATAAAAAATAATTGGTTGGTCCTAAGTTGATATTGGAACCGGACCGGACCTATGAGGTCGGTTCGGTCCTCGATTCTAAGCTTAACGGGATTGGTTCTCAATCCCAAAATTTGGAGATCAACACTGTGCGGGTTGGTCTGTGGGTAATATGTTGGACCGGCCCAATTTGGACCCTAGCCTTTCTTTTTATTTTATTTTTATTTTTTTTCTTTTCCCCTTTATAGTTTTTTAAAGCCCATATTTTATAGAGTCATTTCCTTTTCGATTCTTCTAAGCGCCACGAGATGAATGACCTTTTATTTCACATTCATTCTAATTCGGGTAATTGACTAGCAAAAACATAGCAACGCACATATATCGACCACATGGACGTGGCAAACTTGAAATTGAGAGTACCATGACTTTTGTACCGTAGAAAACTTTCCAGAAAGATCATTTCATAGCTCGACTTTACTTCCATGCGCAATTTATTGCGAAAGAACGAGCAACTATGACAAACGGAGACCCTTAGTTACGTAGAGTTGAGGGCAATTCGCCATCACCAAGAGATGGGGACATTCATCGAGATCGAGATGGCCGGGAGGCCACCGATTGAGGCCGACCATCAGACAGCGGTCAACGGTGGTGCCACATGCTGCCATCGCTCGTCCTCATATGCGAACAAAGGAGAGCTGACGGTCGGTCGCCGTGTTAGTGTATCCCCTCCAGGCAGCCTGCTAATTAGTATTTACTTGTCCCGACCTTGGATTATGGAAAAGAAAATATCATGGTCTTCCAAAATTCTCTGTTTTTCACATTTCAAACACCCGGTTCAGAATTGTTGAAGAGAGACGCTTGGGCCATTTGAGCCTTCAAACTTAGAAACCGCCGATGGGCTACACCACATTCATCGGGCTCGTTTAAGCCAACTCTGGGTAGGCTTTCATAATCTTTATAAGAATAGCAACAAATAAATTTTTTACGTACACATGGAACATCAAGCGTCGCTTTGGCCGAGTGGTTAAGGCGTGTGCCTGCTAAGTACATGGGGTTTCCCCGCGAGAGTTCGAATCTCTCAGGCGACGTCTCTCTTTTTTCCCCTTTTTGCTTTTTATTTTATTTTATTTCCCTCTCTTCCTCAATAATTCCTCTTATCTTATTTTTCCTTTAGGGTGGTTTCTGCGACATGTTTGATTTGTTCGAGAATGAGCTCTACGATTCAAAATTTAGAAGACACTCTCTTGTTTTTTTTTATTTTATTTCAAATGCATAGATGATTTACTCAGTTGTGTGAACAATCTTGAAACCGGACCAAAAGAGGGAACTGGGCATAATCAATATTACTATATTCAGTTTTTTTTTTTTTTCTGTAACGTAATTCGATTGAAGAAATATGAAGTGAGAGGTAAAGAATTTAAAAGCAAAAAGCTCGTGTTATGATTTTTATGTCGAAAACAATAAGTGACGGCATTTTATTAGGCTTTCGGCCCCTAAACACGGCCCAGAGCTAATGGAAAAAGTTGTTTGAGCCGAACGGCCATTTGTTTTGTTAGGTTTTCGGATGTTACTCATAGTGTGATTGGTTGCGTGATTTTGGAGAAGAAATACACGGACAAGTTGGAGAGCTGGAGAGCGCCAACATCATGCCACTTGAGTTGATAGATGGACATCTTCCAGATACTTCAATTGAAATGATCAAATTTGAATCCCTTTTTCGATGAATACTTGAAAGAATCAATTCGAACAACTAATGGATATTATTCGGACTTAAAGTCAAAAGAAATTTCTTTGTCCTTTTTTGTCCAAAAAGAATATCTTTCCCAAAAAAAGGGTCGGCTAACTATAGTCATAGTCCAAGAAAAATTGGGAGAAATTTATGAGACTGCATTTGGAACTAGAGTTGGATTAATTATCAACAATTCTAGATTTTAGATACCGGGAGTCGAGATGATTTCCGGGTTGGAACTGGACCAGTGCTCATCCCTAATATGCCAACTACATGAAATTATGAAGTAGACGTTTCGTTAATTAATGCCTTTTAAATGTGTTAATACTAGACACTCTCTTGTTATTTTATAAGGAAAAACTATAAATGATGGACTCGGTTGATTGAAAAATCTTGAAACTAAACCAGAAACGGAGCTGTGCATAATTATATTAGCATGTCCAATATTTTTTTAAATTTTCTGTAACGAAATTAAATTAAAGAAATATGAGATGGGAGCTTAATAAATTAAAGGCACGAACCGTGTGGGCTGCGGATATTAATCATAAGAAATTGACAGCGGCACAGTTTATAAGGTTAACCGTCGGCCTAGATTAAATTTACTTAAATACCACTAGTTAAAGTCGTCGGTTGATAAGTATTGATTACGTAATTACAATTAATAAGTCAAACCCACTTTGTAATCCAACCTATGAATTGACACCTATCACTATCGTTGTCCACCTAACATGCGATCAGTCTCTGTCCAATAAGATATTTCTTATACGACATTTTTTTTTTAAATATTATGGGCGTTCTTCTCGTGTACTATTTTCATATTGCTGTGGGTATCAAATCAAAAAGACTCTCGAATTACCTCGACGCTTTTGTTTGTTGAAAGGAATCGGAGGAAACGCGACCTAAATCCAGAAAGAATTCAAAGCTATCCGATTCGACCTGCCTTTACATTCCAATTGAAATTATATTTATTTCGCAAACAAATAAACGATTCAAATTCTTTTCCTATAAAATCAATTATTTATATCAATTATAATAATAATAATAATAATAATATATTTTTCATTCACTAATTATTTTCAATGACACAAGTTATTATTTTTAGAAAAGTATTCTTTAAATTATTTATTTTTCACGGGTTGAAGATCGTGAAAAGCGTATTGGGTGAAAAATCGAACTCGGCTCTCTCAAAACATGTTACCCCTCAGTCATTTGGATTGATCTATGTTTTTTTTTCTTTTCTTTTTGATAAAAAAAAAAGTCGGCTTCAAGTCTCAGGCGGTTAGACGACTTGGGTTGCCTCACATATGACGACACTAGGAGAATTACTAGAAAAGTCCCAAACTTATTGTTATTGTACCAATTTAGTCTTAAACATATTAATACTAATTCAATCCATTCGACTAGATTTAGCCAGTTGATGTTGACATAGACGTCGACGGTCCTACGTGGAGTAATTAATATTGATGTGGACATTTTTAATAATATTTTAATATTTTTCAAAGTTTTTATTTTATTTTTTTCTCTTTCTTTTTTTTTTCCCTTCTTCCTTTGGCTGGTCATCGAACGACGACTAGACGCGAGGGCTAGCGAGGCATGGTCTGGCCTAGCAATAGTGAGGTCAGCCTCACCGAATCTAGTGAGGACTTGCCCAGCCACGATGACCTCTAGCTGGTTGTAGAGATTCGAAGACTAGTTGGAGGAAGAAGGAAAAGAAGAAGAAAGATTATAAAAAAGATAAAAAAGATAAAAAGATAAAACATTCAAAAATATATTAAATTATTAATAAAAATATCCATGTCAGTGATGATCATGGTATGCCAAAGATTTTTAGCCAAAATTGGTCGTATGTAATAACTTAGCATAAATATTAAAAAAATGTTTATAATTCAGTTGGTAAAAAAATGTTTAGAATTAGATTGACGTAATTATAATAAGTTTAAGACTATTTTTGTAAGATGATTGTGGTTAATCCCTTTGAGAGGTGGATTAAGATTTCTTTTTATCTCCATCCCAGTCTATTAAGGGAGGACATTGAGGGTATAGTTTCTCTTTTAATTTCCATAACAAGCCTTGCAACAAGATTTGAAGAAGAAAAAAAAAACACGCAAACATTGAGAGACTAGTATGTCAAACAACGCATTTGCCGGTACAAATGGTGGGAGGAAATGGCAGAGGCGGAGTGGATCACTTTCCAGCTCTCACATCCAACGATTGCTACCACTGACTTTTAGCGTTTTCTCGGCAGACCTCCCCCCCTAAAAATGCAAACGTTCTACACTCATTGGTTTTCTTCCTCTTGCATGAACAAATCGTACAAATAGTTGGACGGTTGGATTCTAAAATGAGTTAAAATCTCAACATTCAGAGGACACTCATCTGTATCGTACAAATTATTGGCTCATTTGGTTGGAAAGTCTTGAAATCAAACAAGACACAGAACCGAGCATAATCGATACTAGCTGTTTCGTTGTAAAATTGACGAAATACCTTTCGTGTGTAATGGATCGTTCAATACAAACCGATATTAGGTGTGTAGGGGCCTTCTTAATTTTGGATAAGAAAGTAAATGACAAGGACTTTAAAGTTACAAATACTAGGAACAATCATTACTAACGATGTAAATTACCGGAGAATAATCAACAACTACAATCTCTTTAATGTGGGTATTTATAACCCATAATCGACAACTACAATTCAACAATACTTATATGCAAACAATTACATTTGAAATTGTCGACTTCAGTACTAGATGGTTACATTGATTACACTACTATTGACACTTAAATTTTGGGTAACCCATTTAGTCATTTATTGCATAAAAAATTAGGGATTAATTTTTAACCCCTAAGAAAAAAATATTGGAATTAAGTTGCATAGCATATAATTTTAGGTGCATTTATTTTTAATTTGCATTTATTCATTGGACCGGTGATGGATGTGTTCGAATTAGCGGTTCTGAGCTTTAACTTAGCAGGTTGGACTAAGCCCATGAATGGAGTAAATTAGCCCAAGCCCATTTTTTATGATAAAAAATTACCATATGGGAAAATAGAGATTTGAAAATTTCTAGGATATGATGGAGATTTTATAGGTGTGACAAAAAATATTGCGATTTATCTTTGCAAGATTTGGGATTAGAGAAAAATTCTATTATAATCTACCACCGCCTGCGGTGGCTCAGTTGGATAAGGCTCCTATGACTCTTTGCGAGGAGGTGAGGAGTTCGAATCCCGCTGGCCGCACGGGATCTTAAGCGTGACGTCGGGGTGGTGGGTCATCAGCTAGCGTCACCCCGGGTTTTACTCGCTTGACCGCCACGGGAGTTCCCGGGTTACAAAAAAAGAAAAATTCTATCATAATCTTGAATCATTATCAATATGTGATAAAATTGGTGAAGAAATATTGCGGATGTTGACTCGAAGAGGGAATTAAAAAACTTAATTCCTTTCCTTATAAAAGGCCATACGCGTATGAAAGGGGGGGTCTTTTCTCTAGTGGGAGTTTAGTTGAAAAAAAAAGAGAAAAGTCAAAAGGTCAGCAGTGAAAGACAGAGAAGAGACGTGAAGGGGACGTGCGAACAGAGAGAGAGGAAAGCAGAGGAGAGAGAAAAAAAGTCAAAAAAATCTACTGTTTCTCTTCTCCGGTGAGCCCCTCGCCGACCTTCGAACAGCACCGGAGCTCCGCCTCACCGCGCGACCACCGCCGTCCTCTTCACCCGCGTAGCCGCTCCTGTTCCGCCGCTGCCGCCCCCGTGCGAGCACCGCCGACGAACTCGCGCCGCCGCTCGTCGCCCTGCTGTGGCTGCGACGACCCACGACCTCTGACCCGCTTCTGCTTCAACGCCCCTGCAGTTTCGCCATCTGCGCCGCCCGAGCGACCTGCTCCCCTGCGACGCTACCGTTGATCTGCTCCGCCCGCTCGAAGCTGCTGCCTGTGACCCCACTTCTGCTCCGGTTCTGCCCGTGCCCCCGCAGATCTCGAGCCAGCTCCTCCCTGCTTTGTCCGTGGGCCGCCCGAGCCGCCTAGCTCCGCCTCTGCTCCGACCGGCGACCGACGCTGCTCCTGCCCGGGTGCCGCCCCTGTCCCGCCTGACCCAGCACCGCGCCTGCTCTGAGCTTCCCGCTCCCGAGCGACTCCCCTGCAGCCCTGCGACGCCAGGCTCCCCTGTTTCCTGCTGGTCCACCTCCGCCCGAACGCCCCCTCTGCTGCTGCTGGTCCGTTGGCTGCCGCCCTTCGCCGGAGCTCCGACGACCGTGCCCATCACCCTCACCGGAGCCCTTGGTTGACCCAACATAACAGCCACCGTCCTTGAGCCCTGCGGATTTTGGAAAAAAAATTCATATTTAGGTAGAGATTTTATTTTATTATGTGGATTTATTTTATCTTATTTTGATTTTCGATATTTTGTCTCTTATTTGAAATATTTCTCGATGCATGGTTGAAATTCCTGATGTACCGATTCAATTCGCAACCGCACACGAATTTTTATTCCATTTATAAGGCTTTAGATAGAATAATTAATCACGCGGGAGTAAAATATCTTTAAGGCTTAAAGATGAATTTATCGATTTTATTAGCGAAATAATCAAGTTTGAATTTAAATTTGAATTATGGATAACATTTGTGATGACAATGGATGATTTGATGTTTATCTTTTAATTATTTTGTTTATCCCGAAAATACAAAAAAATTGCATTTGCATCCCATGTAGATTAGAATTGATTGCATGATAGGTTAGTTAGTTTTATTTATTTATTTATTTTAAAATGCATGTTTAGGAGGTATCTAGAATAGATAATATCTCACTTTAGTTAGATTTTTATTTTTAGCGATTTTAATTACGAATTTTCATAAAAAATACAAAAAAATCATGCGCATGTCATGTAGGACTTGGTTCATGAAATGCACGTCATTTAGTGATTGTTGTTACGTTCATTTAATTAGAAAATGCCCGTCATTAGAATTAAGTCATTATGTTAATTTAGATTGCACATTTAATTATTGCATTTCTTTAGAAATTGTTTTATTTATGTCATATAGTTTAAGTTATATTGTCATGTCATATCATTTCATATTAGATTAGAAGCATTGCATTGCATTGCATATAGATTATATTCTCATTAAATAAGTGAAAACAAAAATTGAGTGATTGTGTGTTAATTAGAAATCATATCTAGGACTATTGACGTGAATTCTGATCTAACAACGCAGATGCTTTTGTTGCTATGAGGTAAGTCCTGCAATTTGTTCATTGCTTTATCTGGGTGTTAAATTGATGGTTTGCGCATCCGTATGATCATCTCACATGTAAGGAAATTGAATTAAAATTAATTTAAGTTGCCTGCAAAATATTTTTTCGAAATAAAAGAGAAAGGTCCCGAAAGGGTATTAGAAAAGTCTAGTGTAACCAAGTTCCCATACCTAAAATTTCTAATTCGTAGAAGTAAAATAATTCTCCAATTATTTTACTTAGGTGTCTAATCGACCTACCGTAAAAATAGATTAGTGACAACTCTTAGTTAAAAATCAATTGCATGTTAAGAATTTGAACCTAAGTCACAAATTGGTATTGGCTTAATAATCCATTAGCCAAACTGATTCACTCGGAATTTTGGTCGCGACAACTACCTTGAAGATTACCTATTTTTATAGTTACGCTGACTCCATTACATCTACTTCGCCACATTGATTATTTCTCATTGAAACCTCTCTCGACTAAATTGAGTCTTCTTGTCGACTAGCTCCGTTATATCAACTAATTATTTTCAACATTTGGCCAATTTCCACTATTGTACAATACCGCAAATAGGTTTCTGTCAACCAAATTATCAACTACAACATATGGACATTTTTAGTTACTAAAATTGCTACAACGAAGTTAAATTAAAGAGATATGAAATAAGAGCTCAAACAATGAAAAGTGCAAACCCCTAGCTAATACGAGAGATGTGTACTAAAAATCCTAAGATTTCTCCAAAAAAGTGCAATTGAATTTTACAATTTATAAAAGGTGCAATGAAATTTTAAAACTTATCAAATCAGTACAAGCGAGTCCTTTTGTTAATTCTATCAATTTAGACTAAGGGAAAATGATGACGTGACTTTTTTTAAATATTTTTTCTCCCAACGCCGTGATAATGTGGATTAAATTCTAATTTTTTAGCGAAAAATTCAATTAAATATAATAAAAATATATTTTAAAAGGGGGAAAACAGAAGAAGCCAAAGGCAAGGGAGATAGGCCCTAGCCATTGCTACCCCCGTCGTTGGAAAGGGCCTGGTGGAGGCTCAATGAGGGCCAATGACCCTTGCAAACCGTAGGCGAGGACCCGACGAATCTCCAACCGGATTTGGATGAGGTTCACCAACCTTCACCCAACTGTGGTGGCCCTCGGCCAAACCATGCCAAGAGCGGGCAATTCTCACCTAGATTTAGGAGGCGGGTTACGACCCTCGCTAGATCTGGGTGAGTGTCACTTTGGGGAAGGGCACTGGGCCCTCGCTTATAGTCAGGGAGGGTTGGTAGTCTTGGCCAACGTCACAATGCCCTCGTTGGCCATCGCAAAGCCCTTGTTGGCCATTTCCAGCGATGAGGGTGACAGTGGTAAGGGCTTGTTGCCCTTGCCCTTAGCCCTATTTTTTTTTTTTTTCATTAAGACTTTGGTTAAAAAATTAGAATTTAATCCAAAATGTCGTTTTAGCTTTGTATTTCATGTTTTAGCCATGCCATTGTCACCTAGGAGAGAGAAAATATTTTAAAAAAAAGGCATGTCAGCATATTCTATTAATATAAACAGACGGAGTTAATGGAAACACTCGATAGTATCAATTTAATAAATTTTAGGATTTGATTACATTTTTGTAAGTTTTATAATTCAATTGTACTTTCGTAATAAGTTTTAAGATTTTCAATATGCTAAAAATAAAAAGAGGCAGCATTGTAAAAGGCTACGGTATATTATGATTAACGTTGGCTCATGTACCATTCGTGCGGTTTTAATGTTGATATTACGACTGGATGAAGTAGGAGTCTCGTCACTAAGTATGATTACCTGGCTTAATTGGCCCCACTGTAAAAGGCGGTATGATTAACGTTGGCTCCGCACGTGGTTTTAATGTTGATATTAGGAATGGATGAAAAACGTCAATGTATATGCTAGTTATCTGGAAAAACGTGGCTAGTTATTTCGATTATTGTCACCCTCATTGCTTGCTTTTAAAAATCCATGGACAGATAGAAGCCTCTCATTCCCATTGCAAAATCATCATTCCCTGGGAGCTTAACAACTCAACCCCTGGCATAACGCCCCATGGACGCTCCTTCTTGGGCAGCATGCGGCATTGCTTGCCTGCCGTTGCCTCCTTCCTCCTCCTCTCCGGTCACCTCTGCCGCCCCAAACTTAAGCTACCGCCTGGCCCAAAACCTTGGCCCATCATCGGAAACCTCAATCTCATTAGCCCACTCCTGCACCGCTCGCTCCACGAGCTCTCTTGTATATACGGGCCCATCATGAAGCTCCAGCTCGGCTCGTGCAATGTGGTTGTGTGCTCTTCTGCCGACATGGCCAAAGCCATTCTCAAGACTCACGACGCCGTTTTTGCCTACCGGCCCAGAAACGCCGCGGGCAATTATACGGCTTATAATTACTCCGGCATGACGTGGTCGCCCTATGGGCCCTATTTTCAACAGGTCCGTAAAATCTTCCTAGCACAACTATTTAGTGCTGCAAGGCTTCAATCGTCTGAGTACATAAGAGTGGAGGAGATGAGGGTGCTTACGCGAAATTTGTTTGAGGCGAAGGGCCAGTCGATAAATTTGAAAGACCATCTTTCGGATCTTAATCTCAACGTGGTCTGTCGCATGGTCTTAGGGAAGAAGTACACAGACAAGTCTGAGAACTCCAATATTGTGTCGGCTGAGGAGTTCAGGAAGATGGTTGATGAGTTGTTCTTGCTCACCGGGGTTCTGAATTTGGGCGATTTCCTACCTCTGTTGGATTTTCTCGACTTGCAGGTCGTAATTAAGATACCGCGACGTGATCTGATTGATGCATGAAATGAAATTTTTAGTTCGTGCAATTTAGCATGCAAATTAATTGATATGATTTGTCTCTTGGATTTTTTAGGTTTATTATCGGTGTAACAATTAACATATGCACTCACCACCGGGATTATTGACATGCACAAGAATTTAGTTATACAATTAAGTTCAACATTGATAATATAAGCTCTTCGTTACTAATAACAATCCTTCTCTCTTATTCGTCTCTTTCAGGGTTACATAAAGAGGATGAAGGCCGTGAACAAAAAGTTTGATAGGTTCTTGGAGCATGTTTTGGGTGAACATGAGGCTAGGAGAGTCGAGGGTTATGAGGCCAAGGATATGGTGGATGTTTTATTGCAACATGTGGACGATCCTAATCTTGGGGTGAAGATTGAAAGACACGGGGTCAAGGCCTTGACCCAGGTAAATTTTTTTGACTGTCTTTTAAAATTGGTTCATTTCAGGAGAAACATTTCCGAAAAGATATTTTCCTTATTCTTCGACTTTTGGATCAACTTAGCAAAATGAGTTAATGGAAATTTTTTTTTGTGTCAATAGAAAATAGTTTCCTACCAAAACTTAAATTCAAATAAATAATTTTCTCTTTAAAAAATCGGAAATCATTTTCCTAAATATGATTATGTATCAAAATTTGAGCTGGAGACTTTGCACTTGAGTGCGGGAAATCCAACGCTTGCTCCTTGGCCCTTGGCAGTGAGGCATCTCCAGGATGCCTAGGCCCAGATCTATTGAGGCCTAGCCTAGGATCTTGATGCCTTGGCCTGGGTCCATCTAGGCCACGTTTGGGTCCATTGAGTCTGGGATCCCTAGATCCCAGCGTCCATACTCTGGTCCCCAACTTTCAAGCCCGAGTCCTCGAGGTTGAGCCGAGATTCCCGTGCCCTTGCTCGGATCCTTGTGCACTCACGCCCTAGTCCATTGATGCAAGGCTCGGGCTTGCATGCCAAGGCCTGGCCTCAATGGACTTGGGCATGGGCACCAAGGTCTTGGGCCTAACCTTGATGGACCAAATTTGAGTGGAAGGGACTGGGTCTTGGGCATCGAGTTTGGGGCTTGGCCTTGATCAACCTTGGTGTGGGCCCTTGTACCGAAGTCCCAAGCCTGGGTTCTATCGAGGCCTAGGCATTGGGAACTTGGAGCCAATCTCTATAGGCCAAGGCAACGGTGACTGGGGCATGGGCATCAAGTTCTTGTGCTTGGAAGTCGAGATCCTGAATTGAGATTCGTTGCTCATGCTAGGTACCTTGGCTACCCATACGCAAGGCACTGGTGCCCAAATAATATGTCTATTTTCCTTATAAAAAAATGGAAAATATTTTCAATTAAGTTTTAAGTCTAGGCCAAATATAAAAAAAAATATTATCATTTTCTTAGAAAATGATTTTTTTTCATTTTTTTTTAAAATGTCACATTTTTCGCAAAACCAATAGAGCCTTAATACTAAACTAATTTAAAGAAAAGAATCATAATGATAATGCACATAGAGAGGTGCTTTCACATATTCCTTCCCTCAGCTTCTTTTTTTTTTTTTTTTTTTTTCAGTATTGTCCTGTATGTTGACGTTGATTTTCCAATTTTTATGTACATGTATACACCCCAGGGCAAAATGTTGATGATGCAAGGAAAGTTATATGGTGGAAGTTCTTATCATTTATTCATAAAATAAAGTATGACCAAATCCTTTTCTGTTCATCAAACAATATGTGTCAAGTTTCTTCTAGACTTGTGCAAAATTATCGATAAAGTTTCATCATGTGAATAAACAAAATATGGTGTGATTCAACATCCCCATACACTCCTAATAGCACGATTGTGGTTTCACTCATCATGTAGGAGTTGATAGCTGGTGGAACAGAGGGCTCGGCTGCGTCGGTGGAGTGGGCAATGTGCGAACTCCTAAAGAACCCTTATACATTTAACAAGGCAACGCAAGAGCTCGACAACATAATCGGAAGGGAGAGATGGGTCCAAGAAGCGGATGTTACGAACCTGCCTTATTTAAATGCTGTTATTAAAGAAATGATGAGATTGCATCCGGTGGGGGCATTTCTCGCGCACCGCTTTGCAAGCCAGGATTGCAAGGTCGCTGGCTACGACATACCCAAGGGCACGAGAGTCCTGGTGAGTAAATGGAGCATTGGGAGAGACCCCGAGTTGTGGGACGACCCTGAAAATTTTAGGCCTGAGAGGTTCATTGGAAAGGCAATCGACGTAAAGGGACAAGACTTCCAGCTCTTGCCGTTCGGGTCGGGCCGGAGAATGTGCCCGGGTTATAACCTTGGTCTGAGAATGATTCAGACAAGTCTGGCCAATCTTATTCATGGGTTTTCATGGAAATTGCCTAAGAACATGACAAGGGAGGAGCTGAACATGGAAGAGGTTCCTGGGCTATCCACGCCCAAGAAGATCCCATTGGTCGCTGTTGCTGAGCCAAGGCTGCCACTTCATCTTTACTGAATCTGTGTGACAGCGCACGTTTCATCTGCTATGTTCTTTCTTTATTGCAATTTGGATTTAATGTTATTGTGGGTATCAAATCAAAAATCCGTCTGTGGTTCTTTCATGCTTCTTCTAAGTCTTATATGTGGCTGAAATGTTAGTGTATTGTTATATAGACTTCATATGCTAAATCATATGAATGTGTTGCACGTGGTATGAAATAATAGAAGCAAGAGCGAACTCTCTTTGTTTGAAGCAATAAATTTTGTCAAGTTTCATGAGCTTATATATGAAAATTTATTCCACAGTCTAGATTCGAGTGGGTCGTGTTACCTTTTCCATGATTTTCATGGCCGTGCAAATGGAGGTCGAGACTCGGCCTCTGACGCGTGAAAATGAGTGCGACGCAATCGGACACGGTGGTTCTCACTTGCAATGGCAAACATAGTATTTTACCTTCAATTAAATGAACTGAAAAAGTCGACATAATACAAATTTATGTCATATCAATGTTGACATGTATCGTTGGAAGAAGTAAAAGAGCAGGCTCAGCTCGGGTACACATGATGAATCTTGATCACCTATAGATGTACTATCAAATTAGCTTTGAGTCGTGCGATACAGGACACATTTTTGTTTCTTTTTTCAGAAACAAATAGTACAAATGATTGAATCATTTGTTGAGAAGTTATCTTGTACATGAGTTAAAATTCAACACTTTCAAGACACCATTTGCTTTTGTGAAGAAACAAATAGTACAAATTATTAGCTCATTTGGTTGAAAAGTCTTGAAATGAAACAAACACGGAACTCCCATAGTCAAAACTAGTTATTTTATGAAAAGTCGACAAGATTCCTTTGGAGTGTAATGGATCTTTTGATCAGAATTGACAAAGGGTGTGTAAGGGCCTTTGTTGATCTTTGGTGATGAATAAGGTTGTACCTTATCACAACCCAGGAGCCCAAGAGTTCCGCTAAGGGTCGTCTCGCTTGCTAGGTAACCATGGTGAGTTGATAGGTTTGTATTTATTATTTTAACATGCCAGTGTCTGCATGCTTAGGTTGAGTAAAAAGAATTTGATCTAGGGATGAGCATCGGTCCAGGGTTGACCTTGGACCGACTTTGACCGGCCCAAATTTGTCCCGGGGTCCAATTCTCAAAGAGATTGGGTCGGTTCTTGGTTCTAGAATTCCTAGACTAACACTGTGCAGGTTGGTCATTTATTCTGAGAGTTCTGGGTCGGTCCAATTCGGACCAACCCTGACTATATATATCTAATATATTACTTATAATTTTTTTATATAGAGAAAATCTTAAAATTACATTAACAATATTAAAAGCTCTTTAGTGAAGAGTTCAAGTAATTTTTACATTGTTCTTTAATAACTTAAATTTTTAATGTTTTTTGCGGTGTCAATAATCATAATTTACAAAAGAAGAAAATATTTTTGTGAGGAGTCCTCACGGTGTCTAAAAATGCATAAACAACTCCTTATGGCATCATCCTCAAAAGTATTCGTTCTCTTTGTCTTATTTGTCCTCTTAATATTCAATTTGCCAAAATCAAAATAAACAATTTCTCTGCTCATCACTTGACACTCGCCTCGCTCGTTTTTGGTCACTCGTGCCACTCGCTGCTCATTGCTCGCTTGGCTTGTTACTTCCCGCTCGGCATTCGATGTTCATTCTGTTTGATGCTCACCCCACTTGATCATCATCGCTTGCATTTCTTAGCTGACCTCACTCATCATCAAACCTATTGGGTTGGTATAGTTCTCAGTTGTCCTTTTAAGGAGTACAAAATAAAAAAAATTATTGATTGGTCTTGGGTTGACTTTGAAACCGGACCGAACCTATTGTGTTAGTTCGGTCATCAATCGCTTTTTTAAGGAGTACGAAAAATAAAATAAAAAATTATTGGTTGGCGGATTGACTCCCGAAAGGTTGAACCCATTGGGTCAGGTTGGTTCTCAATCGTTTTTTTAAGGAATATAAAAAATAAAATGAAAAATTATCGATTGGTCTCGGGTTGACCTTGGAACCAGATTGAACCCATTGAGTTAGTCCAATCCTCAATCCCAAGCTCAATAAGGTCGTCCTCGGTCCTAAAAATTGAGGACCAGCACTATGCGGGTTGGTCCTAGGATTAGGAGGCGGATCGACCCAACCCGGACTATGTACACTCCTAATTCGGTCTACTTCCAAGGGGCGCTGGTCCGGTTATCTAAAATCGAAATCGGTGAAATCAGTTTAGTTCTCGGCTGTTCGGACCAGACATTATGTTTTAAAACTTTAATTTTATTTCTTTAAATTATTAAAGAAATAATTTTAAATCTTAATTATTAATAGTTTTTAAAATGTTGTTGAGATGCAAACATTTAGACAAAAAGCCAAGAGAGGCATGCTTTGGTTGGCGCAAGTTTTGGTGGGTTTTATGCACAACTCTTCTCATATTCTTTGTGTGCCAATTCAATGTGGGACTCTTGGCATTCACTATACACAATAATAGAGACAAGCTAAGAGTCCTCCATTAAAGGTGTTTGCATAGAAGGTTTAAAACCACAAGAGACTAGAGACAAGCTACATACTAACAACCTCACACCGAATAGACTCATAAAGAATGTGAGAGGAGTTGTGCACAAAAGCTAAGTCATGCTCCAACTAAGGCATGCCTTTCTTTGCCTTTTGGCTAAAATTAAGTGTTATATCTATTAAGTGTATGAAGTTCAAACAATTTTTGTTGCACTTTGTTCTTTTCATGAGTAAAGAGCAATTTTTTTTTTCCCAAAGGGGATGGGAAATAGATCATCATATGTTTTCTTGAGCTACTCGGGAATTGGAACTGAACTAGATTCGGTCCGATTCCTAGTTCTATGATTAGTCCGTCCGCTTCTTGATCTTAGAAATAGGGATCTGGTCCTATTAGTTTGATTCCCAGTTCCTAGGTGGAACTGGATTGGATTGGGAATCGATCATCCCTATTACACACCTCAATCCCCCAATTGGGAAGAAAGCTTTTCTTCTCTCTCCCCAAGAAATAACCTTGTATTTTACGTCTCAAAATTTAGATGAAGTAGTTTACTCATAACCAATTGAATCATTTGTTGAGAAGTTATCTTTTAAATGAGTTAAAATTCAACATGTACAAGATTTGCTTTTGTGTCAAAAAAAAAAAAATACAAATTATTAGTTCATTTGGTTGAAAAGTCTTGAAATCAAACCAAACACGGAACTCACATAGTCAATACTAGTTGTTTCATCGAGAAGCTGACGAAATGCCTTTGGAGCATGATGGATCGTTCAATCAAAACTGACAATGGATGTGTAAGGGCCTTTGTTGATCATTGGTGGTGGTTGAGGTTGTACCTCACCACAACCTAGGAGCCTGAGAGCTTCATTGAGGGCCGTCTTGCTTGTTAAGTAACCCTAGTGAGCATACTGGACTGCATTCTTTATTTTAATGTGTTGATGTTCACATGACTCAACTTCCTCCCCCTCCCCCAATTGGGAAGAAAGCTTTTCTTCCCTCTCCCAAGAAACACTTGTATTTTATATCCCAGAGTTCAAGTGGAGTAATTTAGGGTCGTACTCAAATCCAATTGAATCATTTGTTGAAAAATTCAACATTTACAATACACTATTTTCTTTTGTGTAGAAACAAATCGTACCAATTATTGGTTCATTTGGTTGAAAAGTCTTGAAATCAAACCAAAGACGAAACTCGCATAGTCAATACTAGTTGTTTCACCGAGAAGTGGACGAAGTACCTTTGGAGTATAATGGATCATTTGATTAGAATTGACAAAGTGTGTGTAGGGCCTTTGTTGATCCTTGGTGGTGGTTAAGCTTGTACATCGCCACAATCCAAGAGCTTGAGAGCTCCGCTGATGGCTGCCTCACTTGCCAATTTACCCCATTGGGATGATTGGACCACATTCTTTATTTTAACGTATTAATGTTTGCATGTTTCAACCCTCAATTGGGAAGAAATCTTTTCTACCCTCTCCCTAGGGAATATCTTGTATTTTACGTCATCGAGTACACATGGAGTAGTTTAGGATCATACTTAGGTCCAATTGAATCGTGGGTTGAGAAGGTATCTTTTAAAGTGAGTTAAAATTCAACATTTACAATGCACTATTTGCTTTTGTGTAGAAACAAATCGTACAAATTATTAGTTCATTTGGTTGAAAAGTCTTGAAATCAAACCAAACACGGAACTCGCGTAGTCGATCTTTGGTTGTTTCACCGAAAAGTCTACAAAATACCTTTGGAGCATGATGGATTGTTTGATAGAAACCGACTAAGGATGTGTATGAGCCTTTGTTATCTTTTAATAAGAAAATAAATGACAAGGACTTTATATTAAGATTTGATGCACAATCACAAAAAAAATAGAAATAATACAAGTGGGACTCCACATATTCCTGTCAATGGGGAGTATGAATTACACATCAACTTTTTAAAGGTACAAGTACTAGGAACAAACATTGATAATGATGTAAATAGCAGAAGAATAAAGATAAAAATAAATTTGTAAAAAAAAGGTTGAATTATGAAATTGAGGAGGTTCATTTATAAATAGTGCAATGTGGGTATTTATAAGCAAAAATTGACAGTTACAATTCAGCAAAACTTGTCTATGAATGGTTACAATGGAGATCGTCAAACCCACTTACATTGACCATACTACCTCGAGGGTTTACCTGGATTCCACTACTTTGATGGTTATGTTGACTCCATTAAATTGGCTCCATTACATTGACTATTTCTTGTTGAAACCTCTATTGATTAAACTAAATCTTCTTGTTGACCAGCTGCATCATATCGACTAATTGTTCTCAACACTTGGCCATTTTCCAACTCCTGTACCTCAATTAGGTATCTGTGGATCAAACTGTCGATTACAATACCAACACTAGAATATTCAGTTTCTTAATTGCTGGAGCAAAGTTAAATTAAGGCTACATAAACACAATTAGATAGAGAAAGATTTTGTCGCTTAAACGTTGGCTCAAGTACCTTTTCGTGTAATAAACCTTTCATGTGGTTTTAATGTTGATATTTGGTCTGGATGAATTAGGAGTCTCGTCAATAAGTATGATTACCGGCGACCAGACATGCTATTGCATCTAGGAAAATGTGGCTATTGGTTTCAATCATATTTACCCTCATTGCTTGCTTATATATTGCCATGGACAGATAGCAACCTCTCACTTTTATTGCAAAACTATGCCTCCCCGAAAGCTTAACAACTCTGCATAACTTCCCATGGATGATCCTTCTTGGGCGGCATGCGGCATGAGGCATTGCTTGCCTTCCTGCTGCCTCCCTCCTCCTCCTCCTCCTCCTCCTCCTCCTTGGTCACCTCCACCGCGGCAAACTTAAGCTACCGCCTGGCCTAAAACCTTGGCCCATCATCGGAAACCTCAATCTCATTGGCCCACTCCTACACCGCTCGCTCCATGATCTCTCTCGCATAACGGGCCCATCATCAAGCTCCAAGTCGAGTCCCACGACGTGGTTGTGTGCTCGTCCACTGACATGCCCAAAGTCTTTCCCAAGATCCATGATGCCGTTTCGCCCATCAGCCCAAAAACGCTGCAGGCAAGTATACAGCCCAAGTGGTTTTATATTGGAAAGTGCAGAAGTAGTCTTGTCAATAAGAACTGATTATCTATTTAATATCATATAATCTGGTGATTCAATTTTCTTCTTCTTCTTCTTTTTATTATTATCCAAAGCATGTCACCAGTAGCTTGCTTTTTATTCCCATATAAAAGTCTAGTTCCAGTTGCAACATCCTGAACAACGTAGCTATTCACACTCATTGCTTGGGGCACTCACTGAGCGCCTAAAAAGCGCTTAAGTATTCGACCAGGCAACACGACAGCTAGACAATGCCATCAGAAAAGAGACACGGGTTTAAGAAGAGGATATTGCGAGCATGCCTTATATATATGCCGTTGTCAAACAGACGATGAGGTTGCTCCCAGTAGCACCATCGCCAGCGCTTCTTTTGGCAAAATGAAGACTGTGAGATCAGTGGGTTACGGTACACAAGGGAGGCCTCGTGAGCACATGGGCCGTTGGAGGAGATTACGAATTGTTGTAACGACCCAACTGAGTTTAGGTCCGAGATGTTTGATGGGGGGCATTCGATGTGATTGGATAAGGTTTTGAGCTTTTGCAGTTTGGGTCTGGTAGAAGAATGTGCCCGTCTTCTGGACTTTTTCCCTTTCATTTCTCTAAACCGATTTCTGAGAGCAATGGGCGAGAGTGATTCCGTCTAGTTTGGCTAATCTCTTGCATGGGTTGACATGGAAATTGCCTGAGGACACAAAGAGGGTGGATTTGAAGACGGAAGAGATTTATGGGCTTGCCATCGGAAAATCACACTGGTTGCTCTCGCTAAACCAAGATTGCCACTTCACGTTTATCGAACTCTCTGTAAAACGGCAGGTTTTGTCTACTACAGTCTTTCTTTTTGTGTTCGATGTCATGTATTTTATTTTGGGTATCAAATCAAGGGACTTTCTTTAATTATCCTGACGCTTCTCCCAAGTCTTTTCACGTGGCTGTTGTTGTTTCTGTCAATCTTACTTCCTGGTGAAGACAAAAATAAATTGTAAAGCTTTTGTATGTTAAAAGAAATCCGAGTAAACGCGACCCAAAACTAGAAAGGCTACGGAGCTACCGTCTTGCAGTTCAAAGTAAAATCGTGAAAAGCGTAATGGGTTAAAAATTGAACTCTTCTCATTGACAACAAGTCATCCCTCAATCATATGTTCTCGGCCAACAAAATGAATGAGAGAAATAGAGAGAGACAGAGGGCTATGATCCACAAAAGTTCAGCTCTAACGAATGGTTGAACTTGTTCAAGGAGTTTTAACTATTTTCTAGAAAAAAGCCAATTTAGAAGGCTAACCATGAGCGACTTATTTTAAGTGTGTGGAAATAGACAAGATTAGGTGACAGATTCGCAATACTATAATTTAAATTTGTCGTAATTTGTTCACTTGCCATGCTTTTTCCTTCTTTTTGGACTTTCTTTTGACGACTGTTAGTTGGCCATGTCCAAAGAGGACAGTTTGCGAGTAATCATCTTATTTAAACCTAATTTTATATTACCTACATGAATAAAATCAAATATGAGCGTGCATCGCGCTTTCAATAAAATATAAAGTTCCAGTTCCCATTCCAGTCTTGAAAAGTCTATCAGCATTTTCTAATGTATGAAGACAGCCGGTTTGAACAACGTGGCTATTACTTTGAATAAGATTCACCCTCATTGCTTGCTTTTATATTGCGATGGACGAGATGGAAGCCTATCGCTCCTATTGCAGAACTAACCTTCCCTCAAAGCTCAACGACTCAACCCCTGCATAACGCCCCATGGATGCTCCTTCTTGGGTGGCATACGGCATTGCTTGCCTTGCTGCCGCCTTCCTCCTCCTCCTCTCCGGTCACCTCCGCCGCCGCCAACTTAAGCTACCGCCTGGCCCAAAACCTTGGCCAATCATCGGAAACCTCAATCTCATTGGCCCACTCCCTCACCGCTCGATCCACGATCTCTCTCAAACATACGGGCCCCTCATGAAGCTCCAGTTTGGGTACTACGATGTGGTTGTGGGTTGCTCCGCAGACATGGCCAAAGCCCTTCTCCAGACCCACGACACCGTTTTCGCCAATCGCCCCAACCTTGCTGCAGGCAAGTACACGGCCTACAATTACTCCGACGTGTTGTGGTCGCCCTACGGCCCCTATCTTCGACAAGCCCGTAAAATCTTCCTCACACACCTGTTTAGTGCTGCAAGGCTTCAATCATTTGAGTATATAAGAGTGGAGGAGACGAGGGTCCTCACGAGAAATATGTTCGAGGGGAAGGGCCAACCGGTAAATTTGAAAGACCATCTTTCAGATCTTACTCTCAACGTGATCAGTCGCATGGTCTTGGGGAAGAAGTACACAGACAAGTTCGAGAGCTCCGATATTGTGTTGCCTGAGGAGTTCAAGAAGATGATCGCCGAGTGGTTCATGTTCAATGGGGTCGTAAATATAGGCGATTTTGCACCTTGGCTGAATTTTCTCGACTTGCAGGTCTTAATTTAGATGGTGCGAGGTGATTTGATTGATTCCGTGAAATGAAGTTTTAAAGTTTCGCATAATTTATTTACCAAGTGAATTATTGGAATGTGCAAAAATTAAAATAAACGCACATATCATTCACCTAACAGTTAATGCATAAGTTTTTTATATTTATTATTAACAATAATTCTTCTCTCTCATTGGTTATAGGGTTATATCAAGAGAATGAAGGCCCTGAGCAAAAAGTTTGATAGGTTCTTGGAGCATGTGGTGGATGAACATGAGGCAAGGAGAGTCGGACTCAAGGGTCATGAGGCCAAGGACATGGTAGATGTACTATTGCAACATGTGAACGATCCTAATGTTGAGGTGAAGATTGAGAGACATGGGGTCAAGGCCTTGATCCAGGTACAATTTAATTAAGTTGTTATCACTAAACTCCTACTCAAGTCGTTATTTCGTCTTCCCTAAATAAATGATGAAATCGCTCCCACGTTTGGATAGATTTTATTTTTAACATTTCATTTAATTACAACATATGCACTTTGAATATTTTTTTATTTGAAACATCTGAAATTTTCACAACATATAAATATCGACACTCAAATTCAAATATAATTTATTTTTTATAACTCATTGAAACTTCAATAATATTTTCAATTTTGACAAGAAGTAAAACCATTTTTACTTTCCCTCAATCCTAAACAAATTTCAAGAAAAGAATCATCATGATCATGCACATAGATAGCCGGCTCAATATGTTCCTTCCCTCGACTATTTTTCAGCTTATGTTTACGTGGTTTTCCCATCTTCCCTGTTTATGTATACATCTTCTGAAAAATTTGGATGATATGAGAAAGGTTATACTAGTGAAATTTCCCACAATTTATTCACAAAATAAAGTACGATTGTCCATCAGACAACTCCTGTCCTCATTGGTTCAAGACTAGTCCAAAAGAACTAACTAAGTTCCGTCACGTGAGAAAACAAAAGTTACTACAATTCAACATTCCCGAATGCTTTTATAACAGTGACCATACCTTCGTGCATCATGTAGGACTTGATAGTCGGTGGAACGGGGACCTCGGCAATGTCCGTGGAGTGGGCAATCTCTGAACTCCTGAAAAACCCTCGGGTATATGACAAGGCAACACGAGAGCTCGACAGCATAATCGGAAGGGAGAGATGGGTCCAAGAAGCGGACCTCACAAACTTACCTTACATAAATGCCATTGTTAAAGAAACAATGAGATTGCACCCGCCGGGAGCATTTCTCGCTCCTCGCTATGCGAGCCAAGATTGCAGGGTTGCTGGGTACGACGTACCTAGGGGCACAAGAGTCATAGTAAGTGCATGGAGTATTACGAGAGATCCCGAGTACTGGGACGAACCCGAAAAGTTCAGGCCCGAGAGGTTCGTTGGGAAGGCGATCGATGTGAAGGGACAACACTTCGAGCTCCTGCCATTTGGGTCCGGTAGGAGAATGTGTCCGGGTGATAATTTCGGGCTCAAAGTGATTACTACAAGTCTAGCCAATCTCATACATGGGTTCACATGGAGACTGCCCGGGGATTTGACGAGGGAGGACCTGAACATGGAAGAGGTTGCTGGGCTATCCGCTCCAAGGAAGATCCCACTGGTCGCTGTTGCTGAGCCAAGGCTGCCACTTCATCTTTATTGAATCTGTGTAACATCTTTAGTTTTGTTTAGGAATAAGTGTATTTGAAATTCTAAAACTTGTCAACAAAATACAATTTAGTCTTAAAATTTTCAAAAAGTATAATTAAGTCCTAAAACTTATCATGAAAGTACAATCGAGTCCTAAAATTTTCAAAAAGTGCAATCGAATTTTACAACTTGTCAAATTGGTCAAATAAAATCATTTTGTTGATAGCAATTTAAAAAAAAAAAATAATAAGATTTGATTGCACTTTTGTAACAATTTTTAGAAATTGATTGTACTTTTTGAAAGTTTTAGAACTCGATTGCACTTCTTAATAGTACTTTTTAAAAATTTTAGGACTCAACTGCACATTCATGACAATTTTTAGTACAAAATTCAAATGCACTTTATCCCTTTCATTTTTATGGCCTTTTTTTTTTTTCTTTTTTTCCTTTTGTGTCTAGTGTTATGGTGGGCATCAATTATGAGGAGCTTCATGAACTTGTATTTGAAAATTAGTTTGATATATCAAGTCTAGATCCGACTGGGCCATGTTACTTTTCCATGATATCATCAGCATACTAATGGAGGTCAACACCAGGCCCCCGGTGCATAGAATTAGGTCCCAAGCAATCCAGCGCGGTGGTCGTCGCATCCAACAGCGTACACAAATATTAACTAGAAGTAAATAAATTAAAAATTCAGACACGATGTAAACTTATTGAGAAGGAAGAGAGATTATGTGAAATTTAAAAGTTTTAAAAAAATTTCAAAAACTTTGCCGAGCAACTCGCGGTTGGTCGGCCTGTAGCCATCGCTAGCCTCCATTTGACCGTCCCTCTCTTGCTTAAGCCGCCCATGATTCGATCAAGGCTTTTCCACCAAAGGACTTGGATCATCAACGGATGGAATCAGTTTGAGTTGACGTTAATACATCAAATTCGAAGTTGGTCACAAATTTTCGGGAAAATTATCCAAAAGTCATATACTTATTACATTTAACCAATTCATTCATAAATTTTTTGAATGTGCCAAAAGATAAATGTATTGGAAATCATAAAATTTGTGATAAAAGTATAATTGAGTCATAAAATTTTCAAAAAATACAATCAATTTCTAAAATTGTCACGAAAGTGTAATAGAATTTAAGAATTTTCAAAAAATACACCCAAGTTCTAAAACTTGCCTCGAAAGAATAAAGTCCTAAAACTTATCACAAAAGTGTAATCGAATCCTAAATATTTTAGAAAGTACAATCAATAGAAGGATTTGGTTTGATCAATTTAACAAGTTTTTGGAATTTTTTGCACTTTTTAAAAGTTTTAGAACTTAATTATACTTTTATAATAATTTTAGGACTTAATTGCAATTTTTTTTAAAGTTTTAGAACTCAATTACACTTTCATCACAAGTTTTAAAACTTTTGATGTACTTATTCTATTGTGAAAATTGAGTTATAATTTTTTTCACATCCCTAATTAATTGAGTTTATCCGGTCAATTTTAATAAAAAATGACGGATATAGACACTAATTGATCTACGAGAGCGGTTAATGCTAACATTGACAATTTTTAATAATATGTTAATATTTTTTTCGAAATTTTTAATTTTCTTTTTCTTTATGTTCTTTTATTTTTTCTTTCCCCTTCTTCCTCCTCTAGTTGGTCGCTTGGCCTTGGCCACTTGCTAGAGGTGAGGGCTGATGAGGTCGACCTTGCCTCATCGGCCTTTGACTAAGCTCGCCCTTGTTAGCCCCTGACAAAGGTGAGCCTTGGTCAACTTTGTAAAATTGGGATTGGATCTAAATTATATGGCTTTTTATGAGATAAAAAAAAAGTTTAAGGTAGAATTGGGACTAGTGCTAAAATCGGAGGTTTTTTATTAGACAAAAAAATGTTTAGGTGCAGCATTTTAGGGTATTATGCCTAATTTCGTCTCATTGGACTTCTTTGATGATTGGTTATTTGAACAAAAGTGAATGATTCAGCAAAGCTCGAGTGGCCATGGTTAGGATAAGGAGCTCAATGAAGCTTGAGGGCCCATGGCCAAGCTCACCAAGCTCAAGTACCTAACAATACCTCAATTTAATGTGCAACTCTTTTTAACCATGGCCGGGAGCACCTTCTTTCAATTTTCCCTAATTGCACTAATTCGATTGAAATTAATTTGAAGATTTTAGAATTTAATTACATTTTCTCGAAACAAGATGCCTCCTCATATCTCATCTTTTCATGCTTTTGCCTATTCTATAAGGAATCCTGTCAATGTTAGTGGAATCAATAAATAATCAAGGCCCTCCCACATTCGGGCATTATTACGAATCCCTGTCGTAATCACCACCGCACAGACCATCAAATGCTGTCTTTCCCATGAATCTGTAATAAAAAGAAAGCCCGTCCAATCATCGATTTCCCAAAAATTGACAAAATCTACGAAAGCGCGAGGTTCCTCCGACCGCCAGGGCTAGTCCCGTCTTTTCGCTTCGGGCTCCTAGAATTACTATTTTGTTCACAATTTTTTTCATCTCGGAAACTAAAACTATAAATAGCCCCAAAATCCTAAGCCCTCCCCTCCCAACACAAACCCTACTCTCTTTCTCTCTCTCTCTCTCTCTCTCTCTCCAGCGCGCGATTAGCCATAAACCCTAATTCCCGACACCCGCGCGAATTGGGAGACGTCCCCCGATCGATCCGAATTTCCGATTCGGTGAAGCCGCTCGATCCGTCTCCGCAGCTACTTCGTCTTGTCGCGCATTTGAACCCCGAAAGTTGAAATTTTTCGCTGAGATTTCTAGGTTAGCTGAAGTAAAAGAGGACATCAAATGGTTATGAAGTTGTGAGGGTTTGGTTTTTTCTTGGGGGAAAATGGACGATGTCGAGAAAGCAATCATCCTTAGTTTCGACGAGTCGGGTGGCGTCGATTCGGCGCTGAAATTGCGGGCCATCGCTTACTGCCAGCAAATCAAGGACGCGCCGACCATTTGCAGGCTCTGTGTGGAGAAGTTGCGGTTTTGCCAGATTATGCAAGTCCAGTTCTGGTGTCTCCAGACTTTGCAGGAAGCTATACGCGTTAAGTACGCTTCGATGAGCTCCGAGGAGAAGGATTTCATTAGAAAGTCGGTGTTTTCCATCGCTTGTTGTTATGATGAGGAGAGCGGTGGCATTCTGGCGGGTCCCGCATTTATTAAAAATAAGCTGGCCCAAGTGATTGTCACTCTGATTTACTTCGAGTACCCCTTAATTTGGCCGTCCGTGTTTGTCGACTTTTTGCCGCACCTCAGCAAAGGCGGAGCCGTGATCGACATGTTCTGTCGCGTTTTGAATGCTCTGGACGACGAGTTGATTAGTCTGGATTACCCACGGAGTAATGCAGAAGTGGCTGTTGCTGTGCAGGTTAAGGATGCGATGAGGCAGCAGTGTGTGCCTCAGATTGTCAGAGCGTGTTACATCATTCTGTCCATGTATAGAAATTCTGATAGCGAGATATGTGCCGCTGTTTTGGATACTCTGAGAAGGTACATTTCCTGGATTGATATCGGGTTGATTGCTAATGATGTTTTCCTTCCCTTTTTGTTCGAGTTGATGTTGTTTGATGGGTTATCGGAGCAACTCCGCGGGGCTGCAGCCGGATGTGTATTGGCTGTTGTTTCTAAACGGATGGATGCACAATCAAAATTGTCTCTGTTGAAGAATGTTCAGATAAGTCGTGTTTTTGGTTTGGTGTCTGATGATAGCGACTCTGAGTTGGCATCAAGAGTTGCTTCCCTGCTCACGGGATATGCTGTGGAAGTTCTGGAGTGCTCTAAAAGGTTGACTGAGGAAACAAAAGGAACTTCATTCGAGCTTTTGGATGAGGTATTGCCCTCTGTTTTTTACATAATGCAAAATTGTGAGGTTGATACGGCATTCAGCATTGTGCAATTCTTTTCGGGTTATGTTTCTGCTATGAAGAGCCTTTCCCCATTGACGGAAAAACGACTTTATCATTTGAGTCAAATTTTGGAAGTGATCCGTTCTCAGATCTGTTATGATCCTATGTACCGGGATAATCTTGACACACTGAACAAGATTGGGAGAGAGGAAGAAGATAGGATGATGGAATACAGGAAAGACTTCTTTGTACTACTTCGAAGCATTGGAAGAGTAGCACCTGATATTACCCAGGCATTTATTAGAAGCTCATTGGATGCCGCCGTCACCTCTACCGGTGGGAATATTGAAGAGGTGGAAGCTGCTCTTTCTCTTCTCTATGCTCTTGGAGAGTCATTAAGTGAAGAAACGATTAGAAGTGGGAGAGGACTTTTGAGGGACATGGTGCCTATGCTTTTGGCGAGTAGATTCGCATGCCATTCGAATAGGGTAGTTGCACTTGTTTATTTGGATAGTATTACGAGATATGCAAAGTTTGTCCAGGAAAATACCCAGTACATACCCATGTTACTGGCTGCTTTTCTCGATGAAAGAGGTATACATCACCCAAACGTCAATGTGAGTAGAAGGGCGAGTTACCTCTTTATGAGAGTCGTGAAGTCGTTGAAATCGAATCTTGTGCCCTTCATAGAGACTATACTGCAGGTAGTGGCACTAACCTCCTTTTCTCCTTTGGAATTATTCTCATTTTATTATTGCCACACATAGATTGGCAATTCCCCTTTATCTGTTCTTTATTTGAGGTTTCTATTTGATGACAGAGCTTGCAAGATACAGTAGTTAAATTTACAAATGTTGATTCCTCAAAAGCACTTTCTGGTTCTGAAGATGGCAGTCATATATTTGAGGTAGTTATTCTGCCTCGACATTTTCTTTTATTATGTGAAGACATGCACAGATGCTCTTTGAATGTTCTTGACTTGGGGGAAATATGCCCACCAAGCTTATTTTTCGTGTTCTTATTTCAACGAGAAATTTCACAGGCAATTGGTATATTGATTGGGATGGAAGATGTGCCTGTGGAAAGACAATCTGGTTATCTCTCTTCGCTGCTGACTCCTCTTTGTCATCAGGTTATTTTTGTAGGCTCTATTAAGGAGCTCCCTCCCATTGTTCTCCAGCTGAAGTTCTCCTTATTTATTAGTTCGTAGTTGGCCTTTGAACTTGTTATGTGATGCTACCAGGTTGAGGGTTTGCTGTCAAATTCCAAAACACTGATTATAGAAGAGGCACCTGGGAAAATTGCCACTATTCAGCAAGTTATAATGGCTATTAATGCCCTTAGTAAGGTCTTTATTTCTTTTTCGACCTCTTGATTTCAACTATCAAATCAATTCTCTCTTTGCAAAACCTCAGGGTATTTTTGATATTCTCATCTTGATTTAAAAAATCTGCTAGTTTTTTTGGACAGCCTGATTTGTAATTACACCATTTCAACTTCTCTCCTATATGCTGAACTTATTTTCAGTGAATTTGAGCAAGCATTTAAGCTCTATAGCTTCTCTCTTCTGTGATGTTGGGATTTTCCTTAATTTGGAGTGGTCAATTTCAGGGTTTTAGCGAGCGCCTTGTGACTGCTAGTCGCCCTGGAATCGGTCTTATGTTCAAAAGGGTAGGTTGTATTGTTTATCTTCTCTTTTGCATTGTGTTTCCATTGCTGTATTCCATGCATGATGCGGAAATATTCTGATGTTAATGGTTAGAGGTGTATCAGGATTTTAGGATAGGTCCCATTCTTGTTTTTATATGTATATCCTTTGAGGGAACCGAGGCTGAACGTTGTACTTCCTAATCTTTCTTTTGCAGTGGGCTTTTATTTGCTCCTAAGTTTTTCTGTACCTTCTTATAGAAGATTATGGTTCGATAAAAGACCTCAACATGGCTGAAGATGATAGTCCCTGATTGCAATGTACTTTAGGCTGCATCCCAACCCATATATTGATGGCCTTTCTTTGGCTGGAAACTCACATATTGATGACTTGCTGAATGCAGACATTTACGTGTCCTTTTCTTTTGACTATCATATACTTATTTCGCTTGAAATGCATTAGCACAGACAGGGCCGTGTATATTTGATATTGACAATATAACTTGTTTTGCTGTATGTCAATCCAGACATTGGATGTTCTCCTCCAAATTCTTGTTGTATATCCAAAGATAGAGCCTTTGCGGTCTAAGGTAAGATTGAAAAGTAGAGGTGAAAAGGCTTCATTCATCAGGTGAAATAAACGTGATGCAATTGTTCATTCTTACTCAGGTTATGTCATTCATTCACCGCATGGTAGATACGCTTGGAGCATCTGTTTTCCCTTATCTTCCAAAGGCATTGGGACAGTTGCTTGCTGAGATTGAGGTACAAAATATTTTCTATGGGCTGGTCATTTTTGTTTGCTTTTATTTGAATGGAGAACGTAATTGCAGTTTGTGGAATTTCTTCATAATTAAAACCTCGAGTGAGCTTGTATAGGGTGGCCATTGAGCTAGGTGATTTAATTATAACTGCAAATTCGTATGCTAAGATTTATTGGGTCTCCTCGTAAAATTAGTTGATTGGATACGTTTGCCTAATGACTAAGAGCTACCCCAGGTTGAGCTGTTATGGGAGATTTTACTAAAATTTGATTTATTCATGAAAGAACCGACTCTGGTTGTACACTTTGTATGACTGGTTTAGTTCCTGCTGGATTCTTTGAAGTTTTAATTTCAGGATACATTTCTTTTTTATGTTTTGTTAGCTGTTCTCTTTAAAGGGGTCTGTTACAGTGGCTTCATTAAAGCTTTTGATGGATAAATGGAAACATCTGTCATGCTTTACTATGACAGATTGTGGAGATGCGAGTTACTTCATTGTTAGCATACACGGAGATTTCTTTGAATTAGATTGAGTTCATGTGTGATATGAGAGTCCTTGCTAGTTTGCAATGGGGTTTGCATGGTTTTCTTACCAAGGAGCCCAAGAATCCTAAATCTGCACTTTCAATACAAAGTGTAGAAAATTGCTGGTTTTACCTTTGTTTCTTCAGGTGAACCTGAAATTATGTAAACTGCATTGGATTGGGTAACCAGTAATCATTGGGTTGTGTTTGGCCTCTTGAAAGTTGAAACAATTATTAAGATATCCACTGTTTTTCTCATGTACAGTTGGGCGACTATAGTAGCATAAAAAAATTGAAATATTAATATTCAGTTCTATCCAGTGATTGGCATATGCCATATGTACACTCGATTACTCTTTTTCACTGAAAATGACAACCTTATTAACTTTGCAGAAAAATTACTATGCTATATAAATCGTTTCTTCTATAGGAGATCATGTAATTGGTCCATAGCCAAGGATCTGACTACTTTTTGGTGGTTGGCTCATGATGGTACCCCACAGAAATCTGTGGGTGGTCAGAAAAGGAAGAATTTGTGGTGGGTTGCCACCAAGCTTGGCGACCTGACCACTCTTTGTCAAAGAAAAGAGACTAGTGGTTGCATATAAGCAATTTGAGAATAGGTGCAGTCACTGACTGGCCTGAGGCATAGCTTTAGCTCCAGGCTGGTGGAGGGAAAGAGAGAGGATTATCTATTCATATAATATGATATTCCCACACATCAATAGAAGACCTTAATCATAAAGTGTGCTGTTTATATGGCAATTTTGATTGGACAATGTCCATGATTATACTGTCGCTATAAGACAGTTAAGCTCCCTCAGTTTTCTGTTCAAAAGGGTTTGTAGACCCTTTTTATTAACTGTTAATATTCACAACGTTTTTTCTCCATCTAGATTTCTCCTATTACGACTTATTTCTACTCTTGGCTATGTATTTTATTAGGCATTTATATGGGCTACATCCACCCTTTTAGTATGTCCAGCATTCACCATACACTGGATAGGGATTTAGAGAATATATATCTGATTTGCGAGGGACTACCTATATAAAATAGCTGAAAGCAAAGAAGAGACTTTGTTCTTAATTAGGCCAGCCTTGTGGTCAAGTGAGCCTGCTTATGATAAGTAGCTTCCACATGCATATGCATTCCTAGTGAAGACGGTCTATCTACTTAAGTTTGGGCGTTAGTCATTTAATTGTCATACTCAGACGATTGATTTTAGTCTGATTTATCTTGCAGCCTAAGGAGATGGCTAGTTTTCTTTTGTTACTTAATCAAATAATTTGCAAGTTCAACAAACTGGCACATAATGTACTTGAGGAGTTGTTTCCTGCCATTGCTGGGAGGGTATTCAGCATCATCTCAAGGGAAGCAATTACATCAGGCCCTGGCGTCAACACTGAGGTAGGGAGACACATCACCTTCTGAGATTTTATGGATGTTATGCTCAGTGACATGGAACAGTCATAATCGCTATACAATTTATTTGGACTTCAAAATTGACAGTTTTAGCAGGTATACCTCTGCAGTGATTAATTTCTTCATGTTCTGCATCCCCTTAAGTTTGCAATGGTAGAATCTATTATTTGGGGGACAGGGCTGCAAATGCAGTTAGTTCAGCAATCATAAGTGTATCACCTTTGTAAACTTCTGCACTTTGCATGGCGAGGGAAAGGTCTTTAAAATGTGGAATGATCGTCTTTCTCGAGTAATGTCCTAAGTAAATTCAGTGCAATGCCATGGTAAAAGGAAAAAGGTAGGAAAAATAAAGTATTATGAGGATTTCTTTTTTGGGACAAATTAATTGTTCCATAAGGGGCATTTCCTTTGAAAGATAGGATATTAGTTGAAATTGTTGTGCACTAATGTCTCTCTCTCTTTCTCTCTCTCTCACAGGAAATCAGGGAAATTCAAGAGCTTCAGCAGACTTTGTATACCTTTCTCTATGATATTGCTACACATGATCTCTCTTCAGTTTTCATTTCACCCAAAAGTCACCATTACTTGGAACAATTGATGCAGTTGCTACTCTACACAGCTTGTAAACATCAGGACATTCTTGTGAGGAAGGTATGTGATGTAATCTTATATCTCACTTAAGCTCTTGTATTCACAGAAATGTGAAGACATAGAACTTTGAAATTCCAATCTCTATGGTTCAGTAATTAGAATCACGGCCAATTGGGTCATGACTCAATTCAAGTGCAATTTGCTTCTGTTTGTAGGCTTGTGTGCAGATCTTCATCAGACTTATCAAAGATTGGTGCAGCAGGCCTCATGAGGAAAAGGTTCTTGCACCTTTTCTGCCAGTTTTATGCGCGTCATATTGTCTTTGGTGAGGTGCTCAAATTAATTCATCTAAAAAATGTTTGATTTTTTCAGGTACCTGGATTTAAAAAGTTCATGATTGAGGCTTTTATGACCAACTGTTGCTTGTACAGTGTACTAGACAGATCTTTCGAGTTCCGAGATGCAAATACTGTAAGCTAATGATATTGTTGTTTCTTTTCGATGTTGTGCCAATTCTTTTTAGGGAAAAATTCCATAGCAATCACTGAGTTCATATACAAATCTCGAGTTACTCTTTATTATCCTGGAGCATTAATAGTTTAATAAAGGGATTGAATTACAAATGGATATATTAGGTCTTACCTGTTGTTAATACTTGCCTTTAATAATTTTATGCTCACTCAAAATGGGATCTTTGATAGAGCTTTTAAGACAAGCCCTTTTAGTTACTTTTACACTGGCAACTTTTGATAGGTTGTTTATTTGGCAGCTCATTTTGTTTGGAGAAATTGTATGGGCTCAGAAAATCATGTATGAGAAGTTTGGAGATGATTTCCTCAATTTTCTATCAAAAGTTTTTCTGACTACAGACTGCCCTCAACATTTGGTGGAACAGTATCGTCAAAAGTTGCAGGTGAGGAATGTTGCACAGTATAAGTTACAGATTCTACTGGAAATCATAAAAGTCGTCCACTTTAATGTCTGTATCGTTTTGTAAATGTGAAGCTGTTTCCATTACCTCCATGTTCTATTTCCTTATTCAAATTTGTGACTGTTTTGTGGCCTTCCAAGATTTGTTGTGCCGAAAGTTGCGATGTTGCATTTCATCTTCACCTCAAAACTTATGCATTATGATAATAGTATTCGTTCATTGAGAACTGGAAAAAAATAGGCACGGTTATCAGCATTCCAATATAAATTCTGGGACATACAGCTGGTGTATTGCAGACTGTGGTGGAAGAACCAAAAGCACTCATTGTGCTTACTATTGCTAAAAAAACATTGTTGATGCATTAGATGTCTCTACTTTAATTGTAATGCATGAGAAGAAGAGAGAATATTGAGGGAGGTAATTTGGCTTCCCATGTTATTGGGGCTATGTTATTGAGAGGTTGAATTGAAGCATCTCTTGCACAATGAGGATCCATTACTTGCTATCCCTTAGGCACAATGGACAAGCTCAATTAGCTGGGCTATTTCCCTGTTTAACAGAGACTATAAATTGTTGGCCCTGGTTGAGGAAGCCTTGGTAGCTGATGTGTAGTCAAATTTCCTTTTTGATACTCCATTAGTTAAGTTATGCCTTTTCTGGACATGCTCTGTGTTAGGAAGGATGATTCTGCCACATTTTCGTATATGAAGAACCAAAGCTATCACTGGACATTGTTTACTATTAGAGTCTGGTTTTAGATGGAATTCATCGAGGAAAGAGCTTGACTTTTTCTGGTGGTACCTAAGGAAATAGGGCATGTGCTATCATTCGGTAGTGACACAATTGAATGATCTGACCTGTCCACTAGTGGGGTCCCGCAGACTTTGTAGTTCCTATGGGGTGGGGAGGATTGGGTCAGTCCATGGATTTTCTTTCCTTCTGCTGCATTTCACTCAAAGGGTTGAAGGGAGATGGTGCATCAAGCTTTTTGCATGGACCAACTTAAATTCTCTTCCACAGGGATACCAGATGCGGGAACCCTAAGAGAGGCGCATCAATTAATTGTGTCAGTTGTGCAAGTCATGATTAAGCTAGTATTTTGCTACCTGGTGATATTACTTGTTATCCGATGCCTCACATGTGTAATTTGATTATTATGGCACTAACTTCATCATGAGTGAAGAAAGAGGGTTTTGGGTTTTCCCTTGATGATATGCATGTATAGATAGCTTTTAGTAGAGGCCACTGCTTAATGATTGTAATCATTTTCCTGAGAGTCTGCTTTCTGCTCACCAATTGTTTGTCCCTTTTTGCAGGGCGATGACATAAAGTCTTTGAGGTCATCCTACCGTTCCCTCATTGAGAACTTAAGACATCAACAGAATGGAAGTCTTGTTTTCAGATAGCATAATTATGGCTAGAGATATAGGTGGCTCCTCAAATCATTATTTCCACACGCTGCCCTTCAATGCGGTAATACAATTTTGCCCGAGGTTGGAACTGAACTTGGAGTCATGAACCTTGTCCGGTTTTCTCTAGCTGGAGATGGTGCATCTGGCTTCTCTTCTTTGTATATAGCTTTTGCTGTGACAAGTCCATGACAATGAGGTATACACTCAAGGGTTTGCTTCGAATTGGCAGTTTCCCGTAAACTGAAGAATGAGGAGAGACTAATATGGTCATTTCACTCTATTTTGAACAGTTTGTACATATACGGGAGCACCACCTGAAGGGTATATTCATCAGTGTTGAGCTTTTGGGCTGTGAGATGAAGATCAATTTCTTTGGCAATTCTTTCTATTTGAGGTCAAATATAAGTTTATTGTATCAAATTCATTGCGATTAATGAAAGAAAGAAAGAGAGTGAGCATCTTTTGGTTCTTTGTCCAAATCATCGTAGGCTACCATCAGTAATACGATCCTTGTTCCCAGCTTATCTTTGGCAATTCGCCACGCATAGTGAATCTACTTTGATTTGATGAAAAGATGGGCTTGCAGACAATAAAATAGTGCTTTCCTTGATCAGGACTTCTCTATTGGATTTTCAGTTTTCGGTGTGCAATCTAAGAACATTCTGGTTTTTTGTAGTCATTTGAGAGTCGGGAGTGATGGAGAAGCTGATTGCATTAAAGAGCAGAGGATGGATAATGCTTGGGCTGGACCGTCGGCCTTGCTTACTAGGGCTGAAAGAAACGCTAGAATTTTTATGTAAGTCATCCATAAAAGCTGAGATAATATAGACCTATAGTACTTCATTTCCTGAACACACCTTTCCTATATTTCAAGACATGTTAAGCAACTCGCTTGTTAGCACCTGTGATAGTCTCTAAAATAATCAATCTAAAAATCTAATATGATAATCTAATGGCTCTATGATATACTTCAATATAGTTCTGTTACAGAACAATGTATTTACATTGTAATTGCATACATAAGGCATATAATTTTCATCTTCCTGTGAGCCCAGGAAGCAATCGGATTTTAATTGTCATTAATATTACAGGAACAAATCATCTTTCTTTGTTGTTTTCAGTGAGAATTTCCTCTTTGGTTCGAGGATGATTAGAGGTATAATGCTGTAGATATTAGAACATTAGAGGGTAATTATGTGGATGGGAAGAACTAAAGGATGCTTGATTTGTCACGCGAATGATACGCGGTGCATTTATTTGATGGGTTGAAAAAGTGCGGTCGCTATTCATACTAATCCATCCGATGCATCTCTCAGAAGGAGCCGCTTGATGCAAACAATTTGGTCCGTTGCTATGTCCTAGCGCGTCCTAACGCGTGATATTTTGTATAGGCAAATGCCAGCTATGTTCCTCCCAGAACACAGTGATACACCCCCTATTCGGACAAACATTAGCGGATCTGACAAACCGTTTATGGGAACCGTGTTTTATGTCGCATGAATTTGATTAATTATTAGCAGAAATGTGTACCGTAACTCCTAAAACTTTGCACATGATACAATTTTAGTCCTAAACCATTCGATTGGTTGGATAAGTGTTAAACCTTTTTTCTAAACTGCATAATCAAGTCATTTCAATAGAACGGTTTCTACTGTGTGGCATCTCTAAAGTCGCACTTCTCACTATAAATTTTAGGATTTAATTGCAATCTTCTATAATACTTGATGGAACTAATCAAATGATTTAATGTTTTAATATTCAATTGCATTCCGTACATTAAGGTTTAGTTCTATAATGTGCAATTTTTCCATTCATATGTTGTGCTATGCTACTGGCCACGTGGTAGCTTTTAAGGTTGTGTGTGCTGTCCTGGGAAACTTCTCAGAAATTAAGTTGACCCGAAGTCTCTTTTGTGGCGTAAAGCGCCTGGCACCTATGATTTGTCGCAGGAGGGATTTGAAACTGCTAATCCACATGCTAGTGTTTGGATAAATATGGTAGACTTTGAAATAATTTGAAGTACTGATAAGTTTCAGGAAATTTGCCAATTTTTGCCAGACGTTCCAACCCTGGGTCTTATCTTTATAACCTGTCAATAGCAAATGTTGATCTTTTGATGGCAAGATGGGTTTGACTTGACTCCAAATTTGCGTAGTGGCAAAGTCCCAAAGTTCATCCACTGAATGGAAATCGAGGGGCGATCATCGTTCATTGGCACCTTTCGGTTGACCGCCTCGTGCTTAGCAACTCGGCTAATTTCTACAGAACCTAGAACCAAGTTCAGACTTCACCCGTTGAACTCGAGTCAATGTTCCCTAGCTTTTCCCACAGCACTTTCCCAGAAACTTCGCAGCGCCAACGTTGTTAAGGTAGACTTCATCGACGAAGAACCTTGAGAATACATGAAAGATCAGAAAAGGATTGATTGTCTTCATGCCCATGAACTGCATATCGACTTGCGCCTCGTAATTATGAGAGGACGTTCTCAATAATATATTGCTCCGCCGTGTTCTTCAGAAACTAAGCCAATTTATATTCAGTACAATTTGGTCAGTTTTAAGCATTTGATACCAAGGCCTTTTTTTTTTTTTTTTTTTTTTCGTTTACATGATACAAGAACTTCTATTGTTGCAGTGAAGATTCATTTATGCAAAGAACGAATTCCTTGTATTTAAATGCACTTCTGGTTAGCATATGAAAGTTCTTGTGAGAAATGATACTTCCTATTGACGGTGAACAGAATAACTACTTTATGTAAAACACTTCCTAATAAACTTGTTACCATAATCTAGAGGAAAAGCAAGTTGAATTAGCATATGAATATAGATCGATCATGGTCATTCTATAAGAGAACATTAGTAGTCTGTTTATGTAGTGTCAGATATTTTGAATCAGCTTTCGCACGTCAAGATTACGTCTGTCTTCTCCATATTTCAAAGTTGATTGGCACGGACTGACTCATCCAAATCACCGAAAAGGAACGGCAAGTGAACTTACCAAGAAGTATCGGCCGAAAACATCATTAAGTAGAATAAAATAATGGAAACAGAAATCTAACTTTTTGCTTCTGGAAAACAAGGAAATAATTAGGCGGACTTAACTTGATTCTCCATCTGCACGTGTATGCCATGTCTCAGGACTTCTGCTGCTGATTTTTCAAAGTCAACAAGGGGCAATTGTCCCCTAGCTAAATGAAGAGCATGCATGAATTGATAAACATCATATGCTAACCACATGAATATTACCTTTTATTGTTCACATTTTGATGGAGATTTCCATGTTGAGATTGCAGACTTTTTTTATTGGGCTGCAAGGAAAAGAATGTGTGGTTATGAAATGATTAGGCCATGGACTTCCTCTCCAAGTCATGGAATATCAGGCAGATCAAGATTTCCGCTGCCATTGGCATCGTTTATATTCAGAAGCAATGGAATGGTTCAAGTACACAATCTTGGAAGGAAAATTCAAAAATCCTCATAAAGTGAGATCAGTCTAATTCCACTAGATTTGGCCAATAATGTAAGGAACAAAGAGATCATATTGAATTAGTTTAAGTTTAAAGGAGAAAAATGCATCTCACGTCAATTTTCTGTGTTTTGGAGTTTGTTTAATGCCTACGCCAATAGGAAAACTCTTCCACCTAACCTTGGGTCTCCATCACTACAAGATTAGCCGAAAGAGACAGAACAAAAGACCGGACTTTTAATTACATCAGCGTTAAATATAATTCAAGTTGCTCTGCACGGAAATTATTGTAGACATGTTGTCAATCTCTCTGTCATCACGCACATCAACTGACAATAAAAGAAGGGCTTAAGAGTTTTTCTTTAAGGTCCTTGTTGTAGACTTTCAAACAATTCACTGTAGAAGAGCAAATGAATCTTACTGAGAAAGAAAACCGAGGTGGTAGGTTAGGATTACGCCTTAGGACTATGTTTGATTAGTCTGCAAATTACGGAGACAATATCGATCCAGACCCCACACGATTCTTTTCAACTTTTCTTAATTGTGTATCCAACATCTTCTCTTAACTATATGAAATCTCTGTATAAATACCTCATAACTTGAGCCTTACTTTCCTCAGAAAAATTATGGCTCTCAAGAGGCTTTCCTGGGACTGTGTTGTCCCTGGTTGTCTCAAGGCTCAAACCACATCCACTCAGCACAAAAGCCATATCTCCAAGCAAACCTCTTTTCAGAGATTGTCACTCTCCGATGTGAGCAATCATGGTTCGTCGATCTCTTTGAATGATCTATCCAGTTCACTGGTTGGTTCCAACCTTCATATCTTCACGCTGGCGGAGCTGAAGACAGTAACTCACGACTTTTCAAGGAGCAATTACCTCGGTGAAGGCGGATTCGGCATAGTGTACAAGGGCATGATAGATGAAGGCCTGAGGCCTGAGATGAAGGCTCAAGTAGTTGCGGTAAAGATGCTGGATTTGGATGGCACACAAGGTCATAGGGAGTGGTTGGTAAGTCACTTTAGTCATATCGTCTCGTTAGCTGACATACCTCCATTTAAGTTGTGCATCACAAGTTAAATGAATTGGGACTGGATTTCTTCTTTGTACTTTCCTTAGGCTGAAGTTATATTTCTTGGGCAACTAAGGCATCCCCATCTCGTCAACTTGATTGGATATTGCTGCGAAGACGAGCATAGGCTTCTGGTGTACCAGTACATGGAGCGGGGCAACTTAGAAGACCAACTATTTAAAAGTAACCATCTTATCTTTCACTACTACAAATTTCGCTTTTTATGAACGAGATCCCAGAAAGATGACCGTGAGCTAGTGAATGTTTATAACTTTGAAATCACATAAAGTTTGGTTACAGAACATGTTCTTATTGCTCTTGGTTAACGCAGAGTACTCTTCGCCCTTGCCCTGGTTAACCAGAATAAAAATTGCGATTGGAGCTGCCAAAGGCCTGGCTTGCCTCCACGAAGAAGAGAAACCGGTCATTTACCGTGACTTCAAGGCTTCAAACGTGTTGTTGGACTCTGTAATGATCTATTCCTCCTGATTTCTTTTCACCAATTGGTGTGATGCTTCACTACTTGATATCCAATATTGGTGATATGCATCCTGATAGTGTCATTGATTTGAAAATTTCAAATTAGGATTACAATGCCAAGCTCTCAGACTTTGGGCTAGCAGTGGATGGTCCTCTAGGCGATAATACACATGTCACGGCTCGAGTCATGGGCACCCGAGGTTACGCAGCCCCGGAATACATCTCTACAGGTGATGACTTAACTGTTCATTTCTGGCAGTTGATCAAGCACACACCAATTTTTTATTTATCCAACGCTGCAGATACATTAAACTTAGATTGCTCAATAAACATTTTCAGGCCATTTGACGACAATGAGCGATGTGTACAGCTTCGGAGTAGTACTGTTAGAGCTAATAACAGGTCGACGGTCAGTCGACAAGAGCCGTCCGACCAGAGAGAAAGACTTGGTGAATTGGGCGAGGCCTATGTTGAAAGACACCCACAAATTAGACAAGATAGTCGACCCGAGACTCGAAGGTCTGTACTCGACCGAGGGGGCCAAAAAGGCGGTCCTGCTGGCTCATCAGTGCCTCAGTCAAAACCCCAAGTGCCGACCCACAATGCAAACTGTGGTGAAGACATTGGAGACAATTATGGACTTAGATGACATCCCAGTCAGGTCCTTTTTATACACTGATCCTGCGCTATGTAAAGATGTTCGTGTAAACAATTATGAAGATGCTGCTGAGAAAGACCAAAATGAACCCGGGAACGAAAACAGAGTCGAAGAGAAGGAGGTGGAAATAAAGAATGTGAAGGGTCACCGACGGCAAAAGAGAGCCCATAAGCACAGGCATCGAACAAGGGTCTCAAGGTCACGTGCCGTCTTCTCAGACACGGCTCTGTATTCTGCTCTTGGGACAAGTTTGTACGCTCCAAAATCCAAGAATGGATCAAAGAAAAACACAGAAGAATAGAACACTTGATTAATCATAGAGTTTCTGCTACCTGATAAGGATAGAAGTTTTTCAATCAAGCTCACCAGTATAGCTTTTTTCTTGGCACCGCGTCTAAAATTGTTGGTGCAAGCTTAGAAATTATCTGAAGCGCCCTCTTGGAAAAGAAGTGACAATGAAATTGCCCATCGTCTGGGAAAAATTCTTCTCGCAAGTAGCAACCCAGTTCGTGCAGGCCAATATGTGGGTTAACTGCTGTACTGACCTTTACTGTAATTAACATAAACGGACCATGTTCGAAACTCCTAAAGTCATCTCATTTCGATTTATTCATGGAGTTGATCTGCTCTTTATACATATGTATACTCTCTTCAGAAACTATACTGAACTTTCAATCTCATACTGATTATTTCAAGACAAACATTCACAACGATTTTTGAATCCTCGCGTGACTTTAATCCCAATGGAGGAATTTCATTACTTCATAAGCTTTCTTTGAAAAACGGAAGAGTCCCGGTCTGGTATTTAGTATATGATCATTCCACATGTGAAGACTTCGGAAGGTGGCTGTTGATAAATCTGATCCTTGCTCATACCACAAAACTCGTCTATGCATTCATAAGTTCCCTGGGAATTGCTCTCTGGTCAAAATAGCTTTGTAGTCATGTCAATAGTGCTCCAGTCAAACAAATAGAATGGTTTATGCCTCTTGGAAAAGATCGTGTTTCTGATTTCATCAGCTTAAGACTGGAGATGTTTTATTTGAGACTTAGAATATTTTCAGCCTTCTAACCACCCCACTACAATGCCATTACAGACCCAAAAAAACTACAGCGCCATCGCTCGGCCTAACATTTTTTATTTGGTTCATCTCCAAGGTTGAATAGACAACTTTGCACACTTAATGGGGGTGCAAATGATGCTCCCAGGAGAAAAATATAAAACAGATTCAATTGCATGACGATATAATAGACAGAGAGTCAAACTAGTTCTGGGCTTCTGGGCTTCGTTTTTGTACCACGGAATGCGATTGGCTCGGTGCACAATGTCTTTTTATTTCATTTTTATTGTCCTACACTGAGCACGCTCAACGTAGTAGATTTAGCATAGCAATTTCTCGCCTCATACGTTGCAACATCTAGAAGGCCGACTGCATTTGCACATAGTGCGGTCTGTTTGAACAAACCTTCACATTTGGAGAGATTAATGGAATGTCTCCTAATTTGGCTAGATCATGTAGTCAGAACCCATATTTCTTTTTTCTTTTATTTTTTGACAAGTGATCAGAACCAAGATTTCACTCTATTATGTCAGCAACGGGACTTGACTGCATAAGCAACGGTGGTCATTTTAGGCTCTGAAATTCTGTATTCTAGAGAAATTGGTGACAAGGTGATGCTGCTGAAGGAGTCAACTGCTATGAGTACATCTGACTCCTCAAGCAACTCAAGGCCCACAAAAAATTATGAATGGGAGGAAACTGAGAATTTCTGAGAATGACCCAGATTTTGGAGTCCTCCCCGTGATCAAGTGTTGGGGTCTGAATCATCATAAGCAAAGAGAAGCTTCCATGACCATGAAGCTAATGCTGATTTTATTTTGCTGGGTAGCCTTCAGTGCATGGCCCATAGTGACTAGTCTCTCACGGCCCAGTACAAGAAATTTCAGGCTGGGCTCTATTCTGTGACGCTTTTTCTTCTTCTTCAATGCGTGAGATTACAGAGGCGTTCTTACTCTTTTCACTGCGCATTCACTTCTTTTGTCAACTGACAACAGTGTTCTCTTTGCTCAGAACCTTTCTACTAACTTAGCATGGAGATGTTTACAGTACCAGGTATGACAGCAAGCATGTGTGATTCCTTCCAATCCCCTTTCGAACTCTGTACCCTTTTCCAGTTCCTTCAAATCCCCAGCACACCCAATGCGTGAATTGCTATGGGAACAGGGGTTATTGGATCAGTTTACCATACATAAACGATTTGTGAATATCCTCCCGTAGCGTGAAAGAAGGAAAATCACATAGGAATTCCGGCAATCATATGAATACAAACTTCCGTATCGCATACAAATACATCATTGACATACGTTACGACAATTGGAGTTGCTTGAGATGAGAGTATGGAGGATAAGGGCGACCTTTTGGAAGAATGTACAAAATTAGTGAGACGTGACGTATGAGCCAGGTCCTACCGTTCATCCTCAACATCTTTCAAAGAAGCAACGAAAACAGCGTGTCGTTTTGGGGTTGGCTTGGCTTCGCACGTTTTCCCTACGCCACACTCTACCGAGCATCGCACGCGATCTCGACGTCTCGCACAACGTGCATGCGCGTGCCGATGTGCCCTTAAAACAACATGCATGCGCATGTCACACGTTAGCCACGGTCATAGTTTGGACATGCGTACGCCCCCCATGAACGTGAGCACTTGAATATAACATAGTTATATCGAAGATATCATAGGACACGAGGATTGGCGCATTGAAAGTATTTTGATTCGGGAGTCAGCTGCACAGGCAAAACGTCTGAATTGAACTGATACACCGGGCTTGTAGAGTGCTTCTTGAACCCGTGAGGTAGCCAAATCTCCATACTCGTGTGTCCTGAATTATGAAAATACGCAAACGATCGTAAGAAAAGGAATCTATCGTTTTCGTTGCATAGGGATAGGAACGAGAGAGATTGGGGCGTGGACCCATGCTGTGGACCTGCGAAATTAATTTGGCAAAAGCTAATTGTAGAGTAATAGATGCACGATTCTTACCTTGAATAATAATGCCTGTAGGTAAACAAAACTTTCGAGTACATATGTATAACTTTCTTTTGTTTTATGTAATAAAAAGAAAGGAAATATAAAAATGAATTACTTTTATATTTGTTTATCGAAAAATACATGATTTGGAAAATATTTTCATAAAAGTGATTGTTCGTATCGTCAACAAAAATAAATGAACGAAAAAGATGTAAATCGTTTATGACAACAATTTAGATTATTGTCAATAATAACAATATTTGTTATTGATTAATTATATCAAGCGATATAAACAACAATTGTTTAAAAAAATTTCAAATGATTTATTTTCTATAAAATAAATGAATCTTTATATATTATTACCATACTAAAATTAGGTACGAATCTTTATATTTTCTATCACAATATGGTTGCCCCATGTGGCATGACATGTGTGTGCACGAGCCCACCTAAAAGTATGGTTGCCCCACGTCGACGTGGGTGTGCACGAGCCCATGGGCAATAACATAGTCCCTCACAACAAGATTAATAATCCAAATCTTACTATGATCAGGGTTATCGGTTCTCGGTTCAGTTCGGTTCCCAAAAATTGGAATTGAGGATCGGACTAATTGGTCCTAAGACTAGGAACCGGACCGCACCATTAGTCCAGTCCAATCCAATGTAATTGATCACTTTTTTTTTTCTACTACTTTTTTCTATTACTTTTTTTCCTACTACTTGGAATTAGATTGAGATAATATGTAGTTTAATTTTAGTAATTTTTTTGAAGAAATAATAATATAAAAAACAATATTTAGTCGGTTTGGTCCGGTTCTCCTTTGGAATTGGGAACCGAATTGCTTGGATATTAGGAACCGGAATCGGACCAACACTCCGGAGAGTTGGACCAAACAAGCTAGTTTGATCCGATCCAAGTGATTCTCGGTTCAGACAATCCGTTTTGCACACCCCTAAATATGGTGCATCTATTAAATAAAATAACTAATAGCAATAACGATATAAAAAATGAGTGTTCTTAGAAAGTATGGAGTTGGGTTGGAATAAACATTCTAGGGAAAAATGTTATAAAATTCCTAAACATCTTGTATTTGTGCCAATTTAGTCTAAACCTTTTGACTTAGTGCAAATTCAATTTTAAATCTTTTATTGATACCAATTTAGTCCTAAATGTTTTGACTTTGAACCAATATAGTCCTAAAACTTTTGATCTAATGCCAATTCAGTTCTTCCGATTACTTTTGGCCAAATATTACTAACATGGATACTAGTAAATTGACATGGTACCGCCGGTGCGGACGTCGACAACTTTTGATAACATTTTAATAAATTTTCAACTTATTTATCTAATATTTTCTTTTCTTTTCTTTTTTTCCCCCTCTCCTCTTTCCTTTAGTCAGAGGTGAGGGCCGGTGAGGTCAAGGCCGACCTTATTGGCTACTGGCAAGGCTTCAGCCCTCACCAGTAGCCACGAGGGCGGCCTCGAGTTGGGCGAGCGAGCCTTGCCTAGGCTAGATCTAGCGAGGGTTCAGCCTTGCTAGCCACGAGCGAGGTCTAGCCTCACCAAATCCAATGAGGTCGAGCCTCACCTAGCCATTGATGAGTGCTCGAGCTCTTGTAGGCGCAACCATGTGGCCTTTGGCTAGGGCTCAAGCCTCGCCAAGGTTTGGGCGAGGCTTGACCCTCGCCAACCCAACGCAAGGCCGCCGATGAGGGCTCGAGGCTTGCTAGTGGCCAGGGAGGCTTGCTAGAGGCCAGTGAGGTTGACCTTGATCTCTGGTTGGTCGGCTAGTTGGTGATTGGCTGATGAAGGAGAAGGAGGGAAAAAAAGAAGAAAAGAAAACGAAAAGAAATATTAAAATATTATTAAAAGTTGTATACGTCAACACTAGCTGTACCGCACTAGTCGATCGGTATTTACATCAGTAATATCTAAGTAAAATTGATCGGAATGGTTGAATTGGCATTTGGTCAAGTTTTAGGATTAAATTGGTACCAAATCAAAACTTTAGGACTAAATTAGCACCAATAAAAGGTTTATGATTGAATTGGCACAAAGTCAAAAGATTTATGACTAAATTTACATCAATAAAATGTTTATAACTAAATAAGTATCAATGCAAAATATTTATAATTTTTTTGACACTTTTCCCAATATTCTAATATGGTATCGATGTCAAGTTCTGCCTTCAAGTTATTTTGGATGTGTGGCCCATCAATTGTCAAATTCCACATGTTATGGCTAATTTGGTTTGCCCAGTTATGCCTTCAGGTTATTTTGGATGTGTGGCCCATCAATCGTCAAATTCCACATGTTATGGCTAATTCGGTTTGCCCATGAGAGGGGTGCTCAAATAACCTCCGTTGCTTATCTATAAGTTTATATGCTCTTTATATACACATGATCTTCCTCCACTTATTAACTTAAAACTTTTAGATTTGATATTTTAACAAATCTAATGGTGCTTAAGGGTCCCCCCCTTTTTTTTTTTTTTTAAAGGAAAGCTCTTTTCTAGGAAATTGTTTTCCAACTTTCTCATGTTTGCGTAACTTCTTAACCGAAAACAACATGCTTAGATTGGGGGAAAACGACTGCCCCTTCTAACAAGAAGAAAATTATTTTTTTAAACCACCAAGCAAATGAGAACTAACAATTTTCTTTGAAAATGATTTCCATAGGAAATATTATCTTTTATCATGAGATTTTTGAGCGAAACAAACACGTCCTAAAATAAGGTTAAAGGAGTAGAAAATGCTTGGAATAGCTAATGCTCCTTATATAAGAACAGATGGTCCTCAGTTGGAGAACATAACTAGGCCCCTTTTTTAAATCTAAGACGACTTCTCAAGTTAATTTGCTTAAAAAAGTGATGTGATGAACCAATTCAATGCTTTTGCCTCGTCAAGGACGTCGTTGAATTGTAGCCCGGCCCGAGCATTGTGGGAAGTGAACGGGGTCGGCCGGCTTTGACATTTGAACCCGGCCGTGCCAATTTCCACGCGAACAAAGTGGAGTTTTTGGGCGATCTGAATAGTCAGCCACTCGATATCGACCGTCCAATTCTCCTCTCCTTGTTGTTTGGTAGAGGGACGAAGAAGAATTGCAGAAGCGCCAGGAAGAAGAGTCGGTCCCCGGTCCTTGGAGGAGCAAATTCCAACTCCAACTCTGATCAAAAGCCGAACCTGATTGAGACCTGTCGGCATTCCCAGCCAACGCACACCCACTGTGCTTGACTGGCGCGACACGGCCGTTCTTTCCGCAATCCATTCCGTCGCCTCACGCGACCTTTCAAACTTACAAATTATCAAGTTGGCTCGCACGGAACATCGGGGGAACTATATTGATCGGTTCCAACCCATGTCCATCGTGTTATCGTTATGTAAAATACTCGATCCGACGAGTATAAGAGCAAAGTAAATATGTTGCGCGCAAAATTAAAGCAAAAGGAAAATGCTTGCCAATGCTTAACTTTGTGTTTACTAAGAGTGAGCATGGTCCGGGTGGGCGATTTCCACCTTAAAATTGGGAACCACCCACTAAGGACCGGTTTTGAAAAACTGAAATTTGGAACCGCCCGTTGATTCATGGATTGAAAATCGGATTGCCCGTTTAGTCCACTTTTCGGGTGGTTTATGGAACTGGTTCCATCAAAATTCACTCATTGGGTGCAACATTTTCCCATAAGCCAAAGTAAAGCCAAAAAAAAAAAGAATTCCTCTATTCTTAATTGTAAGATTAGTAAAAAAATTGGACTCATATCAAAAGTAGAGAGTTGATGAACGGTAAGCTTGAGAATCAAGGTCGTAAGTGAAAGATGAAGAAACGACTTAAACGAGATGAGAGTATGACAAGACAAGTTCAATTAATGGGTGTTGAGTTTCAAATGAGAGGTTTTAGAATTTTCATTGACAAAAGAAAGGAGAGAGAATTTCAAGATATGATCTTCATTTGGATATTTTTTGTTAAATCCGTCTATAAATTTTCTTAAAAATTAAATAAATATTTATATATTATTAGTTCGATTCGGGTGGGTGAGTGGACAATTTCAAACCTAGAATCGAGAACCAGAGTGTTACCCACCAATTTCAATAAATCGAAATTGAATACTAGACTAGTTCTTTTGGAAACCACTGATTTTGGTCCAGTTTTTGGTGTTTCGAGCAATTCTCGATTCTTTTGCACACCTTAAGTGCTTACAAGTATTTCATTTTCAACAATATTGACTTTCAAGAAGCATGTTTTTTTTTTTCCTCTTTTAAACTCTTTCAGGTGGGTATATGTCACTATACACGCAGAAAAAAGGGACAACAGTAGAGAGTCAACACATGTTTTTACTCTTCCAATTATCATATTCATCATCAAATTCTCGATTAAATAATGAAACGAGTGATGACAATTTCTGCGCATGCTATATTCATCGTAAAACTTCGCAAATTTTCAGAACATTGACTTTTGATAAGGCTGAGCGCCCCAAATTTCATTTTTTTTTCCCTTTTCGCGTGCTTGAAAAATAATCAAGGCAGTCTTCGATTTATTGTGGGGGGAGAGAGAGAGAGAGAGACAAAATGAATCAGCGACCTAAAGCGAACAGAAGGGAGGGGACATTAGTTAAGCGACAGTTGGGGGGGAACAACACACGTGTAAGCCGCGGAAGCTGACCAGATGGCCGCAGAAGCTGCTGGTCATTCGCCACGTGCCGAACCAAAACTGAATCTAACAGAAAATCCAAAAATTGCCAGAGCGGAGGGGTTTGGGAGGAAGATGCAGACGTCCTCATCAAGCTCCTTCTAGACCTTCTTCCCGACAATGTGGATCGGGTTGAGTCGGATCGGGTCGGGTCGGACTCTTGTGTGTGAGTGATAGAGAAATTTCGTTCCTTCCATTTTACTCTTCCATTTTTGCCCCCACTCCCGTTCCTTTTTCCCTTTCTTTTCATCTATCCGTTATGTATCTTTTGAATAAAATTTAGGTTTACATGACCCTTTTGTCTACACATCTCGAATTCTAATTTGAGATATAAATAATTCTGCTCGAGCGAGTGACTAATTACTCATTCAACATTTAGAAATATTCGATTGGAAAATCTCACATAGACCGTATAAACAAAATTAATCCGTATATTCTTTTGCTTTCTCCCTTGGAAGTTTGACAATAAGAAATTTGATCCAAATAAGTTCCAAATTTTGCATGAAATCCCTAGCTTTTTCTTCTTTTCTTTTTTGGTTGTCGAAACAGAAAAATAGAAGCAAGAAAATGCGGGTGTTGCTCAAACCTCCATGAAGATTATTTCATACGAATGCAGAAAATCGACAAGGCTTATTTGCGAAAGAAAGTGTTGATTTTTTTGAGCATGTACATTTTTTTTTTCCCAATCAAGTTCTTGAACTTTTAATTTCTTACGTGTTGGTTGAAATCAGGATTTATGCCTTGGAAAACTCAACGATAATAGCAGCCTCGTTTCTTAAGCTTTGAATGCGGTATTTATGTTTGAAATTTTTTTAGCCCCATTAATTTACCTCATGATCCACAGTAAAAAAAAAAAAAAAAAATTCCTCTTCAAATTCTTGCCAACAACAATGGATACGTGGACTCTAATTAATCACATCTTGCGTTAAAGGAATTTAATTAGAAAAGTCACATGAATTCACATAATCATTTAGAAAAATGCATTTGTATTGACTTTAAGTAGTCGTGTTTCGAAAATATTCTTGATTTGTTTTGAATTGTACTATTTGGTGAATGTGCATGATTATAATTTTAATGTGCTTAGCCAAAGGAAAGTATATAGCATCTACCCATTTGTTGTCCATTCCCTTCTCCAAAGGACCGTGATATTCCGAAAATCAACTTTCCCAAAATTAATTACCGAAAATCAGACGGGGATTATAATTTTAATGTGCTTAGCCAAAGGAAAGTATATATCATCCACCCATTTGTTGTCCATTCCCTTCTCCAAAGAACCACGATATTCCGAAAATCAACTTTACCAAAATTAATTCTCGAAAATCAGACGGGGATTCTTCTTTAGCAGAAAAAGAAAAATGAAAGGTCGAGAAATTCTTTTTAAAATATCAACGTGGTGGGATTCTTGCTCGCCTCATCCCGAAAAGAGATTCCATTCTCGGGGGAGGGAATAAAAAAAACGCAATAATAATGAGCACAAAAAACAAATATCGAAAAAGGTATAACCCGATAGCCTTTTGAGGCCTATCTATTTATTTATTTATATTAATTGTCGAACTTTTGAGTCTATTTAAAGCAAAATGTAAAATCATATGATTAAGGGGGCACGATCATCTCTTTTTCCATGTAAAGCACCACATCATCATTATCATCATCTAATCTTATTATAATAGTGGACGCCATTTAGTTCGTCGGTCGCTGTCTTTCCAACAGCAGATCCCAAAATCTCTTTAAAAAATAAGAAAAAATTAAATTAAAGGAGAAGATAAGTATTGTGATCCGCATTAATTAATATCTTGGGCTACTAATCTAATCCCTACTTTGAATTTAGCAAATATTCATCGTTATCTCTAAGCAGCCACGGTCTGTGCAGCCCACCTTTCAGAATCCCCCTTCCTCAAATTAAATACTCCACAGAATTCCTCGGATATATTAAATATTAAACTACGCCATCCCCTTCCATGATTTAATTAAATTATATTATATAAAGTCTTGCCCTAATGTCCGTTTCTAGCTCCCCACATAGGCAACATGTGAAAAGGTCAAACGGAAGAAGCCTTCCCTTCTTCTAAAATGAATAATTGATATGTATTCATATGAATTCATCCAAGATTATTCTTCATAATACTTGTTTCGTTCTTTCAAATGCCAACTCGGTCTGGACGGTGCAATAAAAAATAGAAAAAAAAATTTAAAAACCTCCAGAGAGTTCTCACTAGTCACGATCACAATATGATCATCGTCATATGAAGGGCTTGTCGATGCTTGATTTTGATTATCTCGAATGACTTATTTTAAATAAATAGTATGAGCACATTTAAAGAGAAAAAGAAAAGAAAAGAAAAGAAAAAGATGCGATGGTACAAATAAAATTGCAATGATCATCGTTATAGAAAGTCATATTTTTGCGCATAGAAACTATATGCACACACGATATAAAGAGGCTATCATCCTTATACAAAAGGTTGATCTTGATTATCTCGAATGATTTATTTTAAAAAAAGATTGAAAAATACTTTGAAAAGATCTAGAAGATGACGAAAACCACTTGTAATATTTAAATTCATGAGACTGTGTCTAACTATTCTAAGAGAAATAATCCAACAACTTTCACTCATCCAAATCCGAATTTTCATAGTTAGCACCAACATTAAAATAACGAAGAAACAAGACAACACTGACATAAATCAATTGGAGGAGGATAGATTGAGTGGTCCGATACTCGATCTAGATCGAAAGTCACGGGTTCGATTCTCTAATTTATTCGTGATTGTATAAATCCATCAGATGTGTTTTTTTTTAATAGGAAAATCGAAAAAGAAAAGAGAGAAGATGTACACAGCAAACGAACCAAATGCCGAGAATGCGTTCCTTTCGTACGAAGCAAAGGCAACTGAGAATTTTGGCGTGCTCCTCACGAGGGCAACCGCGTAATTTCCAGTCCTCCCTTCTCCTTTCCTCCCCATGCGGAACGCACGCAAAGCGCAGTTTTTTAAGAACAGAGGAGCATCAGCTTTCTCAGGAAAATCAAACGCCAAGAAAATCTCTCTCCCTCCCCCTCTCTCTCTTTCCCCCATCGCTCTCTACAGAAAAGATCGAGGTTCCCCCGAATCTCCTTCCAGATTGGTTTCGGTTCCGATCGGATCACCTCTCAGGATTCGAAAGTCGTGTTTTTTCCTCCGTTCCCGTCCTCGATCGGTCGTCCTTTCGTTGTGATACCCCGAATTGTTTCATACGAACTACTTCATGTTTGAGTTCGACCACATCGATTCATTTTCTCGGGAAAGCTCTGCGTGCAAGCTACTTGTATCCAAACTCCATTACGTTTGACCCTATTTCGCTCGTAAAATAACGGTCGCGTAGGGGAAACCGCCGGTTTTACTGGAAAAGCTGACGGATTTTCCAGGAATACTGTCGATCTCGAGAGGGGATCGTACTCCGGCCGCGCTGATCGCTCGGGATTTTTTCCGGGAACGGAAAATTTGAGCTTCGTTTTGGTGCGATTTGATCTGGGTTGAACTCGGTCAGCTCTAATTTTTTCTTTTTTTTTAGTGATCGATTAGAATACGAAGCTCGACGTCGGAGCTTGATGATTTTGATCTGAAACCCTAGGGGAGCTGAAATTGAGCTCGCCAGCGCAATGGCCGGCCCGACGATCGCTTTGTACGCGAGCCCGCCGAGCGGCGTGTGCTCCGCCGCGCACCAGATCAACGCGCACGTCTCCTGCGATCTCGAATTGAGACAGGCCGCTTCGTCGGCGGCGCCTTCGTGTTCTTCGTCGCCGTCGCAGAAGATTGTCGGCGGCCTCTCGTGTCTCTTCTCATCGCCCTGCGTCAAGCAAGGTTCCAGCTCTAGCTTCTCTGGTGGAGGAGAAGAATTGGGGCAATTATGGCACGATAAAAGCGACGAATTCAGAGAGTTTAGTGGCTCTTTCCGTTATTCTCCGAGTAAATTCATGGGTTCATTGAAGAGGGATCATCAGAGTCCGGTTTCGGTTCTTCAGGGTCCGGTCTTGTGTGGTAATGGGTCGATAAAGAGTCCTCCCACGAGGATTCCGCGAGAAGTTAGAGGTGGGTCGAGAGTTATGTATGATGGTTTTGTTAGGAATGCATTGGGCTCTTGTGTGGACTATGATTCTAATACTTTTGAGTTGAGAGATGCCGTTGATGTGGAGGAGTTGCCATTCAATTTGGAGGAGAATTCATTGGAACTTGATACTGAGCCTTATGTGAAGGAGTTATTGGTGAGTGCACAGTCGAGGCACAAGATCTTCGGTGAAGATTTCGTGGTGAAGGCTTTCTATGAGGCCGAGAAGGCACACCGAGGGCAGGTATCCTGTTAATTTGAGTAATCTGAGTGCTAAAAAGTTTGGAATTGTTTGAGATTGATTGTTGATTATTTCTTATTGAGTTCTCTGTGGTTATGTTGAAGATGCGCGCGAGTGGTGATCCATATTTGCAGCACTGCGTGGAGACTGCGGTGTTGTTGGCACTGATTGGCGCTAATTCTACGGTGGTTGCTGCGGGCTTATTGCATGACACACTTGATGATTCCCATATGACATATGACGACATATGTAGGAATTTTGGTTCTAGCGTTGCTGATCTGGTTGAAGGGGTAAGAGAGAATATATGTGCACTGAATCTTCCCAGATTTGTTTTATTTTTGAAGAGTAACTGTAGCCCAAGACATTTCAATTTGTCTTTTGAATGCTGCACTGTGATATTTTTCACTGTGTTCTTGTGCAATAGTATATATAGAGTCCTAGTTTTGCACCATAAAGCGATTGAGGATGGGCTTCTTTATGTCTGATGTTGTAAGATCTGTGAAAATACCATTTTTAATTTCTTTTTTTCTCCAGTTGATTTTTTTGTGATGATTGGATTCACAAATAATCGTCTGTATGGAATGCGATTTGTTCTAACCAATGTGGCAATGTCCTGGTCTTAAAGATATCATGACTCGTGAGGCAGGCCTAGATTTGGGACGCACTTCAAGCAATTTTATCATATCCATCAGTGAATGATTTTTGAATAATGTCAATGATATTCGGAGTGTAACTTGAATTGATCAGTTTCCTCAAAATGTCGATAAATCAGAACTAGAGTTTACTCTCTATTTTTGTGTCAACTATTCGGAGTGTAACTTGAATTGAGCAGTTTCCTCAAAATGTCGATAAATCAGAACTAGAGTTTACTCTCTATTTTTGTGTCAACCCTTCATTTCTGGGATATTCGGTAGTGGATAGATCTCCACATAATTGACCGCATTTTGGCAAGGAGGTGTATCCCGATTGTATTATGAACCCGGCATGTCTTCTCATCTGTACCTACTCCTTTCTTTGCAGATGCTGTGCATGTCTGCCAATGCTACAGCAAGATATTATTGTTTACTAATATTTTAATAAACTCTGCGATGTAGGTCTCCAAGCTAAGTCAATTGAGCAAGCTTGCACGGGAGAGTAATACAGCAAGCAAGACTGCTGAGGCTGATCGATTACATACCACGTTCCTTGCTATGGCAGATGCAAGGGCTGTTCTCATCAAATTAGCAGATCGTCTGCATAATATGATGACACTGGATGCATTGCCTCTTGTCAAGCAACAGAGATTTGCTAAGGAGACATTGGAAATATTTGCGCCCTTGACCAACCGTTTGGGCATATCTAGTTGGAAAGAAGAGCTAGAAAACCTGTGCTTTAAGCATCTCAACCCTGACCGACACAAGGAACTGTCCTCTCAGCTTTTAGAGTCTTACGATGAGACGATAATTGCTTCTGCCAAAGAGAAGCTTGAGCAAGCTCTTAAGAACCAGTCAATTTCCTATCATGACCTTTATGGGAGGCACAAAAGTCTGTATAGCATTCATTGCAAGATGTTGAAGTAATCTCTCTCTCTCTCTCTCTCTCTCTCTCTCTCTCTCGGGCACACGTCTGTAGGCATGCTTTTTTGCACTGGCATTTACTCAATGTTAATCTGTGAATGCCAATACCTTTAAGTCTCGAATCCTGATCACATTTAAATTTAGGGAAGCATGGACCTAAAAGTTGGCTATACCTCTTTCATGTCCTTGCACTTCTGAAGTGATTACTGAGACTTGAAAGGATATTGCTGCCATAAGTGTGAACAACCGTGATAATTGTGATATGAGATGTTGCAAAATACTGGAGCAAATCCTTTCAATTCTGTACACGAGAGTTTTTTAGTTGGAGTAGTGAATTGGTAATGATGAATAATCTCATTCTAAACCTCTCTAATTTTTTTTTTTTTAAGTGCTGTGATAGTACTTATGCAAATTTTCTTGTGCAGAAAAAACCTGACTATGGATAATATCCATGATGTACATGGCTTGCGACTGATTGTTGAGAAAAAGGAAGACTGTTACAGAGCTTTAGAAATTGTTCACCAATTATGGTCTGAAATACCTGGAAAGTTTAAGGACTACATAACTCATCCAAAGTTCAATGGGTATGTCTTTGACAAATTATGCAGATTGTATATCCTTATGCTCGTTATGTTTCTTATCCAAGATCCTACATTCAGGTATCAATCTCTCCACACAGTTGTGATGCGTGATGGAATGATACCGCTTGAAGTTCAAATTCGGACAAAAGAAATGCACCTGCAAGCTGAATTTGGATTTGCAGCACATTGGAGATACAAAGAAGGCGAGTGCAAGCACTCTTCCTCTGTTCTTCAGATGGTCGAATGGGCACGATGGGTCATCACCTGGCATTGTGAGACAATGAGCAAAGACCATTCATCTGTTGGATATTCCCACTCCTTCAAGCCTCCATGCAAGTTCCCTTGTCATTCTGATGATTGTCCATACTCTTACAAGCCTCACAATGACCAGAGTGGACCTATCTTCGTTATCGTGATTGAAAATGATAAGGTTGGTTCAGATTGCTCTGTTTTTTCCTTTAACTGGCAAACAGTCTATAATGCTTTTTTAGTTGGGCATGTGCTTGGTTTATTGTTGAAGTCAGGCCATGATCGATGTGTATGCTTTCTTGAGAATGCTTTTATCTGGTCAATGCAGATGTCTGTTCAAGAATACCAAGCGGATTCTACAATGATGGACTTATTAGAAAGAGCAGGGCGAGGAAGCATCAGATGGATGCCCTATGGTTTCCCTCTAAAGGAAGAACTGAGGCCGAGGCTGAACCGCCAGCCCATTGGTGATCCAACCTGCAAACTGAGGATGGGGGATGTAGTGGAACTAACGCCAGCCCTACCCGACAAGTCTTTGACAGAGTACCGGGAAGAAATCCAGCGCATGTATAACCGTGGCCCAACAGTGTCGAGCACAGGTCCTGCTGCTAGTACTGTGGTCGGTTGGACAAACTAACACTCAGCCTGTTGCGCCAACCATATGTGATTTTTAAATAGTTATGTAATTATGAATATGATAGATACATGTACAGAACAAGATCAGTTTGGTCCTGGGATGAGAGAAGGAGGACATAGATCTGACCATATGGATTCAAAATTCAATGAAGTTATGAAATGATTCTTTCTCTAAGATGAGGACTTCAAGGTCATTGTGTTCTGCTTTGTGTTGATTTCTGCCTGAATAGATCTGTTTCTAAAATGGGAGCCTTGCCTTGTGCGGTTTGCACTATTATGGCAAATTGCAGATGGTTCTCTCTTCGTGAGATCTGAAGATTTTTTGGCTTCAAAAGCATGCAAATCACGAATATGGTTCACTGAGTAACACGTCTGAAAGATGTGCATGTAAGTTGTCTGCAGTCTCGATCCAATGTGGAGTTCTAAATCTCTATGCATGATCTGCAAAAACAGCTTAGCTTTTCATGCTTATTTGTAAATGTTAATGAAAGAAAGACAATTGAATCGTCTTGGACATGATGGGATGACTCCTCATCCGCTCAAATTTTAAATCTAATGAGGTGCGGAATAACTTGCTTCATTGGCTATAATATGCTTCATTGGTTAAAATCCTTGAAGTGATATTTCTTGGTTTCTAACGCCTGCGATTTTCCTTTCCAATATGTCAAGTGACATTCCTTGGATTGACTTTTTCCAATATGTTTTCATGGGAGAGTCAAGTTTCAAGAGAGGTCCCGCGTTCGGGTGCGCGGAACCACCAAGAAAAGAAGTTCAGCTGGTTTCCACGAGCTCATTGTATCCAAATTATAAATGCCTGCATCGGTCATTTTGAACCACGTCAACTAATCTTATCTACACCTCAGTCGCCTTCAGCACCTCCATACCAGAGACTCCGCGATCCTCCGACTCAAGATGAAGGTAAAGACATCGGTTGAATTTTCCTTTGAATTCATACTCTCCTCTCACACACAAATACACCAAAAGCACTCATTTGCTCATTTCACTTTTCACTTTAACCATTGGTTTTGGTTGATTGCAGCTCTTAAGCCGGATGCAAAACAAGTTAAACATGAGATAGGAGTATGCTCGCAAAGCCGATGCAGTTTTCAGCAACCTCTCACCATAAGTACTATCGTCGGCATGCCTTCGTAATGGATGATTCTTGACTGCACGATCTTGATTGCAATAACTAGGAATCTACTCAGAGCCTACAACTTTTGTACCATCATACAAGGTGCCTACTTTTCCAATCCACTTACTTTATATTTTGGAGGAATTCAGAGGAATCTGTTCTTAATTTCACTTCTAGGATGTGGGTTTTATTGTGAGTAGACCACATTGATGTAGATATACATGAACTTCATGTCGTCTCTTGCATTGGCGGAATTTAATATCTTGTTAAACCGTAATGGTTCAGATCAGACAGAACTAGAGCCTTGAGAAGAGTTCATTAACCACCACATGGATTACTTTCAGGTGGGACTTTTGGGAAATATGATTTCAGGGGAAGCCGGGGAAACCAATGTCTCTTGGAGACTCATTTTCATCCGACAAAGCTACAGAAAGAGCTAACCAAGCTTTTGTCCCTACAAACAAGCAGCGAAACAGAAAAACAAATCATGGACCTCCCACTGGATAGAATCCTCTACTGTCCCTCGAGTTTGGAGGTGAACTGCAGAATTGTCAGTTTGTTTCACAGTGATTGAGATGACTATGATGATGATGGGATTGATATTGAACGGACCATCAGTGCAATACTTCGTAGATGCAAGGAAAGAGTAATTTTCTTTCATTACCAAGAAGATGTTCATCTGCAGAAGTGGATTCATGCCGGCACCCACTTGGAGAGGTACAATTTTTGATAAATCTAGGAAGCAGAAGGTCTGTAAATGGTTCTGAGCTTTCTTTAATCAATATTTGAAGGTCCCTGCATTAAAACTGTGAATTGAACTTTACGGTTGTTAGAAATTCGTGGATTATGGATATTGTAGAACTCTTTAGTTTGTACTAAACCTTGCACATCGGTTTACTCTCCAAAACATAGCCTTCCCTACTCATGATCCAATTTCATACTTGTCTGTTGCGGTTTAAGTTGGCTTCCAGATGTAACATTTAGTTAGAGATTCTTGCAAAGCCTTGTCCTGTACAATCAGATGAGAATGGGATCGTTTATCTTTGTACTCATTTTATTATCATAATTTTGTGCTGTTTCGTTCTCAGCACAAAGTATCACTGTGAACTAAATCGAATTAATTAGTTATCCCTTCTTCATGGTACAGCTTTTGAGGACAATAATTCACCAGAAATCCCATCCCTGAAGTGCATCTCGAGCATCATTGGTCAAGAAATACTTGGCATAAACGAATGCCATAATTATTAGAGGAAAAAACAACAGGGAAGATATAGGGAAGATATCCGCAAATTGGTCAAAACAGATTCTGAACTTGAGGAGTTGCATTATAAGGAGGAGTAAATCGACCAATTTCGTAATCTTAGCAGTACAGCCACTCTTAGCTTACTTGTGATGCTGCCACTTCCAGTGCGCTGCATTAATGTTTTAACCAAAAGCCGTGTCTTGATTGCAGCGACTTCCCTAGACGAATAGAAGCCCTACATTCAGGGAACCACTTGGGCCAAATATGTTTACTGAAGATGAAACGAAATGTCCACGTTCCTGAATCAAGCATAGCCATATGTGCATGATCGAATAGCAGAATCCTAAAACAGTTAGCTGACCAATTGATCTGTCAACCCTTGGTTTCAGATATCTTTATGGAGAAGTAGGACTGCCTCATCCACTGCCGCCTTAAAATCACAAGGTGAGAGGACACCTATAGTTTCATTCTCAAAAAAGGTCAAAAGACAAACTCGTTTCTCTAGACTGTTTATAAGTTTTTACATATCAATACGTATCTATGTGTGTACATTTTAGTTTCATAGAGATAATTCTAGATCATCCTGAAAATATTCGCTTTTTAAGAGGTTTGCCAAAGTATCCAAAAATAGTCGGCATTGTCAATAAGAGAAAAAAGAAAAAAGGAAATAAATAAATAAACTGAAAAAATATCTAAATATTATTAAAAATTATCCATGTTAGTGTCGGTATGTCGTGTAAGACAGTCAGTGTCAATTTCAACGAATTCTAGCCAAAATCATTTAGATGTACTCAATTGGTAAAACATGGAAAGATTTGAAGACTCAATTGACAAAATTGAAAGGTTTAAAATTGAATTGACAAAAGTCTAATAAGTTTAGGACGTTTTGGACAAATTTCCCTCGGTATTAAAGACTAAAGCATGAACTGATCACAAAGGAACAACTTTTCAATACACAAATTCTGCTGCTACCTCTACCTCTTGTTCTCCCGTTTCTCTTTTCTTTCTTTTTAGTGTTGTCAATGGAGCTGGGAGTTTCATTGGCAAAACATATCTCATGCAAGAGTCAATTTTTGCTCATATCTTGGCTATAATTCGAAGCGTAATTTTTATTTATCATTTGGGAGTTTCAAAGTCGTGACCATTTAATACTCCACTTTATTTTATGGAGTACTAAAGCAACGGTGTGGGCACCGAACTAATTGATTTAAAGATAAACGTCTCAATAGTGAGGCTTCTCTCAAATTTCCACCCCAAATTAAGGGACATGCTTATACTAATCATGGCCCATGATGAATCATGCACAATCATAGCCAGTAATCATGGCAAAACATATTTCATGCAAGAGTTAATTTTTGTACACGACTTGGCTGTAATTTGGAATGTAATTTTTACTTGTCATTTGGAAATATCAAAGTCATGACCATTTAAGACTTCACTTTCTTTTATAGAGTACTCAAGTAGCGATGCGGGCACCGAATTGATTGACTTAGAGTTAAACGTCCCGACAACCAGGCTTCTCTCAAATTTCCATGCCAAATTAAGGGACCACTTATACTAATCGAGGCCCATGATGAATCATGCATAATCATAGCCATTGATCATGGCAAAACATATCTCATGCAAAAGTTAATTTTTGCACGCGACTTGACTGCAATTTGGAGTGTAATTTTTACTTGTCATTTGAAAGTATTAAAGTTGTGACCATTATAGATTCAACTTTGTTTTATGGAGTACTAAAGTAGCAGTGTGGGCAGAGAATTGATTGACTTAGAGATAAATGTCCCAATAGCTAGGCTTCTCTCAAATTTCCACCCCAAATTAAGGGGCATGCTTATACTGATCATGGCACATGATGAATCACACACAATCATAGCCATTGATCATGGCAAAACATATCTCATGCAAAAGTTTATATTTGCACACAACTTGGTTGAAATTTGAAGCATAATTTTTACTTGTCATTTGGGAATATCAAAGTCGTGACCATTTGACACTCCACTTTATTAGAGATAACGTCCTGACAGTCAGGATTCTCTCAAATTTCCATCCCAAATTAATGGACATGCTTATATTAATCATGGCCCATGACGAATCACATACAATCATAGCCATTGATCATGGCAAAACATATCTCATGCAAGAGTTCATTTTTGCACATGACTTACCTGCAATTCAAAACATAATTTTTACTTGTCATTTGGGAGTATCAAAGTCATGACCATTTGACACTCCACTTTATTATAGATAAATGTCCCGAAAGCTAGGCTTCTTTCAAATTTCCACCCCAAATTAAGGGGCATGCTTATACTGATCATGGCCCATGATGAATCATGCTCAATCATAGCCATTGATCATGGCAAAATATATCTCATACAAGAGTTAATTTTTGCACATGACTTGGCTACAATTCGGAAAGTAATTTTTACTTGTCATTTAGGAGTATCAAAGTCATAACCATTTGAAACTCCATCGATGGTTGATAGTTTCTCATTCATTGAATGAATGATACTTGTTTTGACTTGTCTGCAGAAAAAAGAACGAAAGAAAAGCCCTTCAAGAGCTCATCTAAAAAATTGGAACCTTCTTGTAAGTCTCTTCACAGTTTGCATCGACTAATGTTCTGTCTCTTGTCTCTTCATAGTTTGCGGTAGTAGTTTTGTAGACTAAATGCTATATGTATATGAAGTCTCTTCCTTACATGTTTTGAAAAATATTTGCAATATGTATAAATTCTCTCGCTTATATATGTGATATATAAAGAATTCATTACAAATTAATTATATATGTCAAATAATAAGTAATTACATATTCTTTTTAGGTTACTAATAATAAAAAAACTCTGAATTGGTTAAAAAAAATGTGATTTCTTATTTATCAGTGCTTGAGCATGAATTCATGTGGTTGCGTCATTCGTGTCGGATATATGTCTATGTTGCCCCAAAATAGATGATCACTAATGATATTTTATTTGGGTTATTACATAAAGAATATGGTATAATATATGATTGTGTATAAGTATTTTGTGTTGATTGTATCAATTAATTATTAATCATTATTATAGTATGGAAAATAATCAATTCTATAATACGTACATTAAATAGAGTTTTGCCAATAAATATGATTACTGAATGCTTAATGAATATTAGAGGGAAAATGCTAGCTAAGTTTTGTCCGTGGCTAAGAATATAGATGCGTCTAATATCTTGCAACCCGAAGAATTCTACACCTCCCTAAAAAATCGTTGAGAGAAAAAACCCCAATTACAAACTTATTAAATATCTCGATTCATTGTTGGTGGATGAAGGGAATCGATTTTATCATTTAACTTCTTTTGTTCTATTTATGCTAGAGGAATATATAATGTCGCCATTATGGTTATTTGAAAGGAAAACGGTTGTTATAAAAATGGTTTTGTTAACGAGTGCTTTGAAATGCTAACATTGAAAATGACAAACTTATATTTATAAGGTGTTTAAGGGTGTCTTATTAATAAAATCCTTATTAAAACACGTATAGATGTGCTCATTGGTGCATGATACACTTTTTTGGTTTTGTACTTGCTAAATAACTCAATTATCATTACTTTTTCCATGGAATGTAATGAAAGTGAAGATTAAGGTTGAGGTATGCATATTTTGTTTTTAAGTTAAATTTTTTTCCTAGATGTAATGGCGGTTTACTTATTTCAACAAGTGAAGGATAAAATTAACAATTAAGAATGACAAATTTTACAATGCCATAAATTTGTAGTTTTCAATCGATTCATATTGACTTTCTCATGTGCTACCTATTTTAACCAAATTAATAGTTGATGTTGATCTTAGTAAGATACTAGAGGTGAAAAAAATTGCGGACAAACATATTTCTTGCTTTAGCATCCAATTAGGTTTTAATTTTTACATTTGGATCTATTGTCATTAGTGTCTTTGCAATAAAGTCATCTTTCATAGAATATTGTAGATTACATATGCGCACTATGATTTACAATTAAATCGAGTTTGTTTCTACATCTTTATTTTCGTTTTCCCTTAACCCATTGATATTGATGGTTGAGGATTAAAGCGACTAGGAACAATATTTGCATCCGAGAGAGAAGATTATATGAATGCAAATTCCTGAGAGAGTAATATTTTGCTCCAAAAAATTATGCGAAATTATGCTATAATAACAAAAGTTTACTTACCATAACAACAAATATTCCTTTCAAGCGATTCTATTGAGACCAATTACGTCCAAAATTATTAAATGGGCAAAATTAATTGACTGTACTTACTATTTTCTTCCTAAAGGAAAAATGAGCATGAATGAAGTGAGTTTAGATTTCAAGGTGAGTAGCTAACTTTAAAATTATTTAAAATAAAAAGGAAAAATAAAAAATGTGCGTCCAGTGCCATTTTAATGGGAAGAATTTACATTCCCCGATACAAAGAATTTACATTTTCAAGATTATCTTGAAAAGTTTTCATTCTCAAAGAGAAAACCAAGCCAAGCAAAAAGATAACTCATTGCATATCAGGAAAAAGAAAATGGCCCTCAAACTCTTAGTCCATTTCTCACCTTCATTTAAGTTGCCTCCAATTGTCACGTCCATGTCCTCCGACCAAAGTGAGTTTTCAACATTCCCTTCTTCCATTCACTCCAGTCCCCACAACATGCGTAGATGGCTAGGCAAAGTCTTCTCCAGAGGTAGAAAAGCCCTTTAAAAAGAAGAAAAGCGCTTCAAATAGCTGTCTTGAAACAAATAAGAGAAAAATCGGTATCTTCTTATAAAAAGATAAGAATAGCGCTTCAAAATTGACACCCCACTCTTATAAAGCTCTTCAAAGTTTCTAGTAACACTCATCCCGCCCTTTGTTTCTCAAATCTACCCACTTCCAGGGGCTTTGAGTCATGAAACTTGTGGGCATTAGTTTTGCAGAGTTTCCATTATGCCCCTTGCTTCTTTGCATCACTCTTACATTGTGCTTTAACCAAGTCTCTTCCACCAACAATGAAATAGACAAACTCACGCTCCTCGCATTTAAGGTCGGCATAACCACATATCCTTTTAGCGTGCTCAACTCATGGAACAATAGCATTGGATTTTGCTAGTGGTATGGTGTTATGTGCGGTTGGAGGCACATGAGGGTCACGGTCTTGGACTTGTCATCGCAAGGACTTTCCGGATCAATCTCTCATCATATTGAGAATCTTAGCTTCTTAAGGGAAATGAGGCTTGATAACAACAGTCTTGATCATGAAATCCCTTTGCAAGTTGGCCAATTGAGCCGCCTTCGTATTTTACTACTAGACAACAATTCATTGGTTGGTGAAATTCCCAAAAACCTATCAAGTTGCTTGGACTTGTTCTTGCTCGCAATTGCACATAATGAACTAATTGGAGAAATTCCTTCGGAGATCGGTTCATTGACGAAGCTACGGGAATTCACTTTGTTTGAGAATAATTTAACTGGAAGCTTGCCTTCCTTCATTGGCAACTTATCTTCCGTGGAGATTCTTGCTTTAGAATGGAACAATTTGGGCGGGAGTGATCCCCAAGTTCTAGCCCACCTAACAAACTTAATATTCATTGGCCTTTGGGAAAACAAATTGTAGGGTACAATTCCATCTTCCTTATTCAATCTCTCTTTGCTAATTATGTTTTAGGTTGGGTTCAACCGAATACATGGGACTCTTCTAGCAGGTATGGGCCTTGCACTCCCAGATCTTGAAATTTTTGGTGTTGGGGCCAACTAACTTGAGGGGCCAATTCCTCCCTCGATATTGAATTGCACAAAGCTAAATTTGCTTCAAATTCATCATAACAGATTTTTTTGGGAAAGTATCATCTTTGACAAATTTGTATAATCTTAGTTTGTTTCTAATAGATAGAAATCAGCTTGGAAGTGGAAAACCTGAAGACCTGAGCTTCCTTTGCTCGTTAACTAACGACACCAAATTAGAGGGAGTGATTATTGCCTTTAACAAGTTTGGTGGAGTGTTCCCTAAATGCATAGGTAATTTATCCACCTCTTTTACAGAATTTGTCATAACGCACAATCAAATATATGGTGTGATTCTAGAAGAAATCGGGAATTTCGTCAACTTGGAAGTATTATTTATGATTCGCAACTAGCTTTCAGGTGTTATCCCCTCAAATTTGGGGAATCTACAAAATCTAAAGCTACTGTAGTTGAGCTATAGCAACCTCAGAGGGACTATCCCATCTTCTTTGGGAAATCTAACCAAGTTGATTCAATTCGATCTTCATGGGAACAACTATAATGGGCAAATTCCTTTACATCTATCAAACTGACGGTCTCTTGATGGACTTGATCTATCTGACAACAATCTTAGAGGTGCCATGCCCCCACATCTTATTGGTCTCTCATCATTAGCTATTGTTCTAAACTTGTCTCATAACCATCTAATTGGGGTTCTACCTATAGAAGTTGGCAACTTGAGAGCTTTTTCTGGCTTGGACATCTCTGACAATTTATTGGTAGGTGAAATCCCTAGTAGTCTAGGTGATTGCACTTCATTGGCATATCTGAGGATGCAAGGCAACTTCTTCCACGGGTCGATTTCGCAATCAATCAGATCGTTAGGAGGCATTAAAGAATTAGATCTTTCACACAACAATTTGTCAGGTAAGATTTCAGAATTCTTAGCGGTATTTCGATCCTTAAAACGTTTGAATTTGTCGTACAATAAGTTTGAAGGCATGCTACCATGTGAAGGAGTCTTTAAGAATGCAACCATTACTTTTGTTGTTGGGAACAATGAGCTCTGTGGAGGACCAGTAGAATTTCATCTCCCCAACTGCATTTCCAAAAGCCAAAAAATGCAGGAAGATCAATATAATGATAGTTGTTGCTTCTATTATTTCTGGAGTTCTTGGAATGGCTCTTGTTGTAGCTTTTATATATATTTGTTGGGTGAAGAAGAAAGTAAATGAACCAATTCCAAGTTCAATGGATGATTCACATCTAAATACATCCTACGGGACACTCTTAAAAGCAACAAAAGGTTTTTCTTTGGCAAATTTGATCAGTGTTGGAAACTTTGGTTCTATTTACAAGGGGATACTCGAGGACAATGGAACAATTGTTGCTGTGAAGGTGATTCATTTAGTCTGTCATGGTGCTTCGAAGAGTTTTGTAATCGAGTGCGAGGCATTAAAGAATATCAAACATCGAAATCTTTTGAAGATACTAACAATTTACTCCGGTAGTGATTATCAAGGAAATGATTTTAAGGCCTTAGTTTGCAAATTCATGGACAATGGAAACTTGGAATAGTGGCTACACTCATACGCAACATCATCTCATGGGAATATGCTCCCGAAAAAGTTGAATTCATTTGGAGGATGAATATTGCAATTGATGTTGCTTCTGCACTAGATTATCTTCATCACCAGTGCCACATCCCCTTAGTTCATTGTGATTTAAAGCCAAGCAATATCCTCTTAGATGTTGATATGGTCGCACATGCTGACGACTTTGGATTAGCAAAATTCCTTCTTGAATCATCCCTTAATATTGTAGATAATCAGATGAGCATAGTGGGTCTTAGAGGGACAATGGGTTATACTCCACTAGGTACTCCCCCCAAACCCCCCTTCTCTCTCAAACTAGGAAAGTTTATATACCTAAAAATTATTGATTAGTCTTATAGTCTTACACACATTACATTTTTATTTGATGATCGCACTTGAATATGATTTCGACTATGATTAAAATATGTGACGGAGTATGCAATGAGATGCGAGGTTTCAAGAGAAGACGATGTCTATAGTTTTGGCATTCTTTTACCGGCGATATTCATAGGCTTGAGTTCCACTGATGTCAAATTTAGAGACAATTTGACTCTTTATAGTTTTGTCGCAAAAGCTATGCTTGAACGAGTGCTAGAAATCATGGACAGCTTTATGCTTCAAGAAAGAGAGAGCCATTTAGCCCCCTATAGTCGCCGGCATTAGTCTTCCAAAAGGGATAACATATTTCAAGAGTGTTTGGTTGTGGAGTATAACATTGAAATTGCTTGTTCGTACCAAGTGCCAGGAAGACGGATGAGCATCAATGAAGTTGCAAATCAATTGGACCGGATTAGGAAGAAACTCTTTGCATTGGGTTTGCACGAACAAGATGAACCGCCAATGGCTTAATTAGCTATCCGACATGTGATATCTTTATTAACAATAACTTAACTGAATAGAGCCCGATGGCCCTTTTGGTTCGGCTTTGACCAAACAGGGCATGGCTCTCCTGACGTGAAGAATTGTCCAAGATTGTCGCAGCAAGTCCTTTTTCCGCACCGCCGGGAGCCACTCCATCCGTCCCCACGCGGCACCGCCTTAACTCCGATCGCAGTCGCCACCATCACCAAGGAATACCAGCCCATACTACCACCACCGAAATACCCAGAACAACACCATGTCCTCTCTCTTCTCTCACTTCGACGGCGCTATCCTCGGCCTGACCCTTGTTGACGCCGCCGTTCGCACGATCGTCAAGTTCACCTCCAGCTCCTCCGCTCTCCGCAAGCTCCGATACGCCCCGTCAGTCGGAGTTTACGACCTTCGATGTGTGCTCTCTCGCGAAGGCGGTTCAGATTTGGAGTCTGATTCGTCGAGCCTGTCGGGAGAAGAGGAGCTTGTGGTCTTGTGGAGGCGAAATCAGCCATCGAAGGAGGGACGGGCGGTGATACAAAGGACTCAAACTGTAAGTGTGTGTACACACAATGCTATGGGTTGGTTTACTCGAGTGTGCGACATAATTTGATTTACTTTTTGTTACGTGTGATGATTGACTTACTATAATTATGTGTTCACTTGGTGTTTGCATGGGCTAAATGTACGTCTCATGTTCGGATGTTCTATCTGTGTGCTTTGCATTGTAAGCAAGTCATGTCTTGTATTGCCAACTTCAGTCGATGGATGTTTCATCTTCTCTTTCAATACCACAAGACTGTGAAAGGGCAAGCGAATTTGATTGTTGAAGTATTGAGATATCGAGGATCCCTTGTGCATTTGGTGTAATTTGTCTTGGAAATGTCATAGTCGTTACTGCTTCTTTTTTGAATGGTTGGTCTCGAGATAAGTGGCTGTCGAGACAATGGACAATTTTATGATTTGTGTGGAGGTTGCATTGATGACTTAGTTGCATCATCTGGTATAACTGCATTTGCTAGCATAGTTGTCTTCCTTCAATTCCTCTTCAATTCTCGACAGTTTTCTAGCTTATAGCAAATAGTGTTGGTTTAGCACGTGAATTCCTTCTTCTGCAGGTGCGATGTGTTTTATGATAGTCTACTTAGTTGAATTTTGGTCTTGATTAAAGGAGGAAATATAAAAAAGAAAACTTAACAGAGTAACTTGTTGCAGTAGGATAGATGCGCCACTTTCATCTTTCTTCTCGAGATATTCTTATTTGGTAAATTAAATGGCATTGGAGATGAATGCACTACCGCCTCTAGGCCTTAAGAAGGATATACTAGTCCAGTTTAGGAAGACACAATCGCGGTGTTGATTTGGTGTACATACCTAGAGAAGAAGCAAGGAGAAATTGTTTAAACCAAGGAGAAGATCAATGTTTAGAAAGTAGAGAAAGGAATCTAGGTTTCAGGTCTCCTTGCTTTTAGGTGTCCTTTCATATTTGCGAGGCTTTTACATGCACTGGGTGCCTATACCCTTCTCTCGCCTAATTGTGATTTCCAATTGAGTGGGTCTGCATATCATGTTATCTGCCCTATGGATCTCACTGCAACTATGCAGTAATTTCTCTTTTGTACTTTTTCTTTCTTTGGAAACCTATAACATCAATGATTGGACAGGTCAGCCACTCTTAGTTCTTCGAAATCTGCATAATGGAGAAAATTGCAGTTCATGCATTAAAGTGTCATAGTTACTCGTGTTAATCATGGCTTTTCTGAAATACATTTGTTCTTGTTTACCTCAGTCTTGCATGATCCTTTGATAAGCTTGATCTGCTGTTTTCATTTTGAAGTGCATATATAATGAGTCAGTGGAGTTTTTTGGATGTACTTCGGATCTAGGGGCTATCTTATCAGATCCTTGCAGGAACAAAATCCTCATCGCTAAGAATGGTACGTAGAATTGTTCCAGAAGTTGGTTCTTACTTTTAAGCTATATTTCACTGGAAAGCTGCTGTTAAAGCTTATGTTACTTGTTCTTTGAGTGGGATTACATTACATAATGTTTGTCTTCAGCTAGGAACCATGTGCCTCCTTCCGGTTTTAAGGTGTAATATCACATTATATTTTTGCCTTTGACCCTGGAAATGTCTGGGAGACTGTACATATAATTGTGATGGTGGACATGTCAAAATTGGTGTTGCCCTGGGACATCACATGACGTTCATGTCCTGAACACCAGATGGTGCATGATAGAGTCTGTACTTTCTCCAAATTAAAAGGCAGGGAGAGTTCCATTCTTTCAGAAGAACTGAGTTTCTTGATAGGAGGTTGAGGTTGATGTGTTCTATCATGGTAGAAGGGAGTCTACTGCTTTCCTCGCATATAAATAGAAGTAGACTTGGCGAATCTAAAGATACTGAGAGATATTAGACAACTTTACAAGGCTTTGCTTTCTAGTCTTGAGCATTCAGTTATTATGCTTCTTTACTTGCATTGTGTGTTGGAGATTTGAGATCTCTGAAATCAAATATTCCTCTTTTTTTGGCTGACAGAACTGAAGGTTCCTCAAGAAAAGTTTTTATACAATCATCTTATTGAGATTGTCTTTATAAATTAATTTCTGTAACGCTTTTTCTGAATCTCAATGGTCATAACTGTGCACGATGAGAAACTTTGCTTTGATGTGTCAGAAGAGAGCAGTCAATTATTAGGTTACGCTTTAGCTGTCGGACTTGCTTACATCTGTTAGTATGACTGCAGGTTCCTCTCGTAGTCATTGATGGTAGTTAGTGGCCAGCAGTGGATTATATCGTTGCGAACATGGATAGTTCAAGGCATCATCTACCTCTTACCTCATTATGTCACCAACTACAGCCGATTAATGCTTCTCCTTACACATGCCTTTAGGTACTTACTGGTCATGAATACCTGTAAGTCTGTGACATGTAAACTTGATGCATATGATTAACTGTAATGTTTATTGCACCTTGAGATTTTTCTGATTATCTAGACCTTGCGGTTCCTTTAATTTTGTAATGATGTATTTACTTTGATACAAGTATCTGATCTGATGCTCTTGTTCCTCTATTTTTGAAGGTTGGACTGCTTGATGAGGAGAGAAAATTCTTTCATTAGGAAAGTGTGTCCGTGTTGTTGACCTTTGCTTTTTCAAAATGAATTCCAGAGATCAGTTCATGCCAAGATTTTCTGTATTTTCTGTAAGTTTTCCTCTCATCTACATTTTAATGGTGATGGATGGACATTGGATTAGTTCTTGACGCTTGCTTGAGGAGATTCTTTTTCCATTTGTGGACTTATTGCCCATGTACAATATTTTCTTTTACTATAAATCACATGTACAAATTTATTCACCCTAATCATGATCATGGTTGATAGCAGGATGTGAATATATAGTGAATTGCCTGTTTGGAAGTCTCTGCTTTTGCATTTCACATGACACAGAGAGTTCCATTGTTGTGTGATTTCATGAATTTTTGGCTGATCTGCACAACCTCATGTTATTTTAGTATTTGTCCCCTCACCTGTCAAAAGATATTTTGGCTCCTCTCCCTTTGATGCTTGTCATTTGTTTCTGTGATGATCTGTAAACAAAAAGTCTGCTTCACATGACTCAAGTCGTTAAGAATCGACCATCTCATATTTCATTCTAGGATAGTTGACATGATTATTCTTTAGTGTCCACTACTTAGAAGTTAGATCTTTGGCAGGTAGCCTTTTTTTGACAGTACTCGTCTATTATTGAATTGACTGATATGACATTTTCTATTACTGAGATGACAAAATATCAAATGGTCATTTATCTTGCCTGTTGGACAAAGATACTCTTGTGGATTAGTATCTGTCTCGGAAGTTGTCGATTGGTATCCTTGGATTTGCTAAACTTGTTACCATATTTTGTATCCTGTTGAATTCAAGACGTGATAATCTTGGACTTTACTGGGCTTATGATGAATCTTCTTTCCTCATAAAATGAAACAGATGGAAAATGTGGAGGCAGTGTAGCCAGGACGAGCAGGAGTAGCAGCAGCAGAGCCATGCTGCAGTCTACAAGCCCAACACTCTTGCATAGGATGAATTGGGAGATGTACCAGATGGACAGTTACTTGTAATTTGTCTAATGAGGAGGAGGAGATACGCTTTTGTTCCATGCGGTCATCTTGTGTGTCGTCAGCAATGTGTGTTATCTGTGGAATGGGAGGTTTCACCAAAATGCTCTGTTTGTAGGTAGCCAATCTCTAATTCAATCTAGATTCTTGAGCATAGTAGTGGTTTTGTTTCTGTTAGTTCAAGGGTGGAAAGTCAAAATTGTTGGCTTTTCTTCTATAATGTATCCTCGGAAAAGAGCATGCCCATCCTATAATGGAGAGTCCACAATGGACTGGTGATTATTTTGTGTCGGTAATGATGTTTCGTAGGTCTCTCCTACTGTGAAAACATTGTTGTTTAGTAAATTGAGCCTTGTTCAATTTGTTAGCTTGAAGTAGCTTTTAATGTGGATATTACAATCGAAGGTGAGCGCTGCTCATCTTTTCTTTGAATTTGTAAGTTCCTTTTTTGTCTTTGGGGAGTGACAAAGATTATATCCATTATTAGTTATAAAATGCATAGCACGGCATCATATTTATAAAAAGGAAAAAGAGATGTGGAGCAAATTCATTGCATAAATTTAGATAGAGCATTTATTACCATCTTGAAAATGGTTTGTGAATTGATTAATTGTGAAATAAATGGAGAAATGCTTAATGAAAGGATTTGTAAAAAGGGTAGGCAAGCCTTGTGCAACCCTTGACCCTCTAGATCTCACTCAATAGAATTGCGATAGACGACCCTTGGTGACCATTGACTCTGGGTTTGTAATGACCAAAATCTAGAGTGGCAATGGGTGTGTTTTGTTTGGAGAGAGACGATGAACAATAGGATAAAGGCAAAATAAGAACACAAAAATATAAGCGAGGGTAAAGTTGGAAGAAAAAAAAATCATTACCCCCAATAGCATTTGGAAAATGTGGAAATACAAATGGTTGGTGGAAGTTATTTGAGCTAAAGGTTTTTAAAAATGCTAAATTAGGTTCAAAGGCTTTTAGGACCTTAGCTTTGGCACAAAGGTCCTTGAGGCCCGAGATTCTTTGGAAAAGCGAATTAAAATGCACCACCCCCTGGCAAAACTCACTAGGCATACAAGACTACTATTGAGGACCCCTTAAACCTTATGCACAAACAACAAAAGTGAACACAAAAAAGCTAATCACTTCAATAGTATTCTCAACATTGGCATAGCTGCCCAATTTTGTATATACAAAGAGATTTTGCAAACATGAAATGGAAAATTATTGATGCACTAATCACAAGATAATACAGCCAACATCTAGCAAATTTCATATCTATATTTTCTCGTCCCTAACATAATTATAGGACACCAACAATACTCCCACCTTGACAATAGGAATGTACCATAATATTGTGATGTTGTTGAGTGCGCTCTAAAGATCCTAAAGTTTTAGGTAATTTATTCACATTGCCCTATCTAGAATTGTCTGTTGTGCTTTTTTACCTTTACTCCATTTCGGTCTTATATACGTAATCTTTGGAAAATATGCACATGCTAAAACCAGACAAAATTGAAATGGATTAAAAATTCAAGGGACCACAAGATTTAAAATGTGGCGTCATTCAAAAATAACTCAATATATTTGTTTGATATTTTTCTGTAAAAGGAAAAGTTAGAAGAGTTTTGTCCTTCCTGCAAGTATTCATGCGATTTTACAAAGAACACATTTGCCGTGACAAGAGAGAGCTTTCTGATAATTTTCCATATGGCATGTCGTTGGCTCATTTCATAAATTGATAAACTTGTGTTTCCTCATAGAAAATAGCTCTTTCCAATTAGAAAGAAAATTTCATCATGTGAAAACATCAATTCAAAATAATCAGATTAGAATCACTCTATAATCAAAATCCCGCCATTTTCCTTCAAGCCTTACATCGGAATCAGTTCTAAAGATCCTTACGTATCACCAGCTTTTATCAACCCAATTATCAGTTTCGGTCTCCCAATATGAAGCATCATCGTCTAGAGTCAAATACTTATATAGTCACGGCACGTCTTTTTTCCACACCACCGAGAGCCACTCCCTGCGCCCCCATGCACCACTGCCTTAACTCTGATCACACTTGCCACCACCGACTCCGCTCACATGTCACTGCCAAGGAGCACCACCCCATGTCCTTGCACGAGGAACTATCAATAGGCCGAATGTTAATTTTCCTCCTAGAAAGTTACTACTCGCAATATTAACTGATTAAGCTGTTGTTCGAAAGTTACTACTCGCGGCACAGGGACAAATCGACGACCCCACAGTAGGGGCTTGGTTTTGTAAGAGTATAATATAGCTTGCAGCGAGGTTTGACTAGACGACACTTTGCAGGAAGCGGTCCTTTGCAAAGAGGTGCCACATAGACAAATTTACATCTGGTCATACAGAAGTTGGCCTGAAGTGGCCTCTCAATTGGCTAATTCATAAGGTGACTGCATGGTTCGTTGCAGCGTGGCAGTGAATTTGGATTGGCATCATGACCATCTTCAAGCTGCTGTCACTTTCAACCAACTTAAATTTCATGCGGTGTCTAATGATAGGTTGCAAGAACGAGCATACAATCGGGGGGGTTCCGTCGGACTAAGTGTGAACGATCTTACTTGAACTGTTCATGAGAAAATAACATCTGATATTATACAAGACGTACTTTTAAGCATTATGTGACCTAGTAGTTTCTATCGTTGTCCTCTAGGCTCAAACAGTTCTTCCGTCAGGCCCAAAATTCTGCTTCTGCTATACCTGATGTAAATATAAGCACGACTCCTTCAGTACTGCTAAGGTTTAACATTTTTCTGTGTAGTCGATCAGTTAATATATCTTTTCCCTTTGTACCTTTTGTGAAATATTTACAGGGTGATTTTGGTATCATCTGGAAAACTTCGTCCGCCTCTAGTTTTGCAGCTTTCATTACCAATGACACAGTTAAGTGGTCAAATGCTCTAGCTTGCCCTGCTTTTGAATTTTGTGGACAGTTGAAAAGTGATTTTCTAAAGAAGTAGAAGGCAACAAAATGTTATTTTTCATTGTTTGTAAGTAGAAGAGGGAGGAACTTGAAATTTCAGGAAAGACTTTTGATGATGAATCCTAAATAGGGCAAGAAAACAGACAAGGTATTCTGTTAATGTTACCACACATGTTCTAAAAGTGAAAATTAAATAGAAGGAATTTATATATCTATTCTTTTAAATATTTATAGTGACAATAAGACCCAAAAACTGTCTTAACCAAATGCACCTTGAGATGCTCCAATCTCAGCCATGTACTTATATGTCACGACCTTTGGCATATATTGGAAGTGATGAAGATGATTCCAAATTTCTACTTCTCTTCATTAACAAGAAGCTTAAAATAGGTGCCTGAAGAAGTGAATTTCAAGAGAAACTAAATGCAGACTGCGTGCGTTTCCTACTAAAGATCCGATTTCCGTGCTTTCTCTACTCAAGATCCGATTTCCATGCGTATTCTACTCAAGATCCCATTTCATGTTTGTCTAAGTTGCGGTCTAAGTTGGCTTCCAGATGTAATATCTAGTTTGAGATTCTCTCAAGGACTTTCATCTTGTTCTTGTACTCAACTTCATTGTCTTCCATATCTTGAGCCATTTTATTCTCAGCACTAAGTGTCATTCATAATGAACATAAATTAATTGGCTAACCCTTCTTTCTCATGGTACAGCTTCTGAGGACGATAATTCACAAGAAAATCTATCCCTAAAATGCATCTCGAGCATCACTGGAAACAAATGGGTTAAGACAGATTCCAACTGCAGGTTTTTTCTTTTTAAGGAGTAAATTGACAAACTTCGTAATATTAGTACAGCCACTCTTAGCTTATTTGGTCATTGGTCCTGCTGCACTTCCAATACTGCATAGATGCTTTAATGCTTTAATTGAAAGCAGCATCCTGATCATCGGCCACTTTCCCAGACAAAAAAGGAAGTCTTAATTATGTTACTTTCGGGACCACTTGGGTCAAGTATGTCTAAAAAATGAAAGGCCTTGCCATGTTCCTAATTCTCCTCATAAAGTTACTGACGTATTTACATTTCAATCCATGGTTTCAGGTATTGTTTTGGAGATGTAGGATCTGCCTTCATCCGACGCAACATCAAAGTCACAAGGTGAGAGGACCTTTTAAGCACCTTTTCGAAAATGTTAATTGCAAACTCGTTTCTGTGATCTGTTGCTACATTGTTATGTACGTATATGAATCCATGTATGTTCATTTCAGTTCCTTGGAGATGAGTTAAATCAATCAGTGCAGTACCCACACCGCTACTTTATAGGAAGTTTAAATGGTCCTGACTTAGATACTCCAAAAGTTGATACTGAAAAATGACATGTAATATTAAGCTCTTAATTGTAGTCGAGTCATCTGTAAAACTTAACCTTTGCATAAGATACTGGCTTGCCAATGGAACTCTTGCTCCATTCAAAGAAAATTGGAGAAAGAAAAGAAAAATCGGGGAACAAGAGGCATAGGCCGAATCCTTGCATTGAAAAGTTGTTTCATGTGATGAATTTATGCCACTCTTTACTACCAATCTAAAGTACCTCACACGTAGCAAAAATTTGCAGCAAATGCAGAAAATTAGGTGATAAAAGCATGTTTTCTAGCTTCGCTAGCATACAGTAAGGAGGACCACCCCTAGTCCATCGATGCATGAGACAATGAGCAACATGGAAGAACCCTGAACAACGTGTAAAGCTCTTCCAATTGCAATGGCATAAATAATGAAATTATTGGTGTTTTCAATTGCTGGAGCACATCATTCCTTGTCGATGCTCCCGGCTATTCTTGGTCCCCCAACAAGCCTCAACTTTGATTCTTCAACTAACTTATTTTCAATGGTTGCTTAGTAACCTCGGCAACTCTTCTTAAGAAGTCGTACTGCTTTCATTACGGAAATTAGAGGCGTTGAGGGTCCTTCTCCGTTTCCGATGAATTGATGGTTGGTTCCATTAGGTGGACTAAACTGGATTATCTTGCCATAGCAGTCCACTTTAGCTCGTTGTTTATGAAGCCAATCCATTCCGATGATAGCATCGAAATCACACATATCCAATATGGCTAAATCTAATCTTCCCTCTTGTCCACTTATGACAATCCTACACTCACATCCCATAGTAGACAACATTTCATGTTTCATCAGGGTGGATTTACTAAGAATCATCATAAGGGGTTTGGGCTTCAATCCTACTATACGTATGAACCTCTCCGATATGAAAGAATGCATCGCACTTGTATCAAACAAAACAAAAGCTGGATGATTGTGTAAAGAGATCGTACTTATAATAACGGTCTTGGAGTTCTCCGTTTCTTCTTTTGTTACTGCGTACACTCATCCTTGAGCTGGAGCTGGAGGACGATTATCTTGCGTAGAAACTCCACTGGGTATCATCAGCTGTTGTTGTGATGGCAGTAGGGTTTGTTGCCTTTGAGGGCAATCTCTCAACATATGGCTGGGTTGTCCACAGCCATAACATACTCCTTTTCCAGCTAAACAAGGGGCGTTACCATGCCGTTTCCCGCAATTACGACATACCTCAAATAACACTACATTCGCTTTCTGCTTTTTATTCTTTTTAAACACGCACTTTCTTCCCGGCGCGAGTCTCTTACCTTGTCATTGATTAGGATGGAAGGTCGAATAAGAAGACCTCCCTTGGAAATTTGATGCCGCAATACATGTTGGAGTTTAGTTTGTTAAAACAAAATAAGTGCTTTTTTCTTTGTCCCACATAGAAAAAGTGGGAGGAAGTGGGCCAATTTAAAAATGTGGGATTTCCTTTGAGAACTTAAAGAAATGATCGGGTGGGGCTAGACCCCATCTTACACCCGCATTATTTGGCGCACTTAGCACGCCTGCACGCCCGCGGTTTAATTAGCACTAATTATTTTGTCATTTATTTATTTTTATTTTGTTATTAATGTTGCCTTTTGTTTTTGAGAATTTTCGGAAAGAAATATAAAAATGAAAATTCGAAAATTTATTTATTAAAAAAATTAATTAATTGATTATTATTCCGAATTTTGTTTGTGTCTTTTCAAGACAACCTTTGGAAAATTAATTATTTGGTTTGCAACATTTCCCGAAGGGTTGCAATTGTTCGGTTTTTGACTTCTTCCGAAGAGTCACATTTGTTTATCCGAACAATTTTTCTAAAGGACGTGTTTGTTCATTTTTTGGAAAATTTCACGAAGAGTTGCAAGACTGTTTCATATATATACTTGTCAATTTTCGGAAGAAAACGTGTGGTCATTTTCGAGTCTTCTTTCTGTAAAACTATAGCCAATTCTTTCGATTGTTTTCTAGAGAGATCCTAGAGAAATACTAGAATTGCTATCTAGTATTCTCATCCGAGACTTTGTTGTATCCTGGAGGATTTTTGCTGGTGACCATTAGCAACGTTGTGGGGCAAATAAATCACTAAAGAAAGTGATATCACACCTCAAAGTTCGATATGAGTACTCTGAGTATCCGTCTTCATTGTTCTACCAAGTTCGTAGCCATATTTTTCCAACAATACATTCTTACCAATCCTTCTCAACCAACTGAGCTCACTCATATAGTTCATTATAATCTTTAAGATTTAAGGGCACCACCTGACTTCGAATGTTAGGTCTGAGGCTATCTCTGAATCTTTTAGCTCGATCAATCGGATTCTCAATCAATTGAGGAGCATACTTCGATAATTCGGTAAATTTGGCCTTATATTGGTCCACCGTCATGTTTCGCCGCGTAAGTGCAGAAATTTGGCCATCTTTCTATCTCAAGCACTTTTAGAAAAATACTTGTTGTTAAAGGCCTTCACGAAGGTATCCCAAATCATAGAAGCACCTTCAGGAAATATTATCCTCTTGGTGGCTCTCCACCAGTGACTGGCGTTACCCTATAATTGGTACACTGCCAAAGTCACTCTATCCTCGTTAGAACACTTGAAAAGACCAAAGATCTTCTCAAGCTCTTCTATTTAGGACCCAGCCTCATCAATGTTTCCAGTTCCAATAAACTTTGGAGGCTTTAATTTTAGGAACTGTTCGTCCAATCCACCTTTTGGATGGTCTCCATTTCCATCTCCATTTGAGGTGTTAGTGGAAACAGAGGCTTGCTGCTGTTAAACCTGCTGTTCCATCAAGCTCCCAACATTAGTCAGAACTTGCAGAATTCCATTAAGTTAGGGGTCCTGCCTTGATTTTCCTTTCGAAGCATTCGGGTTGATTTTCCATGGGCAGTTGTTGGGTCTTTGGGATTCATTTTAGCTACTAAGGAATATATCTATAGAGTTCTAAAGGAATTATCTACAACATAATCAAAATCAGTAATCACCACTTTCATAAAGAAAGAACATCAAGCAAACAATCACATATCATGCATGTGATCTTCCAAATTTTCTATCCCTCGATTCCCAGCGCACCTTATGACTCCCAGTAGTAACCTTTGCTCTGATACCAAAAATGTCATACCCCCTTTACTCGGAGGTCGAGCTATGGGTTATTTTGCGACATCCCAGGCTTTGTCGCCGTCTCGGATTCATTTGTTCTTATTTGTGCACATGCGGAAAGCGTGAACATACAACCCCGACACAAACATCATGGGAACATGAGATACAAATATGACTAAAATACTTTGTATATTACATGAGTATTGATAATTACAAGCCTATTCCACATACACAAAGAGGCTTGGGGTATCCCTGTCTCCGTTAGAGCAGGTACTAACCAAAATCGGGAACCCTTGTTTTACTACATAGGCCCGGTACGCCTAAACTTAGTCCGAATCCTCAGATGGTTCATCTATATCACTAAGATTTGGGTTTGGATTGTTGAATCCTTGGAGAGGCCTATCCAAATGTCCTCATACCGCCTATACTAGGCTTCAAAGTGCATTGGGACAAGCTCACCCAGGCCTTTTTCTATCCATACGGATGATAGTTTACAATAAGTGATACCTGTTTCTACATCTACTATGTCTGTCATATTGACATACGTTATTATAGGGCAACCAAAATGCACGGTAGCCATAATTCTAAGTATAGCCTCTGACCATCGAGTAGAACATTGGTTCATCATCAACACTAGTCAAACATCTCATGCAAATCGTGTCGAAGGCAAATCAATTGCAAAGATGCACTCATACTTCCAGCACATATACTTGGCAATACTTGCAATGATTCATGAGCATGATGCATGCCATGAGTTTATGCACTTCTAGCCTTTCTTTCTTACTCATGCATGCCGTGCGTAACCAACTTTTCTCTTATGCTCGAGATTCGAACCCAAGTCTTCCCAGAGCTGTCTTGGGACTCGAACCCAATTCAATTCGGGCTTTTATTTGAGATTTTGGCTTTTTGCCAGCTTCTAGGACTCAAACCCAGTTAATATGCTCAAGACTCGAACCCAAGTCTCTTGCCAGCCTCTAGGACTCAAACCCAGTTCTTGCTAGAAATTTGGGGACTCAAACCCCATTCTTATCTTTGCTCGAGCACTAATCCCTTCTTGAGGGTGTACTCAAGTCTTATGCCCATGCCATGAATGATGCATTCTATGCTAAAACATAATGCATGTGTCATGAAATTGTGAATCTCCTCATCAACAACATCACGAACGAGCCTAAACCCAAAGCCCCGCTCAAGTAACAAGCATAAAGAAACCCCACACCAATCCAAGACGTGAACTCAATACGCCTCAATACCGAATCACAACTTATGGCTATGGATGAATCTCGACTTGTACCGAATGAAAGCTATGAACTATGACTTCATTCTAGTCATACAAGAAATTCAAGTACATGAACAAGTCATATAATACATCAAACATCCAAGAATCAATCGACCTACCCTTGGCTTGTTCGAGAGAGGATTTCCTAGAGTCGAAGACGTCCCGAATGTTACTAAAAGAAGGGAGAAACTACACTTACTCGGATGAACCTCAAACTAAAGCACGAGCTACAAGAGATGGGTGGCTTTGCTTGGAGGCTAAAAAAGAGAAAGAGGGCGTGAGGAGGAGGAGGCGTGCGAGAGGAAGAGGGAGGAGGGAGGAGGAAATGGGAGGCAAGGTGGGCAAATGAAGAGGGCTCCTTCTATTTATAGCCCTTGATGCCATCATTACCGAGCCACACGATCTAATCTTAAGTTTCCATGTGGCCCGCCTAAAATTCTTGGGTGGCAAGTCTACTTGCCCCATGATTGCACCTAAAATGTGAGTTGGCATTGGTAAAAGGTTTTGCCGCGCAATCTAGTCCATAGGCGTGATCGACGACGGCCCACTTTTCGCTCTTGCATTGATCCACCTATGTGGCATCCGGATTTTTGCCGTACCTCGAATATGTGACTGTTCGTGACAGATCGACGGAAGTATCGTCGGACTGCGTCATTAGTACCATTTGCGGACACCGTTTTATCATCATTGGACCGATACGTTACGTTTAGTAAAAATCCAATCGTCAAAAATTTCCTTTAGGTAACGCTACAATTGAGATCCTCTCCCACCCGCATGTGTACCCTACTAACCACAACTCCCATGCACACTTGTTCCGATGACACTACATGACTATACCACTCAAGTATTTATGTAATAAGAGAGGGACTTGGACTTTAATCTAATAATTATTTAGTGAGCTGAAGGAAGGGATTTCGGCCATGCATGAGGAACATGCATGCATGCTTGGGGAGGAGAGACCATCCACGTCCAAGCCGCCCCAATTCTTCCCCATTTGGTCGACACTTGAGTCAACTATGAGGGGGAAATGTTGACTGAAGCAAGGCCAGAGACGGCCACGTTGCTTCCTACTCGGCTGCCAGCAAATTTCAAGACCCCGGTGTGCGAAGGAGTCACGTCCGCTGGTCAACAAATTGAGAATAATTGACCGAGAGGCGCCCATCAACGGACACGTCAATGCATGCAAGGGGGGGGGGAGTTGGCAACCGAATGACATGCTGAATTCCACGTCCCGCCCAGCTGTCTTCGGTCTTTGACGCCACCGCAACCTGCACGCATTGATTGAGTTGGTCAATTAAGTGAAGGAACAAAATGCTCGTAAAAGAGAGCAAGAAAGAGAAAGGACCGAGTGAAATAAGGCAGAGAGAGAGAGAGCAGCGAGTGCGAGAGAAAGCAGCGAGCGAGAGTGAGAAGGAAAAGAAGGAGGTCGCCCCTCCGCCCATGCACGCGCGCTGCCACTGACGCCGCTCGCACTTGCTGTTGCCAAGCCGTGTTCATGACCGCGAGCTTCCCGATTTCTCGCCGTCGACACAGTCGGACTTAAGGCAAGTGAAAGTCTACTAGCATATATAATGCAATGCTGTTGTGGTCTGATATAGTTAAATCCAATAGTTGTCTGATGAAATGCGTCCTTAGATTAGCACTACTCTGGATTATTTCACCAAATGGTGAAGTTGGAATTCTGAATGGACGTTGGACTACGTAGTTGAAAGGGGAAAAAGTGTTGCTTTAGTGAAGGCAATTCGGACACCTAGGTAGGTGTTGAATTTTATATGTGCGAATTCTGGAAGTCTTATGTGAACTATATTTGAGAGTTCGAAGAATTGCACTGGAACTTGCTGATTTTGTCGATTCATCAATTTCTGTATTTCAAAGAACATCTATGGAACTAGCACCGGCATTGCCATGGGTGGTGGCAAATTTATAAGGTTTGGATTTATAAAAGATTTCAAAACCTTTGAACCAGATTTTGGATTGTGGACCGCAAATTTTCTGACTTGATATTTATGAAATTATTAGAAGTTTTGTACATACCTATATCTACTAGTGGTCCATGTGAATACACATACTAAGCTCGTACGAGTGTATTTCAAAAGTTCTTGTGGTTAGACCGTGAAAAGTTAAAAATCTTAATGGAGTTAGTATAAAGCTACGGGTTTCATAAATTACTTTCAATAATGTGAGTTGGACCTATTTCAAGGATTTGCCTATACTAAAGATTATTTCCTGATTCGAGAATTTTGGAAAGTAATGTGTTCTATGAAGTCACCCATTTGAAAGGTTTTTGTTTAAATTTCCGAATTGGAGTTTTAGAAATCGAAGCAAGTATTGTATTATTGATGTCAGCATGCATTGATTTTGAATCTTGAGATTGCTACACCATGGCTGATGTGCTATTGCTGCCGTCGGATCCTCGGGTCGACGATGCCCCGGGATAACGGGATGCCTAGAGGTGAGACATGACACGCTCTAGATGCCTGGGGTCCGCAAAGCCCTAGAGGTACCCTGGGAGTGTCGGGATGCCCAGTTGTATTATGATACATGCTTGGAGGGTAGGGGTAACCATTCACATGGTGAGCCTCGGAGATTCCTCGTGATGCTGGGTGAGGTGCAAGATGCCTGGAGGTGAGACATGACACACTCCGGTTGCCCGGTGACTGAAATATGGAACCGGAGGCTTTCGCGATGCTAGGTTAGGTGCGAATGCCTGGAAGGACGCAAACACTGGTCCTCAGGGAGAAAAATCTTTTGAAATCTAAAATTGATTGTTCTGCTAAGCTGCGCCTGATTATGGGACAAAATTGTGTGACACGGAATGGGACGTGTCATAATAGTTTGGTCTTATAATTGGGATCCCTGTGATTGAAATGATGTGTTTCTGGTTTTTAAAATTGCACTTGTTATTACTTGGAAAAGTTCCATTGATTTGATGTATACTCATCCCTTTGGTTATGTGTTTTGTCTATCTTGTATGAAATTAGATTGTGATGGTTTTGCACAATATAGTTAGTGGATCTTTTACTGCTGGGTGGTTGTATTCACCCCTTTTGGGAACTAACATTTCAGACTAGATAAGATGCCTCTGCTGCCTGTACCTCCCGGTACATTCTATGGGTTCCCGATTGACTTACAATGGGAGCAGTCGGAACATCAGGTCCTTGTGGTGCGAGGACTGACGTTCGTACGGGTGAGAGTAATTATGGTGTTCGATACCGGTCTTCCCACCGGTCTTGTACTCCAGGAGTACATCGCCGTATTTGTCCGTCGGCGTGGACGAATGCTGGGGCCATTGCCACCGCCACCAGCAAATGGACCGAGTGGCTGGGTGTGATCGTGAGATGGGGTCAGCAGAGGAAGAAATTTTTGGACGCCGACACTAAACGATGGACTTTATGTTTGTAACTGTTGGACATGTCAGGTATCTTTTGAAGTATGGCCGAGTATAAAAAACTACAACATTTTGATGTATCGACTAACGATTGTCCATCTAGCTTTATGTAAATAAAAGTGTCCGGCTTTTACCCATAAAAATGTTTAGTTGGTGTGCATCGTTTTCTGAATATAGGGAAGGAAGTTGTTGGATATGCTTCCGCCATATTTTTGCGCATGGACCAATGGAAAGGATATAGACCCCTAGAACTCATGGATTTATTGAAATCCTTTGGTATCAAAGTATCAGACTTTCAGGTTGAGAGAAAGTTGGTGATATGTGGCGACCTAACGGATCGGGGGCCGTCGGGGGGTGCCACAACCTATACCCCACATTTAATGAACATTTAATGGAGTTTGATAATAATGGTGCCATAGTTGCCAACTCAGCAATCTAGAATCTTCGGTCATTAATGAGGGTCCGTGTATCACTCTCCAGTTGGTCCACGTATGTGTTAACTTTTTTTTAGAACTTCAAAGATATTTTGGGCCGCCATCACAACGTTTGAATTTTCAAAGGACACATCACCCCTTTATTTAATGATGGGGTTTTAGAATTTTCTTCACTTTGTCCTTTTCTTTATTAAGAAGGTGGTCTAGAAAATTCTATCGTCCAAGTTGGTTTCGGGGCCAGAGAAGGGATCATTAGGTACACCTCGAAAAATCGAATCACATACACCCGAGGTTTAGTCATCACATCCTATGCTCGCCTGAACCATTCCTTTGGACGGTCGATCGGCCAAAAGGGTCGGTTGTCCTTCGGTCGGTTCAAGGCCAATCCTAAGGCTACCCATGACTTAGTACTAAGTCAAGACACTCATGGACCTTAGAATTAGTGACAGAATAGCCGAGTCTATCCCTGAGCTCATTCCAGTCGGCACTCGATCCACCTGTATGGTTCGTGGCCGGTGCATTACTGTTCCACGATCGGACGTCACCAATTCAAGAATCCTTTCCGATCACTAAGAATTAAATAGTGAATGATTCATTTTGTAGTTGGAAGATGATCACATTTGGTCAAGTCGGATCATCCGCGCATCAGTGCATAGCCGGGCGGAATCACCCGCGGCCGGGCAGTACGACCGATCGAATTGACCCATGACCATCTGCTGATCCAAAATCATCCCGTGACCAATCCTCGTGATAAAAAATTCATCTTATGAGCTGGTGGTCTTATCCCATCAGTATGGTCGGTTGAAATTCACGGCCGACACCTCAACCATTTTGTGACCAGTCGGTCGATCGGTCGGTCGGTCGGTTCATGATCGATTCTTGATTCCTTACCGATTGTATTAATTGATCTATGGCCATAGCCCATGATCAATCCTTTTAGGACCTTATGACCAATCCTTATGGGCTCGGAATCGAGGATGTTATAGAATCGATTGACTTAGAGTTAAATGTCCCGACAACTAGGCTTTTCTCAAATTTCCACCCCAAATTAAGGGACTGCTTATATTGATCGAGGTCCATGATGAATCATGCATAATCATAGCCATTGATCATGGAAAAACATATCTCATGCAAAAGTTAATTTTAACACTTGACTTGACTGCAATTTAGAGTGTAATTTTTACTAGTCATTTGGTTGTATAAAAGTGGTGACCATTTGAGACTCTACTTTATTTTATGGAGTACTAAAGTAGCGGTGTGGGCAGAGAACTGATTGACTAATAGATAAATGTCCTAACAGCTAGGCTTCTCTTAAATTTCCACCCTAGATTAAGGAACATGCTTATACTAATCATGGCACATGATGAATCACACACAATCATAGCCATTGATCATGGCAAAACATATCTCATGCAATAGTTAATTTTCGCATACGACTTGGCTGCAATTCAAAGCATAATTTTTACTTGTCATCTGGGAATATCAAAGTCGTACCATTTGACACTTCACTTTATTAGAGATAAATGTCTCGACAGTCAAGATTCTCTCAAATTTCCACCCCAAATTAAGGGACATGCTTATACTGATCATGGCCCATGACGAGTCACATACAATCATAGCCATTGATCATGGCAAAACATATCTCATGCAAGAGTTCATTTTTGCACATGACTTGCTTGCAATTCGAAACATAATTTTTACTTGTCATTTGGGAGTATCAAAGTCATGACCATTTGATACTCCACTTTATTATAGATAAACGTCCCGATAGCTAGGCTTCTTTCAAATTTCCACCCCAAATTAATGCTTATACTGATCATGGCCCATGATGAATCATGCATAATCATTGCCATTGATCATGGCAAAACATATCTCATGCAAGAGTTAATTTTCGCATACGACTTGGCTGCAATTCGAAGCATAATTTTTACTTGTCGTATGGGAATATCAAAGTCGTGACCATTTGACACTTCACTTTATTAGAGATAAATGTCCTGACAGTAGGATTCTCTCAAATTTCCACCCCAAATTAAGGGACATGCTTACACTGATCATGGCCCATGATGAGTCACATACAATCATAGCCATTGATCATGGCAAAACATATCTCATGCAAGAGTTCATTTTTGCACATGACTTGCCTGCAATTTGAAACATAATTTTTACTTGTCATTTGGGAGTATCAAAGTCATGACCATTTGACACTCCACTTTATTATAGATAAACGTCCCGATAGCTAGGCTTCTTTCAAATTTCCACCCCAAATTAAGGGACATACTTATACTGATCATGGCCCATGATGAATCATGCACAATCATTGCCATTGATCATGGCAAAACATATCTCATGCAAGAGTTAATTTTCGCATACGACTTGGCTGCAATTCGAAGCATAATTTTTACTTGTCATCTGGGAATATCAAAGTCGTGACCATTTGACACTTTACTTTATTAAAGATAAATGTCCTGATAGTTAGGATTCTCTCAAATTTCCACCCCAAATTAAGGGACATGCTTATACTGATCATGGCCCATGATGAGTCACATACAATCATAGCCATTGATCATGGCAAAACATTTCTCATGCAAGAGTTCATTTTTGCACATGACTTACCCGCAATTCAAAACATAATTTTTACTTGTCATTTGGGAGTATCAAAGTCATGACCATTTGACACTCCACTTTATTATAGATAAACGTCCCGATAGCTAGGCTTCTTTCAAATTTCCACCCCAAATTAAGGGACATGCTTATACTGATCATGGCCCATGATGAATCACACACAATCATTGCCATTGATCATGGCAAAACATATCTCATGCAATAGTTAATTTTCGCATACGACTTGGCTACAATTCGAAGCATAATTTTTACTTGTCATCTGGGAATATCAAAGTCGTGACCATTTGACACTTCACTTTATTAGAGATAAATGTCCCGACAGTCAGGATTCTCTCAAATTTCCACCTCAAATTAAGGGACATGCTTATACTGATCATGGCCCACGATGAGTCACATACAATCATAGCCATTGATCATGACAAAACATATCTCATGCAAGAGTTCATTTTTGCACATGACTTGCCTGCAATTCGAAACATAATTTTTACTTGTCATTTGGGAGTATCAAAGTCGTGACCATTTGACACTCCACTTTATCATAGATAAACGTCCCGATAGCTAGGCTTCCTTCAAATTTCCACCCCAAATTAAGGGACATGCTTATACTAATCATGGCCCATGATGAATCACGCATAATCATAGCCATTGATCATGGCAAAAATATCTCATGCAAGAGTTCATTTTTGCACATGACTTGCCTGCAATTCGGAAAGTAATTTTTACTTGTCATTGGGGAGTATCAAAGTCATAACCATTTGAGACTCCATTGATGGTTGATAGTTTCTCATTCACTAAATGAATGATACTTGTTGTGACTTGTCTGTAGAGAAAAAGAACGAAAGGAAAGCCCTTCAAGAGCTCGTCTGAAAAATTGGAACCTTCTTATAAGTCTCTTCATAGTTTGCATCGACTAATATTCTGTCTCTTGTCTCTTCATAGTTTGCGGTAGTAGTTTTGCAGACTAAGTACTATACATATATGAAGTCTCTTCCTTACATGTTTTGAAAAAGATTTGCAATATATATCAATTCTCTCGCTTATATATGTGATATATAAAGAGTTCATTACAAATTAATTGTATATGTCAAATAATAAGTACTTACATAATTTTTTATGTTAACTAATAATAAAAAAACTCTGAATTGGTAAAAAAAAAAAAAAAGTGACTTCTTAGTTATTAGTGCTTGAGCATAAATTCATGTGGTTGCGTCATTCGTGTGACATATATGTCTATGTTGCCCCAAAGCAGATGATCAATAATGATATTTTATTTGGGTCATTACATAAAGAATATGGTATAATATATGATTGTGTATAAGTATTTTCTGTTGATTGTATCAATTAATTATTAATCATTATTATAGTATGGAAAATAATCAATTCTATAATACGTGCATTAAAGAGTTTGGCCAATAAATATGATTACTGAATGCTTAATGAATATTAGAGGGAAATTGCTAGCTAGGTTTTGTCCGTGGCTATGAATATAGATGCATGTAATATCTTACAGCCCAAAGAATTCTACACCTCTCTAAAAAATATTTGAGAGTAAAAATCCCAATTACAAACCTATTAAATATCTCGATTCATTGTCGGTGGATGAAGGGAATCGATTTTATCATTTAACTTCTTTTGTTCTATTTATGCTAGAAGAATATATAATGCCGCCATTATGTTTATCTAAAAGGAAAACGACTATTATAAAAATGGTTTTGTTAATGAGTGCTTTGAGATGCTAATATTAAAAATGACAAACTTATATTTATAAGGAGTTTAAGGGTGTCTTATTAATAAAATCCTTATTAAAATAGGTATAGAGGTGCTTGACCCTGCTTGTTGGGAGATCCACATGGCTCATTGGTGCATAATACATTTTTTTTGGTATTTGTACTTGCTAAATAACTGATTTATCATTTCTTTTTCCATGGAATGTGATGAAAGGGAAGATTAAGGTTGAGGCATGTATATTCTGTTTTTAAGTTAAATTTTTTCCCTAGATGTAATGGTGGTTTACTCATTTCAACAAGTGAAGAATGAAATTAACAATTAAGAATGACAAATTTTATAATGCCATAATTTTGTAGTTTTGAATTGATTCATATTGACTTTCTCATGTGCTACCTATTCTAACCAAATTAATAGTCAACGTTGATCTTAGTAAGATACCAGAGGTGAAAAAAATTGCCTATATGGACAACGGGGACAAACAAATTTCTTGCTTTAGCATCCAATTAGATTTTAATTTTTACATTTGAATCTATTGTCGTTAGTGTCTTTTCAATAAAGTCATCTTTCATAGAATATTGTAGATTACATATGCGCACTATGATTTACAATTAAATCGAGTTTGTTTCAACATCCTTATTTTCGTTTTCCCTTAACGCATTGATATTGATGATTGAGGATTAAAGCGACTAGGAACAACATTTGCATCTAAGAGAGAAAATTATATGAATGCAATGTCCCAAGAGAGTTATATTTTGCTTCCAAAAATTACATGAAATTATGTTATAATAACAAATATATACTGACCATAACAACAAATATTCCTTTCAAGCGATTCTATTGAAACCAATTACGTCCAAAAGTATTAAATGGGAAAAATTAATTGACTGTACTTACTATTTTCTTCCTAAAGGAAAAATGAGCATGGATAAAGTGAGTTTAGATTTCAAGGTTAGTAGCTAACATTCAAATTATTTAAAATAAAAAGGAAAAAGAAAAAAAAAAACATGTGCCTCTAGTGCCATTTTAATGGGAAGAATTTACATTCCCCAATACAAAGAATTTACATTTTCAAGATTATCTTGAGGAGTCTTCATTCTCAAAGAGAAAACCAAGCCAAGCAAAAAGCTAACTCATCGCATATCTGGAAAAAGAATATGGCCCTCAAACTCCCAGTCCATTTCTCACCTTCATTTAAGTTGCCTCCAATTGTCACGTCCATGTCCTCCAACCAAAGTGAGTTTTCAACATTCCCTTCTTCCATTCACTCCAAGCCCCACAACACACGCAGATGGCAAGGCAAAGTCTCCTCCAGAGGTAGAAAAGTCCTTCAAAAAGAAGAAAAGCACTTCAATTGCGATTGAGTCAAAAAGAAAAAAGAAGAAAAGCGCTTCAAAAAGCTGTCGTGAAAAAATAAAATAAAAGAAGAATCAGCATCTTCTTATAAAAAGATAAGAATATCGCTTCAAAATTGACACCCCACTCTTATAAAGCTCTTCAAAGTTTCCAGTAACACTCATCCTACCCTTTTTTTTTTCTCAAATCTACCCACTTCCTAGGGCTTTGAGTCATGAAACTCGTGGGCATTAGTTTTGCAGAGTTTCCATCATGCCCCTTACTTCTTTGTATCGCTCTTGCACTGTGCTTTAACCAAGTCTCTTCCTCCACCAATGAAACAGACAAACTCGCGCTCCTCGCATTTAAGGCCGGCATAACCACAGATCCTTTCAGTGTGCTCAACTCATGGAACAATAGCATTGGGTTTTGCCAGTGGTATGGTGTTACGTGCGGCCAAAGGCATAGGAGGGTCACGGTCCTAGACTTGTCATCACAAGGACTTTCCGGATCAATCTCTCCTCATATTGGGAATCTCAGCTTCTTAAGGAAAATGAGGCTCGATAACAACAGTCTCGATCATGAAATCCCTCCGCAAGTCGGCCAACTGAGCCGCCTTCGTATCTTACTACTAGACAACAATTCATTGGTCGGTGAAATTCCCAAAAACCTATCAAGTTGCTTGGACTTGTTCTTGCTCGCGATTGCACATAATGAACTAACTGGAGAAATTCCTTCGAAGATTAGTTCATTGACAAAGCTACGGGAATTCTCTTTGTGTGAGAATAATTTAACTGGAAGCGTGCCTTCCTTCATTGGCAACTTATCTTCCCTGGAGATTCTTGCTTTAGAATGGAACGACTTGGGCGGGAGCATTCCCCAAGTTCTAGGCCACCTAACAAACTTGATATTCATTGGCCTTTGGGAAAACAAATTGTCGGGTACAATTCCATCTTCCTTATTCAATCTCTCTTCGCTAATTATGTTTCAGGTTGGGGGCAACCGAATACATGGGACTCTTCCAATAGGTATGGGCCTTGCACTCCCAGATCTTGAAATTTTTGATGTTGCGGGCAACCAACTTGAGGGGCCGATTCCTCCCTCGATATCGAATTGCACAAAGCTATATTGGCTTCAAATTGCTGATAACAGATTTTCGGGGAAAGTACCATCTTTGGCAAATTTGTATAATCTTAGTTTGTTTCTAATAGATAGAAATCAGCTTGGAAGTGGAAAACCTGAAGACCTGAGCTTCCTTTGCTCGTTGACTAATAGCACCAAATTAAATGGAGTGATTATTGGCTTTAACAAGTTTGGTGGAGTGTTACCTAAATGCATATGTAATTTATCCACCTCTCTCACAAAGTTTGTCGTAACGCACAATCAAATATATGGTGCGATTCCAGAAGAAATCGGGAATTTCGTCAACTTGGAAGTATTATTTATGAATCGCAACCAGCTTTCAGGTGTTATCCCCTCAAATTTGGGGAATCTACAAAATCTAAAGCTATTGCAATTGAGCTATAGCAACCTCAGAGGGACTATCCCATCTTCCTTGGGAAATCTAACCAAGTTGATTCAATTAGATCTTCATGGGAACAACTTTCATGGGCAAATTCCTTCATATCTATCAAATTGCCGGTCTCTTAATGGACTTGATCTATCTGACAACAATCTTAGAGGTGCCATACCCCCACATCTTATTGGTCTCTCATCATTAGCCATCGTTTTGGACTTGTCTCATAACCATCTAATTGGGGTTCTACCTATAGAAGTTGGCAACTTGGGAGCTCTGTCCGGCTTGGACATCTCTGACAATTTATTGGTAGGTGAAATCCCGAGTAGTCTAGGTGATTGCACTTCATTGGCATATCTGATGATGCAAGGCAACTTCTTCCACGGGTCGATTCCGCAATCAATCAGATTGTTAGGAGGCATTGAAGAACTAGATCTTTCACGCAACAATTTGTCAGGTCTGATTCCAAAATTCTTAGTGGTATTTCGATCATTAAAGCATTTGAATTTGTCATATAATAAGTTTGAAGGCATGCTACCATGTGATGGAGTCTTTAAGAATGCTACCGGTATTTCTATTGTTGGGAACAATAAGCTCTGTGGCGGACTGCCGGAATTTCATCTCCCCAGCTGCATTTCCAAAAGCCATAAAAGTAGGAAGATCAATATAATGATAGTTGTCGCTTCTATTATTTCCGGAGTTCTTGGATTGGCTCTTGTTGTAGCTTTTATATGTCTTTGTTGGGTGAAGAAGAAAGTAAATGAACCAGTTCCAAGTTCAATGGATGATTCACATCAAAATATATCTTACGGGAGACTCTTAAAAGCAACAAAAGGTTTTTCTTTGGCAAATTTGATTGGTGTTGGAAACTTTGGTTCTGTTTACAAAGGGATACTCGAGGACAATGGAACAGTTGTTGCTGTGAAGGTGATTCATTTAGTTTGTCATGGTGCTCTTAAGAGCTTTGTAACCGAGTGTGAGGCATTAAAGAATATCAAACATCGAAATCTTTTGAAGATACTAATAGTTTGCTCCGGTAGTGATTATCAAGGAAATGATTTTAAGGCCTTAGTCTACCAATTCATGGACAATGGAAGCTTGGAACAGTGGCTACACTCATACGCAACATCATCTCATGGGAATATGCTCCCGAAAAAGTTGAATTTCATTTGGAGGATGAATATTGCAATTGATGTTTCTTCTGCACTAGATTATCTTCATCACCAGTGCCACATCCCCTTAGTTCATTGTGATTTAAAGCCAAGCAATATCCTCTTAGATGTTGATATGGTCGCACATGTTGGCGACTTTGGATTAGCGAAATTCCTTCTTGAATCATCCCTTGATACTGTAGATAATCATATGAGCTCGGTGGGTCTTAGAGGGACAATGGGTTATGCTCCACCAGGTACTCCCCCCCACCCCCTCTCTCTTAAACCAAGAAATTTTATATACCTAAAAATTATTGATCGGTCTTCTTGTGGAAAGTTCGGTAGCTAGTGATAACTCTTATAGTCTTACTCACATTACATTTTTATTTGATGACTGCACTTTAATATGATTTGGACTATGATTAAAATATGTGACAGAGTATGCAATGGGATGCGAGGTTTCAAGAGAAGGCGATGTCTATAGTTTTGGCATTCTTTTATTGGAGATATTCACAGGTTTGAGTCCTACTAATGTCAAATTTAGAGACAATTTGACTCTTCATAGTTTTGTCGCAGAAGCTATGCCTGAACGAGTGCTAGAAATCACGGACAGCTTTATGCTTCAAGAAAGAGAGAGCCATTTAGGCCCCTATAGTTGTCGGCGTTGGTCTTCTGAAAGGGATAACATATTCCAAGAGTGTTTGGTTATGGTGTATAACATTGGAATTGCTTGTTCGTACCAAGTGCCAGGAAGACGGATGGGCATCAATGAAGTTGCAAATCAGTTATATCGGATAAGGAAGAAACTCTTTGCATTGGGTTTACATGAAAAAGATGAACCACCAATAGCTTAATTAGCTATCATACATGTAATGTCTTTATTAATTCCATCGCTATAGTATTATTTACAATAACTCAGCAGAGCTCGATGGCCCTTTTGCTTCGGCTTTGACCAAACAGGACGTAGCTCTCATGACGTGAAGAATTGTCCAAGATTGGGCTTGGCCCAGGATCGGCCCATGAGCCCAATTATCAGTTTCAGTCCCCCAGATATTTTCATTGTGTCGCAGCAAGTCCTTTTTCCGCACCGCCGGGAGCTACTCCATCCGTCCTCACGTGCCACCGCGTTAACTCCGATCGCAATTGCCACCATCACCGAGGAACTCTAGCCCATGCTACCACCACTGAAATACCCAGAACAGCACCATGTCCTCTCTCCTCTCCCACTTTGACGGCGCTGTCCTCGGCCTGACCCTTGCTGACGCCGCCGTCCACACGATCGTCAAGTTCACCTCCAGCTCCTTCGCTCTCCGCAAGCTCCGATACGCCCTGTCAGTCGGAGTTTCCGACCTTCGATGTGTGCTCTCTCGCGAAGGCGGTTCAGATTTGGAGTCTGATTCGTCGAGCCTGTCGGGAGAAGAGGAGCTTGTGGTCTTCTGGAGGCGAAATCGGCCGTCGAAGGAGGGACGGGACAAAGGACTCAAACTGTAAGTATGTGTACACACAATGCTATGGATTGGTTTACTCGAGTGTGCGACATAATTTGATGTACTTTTAGTTACGTGCGATAATTGACTTACTATAATTATGTGTTCATTTGGTGTTTGCATGGGCTAAATGTATGTCTCATGCTCGGATGTTCTATCTGTGTGCTTTGCATCAGTGTAAGCAAGTCATGTCTTGTATTGCCAACTTCAGTCAATGGATGTTTCGTGTTCTCTTTCAATACCACAAGCTTCCGAAAGGGCAAGCGAATTTGATTGTTGAAGTATTGAGATGTCGAGGAGCCCTTGTGCATTTGGTGTAATTTGTCTTGGAAATGTCATAGTCATTACTGCTTCTTTTTTGAATGGTTGGTCTCAATATAAGTGGCTGTCGAGACAATGGAGTATTTTATGATCTGTAGGGAGGCTGCATTGATGACTTAGCTACATCATCTGGCATAAGAGCATGCCCATCTTGTAATGGAGAATCCACAATGGACTGGTGATTATTTCGTGTCAGTAACGATGTTTCATATCTCTCCAATTGTGAAAACTGTGTTGTTTAGTAAATTGAGCCTTGTTCAGTTTGTTAGCTCGAAGTAGCTTTCAATGTGGACAATCGGATGTGAGCGCAGCTCATCTTTTCTTTGAATTTGTAAGTTCCTTTTTCGTCTTTGGAGAGTGACAAAGATTATATCCATTATTAGTTATGAAATGCATAGCACGGCATCATATTTATAAAAAGGAAAAAGAGATATGTAGAGCATATTCATTGCATAAATTTAGATAGAGCATCTATTACCATCTTGAAAATAGTTTGTGAATTGATTAATTGTGAAATAACTTGAGAAATGCTTAATGAAAGGATTTGTAAAAGATAGGGTAGGCAAGCCTCATGCAACCCATGACCTTCCAGATCTCACTCAATAGACTTGCCATACTCAGCCCTCAGTGACCATCGACTCTGGGTTTGCAATGACCAAAATCTAGAGTGGCAATGGATGTGTTTGGTTCAGAGAGAGACGATAAACAATAGGATAAGGGCAAAACAAGAATACAAAAGTATAAGCGAGGGTAAAGTTGGAAAAGAAAATTCATTACCCCCAATAGCATTTGGAAAATGTGGAAATGCAAATGTTAGGTGGAAGTTATTTGAGCTAAAGGATTTTAAAAATGCTAAATTTGGTTCAAAGACTTTTAGGACCTCAGCTTTGGCACAAGGGTCCTTGAGGCCCGAGATTCTTTGGAAAAGCGAATTAAAACACACCACCTCCCTTGACAAAACCTTATGCACAAATGACAAAAGTAAACATGAAAGAGTAAATCACTTCAATAGTACTCTCAAGATCTGCATAGCTGCCCAATTTTATATATACAAAAAGATTTTGCAAACATGAAATGGAAAATTATTGCTGCACTAATCACAAGATAATACGGCCAACGTCTAGTAAATTTCATATCTATATTTTCTCATCCCTAACGTAATTACAGGACACTAACAATACTCCCACCGTGACAATAGGAATGTTTCATAATGCTGTGATGTTGTTGAGTACGCTCTAAAGATCCTAAAGTTTTAGGTAATTTATTCACGTTGCCCTATCCAGAATTGCTTGTTGTGCTTTTTTACCTTTACTCTGTTTTGGTTCTTATGTACATAATCTTTGGAAAATATACACATGCTAAAACCAGACAAAATTGAAATGGGTTAAAAATTCAAGGAACCACAAGATTTAAAATGTGGTGTCGCTAAAAAATAACTCAATATAATTGTTTGATATTTTTTTGGAAAAGGAAAAGTTAGAAGAGTTTTGTCCTTCCTGTGAGTATTCACGCGATTTTACAAAGAACACATTTACCGTGACAGGAGAAAGCTCTCTCTCATAATTTTTCCATTTGGCATTCATAAATTGACAAACTTGTGTTTCCTCATAGAAAATAGCTCTTTGCAAGTAGAAAGAAAATTTCATCATGTGAAAACATCAATTCGAAATAATCAGATCAGAATCACTCTATAATCAAAATCCCGCCATTCTCCTTCAAGCCCTACATCGGAATCAGTTCTAAAGATCCTTATGTATCACCTGGCTTTTATCAACCCAATTATCAATTTCGGTCTCCCAATATGAAGCATCATCGTCTAGAGTCAAATACTTATATAATCACGGCACGTCTTTTTTCCGCACCGTTGAGAGCCACTCCCTGTGCCCCCATGCGCCATTGCCTTAACTCTGATCGCACTCGCCACCACCGACTCCGCTCACGTCACTGCCAAGGAACACCACCCCATGTCCTTGCACGAGGAACTATTAAAAGGCCGAATGTTAATTTTCCTCCTAGGAAGTTACTACTCGCAATATTAACTGATTAAGCTGTTGTTAGTCAAGTGATATTTGTTAATGACAATGACCAGCTCAATCAATCACGCTTGATCAGTCTTCGCTTCATTTTCCAAAGTGGGGTTGATTTTGTGGGCATTAGTTGACTTCAAGTCAACCCCCCGGAAAGCCATCTAGCTGAGTCCATCATCTAGATGATCTCGCAGCACAGAGACAAATCGACGACCTCACAGTAGAGGCTTTGGTTTTGTAAGAGTATAATACAGCTTGCAGCGAGGTTTGACTCGACGACACTTTGCAGGAAGCGGTCCTTTGCAGGGAGGTGCCTTAGACAAATTTACATCTGGTCATACAAAAGATGGCCTGAAGTGGCCTCTCATTTGGCTAATTCATAAGGTGACTGCATGGTTCGTTGCAGCGTGGCAGTGAATTTGGATTGGCATCATGACCATCTTCAAGCTGCTGTTACTTTCAACCTACTTAAATTTTCATGCGGTGTTTAATGATAGGTCGCAAGAACGAGCATACAATCGGGGGGTCCCATCGGACTACGTGTGCACGATCTTACTTGGAGCTGTTCGGTGAGAAAATAACATTTGATATTATACGAGACGTACTTTCAAGCACTATGTGACCTAGTAGTTTCTACCGTTGTCCTACAGGCTCAAACCGTTCCTCCGTCAGGCCCAAAAATCTGCTTCTGCTATACCTGAGGTAAATATAAGCATGACTCCTGCAGTACTGCAAAGGTTTAACATTTGCCTGTGTAGCCCATCAGTTGTATATCTTTTCCCTTTGTACTTTTTGTGAAATATTTACAGGGTGGTTTTTGGTATCTGGAAAACTTCGTCCGCCTCTAGTTTTGCGGCTTTCATTACTAATGACACAGAAAGCGGTCAAATGCATCTAGCTTACCCTGCTTTTGAATTTTGTGGACAACTGAAAACTAATTTTCTAAAGAAGTACAAGGCAACAAAATGTTATTTTTCACTGTTTGTAAGTAGAAGAGGGAGGAACTTGAAATTTCAGGAAAGACTTTTAATGTTGAATCCTATATAGGGCAAGAAACAGACAAGATATTCTGTTAATGATACCAGACATGTTCTAAAAGTGAAAATCAAATAGAAGGAATTTATATATCTATTCTTTTAAATATTTATAGTGACAATAAGAACCAAAAACTGTCTTAACCAAATGCACCTTGAGATGCTCCAATCTCATCCATGTACTTATATGTCGCGTACTTTGGCATACATTAGAAGCGATGAAGATGATTCCAAATTTCTACTTCTCTTCATTAACAAGAAGCTTTAAATAGGTGCCTGAAGAAGTGAATTTCTAGAAAAACTAAATGCAGACAACGTGCGTTTCCTACTCAAGATCTGATTTCCATGCGTTTTCCACTCAGGATCCGATTTCATGTTTGTCTAAGTTGCGGTTTAAGTTGGCTTCCAGATGTAATATCTATTTAGAGATTCTTTCAAGGACTTTCGTCTTGTTCTTGTTCTCAACTTTATATCTTGTTTATCTTGAGCTATTTTATTCTCAGCACTAAGTGTCATTCTTAATGAGCTTAAATTAATTGGCCAGCCCTTCTTTCTCATGGTACAGCTTCTGAGGACGATAATTCACAAATCAGTGGAGGATGAAATTCGCGATGGAAGCAAATGGGTCAAGACAGATTCCGACTGTAAGAGTTTTTTAAGGAGTAAATTGACAAACTTCGTAATCTTAGTAGCACAGCGACTCTTCGCTTTACTTGTTCATTGGTCGTGCTGCGCTTCCAATACTGCGTAGATGCTTTAATGCTTTAATTAAAAACAGCATCTTGATCGTCAGCCACTTTCCCAGACAAAGAAAAGGAAGTCATGTTACTTTCGGGACCACTTGGGTCAAGTATGTCTAAAAAATGAAAGGCCCTTCCATGTTCCTAAGTCTCCTCATAAAGTTACTGATGTATTTACATTTCAATCCATGGTTTCAGGTATTGTTTTGGAGGTGTAGAATCTGCCTTCATCCGATGCAAAATCAAAGTCACAAGGTGAGAGGACCTTTTAAGCACCTTTTCGAAAATGATAATTGCAAACTCGTTTCTGTGATCTGTTGCTACGTTTTTATGTATGTACATGAATTCATGTATTTTCATTTCAGTTCCTTGGAATGAGTATGTATCATGCTGAAACGGTTCAAAGTTTCAGAGGCTTGTTGGAGGACCAAGAATAGCCGGGAGCATCGACAAGGAATGATGTGCTCCAGCAATTGAAAGCACCAATAATTTCATTAACCATGCCATTGCAATTGGAAGAGCTTTACAAGTTGTTCAGGGTTCTTCCATGTTGCTCATTGTCTCATGCATCGATGGACTAGCGGTGGTCCTCCTCACTGTATGCTACCGAAGCTAGAAAAACAAATTTTTATCACCTAATTTTCTTTGCTGCAAGTTGTAGTAAAGAGTAGCATAAATTCATCACATGAAACAATTGTTCAATGCAAGGATACGGCCTTTGCCTCTTGTTCTCCGATTTTTCTTTTCTTTCTCCTGTTCTCTGAGAGTGGAGCAAGAGTTCCATTGGCAAGACCGTATCTTATGCAAGGGTTAATTTTTGCAGATGATTCGACTGCAATTAAGAGCTTAATTTTACATGTCATTTTTTAGTATCAACTTTTGGAGTATCAAAGTCGGGACCATTCGAATTTCCTATAAAGTAGTGTCGTGGGGTGCTGCAATGATTGACTTAAAGCAAACATCCCAACAGCCAAGCTTCTTGCAAATATCCAGCCAAAGCATGGGAAATACTAGTGCGGACCATGGCCCATGGACCATGCAATTATAGCCATTGAAATTTGGGTGATTTGTGCGAAATCCACGTGACTGACAGCTGTGATCGGCCCCAGTTCACACCGATTATGATTGGACTGTGTCAAGACAAGAATTTAACCCCAAATGATGTATATACATCAAAGTCACAGCGACTCCCGTTGAATATATGGCCAGACAAAAAGTCTCCTGCATAGTCAATGAAAAAGAAAAGTTTCCATGACTAATGATACTTGGAAACTATTGGAGACAAGGACAAGTAGTGCAACTCAATGAATGGGCAGGGCAGTCAGGGTGACCGATGGTTGATGGTTTCTCATTCACTGGTGAGTACTCATTCTTGTGACTTGTCTGCAGAAAAATCATTGTTGTGACTTTGCAGAAAAATCAAACCCCTTCTTGTTAATCCTTTCACAGTATGCATTAGCACTTATCCCGTCTCTCTTCTGACCTTGCAATCCTCTCTACCCACTTCCGCTTGGGGTCATGAATCTTGTTAGCAGTAGTTCTGCAGAGATTGTACAATTAATTATGTGTTGAATGATACAGAATTACTTAATCATTTATGGTAACTAATAAAAGAAAAAAAAAACTGTGAAATATTTTATAAAAATATCGTGTAGTTTCTTGCGTCTGTGGTTGCGCACAAATTCATGTGCTTAACCTTGCAATCCTCCCTACCTACTTCCGCTTGGGGTCATGAATCTTGTTAGCAGCAGTTCTGCAGAGATTGTACAATTAATTATGTGTTGAATGCTACAGAATTACTTAATCATTTATGGTAACTAATAAAAGGAAAAAAAAATGTGAAATCCTTTATAACAATATTGTGTAGTTTCTTGTGTCCGTGGTTGCGCACAAATTCATGTGGTTGTGTTATGTGACGTGAAGTATATGTCCATTTCACGTAATGTGGCACCACATGGCACATTATCATTGGTGAATCTTAATTGGATAAATTAAATATTATTTACTTTAACATGATTAAAATAAGTTATAACCTATATAACTTCACGTATTTATAATATCTTATAATCTATAATAACATGTAAGTAAGTAGTTTGTGTTAATTGTATCAGTTAATTATTACTCATTATTATTATATGAAATATATTCAATTCCATTATGTGTGCATAAAATATAATTTTTCCAATAAATATTATTACTAAATACGTAATGAATATTAGAGGGAAAATGCTTGCTAGGTTTTAATGCTTCCCGTATGGCCGTGGCTAAGAATACAAATGCTTAAGTAATAAATTAACGCCAGAAGATTTCTACACCTCCCTCAGGAATTTGTCGAGAGTAAAAGTTCCAATTACAATTTGATTTCGCCGGTGGGAGGGAGGCGGGGGGAGTGATTTTAGCTTTAATTTAATTTTATTCTTTTCTGTACCAGAAAGAATATATAATGCCACTTTGATTAAAAAAAATTGACCATTATGAAATTTTCTTAATTAATTCCTAATAAGTTTCCTAATTTCAGTGGTTGGACATCTCAATTTCTTATCATTTGCTAACACAACAAATAGCTAACACATCAAATAGCCTCTGTCTGTCTGTCTGTCTGTATGTCTCTCTCTCTCATTGCAGCTACCCATCCAGATTGTAGAACCTGATATTTAAAAGTAATAACTTTATGGAGCCATTTGAAGAAACCGTGGTAATCTTTTCTCTGCCTTCTTATGGTACTTTCTACTGAATAAGCTATAGAGTAGTCTGTCCATGTATGTATTGACATAATAACAAATTTTTGCTCTTTTCCATATCAAATGCGGGAAAGAAACTTCCGGTGGGAACTTTAAATTTCATTTGCAATGAAGTTACATAAAATTTATTTCCTCAAATTCGATATGACAAATTGCAATCAGTCATAATGAAGGTTCTTTAAAGGTACAATTTAAATTGCTAATCTGTTTTTAAAAAAAAAAATGAAACTTTGTAAAAAAATTGTTTGCGAGGTCCTACGGTAGAATAATTGTATAATGCTTTCCTTTGATATATTTTTCTTCTTTGTATTTTTTAAATAACCAAATTTTTTGCTACTTTTTCGATGGGTCATAATGAAAGTGAATATTAAGATTGAGGCATGCATCTTCTGTTTTAAAGTTTCTTTCCCTAAAGGTAATGGGGATCTACTCATTTCAACAAGGGAAAAGCCAAATTGACGATTAAAAATTGCATATTTTACAATATCATAATTATGTACTTGTCTATCAACTCATATTGACTTTTTCACATGCCGCCTATCTTGACCAAATTAATGGATAGATAGATGTCGTCTAATGAAGAGTAATGTGGAAAGATCAAGTTGATGTCGATCCTAGTGAAGATTCCAAAGGGGAATAGAATTGCCTATATCGACAATAGGCACAAACATATTTCTTACCTTAGTGTCCAATTGGGTTTTAATTTTGTATAGTTGGATTTAATGTTGTTGATGCTATGAAGCAATGTCTTTTCATGGTTAGTGTCTTTGGAGTAAAGTCATCTTTTGTACAATATTGTGGATTAGACATGCTCACTATAATTTTAATGAAATCAAGTTTGTTTGTGCATCTATGTGCATTTACCCTTATTCCATTGATATTAACGGTTGAGGTTTAAAGCGACTAGGAACAACTTTTGCACCACAGAGAGAATTATGTGAATGCACGGCCAATGAGAACAACATTTTCTTTGCAAAAGTTACACGAAATTATGCTATAATAACAAAAGCCCACTGACCATAACAACGATTTTTCCTTTCAAACAATTCTAATGAAACCAATCAGGTTCAAAGGTATTAAATGGACAAAAGTCATTGACTATAGCGACTACGTTTTGCTAAAGGCAGCGTGGATGAGTATGTTGAGATTTCAAGGAGGGTAGCTGACCAATCATGCATGACCAAAGAATGATTAAAAAGAAAAAAGAAAAAAAAAGTGCCACTAGTGGCCGTGGCCCTGTTGTGTGTCACAAGAAACCACTTTTGATGCAGGGATTTTTGCCTCGGCTTTGTCCATGGAGCAGAGAGTTTCATTGTCATAACACTATCTCATCATGCAAGTGGTAACCTTTGGAGTCTCCGTTTAATTTCACAGACCAGTAGTCTCTATTTTAAACCAGACCAGTCAGGTTTCTCACATATCTTTCACCCTTGATAAAGGGAATACTCCTGCTTGGATTCATGAACCACGAGCAATCATAATCGTTGAAATTTGTGGGACTTGGGGAACGACGATTGTGATTGATCTGCCAATCAACGGTTGTCGTTGATCTTATCCATGTGGGCCCGGATCGGATCGTGTACAAGCAAGAATTTCAACCCCCAATACACGCTGATGGATATATATCAGATTGACTATCATGCGCATGTGACAAGACAAAGTATTTCTCCGGAGGCAGAAAATCGCTTCAATGACTACCAAGTCAAAATAATAATAAAAAAAAGGAAGGGAGAAAAAGAACAAGGAAAGCGCTTCAAAGAGCCATAATTCTCTCGACAGTTTCCATTAGTAGATCCCCCTCTTGTTTCTTCTTGCCTTGCTTTCATATCTACCCGCTTCCTTGGGCTTTGAATCATGAAACTCGTTAACATTAGTTTTGCAGAGTTTCAATCATCCACTTGCTTCTTTGCATCACTTTTGCATTGTCCTTTAACCAAGTCTTCTCCACCACCAATGAAACAGACAAATTTGTGCTCCTTGCATTTAAGGCCGGCATAACTGGAGATCCTTTTGGCGTGCTCAACTCATGGAACAACAGCATCGAGTTTTGCCAATGGTATGGTGTTACCTGCAACAAGAGACACCATAGGGTCACAATCCTCGACTTGCATTCACAAGGACTCTATGGATCAATCTCTCCTCATATTGGAAACCTCAGCTTCTTAAGGGAAATGTTGCTCCAAAGCAATAGTTTCAATCAAGAAATTCCTCCACAACTTAGCCGGTTGCATCGCCTTGACGTCTTACAACTAGACAACAATTCATTGGTTGGTGAAATTCCCAAAAACATATCAGCTTGCTCTAATCTTGTTCACCTCGGCCTTGGATTCAACCAACTAACTGGAGAAATTCCTACGGAAGTTAGTTCATTATCAAAGCTACGGATTTTTTCCGTATATGGAAATAATCTTGTTGGGAGTGTGCCTTCCTCCATTGGGAACTTATCTTCACTAAGGCAGCTATATTTAACCTTGAACAACTTAAGCGGGAGCATTTCTCAAGTTCTCAGCCATCTGACGAACCTAGAGTACATTAGCTTCGGAGGAAACAGATTATCGGGTACAATTCCATTTTCATTACTCAACCTCTCTTCGCTAATTGTGTTTGATGCTGGATACAACCGGATACAAAGGACTCTTCCTGTAGGCATAGGCCTCAAACTCCCAAATCTTGAATTTCTCAGCATTTGCAACAACCAATTTGAGGGGGTGGTTCCTCCGTCAATATCGAATTGCACAAAATTACATGTTCTTCAACTTAGTGATAACAGATTTTATGGTAAAGTACCGTCTTTGGAAAAATTGTGCAAGCTTAGGTGGCTTACTATCTATGGTAATAAGCTTGGAAGCGGAAAACCCGAAGACTTGAGCTTCCTTTGCTCGCTAACTAATAGCACCAAATTACAATATGTGGGTATTCATCGAAACAAGTTTGGTGGGGTGTTACCTAAATGCATAGGTAATTTATCCATAACTCTCACACAATTTCTTGTGAGTAAGAATTGTTGAAGAAAACTTCATTGTGTGTTTTGAAGCTGACAAAACGTTTCCATCAATCTAGTCTGAAGACTTGCAGATTATGTCATCAAAGTCTGAAGACCGTAGGACTGCTAGACTCAAGATTCAGAGTCTATCCTCATCGACAGTATCTAGACCGTCGAAAATGACTTATCCAGATCTGAGCTTTTTAAGGATTGGATTATATCGACTGAAGAAGATCACTTGGCTGGAAATATCCTGACGGAATCCTTTATTCAAATAAAAGATTAATTTAGGGATATTGGATCCGTTGATTGGCGAAGTATACTTGGAAGGTTCTACTTATGGAAACCTAGATCCTGATTGTATGGGCGAACATGATTGGTGGGCTATCGTCATGTTCCTTAAATTTTTCGGAATCTTCTTGATTGATTCTGTCTAATGGGTAGATTGGAAGAACTTCTTTGGTAAGTGCCAACGGGCGTGAAGGCATGAAGGAGTATATAAGGAAGATGTTCCAGTTGTTTGAGAGGATGTGCGATAGAAGAATTTCAAAGTCTGAAGCTCCTTGTTCTTAGTCTATTGTTGAGTGAAAACTTGTACTCAAAAGAGATTTTATACTTTTGTGTGACCTTGAGGAAGTGTAGCAAAATCTCTACACTGTGAAGTCAAGAAAGAGCTATACTGTAACTTCTCTTTTATTCTTAGTGGAATCCAGCTGGTGGGCTGTCAATGCGGGAGAGTGGACGTAGGCTTGGATTAAGCCGAATCACTATAAACCTTGTGTTCTTATTCTCTTCCCTAAGCTCTTTACTTTGATCGTAACAATACTTGTTTATTAAAGTCTAATTTCCATTTCATATTCCATTGATGAACAGAGTCGATTCAAAAGTAAAATAGTTGCCTTTACATTGTGAAATTTGTTTTAGCACCTATTCACCCCCTCTAGGTGCTCTTTCTAGCTTTTACAATTGGTATTAGAGCCTGTGTACTCACTTAAGTTGAAGTGTTTTTACTTCAGAGTTAAAGATCCATGGCTAGTATGTTGGCTCCAGGTCTCGTTGAAGGGCAAAGTAATACCAAACCACCGTATTTTGAAGGAAAAGAATACAACGTATGGAAAAACAAGATGAAGGCATTCCTAAGATCAAAGGATCCTCTGGAACGGGACATGGTAGACAAAGGAATCATTCCTAAAGCTGTAATAGTCTCAGAAAGAGGAAAAGAAGCTGTTGAGTCTAGTGAAATGACTCAAGAAGAGATAACCAAGAGACAAACTCTTGATGCAAAAGCAATTTATTCCTTATATTGTGCATTATCTCCTACTGAATATAACAGAATATCTTCTTGTGAAACAGCTAAAGAAGTCTGGGATAGATTACACATCACCTATGAAGGAACTGATCGAGTGAAAGAAACCAGAATTAACATTCTGCTCGGTCAATATGAAGCATTCAAGATGAAATCAGGAGAATCTGTCACTGAAATGTTTAGTTGTTTTACATAAATTGTGAATGGTCTTGAGTATCAAGGTCAACCAATCTCTGGACCTATGAAGGTTAATAAGTTACTACGTGGACTATCCAAATATTGGAATCACATAAAGACCTCGATAAGAGAGACACAAAGAATCATACCACTCTCTGTTGACGAGTTGGTTGGAACTCTTCAGTCTTATAAAGTGGAGCAAATCAATGAAGATGAAGATCCTAAAGGTAAGAAATCCATTGCTTTAAAATCTAATGATGATTCTGATGTCACAGATTCTGAAGACGATATGAACGATGAAGAGCTTGCTTTCATGATAAGAAGGTTCAGAAAGCTTAACAGAAAGGGGAGAAGATTCAATCCAAGGAAACAAAGTTCTCAAAAGTTACAAAATAAATCAGTTGAGGATGATGAATCCAACAAGGATGTAGTCTGCTTCGAATGCAAGAAAAAAGGACATATCAGACTCAATTGTCCCCTGCTGAAGAAAAAGAAAGGAAAAACTGAGAAATATCGAAAATCACTTAAAGCAGAAACCTGGAGTGATACTGAATGTAAGGAAAGTGATGATGATTATGCCAATATCTATCTCATGGCACATTCAGACTCAGACTCAGACTTAGACTCAGATTCAGACATAGACAGTGAAATCGAGGTAAGTAATTCAAAAATTCCTATTAAAGTTTCTAAATACATTGATGAATTGTGTCTTAGTCTCAAAACCTCTCTGAAAAGGATTTCCGAATTTAAAAGGGAAAATTTTGCACTAAAGCAACAGGAAATTGTTTGGAAAGAAAAGGTTGAAAGTTTAGACAAAAGTGTTACTACTTTAAAAGAAAATGCAAATAATCTTTCAAAAGAAAATGAATTCTTAAAAAATGATATCTCAAGCATTTCTAAAAGGTTTTCAATAGGATCTGAGAAACTGAAGAAAATTCTTTCTGCACAAAGACCTTACTTTAACAAATCAGGTTTGGGAATGACTGCTGAAACCATTTCTTTAATTGATTTTCCTAAGGTAAAGGAAAGAATTAAATAAATACCTACAAAAGATTCTTACAAAAGTCATTTCCAAAAAGTTTTTGCAAAACCAGTAGGTCGCAGTGCTCTTAAATGTTCTAAGTGTAACGGCTCGGAACATTTTGAGAAAGAATGTCCTATGGTTTGGAAGCCTGTTAGAAAGGATTGGGCAAAGACTGCTTATACCACTAACTCTGCTGGACCCAAGAAAATATGGGTACCAAAGAAAGCTTGAGTTTTCTTTTTAAATGCAGGTCACTATCAAGAAAAAGGGGAAATGGTACTTAGATAGTGGATGCTCAAGACATATGACAGGAAACTGAAACTGCTTTATAAAGCTTGTGCAAGTTAATGGTGGAAAAGTTTCTTTTGGAGGAAATAGCAAATGAAAAATTGTGGGATACAGAACCGTAAAGATTGGAAGTCTCACTATCAATAACGTTTCTTTAGTAAAAGGACTCAACTACAACTTGCTGAGTATTAGTCAGTTGTGCGACACCGGTTTCAAAATCAACTTTCAAGAAGGAATATGTTCAGGAACCAGTAAAGACTCCTCTCAAACTTTTACAGGGCGAAGACATGGGAATATCTATCTCTTGGACATTAAACCAGATAAATCCCAGTGTCTAATCTCAATTCAAGAGGAAGCAAATCTATGGCACAGAAAGCTTGGACACATCAACATGAAGTAAATAGCCAAGATCTCAACAAAGAAGCTTGTTCGAGGACTACCTAATTTGACATACCAAAAGTCTAACCTATGTACGCCATGTGTCTTGGGAAAGCAGGTAAGAAATTCATTCAAACCAATAAATTAAGTGTCCACTAATCGTGTACTACAGCTATTACACATGGATCTCTTTGGACCAACTAGAACTCAAAGCGTTGGAGGTAAGAAATATTGCTTAGTAATTGTGGATGATTATTCACGATTCACTTGGGTATATTTTCTGGCAAGTAAGTCTGAATCCTTTGCATATTTTATGAAATTTGCTAAGAAAGTTCAAAATGAAAAATGGTATGTTATTTCTAGTATTCGGACAGACCATGGAGGTGAGTTTGAAAATCAAGATTTTGTTAAATTCTGTGATGAATCTGGTTTTCAGCATGTGTTCTCCTCTCCTTATACTCCAGAGCAGAATGGAGTCGTAGAAAGAAAAAATAGATCCCTGCAAGAAATGGCTAGAACTCTTCTAATAGAAAGTAACGTTTCTTCTCGTTTTTGGGCTGAAGCAATTTCTACCGCATGCTAAATTATTAATAGAGTCTTCTTAAGGCCTATTCTGGAGAAAGCTCCCTATGAGTTATTCAAAGCAAAGAAGCCAATTGTTTCTTATTTTCATGTGTTTGGATGTAAATGTTTTATATTAAAAAATGCAAATGATCGAGTTGGTAAGTTTGAAAAAAAAGCAGATGAAGGTATTTTTCTTGGATATTCAATCACAAGCAAAGCTTACAAAGTTTACAACAAAAAGACTCAATCAGTGGAGGAATCGATGATTGTCAAATTTCAAGACTTTATGCAAAATTAATTGATTTAGACTCAACCTGAAGAATCTAGACTTGCTCCAGACTCTACAAAGTCTAAATCTACAGTAGCAGCTCAGACTTCAGAAAACCAGCAACAAATAATCGTTGAAAATTCAAATGAAGAAAATGATCAACAGTCTAACAAATCAACCAGAATCGGAAGCATAAGTCTAGTCATCCTAAAGATCTCATTATTGGTGACATTAATGAGGGAATTCGTACAAGATCCAAAAGGCGAGAAGAGTCTAGTGCTGTGGCTCTTATTTCTGAAATAGAATCCAAGAGCATAGAAGAAGCTTTAGCTGATGAAAGTTGGATTGAAGCCATGCAAGAAGAACTCAGGCAATTCAGTATCAATGATGTCTGGGATCTAACTCCTAAACCAAAAGGTAAGACCATTATTGGAGCTAAATAGGTTTTCAGGAACAAGATAAACGAGAAAAGAAAAGTCGTAAGAAACAAAGCAAGACTCGTGGCCAAAGGATATACGCAAGAAGAAGGGATAGACTATAATGAGACCTACGCTCCAGTAGCAAGGTTAGAAGCAATTAGACTATTACTTGCTTTTGGTTGTTATAAGAATTTCAGGTCATTGCAAATGGATGTCAAAAGTGCATTCCTAAATGGATTTATCCAAGAGGAAGTCTATGTCGAACAACCTCCCGATTTTGAAGACCCAAGGAGACCGGATTCTGTATTCAGACTAAAAAAGGCGCTGTACGATTTGAAGCAAGCACCCCGAGCTTGGTATGACAGGTTAAGTAATTTTCTAATTCAAAACGGTTTTACTAAAGGAAAAGTAGATACAACACTGTTTATCAGAAGAGAAGGTAAAAATTTTTTACTTGTTCAAATTTATGTTGATGATATAATCTTTGGTTCTTCTAACGAAAGTCTTTGCAAGAAATTTTCTAAGACTATGTAAGACGAATTCGAAATGAGCATGATGTGTGAATTATCATTCTTTCTCGGACCACAAGTGAGACAATTGAAGGAAGGAATTTTCATACACCAAGAGAAATATGCTAAAGAACTTGTTAAAAAGTTTAGTTTAGAAAATTGCAAAAAGGTTAAAGTTCCAATGTCTAGTTCTTTGAAACTGGATAAAGATGAAGAAGGAAAGAAAGTTGACCAGAAACTTTACAGGAGTATTATCGGTTCACTTCTTTATCTCACTACCTCTAGACCTGATATTTTGTTTAGTGTTTGTATTTGTACCAGATTTCAATCGGATCCCAAAGAATCTCATTTAAGTGCTGCAAAATGCATCATCAAATATGTTGCATTTACATCAAGTTTAGGTCTCTGGTATCCTAAAGAATGAGACTTTACTCTTCTTAGGTATTCAGACGCAGACCTAGCATGATCCAGAGTTGATAGAAAAAACGCTTCAGGTACGTGTCAATTGCTTGGGAATAAGACAGTATCTTGGTTTTCAAGGAACCAAAGTACCATAGCTCTATCTACAGCAGAAGCAGAAGCAGAGTATGTGGCTCTTGGAAGTTGTTGTTCACAAATTCTGTGGATAAAACAGCAACTAAGAGACTTTGGAATTGAAGATTCATGCACTGAGATAAAATGTGACAACACCAGCGCAATAAATCTCTCCAAGAATCCTATTCTTCACTCAAGAGCAAAGCACATTGAAATTTGACATCATTTTATTAGAAATCATGTTCAGAATGGAGAAGTGAAGATTCAGTTCATTGATTCTAAGAATCAACTCGCGGATATATTTACAAAGCCTCTGGAGAAAAATCAGTTTGAGGCTATTCGTACCAGGCTTAATATCATATCTCTTACTCAGTAAAGTCTGGACATTCTCAAGACTCAAAGTTAAAAGTCTCTCAATGCCAAGACTCAGAAGACCTCAAGCCCCGTCTGTAAGTTATTCTAATTTTCTTAAATTTGAAAAGGTACGATCATCTTTTATCTGATTGGTTGATTGATTTATCTTAAAATACCCTTTATTTCAAAAAGGCAGTTATCGATTTTAAAAAGGAATTCAGTTAAAACCGTAAAAGGAAGTTTTTTTTAAAAAAGTCATCTTTTTATTTTCCTTTTGTGACGCCTCGTTTACCTCGCTTCACTTTCTTTATATACCTCTGTGTCGTCTTCCTCATCTCTACACCAAAACCCTAGAATACTTTACTCCTACTTTCTTCCACTTTTACTATCGATCCGTTCGAAAGCTTTCATCTTTTCGAACAAGCTTGTGATTCTCTTCATTAGAGTGGCAATGTCTTCAAGAAAGTCATCAAGGATTGCAAGCCGGGGACCACGTAGCATGCTTGAGGGTCCTACCCACTTTGACTTAACTGAAGAAGAGGAATCTCCCTTGCGTCCAAGTCAGCAGCGACAACCTACCTCGGATCAAGCAGCCGAAGAAGTAATAGAAGGAGTTAATTCTGTAAGAACTCTAACTCCAAAGAATGCCTACAAACTCTACTCGAATCTAAAGAAAGGAGGTACGCCATTGTCATTAATTGATGAGTTCTTAAAAGATAGGGGATTCAATAATGAAACCTTGTTTTTGAGAGATTTGGAGAGACTAGGAACCACTATAAACCTAGGTTTGGGGTGGCTGCAAACATTACTACTGGCTCAAATCTTTTTAGATCAAAGGATCATAAAAAGGTTTATGCAAGTCTTTTGAAGAGAGGAGTGATGAATCCTAGGACTGTTGATTTTGATTTCCTAGATTCGATTAAAATCAATCTGAGAGAGAAGTTTGCACTTTTGCAATTGGAGAAGTTCTGTTCTGATTCTACTGCTGGATTTCTAGAGTTAACTGCTTATTTTTATTCGAATCTATCCTTTTTGGATGCACACGGTTTTATCTTCACTGTGAAGGACAAGAAATTTTTGGTGAACACAGACATTTTGGCTGACATAATCGGGGTGAAAAGAACGAGTTTTCAACTGATTAGTGTGTCCATTGCTCATGCTATTCTGTCTCTGGTGAAAGATAGGGATGTTGAAGGAAAGCTTTCTTATTTGAGGATGAGTGCTTCGAATGTTCTCTTGCACAAAATGGTGATAAATTGCATTTGATCCAAATCGACATCCAAGGCTGATGTTTCTCGTTCTGAAGCAAAACTGATGTGTGCAATCAATACTGATTTTAGATTCTCTCTACCTCACACCATTCTATTTCACATGTTCCGCACTGTGACTAAAGATAAGGGACAGCTTCCTTATTCTGCTCCTATCACTCGACTCTTTAGGCACTTCAAAATTCATATTTCTGCACCATTGAGTCTGAAAGCCATCATTTCGATGGTAATTGGGTTCAAAATGGTGTCAAAGATGCGATTAAAAGAGCTGAACAAAGTGCTAGAGCGAATGAAGGAGAAGTCTCCTCTCAAGGCAAAGCAAGACTCTGCTGCAGCTAAAAGGAAATGCAAGGAGGCCATGATTGCTTCTGTAAAGAAGAAAAGAGCTCTCGTTCTAGAAGATGAAGACAATGAGGATGAGCTTACCATATCTGCCTTGGCAAATCTAAAAACCTTTGTTAGCTTTCCTGAGAGAAGAGAAGAGTCAGAAGAGGAAAGAGAGAGAGAAGAATCGAAGAATGAAGAAGAACAGAGGGAAACAGAGGAAGCAGAAGAAGAAGAGGAAGGAGAAGAAGAAGGAAGAGAAGAAGAGGAAGAAAAAGAAGGAGAAGACGAGGAAGAAGAGGAAGAGTTGGAAGAGACTAGAGAAGGAATGGAAGAAGAAGGAGAAGAAGCAGAGAATGAAGGAGATCAGCGCACTCAAGACTCTATCGAGCCAACCTTGGCTGTCTCTCTGTCTAGTCATTCTGGGATAAGAGAAGAAGAGTCTACTGGAGTGCATCATTCTGAAGCTGAGGAAGCTTTACCTACTTCTCCTGAGGGCATCAAAACAGGGGGAGCTGATGGACAAAAAGGTACTTCTTCACCTTTGCTTGCTAGTGATGTAAGTCGATCTGCAGCAGACCCAGAAGAAGTGCATGCCTCTCATTATCCAGAAGATCGACCTCCCGCTGAGACTCCATCTTTTCTCAACTTTCCTGAGTTTCACTCTGCCGGTCCAAGCGATTCAACTGCTCAAACAGCAGACTTTTCAAGACTACTGGAAGTTCTGTTGGATGTGCGGAGTCAGCAATATGCTATGAGTTTTGAGATACTAGATCTCAAAAATGCTATTAAGGCCACTTCAGCATCTCTTTATGAACAGCTGGACTCGCTCAGAAATCAAGTTAAGTCTTCTGTGGAGGGTGAAGAATTTCAGGCGTTGAAGCAGAGTTTCCACAAACTTGAACAGACAGTGCATTCAATGAGGGAATTTGAGCTTGTTCGCCTTCCCAAGTAGCCTTAACTCATTCTCTTTTCAATCTTTTTCCGGTCTCCACTTTTTGCTGTTGACAAAAAGGGGGAGTTGTTTATGCAAATTTGACTTGACTTGACTTTTTGTTGTTTGACTTTGTTTTTTGGTTGTGCGGTTGGATTTGGATTGTTTGGTTATTTTAAATACTGATGGTATTTCATGACAAAGATAGTTGATCAGGTTGACTAATCTTTTTCTGTGGATGCAGATTCAATGTTGTCTACTAAGTTAATTATCTTTATGAGATATCCATATGTACTTGAGTTTTGTTTTGCAGGTCAAAACTATCCAAATCTGCAGGAAAGTTTTGTCACCATCAAAAAGGGGGAGATTGTTGGAGAAAACTTCCTTATTTGTTTTGAAGCTGACAAAACGTTTCCATCAGTCTAGTCTGAAGACTTGCATATTATGTCATCAAAGTCTGAAGACCGTAGGACTGCCAGACTCAAGATTCAGAGTCTATCTTCATTGACAATATCTAGACCGTCGAAAATAACTTATCCAGATCTGAGCTTTTTAAGGATTGGATTCTATCGACTGAAGAAGATCACTTGGCTGGAAATATCTTGACGGAATCCTTTATTCAAATAAAAGATTAATTCAGGGATATTGGATCCGTCGATTGGCGAAGTATACTTGGAAGGTTCTACTTATGGAAACCTAGATCCTGATTGTATGGGCAAACAGGATTGGTGGGCTATCGTCATGTTCCTTAAATAACTCGGAATCTTCTTGATTGATTCTGTCCAACGGGTAGATTGGAAGAACTTCTTTGGTAAGTGCCAACGGGCGTGAAGGCATGAAGGAGTATATAAGGAAGATGTTCCAGTTGTTTGAGAGGATGTGCGATAGAAGAATTTCAAAGTCTGAAGCTCATTATTCTTAGTCTATTGTTGAGTAAAAACTTGTACTCAAAAGAGATTTTATACTTTTGTGTGACCTTGAGGAAGTGTAGCAAAATCTCTACACTGTGAAGTCAAGAAAGAGCTATACTGTAACTTCTCTTTGATTCTTAGTGGAATCCAGCCAGTGGGCTGTCAGTGCGGGAGAGTGGACGTAGGCTTGGATTAAACCGAACCACTATAAACCTTGTGTTCTTATTCTCTTCCCTAAGCTCTTTACTTTGATCGTAACAATACTTGTTTATTAAAGTCTAATTTCCATTTCATATTCCATTGCTGAACAGAGTCGGTTCAAAAGTAAAATAGTTGCCTTTACATTGTGAAATTTGTTTTAGCACCTATTCACCCCTTCTAGGTGCTCTTTCTAGCTTTTACAAGAATCAAATATCTGGTAAGATTCCAAAAGAAGTTAGGAATTTGGTCAACTTGGAAGTATTGTTTATGAATCACAACCAGCTTTCAAAAGTAATCCCCTTAAATTTAGGGAATCTACAAAGTCTAATGAAGCTGCAATTAAGTGATAACAACTTGAGAAGGAGTATACCATCTTCTTTAGGAAATCTAACCAAGCTGGTTGAACTACATCTTGGTGGGAACAACTTTCATGGGCAAATTCTTTCACATCTTTCAAACTGCCAGTCTCTTGACTTGCTCGATCCGTCCAATAACAATCTCAGTGGTGCCATACCCCCTCAACTTATAGGTCTCTCATCATTAGCGATCATTTTGAACTTGTCTCATAACCATCTAACTGGGGTTTTACCCACAGAAGTTGGCAACTTGAGAGCTTTGACTGCATTGGATATCTCGAACAATTTGTTACTAGGTGAAGTCCCAAGTAGTTTAGGTGAGTGCATTGAATTGACATCACTAAGAATGGGGGGCAACTTCTTCCATGGGTACATTCCTCAGTCAATAAGATCATTGGGAGGTATTGAAGAACTAGATCTTTCATGCAACAAATTGTGATTCCAGAATTCTTAGCAATATTTCGTTCCTTGAAACTTCTAAATTTATCATACAATAATTTTGAAGGTACGTTACCATGTGAAGGAATCTTTAAGAATTCTATCGGTACTTTTATTATTGGGAACAATGAGCTCTGTGGTGGACTGCCAGAATTCATCTCCCAAACTGCATATCCAAAAGCCCCGAGAGTCGAAAGATCAATTTATGGGCATTATTCGCTTTTGTTGCTTTCAGAGTACTTGGAATAGCTCTTATTGTATCTTTTATATATCTTCGTTGGTTGAAGAAGAAAGTAAACGAATCGGTTTCAAGTTTGATGGATGATTAATGTTGGGACATATCTTATGGAACACTCCTAAAAGCGATCGATGATTTTTCTTCAACAAATTTAATCGGTGTTGGAACCTCTAGTTCTATTTATTGGGGGAGGGGGGGTTCTCAACGACCATGGAACCATTGTTGCCGTGAAGGTACTTCATTTATTCCGTCATAGTGCCCTGAAGAGATTCATAGTTGAGTGCGAGGCATTAAAGAATATCAAGAATCAAAATCTTTGCACTAGGTTTACATGGACAAGATGAACTATTCACAGTTTACATTTAGCTGCTATACATTTAGGATTGTTTTTGCGATCGAAAGCAGATAGGTAAAATATATAAATTGAAGAGAGAATAAATCATTCTTTTTTCCTTAAAGATGATAGTTGATAATTATTTCCCATGTGTATCTTGACATTTAAACTAGCAGAAGGCCTGTGGTGCAACACGTTCGAGTACTGTTGGTTTACTTAAAACTCTATTCTGGTGCTATACGACTTTAAAATCAATTCAAAATAAATTTCCATGCTTTTTTTTTTTTTTTTTCATTTCTTTGTATCATGCTTATTAAGATAAATTGCAATCAATTATTCTATTGGAGGCTCATTTAAAGGAAAGCTTCTTTTTTGCAGATTGACTAGGAATGATTCGTTGCTTGATTTTTTTAGGTTGACTAGATAAGCCAATGTCAGGAATTGATCTCAGCTCCTAAAACTATGTTCAGTAGCTACATGCAATACCGTTGCTCTGGTGGGTCAAATAAGGATGTGTAGCTTCTGGATTCGGCATTCTAGCATGCAATAAATTCAAGGACATATTGACACTTGATGTGCATAGCAGAAATTATCCGAGAATGCTTTTGTAGAGTAATTTAACCTGTGTGTACTGGATTTCGGACTAAATAGGCAAATTGGCAAAAAGGTCTAGGACTTTAGGGGCAATTATCTCCTCTATAATAGTTAAATCCATTTAGTGTTGTATTGGGCTAAATGATGGTCAGATTTATGATGGATAACCACAAGTACATATCATTCCAATTGCCATTACAGGAAGTAAAAAGTATTAATTGCATTAAAAGATATTATTGGCGGGAAGTCATTCCAAAGAATATTATCCATTATGCAAGAATCTTCTCTTTTCCACTCTACCGCCTCTAGATTTTGATACGAGGCAATTACTGCTATGCGCAGAGAATCGTAGCTTGTTTACATCATTAAAGAAAGGAAAATTCACGCAAGCGTAAATGCATTATCCTTGTGGAGATAAATGTCTCTCATTTTCTCATATGCTTAAATTCAATCGAAAGCAGGCACCACAACATCGGCTTCTTAGGTGGGAGAATGGTTCTCAAAGTAAGAATTTAAAACGAAACATATTGCGGTAAAATAATATACTTGTTGATTTCCTATCATGAGAATTCGTTGCTGTCACAATTATAAATATGTATGTAATAAGAAATCCAAGAGGAGGTATCAAGAGAAATGAAGCCCAAATGGCTTTCCTACTTATATCCACCACAAGTCCCTAAGATTACTGAAAAGAAAATTTCCTTTGAAAATCTTGAAAGACTTACGTGGCAATACAATTTCTACATTTTCAGAGATAAAATGAAGGTCTTGCTCTTCGCCCAAGCTTACTACAACCGAAGTATCCACTCATTCATCCTCTTTCTCCCCAAATGAAGAATTCCTAGAAAACTCCAATAGTTTTATGGGTATATGTTTAATCTCTATATCATCACCATTGAGTTTCCATCAGCCAAGATGTATCACTGGCAAGATTATCCAAAGAGCAAGTAAATATAATTATATCGGGAAAATGCTCACTTGGTTTAAATCATTAGGAGCAAGGAAAAGTATTTTCCATTAACAGCTCAGAACATGCAGGCTTGACTCAAAACTCCATACAGTTTTTGTTCTACAGGCCATGGTTATTTATCAAAGCCAACAAAGATATATGTAAAACTCCTACAAATGTTGGAGTTTCCGCATATAAACCCCAATTTGTTTCAAGTGAGATTTTTATGACTCTTTCCCGCAAAATGTCAACCTACCCTAACACTATTAGGAACTACAAAGGATATTGTGCCAAAGCAATCGAGTCATTCCACTAAAGCATAGCCAACAGAAGTTGATATGTCTCTTGGGATTATCCCGACGACTACGGCAAAACCCAAAGAATGATCGATAATTGCTTGGGAAGATACTATGAAATTGACATGCAGGTTGACATGGACCATCATGAGTTACAAACATCATTACAAGATCCATAGAAATAACCGTTGTCACAAGAACACCCTTTTGACTATAGTAATTTACAGTTTGCACTCGGTCTAGGCCTCGACGGTGAAAGCACCGTATCTCACAACAAAGGGGTTATTGTGAAAAGGAGGACGTCCGAACAGGAGCCAGCGGACGGGACGGTTTCCACAAATTCCACTAAGAAAGTTCCTTTTGTCGACCACTCATTTGAATTCGAGCCCGAAAGCGTCTTCCGAAGCACCTCATCTTGATAAAAGGCTGGCTACACAAATGCAGGAAGAGACAGATTTGGGATGAGAGGTGGTAAATGGGTTGGGGCCAAGAATTCTTATTGAGAAGCCCTTTCTTCCATACGCATGCTACGATATTTGAATGTTCTTATCATAGGATAAGACAGACCAACACCTTTCTTCTTATCGAAAACTATCAATCATCCATTTGAGCAAGGCCCCCGCTATTTTGATTCAAAAGGCGCTTTGCTTTCAATATCAGTGAATTGGTGCTCTTTGAAATCGTTCTACCGGCGCTGCTCATTGGTTAGGAACCCCATTCGCCTTTACTTTTGAGTCAGGTTGGTCGTAGATCAGGATGCTCTAAATCGCGAACTAGGAAAATGGCTTTCAGGTCGAGGAAAGCTAGATTCGGATTCGGGACTTGAAAGCACTTAATACTCATATTGTTGGGGGGATTCCCAACTAATCTAAGTTGAGGATTCTTTTCCCCTGGGGGAGGATCTATCTTATTATCGAACGAATGGGAGGAGAGCGTAGCAGTGAGCGGGGGCAAATGAAATGAAAAAAAAATTTCATAACTTTCTTTTCATAGTAATAAAATCCTCAACTAAAATGCCCATACCCTGATTCGGGTTTTATTGAGCGAAACCTCCTTTCCAACAATGGTTACTTCCCCCCTTACTTAACATAGGCTGATTTACATCGTTTTTATAGGGAAACTCTGCAGTTGGAAGAACTTATTCCCACTTGCTCGGTCTCCCTTGCACTAAGCTCCTCAGCAAGTCTTCCAAGAAACCGACGACCGGAGTCTGGCCGTCCTGAGTGATAAGCACTGCTAAACCTCAGTTCAGCACCTAATTTCTTCCGTAGCACCCTCTATTAGGGGGCAGACTGGTGTCTTGATCAGACGTAATGCTCCCCTTTCGTCATAAGGCGTGGTTTCTCACCACCTAATGATGATATCATATCACGATCATGGGGTAGCCCGGTTCGAATTCCATATGCAGATTCTAATTGAAATCAAAAACCCGAAGCTTATTTAGTTCCAGATGATGCAAAGCCAATTCTTATTCCGGATCCAATCCCATCTCCCGACCTATACCTATAACTTCTTCAAATGTAGATTTGCCCGAACTTATTTAATAAGGCAAGATGGAGACCTTGATTTGGACCCTCGTGATCGAGCTTTTGATTGTAAAGAACGCGGAGCCATAGTCAAACGATCCAAACTAGGTTGAGAGCGTCGAAGCTTATCCACTTGAAGCGCTCACTTCTACTCCTGTCCTGCTATGGAAGCAGTGGCCGGAAGCTTCACTGTGGAGGCGGGAGGTCTGATGGAGCTGATTAGATCCACAACCGAGATGGAGCCATAACTATACATTTCATCAAGCTCCATTGATGTTCTGACAAGTCCTCATCAGCCTTCAAAAAGACAAAAGTAGTCTAAATTAAAAGAAGTTTAACTCCAGAAATTGATTAAGTGGAGAAGCTCATCGAATGACAAAGGCAACAATATGGAGATGATCCTAAGAAAAACACTTTTAGTGATTCTACTAACATCTTGATAAGCTCTCATCAACATCTAGAATCCGAAGAACATAGCCAACTCAAAAAACTGGAAGTATAATAAATTTTCAAAGCTTATCAATGAAAGAAATTTGGATATAATTCTAACATCTCTGATGAAGACTAGTGGCTCCATGCCTTAGGATTTGATTGAAGATTAGACATGGAAATTTTGGTAACTAATGACAACTCTTATAGTCTTACACATATTGCATTTTGATTTGATGATCCGCACTTCAATTTGATTTGGACTGTGATCAAAATGTGTGGCAGAGTATGCACTGGGATGCAAGGTTTCAAGAGAAGGTGATGTCTATAGTTTCGGCATTCTCTTACTAGAGATATTCACAAGTTTGAGTCCCACTGATGACAAATTTAGAGACAATTTGACTCTTCATAGTTTTGTCATAGAAGCTTTGCCTACAAGAGTGGTAGAAATCACATACAACTTTTTGCTTCAAAAAAGAGAGAGCCATTTAGGCCCCTATAGTCGCCGGCATTGGTCTTCCGAAAGTGTTTGATTATTGTGTATAACATTGGAGTTTCTTGTTCGTACCAAGTGCTAGGAAGATAGATGAGCATCAATGAAGTTTCAAATTAGATGCACCAGATTAGGAAGAAACTCTTTGCATTGGATTTACATAAACAAGATGAACCACCAACAGTTTAATCAGCTATCGTACATGTAATGTCTTTACTAATTCCATCGCTATAGTATTATTAACAATAACTTAACTGAGCAAAGCTCAATGGCCTTTTGGCTTCGGCTTTGGCCAAATAGGACGTAGCTCTTCTAACGTGAAGACGAGTCATTAAGATATGATTGTTCGAAATTGGGCTTGGCCTGGGGTCGGCCCATCAGCCTAATTGTCAATCTCAGTCTCCCAGCATGAACCGTCAACGCCAAGAGCCACTCCATCCGCCCCCACGCGCCACTACCTCAACACTGATCGCACTTGCCACCACCATGCTCCGCTTGCATGTGACCGCCAAGGAACACCATGTCCTCGCATGATCAAGCCATAGCCTCTCTTCTCCCACTTCACTCTCTCCTATTTGACAACGTCATCCTTGGCCTGAGCCTTGCTGATGTCGCCGTCCGCACGATTGTCAAGTTCACCTCCAGCTCCTCCGCTCTCCGCAATCTCCGATCTGCCCTGTTGGTCCAAGTTTCCGACCTTCAGTGCATGCTCTCTTGCGAAGGTGGCTTGGATTTGGAGTCTGATCTATAGAGCCGATTGGGAGGAGAGGAGCTTGTGGTCGCGTGTGGTCTTGTGGAGGCAAAATCAGCCGTCGAAGGAGGGATGGGGAAGCGCTTGAGCAAGGGACGCCCAAGCCTAGGCTAGTGAGGGCAACCCACGCTCACCTGCTTCCCTTGGCCACCCAAGCGAGTGTAGCCCCTCACTACTCTAGCCTCGGGTCTCCCTCGGCCAAGGTCGACAAGGGCAGCGACCTTCACTGGCCATCAACGAAGCCCAGCAATGGCTAGGGAGGGAAAAAGGAAAAAAGAAAAAAAAAAAAAAAGGACACAAGAGAAAAGGAAAAAAAGAAAAGAATAATTAAATAGATAAATAATCGAAAAATATCAAAATATTATTAAAAGTTATCTACATTAGTACCGATCGTGTTACGTAGAACGATTGGCATCCACGCTAGCAATTTCCATTCAAAATTAGCCAAATAGACTCATTTGGCAATACATTGAAATGTTTTAGGACTTAATTGATAAGACTGAAAAGTGTAGATTGAATTGGCAAACGTGTAATAGGTTTAGAACTTTTTGGACAATTTCCTCTTAATATTGGAGACTAAAGCATGAATGGACCACAAAGGAACAACTTTTCAATACAAGGATTCTGCCTCTACGTCTTATTCTCCGATTTTTCTTTTCTTTCTTTCTTTTGTGCGCTGTTAATGGAGTAGGGAGTTTCATTGGCAAAACATATCTCATGCAAGAGTTTATTTTTGCACATGACTTGGCTGTAATTTGGAGCGTAATTCTTACTTATCATTTGAGAGCATCAAAGTCGTGACCATTTGAGACTCCACTTTATTTTATGTAATACTAAAGTAGTGGTGTGGGCAAAGCACTGATTGACTTAGAAATAAACATCCCAACGGTCAAACTTCTCTTAAATTTCCACCCTAATTCAAGGGACATGCTAATATTGATCATGGCCCATGATGGATCACGCACAATCATAGCCATTGATTATGGAAAAACTTATCTAATTGGAAGAGTTATTTTTTGCACACGACTTGGCTGCAATTTGGAGCGTAATTTTTACTTGTCATTTGAGAGTATCAATGTCTTGACCATTTGAGAATCCACTTTATTTTATGGAGTACTAAAGTAGTGGTGTGGGCAAAGCACTAATTGACTTAGAAATAAACATCCCAACAGCGAGACTTCTCTCAAATTTCCATCCCAAATTAAGGGACATGCTTATAGTGATCATGGCCCATGATGAATCTCGCACAATCATAGCCATTGATCATGGAAAAACATATCTCATGCAAGAGTTAATCTTTGCACATGACTTGGCTGCAATTCGGAGCGTAATTTTTACTTGTGATTTGGGAGTATCATAGTGATGACCATTTGATACTCCACTTTATTTTATGGAGTATCAAAGTAATGGCGTGGACAAAGCACTAATAGACTTAGAAATCAATGTCCCGACAACTAGGCTTCTCTCAAATTTCCACCCCAAATTAAGGGACATGCTTATACTGATCATGACCCACGATGAATCACGCACAATCATAGCCATTGATCATGGCAAAACATATCTCATGCAAGAGTTAATTTTTGTACACGGCTTGACTGCAATTCGGAGCATAATTTTTACTTTTTTATTTTGAAGTATCAAAATCGTGACCATTTTTACTTGTTATTGTTGTGACTTGCTACACACAAAAAAAAAAAAAAAAAAAAAAAAAAAAAAAAAAAAGAGAGAGAGAGAGAGAGAATGGAAGAAAAGCCCTTAAAGAGATCATCTAAAAAATTGGAACCTTCTTATAAGTCTCTTCACAGTTTGCATCAGCTAACATTCCAGTCTTTTGTCTATCCTTACTTTCCATTCATAATCATATCTACCCACTTCCGCTGGGGTCTTGAACCTAGTAAGCAATAGTTTTGTAGAGTAAATGTTATATGTATATGAAGTCTCTTCCATACATGTTTTGAAAAATATTTGCAATATATATAAATTCTCACGCTTATCTATGTGATATATAAAGAGGTATTACAAATTAATTATATATGTTAAATAATAAGTACTTGCATAATTTTTTATATTAACTAATAACAGAAACTTTGAAACCTTTTGGTTAAAAAAGTGTGATTTCTATGTATTAGCGATTGAGCATGAATTCATGTGGTTGCGTCATATGGTGTGACACATGTCTATGTTGCCACAAAATAGATGATCATTAGTGAAATTTTATTTGTCTCATTACATAAAGATTATGGTATAATATATGATTAAATATAAGTATTTTGTGTTATTGCATCAATTAATTATTAATCATTATTATAGTATGAAAAATAATCAATTCTATAATACGTGCATTAAATAGAGTCTGGCCATTAAATATGATTACTAAATGCTTAATGAATATTAGAGGGAAAATGCTAGCTAGGTTTTGTCCATGGCTAAGAACACAGATGCTTGTAATATCTTACAGACAGAAGAATTCTACACCTCTCTAAAAAATTGTTGAGAGTAAAAGTCCCTATTACAAACCTATTAAATTTCTCAATTCATTGTCCGTGGATGAAAGTAAACGATTTTATCATTTGACTTTTTTTGTTCTATTTATGCTAGAGGAATATATAATGCCACCATTATGATTATCCGAAAAGAAAACGACCCTTATCAAAATGGTTTTGTTCACGAGTGCTTTGAGATACTTGTACTAAAAATAACAAACTTACATTTGTGAGGTGTTTTAAGAGTGTTCTATTGACAAAATCCTTATCAAAATAGGTATAGAAGTGCTTGGCCCTTGATTGTTGGGAGATCCACATGGCTCATTAGTGCATAATATGTTTTTTTGGTATTTGTACTTGCCGAATAACTGAATTTTCGTTACTTTTTCCATGGAATATGATGAAAGCGAAGATTAAGGCTGAGGCATGTATGTTATGTTTTTAAGTTGTTTCCCCCCTATATCTAATGGCATTTTACTCGTTTCAACAAGTGAGAAATGAAATTAACAATTAAGAATGACAAATCCTACAATGCCACAATTTTGCAGTTTTCAATCGATTCATATCAACTTTATCACGTGCTACCTATTTTGACCAAATTAATTAGTAGATGGGTGACAAACAACTCAGAGTAATTTGGAAAGAACAAGTTGATGTTGATCTTAATAAGATAACAAAGGTGGATAGAATTGCCTATATGGACAACAAGGACAAACTTATTTCTTATTTTACATCCAATTAGGTTTTAATTTTTACATTCGGATCTAATGTCGTTCATGCGATGGAGTGGTGTCATCTCATCATTAGTGTCCTTATAGTAAAGTCATCTTTCATAAAATATTGTAGATTACATATGCGCACTATAATTTATAATTAAATTGAGTTTGTTCTTGCATCATTATTTTCATTCTCCCTTAATACATTGATATTGATGGTTGAGGATTAAAGCGACTAGGAACAACATTTGTATCTGAGAGAGAAAAATATATGAATGCAAATGCCGGGAGAGTAACATTTTGCTCCCAAAACTTTGCGAAATTATGCTATAATAACAAAAATAAACTGACCATAATAACAAATATTCCTTTGAAGTGATTCTATCAAAACCGATTACGTCCAAAAGTATTAAATAGGCAAAATTCATTGACTGTACTTACTACTTTCTTCTTAAAGGAAAAACGAGCATGGATGAAGTGAGTTTAGATTTCAAGGTAAGTAGCTAACATTAAAATTATTTTTAAAAAAAGAAAAAAAAAAAAGTGCCTCTTGTGCCATTTTAATGGGAAGAATTTTCATTCCCCTATACAAAGAATTTACTTTTTCAAGATCATCTTGCGGAGTCTTCATTCTCAAAGAGAAAACCAAGTCGAGCAAAAAGCTGATTCATGACATACCAGAAAAAAGAATATTGCCCTAAAACTCCAATCCATTAAAGTCCAGTCCATTTCTCACCTTCGTTTAGGTTGGCTCTAATTGCCACGTCCATGTCCTCCAACCAAAGTGAGTTTTCATTTCCTTCTTCCATTCACTCCAACCCCCACAATACGCGCAAATGGCCAAGCAAATCCTTCTCTAGAGGCAAAAAAAACCTATCAAAAAGAAGAAAAGTGCTTCAATGGCTACTGAGTCAAAAGAAGAAGAAGAAGAATAAGAAGAAAGAAAAGTGCTTCAAAAAGCTGTCCTGAAAAAAATAAAAGAAGAATCGATAACTTCCAGTAAAAAGAGGCATTGACACCTTCTTATAAAAAGATAAGAATAACGCTTCACAATCGACACCCCACTCTTATAAAGCTCTTTAAAGTTTCCAGTAGCACTCATCCTGCCCTTTGTTTCTCAAATCTACCTGCTTCCTAGGGCTTCAAGTTATGAAACTCATGGGCATTAGTTTTGCAGAGTTTCCATCATGCCCTTTGCTTCTTTGTATCACTCTTGCACTATGCTTTAATCGAGTCTCTTCCACCACCAATGAAACAGACAAACTGGCGCTCCTCGCATTTAAGGCTGGCATAACTAGAGATCCTTTCGGCGTGCTCAGCTCATGGAACAATAGCATTGGGTTTTGCCAGTGGTATGGCGTTACGTGTGGCTGGAGGCACAAGAGGGTTAGGGTCCTAAACTTATCGTCACAAGGACTCTCTGGATCAATCTCTCCTCATATTGGGAATCTTAGCTTCTTGTGGGAAATGTGGCTCCAAAACAACAGTCTTGATCATGAAATCCCTCCGCAAGTTGGCCAATTGCGTCGCCTTCGTTTCTTACTACTACACAACAATTCATTAGTTGGTGAAATTCCCAAAAACATATCAAGTTGCTTAGGCTTGCTCATGCTTTGGGTTTCGCATAATGAACTAACTGGAGAAATTCCCAGGGAGCTTGGTTCATTGTCGAAGTTAGGACATTTCATTTTGGAAGATAATTATTTAACTGGGAGCTTGCCTTCCTCCATTGGCAACTTATCTTCCCTGACAGGGCTTGCTTTAAATGAAAACTACTTGGGTGGGAGCATTCCCCAAGTTCTAGGCCACCTGACAAAGTTGTATTATATTGGCCTTTTTAGTAACAGATTGTCAAGTACAATTCCATCTTCCTTATTCAATCTCTCTTCACTAACTGAATTTCAAGTTGGAGGCAATAGGATACATGGGACTCTTCTAGAAGTTATGGGCCTCAAACTCCCAGATCTTAAGATTTTTGCTGTTGGGGACAACCAACTTGAGGGGCCAATTCCCACCTCGATATCGAATTGCACAAAGCTAAATTGGCTTCAAATTAATAGTAACAGATTTTCTGGGAATGTACCATCTATGGAAAATTTGTATAAACTTAGTGAGTTTCAAATATATGGTAATCAGCTTGGAAGAGGAAAACCTGAAGGCATGAGTTTCCTTTGCTCATTAAGTAATAGCACCGAATTAAGGGAAGTGGATATCAGCTTAAACAAGTTTGTTGGGGTATTACCTAAATGCCTAGGTAATTTATCCACCACTCTTAAGTTTTTTTTCTGCAGCCAGGAGTCAAACATTTGGTGAGATTCCAGAAGAAATCGCGAATCTTGTCAACTTGGAGGCATTATTTATGAATAGAAACCATCTTTCAGGTGTTATCTTCTCAAATTTGGGGAATCTACAAAATCTAACGATATTGCAGTTGAGTGGTAACAACCTTCAAGGGACTATCCCATCTTCTTTGGGAAATCTAACCAAGTTGATTACACTAGATCTTAGTGGGAACAACTTTCATGGGCAAATTCCTTCACATCTATCAAACTGTCGATCTCTTCTTACCCTTGATCTATCTGAAGACAATCTCAGTGGTGCCATACCCCCACAACTTATTGGTCTCTCATCATTAGCCATCTATTTGGATTTGTCTTTTAACCATCTAACTGGGGTTCTGCCCACAGAAATTGGCAACTTGAGAACTTTGACCGCGTTGGACATCTCTGACAATTTATTGGTAGGTGAAATCCCAAACGGTCTAGGTGATTGCACTTCATTGACACTACTAAGGATGCGGGGCAACTTCTTCCACGGGTCGATTCCGCAATCAATCAAATCATTAGGAGGCATTGAAGAACTAGATCTTTCACGCAACAATTTGTCAAGTCAGATTCCAGATTTCTTAGCAATATTTCGATCCTTAAAATATTTAAATTTATCATACAATAAGTTTGAAGGTATGCTACCATGTGAAGGAGTCTTTAAGAATGCTATCAATACTTCTGTTGTTGGGAACAATGAGCTTTGTGGTGGACTGCCAGAATTTCATCTTCCCAATTGCATTTCCAAAAGCCACAAAAGGAAAAAGATCAATATAGTGATAATTGTCACTTCTGTCATTTCTGGGGTTGTTGGAATGGCTCTTATTGCAACTTTTATATATTTTTGTTGGGTGAAGAAGAAAGTAAATGAACCGGTTTCAAGTTCAATGGATGATTCACGTATGAATGTATCTTACGGGACACTCTTAAAAGCAACTAAAGGTTTTTCTTCGGCAAATTTGATTGGTGTTGGAAGCTTTGGTTCTGTTTACAAGGGGATACTCAAGGACAATGGAACAATTGTTGCTGTGAAGGTGCTTCATTTAGTCCGTCGTGGTGCTCTAAAGAGCTTTATAATCGAGTGCGAGGCATTAAAGAATATCAGACATCGAAATCTTTTGAAGATACTAACAATTTGCTCCGGTAGTAATTATCAAGGAAATGATTTTAAGGCCTTAGTCTACGAATTCATGGACAATGGAAGCTTGGAGCAGTGGCTACACTCATATGCAACATCATCTAATGGGAATATGCTCCCAAAAAAGTTGAATGTCATTTGGAGGATAAATATTGCAATTGATGTTGCTTTTGCACTAGATTATCTTCATCACCAGTGCCACATCCCCATAGTTCATTGTGATTTAAAGCCAAGCAATATCCTCTTAGATGTTGATATGGTCGCACATGTTGGCGACTTTGGATTAGCGAAATTCCTTCTCGAATCATCCCTTGATACTGTAGATAATCAGATGAGCTCAATGGGTCTTAGAGGGACAATGGGTTATGCTCCACCAGGTACTCCCCCCTACTCCCCCTCTCTCTCTCAAACCAAGAAAGTTTATATACCTAAAAATTATTGATCAGTCTTCTTGTGGAAAGTTTGGTAGCTAGTGATAACTCTTATAGTCTTACACACATTACATTTTTATTTGATGACTGCACTTTAATATGATTTGGACTATGATTAATATACGTGGCAGAGTATGCAATGGGATGCAAGGTTTCAAGAGAAGGCGATGTCTATAGTTTCGGCATTCTTTTACTGGAGATATTCACAGGTTTGAGTCCCACAGATGTCAAATTTAAGGACAATTTGACTCTTCATAGTTTTGTCGCAGAAGCTATACCCGAACGAGTGTTAGAAATCACGAACAGCTTTATGCTTCAAGAAAGAGAGAGCCATTTAGGCCCCCATAGTTGCCGGCATTGGTCTTCTGAAAGGGATAACATATTACAAGAGTGTTTGGTTATGGTGTATAACATTGGAATTGCTTGTTCGTACCAAGTGCCGGGAAAACGGATAAGCATTAATGAAGTTGCAAATCAGCTGCACCGGATTAGGAGGAAACTCTTTGCATTGGGTTTACATGAACAAGATGAACCACCAATAGCTTAATTAGCTATCGGACATGTGATATCTTTATTAACAATAACTTAACTGAATAAAGCCCGATGGCCCTTTTGCTTCAGCTTTGACCAAACACTAAACAGAACGTAGCTCTTCTAACGTGAAGAATTGTCCAAGATTGGGCTTGGCCCTGGATCGGCCCATCAGCCTAATTATCAGTTTCAGTCCCCTAGATATTTTCTTCGTGTCGCAACAAGTCCTTTTTCCGCACCGCCGGTAGCCACTCCATCCGTCCGCATGCGCCACCGCCTTAACTCCGATCGCAGTCGCCACCGTCACCAAGGAACACCAGCCCATACTACCACCACTAAAATACCCAGAACAGCACCATGTCCTCTCTCCTCTCCCACTTCGATGGCGCTGTCCTCGGCCTGACCCTTATTGACGCCGCCGTCCGCACGATCGTCAGTCGAAGTTTCTGACCTTCGGTGCGTGCTCTCTCGCGAAGGCGGTTCAGATTCGGAGTCTGATTCGTTGAGCCGGTCGGGAGAAGAGGAGCTTGTGGTGTTGTGGAGGCGAAATCGGCCGTCGAAGGAGGGACGGGTGGTGATCGTACAAAGGACTCAAACTGTAAGTGTGTGTACACACAATACTATGGGTTGGTTTACTCGAGTGTGCGACATAATTTGATTTACTTTTTGTTACGTGTGATGATTGACTTACTATAATTATGTGTTCACTTGGTGTTTGCATGGGCTAAATGTATGTCTCATGTTCGGATGTTCTATCTGTGTGCTTTGCATCAGTGTAAGCAAGTCATGTCTTGTATTGCCGACTTCAGTCAATGGATGTTTCGTCTTCTCTTTCAATACCACAAGACTGCGAAAGGGCAAGCGAATTTGATTGTTGAAGTATTGAGATGTCGAGGAGCCCTTGTGCATTTGGTGTAATTTGTCTTGGAAATGTCATAGTCGTTACTGCTTCTTTTTTGAATGGTTGGCCTCAATATAAGTGGCTGTCGAGACAATGGACAATTTGATGATTTGTTGGGAGGCTGCATTGATGACTTAGCTACATCATTTGGTATAACTGCATTTGCTGGCATAGTTGTCCTCCTTCAATTCTTCTTCAATTCTCAAGAGTTTTCTAGCTCATAGCAAATAGTGTTGGGTTAGCATGTGAATTCCTTCTTCTGTAGGTGCGATGTGTTTTATGATAGTGTACTTAGTTGAATTTTGGTCTTGATGAAAGGAGGAAATATAAAAAAGAAAACTCAACAGAGTAACTTGTTGCAGTAGGATAGATGCGCCACTTTCATCTTTCTTCTCGAGATATTCTTATTTGGTAAATTAAATGGCATTGGAGATGAATGCACTACCGCCTCTAGGCCTTAAGAAGGATATACTAGTCCGGTTTGGGAAGACACAATCACAGTGTTGATTAGGTGTACATACCTAAAGAATAAGCAAGAAGAAATTGTTTAAACCAATGAGAAGATCGATGTTTATAAAGTAGAGAAAGGAATCTAGGTTTCAGGTCTCCTTGCTGTTAGGTGTCCTTCCATATTTGCGGGGCTTTTACATGCACTGGGCGCCTATACCCTTCTCTCGCCTAATTGTGATTTCCAATTGAGTGGGTCCGCATATCATGTTATCTGCCTTATGGATCTCACTGCAACTATGCAGTAATTTCTCTTTTGTACTTTTTCTTTCTTTGGAAACCTATAACATCAATGATTGGACAGGTCAGCCACTCTTAGTTCTGCAAAATCTGCGTAATGGAGCAAATTGCAGTTCATGCATTAAAGTGTCATAGTTACTCGTGTTAATCATGGCTTTTCTGAAATACATTTGTTCCTGTTTACCTTAATCTTGCATGATCCTTTGATAAGCTTGATCTTCTGTTTTCATTATGAAGTGCATATGTAATGAGTCGAAGGGGCTTTTCGGATGTACTTCGGATCTAGGGGCTATCTTATCAAATCCTTACAGGAACAAAAATCCTCATCGCTAAGAATGGTAAGTAGAATTATTCCAGAAGTTGGTTCTTACTTTTAAGCTATATTTCACTGGAAAGCTGCTGTTAAAGCTTATGCTACTTGTTCTTTGAGTGGGATTACATTACATAATGTTTGTCTTCAGCTAGGAACCATGTGCCTCCTTATGGTTTTAAGGTGTAATATCACATTTTATTTTTGCCTTTTGACACTGGAAATGTCTAGGAGACTGTACATATAATTGTGATGGTGGACACGTGAAAATTGGTGTTGCCCTGGGACATCACATGATGTTCGTGTCCTGAACACTGGATGGTGTATGATAGAGCCTGTACTTTATCCAAATTAAAAGGCAGGGAGAGTTCCATTCTTTCAGAAGAACTGAGTTTCTTGAAGCAGGTTAAGGTTGATGTGTTCTATCATGGTAGAAGGGAGTCTACTGCTTTCCTCACATATAAATACAAGTAGAGTTGGCGAATCTAAAGATATTGAGAGATATTAGACAACTTTACAAGGCTTCGCTTTTCAGCCTTGAGCATTCAGTTATTATGCTTCTTTACTTGCATTGTGTGTTGGAGATTTGAGATCTCTGAAATCAAAGTTCCTCTTTTTTTTGGCAGACAGAACTGAAGGTTCCTCAAGAAAAGTTTTTATACAATCATCTTATTGAGATTGTCTTTATAAATTAATTTCTGTAACACTTTTTCTGAATCTCGATAGTCATAAATGTGCACGATGATAAAATTTTCTTTGATGTGTCAAAAGAGAGCAGTCAATTATTAGCTTACGCTTTAGTTGTCGGACATGCTTACATCTGTTAGTATGACTGCAGGTTCCTCTTGTAGTCATTGATGGTAGTCGGTGGCCAGCAGTGGATTATATCATTGCGAACATGGATGGTTCAGGGCATCATCTACCTCTTACCTCATTATGTCACCAACTGCAGCTGATTAATGCTTCTCCTTACACATGCCTTTAGGCACTTACTGGTCATGAATACCCTGTAAGTCTGTGACATGTAAACTTGATGCATATGGTTAACTGCAATGTTTCTTGCACCTTGAGATTTTTCTGATTATCTAGACCTTGCGGTTCCTTTAATTTTGTAATGATGCATTTACTTGATGCAAGTATCTGATCTGATGCTCTCGTTCCTGTATTTTTGAAGGTTGGATTGCTTGATAAGGAGAGAAAATGCTTTCATTAGGAAAGTGTGTCCATGTTGTTGACCTTTGCTTTTTCAAATTGAATTCCAGAGATCAGTTCATGCCAAGATTTTCCATATTTTCTGTAAGTTTTCCTCTCATCTACATTTTAATGGTGATGGATGGACATTGGATTAGTCTTGATGCTTGCTTGGGGAGATTCTTTTTCCATCTGTGGACTTATTGCCCATGTCCAATATTTTCTTTTACTATAAATCGCATGTACAAATTTATTCACTCCAATCTTGATCATGGTTTATAGCAGGATGTGAATATATAGTGAATTGCCTGTTTGGAAGTCTCTGTTTTTGCATTTCACTTGACACAGAGAGTTCCACTGTTGTGTGATTTCATGAATTTTTGGCTGATCTGCACAACCTCCTGTTATTTTAGTATTTGTCCCCCCACCTGTCAAAAGATGTTTTGGGTCCTCTCCCTTTGATGCTTGTCATTTGTTTCTGTGATGATCTGTAAACAAACAGTCCGCTTCACATGACTCAAGTCGTTAAGAATTGACCATCTCATATTTCATTCTAGGATAGTTGATATGATTATTCTTTAGGGTCTACTACTTAGAAGTTAGATCTTCGGCAGGCAGCCCTTTTTTGACAGTACTCTTCTATTATTGAATTGACTGATATGACATTTTCTAGTACTGAGATGACAAAATATCAAATGGTCATTGATCTTGCCTGCTGGACAAAGATACTCTTGTGGGTTAGTATCTATCTTGGAAGTTGTCGATTGGTATGCTTGGATTTGCTAAACTTGTTACCATATTCTATATCCTGTTGAATTCAAGACGTGATAATCTTTGACTTTACTGGGCTTATGCTGAATCTTCTTTCCTCATAAAATGAAACAGATGGAAAAAGTGGAGGCAGCGCAGACAGGACAAGCAAGAGTAGCAGCAGCAGAGCCTTGCTGCAGTCTACAATCCTAACACTCTCGCAGAGGATGAATTGGGAAATGTACCAGATGGACAGTTACTTGTAATTTGTCTAATGAGGAGGAGGAGATACGCTTTTGTTCCATGCAGTCATCTTGTGTGTCGTCAGCGATGTGTGTTATCCGTGGAACGGGAGTTTCACCAAAATGCTCTGTTTGTAGGCAGCCGATCTCTAATTCAGTCCAGATTCTTGAGTATAGTAGTGATTTTGTTTCTGTTAGTTTAAGGGTGGGAAGTCAAAATTGTTGGCTTTTCTTCTTTAATGTATCCTCGGAAAAGAGCATGCCCATCCTGTAATGGAGAGTCCACAATGGACTGGTGATTATTTCGTGTCGCTAACAATGTTTCGTAGGTCTCTCCTATTGTGAAAACTTTGTTGTTTAGTAGATTGAGCCTTGTTCAGTTTGTTAGCTCGAAGTAGCTTTTAATGTGGGTATTACAATCGGACATGAGCGTTGCTCATCTTTTCTTTGAATTTGTAAGTTCCTTTTTCGTCTTTGGAGAGTGACAAAGATTATATCCATTATTAGTTATGAAATGCATAGCACGGCATCATATTTATAAAAAGGAAAAAGAGATGTGGAGCATATTCATTGCATAAATTTAGAAAGAGCATTTATTACCATCTTGAAAATGGTTTGTGAATTGATTAACTGTTAAATAACTTGAGAAATGCTTAATGAAAGGATGTGTAAAAGATTATAGGTCGAGGGTAGGCGAGCCTCATGCAACCCTTGACCCTCTAGATCTCAATAGACTTGCGATGGTCGATCCTTGGTGACCAGGGTTTTTAATGACTAAAATCTAGAGTGGCAATGGGTGTGTTTTGTTCAGAGAGAGACGATAAACAATAGGATAAGGGCAAAATAAGAATAAAAAAATATAAGTGAGGGTAAAGTTGATGAACAATAGGATAAGGGCAAAATAAGAATAAAAAAATATAAGTGAGGGTAAAGTTGGAAGAAAAAAAAATCATTATCCCCAGTAGCATTTGGAAAATGTGGAAATACAAATGTTAGGTGGAAGTTATTTGAGCTAAAGGGTTTTAAAAATGCTAAATTTGGTTCAAAGGCTTTTAGGACCTTAGCTTTGGCACAAGGGTCCATGAGGCCCGAGATTCTTTGGAAAAGCGAATTAAAACGCACCACCTCCCCCGGCAAAACTCACTAGTCATACAGGACTACCATCGGAGACCCCTTAAACCTTATGCACAAACAACAGAAGTAAACATGAAAAAGCTAATCACTTCAATAGTATTCTCAAGATCGGCATAGCTTCCCAATTTTGTATATACAAAAAGATTTTGCAAACATGAAATGGAAAATTATTGCTGCACTAATCACAAGATAATACAGCCAACATCTAGCAAATTTCATATCTATATTTTCTCGTCCCTAACATAATTACAAGACACTAACAATACTCCCACCCTGACAAAAGGAATGTACCATAATACGGTGATGTTGTTGAGTGCACTCTAAAGATCCTAAAGTTTTGGGTAATTTATTCACATTGCCCTATCCAGAATTGTTCGTTGTGTTTTTTTACCTTTATTCCATTTCGGTCTTATATACGTAATCTTTGGAAAATATACACATGCAAAAACCAGACAAAATTGAAATGGATTAAAAATTCAAGGAACCACAAGATTTAAAATGTGGCGTCGTTAAAAAATAACTCAATATAATTGTTTGATATTTTTCCGTAAAAGGAAAAGGTAGAAGAGTTTTGTCCTTCTTGCAAGTATTCATGTGATTTTACAATGAACACATTTGTTGTGACAGGAGAGAGCTTTCTCATAATTTTTCCATTTGGCATGTCGTTGGCTCATTTCATAAATTGACAAACTTGTGTTTCCTCATAGAAAATAATTGTTTGCAATTAGAAAGAAAATTTCATCATGTGAAAACATCAATTCAAAATAATCATATCATAATCACTCTATAATCAAAATCCCGCCATTTTCCTTCAAGCCTTACATTGGAATTAGTTCTAAAGATCCTTATGTATCACCCGGCTTTTATCAACCCAATTATCAGTTTTGGTCTCCCAATATGAAGCATCATCATCTAGAGTCAAATACTTATATAGTCACGGCACGTCTTTTTTCCACACCACCGAGAGCCACTCCCTGCGCCCCCATGCGCCACTGCCTTAGCTCTGATCACCCTCGCCACCATCGACTCCGCTCACATGTCATTGCCAAGGAGCACCACCCCATGTCCTTGCACGAGGAACTATTAATAGGCCGAATGTTAAGTTTCCTCCTAGAAAGTTACTACTCGCAATATTAATTGATTAAGCTGTTGTTTGAAAGTTACTACTCGCGGCACAGAGAAAAATCGACGACCCCCCAGTAGAGGCTTGGTTTTGTAAGAGTATGATACAGCTTGCAGCGAGGTTTGACTCGACGACACTTTGCAGGAAGCGGTCCTTTGCAAAGAGGTGCCTCATAGACAAATTTACATCTGGTCATACAGAAGTTGGCCTGAAGTGGCCTCTCAATTGGCTAATTCATAAGGTGACCGCATGGTTCGTTGCAGCGTGGCAGTGAATTTGGATTGGCATCTTCAAGCTGCTGTTACTTTCAACCTACTTAAATTTTCATGCGGTGTCTAATGATAGGTTGCAAGAACGAGCATACAATCGGGGTTCCATCGGACTACGTGTGCGCGATCTTACTTGAACTGTTCGTGAGAAAATAACATCTGATATTATACAAGACGTACTTTTAAGCACTATGTGACCTAGTAGTTTCTATCGTTGTCCTATAGGCTCAAACAGTTCTTCCGTCAGGCCCAAAATTCTGCTTCTGCTATACCTGATGTAAATATAAGCATGACTCCTTCAGTACTGCTAAGGTTTAACATTTTTCTGTGTAGTCCATCAGTTAATATATCTTTTCCCTTTGTACCTTTTGTGAAATATTTACAGGGTGATTTTTGGTATCATCTGGAAAACTTCATCCGCCTCTAGTTTTGCAGCTTTCATTTCCAATGACACAGAAAGTGGTCAAATGCTCTAGCTTACCCTGCTTTTGAATTTTGTGGACAGTTGAAAAGTGATTTTCTAAAGAAGTAGAAGGCAACAAAATGTTATTTTTCATTGTTTGTAAGTAGAAGAGGGAGGAACTTGAAATTTCAGGAAAGACTTTTGCTGTTGAATCCTAAATAGGGCAAGAAACAGACAAGATATTCTGTTAATGATACCAGACATGTTCTAAAAGTGAAAATTAAATAGAAGGAATTTATATATCTATTCTTTTAAATATTTATAGTGACAATAAGACCCAAAAACTGTCTTGACCAAATGCACCTTGAGATGCTCCAATCTCATCCATGTACTTACATGTCGCGAACTTTGGCATCTATTGGAAGTGATGAAGATGATTCCAAATTTCTACTTCTCTTCATTAACAAGAAGCTTAAAATAGGTGCCTGAAGAAGTGAATTTCAAGAGAAACTAAATGCAGACAGCGTGCGTTTCCTACTCAAGATCTGATTTCCGTGCATTCTCTACTCAAGATCCGATTTCCGTGCGTTTTCTACTCAAGATCCCATTTCATGTTTGTCTAAGTTGCGGTTTAAGTTGGCTTCCGGATGTAATATCTAGATTGAGATTCTTTCAAGGACTTTCGTCTTGTTCTTGTACTCAACTTTATTGTCGTGCATATCTTAAGCCATTTTATTCTCAGCACTAAGTGTCATTCTTAATGAACTTAAATTAATTGGCTAACCCTTCTTTCTCCTGGTATAGCTTCTGAGGACGATAATTCACAAGAAAATCTATCCCTAAAATGCATCTCGAGCATCACTGGAAACAAATGGGTTAAGACAGATTCCAACTGTAGGTTTTTTTCTTTTTAAGGAGTAAATTGACAAACTTCGTAATCTTAGTACAGCCACTCTTAGTTTATTTGGTCATTGGTCGTGCTGCACTTCCAATACTGCGTAGACGCCTTAATGCTTTAATTAAAAGCAGCATCTTGATCATCGGCCACTTTCCCAGACAAAAAAGGTAGTCTTAATTATGTTACTTTCGGGACCACTTGGGTCAATTATGTCTAAAAAATGAAAGGCCCTGCCATGTTCCTAATTCTCCTCATAAAGTTACTGACGTATTTACATTTCAATCCACGGTTTCAGGTATTGTTTTGGAGATGTAGAATCTGCCTTCATCCGACGCAACATCAAAGTCACAAGGTGAGAGGACCTTTTAAGCACCTCTTCGAAAATGTTAATTGCAAACTCGTTTCTGTGATCTGTTGCTACATTTTTATGTACGTATATGAATCCATGTATGTTCATTTCAGTTCCTTGGAGATGAGTATGTATCATCCTGAAACGCTTCAAAGTTTCAGAGGCTTGTTGGAGGACCAAGAATAGCCGGGAGCATCGACAAGGAATGATGTGCTCAAGCAATTGAAAGCACCAATAATTTCATTAACCATGCCATTGCAATTGGAAGAGCTTTACACGTTGTTCAGGGTTCTTCCATGTTGCTCATTGTCTCATGCATCGATGGACTAGTGGTGGTCCTCCGTACTGTATGCTAGCGAAGCTAGAAAACATGCTTTTACCACCTGATTTTCTGCATTTGCTGCAAATTTTTGCTATGTGTGAGGTACTTTAGATTGGTAGCAAAGAGTAGCATAAATTCATCACATGAAACAATTTTTCAATGCAAGGATTCGGCCTTTGCCTCTTGTTCTCCGATTTTTCTTTTCCTTGTCCTTTTTTTTTTAATGGAGCAAGAGTTCCATTGGCAAGCCAGTATCTTATGCAAAGGTTAAGTTTTAGAGATGACTCGACTACAATTAAGCGCTTAATTTTACATGTCATTTTTCAGTATCAACTTTTGGAGTATCGAAGTCAGGACCATTTGAACTTCCTATAAAGGAGTGGCGTGGGTACTGCACTGATTGACTTAAAGCAAACATCCCGACAGCCAAGCTTCTCGCAAATATCTAGCCACAAGCATGGGAAATACTAGTGCGGACAATGGCCTATGGACCATGTGCAATCATAGCCATTGAAATTTGGGAGATTTGTGTGAAACACACATGATTGACAGTTGTGATATCCCAGTTCACACCGATTGTGATTGGATTGTGTCAAGACAAGAATTTAACCCCAAATGATGTATATACATCAACCTCGCAGCGGCTCCCGTTGAATATATGGCCGGACAAATAGTCTTTAATTTGTTAGCCTTTGATTTTATTTTTTTATCCTTTTCTGTACCAGAGAGAATATATAATGCCACTTTGATTAAAAAAAATGACCATTATGAATTCTTCTTAATTAATTGCTAATAAGTTTCCTAATTGCAGTGGTTGGACATCTCAATTTGTTATCATTTGCTAACACAAAAAATAGCCAACACATCAAATAGCCTCTCTCATTTGAAGAAACCATGGTAATCTGTCCATATATATATTGACATAATAACAATTTTTTTCTCTTTTCCATATCGAATGCGGGAAAGAAACTTCCGATGGGAACTTTAAATTTCATTTACAAAAAATTTATTTCCTCAAATTCGATATGACAAATTGCAAATTGCAATTAGCGATAATTAAGGTTCTTTAAAGGTACAATTTAAATTGCTAATCTGTTTTTTTTTTTTTTTTTTGAGAAATGAAATTTTGTAAGAAAATTGTTTGCAAGGTCCTAAGGTAAAATAAGTGTATAATGCTTTCCTTTGATATATTTTCATTCTTTGTATTTTTTTAAATAACCAAAAAATTTGCTACTTTTTTTATGGGTCATAACGAAAGGGAATATTAAGATTGAGGTTTGCATCTTCTGTTTTTAAGTTTTTTCCCTAAAGGTAATGGGGATCTACTCATTTCAACAAGAGAAGCGAAATTGAAGATTAAGAATTGCATACTTTACAGTATTATAATTATGTACTTGTCTATCAGCTCATATTGACTTTTTCACATGCCGCCTATCTTGACCAAATTAATGGATAGACAGATGGTGTCAAATGAAGAGTAACGTGGAAAGATCAAGTTGATGTCAATCTTAGTGAAGATTCCAAAGGGGAACAGAATTGCCTATAAGGACATTAGACAAAAACATATTTCTTACTTTTGCATCCAATTGGCTTTTGATTTTGTATATTTGGATTTAATATCGTTGATGCTATGAAGCAGTGTCTTTTCAATGGTTAGTGTCTTTGGAGTAAAGTCATCTTTCGTAGAATATTGTGGATTACATATGCTTACTATAATTTCAATGAAATCAAGTTTGTCCGTGCATCTTTATGTGCCTTTTCCCTTATTCCATTGATATCAATGGTTGAGGTTTAAAGCGACTAGGAATGACGTCTGCACCATAGAGAGAATTATGTGAATGCACGCCCAAAGAGAAGACCATTTTCTTTGCAAAAGTTACACGAAATTATGCTATAAGAACAAAAACCCACTGACCATAACAACGATTTTTCCTTTCAAACAATTCTATTGAAATCAATCAGGTTCGAAGGTATTAAATGGAAAAAAGTCATTGACTATAGCGACTACATTTTGCTGAAGGCAGCGTGGATGAGGTATGTCGAGATTTCAAGGAGGGTAGCTGACTAATCTTGTATGACCAAAGAATGATTAAAAAGAAAAAAGAAAGAAAAGTGCCACTAGTGGCCGTGGTCCTGTTTGGTGTTCATGGTGGAGATCATAGCATAGATTAATCTCTAAGGAACCACTTTTAATGCAGGGATTTTTGCCTCGGCTTTGTCCCTGGAGCAGAGAGTTTCGTTGGCACAACACTATCTCATCATCCAAGTGGTGACCTCTGGAGTCTCCGTTTAATTTCACAGACCAGTATTCTCTATTTCAAACCAAATCTGTCAGGTTTCTCCCATACCTTTCAACCTTAATAAAAGGGAGTACTCCTGTTCAGATTCATCAACCACGAGCAATCATAACCGTTGAAATTTGTGGGACATGTAGAATGGCGACTGTGATTGATCTGCCAATAAACGCTTGTCATTGATCTTATCCATGTGGGGCCGGATTGGACCATGTACAAGCAAGAATCCCACCCCCACAATACACGCTGATGAATATATCAGATTGACTATCATGCGCATATGACAAGACAAAGTTTTTTTCCGGAGGCAGAAAAGCACTTCAATGACTACCAAGTAAAAAAAAAAAAAAGAGAGAGAGAAGAAGATAGGAGAAAAAGAACAAGGAAAGCGCTTCAAAAAGCTATAATTCTCTTGGCAGTTTCCATTAGCACATAGCACTGATCCTGCCTCTTGTTTCTTCTTGCCTTGCTTTCATATCTGCCCGCTTCCTTGGGCTTCGAGTCATGAAATTAGTAAGTACTAGTTTTGTAGAGTTTCAATCATGCCACTTTGCTTCTTTGTATTACATTTGTACTGTGCTTTAACCAAGTCTCCATTCTTTGTTAAAAAGATTCCGTAATTACTCTGTTTTGAAGAATTTCAATTCTGTTGTTGTCCTTTCTAAATATTAGCTTCCTCATTATATATTTTTCTGTCAAAGAGTAACCGGATTTAAAGTATTTATGGTAAAGTCATTTCAAAATGGTGCAAATGATTGCAATTTCCTACCTTTTTCTGATTTGGGAGACCTATTATTTTTCAAACATCGGGAGTTCAAATTTACTTTAAAAAAAGTCATGCATATTTATGAGCAATTTTCCAATATCTCTGTCGCTAAAAAAGTTGAAATTTTATTTCTCCTTTTGAATATTTCTCTCTTTTATAAAAGTTCTATAGATATCGTAATATCTCTCTATTTTAAATAATTTCGAGTCTCTTGTTTTGTCCTTTCTAAATATTCGCTTCTTGATTTTAAGTTTTATGTGAAAGAGTAATTGGATTTAAAGTTTATTATGAAAGCAAGTTTTTGAATCTATTTCTCGAATGCTTTGTGGTAGTAAATTATCAAATATCTCTTTTTGTGAAAAAAAAGTTAAAACTTGAAGAATTTTAATCTTTTTCTTCCTCCTTTTGAATTTTAATCTTTTTCCTTAAAGTACTTTGTGAAAGAGATTCCAAATATTTCTCTGTTTTGAAGAATTTTAATTCTATTGTTGTCCTTTCCAAATATTAGCTTCTTGATTATCTTTATATATACATATTATGTTGTCAGAGTAACCCGATTTAAAGTAAAGTCGTTTTAAAATTTCAAATGAGTCACAAGTTTTAGAATCTATTTCTGAATAAACTTTTTGAGTAGTCAGTTTTTAAATCCCTCATCTGTGCAAAAAAACTTGTTTTTCCTCTTTTTGAATTTTAATCTTTTTTGTTAAAGTTCTTTGTTATAGGGATTCTGTAATATCTCTCTGTTTTAAAGAATTTCAATTCCATTTTGTCCTTTCTAAATATTAGCTTCCTGATTATCTCTGTTTTTGTTAAAGTGAACCAAATTTAAAGTTTTTGTCAAAGTCATTTCAAAATGGTGCAAATGAATGCAATCATCTACCATCTACCTTACTCTGATTTGCATGAGACCTATTATTTTTTAAATATTGGGAGTTCAAATTTGCTTTGCAAAAACGTCATGCGTTTTGTGAGCAGTTTTTCAATATCTGCCAAAAAAGTTAAACTTTTATTTCTCCTTTTGAATATTTCTCTATTTTTTAAAAGTTCTATAGATATCGTAAAATCTTTGTTTTAAAGAATTGCGAGTCTTTTATTTTGTCCTTTCTAAATACTAGCTTATGGATTACAAGTTCTCTGTCAAAGAGAAACTGAATTTAAATTTTGTTATCAAATAAGTTTTTTAATCTATTTCTCGAAATCTCTATGGCAGTAAGTTATCAAATATTTTTAGGTGAAAAATGTTGAACTTTTTTTCCTTTTTATATTTTATTTTTTTTAAGTTCATTGTGAAAGAGATTCCGTAGTATTTTTCTATTTTAAAGAATTTTAATTCTATTGCTGTCCTTTTCTAATATTAGCTTCTTGATTATATATATTTTGTCAAAGTCGTTTCAAAATGGTGCAAATGAGTCACAAGCTTTGTAATTGTAATATATTTCTCAATAGACTTTATGAGCAGTAACTCCCTCCTTTATGCAAAAAAAACTTTTGTTTTCTCGTTTTTAATTTTAATTTTTTCTTAATGTTCCTTGTTCATGAGTTTCCGTAATATCTCTCTGTTTTAAAGACTTTCGATTCTATTGTTGTCCTTTGTAAATATTAGCTTCCTGATTTTATCTTCTTTTGTCAAAGAGTAACCGGATTTAAAGTATTTAGTCAAAGTCGTTTCAAAATGGTGCAAATGATTGCAATTTTCTACCTTACTCTGATTTGTACAACGCCTATTATTTTTCAAACATCGGGAGTTCAAATTTGCTTTGATAAAACGTGATGCATTTTATGAGCTATTTTTGTTTATGAGCTATTTTCCAATATCTCTTTTTCACCAAAAAAGTTAAAACTTTTATTTCTCCTTTTGAATATTTCTCTCTTTTTTTTTAAAGTTCTACAGGTATGGTAAAATCTCTCTGTTTTAAATAATTGCGAGTCCTTTGTTTTGACCTTTCTAAATATTAGCTTCTTGATTTTAAGTTCTCTGTCAAAGAGAAACTGGATTTATAGTGTTTTAAAAGCAAGTTTTTGATTCTATTTCTGGAAAGCTCTTTGGCAATAATTTATAAAATTTCTCTTTTGTGCAAAAAAAGTTTAAAAAAACATTCTCCTTTTGAATTTTAATCTTTTTCTTAAAGCTTCCGTAATATTTCTCTGTTTTAAGGAATTTTGATTCTATTGTTGTACTTTCTAAATATTAGCTTCTTGTTTCTATTTTATTTTGTCAATGCGTAACCAGATTTAAAATATTCTATCAAAGTCGTTTCGAAATGGTGCAAATGAGTCACAAGCTTTAGAATCTATTTCTCAATAGACTTTGTAAGCATTAAGCTTTTAAATCCCTCATTTGTGCCGAAAAAAACAAACTTTTGTTTTCTCTTTTTGAATTTAAATCTATTTTCTTAAAGTTCTTTGTTAAAAAAATTCCGTAATTTCTCTCTGTTTTAAAGAATTTCAATTCTATTGTTGTCCTTTCTAAAGATTAGTTTGCTGATTTTATCTTATTTTGTCAAAGAGTAACCGGATTTAAAGTATTCCGTCAAAGTCGTTTCAAATGGTGCAAATGATTGCAATTTTCTACCTTATTCTGATTTGTATGAGACCTATTATTATTCAAACATCGAGAGTTCACATCTGCTTTCAAAAAACATCATGTGTTTTATGAGTAGTTTTACAATGTCTCTTCTTCGCCAAAAAAGTTTTAAAAGTTCTGGAAATATCATAAAATCTCTATGTTAAAGAATTGTGAGTCTTTTGCTTTGTCCTTTCTAAATACTAGCTTCTTAATTATAAGTTCTCTGTCAAAGATAAACTGGATTAAAGTTTGTTATAAAAGCAAGTTTTTAAATCTATTTCTCGAAAGCTCTATGGCAGGAAGTAGGGGTGAGCTGTTCCCGAGTCTGGTTCGGTTCCGTTTGGAAACTAGAATCTACCCTCAAGTACAGGTTTCTCATTTTTTGGAACCTAGAACCTACTCGTCAGAACCAAGAACCTAAAACCTACCCTGTCACAGGTTCCAACAGGTTCTTTTTTTCTTTTTTCTTTTTTCATTTTTAGATTTGAAAAGTCAAACAATTGACAATTAGGCTCACAGGATTAGAACAGTGCAACAACATGCAACAGCAAGCACTTTTCAGAAAACTCTAGGTTGATACCTACAAGGCTCACAGGATTAGAACAACGCGATAACATCCATCATCAACAGTCAGTCTTACAAGACTTCTACCGTTCATGCACTTAAAAACCATAGGGCCTGCATAAGCACATCAATCTTAATCCAACAATAAGATAATCGCTCAGAGTTATTGACTCCTATTCCATACAAATCCATCCAAGTACAAGTTGCAAGGCACTTTAGTAAATCACTAACCTTTTTAGTGTGCAGATTCCTAACACGGCCTATTTACAAGTAAAGGAAAAACAGTTATATCAACTCCATAAGGGAACTTTGTCAAAAGCTCTATTTCAGTAGCTCTCTACAGCCAAAATAAATGAAAGAGAAATTAGTAAGATCGAAATCTAACATAGTGCTCATTATTCTTCAAGCTAATGTGAAGCATATGTTATCTATATATTAAGCAGTTGGATCCAACTTATAGATTTGGCATTGCACTCAAAAAGCATTTACTCATATCTGACTAAACTTGCACTTGAAAAAAGCTTCATCAGAAAGCATTAGAGCAATTTATGGATAATAAATAAGGCCTCCCAATAATTGAAGCTTTAACTACCAAATTCTGTACACTTGACAAGATGTAAATTTTATAGACAATACCTTTCCCTCATAATATCCTTGGAGTAAATAATTCACAACACCAAAGTCAGCTGCAGAGATGTATACAAATCTTTTTACACCTGCGAGAGATACAGGTCACAACTATATCTAGCCATACCATTGTATACAGATACAATTCCCTGAAGGAATATCAAGAATGAACCTGTCAATGCAAACAGTCCACAGAAATGAAATGGTTTGAACGACAATAGTTCACAGCAAAATCAATTTTCAGCAATGATTGTACTAGCCAACAATGCCGGCACATTTAGGTTCACACTCTTCATACAATTAAAAGCACAAGAAATTTTCTTCAATTGTATAGTAGTCTATATTTAACAAAACAAAAAAGGGCTTACCATCGTCGAGAACCAAAACCAAGTCATTGTCGATGACAGTGGGAATTCAGTGAGCAACGGTTATGACAATGCAATTACCCGCCTCTGAACCAGGTTATCAGTTGCCGTCTCTTCCCTGATAATCCTCTAATCTGAAGAAATCGAGCTTCGGCTTAGACTTCGAGTGAAACAACGCAGCATAGAGAGCACAGGTTATTTGGATTTTTTAAGCTACGCCGAGACTGCAACGAGCATTCGAGCTGGTGATCGAAAGCTTTTACAATTGTTCACAAGCGAAGATACAACTAGCAAAGAAGATTCAAACGAGATTGGGCCAGCGAGCGGCATCTGGCGACAACGGCATCGAGGGCGGGCGGCGTCGGCATTAGTGACGGGCAAAGGCAAAGAACTGATTGGCGTCAAGCGGCGAGGGTTAGGGTGAGTGGCGTCGGCGACTAGCGTTCAGCGGCGTCCAGCGAGGGTGAGCAGCGTCCGGTGATTACGTCAAGGGCGAGCGGCGTCCGGCGACGGCGTCGAGGGCGAGCGGCGTCCGGCGACGGCGTCGAGGGCGAGCGGCGTCGCCGACGGGCAGAGGCAGAGAACGGGAGAGACTCCGACCAGCATCGAGCGACGAGGGACCTGAGGGTTAGGGCGAGCAGCGTTGACGACTAGTGTCCAACAGCGTCCGTGAGTGTGAAATTGTGAGTGAAACTATGAAAGACTGAAAGTGTCGACAGATTTGGGACTTTTGGTTTGGAGCCCTAAGTCTAACCGATTCCAGGGGCGGTTCCAATTCCGATTCTGTAACTGGTTCCGGTTCCCAGAAAAAAGGAACCGGGAACCGAAACTGGTCCCTTTAGAACCAAGAATCGAACCGGACCCGGTTCTCCGGTTCCCGGCTCTACCCGAGAACCGCGCAGAGTTATCAAATCTCTCTTTTTTGTGAAAAAAAAAAAAGTTAACCGTTTTTTTATTCTTCTTTTGAATTTTAATCTTTTTCTTAAAATTCATTGTGAAAGAGATTTGTAATATTTCTTTGTTTTAAAGAATTTTAATTCTATTGTTGTTCTTCGCTTCTCGATTATATATATGTTATTTTGTCAAGTATTCCATCAAAGTTCGTTTCAAAATGGTGCAAATGAGTCACAAACTTTGAATCTATTTCTCAATAGACTTTATGAGCTGTAAGTTTTTAAATCCTTCATTTGTGCCATAAAAACTTTTATTTCCTCCTTTTGAATTTTAATCTTTTTTCTTAAGGTCCTTTGTTCAAGAGTTTCTGTAATATCTCTCTTTTTTAAAGAATTTCAATTCTGTTGTTGTCCTTTCTAAATATTACTTTCATGAGTATATATATATTTATATATTTTTGTCAAAGAGTAATCGGATTTAAAATATTCCCTCAAAGTCATTTCAAAATGATGCGAATGGTTGCAATTTTCTACCTTACTCTGATTTTTATGGGACCTATTATTTTTCAAACATCGGGAGTTCAAATTTGCTATGAAAAACCATCATGCATATTTATGAGCAGTTTTCCAATATCTCTTTTTCGCCAAAAAAATTAAAAACTTTTATTTCTCCTTTTCAAAAGTTCTATAGATATCGTAAAATCTCTCTGTTTTAAAGAATTGCAAGTCTTTCATTTTGTCCTTGCTGAATAGCTTCTTCATTTTAAGTTTTCTGTCAGAGTAACTGGATTTAAAGTCCAATTTGTTATCAAAGCAAGTTTTTGAGTCTATGGCAGTGAGTTATCAAGTATCTCTTTTTTGCTGTTTTTCGGTTCTATTTGTTAAAAGTTCGTTATTTAAGAGATTTCATAATATCTCCAGCTATTTCAATGAATTGTGACACTTTTTTTTCCTTTCGAAATACTAATTTTTTGAATTTAAGTTTTCTGTCACAGAGTGCTTGGATTAAAGTTCTACTTCAAATATTTTGTTCCTTACTCTGTTTTTTACAAGAAGTATTATTTTCAAATAATAACGGGGGTTGAAAGTTGTTTTTAAATAATGTCATGCATATTTATGACAAGTTTGTCGAACCTATTTCTCAATAGCTTTTCAGCAATAAGTTTTCAAGTATCTCCTTTTTGCTTAAACAATTAAACTTTTGTTTTCACCTTTTGAATATTTATTTGTACTTCAAAAGTTCTTTGTTAAAGAGATTTTATAGTATCTCTCTTTGTTTTGAAGTACTATTAGACTTTTGTGTTCTCTTTTTGAATTTTAACTTCTTGTTTTTAAACTTTTGTCAAAGATCAACCAGATTCAAACTTTTCCGTGAAAGTTGTGTCCAAAGGTGGTAAGTGATGGCAATTTCTTCTTGTTTTGTACAAAGACGTATTATTATAAAATAACATACATTAGGAGTTCAACTTTGCTTTAAAAAAACCTATTGCATATTATCATAGTTTTTCAAATCTATTTTTTAATAGCTTTATGAGCAGTACGTTCTTAAGTATCTCTTTTTTGCCAAAACAGTCGACTTTTGTTTTCTTCTTTTGAATATTATTTCAAAAGTTATTTGTTAAAGAGATAATCTCTCTGTCTTTTCCTTTCCAAATGTTTACTTCTTGATTTTAAGTTTCTGTTAAAGAGTCACTGGATTTAAAGTTTTCCTTTAAAGACATTTCAAAATGTTGCAAATGGTGTCAATTTTCTTCCTTCCTCAGTTTAATACAAGACCTTTTATTTTCAAACAACATTGAGGGTTTTAAATTGCTTTAAGGAATGTCATGCATATTGTTATTAGAAAATTGTGAGACTACTGTGGTTTTGTCCTTTCTGAACATTAACTTCTTGATTTTAAGATTTTTGTCAAAGAGTAATTGGAATTAAAGTTCTATGGTAAAGTCACTTTCGAAATGTCATCATCGCAATTTTGTTCCTTTTTCAAACATCGAGAGTTCAAAGCTCTTGAAAGCCTTCATGCATATTTATCACGAGTTTGTTTAATCTATTACTCAATAGCTTTATGAGCAGCAATTTTTCAAATCTCTCTTTTTTGACAAAAAAAAGTTCAATATCCTTTTTCATATTTATCTGTTCTTCAAAAGTTTTTTGTTAAAGAGAATACATAAATATCTCTCCGTTTTAAAGTACTATGAAGCTTTTGTTTTGTCTCTCTAAACATTGACTTCTTGATTTTAAGTATTATGTCAAAAGTGGTCAGCTCAAATGTTGCAAATGATGGCAGTTTTCTTCCTTATTCTATTTTATACTAGTCCTATTATTTTCAAACGACATTGGGTATTACACTTCGCTTTCAAAGAACCTCATGCATATTGATAGATACTTCACTTGTTAACTCTATTTCTCAATAGCTTTGGAGCCGTAAGTTGTCATATATCTCTTTTGTGAATAGGTTTTGAGAAAACAAAAGGAGAAAACTTCACTTGTTAACTCTATTTCTCAATAGCTTTGTGAGCCGTAAGTTGTCATATATCTCTTTTGTGAATAGGTTTTGAGAAAACAAAAGGAGAAAAACAAAAGTTCACCTTCTTTGGTAAAAAAAGAAATATATGACAACTTACGGCTCACAAAGCTATTGAGAAATAGATTTAACAATCTTGTGAAAGTATCTATCAATATGCATGAGGTTCTTTGAAAGCGAAGTGTAATTCCCAACGTCGTTTGAAAATAATAGGACTAGTACAGAATAGAATAATGAAGAACATTGCCATCATTCGCAACATTTGAGTTGATCACTCTTTGGCAGAATATTTAAAATCAAGAAGTCAATGTTTAGAGAGGACAAAACAAAAGCTTCACAGTACTTTAAAACAGAGATATTTATGTATTCTCGAACTTTTGAAAAACAGATAAATATGCAAAAGGTATTGAACCTTTTTTTGTCAAAAAAGAGATATTTGAAAAATTGCTGCTCATAAAGCTATTGAGTAATAGATTAGACAAACTTGTGATAAATATACATGACAGCTTTCAAACGCTTTGAACTCTCAATGTTTGAAAAATGAACAAAATTGTGATGACGACATTTCGAAACTGACTTTAACATAGAAATTTAAATCCAGTTACTCTGACAAAAATCTTGAAATCAAGAAGTTCGTGTTTAGATTGGACAAAACCACAGTAGTCTCACAATTTTCTAATAACAATATGCATGACATTCCTTAAAAGTAATTTAAAACCCTCAATGTTGTTTGAAAATAAAAGGCCTTGTATAAAACCGAGGAAGGAAGAAAATTGACATTATTTGTAACATTTTGAAATGTCTTTAAAGGAAAACTTTTAATCTAGTGACTCTTTAACAAAAACTTAAAATAAAGAAGTAACATTTAGAAAGGAAAACACAGAGATTATCTCTTTAACAAATAACTTCTGAAATAATATTCAAAAGAAGAAAACAAAAGTTTTGACTATTTTGGCAAAAAAATAGATCCTTAAGAACATACTGCTCATAAAGCTATTAGAGAATAGATTTGAAAAACTTGTGATAATATGCAGGAAGTTTTTTTCAAGCAAAGTTGAACTCCCAATGTATGTTTGTTATAATAATACGTCCTGTACAAAACAGGAAGAAAATTGCCATCATTTACCACCTTTGGACACGACTTTCGTGGAAAACTTCAAATCTGGCTGGTCTTTGATAGAATTTTAAAAACAAGAAGTTAAAATTCAAAAAGACAACACAAAAGTCTAACAATACTTCAAAACAAAGAAATATACTATCAAATCTCTTTAACAAAGAACTTTTAAAGTACAAATAAATATTCAAAAGGTGAAAACAAAAGTTTAACTATTTAGGCAAAAAGGAGATACTTGAAAACTAAGTTCGACAAACTTTTCATAAATATGCATGACATTATTTGAAAACAACTTTCAACTCCAGTTATTATTTGAAAATAATACTTCTTGTACAAAACAGGGTAAGGAACAAAATATTTAAAGTAGAACTTTAATCTAGGCATTCTGTGACAGAAAACTTAAATTCAAGAAATTAGTATTACAAAAGCAAAAAAAAAGTCTCACAATTCATTGAAATAGCTAGAGATATTATGAAATCTCTTCAATAATGAACTTTTAACAAATAGAACTGAAAAGCAGCAAACAAAAGTCTCGAAAAATTTTCGCAAATAAGAGATATTTGATAACTTACTGCCATAGAGCCTTTGAGAAATAGATTTGAAAACTTGCTTTGATAGCAAACTTTAAATCCAGTTACTCTTTGACAAAAAACTTAAAATCAAGAAGCTAATATTTAGAAGGACAAAACAAAAGACTTGTAATTCTTTAAAACGGAGAGATTTTACGATATTTGTAAAACTTTTAAAAAGAAGAAATAAAATTTTTAACTTTTTTGGCGAAAAAGAGATACCAGAAAATTGCAATTAAATATGAATGATGGTTTTTCATAGCAAATTTGAATTCCCGATGAATTCCCCATGTTTGAAAAATAATAGGTCTCATAAAAATCAGAGTAAGGTAGAAAATTGCAACCATTTGCACTATTTTGAAATGACTTTGACGGAATATTTTAAATCTAGTTACTCTTTGACAAAAATATATAAATATATATTTAATCAGGAAACAAATATTTAAAAAGGACAACAATAGAATTGAAATTCTTTAAAAAAGAGAGATACTACGAAATCTTTGAACAAAGAACCTTAAGAAAAAAGATTAAAATTCAAAAGGAGGAAATAAAAGTTTTTATGGCACAAATGAGGGATTTAAAAACTTACTGCTCAAAAAGTCTATTGAGAAATAGATTCTAAAACTTGTGACTCATTTGCACCATTTTGATACAAACTTTGACAGAATACTTTAAATGTGGTTATTTTTGACAAAATAACATATATAAAATCAAGAAGCAAAAATTAAGAAAGAAAAAAATAGAATTAAAATTCTTTAAAACAAAGAAATATTACAGAATCTCTTTCACAATGAACTTTAAGAAAAAGATTAAAATTCAAAAGGAGAAAAAAAATAAAAAGGTTTACTTTTTTTTCGCAACAAATAGATATTTGATAACTTCCTACCATAGAGCTTTCGAGAAAGAGATTCAAAAACTTGCTTTGATAACAAATTTTATATCCAGTTTCTCTTTGACAGAACTTATAATCAAGAAGCTAGTATTTAGAAAGGACAAAACAAAAGACTCAAAATTCTTTAACACAGAGATTTTATGATATCTGTAGAACTTTCAAAAACGAGAGAAATTTTCAAAAGGAGAAATAAAAGTTATAACTTTTTTGGCGAAAAAGACAATGTAAAACTGCTCATAAAATCCATGACGTTTTTTGAAAGCAGATGTGAACTCCCGATGTTTGACTAATAATAATAATAGGTCTCATACAAATCAGAATAAGGTAGAAAATTGCAATCATTTGCACCATTTGAAACGACTTTGACAGAATATTTTAAATCCGGTTACTCTTTGACAAAATAAGATACAATCAGGAAACTAATGTTTAGAAAGGAGACCAATACAATTAAAATTCTTTAAAACAGAAAGATATTACGGAATCTTTTTAACAAAGAACTTTAGGAAAATATATTAAAAATTAAAAGAAGAAAACAAAATTTTTTTGTTTTTTGGGCACAAAGGAGGGATTTAAAAACTTAATGCTTATAAAGTCTATTGAGAAATAGATTCTAAACTTGTGACTCATTTGCACCATTTTGAAACGACTTTGACGGAATATTTTAAATCTGGTTACGCATTGACAAAATAATATATATATATATATATATATAATCAAGAAGCTAATATTTAAAAATGACAACAATAGAATCAAAATTCTTTAAAACAGAGAAATATTACAGAATCTCTTTCACAAAGAGCTTTAAGAAAAAAGATTAAAATTCTAAAGGAGAAAAAAAAAATTAACTTTTTTGCACAAAAAAAAAATTATAACTTACTGCCAAAGAACTTCCCAGAAATAGAATCAAAAACTTGCTTTTAAAACACTACAAATCCAGTTTCTCTTTGACAGAAAACTTAAAATCAAGAAGCTAATATTTAGAAAGGACAAAACAAAGGACTCACAATTCTTTACAACAGAGAGATTTTACCATATATGTAGAACTTTAAAAAAAAAAAGAGAAATATTCAAAAGGAGAAATAAAAGTTTAACCTTTTTGGTGACAAAGATATCGGAAAACTGCTCATAAAATGCATGACTTTTTATCATAGCAAATTTGAACTCCTAATGTTCGAAAAATAATAGATATTGTACAAATCAGAGTAAGGTAGAAAATTGCAATCATTTGCACCATTTTGAAACAACTTTGACAGAATACTTTAAATTCGGTTACTCTTTGACAAAATACGATGAAATCAGGAAGCTAATATTTACAAAGGACAACAATAGAATTGAAAGTCTTTAAAATCGAGAGATATTACGGAAACTTTTGAACAAGGAACATTAAGAAAAAATTGAAATTCAAAAGGAGAAAACAAAGTTTTTTTCGCATAAAGGAGGGATTTAAAAACTTACGGCTCATAAAGTCTATTGAGAAATAGATTACAAAGCTTGTGATTAATTTGCACCATTTTGAAATGACTTTGACAGAATATATATAATCAAGAAGTTAATATTTAGAAAAGGACAGCAATAGAATTAAAATTCTTTAAAACAGAGAAATACTACGGAATCTCTTTCACAAAGAACTTTAAAAAAAAAAAAGATAAAAAAGCAAAAGGAAAAAAAAGTTTTTAACTTTTTTCACCAAAAAAAATATTTGATAACTTACTGCCGTAGAGCTTTGGAGAAATAGATTAAAAAACTTCTTTGATAACAAACTTTAAACTCAGTTTCTCTTTGACAGAGAACTTGTAATCCAGAAGCTAGTATTTATAAGGGACAAAAACAAAAGACTCGCAATTCTTTAAAACAGAGATTTTATGATATCTATAGAACTTTTAAAAAAACAGAGAAATATTCAGACGGAGAAATAAAAGTTCAACTTTTTTGGTAACAAAGAGATATTGAAAAACTACTCATAAGATGCATGACGTTTTTTCAAAGCAAATTTGAACTCCCGATATTTGAAAAATAATAGGTCTCATGCAAATCAGATAGATAATTGCATTCATTTGCACCATTTTGAAACGACTTTGACAAAAAACTTTAAATCTGGTTATTCTTTGACAAAAATAAAGATAATCAGGAAGCTAATATTTAGAAAGGACAAAAATGGAGTTGAAATTCTGTTAAAACAGAGAGATATTACAGAATCCCTATAACAAAGACCTTTAAGAAAAAGATTAAAAGAAAAAAAGAAAAAAAGAAAGTCTTTTTTTTTTTTGCACATACGAAGGATTTAAAAACTTACTGCACAATGCTTGTTAATCAAAAAATTATTCAAAACATTAAAATCTCCTTAATCAAAAAATTTCTTAAAATATTGAAAAAGAGAAAAAGTTAAAAATATTTTTGAAAACTCACTACTCAATGCTCATAAAGCTATGGATTAATAGATCCAACAAACTTGGGATATAATCTAACAATATGCATGACTTTCTTTTAGGAAAAAAAAAAAGTTTAAAAACTCCTTGTACATCACAGAGTAGGAAGAAAATTGCCATAATTTACCATGTTTGGAGACGACTTTGACAGAAATCCAGTTACTCTTTGACAGAAACTTAAAACCAAACAATTAACATTTAGAAAAGACAAACGAAAAGTCTCAAAGCACTTTAAAACAGAGAGAATTATTCTGTAATCTCTTTAACAAAAATCTTTCAAAAAACAGACAAATATTGGAAAGCTTAACTTTGTTTGGCAAAAGAGAGATCCTCATAAAGCTATTGAGGAATAGATTCAACAAACTTGTTATATAACCTAACATCATGACATTCTTTAAAAGCAAAATTAACCACGCAATTTTGATCGAAAATTATAGGCCCCAGACAAAACTGGGTGAGAAAGAAAATTGCAATCATTTGCAACAGTTGAAATTGATTTTGACCAAAACTTTAAATCCTGTTAATCTTACACAGAAAAATTGAAGTCGAGAAACTAATACTGAGAAAGGACAAAACAAAAGTCTGAAAATTCTTCAGGACAAAGGGAATTTTATGAAATCTCATTGTTCAATAAGACATTGACAAATAGATTCAAGAAATATGTGGGATACTCGTGGATGACGCTCTTTGAAACACATTAAGATTCCAAAGCACTAGAAATTATGTCTATTATAAATCAGAGAAAGGACAATCACATGCAGCGTTTGAAAAGAAAAGTCTAAAGAAAGCACTGGCGTGAGACAACAAGGATTGATCTAGGGATAAGCAAAAGTGAATCATCAATTGAAAAGTGGTAATTTCCCAAAACTGAGATACACCAAACAGTATGACTGTTGAGGCATATCAATCTCCTTATATGTTTCTCTCTCATCTTAATACGCATCAATAAAGAGGCTAACAATTCTACCACTCAGATAGATATTACTGCTCATTAAGACATTGACTGAGAGGTTCGACAAACTTTCGGGATCTTACTACATAAATTCCCAAAGATATATGAAAAACAGCAATTCCAGTCTAAATCGATGTAAGGAAAAACTGCTACTCAGAAGTCAAAATGTATATGATTCTTAAGCTCTTACGACAGGATTTATCACTAACGACGGCATCAGCGCCCAATCACACTAGCCAGAAGGAGAAAAAATTCGAGAAAATTTACCGGTCCACCTCGAACTCCAACAAGCCCTCGCACGCCGGTGATCAGTCTCTCGCCTTCGCCGCCACCATAGGCGACCCCGTCGCCGAGCCCCGACCAAAGCGCCCCCGACGCTGCGGCGTCCGTTCGCCGATCATCGGCCGCACGCGGAGCCAGACGGCGGTTTCCGCCCGCTCCGATCGAGAGAGGGAAAAAGGAAAATAAGCAGATGGAGAAGACGAAGAGAGATGATGATGGTGACGGAGGGTGAGGATTTCTTGTTTTTATTTCTAAATTTCTAACGGATAATTAGCCCCTTTCCCCGTTGTTCCAAATATACCCCTCGTAAATTAGGAAAGTGGATAGCACGCTGGAGGGTGAAACGGTAAATTTATGATTTTGAAAAATAAAAAAATCCGTTGCGGTAGGGTATTTTGCTGAAGTTGGGCGCAGTAGTCTATAAACCGATTGGATTTAAAGTCAAAATAATATATATATTTCAATAACTTGAGGTAATTTGTTATTTCCAAAGGTGGATTACTACCCACCATAAAATTTACGATTATAGAGTTCGGTTATTGATTATAAGTTGTGCTTCTTGCGACAATTTCAAGTACTTTACTAATTCATTGGTTTAATTAGCATATGTACGCATTTGATGCCATGAATTGTATTGCTAAATATAGGTGCAATTGAGATCACAAAAATTCCAAGCAAATTACAATTGTTGGAGGTATAATTACTAAAGATAGGGACTACAAATTAATGACTTATTAAGGAAAATTACGTTATGGTAGGATAATTACTTGGTAATACCAATTTCATCATTGAGTTACGAATTTTAAAGAAAAATTTCTAATAACAATGGGAAGAGTATTAATACTATAGAAATTAATATAGGAGAAGAAAAGAGAGCGATGTAGAAATTGATAAAGAAGGAACAAGGAGAACGTGTAAACTGATTAGGGTTTTCCACGTCTCACACTTTTATTATTAAATAATATTTAATGACCATAATAACCCTATCAGCATTAATGACCATAATAACCCTCACACTGTAACACTCCCCCTCAATCTGGAGCATAGATATCAAGCATGCCCAGCTTGTTACAAATATACTCAACTCTACTACTCCCTAATGACTTGGTGAAAATATCAGCTAGTTACTCACTGATCCTAATATGACTAGTATAAATAACTCCAGCTTGAAGCTTCTCACAGATAAAGTGACAATCAACTTCAATATGCTTGGTATGCTCATGGAATACTGGATTTGAAGCAATATGGATTGTTGCCTGATTATCACACCACAACTTCATTGGTGCAAGATCTTCAAATCCAAGTTCAACTAATAGCTGACGTATCCAAATTAATTCACAAGTAACTTGAGCCATAGCTCTGTATTCTGATTCTGCATTGGATCTAGCCACAACATTTTGCTTCTTACTCTTCCAAGATACTAGGTTTCCCCCCACAAAAGTGCAGTAACCCGATGTAGATCTTCTATCTGTAAAAGATCCAGCCCAATCAACATCCGAAAATACTTCCACTCCTCTATGACCATGATCACCAAAGAAAAGACCATGACTTGGAGTCTTCTTCAAGTATCTCAAAATTCTGACTACAGCATCCCAATGAGAGGTATGAGGAGAAGACATAAATTGACTCACAACACTCACAGAAAAGGAAATATCGGGTCGAGTGACAGTCAGATAATTCAATTTTCCAACAAGCCTTCGATACCGTTCTGGATCATTCAATAGTTCACCTTCCTCTGCCATTAATTTTGAGCCAACTTCAATTGGTGTATCTAGGGGTTTTGCTCCTAGCATACCTGTCTCTCTAAGCAAATCTAAAACATACTTGTGTTGTGAGTTATGGATACCTTTCTTTGCCTGTGCCACTTCGATACCCAAAAATATCTAAGTCGTCCCAAATCCTTTGTTTGAAACTGTTGTTACAAATGCAATTTCAATTCATCAATCCCTGTGGAATCATCTCCAGTTATAACAATATCATCGACATAAACTACAAGAAATATCCGACTAGCTCCTGAAACACGATAAAACATAGAATGATCTCCACTACATCTGAACAATCCAAATTGGAGCACCACTTCTGTAAACTTCCCAAATCAGGCTCTAGGAGATTGCTTCAAACCATATAAAGATTTCTTCAAACGACAAACATGACCAGACTCCCCCTAAGCAACAAACCCAGGTGATTGCTCCATATACACTTCTTCATTTAAATCACTATGGAGAAAGGCATTTTTCACATCAAGCTGAAAAAGAGGCCAACAAGCAGAAGCAGCTAATGAAAGTAAAAGACGAACAGAGGTCATCTTAGCCACTGGAGAGAAAGTATCACCATAATCAACCCCATAAACTTGTGCATAACCTTTAGCAACCAATCTGGCCTTGAGGCGAGCAAGAGAGCCATCGGGATTAACCTTAACAGCGAACACCCATTTACATCCAATGGTAGTTTTTCCTTCAGGTAGAGGAACAAGATCTCAAGTCTTGTTTTGGTCAAGTGCCATTAGTTCCTCTTCCATAGCTGTCCTCTAGCCTTGACTAGATAATGCTTCAGCAACAGTTTTAGAAGTAGGATGTTTATCAATAGTGTCTAGACTAGCTCGAAAAGAAGCAAACAAACCAGAATAGGTGACAAATTGTGCAATAGAGTGTTGGGTACAACTGCGAACCCCTTTGCGGTGAGCAATAGGGATATGAAGATCATTATGTGATAGACTTACCTCAGACTTAGAAGACGGAGAAGACGAAGTAGGCGGAGGTACATCTGCAGGGGGCTCTACATGCTGATAATGACGTCTACTATATACATGCTGAACTGGTGGAGGGATTGGAGCAGAATCCGAAGTGGGTTTCATAATGACATATGTAAAGGAATCATCATCCACTGTAGGAGGCTCCATTGGTTCATCAGAATAAGTAGTCAACTCAAAAAGGGAAACATCTGCAGTGGTGAAATACTTATGCAACGAAGGACAATAACAACGATATCCCTTTTGTGTACGAGACTACCCCACAAAAATACATTTAAGAGACCGAGGGTCTAGTTTGGAAAGTCCTGGACGATGGTCACGAATATGGCAGACACAACCAAATATACGAGGTGATAAATGAAACAAGGGTTCCGAAGGAAAAAGAAGAGAGTGTGGTATCGCACCCTTAAGAACAGAGGACAGCATGCGATTGATAAGATAGCATGTGGTCATGATAGCATCAGCCCAAAAAGATTTGTCTACCTTCATTTCAAACATCAATGATCGAGCAACTTCTAGTAAGTGGCGGTTCTTCCATTCAACGACACCATTTTGCTGTGGTGTATCCGAACAAGAAGATTGATGAAGGATGCCATGTTGGGCCATGAATTCAGAAAAATGATTAGAAAAATATTCTTTAGCATTATCACTTCGAAGAATACGAACAGAAATTGAAAATTGAGTATGTACTTTGTTGACAAATGCACAAAATATAGAAAATAACTCAGAACGACTTTTCATTAGATATAGCCAAGCGGCTCTTGAATAGTCATCGACAAAAGTAACGAAGTACTTGAAACCCAACTTAGAAAGAGTAGGACAAGGACCCCATATATCATAATGAACTAACACAAACGGCTGAGAGGCCTGTTTATTGACTCTTGGACGATAACTAATACGGTGCAATTTCCCAAACTGACACGACTCACACTCAATACTAACTGAAACTGGGGATCTAACTTCTTTAAACTTTCCAAGGATGGGTGGCCCAAACGACAATGGATCTGATGTGGGGAAGCTGCGGAACAAACAACACTTGTAGTATCATTAAGCAAGTATAGCCCTCCTGACACATGTCCTTTACCAATCGTCTTCCTCGTCTTCAAGTCCTGAAAAACACAGAAATCGGGATAGAAAGTTACGGAACAATTATATGCTTTGGTAAGCTGACTGACAGACATAAGGTTGAACAGAAAATTAGGGAGATACTTGACTGAAGATAAAGATATAGAGGATGTTAGGGGAACTGTGCCTATCCCCTTCACTGTGGATAGAGAACCATCAGCTAATGTAACATTAGACATAGACTCATGAAAGTTAGAAAAGATACCTGAGACTCCAGTCATATGATCGGTAGAACCTGAGTCAATGACCCAGGGGCGGGAGGCAGAAGAAAGACATGCTTTTGCATTACCTGTCTGAACAAAAGTAGCTGTGGAAGAGGACTGTGAAACCGGCTGGGAAATCTGGAGTTGATTATATCTAGCAAATTCCTCTTCCGACATTCTGATCAACTTTCCTCCCGTAGCGGATTGTGAAGAGGTACTAGATTCCGCTGCATTAGCTACATTAGCTGTAGCCTGTTGAGAGGGCCTTCCATGAAGCTTATAACAAAATCTCTTAATATGTCCTGGTAAACCACAGTAATGACAAGTTCGAACCAAACAGGTATTACCCCTTATGTCACTATAAGTGTTGCTAGCAAATGGTGGTTGGCCTCTACCAAAACTACGGCTGGCGCCACCACTTCGACCTCCACCACGACCTCGACTACGACCACGATTTCCTTGGGCTACTAAGGCTGAGTTCTCACCTATAGAAAATGTATCCTTAGGCGGTTCACGTGAGACCCTTAGAACACGAGCAAATGTCTCAGTGAGTGAACTCACCCTATCTCCTCCAAGTATTTGGGAACGAACAGCATCATACTCTTGCCTTAATCCTCCCAAAAAACCCATAACAGCCAATTGCTCCCGTTGCTCCTGCATTTCCTTGACATTAGAAGTAATGGGCAGTAGAGAATTAAGGTCATCATACATCCGTTTGAAATCAGCAAAATATTGAGTAAGTGGCCGACCCTTTCTATCAACCTTATAAAATCCCTGGGACACTTCATATATCCTTGAAAGATTATCTTGTCCAGAATAAAGGACATTCAAGTAGTCCCACAAATCCTTCACAGTATTAATATGTGTAACCAAAATCGCAATATGAGATTCCATGGAATTCAACATTTGACCAAGAATTCTAGCATCCTTAGTATCCCAATTTGTATCGGAGGTAGATCTATCACCGGTTAGATGATTCTGTTGCTCTCTTCCAGTCAACACTAACGATACGATTTTCTTCCATTGTTGGAAATTGGTGATACCTTCTAGCTTCTTCTCTGTCAAACGAGTAGAGGATGTAGACACAACCTCAGCTACTACACCTCTATTCTCCGCCATAATTCAATGTGTACCAATATAACGCAAGAACTTTCAACACAATAATCAAATTTAAATCCCTCCAACTAATTCAATTCAACAAACTACTGCGATTTGTTTCAAACGGTCCAAATCTCCATAATACTTCAATCAACTCCTCCTATTTCATCAAGACAAATTCCCAAAAACATAAATTATGCCTAACCAGAAACCACCTCATCCAACATCAATTTCATGGTGAACAGGATCAGCATCTCCATCAAGCAAGTTGCTACAAATTTTTTTTTTTTTTGTGTAAAACTGAGAATAACGAACACACGAGCGAACCTTAGAAGACCACACCAATCAGATCAGCTTGCACGGAGGAACGCGAGCTCAACCAGCGTCAGATCTTGAATGGATGGACAAGACAGTATGACGCCTGACGACATCAGATCTAAGCCAACGAGGCCAGATCTGAGCCGACTACGCTTGTCGGCATCAAATCTAGACTCGAGAGGACTGGCCAACACCGGCTTGGGTTGAGTGATACTTGTTGATGTGGCTCTAATACCATGTAGAAATTAATATAGGAGAAGAAAAGAGAGCGATGTAGAAATTGATAAAGAAGGAACAAGGAAAACATGTAAACTTATTAGGGTTTTCCACGTCTCATACTTTTATTATTAAATAATACTTAATGACCATAATAACCCTCACACTGTAACAAATACTAATAGGATTACCAATCACAATTAATTGAAGAAAATTACAATATTACTCAATAATTACTTATCACAACATCTCTAACTTATGAAGTGTAGAGGCATGTTGCTATTTTTCATAAAATTTTCAAACGACCAATGCAATCAAATTATGAGGAATTTAGCAATTTACCAAAGCTTTAAGTTAATTACCGAGTATTTTGTCGTTGGCGATAGTTTGGGATAATTTACTACATTATAATCAAATACCAAGTATTATGTCATGTTGTGGAATGAATTATTTGCTTCAAAATAGCTACATCTCTTAAGATAGGTAATGCAACTTTAAAGTAGTAATTTCCCTTGTAATTGGTAAATTAAGCAAGTGCTAATCCTTGATGATCTTAATTATACTTACTCTTAGTAAATTGCTAACACGGTCTTGTTGAAGTAATATACCTTATTGTATCATAAAAGCAAATGGATGTTCATAATTGTACAATGTGCTGGTAAAATTAGTTTCACTGCTGTTAAATTACAATATTGCTAATATTAGTTACCGTATTTATAATAATATTGCTTATCTAGCATATCAGATAGTTCATCCACATTTTTTTTAATGATGAGTTGCTAATATTATTAAAATGTTTTAAGAGTTTTTGTTAAGTATAGGGGTAAACACTGGAACCAAACCAAATTGGTCGATTATGGGCGGTTTTCGGTTTCTAAAATTTGGAATCAATGATTGTCCATCCAGTTTTCGATTCTAGGTATGGACCAAACCACTCAAACCGAATTGATACTATTTCTTTTTATTTGCATGTTAATGATACTTGATCATATGTTACCACACCTTTAACGTCTTTCCATCGAGATTTTTAGTGATTAACGTTGAAATATTATCCCACATCATTGACAACAGGTTTTAAATACTGTTTATATTTATGTAATCTCTCTCCACTTATCTATTTAAGCTTTTGTGGATTTCCCTAACAATATCCAAAATACTAAAAAAATGAAAGTTTAAACCATGCAACAACATTTGAAATCTCCTAGGAAATAAGAAAAATGAAAGAAGATATCACCATTGGTGCTTGACTCCGATTCAATTCCAAGACTAGGCAAGTCAGTTCAACCCCCCTTAAAGCTGATCACTTAGAATCGAGTATGCTTAATTGAGGATAAATTAATTACACTTACAATAAGAAAGATAAATCCCTTGAAAATTAATGCTTTCCGCATTAATTTGAGCACGGGCAAAATTATACATTTTTCTAAATAAGATGATAGGAGTGTTAGAATAGAGTTCTAGATACTGAGAAATGTCTACTTTTCTTCTGTTTGTTCGCAAGTGAAAGCTCTTTTCTTGAAAGTAGAAGAAGCCAAAAGAGGTGAAATATGAGATAACAACTACTCAATTTTTCCCCTTTGATGACTAGAAATGGTAGAAAGGCCACGACCTTATGAATTATGTAGGCACGAACTCATTTCATAAATTACGTAGTTATATAGCAGACAAAAACAAATACCTTTCTAAAAAGTATCATTTAATTAAGAATCAATTATGACGAAGAAGGAAAGAGAGTGATACCGCATGTTATACTGGCATGCAATTCACAAATCGATTAAGTGCTCCTGCCATCGAATCAAATCGATTACTCTTCAAAAAGTAATATGAACTCGGCTTCTAATCCTCCAAAAAATAACTATATCTACATTTTTGTTAGTTCTATTGATCTCATGGATAGTAAAACTAATTAATTCAATTTTTGGAAAGGTACATATTTGGGTGCACGAGACAAAAAATCTCGAAGACGAAAGCCTTTATTTTATTTTGAATAATGAGATTTGTCGACATGCACAAGCACTCGAACTTTCTACACCAAAATCCTTATCAGCTCCAATAGGCTCGAAGTCAAGAATTTGATTTAGCAAAAGTTGTATTAGTTTAAAGGCTTAATATGCAACTAAAAAGGTCAAAGATTTATTTTACAAAAAATAACGCTTAATTCAGGGTTAGTGCAATTGGCTGAAGCATTGAATGATTTTTAGCTCGGAAATTAGAAGTCATCGGTTCGAATGATACAAATTGCATGCAAAATGTTCTGGATCAGGGCCATCAGTTACAAGCAAAAGATATAAACTTAATCGATTGATAATACTCATATAATGTTTCTTGAGCCTTTAGAGAGCATCGAGTCTCTGCACTCTAGCTCTAGATAATAAAAAGAAACTACCGCTTTCTCCTCACTTCATGCTTCTGTGTTGCATAAACCAAGTCCAGATAAGAAATGCTACATAAACCAAGTTTTCGTAAGATTTTTGGTTCTATGAATTCAAGTTTCACACCCTTCAGCGAACCCTTGAAAGCCCGCATGGGCGTGTAATAGCCCATGTTACGGGCTCATCTCGGGCCGGTCAACGCCTTCGGCCCACCTAATTGTCTGATTGGAGTCCATCTGAAATGACATTGCCGGCTTTGTTTTGCCAAGAATTTCTGCGGTCTAAAGCTGGATTCATTAAATTTTTTCATCGATCACCAATCCACTTAACAAGCCGAATAAAGAATAATTGTTAGCTAAGCGGAAGGATAAATGGTGTGCTCGACCAAATGTCCATAGTGATAGTATTCCTAATTATACCTATCAAATAGGTGAATCGAATCGAAAATGGTATAACTCAAATTAATTCATTTAACTTATATTGACCCATTTTTATGTAATTCAAAATTTAGTGATCCTTACCCAACCCAACTTATATTGTTAAAATGCTTTAACCCAGTTTAAGAAAACTCATACCCGAACTAAGGAAGAGTGAATAGTGAATGAGTACAAGATCAAGTGAGGGCAAAAAAGAGTGAAGAAAGAGTCATAGAAGTGAGTTGGGTCTTAATAAGTTGTAAACTCATTTAACACTCATATAATTTTGGATTTTACCATTCTAAACCCGTTTGTGACCCATTTGCTGAACATAACTAACCCACATAACAACTCGGCATATCTAATATGGGTTAAGAAATAAGTCTATGACCTATTGATCTAGTCCTAATTAAAAGCCTGAACCCTTTTGAATAGTCGCATATATATTTTCTCAATATATTCAAGTATATGTGAGCACACCTAAATCGAACTCTTTACTTTGTTTGACAACACGGGTTAGATTAAAGAATAGAATTGGGCCATCTACGTCCAACTAATTTCTTAACTTGGACAAGTGGGAAATGCTGGCCAAGATATAAAAGGCCAGCATAAGCCCATGACTGTCTAGTGGGCTTGGGTGCGGAGCCCCGCCCAGGGCGGGGCGGGGCCGGGGGGATTGGGGTGGTTTGGTTAGAGCGAGAGTATCCTGTAACCCGTAAAATCTGGTATCTTGGGATACAGCTTGGGAGGGGAATTGGGGATGACTCAAGACCACACATCAATTCCATGGTTCACATTGAGGAATGACAGCCAAGAGATGCTTCCAACGATAGTTACATTGCGGAAGAAGAAGACCCGGAGGGGGTGGGGGCGGGGGGTTTTTGGCTTCTCTCTTTTAATATGACTTGAGCTGGCAAATTGTCTTGTTTCGAGCTCATGCATTCCCTCTTCACGTGCCTCCACTCGACCACCCATGCAATTCCCCTCCCAGTGCGTTCTTTGTTCGTCTCCTTTAGCGGCACTCCTTATCGTTATCATTCCTTCTCTTTTTCTCATTATTTATTTGATCTTTCTTTCCCCAGCATATATTAGCAACGAAAGGTCCAACCTACTCTGTGGTTTAACCCAACTAGTTAACAATTAATTGACCACAACATATTCTGATCATTTTCTTCTCCTAAAATACAAAGAATCACAAAAGGCGTGAGCCATGTTCAAACACTTATAGAGCTCATTATGCTTGACTCAAAAGTGTCGCACAATCGGACATTTTACTTGTTAATGGGAGATATAGCAAATGAACACCAATGTCGACATGTGCGATCTTTATTTTGTTAATCTCCTTTAGCAGTTTGAATAGTTTAAGGTTTTAGAAAAGTTGGCAAAGATTCTACAAACTCTCACAATCTTTGGCCAAAATTGTTCTCTTCTTTCCGCATGCACATCTCATTTATTTTCATTCATGCTAGGATCAACATCAGATTAGGGAAGGCATTAGGTCCTAAATGGAGTATCATTTCAGCTAAGATATCCAATGAGACCCACCAAAATGATTATCCTTCAATATTATGCTTTTTCCTTGTTTGACATGAGAGGGGACTTCCAAGAATCAATTGGCCCGTCGATGCACTGAAATCCCTAACTACCAAAAGAGCCTTGCTGTTTTTATCCTGTAGCTAAATGGACCACCAATCTCTCCAACACGGTATAAGCTCTCTCTCTCTCTCTCTCTCTCTCTCTCTCTCTCTCTCTTTCCCCTATGGTTTGGGTTCAATGAAGATGCCTTGGCTCTTCACAGTCCAAAAAACTTGTGGCTCTCTTTCAATGTTGAATAATCACTCTATCCTGCATGGTCAAGTCTTCTCGGTGCAACACGCATCCTATTCGTGCAAAACTCCTATATAAACCTTATGTGACTTAGTGAAAGTACCATATCTTGTGCCCTGAAGTAAAAAGCACCAACCAAAATGCTTCACATTCTCTTCCTTTTTTCCCTCCTCTTCTCCTCTTCTCATGCCTCCGTCCAGGACTTCTGCGTCGCAAACCTCAAAGGCCCAGACACCCCGGCAGGCTACACTTGCAAGAGCCCTGCAAAGGTCACTGTCAAAGACTTTGTTTTTTCAGGACTCGGAGTAGCTGGTAACACCACCAATATCATCAAAGCAGCTGTGACCCCTGCATTCGTAGGCCAGTTCCCAGGCGTCAATGGGCTCGGCATCTCAGCAGCCCGATTGGACCTGGCACCAGCTGGCGTCGTCCCATTGCACACCCACCCAGGTGCATCGGAGCTCCTGTTCGTGGTTCATGGGAAAATATTGGCAGGGTTCATTTCTTCAGCCAATGATGTCTACTTGATGACCCTGAAGAGAGGGGACATTATGGTTTTCCCACAGGGGTTGCTTCATTTCCAAATAAATGCAGGCGGGTCCAAGGCCATAGCTGTGGTCAGCTTCAGCAGCGCAAATCCTGGCCTCCAAATCCTCGATTTCGCATTGTTTGCCAACAACTTTCCATCTCCATTGGTGGAGAAGACCACTTTCCTGGACGATGCCCAAGTGAAGAAGCTCAAGGCTGTGCTCGGTGGAACTGGCTAAACAAAGCCAAGATCCGCTTCAGACTGATTTTCTAGTGTAATGACATTTGTGGTCGTGGATGTGTTTTCTTGTTGTTGCTAATGTGGAAGCCATTTGTTCATGTTTAATAATGCAATTGAAATATTGTAGCTTTGTTTTGCCTGGAAAAAAGTTTATTTGATGCTGTACCTCGTCAGTTGTATGAACAAAGGAACAGGACCATCTCAACTAGTAGCTCAATTTTGACCCATAAAAAATGGGAAAAGCTAGTAGCTCAATTCAGCTGAGGTTTGATACATTTTTAGTCAATTCAAAATGTTGTGATCCTATGGTGATTCACCGAGCAAACTAGCAGTTGAAGCATTGGTTGTATTGAACTGCTATCTGAACAGAGAATGCAGTCATTGTAGCCTTGGCATAAAGAGAGGTAAAGGATTGTGTAAAAAGGTAGAATCTGCTAGCCTCAGGTACACAGACCTTTTTCAATTCCCTGGCGACCAGGTTTCTACTTAGGCGAGCAGACAGAGCAGGGCACATCTTGGTGAGAAAGGACTTCTTAGGCTCTTGTGGGTATTTACGCAGAATCTCGAATTGTGCATACAAATTAAGATGCATCATAAGGAACGAAAGATAAGCTGTCAACTCTCCTCCTGGTCCTCATGCAAGCTGCTGTGCGTCCTGCTTCCACATGTTCCACCCCGCAACGTAACCCCACATCTACACCCAAACACAACATGTGGACTCCCATATTTATTTATTTTTCCATGCTTTATCTCCTCTTTGATACGCGGAATTGTAATGATTTGACAAGCTTAGATGCGTCAGAGACTTATGGATAGCATGAGCCTCCCGTGAGGAGCTAAAAAATTGAAGCAATTCCCTGCAAGCTGGATTATTCCCTGAGGTACGGGAAATTTGTCCCATGAATACTAGACCCCTGCTCTCCGCACTACCTCTTGGGAGCATAGTCGGTCACATCATAAGAAGGTGAAGCATCTAATCAGAGAGGCATTTGCTAATTTTGGCAATGCGATCTTGGGTTTCCGGCTTTTTGATTGTTGTTGAGGTTAAAATCATTGTGATAGCAAAAATCTGTTGCCATGTTGCTGCTGAAAATGCTTCCGTCTCATTCATAATCCCTTATGCTTCAAGCCATTTCCTTGGAGTTTTAGTCCGGACTGCATAATTGCCATGGCCATCCATCATTTGCTAAAATTGTCATATTCCCCTTGAGACGAGTCCCTCGTGTTTGTCCAAGAGCTGGACAACGATTAGCTCTTTCACTCTATTGTTCACCTCAGCACGAGTCATTTACCGCTTCTCTCTTGACAATGCAGCTACGCTGAAGAGATCACCATCTAGAGACTTTCCTGCACCTGCCTTGAGACAGAGACTTACAAGACCTAGCTGTGACATGGATCCTGACCATCTCTGTATATTACTATCGGGAAATGCTGGTCTAAGATACAAAAATGGCTAGGGTAATCATATTAGGTCGCGAATGGTATTGATCGGCCAACTGAGACGATGTCAAATCAGAAAATGTCAGTAGTACTGCACCATAGATCTCCAGAACAATAGCCTCAACTAGAAGTGAGAGAGTTATGCCTCTATCAACACTTGAGTCGCTGAGCTTGTCGTCAAGGAATGTCAAGGAAACTAAAACGAAAACAGGAAACTAACGAAATGGAGAAAAAAACCTTTAATCGAGTGTACTGAAGTTGCTTCTGTTTGGAGGATGCACGAGAAGCCTAGCTCTGTTTCAACTGGCTTAATGGCTGCGGCCCCCACCTCCTTGCATATGATTGAGAACCCATCTTGCATTTCTGAGAAGTTCACGTTCCCACCAGCTGAAAAGCATGTGAACGTGAACAAGTAATAAGCTTCACGGATGTCGCTTGCCTCAGAACTGATATGAGCACCACATTCAATTTGTCCTGGGGTACTTTCTTAGATGAATTTATTGTAATGGCGGGATGGATCATAGAGCGAGAGTGAGGCCCTCATAGATTTTCTTGAGTTAGAGGACTTGAGAACCCATGTCCTTTCTCCTTACTTAAAAAGTCTTGCTATAAACACTGGAGGCAAGCAGACGCAAGAGCATTGGCTTTTTAGGACGGATAGAGCATGTAACCAGCGATACCAACCTGGTGAGCTCAGCCGTAGGTCATTGCCTTCCAAGGAGTAAGCCGTGACAATGTTGGTACCACTGAGGTAGAGGAGAAGGAAGAGGCCCAAAATGCCTGTAGGAGGCTCATCAGGTGATCACCGGGATTTCTTGTGCTTTCTCCTTGTTGCCTCGAGAGCATGTCTTAAGAGTCGGCTAGCAGGCAAGTCGGCCAGAGGAGAAAGCTGAGCCAGGCTCATAACATGTGCTAGCAGTGAGAGCCAAATTGTATAAGGATGATTTGTTGAAAAATGCTGAGGAGGACCATCATGCGCATCTCTCCTCCAGCACTCTTCGATGAGATCTCATTGATGCTTCACTTGATCTGGTAACTGAAAACGAATGAGGAAGACAATTAAGATTCTTCTGCTAGATTATGGCACCGTTATACATCATCTTGATTCGGATTGAATGTTCCTTGTGAACATTACCTATGATCAGAATGGTAAGCTCATTCTTAATCTGACAACCGCAATACACCAACTTCCATGCATATGGATTAGTCTACATGTCAGTGAGAGGGTGACATTTTCAGCCATTTGTTCATACTTGACAGCGAGGGTCTGAGTTTATCCATGAGGGAGCCATGGAAGTTAGCTGGAAATTTTTGCAGAAGGGGTTTAGCAACATCAAATGCCTGTTTGCCACAAGAGTTTGCCAGTCGAGCTAATGGTAATGCTTTTGAGTGGTTACTAACGCCAATTTTGCTTTTGCCAGCAACAAAAATTCTTTCTTTACATTGCTTGTTTGAACGTATCGTTTGAGCCTTTTAGCAATGTTAAGAACTAAACCAATCCGTTGAAGCAAAAGACGAGATAGCTAAATTAGAAGAAAATTTTTTTTCTTCTTTTTATGATCGTATAAAAATTGAAAGAAGTTGCCCTCCAAGTTACTTGATGAATTTTAGCTCTTCAGTCTTCACAGGCAGAAAAAGAGAAGGCAATTCGTCTATCTAATATTTTTCCCCCTTGAAAAAGAAAATGAAGGCGCTGGAAAAGAAGAAAGAAGGAGCCAAGTGCAACAATCTCCATGCGATGAGGATGAGATCAGCCCCATGAATGCTTGCCAACAGTATTCATGTCCAATCAGTAGCATGGATTGCATCCTCCTGACTTGCCTGCTGGTAAATGTACAAAGAATCAACAAGGCTCAATTTACAGAACAACACCGTACTCGTGGTAGGGGAGACCTTCGGAGCATCGTTACTAATTTACACAAGAAACAATCGATGGTTTTTTATGGTCTGTCCATGGATGGGTATGCTCTTTTTCCGAGAATATTTTAAAGAAGAAACGCTAACAATTTCGTCTTCCCACCCTTTGACTAACAGAAACAGAATCAATATTATACTCAAGAATCATAGATCCGGACTGAATTGGAGATCGGCTGCCTACAAACAGGGCATTTTGGGGAAACCTCCCGTTCCACGGATAATGCACATCGCTGACAACACACGAGATGACCGCATGGAACAAAAGCGGATCTCCTCCTCCTCATTAGACAAATTACGCATAGCTGTCCATCTGGTACATCTCCCAATTCATCCTCTGCAATGTGAGCGGTGGCCTCATCGACTGCAGCACGGCTCTGCTGCTGCTGCTCATCCCGTCTACGCTGCCTCCACTCTTTCCATCTGTTCCAATTTCTGAGCAAAGAATATTCAGCATAAGTCAAATAAAGTCAAAGATTATTGCGTCTTGAAGTCGACAAGATATAGAATATGGATTACAAATTACTTGGTTCATAGCTACCAACCTTACAAAAGCAAATCCAAGGATACCAATTGATGCCGATCCAAGAAATATACTACTCCAGAAGAGTATCTTTGTCCGGAAGGCAAGATCAATCACCATCTGATCTTTTGTCATCTCGGTACTGAAAAATATCAAATCACAGACATTTCAATAGTAATTGACACCGTCAAGGAAGGGCTGCCAGCACAAAATCTGAGTAGTAGACCCTCAAGCATAATTATGTCAACTACACTAGAGGAAAATATGAAATGGTTGATTCTTAACAACTTGAGTCACATGAAGCAGACTGTTTGTTTACACAACATTTCACACTCAAACAAATGACAAGCATCAAAAGGAGAGGTGCCGCCACGATTTCTTTTGACAGGTAAGTGGAGAAATACTGGCTAATAGGTGCTTGTACAGATCACGCAAAAATTTATGAAATCATACGACTCTTGAACTGTCCATGTTATGCAAAATGCTACCAGCAAGACTTCCAAACGGGAAATTCACAAAATATTCACATCCTTCTAGAAACCTTGACCATAATTAGAGTGAATAAATTTGTACACACGGGTCAATCTATTACAAAAGAAAATAGTGCACATGGGTAATAAGTCCACAAATGGCAAAAGAATCTCCTCAAGCAAACATCAAGACTAATCCATCACAATGAGAGGAACACTCACAGGAAATATGGAAGATCTTTGCATGACTTGATCTCCAGAATTCCATTTTTCAAAAAGCAAAGGCCAACAGCACTGACATCCTTTCCTATTGGAAGAATTTTCTCCTCATCAAGCAGTCCAACCTTGAAAAACAGAGGAAGAAGAGCATCGGGTCAGACACTTGTATCAAAGTGAATGCATCAAAAGCCCAATATTTAAGGAACAGCAAGGTCTAGATTATCATAAAGGTCTTCAAGGTGCAACAAACATCGCAGTCAACCATGTGCATCAAGAAGTATATGTCATTATATGTGGCAAACTTACAGGGTATTCATGACCAAAAAGTGCCTGAAGGAATGTATAAGGAGAAGCATTAATCGGCTGCAGTTGGTGATATACTGTGGTAAGAGGTAGATGATGCTTTGAACCATCCATGTTTACAACAACATAATCCGCTGCTGGCCACTGACTGCCATCAATGAGTACAAAAGGAACCTGCAGTCATACTAACATATGTGAGCAAGTCCGACGACTAAAGCAGAAAGCCAATTTTGACTGCTCTGTCCTAAAACATCAAAGCCAAGTTTCTCATTGTACATAGTTAAGACCATCAAGAACAGGAAAAAGTGTTACAGAAATTATTCTATAAAGACAATCTCACTAAGATGAATGTATACAATTTTTTCTTGAGGAATCTTCAGTTCTGTCGGCCAAAAAATGGGACCTCTGACTTCCAAAATCTCAAATATCCAGTGCACAGTGCAAGAACTGAAGCATAATAACTAAATGCTCGAGACAGAAAAGCTAAGCCTTGTAAAGTTGTCTTATATCTCTCAATATCTTTAGCTTCACTAACTGCACATGTATTTAAGGACATCAGTAACCTCCCTTGTACCATGATAAAGAACATCAACTTTAACCAGCTCTCAAGAAACTCAGTTGCTCTAAAAGGATAGAACTCTCCCTGCCTTTTAATTTGGAATAAAATATAGACTCTATAGTGCAACTCCCGTTATTGAGGACATGAAAACCATGTGATGTACCATGGCAACACCAATTTTGACACATCTACAATCACGGTTGTATGAATAGTCTCCCAGACATTTCCAGTGTCAAGGGCAAAAATAAAATGTGATACTACCCTAGAAGGAGGTCCATGGTTCCTAGCTGAAGACAAACAATATGTAAAGTAAACCCACTCAAACAACAAGTAATGTGAGCTTTAACAGCAGTTTTCCAGCAAAACTATAGCGTAAATACAAGAAGCAACCTCTGGAACAATTCTACTTACCGTTCTTAATGATGAGGATTTTCGTTCTCGCAAGGATCGTGACAAGATAGCGCGTAGATCTGAAGTCCATCCAAAAAAGCCCTTCCACTCATTGTATATGCACTTCATAATGGAAAATAGAAGATCAAGCTTATCAAATGATCATGGGAGACTGAGGTAAACAGGAACAAATCCATTCCAGAAAAATCATAATTGGCAGGAGTAATTACAACAATTTAATGCATAAAATGCAGTTATAATTGCTCCATCATGCCGATTTCACAAAACTAAGTCCTGTCCTTTCACTGATGTTATAGTTCTACAAAGAAAGAAAAATACAAAAGAGAAATTATTGTATAAGTAAGATCCCGAGAACAGATAACAGGATATGTGTACCCACTCGACTGGAACTCACAATTAGGGGAGAGAAGGGTATAGGCACCTGGTGCATGTAAAACTTCCTCAAATACGAGAGGACACAGAACAGCAGGGAGACTCTGAAACCTACTATACTTCATAATATTGATCTTCCCCTCGCTTCTAGCATTTTTCTCTACGTATGCACATTAAATCAACATTTCTGGTGGTGTCTTCCCAACCAGATTGGTACACCCTTCCTAAAGCTCAAAGACACCAGTGCATCCATCTCCAATTCATTCTAATTCCCCATATAGTATCTCAAAAAGAGAAATGAAAGTGGTGCATGTGTCCTTTACTCCAACAGACTACTCAGTTAAAGTCCTCATCTTTTCCTCCTTTCATCATGACCGAAATTACATAAGAGTCCACTTTATCACAAATTGCATCGCACTTACAGAAGAAGGAATTCACTTGCTAAGCCAAGACTATCCGCTATATGCTTGAAAAATCCCAACTTTCAAAATGTCAGGTTTACTTCATATCACAAATGAGAAATTGCAGTGACACGGCTATACCAGCAAATGCACTTATACCAGATGATGTAGCCAAGACATTGATTTAGCCTTCCTACAGCCTCCATTGTTCAATATCCACATATATCGAGACCCCACTCGAAAAAGAAGCAGCCGCGACTATGACATTTCCAAACTAATTACACCAAATTCACAAGGACTCCTTGATACCTCAACGATCAATTTGCTTCCTTTTCGCAGTCTTGTGGCATTGAAAGAGAAGTCGAAACATCAGTTGGCATTACGAGACATGACTTAACACACAGATAGAATATCCGAACACGAGACATACATTTACCCCTTGTACGCATCATCATGTTTTAACGCTACCACGAATCGTCAGACAAAGTCCACTTTCAATTACGTTACATACTCGAGCAAAATAATCCAAAACAGCGCGTGCACACACACTTACCGTTTGAGTCCTCTGCACGATCACCGCCCTATCGCCGGAGTCCTGCGAGACCAACACATTCTGCCTCAAGCTCTTCCACGTCCCTCCTTCGACAGCCGATTTCGCCTCCACGAGGCCGCGCACGATCACGAGATCCTCCCTTCCCGACCGGCTCGACGAATCGGGCTCCGAATCGGAACCGCCTTCGAGGGAGAGCACGGACCGGAGGTCGGAAACGCGGACCGGGGGGGCGTCTTGGAGCTTGCGGAGAGCGGAGGAGCTGGAGGTCAACTTGACGATCGTGCGGACGGCGGCGTAAGCGAGGGTCAGGCCGAGGACGGCGCCGTCGAAGGAGAGGGCGAAGTTGGAGAGGAGAGAGACTATGGCTTGCTCTTGCGAGGACATGGTGCGGTTCTGGGGAATTAGGCACCGGTGGTACGGGGTGGTGTTTCTAGGCGGTCATATGTGAGCGGAGCGCGGTGGCGGCGAGCGCGATCGGAGTTAAGGCGGCGGCGCGTGGGGCGGCGGGAGCGGCTCTCGGCGGTGCGGAAAAGAGACGTTCTGCGACCATAAAAATCTCCGACTCTCCACGATGACGGTTCAAGCTGGGAGACTGAAACTGATAATTGGGCTGATGGGCCGATCCTGGGCCCCATGATCAGGTTGGGCCAAGCCCAATTTAGGGCAATCATGGCTTGATGAGCAGTCTTCACTTCAGAAGAGCTAATTCACATTCACGTCCAGGTCGTGTCCTATTTGGTAAGCAAAAAAGCCCCTTTCGAATATTAATAAATTCATTTGTAGTTTTAGGAAATTGATGGAGAGATTCAAGGTGAATTTGAAGGCTAGTATCTAGATTATAGTCTGATCTCAATCTCTAAATGTCGAGAGAAAAAGTTAGGAACAGAAAGCAAGAGATAGATACAACTTAAGAATGCATTAGGCTAAGGAGAGTATTGCGAACTTCTCAATGTATTGGTAAAAATTGAGCTTAGTTATTGTTAATGATACTATGACAATAAATGTAACAATAACATTACATGTACAACAGCTGTAGAAGGAGCAGATCAGAACAAGAGTGTATTACTGGTAGTGGGAATTTTCCTCCAGACGAGAGAAACTATCATTAGCTGGTAAATATTTTATTAGAAGTCTTCATCTCTTGGAGTTTCTCCATTTTTTAACGACTATCGATGGGTAATTTATGAATTGTAAGATAACTTCTGCATTTATAAAAATGCAGCATTTAGAACATCCGATATATTAGCAACCACCATTTAGTCTTTGACTTACGACTTGGGCTGAAAAAGACTGAGCGAAATGCTATAGATATAAAACTTGCCGAGTGCTGAAGGCTTTCAGTCGTTAAGTATAGTTAGTTGACAAGGTGAGTAGCCTTAGCCAACGGAAGAGGTAACACGGAAAAACAAAGTCCTGAAGCATTAGGTGTCAATAAATGACGGTCGATTTAATCAACAAAGGGCGACGACTTAAAATGAACCGGATGCAAAATAGCTTTTGGAGTGATGGAGACGATAATCTCATACATAATTTGCTTAAGCTCATCGGCATAACTATGAAGTGAAATCAACACAACCATTAGGTAGTAGATGCCTTATATCTCGGAAGCCATATATGATAGAGGCCAAGAAATATGGATTATGGCAATTGTTAAAGTAAAGGAGAGTAAGGGATTACAAAACAACAGATGATATTGCTCATGAAAAGTGGAGAGAGAACAACCGTTGAAGTGGTAGGTGTTGATCAACCGTTTGCAAATACAAGTTGTTGAATTCTAGTAGTCACGGTAGATACAATTGTTTTCTTTGTTGTTAAGTATGGGAAATAGTTATAAAAATTAGACTTGCGATTCGCGCAAGTTACCATCAATCATTTAATGTATAGTAGTTGTTCATTTTGACTTGCAATTTATCTTTACATTTCAGTATCCTCTTGTACGGTTGAATATGATTTTCTTCAATTTCATACTTTTAATTTTCTTGTAAATTATGTTTTATGTCCAAGAATCAACAAAGGGCTCTTCACATTTATTGTCAATATTCATATCGATCCATGTTTCGAAAAGTTTTTGGTCGACACTTTTCGGCGAATTTCAAATTATCGAATATACACAACCATTTTATTCTATCAAAATTTCTTATGATCACAAAAGGACACATCTTTCTATCTAATCATAAATACGACCCACATCCCAATAATTAAATTGACCTGGCTATTGAGGAAGAGGGAGAGTTTAAAAACTGAAGACTAACCTTGGGTGGCAAAAAATTGTTTGGATTCACATCAAATTTTTTTTTTCTCAATTTAAACCTTAACAGAAAAAAAATGTCATCATCCATGAGGGGCCAGGCACCCACTTCAAGGACCATGATGGGGAAACAGTGCAGGAGAAATACACAATTAGCCCTCCCCTCAACCTTTAATTTCTTTTGCACCCTTCTCATGTCCTCGCTAGCAAGCACTGACTTCATATGTCCTGTAAAATTAATAAATCGGAGCCAAAAAAATAGCACTGACGGGGGAGGCAAAGAAATGGCAGAAGTAGCAGAACATAACAGGACCCACCAAGAATTCAGAGGTTGAGAGAGAAAGAAAGAGAGAGAGGACACAGCATATAACACATATCAATGAGTCTCTTTGCACGATTCATGCATAAGTTTGTACAAACTATACCGACCTGTAATGACTGATTAGCATTGAGTCAGTACTGCTATCAAAGTGGTCAATCCCAAGAAGGGGAGCAAAAAGAAGTCCCTCTCTCTGTTTGGTGTCGCTGAGGATTTTTAGTCAGCTGAACCCAGAGAGGATGAGTGGGAGTGGAAGTGGAAGTGGAAGAATGATGAGCAGGTATTATCCATTCACAGAAGCACAGTGGCAAGAGCTAGAGACACAAGCCCTTGTCTACAAATACATGATGTCAGGACTCCAAGTCCCATCTGAGCTCATCTTCAGCGTTAGAAGGAGCTTGGAGTCCAACTCCTCCTCACTCTCCTTTGGCCCATTCCCTCCTCATCAGGGTAAGCTCTATCCATGTCCAAGAGCAAAAACAAATGTATTATTCTTCATTTTTATCGATATGAATATATGTTCTTGATGAAGAAAGAGAGTGAGATCCTTTTTTTCATTTTTTTTTTTTTTTTTTTTTTTGGGGGGCCAGTGGGTGGGTGGGGTGAGTTCCAGGCGGGTTATGGCAGGAAAGCAGACCCTGAGCCAGGGAGGTGCAGAAGAACAGATGGGAAGAAATGGAGGTGCTCCAAGGAGGCCTACCCTGACTCCAAGTACTGCGAGAAGCACATGCACCGAGGCAAGCACCGTTCAAGAAAGCATGTGGAACAACAGCAACCGCCGCCAGCCTTGTCGATCGGCGCCGCCGCTTGTCCACCGACTTCTTCATGCATTATCTCGGCTAGCGGTGAACACGAATACCACCACCCAACACTCCATCCCTTCATGACTACTTCTTCTTCCTCCTCCTCCGCTAGGCCTGCTCCAGATGCTGGTCCATTCCCTCATCCGTATGAAGCAAGCAGCCACCACCTTCAGCACAACTACGTGCTGAATTCTTACTCTCAGAACCATAAAGATGGCAGGTAGGCCTTGTCGGTTCGTGCTCAATTGCCAAAACTCATCCCGTTCGGATCTTTGCAACATATATGAAGTTTGATTGAGCATTCTGACGAAACGTCATTTTCGAATGCTTTTGCAAAACCGTCAGGCTCCTGTTGAAAACCGACTGGTTTATGCAAAAAAGATTAAATTCTTTTTCTTTTGAAATCATTTCTCCAACTGCTGTTCGATGAATTTTACTCGTCTTGCGAATAGGTATTTTATCCATGGGAAGCTCGGTGAAGTGGACTATGAGAGGTCTTTCTTCCCAGAAGCTTCAGGTGCTGAATCAAATTACTCTCAAGCTCACGATCAGTATCAGGGCTCGATCCAATTCTCTTCCCAATCACAGGACCACAGAGAAAGTCACTCCTTTGTTCTGGGTCCTGATTACAAATCAGCTGAGCCAATGAAGCCAGAGAAGGAAGACCAACCCCACAAGCCATTACACCACTTCTTCGGGAAATGAATGCTCTTCTATCTTTTCTTGTTTCCTTCAATTAGACTGCTCTATGCAAGTTGCTCGAGGCTCACTGATGGGGTGACTTGGAGCGAAGGAACGCAACAGTAGGTGATGAATTCAATTCCTCTGCAGAAAAGAGGTAGGGTCCCATATCAGGAGGAGGACTTGAAGTTTTGTTCCCACTTTTAATTTTATTTTGCTTTCATTGCACTTTCTCTTTCCCCTATGAGCAAAACATGTCTCAGATTTGCAAGGCTTGTTTCTTTGACTGGAAGCAACATTAGAAAATGCTCCTTGAGGGACTTTGTCCACTTTCTGTAATCAAAGCACCACCTACTTTTTGCTCCTGCTGCTTCTCTTTCGGACATCATTCATGGGCCCAACAATACTCAGAATGCAGTGCATTATTTGCACCATGTATGATCGAACTTGATGCGCAGTGGTCATCTGGTACTGGTAGTCCCAACGATTGCTTGTACTACCTGGGTCCAACTGAGGCCCATCGTGCTCCGTCTTTATCATCTTGCCTCTAAAAGCATTTCACATGTTCAGTTTGACTCGGTGGGATAAAAATAAGTTCTACGATCTGCTTTTCTTTTGCCACCAAGTTAGGTGATCATGCACAATCACTTACTTAGGTGCATCGATCATCCTATCTATGACATTTCATCGGTAATGCGGACCTTGTCTTGAGCAAACCTTGCTGATTGTACTTATAAAGACGTACATGTCAATTTTTGCGTCGCAGATGGCATATTCATATGTAAAAAGTAGTAGATGCCAATACCAAATTACAGACGTGGCAGTCAGCTTTTATTGGGTACTTCTCTACTTTGGTAAAAAATTTCTCTCGAATTCTTGAACATGAATCGTTTGTTTGAGTACCTACTTACATGTTCGTCGCCACCATCGTAATGTAGATTAAATTGTTCTTTGTAACCCCAGCCATCGGCATTAGTCTCTATTTATTATAGTTGGTCCTCACGATCATAGATATCTGTTGAGAAAATAAAATACAGATGAACAGGGATTAGGAAAAAGAAAAGACTTTGAAACTAAATTACTTTACTTGAAACTGTAAAAGGAAAAGAGAATTCAAATTTGAAGTGTAGTGGCTCGAAGATGAAGAGTGCTGCAAACTTGTAAGTTTGGTACGGAACACCCCACGAATGGCAAAATGAGCATTTGTTCAAAAAATTGCAGAAGGTAACAGAGGCCCTAAAGAAGTGGAGCAAGGAAAAGTTTTCCAGTGCTCAGAACCAAATCAATTCCCTGAAAAGGGAGCTCTAAGAGATCATAAATGAGCAAAATTTGCATCGTAATCGGGATAGAGTACAGCAATTGAATATCCAAATTGAAGGTATGTGGAAACAAGAAGAAATGTAACACGGTATGCGCTTTAGAATAAACTGACTGAAATGGCATAATAAAAACGTTGTTTTTCCATGCAACCACAATTCGAAGGCACCAGAGAAACATGATCTCTATGTTGAAAACTATAGCAGAGGAGTGGAGCCAAGACCCTACATGATTGAAGCAGATCAAAATGGACTTCTTTAGGTCATCATACAGCTAGGTGGGTTCCAGCGACTTTCAGCTAGTGTTAGATCAATGCCCCAGCTTGGTTTTGGACCCTATGAATCAAAGCATGCTGTAAAATGTGAAAATGCAGGAGGTAAAGAGAGAAACTTTCCAATTAGGAGGGTAAAGGCACTAGGACCGGATGGTCTTAGTGGACAATTCCATCACGATCACTAGGAAATCATTCAACATTATGTCTTCAACATGGTGAGATCTTTCTTTGACACTAGCATTCTCGACCAAATTTGAACCCATATTACCCTTATCTTAAAAATCCATAATCTAGAGAAGTTAGACCAATTTCGACCCATTGCCTTGTGCAACTTTGGTTACAAAATTATTTCTGAGGTAATTGCAAATCGCATTTGACCTTTGCTTCATGATCCGATAAATGTGGAGTAAAGTGCATTTGTGAGTGGCAAGCAGATTCAAGATAACATCTTAGTCATTCAAGAGGTACTACACCAACTCAAAGAAAAAGGCCAGTGAAGAAATTTTAGGTATAGAATGTGATTTCTTGGAAGCTTATTTATTAAAAAGGGGATTTGGTGAGAGATGGGTTTCATGGGTATGCAGTGTGCTACCTTGGTCTCTCTTAATGTTAAATTCAATGGAGAACCTCATTCATACTTCAAACCTTCGAGAGGAGTTTGTCGAGATGATCCAATATCCCCATATTTGTTCATAATCGTGGCCAATGTACTTTCCTTCCTTATGTAGAAAGTAGTTGAAGATGGTAGCTTTGTACATATCCAATTAAATAGTCATTGCCCTACATTAACCCATATATTGTTTGCGGATGACTCTATCTTTTTTCTTGAGAGAAAGATTTGGTAATGTTAGAATTCACATTCTATCCTATATCAAAAAAATTTTGCCAAAGGGCAAGCCATCAATTGGAATAAGTCAGAAATCTACCTCAGTGCTGGATTTTCACAACCTTTGAGAAGGAACACGAATTAGGAAATGAGAGTCCTAGAAAATAATAAAACGGAGAAGTACTTGGAGATTTCATCAGACTGGGCCAATCTAAAAAGCGTTTACTCAAATCATGGCAAGGGTGAACATGAAGCTTGAATGCTATAAAGAAATGTTTATTTCCAAGGCGGGAAAGGAAATTCTAATAAAAATAGTGGTGCAAGCTTTAACCACAATTTGCAATATCAAATTTAAAAATTTCAGTGTCCATCTATAGAGCCATTGAGCAGAAGATAGCATCATTTTGGTGGAAAACAAATGCATCCCAAGCTAGCCTTCATTGTAAAAAAATGGGAGACATTGAAACAAAGGAAAGACGGGAGGAGCGGGGTCTGAGGATCTCCTAACTTTCAACAGAACTATGCTGGACAAACAAGCTTAGAGACTCAGTCAAGCTCCAAATGCTCTATAGAGTATAGTGCTGAAAGGGATTTACTTCTCTTATAGTGACTTCTAGCATGTTGGAAAGAGCTCTTGCCCATCGTGGGGATGACAGAGCTTAATTATGGGTCGGGACGCTATTTCAAAGGACGTGAGACGGTTGGTTTGGTAAAAGACAACAAGGGGATAGGTGGCTTAAGAAGCAAACTTGGGGGTCTAGCAAGCCAAAATGAATCAAGGTTAACGGAGAAACTAATCAACGCAGAGGAAGCACAACGGAATGAACATAAACAGCATACACTGTACGACAAGCAAACTATGAATGATATTCTTGCTACTCTTCTCCCAACAACATCAGCAGCAGATAAGCAAGTAGGGACATGCAATCAATCAGGATGCTACTCAGTCAAAAGTGGCTATACAAAGTTTAGAGATATTGAGACGAAGAACAATGCAAAGCAAGCCTCATCTTTCTGTCAAACCACCATGGCCCTCTGAAAAAGTATGGAATCTAACACCTCTACCGAAAAATCAGACTATTTATGTCGAGTGTGTGTCAAAATGCCCTACATAGGAGGAGAAAATCTATTAGAAAGGAAGATAGTACCTATGCTGACATGCTCTATTTGCCAAAAGGAGCCCGAAACTATCGGAACACTTATACCTCATGTATTGATGGACGAAAAAAGTAGAGATGTACAAAAGAGCCAGGAACCACCCGAACCGGACCGGAACTAACAGTTTTCAAAGGAACTGATCCGATTCTCGATTTCAATTACCGGTCCAATTCTTAATTCTAGGTATGGAACCACCCACCCACCACCCACTAGACCAATTATATATATATATATATATATATATATATATATATATATATATATATATATAAATTATATTTTTAAGAAAAATTTTCAACAAAAAAAAAAAAATAAGAAAAATGAAAACCTTAAAATCCCTAATATAAAGCTCAACACCCATTAACTAAATGTTTGTTTTGTCTCATTCTTACCTCACGTAAGTCGTTTCTCTATCTCTTACTCACGGCTTTAACTCTCAAGTTCAACACCTACGAACCAACAACATCGACTCTCAATTTTTTATATGAATCCAGTCTTTTTATTAATCTTGCAATTAAGAATAGGAAAGTTCTTCTTTTTTCTTTTTGCTTTTCTTTGACTTGTCAGAAAATGTTGCACGGAGTGCATGACATTTGATAGGACCAATTCCATGGATCCACTTGAGAACCGGACTAGACCAGCGGTCTAGTTTTCTAATGGATCCATGGAACGAACGGATGGTTCCCGATTCCAATTTTTTGGAACCGGTCTTTAGTAGACAATTCCTGGTTCAAGGATGGGAATTACCCACACGGATCATGCTCACCCTTAGAAAAAAAGTGTGGTCGGTCCCTGGACCCAACATCTGGATCTTGAATCAAGAATATACTTGAATTGAAGAATGGTTGTCGAAGATCAGAAACTACCCGAACAACCCTGTCCTTTGAATAGGCCACAGTCGCTTTCTGGAACATATAGACAACAAGAAATTCCTCTATTTTTAAGCATCATCTCCCAGATCCTACATTAATAGCAGCTTCCACCATGGCTATGCATCAAAACTTGTCGAAGTGGAATGGCCGAGAATCAGAGAGAAGATGAAACCCGGGTGACTAACCCATGAGATGACACCACTGAGCAAAGGAGTACCGAAGCCAAACATCGACGGATATTTTCATGACGGATCATCCAAAGGTTCCATAGCTTGTGTTTGTCGAGGCTTTGAGGGGGGATTGATTGATGGGTTCGCATGGACAGTGAAAGCTACTTCAATGCTTCGAGTGAAAGCCTTGCCTGTCTTCAAACACTCCAGTAATTCTCATCAAAATCTTAACTGAACTTTACTTTTGAGTCAGACAATCTAAGTCTGATAGATTCTCACACATGCAACTCTCTCTGCTCCTGAGAAGTCCACGCGCTCATCACTGACTGCAAGACACTTCTAGCCCAATAACTAAATCTAAAATTAGCCCATTACCCTAGAGAAAAAAATAAGCTTGCGGACTAGGTTATTAAGGCTTATAGATATAAAGCCCTTCCACAAAATTGGTATTCTAATCCCCCTCCCGCTCTTTGGGAGCTTATTTGCAATGAAGCCCCTTTATTATGTAATTGGGCCTGTACTTAATGAAGTAGAAAGTTTTTTTTTTTATTAAAAATGAAAAAGATCTTGAGCTCAACTAGTTTGAATACTCGAGCTACTTTAACTCAACTCAAACTTAAGAAAACTGAAATAAGCACAAGAAATATTCCAGTCTGATGCCTAAAACTCCTCTATCCATTCTATGCTCAAGATTTGGTGGGTGTGGGAGCATTTTCCATTAGAACTTGGTATTACTATGGATTTACAGAATATCTTCCATAGCTGGCTCTTTGGAATTACCATTTGATGTGATCAAGAATTGGTCCAATCGACTGGCATCAATATTGTCCAAGTATTACTAGATCTGCAAAATAATGTGGCAGTCATGTATGGTATTTAACTCCACATGATGTACCGACGTAATCACTTAGGCTGCATTTGGCAGTTGGGATAAAATTCGGGATAGGATATGATTTATCATATCCTACATTTAGTGCTCGCTTAGGACAAAATAAAATCGGATATAAAAGGGATATAGGCAGGATAAAATTATCCCATAGGGGAGGTGAGATAAAGGTGGATAAGATTTCTAATATCCATAATAGGAAAGTTATTTTTCTAGAATAACAAACTTATTAAATTAACAAAATTGAAATTATATTTCGATATAAATAACATTTGAATTCTAATTTAAGAAATTAAAAACAAAAAAATAGAAATTTATTTTTTAATTAATCTTATTTTAATTTATATATTCAACTTTAATTCTATCTTATAATAAACATTCAATCTATAAATTAAATATTTATATTTATTATATATTTTAGGTATTTTATATTTTAGGTATGTTAGTACAATTTACTATTTGATAAAATTTATTAAAGAATGATGAAAGGGGAAAAAATAAATAATAAAGAAATTAATATAAATAAGAGGAAAAATAAAATAAAAATAAATTAAGGAATAGTGTTACGAGAGATTTTCACCATCTTCGTTTATGAAGATTTAGGTTCATTTATAATGACATGCCATTTATATCAAAAAAAAAAATATACATTATATGATGTGAATATATCTGACTTTAATATTGCGATTCATCAAATAATGGACAGGATATAAAAAAATCCCAGGATTTCATATCCTGTCTTATCCAATCCTATCTCAATTAAAAATCCGGACGACCAAACGTAGCCTTAGGAGTTAAGCGTTCTTATTACTTGCACCTTGGATAGTAATTAATGCACATCTTCCTAGAGACAAGCAATTAATAATTTTGAGAATACATTGTTGCATGCCACACCCACACGACCATCGCCTTGAATCTCATCATCCATTCCCAAAAAGACGCACACGAGTCAAGTTATTCGTTAGATACTGGAACTGAACACAATGAATGCTTGAGCGGTGCTCAATTCTTCTCAGAGTTGGAGGCAAATTCGGGTAGCTCGAATACCAAACCAAGTCGAGCTCAAATAGAGCTCTATCGAGTTCAATTCGAGCTAAGCTCGAGTGGGAAAGAGAGTGTCGTTAAAATAAGAGGCCGATAGACTTCACGATAAGGATGTCGATTCGTTTATTCCATCCCCCGTTTCTCTTTTTCAGTTGTTCTGTACTGCGGTCTAACAAATTTACCTGTTGTTGTCTAAAAGGAAGCTTCACAACGCCCCCAGACAATCAAGCCGGCAATGCCGCTTTACGCGTGAGAATCTAGTTTGACTTGGTAAACAAATTCTCGAGACGTGTCTTTCCACGTAGGAATTGTTTAGGAGACCGAATAGATAATGCCAAGCGAGTTAGGTCCTGGACGCGAAAGACAAACCATAAGATATATCCGTCCCTATAAGGACAGTCTGTAACCTGCTTTATTATTTATTTGTTAATCTTTCTTTTCTTGAAGCCAGCCTCCAATCTAAGACATGACTGTTGGACAATGGAAAACGAATACACCTTTACAACGCAAACATGGCCTAAAAGGCTGCAACTTCTCAAGTCAACCCAGCTAATGTACTTCATTAAACAATCGACCGATCCAATGATAGAAGCAACTGCATATTTTTTTCACGCCCTCCCTGAAATTTGAACTTGAAGCATTCACAGTGAAATCTGGAACAAACCCAGTATTTCTTTTTGAAAATCCCTTTGGATGCTAACCATAATCAAGCTCATCACTTCCCAATTCAGCAAACACACGCAGCTGGCAACCAAAGCGAGCAAAATGTCCATTCCCATCATACCACCCATATTCTACCGCCTACTAAGAACACAAATTCTAATGGATGACTACGCCCCGACCAAAAGGAAAAATGCAGTTAACCACATGACTGGCTGGGAGATTGAAACAAACCCATTGACATCTTAAAAACATATCGATGCCACAAGACATTTACAGACAACGGTGGTGCTTAACCATCATTTCCGTTGGGAGTCTATATCTACATGGAGAGTGTCTCAACTAAGCAATACATCTGAAGCACAATGACAGGTGAAGGAGACAATGGGATGGGACAAAGACGAATTTTGCTAAAACAGTTGATGCAGTAATCTCGCCACACAACATATTTCTTGCAAAAGCACGCACGCACACCTCGCCCAGCGCACACTCACACACAAATAGAGGATCATAAAGCAGTCAATCATATGGTATTCCACCAAGAATGGAGTGCCATAGGAAATTACACAGAAATGACAATGAAGCAGTTTGCAGTAGCTCCAAAGCGCGTTTAACTTCATTGATGAAGGATTTCCCTATAACGGCTTATAGTATACCAAATGTTGTGCTCAGAAATATGGACAAATCCTGTCTAATTGACAGAAAATAAGAAAAAGAAACTACATCATTTGAAATTCAGAAACAAATCTTACGGCTGAACTAGTGCAACAGTGCAAAGGCTGTATTTCTACCGCATTCCTACTACGGCCAACCTATCACTTCTATGTTTCATTCTACTCAACAATTTTGTGGATGGGGCTAGCTAAGTGACAATAATTACCATAAGGTTCATGAGCAACAAGGATGGTAACTAAGAAGGCAATATTATACGAATTAAGGATGGAGATTCAAATCAGTAATGACATCCAGCGCAACATAATCTTGCTGACCAGCTAATTTCTCTTTCTAAATTGTCGACCGCAACTGCACAATTGAATCTCAGACGATGCGTAAATGAGAAGAAACAGCTCCATTAGCGTCAATAGATAGCAATAACATCATTGGGAATGGCAATGTGATGTTATTTCTCTTACCTCTGTAGCCCAACAAAATTCTCATCCTATCCATAAATTTTCTAGCTTTCCCATGTAAATGATACCGGCTCTGATGGTATTCAGAGTCAAGCATTGACTACCAGGGCTAGCAACAAATCTTCACCTCTCTGCCACTACATAATGCATGCAAGGAGAAAAAAGTAGAAGATCATATGTGAAGAATGAAGATATCGAGACAAAGCATAAGAAAGCGGCAATCACCAATTACAGATACAAGTAATAAAGAAAAAAATTCAAGGACTCCGATGCTGGATGTATGCTACAGTCAATCTGCAGTTGCTATCTATCCACAAGCTCTCGTCTCAATGGTTCCTCTGGCCATTCACAAATAAACTCCTCCTGTTAGTCCTCCAACGAATCGCATCAATGAGCCACACATCTCCATCATTGTTCTTCAATTGAACCAACGTCGAACTCTCATGGAAACGTTTCATATCTATCCTTGGTTTTCATCAGCTGCCGTCTCTTAAATACCAAAAACCCCGCAACGAAAATCTGCAATATCGAAGCTATGCCAATAAATAACAACCCCAGCTTCTTGCCTGAATTGATCTTGTCTTCACGCGCTGGCGGGGGCCTCCCGCTTCTGTTATTATGCCACCGATGCGGATCCGATTTCTTTGCGGCGTAGTTATTTCCTGAATGGCGGGGCGGCGGCAGAGCCTGCGGTGGCGAAGGCGATGGAGGGGGAGGAGGAGTTGATGGAGATGGACGGCGGCGGCGGCGGCGGCGGCGGCGATGGCGGCGGCGGGGGTGGAGACGGCGGCGGAGGGAAGGAGGAGGGGGGGGAGGAGGAGGAGGAGGAGGTGGGGGAGGGATCACAGTAGGCGGAGATGCATTTGGCGATTGAGACTCAACCACAATGGCCCAGATTGCAAACACAGACCCCAGAATCAGAACAAAACGAGCTGACAACAACGACTCCATGGGACAAACACCAGCACAAACGACTGAAAGCCAAGAGCTTTGGGGGGGAGATCCTCAATGCAAATGCAGATTCCTGCTCGCCCGTCTCACGCCGCGCGCTCGCGTATGGCTTCGAGAATGCCCCCACTTCATCGATCTTCTCCCCCGTTCAGCTCTCGAAACCCCGAACGCAAAAATCTCACCTTTCTCCTCGAACGAGACGAGATTCAGGGGCGATCGCGCGGAATCGATCGACCCTCTTCCTCCGGACGCCGAAGCTCCGCGTTCCCGGCCTCCGATTCGGAAAGGAAGGGAAACGAAAGGAGACTCCCTCGATTCGGAGGCTGGAAACCGGAGGATTAGGGTTTGGGACGGCGGGGGCGATCCAGGAACGCTGCCCTCGGGAAGCATCAAACGGAACGGCGTGATGGGTCGAGCCGGTAAGCTGATTCCCAAAGAAAAAAATCCGATCTTTCGTCGGGAGAGAGATCGATCGATCGATCGATCGAGGGAGGGACAGCTGAGTTTATCAGGGGAAAATGGGAAAGGATCTTTGGAAAAACGGGGGCCGCCCGGTGCCTTGCTCGGGGTTCTTCCACCGATCTTCTTCAACCTCAATAATGGTGGTGGGGGTGGGGGGGAGGGGCGAGGTTTCACCGAAAAACCGACAGCGAAAAGGAAAGAGAATTATGTTACTGTCTAATTTTGGGGGCTGCCTAGGAAAAGGAATCTAGAAACCCTGTTTTGGTGGGGAGGGGTCGAATCCAGAGTGGGACAATAACAGAACACAGAGGGAGGGGTGCTGATATGTGAGAGAGAGAGGGGGGGGGGACTCGTGATGATCATGTCAAAGCTCTCGAGCATTGGGAACGCGATTTGACCATCAGATCGAAAGGTATGAAACGGCTTCTTCTTGGATTCGACGGTGTTTGCGCACCGGGACCATCGTTTGTTGTACCCGGCGGGGATCGTTTTGTTAACCATGACTCAGGCATGCTTGTCTAACTAAAGAGGCAGAAAATCATCTGGACAATTCCTAAATCTATTGTATTTTTATCAATTCGGTCTTTAATTTTTTAAGTGTACCGATTGGCTTTATAAATATTTTCACATTTTATCAATTGAATCTATCCAATTAATTTTGTCCAAAAATCACTGACATAAATAATAGTCAAAAATCATTGATGTGCAATAATCAGTGATGACATAAATAATTTTTAATAACATTTTACATTGTTTTTTCAATTTTTTATTCTTTTTATCCTTTATTTTTTTACAACTCTTGGTGAGGTTGTTGGCCGACCATCGCCGGCCGCGAGCGAGGGCCACGAGCCCCTCACTTGTGGTCACAGAGGGCGTTATAGCCCTCAACTAGATTTGAGTGAGAGCCTAACGACCTTACTTGTAGCTGACAAAGGGCATGGAGGCCCTTGCCTATGGTCAACAAGGATCAAAAAGGGCCATGATGCCCACCCTTGGGTAGAGTTGTAAAAAAAATACAAAGAAAAGAAAATAAGAACAATGAAAAGAAAAAGATAAATTCAAAAAAATAAAAATAAATATAAAAGTTACCCACATTAGCACCAATTATAGATTTAGAACAATAAACATCCACCGAATCCCAATCAAATTGGCCAGATTGACTCAATCAACAAAATATGAAAATGTATAGGATTAAATTGGCACGATTAAGAAGTTTATGATTTAATTGGCAAAAATGCAATACGTTTAAAACTTTTTAGACAATTTTCCCAACTAAAGTGTGTTTAATGTGTTTCAGGGTTATTCCCTTATTATGTGTAATTATTATCTTGAAAATTAAAAGATTTATAATCAAATATGCTTACCAAGCACAGAAGAGCATGAATTCCTCAAAGTTTTTACACACAAACTTTGAAGTTCATCCTAAATTGATTAGTAAACAATTTTTCCTCTACTTTTTTTTTATAGATTATAAGACATTTGCTGAAATAATTGGGGAATAGCCTATAAGCACCTTTTAAATTGAAATGAGACAAATCAAGCATATCTATAGCAATATCTAGTGTTTAAGTACATAAGATTTATCGTAGTCGATAGATAAGAATTTTCTTCTTCAAATGCAAAATTTTTAATTGTTAGAACTTTGATAGAAAATAAGACTAATAGCTTCTAAAATTGGACATGTCTTGGAATCAATGAATGAATAAAAGATTGAATGAATTTGAACGTATGACTTTAAAGAGTATAGGCATCGCTTTTTGTTTATTCATATTCACAACACCGCGTTTCTTTTGCATCGTGCCAAACCCGCTCTCGCCATTCAAAAAATTCGCCTAGTCAGAAGAAGCAAATGCTTGTAATTTCGCTTTGAGTTTTTTTGAATCGTGTCCTTATCAAAATAAAAAGGATGAAAATGAGAGGAAGTTGAAATTTAACCATGATCAGGCAGTTGTTAAAACATTTTTATCCCTTTATCCATATAATGACGTGTCGGAGATATCTCCAAATGAAAAAGAAACTTGAAAGAAGATTTTCAAATGGATAAGAGTGGATTATTTCAATTTTTTTTTTTTTTGGTCATAAGAATTATTTGGATAAGATTTCGACTATTTTTGGCTCCATTTGTTTTGTCAAAAATTTTCCATTCACAAAAAATATAAAAAATTCTTCAATCGTTTAGAAAAATAAGTCAACAAAAAACATTTTTATTAACGACAAAAATACACATGCTCTTTTTTTTTAGTTGAAAAAAGACACATGCTTAAGTTCATGAAATTGATGAGTAGTAAGGTCAAAGTCAACTTTGCCGGCCTCTGACGAGCCTCGCCAACCACTAGCAAGACTTAAGCCCTTGCTAGAGGCTATGAGGCTTGGCAAGGGCCAAGACCAATGAGGGTGAGCCTCGCTACCCAGCACGAGGTCACATTGGTGACACAAGCAACCTCGCTAGAGGCCGGATGAGGCTCAACCTCACTGGATCTAGTGAGGTCGAGCCTCACCCATGGGCGGCGAGGCTTGACCCTCGCTAGATCCGGCAAGGGTGAGCCTCACTAGCCTAGTGCGAGGCTGCCCTTGCGACATGGGCAACCTTGAGCTAGCCTTGCCCATGGCCGGCGAGGCTTGACCCTCGACAACCTAGTGTGAGGTAGCCCTTACGACCACTGGTGATAGCTCGAGCTGGTGGGGCTCACCAGCTGTCGCCTTTGGCTAGTCATCAGACTGATCAACTAGAGGAAGGAGGAGGAGAAGAAAAATAAAATAAAATAAAATAAAAAATTCAAAAAATATTAAATTATTAAAAATCATCCACATTAGCGTCGATCGTGTCACGTTAGCCAACCGGTGTCCAGTTAATAAAATTTGGCCAAAATTAATCGAAAATGAATGAATTGATATAAAGTGAAAATGTTTATAACTAAATTGGTACAAATACAAAAAATTTAGAACTTCTTTGACATTTTTTCCCTTATGCTTAGCGTCTTTTAACACACAAAAGTCAATCAAAGTTAGCCTCCCGTACATAATTGTGACTCTATCGCTTTATCTGCAATGACTGGTGCAAGAAATCACGACTCCATAATCCCAAAAACGATCTTTTGTTTCATAGGGGCCAAGCCGAATAGATAACAACATCGTAATAAGACCGGATTCGAACATCGTAAATTATGGACGATCGATTCTCTACTTCATAAAGAATTGCCTCCTTCTGCCCATGCATCCTTAAATGAGAAATTAAAATCAAAGAGTCTGTCTCCTCTTTTTTCCCCTTTTTAACCCCCAAAAAAAAAAAAACGCTTTTTTACACGTTTGTGCCAGCTACCCTCCAATTAAATCTCCGACTGCTTTGACCAAAAAAAAAGAAAGAGTTAAATCTCCGACTTCAAACTCCAAATTATTTATTTATTTTTGCATTTGTGATGTCGGCAATTCTCATGCTTATAAAATGAAAATTTTAATTTATTTCATCCACGCACGTTTCCATCCGCATCAGCAAAAGAGCAAAAGGGCTTTACCCTATTTTAGTGGATCTCACTTCCTTCCTTCCTTCCTTCCTTCCTTCCTTCCCTGCAAAGATCCAAACGTATTCCTCAATTTTAAAAAATTAATCTGACAAACGCCATTGTCCTATGTTTTGCGCGTCGGTCGATTCTTTATTCGATTACCTCTTAGTATTTGCATTTACATAATGGACAGCTCATTCCTACAACCCACGATTATGTGTGTGCCGGAGCTGCTTCGGGTCCAGCGATATGAAGAGATCATGCCATAAAATATTTAGTCCTCCCTCAAGCCCACTCAATAGGGAAACATTATATTTACAATAAATCTATGTAGAAGTCAAAAAAGGACATAAATAAGCAAAATCCAACCGCGTATATACCATATAATTGTCCATTAAATGCTAATATCCATCATGGATATTATCAAATATAGCTTTTTGATAGCAATGTTTAAGAGCTTAGAGAAAACCCATTACATTTGTACAAATTTAATTCTAAACTTTTCGATTATGCCAATTGAATCATAAACATTTTGATAATTTGTCAACGTAGTCCATCCGATAAAATTGACTGAAATTTGCTGACACAAATGTCAATTGTCATATGTGACACGATCCAAGCTGATGTGAACAAATTTTATAATATTTTATTTTTTTGAATTTTTTGAACTCTTTGAATTTTTTGAATTTATAACAACAATATCACTTGGTCAAGGTGAGAGCCTCCACGCCCTTGCTGGACAATAGGCAAGGGTAGTGACTCTCTCCCAAGTCTGAAATGGTTGGAGTCCATGTTAGTGATTCTAGACCAAAATTTGCCGAATCGACTAAATGGGTAGATCGTCAAAAGATGTAAGACTCAACTGTAAGTTTAAGACTAAATTAGTACAAATTTAATAAGTTTATTACCTTTTTTTTTAATCCTAGTTTTCCTAGATTTAATTAAATATAGAAGTGTTTTAACAATACAAGTCGAGTCGGGTATAAGTCTTTAATTTGTATTGCATGCAAATGGATTAATTTGAATTAGACCATTTTTTATACCCATTTGATAGGTCTAGAGAAAATATTCTACCTCACTCGACATGAACTTGATAAGCCCGCGACCGTGGCAACTCCATGTGACAGAAGATTTTCGATCTTGTTATTTCCAAGCTTTTAACTCTTTAAATCATCGCCTAAACAGGAAATACTGGGCTATGAGTTGCGGGCCTCATTTGTCGGCCCAAGTTTTGACTTCGGCTGTAGATAAAATGTCACGGCCCAATAATAACCTGCCACTGGTCAAAGTATTCAGAATGCCATGAGTGAGCACTAGAAATATCACTCCATAATGTTGACGAAAATTCTTTCTCCCTTAAGTGTAAATAACTGTATCAAAAGGCCGCTAATGACAGGATTTTATATTGATTCCACATCAATTAACATCACGTTCGGAGCTAGATTCCTTAGAAGAGATATCACTAAGTGCAAGAGACAACGATAGTTTACAACTTAATAAGCTTCTACGAGACACAAGAAATCATATTTCTTATCTTTCCCTTTACCATTATAAAATCTAGGTGAACCGATCGATTAGGTAACGACCCATTTCATATCGAGTGGTTGTACAAATGTGTTCAAATTAGCTTTCCTTGGCAATTGTTTGCACTTGCAATACTCCATGATTTTTTTCAAGTAGTGTTGGACGTAGGTTCACGCCCTTATCTAGTTCTCATCTATGCAATGAACAAAAACGTTAGAGCTTTTGGAATTAACATGTTAGACCATGTAACTCCACGACCCAACAATAACAGGCCTTTCATTTGAGTTTTCTAGTTTGTACCGAATAACGTAGGTCATCATTTGATTCTGTGATAGAAACCCATTTGAGAGTCGTACACGAGAAGAACATAGGAGATCCATACATTTACACAATTGAGGGTTTGAGCTTGGCGACTTGGGGGGACAGACGCAAAGATGAAAAGGAAACGAGAAAGAAAGCCAAAATGAAAGAGCGAGAGCATGGGACATCGTTTCCTGATTTCACATTCCTCTCCATCATCTATTAACACCGAAAGGATCTTTATCTATCTACCCATCCATAGAGAGAGAGAGAGGGGGGGGAAGGGACCTTTCTTCCTTGTCTTGTCGCGTCATTATCAGAGAGACTCCATGTGTCGATAAATAAAAGAGACTGTGAAAAGGATGCTAGTGGCAATGTCGTGATTCTCCACTCTGGTCCTTTTCTGCTGGTATCTAAATGCATGAGAGAGGGGCTGTTGGAATTGCAGAGACAGAGGATGGGAATGAAGGAAGGGGATGGGCCACAGAGAGAGAAAGAGAGAGAGTTTCCGCATTATTGTTATTAAGATCGTGTTACTTTTTTCTATGTGGGGTATATTTGCCTTGGAAATTGATCTCCCCTATGCTCTTTTTTGCCTTCTTTGAGCCTGAAATTCAGATATCTCTCAACAAGCACGCCACTGCCTCTTGGTGGAAACCAAAAAGTTTGTTCTACAATTCAAATAATTCCTTTGGTCTAGATATTTGAATAAGATTAGAATATTAGAGATCTATGGTCATTTTCAAGGCTTCACGATTTTTCCCGGGAAGCTACAACCACCACTTCTAACTCTGCACTTAAGCGAGAAAATGGAAAGGGAAGAGAAAGGAGAGTTTTACACTAGAGCTGATATGGGAATTATAGAAAAGATTTAGCTATTTGTTTGTAATTGTGATAATGCTCTCTCATATTTTTATAGTCTAATCAACTTGTATTCTTTCGAACCCATGAAACAAGCGCAACGTGACATAATCGACATGATTTTATACAATTTGAAGTGTTGTTATGATGCATAGAGTTCATTTGAGTTTCAAATTTCAAAACTTATGATAGAGAGTAGATTTAAGATACAGAAACATACCCCTAATTCAACCCATTCATCCGTGAATAATACAATCCCCTTTTTTGGCCAGTGCAAGCACAGGGCGAAGGCGATAAAAGTGTCTGGATAATGCGGGTGTCTCTAGGGTTTCTAAAAACCGTGTAAAAGGTTGACCACATGAGGCATCATTATCACCGTAAAAGTGGGGTTGACAAAGCAGAAATTGGGAGTTACAAGCTAATTATTTCAAAGTGGTTTTGGGAATGGAGAAAGCATTTCGGTCCACCGATGCTGCGATTTGTAATTACTCCTCAATTATTAGGAGAGTACACACAAAAATCGTCATCTTCACTCTCTCTCCCTCTCTGAGTGCCTGTCAAAGGAACGAGCCAAATTAAGCGAGAGGGCACGTCTCGTGCATGCAAATTTTAGCAAAAGGGCACGACTTTGTCCTCCATCAAAAGCAACTAAAGAACACGTTCCAAGTAATGCCAGCGGCTGTTAATCAAGATGGTCGTCGGATGGAACAAGACCAACAAATAGTCATCCAGAAACCCCAACCCTAGACCCTAGATCTGAACCCTAACACTGTAGCTCAAAAAAAGTATCTGCTCTCGAAAAGGGTTCCTGCGTGATGGAGAAATGTCCCTGCGCTGCATGGAGCATCTTGTCCTTTCAAAAAAATTTAACTTGTCTTGTACTGGGTGATTATTTATCATCTTTTGAGTTTTGACAGATCTCTCTGTGCCAGGTTACATTTGCTTTTCTGGATGATGTGGATTTGTAACTGGATCCTCCTCCTTCTGTTCTGCCCTAAATCTATCTCTAAATGTCCTTGCTGCAACAATTTCAGATTTTCGTACGCCATCAGTTACTCTTACATATACTTGCGGAGTATATTTGAAAAATTCCACTGATTTGAGTCTTTTTAAATGTAATTTTCAATGATTTAAGTATAACTATCCTCTATACTTAACAATTTTATTGAGTGTACGAGCAGTATAAAAACCTTTCCGCTCATTCACGATTAGATAGGCAACACGTGGAATTTAAAGTTGGTTGTTACAATTATCTTTTAAATTATTCATAAAATTTTGTTTTAGTAAAAAGAGAATGATTCATTTAATTTTAAATATTGACATTAATGCAGTTTGTCTGATACTACATATTAGGTAAAACTTAAATCGTGATGCTGGAAGTGAAAAAGAAAGCATGAATAAAAAAAACTATTTAAAACTAGAAACGAGTGTTTTAACTTCGATGTTAACCATTAAAATAAATGTTTTGTAAAGAGTTGACGAGGGATTTTTTTCGATAGCTTCTTTCCAAAAGTCAACTTTTCTTTAACTTCTATTGGTCTTTATTTTTCAGAAATTTGCCAAACTCTTTCCTGAAGCTGTATCAGTTTTTAAAATGATTACCAGTTAAAAATAAACGAATTGTATAAATGAAATATAAAATTTTATTCATAATGAAGTATCCAAGAATTTTAAACCAGGAGATATTAATCTTTTTAAAGTCAATACTCGAGCAAGAGTCCCACTTCGAGTCGGCAACTTTCTATTTTGGAATAGAACTCAGCAGGCAGATCTAGGCCAACAGTCCCACTTCTGTGTTACCTGGTTTTCCCCGTCAAATTTCATAAATCTGTCCGACAAAATTTGATATCGCGGGCCTATCATAACAGATTGTTGACAAAAATTGACCTATGCCCGCTCACGGGGATCCGAAATTCACATGATGAGAGAGTGGTCGAAATATATATGTATTGGAATTGAAGTTCATTGATATGAAAAGTCCATAAAAACGAAATTCCAAGGAAAGCAATAGCAAGAGCTCCATTTAATTCATGAAATATGAATGACTTAAAAAACAAAAATTCCTTAAATGATCGCTTATATTGCTTTTAAATTTGTATGAATGAAAAATATTTTCATCATCCACAATAATGATTAAATATGTTGTCAATAATAAGAACATTTTTATTAACTAATTATTTCAAACAACTTGCATAATTATTTTTAGGAAAATGTTTTCATCCGTAAAACAAGTGCACCCAATCATATGCATTCTTCCATCTTGAGCACTTGTTTGCCATATTTTTTCAATACACCTAATATTTGTAATTGTAAAAATGATCTTATTTCCTTCATGCTCTTTAGTTAGGTTACCTAACAAATATTCACAATTATTATAAGCCTATCAGAGTTTGGAATGTTACTTGACAGGTAAACTTGAAACCTGAACTCAATAAACCGCTTACCAAATTACTCTTGCTCCATTAAAATACTCAAGCTTGCTTGTATACTTTTTAGACACCTAGAGAGTTACTTGACAGTAAAGTTTGATTTCTCATTTTAGGATTGTCAGATTTTAGATATTTACAATTATTGAGCTTCCTTCGTTTATTTCAATCTTCTATTTTTATTCCTTAGGTTTTCTAATAGGAGATTTAGAATAAGTTCTGAATAATTGGTTGTGTATGCAAATTCGACGTTATTTATCTTGTGTTTATAATAAGATATTTGTTGACTAAAATAGGATGCAAGTACCTGACAATTTTAAAGAGATGGGCTTGAGATCTTACATCAAAATCCATAGGTTGGGTTTGGTAAATGATAAAAAGTTGATAAGACAGGTTTGGGACGAGGTTATTTAGTTTTCATGCTTTCTTTCCCTTCTTTAACAGTTCATGAAAAGCGATGAAAAATTAGACACGATGAAAGGCGTTTCGTAAAAAAGTGGAGAGCTGAAAATGATTCAACTACTAGCTAGAACCAATAGCAAATATAATCTCCTGGATCATTTACAGGTTTTCGATACAATTTTAATCATGGTGATAATCTTGACGTGCATCGAATTCCAATTCCTCTCTGGAGCTTCACTTTACTTATAAAAATAATCGAAAAACCGATGAGGACAAACACTTCTCGTCTCGCTGTGTTTTTGTCTTTTAGGTAGAAAAAGAGCGTCTCTGGGAAATGACTCCAAGCAGCAGCAAACATAAAGATGCTACGGCTATACGAGGGCACGCAATTTAAGGCACGCCTTCAGCAACGGCAGTACACATCTGACTATTACTACTCCCTCTCCATCTCGAACTCCACATCATGACATGCGCCTCTGTTTGTATCTGCTGGAAACTGCTTGTGAAAAATTTTCCTCGACTCGGCCAAGCATGCCCTATTCATTACAATATTTTAAGTATTGTTTTGTCCAGAAAACATCACTCAGTGACATGATTAATCCTTGTTACATGTTGAAGTCGTAGTGTCTTAATAGTCTCTTTGCACGCAGGAACAGGAGCATAAAAATAGGGGAAGCAAATCCCAGCTCCAATTCAAATGTTTTTATCTGGTCAACGCCCACAGCTTTTTCTGCACTTAAGTACGAGCCAATAAATAGAGTAGCTGTGCATGCACGAGTAGTAAAGATTGTCATCGATCTTGTGATGGCCATAAGTGCGCGTACGTTGCTCTGTGGAAATTCATTTAAAGATCGTCGAGGACAAACACGAGAATCCACTTATATATTATTTCACCAAGTCAAGGTATGTTGGTGGGCAAATTCGATATTTGACATGAGACATGTGAATGCAGCTATTGCAGATAGCATGAAATTCTTGACCATTTAAAGTCAAACCTACTAATGGAAACAAATCCTTTCTGGACATTCTCTACCTTCCAGCTTCCGCCATGCCCTCTTTGATTCGAACCATTTTCTGCGTACTAAAATCTTTTATTAGCCCCCCTTTACTCATTCCACAAAGCAAACATCGGAACTTGGTGAGCCAAGCTCAAGTTTCCCAGCCTATTGTCCCCGTTATTATCGCTCCCGTTGCTTCCGTCTTCATATTTCTGATCCTGCATTGAGAAATAGGCATGAGAGTAGTCTTCGCCGCCCCTGCCGCCTCCGCCATCACATCCGTAATCACCGGAGCTTCCGTACGAACACTTGTGCCCCGCCACCGCGATCGGCGACGATTCTTGATGATCGCTCGAGCCCATGATCAAGGCATCGCCATCGGTAGTGTTTGCGATCGTTGGAGGATCTTGACTTTCGGGCATGTTGGAACTCCACACCATGTTGGTAAAATCCTCAGACGTCTCGCCATTGGTTATTGCAAGAAGTGCTTGCGGAGACGATGAGGAGGCGCACGAGTTGTAGTCGTGATCGAAAAGGGCTGGTGTAGCCTCTTTTGGGGAGCGTTTTGCAAGATCACTTGCTATTAGAGTGGAGCTCGAGCAAATTCTCTTCACGTCGTAACGGCTAATATCAAAGTTTGTGACCGCATTCGTTCCCCTAAATTTGATGGCTGCAATGTCATAGGCTTCTGCGGCTTCCTCTTGGGTACCTAAATTAAACAATGAAGAAAGCGCGACGTAAATAATTGAGCAATGATCGTACTAGGTATGATACAAAATTTTCAATCAAAAGGACAGTGATGCATAATTTCGACACGTCAGATCCTCGTCATGCTTTTAACATATTCAGCACACAAAGGTCGAACAATGGAAGTAAACGGATTGATAATGTACAAGACATAAAATTCAGTAGTAACTAACACATTGACTATCCGATACACAGTCAAAACTTGAGACAAATAGAGCCAGATAGCACTTCCTAAATTCTTGAGTGGGTAAAAGCTCTTGTTAACAGCCATCTCATGAATAATTGTTAAACGAATTTCATTCTTGGGCCAAACATCAAAAGCGATTAGAGTGCAGTAAATTCATTCGTTACTAGAAAAAGATAACTAAAGAGCATCGAACATGAGTTACCTAAATATTAAAAGAATGTACAAGTAATTTCGATGCTTTTCCCGACAAGAATCCCGCATTGAGAAGAAAATCAGGAAGGTGGGAACTTAACTGAATGTGCCGAGGTACAAGTCCTTGTTACCAGCAACTCTTCCGATTCTAGCTTGCCACCGTCCATGTTGATGGTGTCTGACAATCAAGAAAGACAACTTTTGACAGGTAAGAGGAGAGGGGAAAAAGAAAAGAGAGATTGTATGATAGATTGATGAGACCCTATCCAATAATGGCACCAATTGATTTATGTCATATGGCAAATTGCACCCTTTATGTTTTGCCTATTATTGCAAAGGATAATTTATAAAAAAGAAGAAAAAGAAAAGAAAAGAAAAGAAATGAAGATGCTGCAAAAGTGCAGTAAATAACATGCACTTTTGCAAAAGTCCTGCCTCCATACCTGGTCACTCCTCTGTATACAGATGCTCCTCTTGAAAATCCACTGCTTTTCCTGTTAAAATAATGTTATATATAAACCCGCGCTAATGAATCATTTTTCTAATTATTTTTGGCCAAAAGTAAGATTGACCTAAACCTATTATTACCTTCTCAAATGGGCAATGAATTCTTGACGAGTCATGTTCTTCATTTCCTCGAGTTCTTTCTCATAAGTGCTCAGCTGAGCAATTCACGAAATGAGAAGAGTTAATGCACATTAAAAATTACCTTTCCTTGTATAGTTTTTACAGCTACAGAAGCGTACTTTCCTTAGGGATTATCCAACAAAAACTGACCGGGAAGTTTATGTGGGTAGTTGGACCCCAATACTTCAGTGCAGCTAAATCATAAGCCCTGGCTGCCTTTTCTTCCTTATCATACCCACCTGATAAACATCCGGACATCGACGCGATTCATGAACTATTAAAGACTCAAAATGCACATCAAATCAATCATACTTAAGAATTGAACTAGAGTTGCTAAACTTTTACTAAAACTCTTTACAAAGGATATGACCCTCGCCGTAGGTTCCAAAGGTAATGCCCAAGTTCTGTATGCATTATCAATGGAAATTTGTCTTTTCATTCTTCAGAAAAAAAAATATCTGAGTAATTTTCTCTAATTACACGAGAGAAGCACAAAAAATAAGAGCAACGGGTCAGGAGCATTTACCTAGATAGACTGCCAAGTTGGTCCGGTGAAAGGAGAATCGCCCCAAGCAAAAGCACAGTGAAAAGTACATTGATAACACCATCATCATTAGAAAAGTCTTCGAGATGCAGAAACCTTGGGAAAGAAAAGAATAGAAATGATTACTCCTATTAATTTTTCTCTTACCTTGCCTCCCTTTTCTGGTTTGCCCTTCTTTCCTGCAACTGTTATCCCACAGATGAGCCTCATATCTCCCCGTCCACCTATGCCTGCATAAACAATTACACAAACCCAAAAACTGAAAAACAAAACCCGAATCTTCGATTAATTCAACAACTGGAATGCAAACTGCAGATGCATAGAATAAATAAACTAAAACGCAATTGTAAAAGTCATCTTTTTGGAGGGGGAAAAAGAGTGAAATTGGCATCGGCAGCACTCAAAAATGAAGAAAGACTGCCGCTTTTTCGAAAAATTTGTAGCTCACCTGGTGACACCTCGATACTGAGAGGTTCTTTGCCCAAAAGTGTCGATAGACTTACGAGGAACGACACACTTGTTATTGTTGTTGTTGCTCGCAGATGATGCCCTCTTGGCGATGCTACCATCACCGACTGGTGGTGCCTGAGAAATCGGTGTGCCAACACCCGCGTTGCTGTTGATGTTGTTGTCACTATGAGAGCTAGGGCTCATCATGGTGAGAGAGAGACCGCCACTACTACTTGTAGCAGTCCCGTTCGCTTGACGCAACCATAACTTGAACCCAGAAACTGAACAAGTTGTTGCACTCGCGCCGCCATCAAACGGGACATGTTCTTGGTGGTGGTACATGCGATCATCGACATCACATCTGTTGTCGTTGCTGTTGTGGTGAGCAGATGGAACTATTAGGGCTTGCGAGCTCTCGATGTAACACTGATGATGATGATCTGGGTGGTTGCCAGTGTTGAAGCAGCTCGGAGCTACGTTCACATTGATCCCCGCACCAGCTGAGCTTGTGGCTTGGTGGTTCTGATTTTGGGGCTCATCATCGCCATGGGGAGAGCCTGAGTAGCAACAGCCCAAGAAGTCTTCAAGCTTCGGGCCTCGATGATCTTCCCCATCATCGGCATTCTCATAGCTCCAATCTACACAAACAAACAAACAAGCCCATGAGCAAACAAGGAAGACTGAAACAACCGCCATAAAATGTCAACTTTGCCAGTTATGTTAGCAGGAAAATGGACACAAGAGAATCTCGTGGAACTTGGCCAAACAGTTGGAAAGCACGACCTGACATGCGTAGAGAGATTCGATTCCTATTTCTCTTTTTCAGGACAAACCTCAGTTAGAACGTTTATTTCCATTATAAAGGGTTTTGGAGATCAGTGGGAAATGAGACATGCAAATAGTTTAGAATACCTTCACTGCCACGAGCACGCCTGAAATGAGGATCAAGAACGCAGAGGGAGCCATCGGAGCGCAGTGGCATGACGGTAATATCAGGAGGAAAGCCACCGCCACCGCCTGCCCCGCCACCTCCTCCTCCACCCGCTTGGCCTTCTCTGCAGATGTCTTCGTTGATTTTCAGGTGCGGAGTCAGAGAGAACCCCAGCCAATTGCTCATTTTTCTCCCTCCTTCTATCTTTTTCTCTCGGAAACTCGGGGGAAAAAAAAACTATTTTATCTCGAACCACACGACCTGAAAACCCCCAAGAAGACAAAGGAGTTCTCTCTGTGTACTCTCTCTCTCTTTCAAAACGAGCGAAAATCTCCTCTCGTTTCTAGTTTCTTGCAACTTGGGATCTTTGAAGGGATTTTGAGCTCGAACTTCGAAGTGGGGTTCGTGTTTTTCCTTTCTTCTCTCTCTTTGAAAAAGAGAAAATTCAAACTTTTTGCACAGGGAAGGACTAAAGAGAAAAAACTTTCACAGGGTCGTCAAGAAGCCCTGTTTTGTCTGTTCTGCTAATTGGAAAGAAGAAGGGAAAGCATTACGGGGATTTACGAGCATTCTCTCTCTCTCGCTCTGCCTGTCTCTCCCTCTCATCTCTCATCGTCTTTATATTCTCAGCTCTGAGAGTCTCCTGCGTCGTCTGTTCTGTACAATGACTCCTCGGTTTTTGTGCCCATCCTTCAATTTCTTTCTCAGATTTCTCTGCAGAGGTGCCACAAGACTTTGCTAACAGATCATATTGCTCCAGCAAAATTAAAAATATTCTGAATGCGCCAAAGGAAAAAAAAAAAAATACATTATATGCATCTTTAGTTATCCTTTATTTTTTTAAAGTCCACTCTGAAAGGTAATTAAAAATTACAGATGCTTCGGAAAGTTCGAATATTTCACATAAAAATTGAAAGAAAAAATCGAAAATTTCTTTTACTGGCGATCACTATGGTTCTGAAAATTCAAATTATTTAGTAAAAGCACAATTGAATAAGGGAATACTCTAATAATGGCCCAGACCTCGTGGTAAGGGCAGATTTTTGCAAATACGAGGTCAGTGACCTGTGACAAAACTTGTAGCAATAATGCATGTATCTCACTTTGATTAATAGCAAACGGACCTCTAGCACTGGGGGCAAGCAAAAGAATCAGACAGGTTTGGGAACCATTCAAATTGGCTATTTCTGGATGATTCTTATGAGAACTAGTCCAGTTCTCAATTTCACTAAATTGGAGCTAGTGGATATCACTCTAGTTCCTAGTTTCAGGTGTAGATCCTTCTACTCGTACCATTTGAACCAAACCTATATATATATATAATATTAAATTCTTATGTTTCAAAACCCTAATTAGAGTACCCTTCAGGCCTTCCCTTTTTCACTCTTGACTACACTAGCAAAAATCCAGCAATTCCAACTCGCTCAAGTGAGTCATCATCTTCTCCACCAAGTTTCCAAGTTGGCCAGCGCCTTTCAACCTTCTTTTGGTAGTTTTAGCGACAGTCCCATAGTCCCCAATGCCTCCACACCGGTATTGCTGTGTCGTCGTCGCACTTGAGCTTTTTTTTTGCAGGTTGTCCGATGACTTCCAGTAAGAACTAGCGCCCATACTTCTTTTGCCAGCTTCAGAAAGCGTCTAAGCGTTGTTGCTGTAAACTCCAATCCTTTATTAGCAATCACGACGAGATCCAGACAAGTTCCTCGCACGTTCCAACGCGCTACGGTGCTCCAGTAGATCTCCATGGTGGTCTTGGTCTTTGCCGTCACACGTCGTTACCCTTTTGCTTCAGAAAGCTTTACCATTGAGGCTGTTTTGCCCACAATCCACCAACTTTCACCGGAGTTACCAATTGCTATTTTTGCCCATTGTTACCAATTTGCAATGTAGAGCGGATACTCACGATTGATTCCTAGACCCATTAGGGAACCAGTGGGCTGGTCCCGAGAGGGTTCAGAAATTAGTGGGTAGTTCTTGGTTCTTAGTTTGTGGAACTATCCTTCGTGGCAGTTCTTGATTCCAAGGTAAGTTTGGTCCATTTCAAAACCAATCACCCTATCTGGCACCACAGTAAAACTATTATGAATGAGCTAGCCCATTAGACCGACGAGTGGACGGGTGATGTTGAATGGTGATCTCTGTATGGTTATTTACTCCGCTCCAATTTATCAAAAGTGGGAAAAAAGAAGAAGAAAAAACGAAAGGGGTATTGACCCAAGCCGTATGTTTCGAGTATTAGAAAAGTATACAATGTCGTTTAGATCGAATTAGTCCAAGACCCGGGGGCTTAACAAGTGAGCACCAGTTGGCCTAGACCACTGGTATTGATCTTTTGAGGATATGAGGCCCGACTCCAAGCCCAACAAGAACGGTCTATTGCCATTGTCTCTTTCTTTGTTTACAAAATTTAAGATAAAAAAAAGAAAAAACAAAAGGATCTAATAATCTAATTGGTTGTTAAATAATGAAAAATTTTGTTTTATGCTGAGACTTTTTTTATTAAATGAGAATTCAATGTCTCTAATAAGGATGAGTTTCCCAAACTTAAGTGATAATACTATTCTAGCCAGTGGGTTTTGGTTGCAAAGTAAGTACATTCATCAAAATTATACTCTCACACATTTACTTCTCAAGCCAGATCTGAGATACTTTTATTGTTTGTTTGTTATGTTATAAGATCAAACAATCTATTTCACGGACATCTTATTCTTTCATCATCTTAGACAATGAATTTATCGTGTTTGGTTTCATGGGACACATCGTTGAAACAAAAACCTTTTGCTATGGCCCAATCAAGAAAAAGAGTTCCGTTGAAGATCACGGGCTGTCCGTCCATGTAAAATCTTGAAGGCCAAGGCAAACTCATATTAGAATAATCTCATATTAATCTTTTCTCAAATGAACTAACGTGGCTCTACAATAAACTAGTGCAAATTTTGAGTAATTTTTCGTTTACCTCTGTGGGCTCAAATCTGCCCCATCACAAATTTCTTGAAGCAGCAAAATAGCTAGATATATTCCAAAGCCCATCATAACATAGTAGCGTTCACCTGCTCTCTTATCTTGAATTCGTCGAACCAACGAGCTAATGAAAAAAAGCCCCATTATTCAGTTCATCTCCATCTTGTGGCGCAATTGAAGAAAGCAATTGTAAATGCTAAGGAACATGTTCAATCTTCATCGTCAACCTGCATGATGTGGAGAGTTGAGGCTATGATATTACTATGCTAATTAGTTGAGAAATAGATGCTAAGGCGAGAGAGAAATAAAATAAGTAGAAGAAGAAGAGGAGGGGAAGACAGAGATAGATAAATTAATGGAAAATATAAAGAACAAAGTTGCAGAGAGGACAAAAAAAAAAAAAAAAAAAAACGCATCCTTTAATTCCTGTGACCCTACATAAATCTGGGATGGGGCATTTCATTAATTGATTCGATTAAAGTATTAGATATGATATTCACAACAGTTAGCACGTCTTCGCCAATGATTTTTAATAATCTGAATGGCTATCAGATCTAACTTTGGAAAAAAAAAGATATAGGGCGGTCCAATTTAATAAAGTTTAGTTAACATGCACTTGCCCTCGCAATAAGGCTTTTGATGCAAGTGGAGAATTTTATTATCTTTTTTTAAAGAGGGTTTGTTATAGCGTCATGGACAGAATTGTGTTTTGACCGGTAGGACGACCTAAAAGGATCATCCTGATTTGGCTTTATGTTTAGCGAAAGACAAACATAAGAAGTTGAGGCAATGCTGCGACGCTCTGGCCACCAGATTGATCCTTTACTTCCTTGGAAATAGGCTGGAGAACAATTTCATGTTTGGACGCTACATACTGCACCATGAGAAACTTTGAAAGTTCCTCTAGTCAATTCCCAACCCTACTTCATGTCGTGCATTTGGACAATGTCGAAAGAAAACGGTATCTCATTGCTAATTGATTTAATCGAGTAGATATTCAATTGCTCAATTTCGAAAATTCATCTATATAAGATGTTGAGGTCACGATATATTCTCATTGCTATATATATATATATTAAACCTTGACAATATGTCGGTATCTTGCAAGATAAACTTTTAGAGATATAATTGGAAGATGGCATTGTAGGATATATTCCATTATGAAACATGGACATATGATTCCGACATCTTTCGAAGTACGATTTCCTTTTTAAACATCCTCGCAGGTCCTTACAAATAGGGATGCTCATAAGAGAGAATACACGTTCAAAAGAAATTCCAAGAAGCATCAAAGCTTTCCACATATACTAGTGCTCTCGACTTTCGAAAAGCAAGAAGGAAATCTTGGAGCTTGAAGAACATGGAGATCGCGAAACACGAAGAGCAACGAAGTCCAGTCAGATCAAGCGTCGCCCTTTCGTCATTGTCCACACATTATGAGGTTTCGTCGGATCAAACTTCCAAGCCTCATCGCCTTCATAGGCAAATGTCGAAGTCTCATCGGATCACGCTTCTAATGCCCTCTCGTTCTCGTCGTTATACACCAGAGTCTCATCGGATTACACTGACGAACCTTATCGTCTGCATAGACATTTATTGAAGTTTCGTCAAATTATGCTTTCATGCCTGTTTCTCAGTCAACATCTATTGAATTTCGAGTTTCAGCACCCCGAAGAGTTTTTAGATATCAAGATTCAATGTGTGTGCGAAGGATAGAATCGGAGTTACCTGTAAAATAAGTAACAAATTAGAGATTGTTCCCACTTTTATGATATTCAATAAATTTGGCACCGATTATCTCGTTCGAAATTTTTGACTCAAAATTTATTTGTGCAAATCTCCTATTGGCAACAGTAGTTTCCAACTAAATCATATAATAGAGAGGGTCATGATCAAACAAAATGAGAGTAAGTCACTCTCGTAATCAGGAGTATAGTCTCCGACACCCATCTCGTGATTGAAACTATTACGATTCCTGCATCATTCGTGCAGCTCACTTTATCTCACAGAATTGTCCCTTCTGCATAAAAACAAGACATCCTCTCCTGAATTTTATGACTAGTATACAGAACACATATCTCTTGCTGGGTCCTCACTAGAGATCGCAAAGTCACTTTCACCTTTCTTTATACATGGACGTGGGTCATGATCAAGACCAGCCTCCTCTTTGATCCCTTTCAAGACCTAAAAAAAGATGAACCTCCCAGGTAATCATGCACAACTTTTTAGCAAAATAACAAGCAGCAATAGCATCGTTTTTTTAAATCCCCTCAATGCCATCGCTATGGTCCATAAAGTCGATGTGCTACTATAGTTATCTGAGACCAGGTCCATGAATTTAAAGATTATTTTTCATAAAAAGGAGAGAAGAAAAGGTTCATATCTATATGTTTCATGCGTCTACTTCAGCACCACTGCAAGTGGGGAGAGCCCTTTGCAAAAAGCAGCGTACTCTATAAAGTGTAACATCTTAATTAGACGAGATCTTTGGCTTTCTTCGTTTGTCCTCAGACATCTTGTCCTTAAACTTTGTCCTCTTATCAAATTCCTTTTGTTAATTACTCCACTTAATCATTCTCCCTCTCCCGTTTTCCCTTTGTACCCAACCCATGCATGCATATTTGCATGTGATTCAGTGAACTGTTCTAATTGAAAAGAGAGGTATTTTGTCAGTGAACTGATTAAAATTATCTTATTTAGTGCAGGGAGATCCCACACGCGGTGCCCTTACAAACTAATGAATCCATGAAGAATGGGATTATTAACTTGAGGCCACGTGGCGAATTCGCCTGTCAAGTTTGAATGTGTTTCCTGGTCTACGTTTCAGAGAATACAGCCCTCTTTTCACCTAACCCTTTATTAAATCATTGATTTGTGACCTAAGCTCCCTACAGCTTTCGCCCCTTTTTTCCGTGCGCATGATTCGTCAAGAAACACATGTTGATTGGACAACACAAAAATTATTGAAAGAGGTCGAAATGATTAATTTGTTGGTCGTACGTACATAAGTCGCTTGCATTCGCGCATTGGACAATTTGATCTATATTCTAGAATGATTAGGTAGAGACCCATTATCAATGCATTTACCTGAACAAAACCAGTGTTTATTTACATGCGAAAGCTCATATATTTCTTTCCTTCCGCAATGATCAGCCAACTTTGAATCATTTCCATGAGAACTTCCTGCCACTTTTAGATTCACGGGCAGGACATCATTTGTTGGCATCAAGAGGGAGAGTGACTAATAGTGTAATTAACACCTAGCAGAAATAAAACGAGATAAATGTCCTTAATATTCTCAAATATATATAAGGTCAAAGAATTTATTATAATTAGGGTTGTAAGGGATAAAAATGATTATCTAGTTTGTAATTACAAAATGGCTCAATTTTTTGAATACATGAGAAGTTAATGAGTCATTTTGAAGTATCGATTATATTGATACTCTTGTACTAATATTGCGATTACTCAACTAGACAACATAAGATTAAATGAAGTATATCGTTGTGGAAATTGTTAGGATTAGGCGTACAAACATAACGAAATAGAGAGTAAATGTGAAAAAAAGAAATTAAGGCTTATCCTAGTTCACCCTTAAACGAGTATTTAGCAGAGGAGTTCATTATAATTAGCACTTCCCACCTTTTTGTCACCGCTCTTAGTTATAAGAAAAAGAGATTATATACACTTAGTAATTATTTATGGACTAATGCCTCAAACTATGGGAATTCCCTGACGCCTTGAGAGCCTTGCCCCTAAGACTCCTATCGGGGTGGCCCTCCTAGACCTCAATAGAAATGTGTGACGAACTATTATTCTCCTAGCATCCGCACATGGGGGAACAAGATCCCTGTGCTTTCCTATCGATAAGGAGTGCGAACCACATCTTAACATAAATGTGTGACGAACTATTATTCTTATTGCCTTTGTCTGGCTTCATAGTTTTGGCTAAAAGAACTTGGAAATTATATCCCCAGGTGGGCACTAAAAATTAGGAAAATGCTTCTTTACATAGCAGCCTTTCATAACGTGCCTTCATTGCTCAATCATAGAGCCCAAAAGGACGGCCTCTCTCTTTATAATAAAGGAATTCAACATTGCCAAAACTCACTTCATCACTGCGAGATTTCTCAGGCTCCCGACCCTCTCTCTCTCCCTCCCTCCCTCCCTCCCTCCCTCCCTCCCTCCCTCCCTCCCTCCCTCTCTCTCTCTCTCTCTCTCTCTCTCTCTCTCTCTCTCTAAAAAATGGAGGGTAGGATTAAGAAGATTAACAAGGAAGCATGGACTACGGAGGAAGACAGAAAACTAGCTGAGGTCATTGCAGTTAGCGGAGCTAGAAGATGGCAGGCCATTGCAGCTAAAGCAGGTAACTCTCTCTCTCCCTCCCTCCTCTCTCTCTCTCTCTCTCTCTCTCTCTCTCTCTCTCAGCATGATGTTGAGAAAAGTTTGCCATCCTCTTCAGGCTTGAATAGGAGTGGCAAGAGTTGCAGACTAAGATGGATGAATTATCTGAGGCCCAACATAAAGAGAGGCGACATTTCAGACCAAGAAGAGGATTTGATACTTAGGCTTCACAAGCTCCTCGGAAATAGGTTTGGTTTTGTTTCTTTCCCTACCTTTTTTAAAAAAAAAATATTACAAAAAGAAAACCTATTAATGATAACTTAAATTCTCTCTGTCTTGCATGTATAGGTGGTCATTGATTGCAGGGAGATTGCCAGGACGGACAGATAACGAGATCAAGAACTACTGGAATTCTCATTTGAGCAAGAAAATTAATAACCGAAAGGAGAAACAAATTAGTCAAGCTTCGAGTGAAAGGGATGAGATGGAACAGGTAAGAGAATTAGAAGAGAAGAAATCACCAGAAAGTAGTGAAGACCACTTAAAAGCCATCGCCAGCTTTGATGTGGATGATCTCTTCGATTTCTCCATGAGAACCCCTCTAAATCTCGGCTGGCCAAGCGAGTTATCGGAGGACGACAATGGTTTGAAAGGATCGTGCTCATGTATCCATGAAACTCTTTGCAAATTTAATTAACAATAACTGTTTATTTCCATACGCTCAATTTACTGCTGTTTGAAGTTGGTGCAGTTCAAAATTGTTGATCCGTCATGTTTAATCTGGTTCTGCCTTGATCAGCAAAAGTGCCACTTTCTCATTCCTTTCCCAACTATTTTCAGCTCGTGACCTCTGCCTGCTCTTAGATATCTGGATGAGAAAGAACAAAAAAAGGGGAGAGAGAAATTTGAAAATATTTATAAATGGTATTCTGATAAAGGCGAAGAGAAGAGAACAAGAGATTCTCCGGGCGTGGGACGTTTTTATATCACGGGCAGTCAGGCATCGGGATAAAAAGAGAGAAGGAGAGAGATGGTGATGAAAGTGCTAAAAAGGACTCTTGTCTGCATGATAATGTGCAGAAGACTTGTGACGCACTCCCATGATGAGACATAAGGGCGATTTAGGACTTTCTTTTCGCAGATCAATTCAGCTCAGCCCTCGAGAGACGTCGAATCTTTATTCCTCTTTTTTCCTTTTTAAATTCTTAACGCTGTAAGAGTGCATTGCCCAATTCACAGAAATTAAAAACATGCAACATGGGTAGACCTCCTGAACAAGTCATTGCACGTAGGACAACTGGGAAAAAGCATTATACTTGCGCACAAGCTAACACATTAAATACTTGGCTACTATCTTCTTTCTAATCAGCTTTTATATACAACTTATTTCGCCTAAGTGGAATGACATGTGCAATAATGTATGATAAGGCTATGAATTGTCAGACTTATAGGTTTAGGAATGCGGGACAATTTATTTTTTAGTTCATTCATGTGAGTGATTTCTCTTTTGAAAAAAGTAGTTGATAATTAATTAAAAAAGCTTTTGGGCTTAAAGAAGGAGGGCCACCACCTGTCTCTTGACTTGCCATGAATAATATCGTCGAGTCCTCGTAAGAGTTTTGGGGGGCGGCAAGGGAGACTATTGTCGTTCCAAACCACGTAAATATAGCGCATGAGAAAGGTGAGCCTGTAACTTTTGACCTATTAGGTTAATCGGGATGAGGACGGTATAAATACCATAATTTTTATACAGCGTTCGTTTAAGTGTTAAAATGTCTAAAATTTTAACTTTTAATTGGCCACTTAGATGTCATAACTTGTAAAAAATCATTCACCTAAGTATCAGATGTGGCGAACTTTTTTTTTATATGATATTCAAGTGATCAATAAAAAAATTATGTGGCACTCAAGTGATCGGAAGGAAAAATTATGGCACGCAAGTGAGCGCTGCACAAAATTATAATACTCGTTATATTTTCTTTCCCTAGGTTAATTACATGGTCAGTTGTACTAGTAACAAATTGGATGATTCATATTAAACAGTAGACCAAAAGAATATCAAGCTTGTTGAAATGAGTCAGATCTCCCCCAGTAGGAATTGAACCTACGATTAGTCATTTAATAGCCGATTGCCCTACCACTAAGCTATCGAGGAACAACGGGAGATGAGATTTCATAAGTTCAATTCCCCTTCTCAGTTCATAACCATTGTGCCCTCGAAATTTCCTTTGTAACTCTCGGAATTTCTTCGAAGTGGCTTTGTTCAATGTCTCATTTAATAAGGAACCTCAAAGTTGCTCCATTTCATAATATTCCATCCACATCACATTTCACTGCATGTAATATTCCTTTGGTGTCATTGATGTAAGAGATGTTGTTTCTAATCTTTATCTCTCTTCTCCAATTAAAAGCCATCACATAATAATCCAGAAATTAAAATAGAAAAGAAAAAGAGAAAGGTTTGTAATGATTTTGAACTTTTGTTACTAGTTAATCTAGTATCCTGGTGCATGAAGATAATAAATTCAGTCATTATCGTTGGACTCTATGATAATTTCTGACCACCTTCTCTATAGGGCCGACTTATCTTTTTCTTCTCAGACTTGGGTTAGGAAAGAAGGAGAAGAAACAACTCGGAAGAAGGTATCAATAGCGACGGGTTTTAATGCCGGACAGCTCATGATGTTCATATTGATCTAATATGCACTTTTGCATTTAGCATTGGGTAAATCTTATACACTAACTGTCTAATCTATACTGTATCTTTGGAAACAATCTTAAAATTTTTTTGATTATGGATCTACTATCGGAAATTCAATATGTAATCTTAGTATTTGATGTGTATTCTTGAATAATCTCATTTTTCAATTATCCCTTAATGAATATAAAACACAAATCAGAAGTAATTCATTTATCAAAATTAAGATATGGGTAAATGTTATACCTAAAAAAATTTTGCATTGTAAGGAAGAAAAGCCGATGATAAACGAAATTGTAACGATGAACGCAGAATTAACTGGAGAGAAGGAGAGGTGGCAAAGCATATTTTGTAGATACCAAGTACCAACACCGCACAAGGCACAGACATTCATTTTGAGTTTTGTTAATGTTTTGATGTCAAATAGTAAGGAAGTCAACGAGCAAATTTTTTTTTTCCGTTTTTGCCCCTGTGGATTTCTCCCGTACCCATCACATCACTCAATTACAACCCCAAGTTGGGGTTGGAAACGAAAGAGAAAATATAAAAATAGAGCAACGTACGGAGATTAAAAATGGAGACAAAATAGAATCATGAAAAAGAGACAGAGGGAGAGAGCAAAGTAATTTTTTTTAGCCCAAAGTCTAGATGCTTTTTTGCTTTATTTTCGTATTTTAAATATATATCACATGCATCAAAAGGAGAGCCGTGGGACAATATACCTCAGTCAATCGCCATATAATTGTCTTTGTCGTGGCTACAGAATATGGTTTGTAAATCGAGAGGATGTCCAGTGAAAACCACATGTTTTAGCTCAAATGGGTAAACTTTAAGTAGTGGTATAACAATCTTCACGGATTTATAATTAATTAGATTAGTGAGCTTCAATTTCAAACCATCGATCTTTCCGGTTTTCATTTATTTACAATCGATACATTTTAATCAAATCTAGGCACTTCTCTAGTAAAATCACTGCCTTGGTAGACACTTGATATTGTCATGTTATCTAACTATGCACCAAGTTAACCCTAACTAAAAAATTTGACCCAAAATAAGAAAGCCCTTAGTAAAAAGAATTTCCAGTTTTCTTGGACTATAAATATATGCAAACTAATATAAGGAAAAAAAAAAAAGAAAAAAGAGGAGAGGAATGGATCCTAACTTTTCTTTACTCAGGGTCATAGTTAGTTACCATAATTTTAAGGAAGTTTCCATCGTCTCCTGAGGAGCCAATACACTTTCCTAGAAGGGTCATAATGTGATCCATTTTGTCATAAATTCCTTTAAAAAAGTCGTACATCACAAATTTTTCAAATTTTTTTACTAATGACCGAACGAGATTTGTTCTTTTGTAATTCAACAATAATTGATTTTCGAGAATTGGATACTCGAACATTCACAGAAGTGCTAGTAATTATGAGGACTATTTTCCATCGAAACTTGTCTTGTTTCTTAATGTATCTTCTCATTAGAATGCTCCCTTTCAGATTTAAATGCTTTCCAACTAACTAGAAGCTGAACCCATTAGAGGGTTGTATTCAGAATGATGTTTGCCCGCAACACGAAACAACAACATAAGTGAAAAAAGGCTCGAATTGCAGATACCAAATCGGGGTGCTAAGATCAAGTTGTGGCAGAGGCAAGAATATCTTCACCTTTCCGTGGAGGTTCTCAATGCTAATACCATTTCGTTTAAGATCCCTACACATTTCGAGCTAATAACGTTGTACAGCCATTTCATCTCAGAGATTTAAAATCCACGACATTTAATGTAAATCTCCTGGCACAAATTTCTATCACCAATCGGCTAAATTCATCATCAAGTCTCTTTGCATTTTACAATTGGGAATTGGCGGGGATGGTCATGGGAGCACCGACAGTTTTAGGAGTTCACACGTGAGCGGTGTCTAAAAGGACGGAGCACATATTCTGTTTTCAGGAAAATATCGTGTTGCCCCACACACACACACACACACACACATATTGGTCCAAGTGTTGCCATATTCAATGCCCGAGTTATCGTCTCCACACGCGTGACTAGAGCTTTACAATTGGAAAAATTACTAAAAAAAAGTCACAAATTTATTATATCTATGCCAATTCGACCATAAAAATATTGATTTGGAGAATTTAGTTCTAAATCTTTTGTCATTTACCAATTTAGTTATTACTATTAATTTTGGTCGAAAATCACCAGCGTAAATACTAGCCGCCTTATGCGATACAACTGACATTGACTTGGCTTTTTTTTTTTTTTCTTTCTTTCTCTTTTTTTTCCTTTTTCTACTGGTTGCAAGGCCTCAGTCATGGCCAAAGGCTGGCAATGAATGACAACTGGGAAGGGCCGAACTTGGGCGAGATTGGGCCTCGTCAAGAACCTTGCCAGTCTTGAGTGTTACTTGCCAGCTCAATTACACTGGCCTCTGGCGAAAGCGATCCGTGTCAATCGTGGAGGAAGAACAAAAAATAAAAAATATATAAAAATAATAAAAAATTATTCATATCAATGTTAATTGTGCGGCACATGTAAATCGCACTCTGAAGGTGATGTGATTCTAAAACGTTGATATTAACAACGATAGGTCCAACTTCCTATTTGCAATGAAAGTATACGTACATGTTTCAAGAGGCAACATGACATTTGCCCGTTCAGAAACCTGAGGAGGCGCGATGCAAGAAGATTCACCGAAGACGTATAGTCCTGTTCAGACATTGACTTCCGTTATAGTTCCCGTTTGCCCCACAATCATGTCAAAAAGACTTCGACAAAGGGCCCTGTCACACGTGAGTCATGCTTCGTTATTCCCTCTTAGAAAATTAGTTAACCTACCTAGTATATTATTCAGTATGTACATGATTCTTATACCAAATAAATTACTATATATGTTTATCCCCCCAAAAAAGGTTATGTCTCGTATAATGCTATAAATATGCATGACTTAACACTATCGGTGGTGATTACCAATCTTTTTATTGTCAAGTAGATTCTTTTCAAGCATTAGGCGTGAGAAAGTTAAATTCCCACGAACTGTCATGACCACGTCTTTCTGTATGGGTTCAAATTCAAGAGTACCAGTGTCGATTTACAAAATAATTAAAAAGAAATAAAAATGCAAACCCAAAATATAATGAGGTAAGCTGAATGTGTTTTCAGCTCTAGTTGCTGTGTAGAAAATCGGGAAAAGAGAGACAATTTGACCGGTCACTTTGGGGAGAGTATCACGTATATACACGTCCCCGTTACTTTAGGAGAAAGAGAACATTTAGAGATATTATATGTTTTAAGTCCCCACGCAACTTTAACATATTCAAATTAGTATTGATCACATCAAATCACGACTTTCTTTTCCGTTTTCGTCCTCATGTGTGAGACCAATCAGTCACACAACCTTGTCCTTCTCTCTTTCCATCTTCTGCTATTTCAACACATCCTTGTTAGGGACTGCCACTTCACTCCACCCATTTGTCACGTCTCTCTTTCGATGCCAAAAAAGTTCAAACCTGAAACTAAATTTTGTCAAATGACGTCTTGACTACGTTTACTCTTTCTCACTAGGGTTTTTCTTTTTTCTTTTTCTCAAAGCGCCACGAAATAAGTTATGTCTTGAATTTCTCACTTCAAAATAATAATTTCATTTTGATAAGCTGCATTTGTGATAGAAGAAAGGATTGTCTTACTTGACGATGTCTAGGAACCAACATATGTTTATTAAAAAATGGATTAGGTGATCCCTCCAATTCTTTAGACAAAGCAATCGCAAAGGAGATGCAATTTTGGAACAACTACAACAGCGATTTCGTAAGTTAGTTTGTCTTTGCTTTCCTCGGTGGAAGAGCAGCAGTACTTTTCCTGTTTTCACCTAATGCTTCACTTATTTTAGACAAGTCTCTGGCTTTATTGCCACTTTCTAATCAACGACTTCGACCCACCAATTTAATCCACAAAATCGAAGACAAATTACGCTCCACAACGAATTATTCGCATAAGGGTCCATAGATCAATGAGCCGCTGTCACTGACAGCCAGGCATAGTATAATAGGAAGCTGATAATTACAGCTTTGTCTCTTAATTTAAGCAAATACACGGTCCATGTTCTATCTAATCATTTGAATTAAATATATGAAATTTACTAATCTAGAAGAGTGTCACGTGGTCCGAGACTATTGCTGTATAGACGTGCCAGATGCCTCAAACGGGTCACTGAACCAGGAAGTAAAATCTTTCCACCAATGATAGAAGATCTTCATGCCTTTCACTAAGTGGAAAACATACTTTTATGTGTTTGTTTTTTCGGGGCTCTGAAAAGCTCTTATAATTATACAAAGCTGTTGCAGTGTTGCCAGCAGAATCTGATATATATTACTGTCACTATTATATGTGTGCATGCCCTATGTTATAACCCCTTTTAGCATGAGATTTCGAGCCCTGAATACTGATGATAAATTGGCCATGCAAACGGAAAATATTCATGGTCATAAACTTTGACCTCTATGTAACTCCATGGACCTCTCAAAAGCTAACCTCGAAAATAATGACTTTTTCCCATGTGATGTCTATACTTTTGCCCTCCGTTATGCAATCTTCTTGTTTTCTTTTCTTCCTTTCATGATTATTATTTTTCCGAATACATATTTTAAAAAAGCCACCATGTCTCTTGCAGATTTTGTAGATTTTGCACTATATTAATTATGTTCAATTGTCCACAGAATAGTCTATAGATATATGAAGTTTTTTAAAATTTAACTTTTTTTTTGGCATGTAATTAAAAGCATTGTACCCGCACTCAGTGATTAAAAAACAATTTCTTTTCTTTTTAGCAGCCTTTGGATTAGCACGTATTTGGTGGTGGTAGTAGGAGTAGGGTTCAAACTTTATAGCACTCTTGATTGCTCAATCATAAAGTCTCATAAACATTAAAACTTTTCTTTCCGCAGTATCTATATGATGTGTTTTAAATGCGTGTATATATACAAGTGGTACTTCATTACTTTTCTCTTCCAGCAAGAAGGGTAGGCGACACAGAGACCCAGTAACGGAAAACCCTCTCAGATATAGAGAGATCTTCCTCAAGTAACAGTTCAGAACACCCATCCTCTCTCCAAGGCCTTTGAACTCTCTCTCTCTCTCTCTCTCTCTCTCTCTCTCTCTCTCTATCATATGGAGAAATCATCAGCTGCAAAGGAATATAGTAAAGGAGCATGGACACCTGAAGAAGATAGAAAGCTTGCTGAGGTTATTGCAGTTCATGGTGCAAAAAGGTGGAAGACAATTGCAGCCACCGCAGGTGATCTTTTTCGATACATTTATCCAGGTTTTCTAGTTGGCCTTGAGAGAACAAAAAGAACATTTCGATTCTGTGTACATCTTAAAAAAGTATGGTTCCTTTGTTGTCTTCTCTCGTTTCCAGGTCTCAGTAGATGCGGGAAGAGTTGCAGGTTGAGGTGGTTGAATTATCTAAGACCCAACATCAAGAGAGGCAACATCACTGACCAAGAGGAGGACTTGATACTGAGGCTTCACAAACTACTAGGGAACAGGTTCGCATTTAGCATATGTCGACTGCTTTCTTGATAAATCGTTCATTTTGTTTCGCAATTTGCCTGGCATGGGTGGTCTGATTTTTTCCGCTTTTTCTGGGTCGAAAAAATTCAGGTGGTCCTTGATTGCTGGAAGAATACCGGGTCGAACAGATAATGAGATAAAGAATTACTGGAACTCTCATTTGAGCAAGAAAATAAAGCAGAAGGAGAAGCAAAGTGAAGCCCCCAAAAGAGAAGGCAAGGAAGCTCAGAGGAGGAGGGGAGCAGAAAGGGTGAGTGCGGAAGTGAGAGAGGAGAGTTCATCTAACGGAGGCGAAGAATCCAAGACGAGCGTCGATTTTGACCTGGATGAGTTCTTCGATTTCTCCAACGAGAGTCCCTTGAATTTGGCGTGGGTCAGCAGATTTCTTGAATCAGATAAAGGCATTTGTGACGAGAGATCATGAGAGCTCAAAGATAATAAAAATTATATGTTGTGTTATTGTCTTCAGCTTGTGTGCATGATGAGTCCGGAGAAAAGGTAGCGAACTTTGTCATCTGCTAATTAAAAATTTTCATTTGTGTCTGCGGGTGAAACTTCAAGCTAAGACAGCTACTAAAATATACTGGTCATGATGAGCTAAAGAAATGCAAACCACTCCACTCGGCATGCGTCGCTCTCTCTCTTATTATTTTCTGGCTATCAAATTAAATCAAATAAATTAAATCATCTATTGCTTTACCCAATTGAATAACTTCTTTTACTATAGTCGGAGAAAGCAGGAGGGTAAGTGGAAAATCATAGGGTATATTTTGGCAACGAGGGAAGAAATGGAAAGATGAACAATGTTCAAAAGCACTCCATTTTTGGCTTGTAGCTGTCATTGTGCTTCCTCAGATCCTCGCGAAAAAGAAAAGTGCAAAGGCATACAGCAAAGAGGGATGGTTTTTAAGGCAAGAAAGGACCTGTCTGCAATGCTGTGGAAAATTGGTGGTGGATATAAATGCGATGATGCAAAAGTCTAGTTTTGACTAAAAGGGTTTTTAATCATGTGGTGTGAAAAGAGGTCTTTGCAAAAGATGCGCCTGTATCATCCTCATGATTATTTATGGATTCGCCTGCAATAGATTAGGAACGCATGAAGATAAAACGTCCCGTGGTGAATTAACTTTGTTAAGTTTAAGGTAACTAAAACTTCATTTTAGTTTATCTGTCTACTTGCATAGTACGTTGTTGTCACTTCTCATTATGAAACTTTAAAAAATTACAATCAAATCTTAAAATTTATTATGAAAATGCATTTTAGTCTTAAAACTTTCAAAATGTGTAATCAATTTTTAAAACTGATCAAATTGGTCTAATTAAGTCATTCTATTAATTGTACATTTTGAAAATTTTAAAACTCAATTGTACTTTTGTAGCAAGTTTTAGAACTTGATTATACTTTTTAAAAATTTTAAGACTCAATTATACTTTTTTTAATAAGTTTTAGAATTTCTAGTACTTTGGTTAAATCTCAATTTTAGCCTTTTTTATTTCATAAAAAGCTCTAATTTTATGTCGGATTCTATTTCATGCCTTAATTAATTTATTTTTTTATAGAAAGCATCAACTTTTATCTTGAGACCACCCGCGCGGTGGCTTCCGTTGGATAAGGCCCCGTTGATCCTTGCCCTCAAGGTGAGGGGTTTGAAACTCAGTGGAGGTGCTTGGTGCCTTAACTACTTGCATGGGGTGGTGGTTCCCTCATGCGGCCCCAGGGTTTGCCTGCCGGCTGTCGGCTGTACAGGGTTCCCTGGGTCATCAAAAAAAAAAAAAACTTTATCCCGAGTTCTAATCCTAACCCAAACTTTTTTTTTTCATCTTACAAAAAAGCACAAACTTTTACTTAGTATTCAAATATGATCTTCATCAAGTTTCCATCCATTGATGTCATTAAAAACCCAACGTGTCATTCCTCGTTGAGAGAGAGATGACATGTTGGATCTTTAATGACAACATCAAACAGAAATTTGAAGGGTTCAGATTTGGATGGTGACTAAAAAGTTGATGTTTTTTATGATAAAAAAGAAATTCATGTCAAAATTGGGACTGATTTAAAGTTGGGTTTTTTTTTATGAAACAAAAAACTTAGGATTAAAATTGAGACCCGATCTAAAGTTAATGCTATTTCATGAGACGTAAAGAAAAAGTTCAAACTTAAATCGGAGTTCAACCTAAAATTGGTATTTCTTCCGGGGAATTGAGTCTCCAGTCGGCAGACGCATCTAGCTTTCCGTTGCTTTTTTACTTAATAGTTGAAGGAGTGGTCAGACACGAGATCACTTTGAAGCACAAAGGTTGGATCGGAATTTCTGGGAAGTTCAATGGAATACAAGTGGGTTCAAACTTGACCAGACACCTCCTATTATTGAGCACATGCATGCCAAGGAAAGGCAAGTATAGATGGACAAAAGGTCTCCATCAAATTTTTAATACACTCATCTAACTTAAAAAATAATAGTGAATGCTCAAGAGTCAAGACTAGGAGGGTGCATCAGATGTTATTGCACCACCTGCCCCAACTCAATCAAAGCCATGAGAAATATTTCGAGGCCAAATAGGCTTCGATTGAACTCTAAACGATTCCATGATTTTAGGAGATACAAATTAAATCGATATCGACTTTATTATATCACGATTCCAACTTTTGACTTCACCGGCCCCTTTTCACATTTATTAACATGTTAATTGAGGGGAAACACATCCATGTGATCGTTGACATGTGTCAAAGCCAATAATTTGGCCATAGGACGACAAACATTGTCGAAAACGTGAAGAAGATATCAGGGTATTTAGCCACAATAAAGCCATACTCTTGTCGATCTAGTTGAAATCATAAATGTGTAGATGAGTTAATAGCAATCTCACGCAATGTACCGTAGGACCATCAATCATACATGCTTGTGGTGCTCTTCACTCCAACCTAACATATTCCTAAAGGAACAGTCTCCAGCTTTCACTGAAGATTGCTAATCTCTCCCTGGCCAGTTCAAAGCTTTGAAATGGATTATGCACCGCACCAGATCGCTATGAAACCATCTCCAGAGTAAGTTTCCTAGAGAAGAACCTTTTGCCACTTCTATATCCTTATAGTTGAAACTGGTGTAGTAAAAGCTAAAAAGGCACCTCGCAATGTCATTTCGGTGTCCGGCCTTAAAGCTCCATAAGGTGATAAAGCAATACAAAAAGAAAAAAGTAGGAATGATGACAATTTGCCTCCACATCAAACATGAAACCAAAAGTGCGAGGCCAGCTGACATGAACAACATCAATACCAAAATCATGTGACCCAGTACATGTCGTGTCAAATCAAATCAAATCGCATTTTTTGTTGGAATCCTTGGCTGAAAATATTCTCACTCAGCTCTGTTTATCAGCCAAATGATGAGAAAGAGACAAAAACATGTAGGAAACATGCGAGTTCTGTACTTCAACCATCGTTCTTAGATGTGAATCCTTAGTCTAACAGCAGATGGCGTCTTCCTGAGTGCAATGGAGTGCGGACTTTGAATTTCTGCAAAACAAGACAAATCGATTGAGTAAAATGGAAAAACAGGACTTCAACTGTTTCAAGTCACCGTCGAACAAGGTTCAATGAATACCTTGCTTGAAATCTCATCATCAAAGAAGTTCAGGTGCGTAACCCAGCAGAGATGACAAATGTTTGAAGAAATCAAGAGTTGAATTTCCACCACGGCGGCAAATGTCCTGTTGAATTCCTCCAATAGAAAACCCATCAACAAAATGACAGCTCTTGATTTGCAATATTTTAGAATTGTAATGTGGAAACTTGACATTCTAAAATGATATCATTTCAATTGCCCACAGATCTGTCACCACTGAAAGCATATACCACGTGACTCGAAAAGTTTTGCCATGTCAAAGATTTGCCATGACACGGCCAAACTTCTGTGCATTATGAAACAGGCTATGCTACTTAGCTAAATCAGCACGAGAGCAAGGGAACATATAATTATCATTATATAACTCGTGTTTTTCTTCTACACACTTATTATGCAAAGGAGAAAAAGGACTGATCATATGCTATGAGGAAGTTACTTACATGTACAGATGCATCAGCAGAGGTTACTGATATTTAGTGCTATGCCATAGAACAGTCATAATTAAAAACGAGCTTACCATCAAAGCCATTCTGCACCATTAAGATTGCCACAAATCAGGTGAGAAATACAGTTAAAAAGTTTTTCACATTTAAAATGATAATTTATCCATGTAACAGCGTAATTAGGTGAAGCCTTTGAAGCCTTTGAAACAAAAGACTGATACAGTCAGCAATAACTTAATTTTGTTGGTGTAAAGAAAGGGAAAAACAGAAAGCGCTTATGAGAAACAACAGTCGCTGGAATAAATGTAGGACTTGGGAAGGTACCTGCTATATTAATTCTCTAAAATTTGACAGTTTCTGTCAAAGATTGCCAAGAAAGTTTTGATCTTGACCAAACACCTCTTATTGAGCACATTCCTTCCAGAAAAAAAGGCAATTCAGATTCTAATCGAAATATAAGTACTTCCCTGTTGCTTGGGTACATGAAAGCCAATATAGATGGACAAAAGGTTCTATCAAATTCTAATGCACCATCTAACTTCAATAATAATAGTGAATGCTCAAGACCAAGACAGTGCATCAGCTGTCGGCGCACCACCTACCCCATACAGCCAAGCCTCAAGAATTATTTCAAGGTGAAATAGGCTCTGCTTGAACTATAAATCATACCATGATTTTAGAAAAAAGAAATGAATCTAAAATCATGTTTACAACTTCGCCGGCCACTTCTCGCATTTAACATATTATGCAAGGCGAAACATATGCATTTGATCGTTGACCTGTGAAAGAGCCAATAAAAATGGCGCCTGATTTAGGCCTAGGACGTCAAACATTTTGAATACACGTGAAGAAGATATCAGAGTATTTAAGTACAATAGAACCATACTTCCGTCGACCTAGTTGAGCTTATAAATGTAAAAATGAGTTGGTAGATATCTCATGTAACATATCACAAAGCCAATCAATCATGCATGCCTGTGATGTTCTTCGCTCAAACTTAACATATTTTTAAAGGAACAATCTCCAGCTTTTGCTGCAGATTGCTTGTTTTTTCAGTGAAGTATTTTCAACCGAAAACTACTGTGAATATGCGTCTGTGGACAGCTTTAGGTGACTGGCTGTCATGACTTACATATTTAGCAGATGGATGCAACTCGTCGTGAATCAGAGGATGAAACCAACTGAAGAACCATGTTCACCAGTTCATGCTTTCTTAAGAAGGGGAAGGACTGATCAAGAGTCTACATACAATTACTGCGGAGTCTATTGAAAGTGACAGCTCATAGCTTTACATTCATGTTTGCGTACATTTCTGTCTGAAGCTTTACTTCTGCAGTAGACGGTACTCATTTCAGGACCCAATACTTCTAAGGTCTTTAATCCATTCCATTTGTAGGAGATTTAGCTATCAATTGGCTAGAAAATTAGTATTCAGCATCCCAAAGGTTACCAGTGTAATTCCTATACTCTTTATCAAATGTTAATCAGTAGTCGTCATGAAAAGGATCCGAGCAGAAGATTATCATAATTGCATTGGTCTCTTTGTGAAATAACCGAAGGAGCCTGCATTGATGCGGCCGGGCATGTCACTGGGCAAAATCACTGCAAATTGTGTACTGTCAAGCAAACAGAACAATCCATCTTCAAATGCCAGCGCGTTACTGGACTGCGCGACAGTAGCAGAGCACAAAAGTTCCCAGGCAAGCACGCTTTGCAGTTTCTCCGTTTTCTCCTCGTGGATCATCCTTAACTTCAAAACTTGTAAAAAGAATTGCTTCAGACTGCACTTATATGAAATCCTGCTCTTGGCAATGTTTGGTAAATAGAAATCAGGAAGGGAAGGGGGAGAAAAAAATTGGAAACTTGAAAAGCAGCCTGGGAGATGCAAATTTCCCTGAAGATGACAGCAAAAAGAAATGCAGAGTGGATCAAAATGAGTAACTCGATACCCGGAAAGACACTTGAAAAAAAACTAATTCTAACTGTATGCCGATGGGACATCACAAAGAAAAAATAAAGCACTGATGAAAACTAAGGTGTAGAGCAATGCAACCGTCCTTGTTGATCTTGTTGGTTCTAACAGTTGCAGGAGAATGCAAATCACAGCTTGTCCTCGTACTCGGAGGGAGGGGTTATCGACCCTTTCAAGCCCTTCCCCTTGCGAATGTCAGAAACAAGCTGTGCAGCCTGAGACCCAGCTTCCATTGGATCTGAAGGCCCCAGTAGTCGAACACGCACTGTGGGGAAAGCTTGCTCAGAGATGGCAGCCCTGAGGGTGCCGCAGAATCCAAACGACTCTATGACAGGTAGATCAGGCTCGATGTCACAGAGTGGGAGTTCCGGGCCTTTTGTATCTCTTCTTAGTTCATACGCATGACTACGGTTCTGGCTAAGAAGAACACTGCAGATCCCTCCAAGATTTTGTTCAGGAGCTTGAATCTCAACGTAGTAAACTGGGTTTAGGAGCCTGTTCTGGCCCAACCCCATTTGCCTCAGCCCACGACACGAGTAGAATCCACCTCCAAAAGAGAGATATTCTACTTCTGGGTACTCCTGTTTCGGTTTCCCATATCCATAGCACATCTCCATCACTAAACTTCGCCAGACATCAATCATCCGACACCGAACTACATAAGCCTCGTCAATGAATAACGAACTAATGTAATGTTCTGGCTAAACACCGAGGGGTCATTTTGAGTGCCATCCGGCATCATACGTGAAACAAAACAAGGACACAGAGGGTAAGGGTGCATTTGGGACTTGCTTTGCAAATGGGCTTTGGCCACCTAAAAGCCTTTTGGCCAAATATTAAGCGTTTAGGAAAGGTTTTACAAATCCCATTAGGGGAAGGCTGGCCTTCTGAAGGCTGAAAGCCCAAGGCTGGTTTGGGGGTGCCTTGAGCTTTCAGCCTTCAGGAAAGGCTTGCGAAACACTGTTCATCTTCCTGTTGAGGCGGACGTCCAGGTTGAGCAGGGTTGTGAATGGCCAGCGACGGTCACGACAACCCAGGTGACTGTCGTCGATGGGTCGTGCGACCTCCAGCAGTATCTGGACCGCGCGATATATCGCACAGCCCTTGTCGAGACCCTCGCCTGAGGTCATTGGGGTCGTGCGACCCTCAGCACAGCGGCCCTCGCTGAAGGTCTCGCCTAGGTCTTGCGACCCTCGGTGAGATTGTCACCTAAGGTCGCGCACCAGGCAGCCCTTAGGCTGCGCGACCTCAAGCGAGGGTCTTGCCGGGGGTCGCGAGACCCAGGCGAGACCTTCGGCTAGGGTTGCTGTGCCAGGGGTCGCGCAACCCCAGCGGAGACCTCGCCGAGGTCATCAACCACAGGCGAGCTCGCTGAGGCCGCATGACCTCAAGTAAGGGTCTTGCCTGTGGTCGGTGATCTTGGCGAGGGTCTTGGCCGGCGTTGCGTGACCCTTGCCGGGGGTCGCCCGACCACAAGTGACCCTCGCCAAGGCCATGCGACCTTAGGCGAGGGTCTCGCTTGGGTCGCCGGCGGTCACCTGACCCTAGGTGGCCCTCGCCAATGGTCTCCGGGGGCTGCTTGAGGTTCGGCAATCTCAGACGATGGCCATCGGTGCCCGCTGCCCTTCACCGGTGAGTTTTTCTTTTAATAATAATGAGTTTTGTAAATATAACTTATCCAAAGCAATTCTGATTAAAGGGATTTGACAAGTGACTTTTAGGTTACAATTTACAAAATGCAATTTGTATTTTGAAAAATTCATTTGACTTAAAATTCTTTATATTTTTTCAAGGACTTTTCGCAAAAGTTTAACTAAACGCATCTAAGTCATTCCGGAAGCTTTCAACAAAAACTTTCTTCGAAGTGATTAATGACATAACACTTGTATTATGTCACTTTTGTTCATTAGAAATTCTGAATTGAGTTTTGTGCTGGTCTAAAGTAGCGGGCTTTGGTAACGTCCAAGAAAATTCCTTAAAGTGCGGACGCTGTCAAATTTTGTTATCACGGTATCATTTATATAGATCATAGATGTTCGTGTGTATATATATATATAACACTTGATGAGTTTTCTTTACCATGAAGGAGCATCCATATCTTGTAATCTATTGCATGGTCAAGCCAATCATTGTGGTATTTATAAAAAGACGTAAAGAGGACAGAGATTGATTGACTTTTGACTTCCCTAATCCTGATCCTCGAGGAAGCTATTGCTTGAGGATTTTACCTTGTTTCTTCGGCTAGCTATCATTTCGTTCCCCTTTGACAACACCCCCAACCCCACACCCCCACCCCACCCCGCGGCGGGGCGGGGCGCCTAACCACAAAAAAAAAAAAAAAAAAAAGAAAAAAAAAACTTTTTGTTCCTCACTAATGAAAGCTATTACCAACCCCCTTTTCTATGACTAAATAATAAACTAATATTGCATTAATAACTAGATAATCAATTTTTTTCCCTAAAATACCAACTTTTCTTGACCTTGACAGAAAAAAAAACTTCTCTTATCTTTTATGTACCTTTGTTACCAATAACTTAAAATTTACTGACCATTTTATGAAATTATCAACCTCATATGTTAGTGACTTACCAACTTTATTTGATTAAGTAACCCAATTCCAAAAGTTGGTAGAAGACAAAAAATTAGATAAACATTGATGACTAACTTAAATGAGAGTTGGCAGCTTAGAATTAGTTGATCATTTAAAAATGGTAAATCATTTAAATTCAAGTAAGTAATTTCATAGAAGAGGCGGTAAATATAAGGTGTTATTAAGAAAAGCAAATAAAAAAGGGTAAAAGAAAACCAAAAAAAAAGTTGTTCATTTAAGGTAAAGAAACATGGTAATTTCTAAAAAGAATTAGTAAATTAAGCATTATGAAGAGATGCAAACAATATTTGTAAGCAATACGAAAATTTTTAAAAAAATTGGATATGTAACTCAAATGAAAGTTGGTAATTGAATTACATTTAAATGGAGAAAAGTTTATGAGTTACACTAGTTTAGGTGGCAACATTTGAAAAGAGTTAGTAAATATAATGGACTGCTAACCAATAAGTAAAGGTTGATCATTCAATAGAAAAAGTTGCTAACTTCAAAAAAACAATTAATCTTTTGTAATTAAATAAAATGAGAGTTGTCAGTCCAAAACTAGTTCATAATGTAAAATGAGAAATGTCGGTAAATTGCTTTAATTTAGGTTGGTGGTTTCATTTAAGAGCAAGGCTCCGCTTGTTTTGAGGAAAATGAATTATTTGGAAAACACTTTCGTAAAAATAATTACTTATAGTGTTTAAAATAATTAATCACTAAAAATTGTTTTTATTATCAGTGACCAATTATATTTAAACATTTTTGTGGATGATGAATATATTTTTCATTGACAAATTATTTCAAGCCATATAAGTGATTATTTTCAGAAAAACAGTTTTCAAATAATTCATTTTCCTCAGAATAAATGGAGCTTGAGTAAGTAAAAAGCATTTATAATTAATCCACATAGAAATCAGTAAGTCACTACAAAAAAATGGTAATTTTCAAACTATAGTAAAATATTAATAATTTCACAAAAGTGTCTGTGAGTTACCAAGAAGTTATTTGAACAAAAATAATCATTTCTTTTTGTTACCAACATTGAAATCTGTCAACATGGAAAAGGCAAAAAGTATTAAAAAAATTCTAAACTTATTGTATTAGTATCAATTTAATTCCAAATCTTTCAATTAAACCAATGTGATCTTAAATCTTTTTACGTATTATCAATTGAGTCTATCTGGTCAATTTAGGTCGGAAATTGCCAACGTCTTACGTGTATGGTAGGCACTAACATTAATTTTTTAATAAAGTTTTTAAATTTTTAAAATTTTTTTTCCTTTTTTCCTTTCATGGCTTGTGCTGGTGATTGGTGAGGGCTAGTCTAGCCTAAGCTAGGGTCGATACTTTTTGCAGGAAAGGGAAGGTGCGCCTTCTTTTTACGGAAGAATAGGACTGTTCTCTAGGACTTTAGCATGCATCTAGATTTATTTTCATAAGAAATGGTGACGTGTTAGCTGGCATTATTGACAATAAGATCCACCTCAAAGATCCAATACATCAATAAGTCTCCACCAGATATCTGTCATGTCTAAAGGTAAGAACAATCCACAAAATATTATTATTTCATTTCCGTCGTCCATTTTGGAGTTGGCGGGGTCTCCGCATATTATTAAAGCCCATTTAGTAAGCATCAGTCACTCGTATTGATGTTATATGTCTGTAGGAAAGATAGCTTAAAACAATCATCTCTAAAATAGCCCCCTTCCGGAAAAAAAAAAAAAAAAAAAAAACTAATTTAAGGAGCCACTATCATTCTCTTAAAGTAGTGCAATGCCAGACCCAAAAAAAAAAAAAAAAAAACAAAGTAGTAGTGCAATGGCGTGGTCTTTAATATTATTGACTAATATAATGTCACGGATATAAAGAATTCTAAATGATTTTTTTTACTAGTATAAATGATGTGACAGATCTTAATTAGATATTTAAGTCAGGTGGCTAGTGAATAATGTCATCTACACAAAGCACTCCTCTTGACCAAGAGCGTGATTCACAAGTTTAATGCTAAGAAACTATTTCTATCGTGTTATGATTTGTTAGAAACTCTATTGTTTACTATTATGAGAACGTGTATAAACATATGGAAAGGTATTCATTATTTTTTTTTTTTCTTTTTTTTAGGAATTATGTCTTCTTCCTTTTCTAAATGAAACAATATTTACATTGATCAAACATCTACTCATTGCTCATATTATTTGTGCTTTAGTTTACACGTGGATCATGTCCATGTTTTTTTTTTTTGGGTAAAGGATGTCCGTGTTTGTTATCCACTAAAGAAACGAATACCTTTTTTCTTTTGAAATATGTATTTAGCACTGTTTCACAAAGTAATTATACCCAAACCCGAAGTTATTTTTTTTTATATATTTGGAGTACATAGATAGAAGTGTTTGTAAAGAAGTGTTTGTAATCCCAAATAGAAGTGCCGTCTTTTGATAAACGTGGATCACATCAAGATGATAAAGTCGTAGATGTATACACCCCATTGAAATCACATCATTTCTTCTCTTTATCTTCCGACGGCCATGATCAAGATGACAAAGTCATGGATGTATAAACCCCATTGAAATCACATCACTTCTTCTCTAATCTTCCGACGACAATGATTTTTGTTCTTGGGGGGTCTATGATTCGTCGCGACTCCACTTGGATGCAGAATGAAGCATGGAGAGCAACAAAAAATCATTCTAGGGTCCCTTCATGCTTTTGTTTCCAACACTCAATCGAAAAGATCCTGCCCAAAGTCCTTGATTCCCCAAAAATGGATTGAGCAAAGCAATACATATAGATTGAGAATAATTGTAATCCACCTAATTGTATTGTTGACGGAAGACGACTAACCTCTTTAATGCGTAATGAATAATTTACCTTGGAACGAACGTTGAATTATAGGTGAATTACGAATAAAATGACTTCATGATAGTCTGAATGCAATCACGATGAAAACATCCAATTTCCACAGCGTTAATGCCGATTGTTTTCGTAAAGGAGTAATGGAATGTCTTTTTTTCTTTGATGGAAAGAGGAGAAAAAGAGAGAACAGTTTTTTTTTTTTTTTTTTTTTGAACGTTCTTTCTACCAAGCCCAACCCAATAGTTATCTTTTGAAGTTATTTACATGACTTCTCTCGTACTTATAAAAAGGTGTCTCTCCATCATACATATCAAGAAGAAACGGTGTGTCTTAATTGCACCCTATCATGGACATACTACTAAAGTACAATATGTGTAAACTTCAACCGATGCAACCATCATTGAGTAAAAGCCGAGTTATGAACTCTCAAATTTAGGTGTTATCCTCTCTTGATATTGATTTGAGAGTTGATATATATGTTTTTGGGGATTTAATACCCTTATGCTTTGTCCATGTACATGTACTTTGCTTCGGTTTCAATAATGATCATAGGAGTTTTGACGTCTCGTTAAATTATGAAAGTCTATTCCTTCACATGTTAGATCTGTGTTTGTTCAACTTATTTTAGTTGTCTCCATATGGCAATGGTTTAGAGAAAGTCGAATCTAGGCATATACTGTCAACGTCATAGTTTTTTTTTAAGGGTTTGTTCAGGTAGGGGCCAACCGAAGGAGAACTAGTCCGGCCTCACAAACTAGTCTCCATGTAAGTCAAGGATATTGTAAGATGGAGGGCAGAAGGACTCGAACTTGGGGTCAATCACCCAAAAGCCCAAGCCCTTGCCAATCCACCAACCTCTTGGAAGCAACAACATCATAGTTATTGGAGAAGGAATTTCCGGTGTATACTCATCATTGACAAAGACACAAGATACAACAATCGGCTGCTAATTATTTTGTTTGACGGATCCATTGTTCTCGAACAAGTGTGTACCTAACTTTGCCGGATTTGGTTTTACTTTTCAGTATTTTTGCTATGTTTTGATTTGTTTTGTCATGAAAATTACGCATTTCTTATATATTCTTTTGAGTAATGAATATAATTTTCTTTCAATAAAAAAAAATGGAAGCGAGGTATATTTTACCATAGTCCCTGTGAGTTAAACCAAGCGATGACCTCAAACACTCAAGAGCCGGCTTCATTTTGTCTAGACTTTTTTTTTTATTATTATTATGGGAAAGAGACTGAATTACGACAATTTGCGAAATGATGACAGAGGGGTACCATTCTGATCTATCATATTCCATGCTTTTGCTTTTGTTTGCTTTCTAACAAACGTTTTCGTGGCCATCCATGCGTCTATCAATCCAAAAGAAGCGGTCTCCATCGTTTAATATGGCATAAATCTTCAACCACTCATTTATAAAATTACTCTTTCTCTCCCTAATCTCTGGTCACAGACATTACATATCATCTACGTCAAAGGTGGATCCACCAATTATTTGAATCCGTGGCATTGAAATCTTCTTATTTACATCTTATCACGCCAATTATTGCATTTTAGAAGTCATTTCAGAACCATAGTTCGGAGATCACATTACTTGCAATTGATGGTCGATGAATTAAAAGAAGAGTTGCTCCGAAAGAGTCCATCCTCACGTGCAAGTTGCAAACGGACGGCATTACTAATTCCCCTACTACTAATCAACTAGCAAGGTTTGTGGCCCTCCCAGATTTAAAAACTTCTTCACTAAAGTTTTTATAATGAAGAAAAGTATAAATACGTGACCAAACTTGCACGAAACGCTTTGAAAGAAGTCCGTTTTCATGCTGCACTTAGAAATTGATTAGTTATCTATGCTAATATATAAATTAAAGAGGACCTCCTACTTTTTAGGGATCTCAGATATTTTTCTTTCTTCCTCTAATATCCTCAAATACTTATTTTATAAATATTGTACCCATGGACATATGCGTAAGTTAATAATTTATCAATATCTTGCATGCTTCGGTATTAAAGTTTGAATATTATATTTGTTTTATAACAGCCCTAAGAAAACTCAAATCTTGACATTTTCTCGTCTTTCCTATATACAATTTCTTTGGATACTGTTGTTCTACCAATAATTTATTTCTGCATTGATTTTTCAGGCATTTCTTAATAAAATGATTTAGCTAATTGTGCATATGTCAATTTTTTACATGCACATATGCGCGAGCACATTTGCTAGTTTGTAATAGTTAAAGTCAACCGGGTCCCGGCAATCCACCTGGCCCTAAGTGAATGTAAGTGAGTTTGAGTAGATTGAAAACTTAAAAACTTGCATAGATCACGATTTATGGACCATATGCTATCACAATAGATTTTTAAGGTGTGTATTGATTTTAAAGGACTCATGTGAGTCTCCGTGATGAAATATTGTGGTTGACCCTGTCGCATTAACCAAAATCCACAAAAATCGAGCCTAAGCAAAGAGCGTTTGCAACAACTCGACCTAATTCAATCATCTAGGCAGTACCCATTTAGGGTGGCTCTTTGCCTATATATAAATCAAATCTCAAGACTCTTCCCATCTCATATGGGACAACTAAGAGTGTGTCAAACTTCTTACACTTAAAGTATAGACATCCTCATTAGTGATTGAGTCATTAAAGCCCGATGGAACTTTTCATGTAAAATGTGTAATTTAGATAGTTATGAATTTCATTCACAACTTGTTCAAGCTCTTTTGACCCTTCTATCATTACCCGCCCTTATCGAATTGTTATGGACTTGGTCCATCATTGAACCGCACATAAATTACTGGGAATCCAGCTTTAGTTCCATTTCTATCTGCAGACTTGATGATGGAGGCCATATTCGAGTATTGATTATTTAGGCTGAGTCTTTAGTTATAAATGACTCGTTTAATCATCTCAGGTGATATCCAACCCTCCTAGACAAACTAGACATGTCTCCCTAGTAACTTTACTTTCCACCTAAATCTTCATTCGCAGGCTTTCTGATCAAAGTTCTTCTATGACTACCTGGACATGTCTCCTTATTCTTTTGGCCCCCAACAAAACATAAGAGGTACGAAAGTGTAAGTAACCAATCATGTACTTTGACCATGATATGAACGATAAAGACAAGAAGGAACCTTGTACGTATTGGTTTGATAGCCTCACCATTCGTGAGGTCTTCGACAGGCATTGCAGTTGATTGGGTATTCATGATTCGATGGATTTTCTGGGTAACCTATTAGCCTATAAACTATTCGAATACTATATATGCCATGGAAACTCATGCCACACGAAGCAACACTTCTTTGACCAATGAAAACGATGGAAAAAATCTTATTATTGACTTCCAACCGAAAGCTTCGAATACATATTGATGATACTACGCTTGAGATGATGAATATTGTAATGCCCTGGGAATTTAAAGTCAAGGAAAAAATAATCTCCAATAATAGTTTTTTTTTGTTTTTTTGGTCGTATCTCCAATAATAGTTACGTGCCCAAATATCAAATCAACTCTTTATCGATGAGATCAGCAATGAGTTGCATCAAATAGCTTTTAGTAATACTATCCACCAATCAAAGTCTCGGTTCGTGTACTCCACAATAAATTAGGGTTTTGATTCAAAAGTCTTATCGTGCAAATCTTGTCTCATCAATCATTTTCTACAAATAAATCATTAATTAAACATCTACGTTACTAACTCTTATTTGAATTAATTATCAATTTCTATCTAACTTTTTCAAATTTTTAACTTCGTTTTCTCTAGCAATTTTTTTATCTTATTCCTTCCATTTTTATTTTTTACTGCCCATCACATGAGATTACCAACCTTCATTTGATGATGAAACAATTCTATTCCTAATGATGAAATCCAATAGAATGTTGTTAGGTAAAGAAAATTCAAATAAACGTCGGTAAATAATATGATCAGAAAAGAGTTGATAAATCACTTAACTTAAAAGTTAATAAGTACTATCATATAAAACCTGGTAAATTTAAGGCATAACTAAAAGAGATAAATAAAAGTTGGTAAGTTAATAAAGAAAGATTGATAAGTAACTCAAATGAGAGTCGATAACCTCAAACTAGCTGTAACTTAACTAGAGAAAAAGTTGGTAAGTCACTCTAACTAAGACTAATGATTATATTTTTTTTATAAAAGTTGGTAAACTTAATCCATATGATAAGACATGCAAATAAAATTTGTAAATAGTAAGAAAAGTTGCCAAATAAAAAAAATCATATAAATGTTGGCAAGTAACTCAAATGAGAGTTAGTAATTTAATATTGTGAGAAAAGTTGGCGAGTCACCATAATTTAAATTAATAATCTCTAAAAGGAGTGTGTAAACATAAGTGTTGCTCTCAAGACATATAAAAATTGGCAACTTAACAGAAATGTTGGTAAATTAAGGATAACAATACAAATGTTAATACGTAAATCAAATGGGAGTTGATAACCCTATATTAGTTGGTAATTTAATCTTACAAAAGTGGTATTTAGTAAATTCAAAGTGTTGACAAGCGTTGGTAAACTACTGGCTAGTTATATATAAAAAAGAAATAAATGGTCATTTTCTTTATAAAAGTTGAAAGTCACCGACATTTATTTTAAATGTACCTGCAGAAAAGAACAAAATCCGTGGCACGAAATTAAGGAATTGTGCCCACTTAAAATGAAGAAAGATGCCGAGTATAACTGAGTTTGTCTTTTTACTCGTAGAACAGGTAAAACTTTTATATTGATGTACAAAAATACTCATTATAATAACCCATTATACTGAAGTCTCTTTCAACTTTAATTTCTTTTCCAAAGAGGAAAAACGAAAAAGGACAAGGGGAAAAAAAATACGATACATGGAGGTGGGTCCAAATAATCTTAATGAAAAACGATGTTTGGTGTCCCGGCAAAATCTAGGGTTTTTCCTTTAGGAGGACCCTCCAAAGATATGCTGTCACACTTCAATTCTTTTTAGCTCTATAAAAGAAACCATCAGCACAACCTTCAGTTCCCCCTCTTCTGCTACTTTCTTCTTCTTCCTCTTCTTTTCCTCCTCCTGTCTCAGTTCATACATCTTTAAGCTCACATTACTACCATAGTTTGGTTGCTATTATAAATATTATTTAATTGGCTTAATTTCCTGAAAGGATAAGAGAGAGAGAGAGAGAGAGAGAGAGAGAGAGAGAGAGAGAGAGAACCATGAAAGAGAGTGGAAGAAAACAAGGAACGCTGTCGCCATGCGCGGCGTGCAAACTGCTCAGGAGGAGATGCGCTCGAGACTGCGTGTTCGCTCCTTACTTCCCAGCTGATCAGCCCCAGAAATTCGCTATCGTTCACAAGGTCTTCGGTGCCAGCAATGTCAACAAGATGTTACAGGTTTAGCTTATCATATTCCCCCATTCTATGGCTTTTGCATGCCTGACTTTCTGCTCTAATGTCCTTCCACAATTTTAGGATGAGTGAAAAACATAGGTTATCACTATATCCAAACTCTGAATCCCCAAAATCAAAGGTATCTTACATTATGTGGAGGAAAATTACATGAACATCTATGAAACCATTATCAAAACCCCGTCTGTCTTGCAGGAAACTTCAACATGCATACTTATCTAGAAATGAACGTAATTACAGCTCATGAGGAATTACGATACTGGTTCTTCGTTGATTTCCCTCTTCTCTGGATGCATGCACTCCCCTCTCCATAAGTGGCGGTGATTCATTTTCGTTCATTCAATTCGGGCAAAGATCAACTTAATCAGTTGTTACGGAAACAAGAAGATCGACTGCAATGACCATATCCATTTCTCATGTCAGTTATTGTGGTTAATTTCTGTTGGGCAAAAGCAAAAGCAAAGGAGACCCCACCATTAACGAGGTTTCTCCGTCTTTTTTTTATCCAAAAGGCGACTTTTTGACCAATTTCCATTTAGCATATGGGATGACTAGGCTTTAATTGTTTTAAAAGATCTTCACATCATCAAGTATAGAAGTGCTATATGCACTAAATGTTCTTTACTGTTATTGTCTTCTTTATGCCGACGAAGTTCAAATTCGTAGATAAATTTTAAAGTAACCCTCAAACATCACGACCTAAAAAAAAGTAGATCTCTGCAAGAAAAAGGAGAAAAAGAGGAGAAATAAGAAGAAATGATTTATAACTAGTATAATTTGGAAACTCTTACTTGTCAATGGAATTGATACAATTGCTAAATTAAAAGTCTTAGTGCTTAAGCCTCAGTTGTGTAAATATGGTCGGTTATGGTGATTGAGAGAAAGGAAGGAATTAGGCGTGATCATCAAGGATTTCAAAGAGAAAAAGAAGGAGAGCGGACGCCTACTTTTTGTGACCATGAGGTGAGGCGCTAGCCTTTTCTTTTGGTCATGTCTGCTTATTTTCCAACTTTAGAATGTAAAAGAGGTGTGGACCGTGGAGAGCCGTTCCTGTCATTTTGCTTTTAAGTACATGATTTTACGGAGATAAGGTCGGGAAGCCACACGAAGGTTTACTCTGGTGAGTCGTTATCTGCTTGTTGGAGCATAAAGAGCAATATCACCATGAGGGAATCCAAGCCAAAAAGAAAAGTCAGTATTGCGTAATCATGACCCGACAATGACGACCTAAGTTATTGGTTTAATAGTGGAGGAGCGTTTCTCAACTCGGCAGGTTAACCATTTGTATAATTTTCGGCTATTTCTTAATTACTCGTACTAATTTAGATTATGTACGAATTTGCGTGTCGATTTAAGAAAATTTTGAAAGGTTTAGGGGCATTTCGGATTTAGTAAACCCGGGTATTTCATCAATCGCTAACGTCACATTTATATTCTCAGGAATTACCAGAGCACCAGAGGAGCGATGCGGTGAGCTCCATGGTGTACGAGGCAAATGCAAGGATGCGAGACCCTGTATATGGCTGCGTTGGGGCCATATCGTCGCTGCAGCAACAGGTCGACGTGCTTCAGAACCAGCTCGCGCTCGCGCAGGCCGAGGTCGTCCACATGCGCCTGCAATCACCTCAGTTCCCTTCGACCTCGAGCTCAGCCATCGCGGCCACCAACAACGATAGCTCGCATTCCAGGCGGTCATATTACCCTTTGAACGGGGTTGAGCAAGCCGATGTCGAGGACTCTTTGTGGTCATGACATGAATCATTTCTGATGCTGCCTTCACTGTTCTCATCCATTCGTATGCAGATCTTCTAATTTTCCTCACTAGCGAGCTATAAAGTCGTGGTACTTCTCATGCAGGCGATCTCTCTTATCCCCTGGGATTTCCACCTGACATCACGGAGCATATGACTGTTCATCAGACTGTATAGCATTAGAGAGACGTTTTTTACGGGTGTTCAACTTCTCTGTGATCATGTCTAAAGGTTTTATATTAAATTTTCAGAATGGCTTCACTTTCTCTCGTCTGATTTTACCCGTGTGTGCTGTTAACGAGCTGTTATCGATTATGAGGCGAATGGAGCCGAAAACATGTCCGATCTCCAGAAATGCTAAACGTACTGAGAAGTCTTGGGAAAACTTATTTATCAAGTGATATGACAAATTTCAATCGAACGTTGAAATAAGTGCGCGGACATCGAATCGGATGATAGACATGTGTTTTGAGCATTTAATATAAAATTTGCTATGTTTGTCCCTGAGTGAGATTTCTTAGTCGTGGTACACCGCGTGTTGCTCGTCTTCTCTTTTGCTTTTACCGCTGCAACACTTGACATTACTAAAAGCTGGATCTCGAGATCAGGTGATAAAGAGTCCAAACTCGGCATTCGAGTGCGTGCGTATTAAGCTAATGATTAAGATGCATGCATGGGGAAGTTTGATGTTTTGTCCACTGCCATTGTATTTCTAAAGTGCCGAGCCGAACCCACGAGGCTTATATATGAAAGGTAAAGCGAGACAACAACACCATACCTAACCCAATCATGATCTCCAAGCATTGACTAGTTTATTAGGGGATGTAAGGCTGGAGTCTCACCTGCGTTAGCAACTGGGGTCGAACGGATCTCAATAGTGGTCGGGAATATGAAGTTGAAAAGAGCATAACGTGGACTTACGTGGGCAAAGATTTATGCCATCAAAAGGTAATATGCATCATAATTGTCGTTTGAGGATGGGGTCCTGCGGCCGGCACGCTCCTTATTTAATTTAGTCAAGAGAACGAACCCGTTTCTTACTAGGCGATATTTTCCTCCCTCCCTCGAGTGGAGGGAAATTTCATTGAATCTTGACTTTTGATGACACGAAATAGATCCTAATATCACCTACGTGATTGTAAGTTTGATTTAAATAACATGCGTCCAAAACATCCTAACAATACTACCATTGGATCCCTGGCCTCGCTCTCTCTGTCTCTATTTTCCCTCTTTCCTCCGCTGCCATTAGCCGCCTCGCCAGCCCACTGTCATTTCTGACTTTTATTCGAAGTACGAGGCAGCTAATGGTTTTATAAATGGACATTAGCTAGAAAATCTGTAATACAATCACTTTCTTGAACTACGGCTATTATTCATGGAAAGAAAATCTTTTATACAAAATAGATAAAATTAGTTTGTCAGTTTTGAAAACTCTCGTTGCACTTGCCAAAAGTACAGGAAGTGCTTAACTGGTCTTAACTTGATTGAGAGGCAATTTTAGGAATTGTTTTGTGATTGAGAGATATTTTCTCTAATACGCCCCCGCAAGGGAGGCGTTCCATTGCAAATGCCGATATTGGACTATAAATGAAGAAACTGTTGTCGTGCAGAAGGCTTTGATAGTGCATCCAAGAGTTGATCATGAGTTGACACACTCATGATAGATCTTTACCAACCATGTCGCAAACAAAGTGATAATTAATGGTAATTTGTTTCATCTTGGAGTGAAAAATAGGATTAGTGCACACATATGTAGCACTAATGTTAACGCGATAAATACTAGGTGTGGTCGAAGAAGATATTCTAAGTTCATGCATGAGAGATTGAATCCATGTGAGCTAAGAAGCTATTGTTGAGCAACAAATTGTTGTTTTCGAGAGCATCATAATATAGGATTCCAGCCAATATAAACTATGTAGGCGATTGTAGACTTACAGTCATTTGGATTGCCTGCCCAATCAACATCAAAATGTGCACAAAATGATGGAAAGGGACTACTTTGCAAGTGCAAGCCAAGATTGATAGTCCATTTGAGATAATGTAAAATTTGTTTAATAGCACTCTAATGTAACTCTGTTAGTTGATACATAAATTGACAGAGCTTGTTGACAACAAAAGTAATATCGGGCCTTGTGAATATAAAATATTAGAGTGCCGACAATCGTCCTCTATATAGTTGCATCTATATGAGGTGACCCATCGACAAGAGTGGGAGAGCTGTCGACATATGTAATTAGGATGTGACTAATCGACTAAACTCAATGATTGATGTATGTAGGCTTAATTTATTAGCATGTCATGTAAGAAGGCCTTATTGACGTCCCATTGTAGAACGGGCCAACTGTTTGATGAGGCCAGACAAATGATACCCATATTGTGGTGGGATTAAATGGTCATAATTAAGTCATGGCCATTGGTGGAACTCCTTGGCAACAAGTTAAGTCTCGTATCGAGCTATGCTACCAATTGAGTCTCTCTTTACTTAAATTAAATACTCGCGACCAATGGTATTATGATGAGGCTCAAGTGGTGCAAGTACCATGTACCATTTTCGGAGAATTGCATTAAATTTCTACCAATTGTGTGGGCATTGATGGAATTATGGTGGAGGGGCCGAATGAAGTCTTTGAGTCTGTGTAAGGCATAGATAAAGCTTTAGTGTCCCTAATGTATCTGCACTAGGGGGAGTTAAGTTGGTGTTTTCTCTCAAAGTTGTGAGGCCATTCAAATGTTGATCCGGAACTTCTTCAATCATTGAACTCGAAGCACTTGATTGACTATGTGCAGTATGGCTTAGCTGTCTATTGTTAGAAGAGGGGACTGAACTGCATATATAAAAAAAAAAAAAAAAATGAGATGGTGCATGGGTACTCTGACGTGGTGGAGCCAGGGGATTGAGAATAAGTAAGACGGTGCGTGGGTGGCCCATCACACGACTTCTCTCGTTACTGGGCCCAAATAAGGCCCTCCGACATCAGCCCAAAGGCCCGTTGAGCTAGCGCCCGAAACGGAAGCCCAGAGGCGCGGCCCAAACCGAGAACCCCGTCGATCGTTAGGGTAAACGAGGGAGACGGACGGAGGAGGGGTTTTAGCAAAGTTGCCTATTTGCTGGCCAGCAGAGAATCAAGAATCCGGAGAACATCACCATCACCAGCATCACCGCCTCATCTTCACGCTCACAGCAACCGCACTTGGCGTCGGCCTCCCGCCCCAGGAGGAATCTCTCCCTCTCCATCTTCTCCGCCTCCATTCCACGGAGGCCGTCGACATGGTAAGTTCGGTTCCGTCGTCGCTCCTTGCCACGTTTTCTTTGGATTGCGGGGGGTTGGATCCGCTTCGTTATCGAATGATCTCGTGCTCATTCGACGGGGGATTGGGTTTTTATTTTCTCTGTTTGTCGAACGTAATGCATTTTGATCGTGCAGTCTCAGCAGCCGGATAACAAGCCCGAAACCGTGGAGGACTTGGAGAGAAAGAAGAAGAAGGAAGAGAAGGTCTCCCTTCTTCCCTTTTTTTTCTTTCGCCTTTTTGCAAATTCAGTTACTCGTTCGTTCCTTTTCCCCTCCCCTTTGTGTTGTGCATCGGACCTCATTCGAGTAGTGATTGAGCGCGGCAAAATGGGACCGGAAGGGAGTTCGATCTTGTTTCGCCCGCGACCCACGAGTTGTTGCAAATTGCATTCCGCTTCGCTCTTCGTTGCTCATCCCGCCATTCGTGCGAATGTGCTTATCCATTTGATCCTTCGGCTTTGCTGGATCGAAAAGGCTGTTCATTTGCTTAAGTGAGAATACTCTCTCTTAATACGTTGCGTTTTGATTTTATGTTTGAAGGCAAGAGAGAAGGAAATGAAGAAACTCAAGGCTGCTGAAAAAGCAGAACTGGCTAAACTTAAGGTATCTATTTTTGCCCGACAGAGTTCTTCCTCATCGTAGTATTATTGATCATTTGCAGTTGCTCTCATGCGTGATCGTTCTCGCTCTGGTAGCAAGTTTTCGGTGTTGGGGGTTGATCATTTTCTGTTGTCTCGTATGGGGTTTTTTTAATGCCATTCGCACTTTTCAAACTGGGGTTCGATATTTTTTGTCGTTTTATTCTTTGAAGGCTCAACAGGGTGCCAATGCCCCTAAAAAGAGTGCAAAAAAGAATATAAAGCGAGATGCAGGTGAAGAGAATCTGGAGGATTATGTTGACCCAGAGACTCATCTTGGTGAGAAGAAAAAGCTATCCAGCCAAATGGCCAAGCAGTATAACCCAAGTGCAGTTGAGAAAACGTGAGAATTTAATTTCTTTGTTGTTTACTCTAGATTTGACTTATTGTCGTGTCTTTAGATCTATTCTCAGGCCAACTTCTTGTTGATTTAGATGGTACGCATGGTGGGAGAAATCAGGCTTCTTTGTGGCAGATGCCAGCAGCCCAAAACCGTCATTTGTAATTGTGAGTACGTTTTACTTCTGGAAACTTCTTTACAGCACAATTAGGATTCTATTACATCTTCTTGTTTGCAACTTGATATGAGTGACTGACTAGGGTTTTCTAAGTTTGAAAGCAGTGAGTTTGTGTTCGCTAGTTTGGCTTCTACTGCAGAGTCTATTAATGCAATTACTAATAGTAGACTTCGCTTTTCCAATGTGCACTCTGTTCTTTTCAAGGTTTAAGATGGTTTTTTATTATCGAATCCCTATCCATTTAACACCATGGACATTTATAAATGCCTAATAGTTGGAGGAACAGCTTTAGCATGGAGGCAGTGTCATTAGTAAAACTACAATGGAAAAGGCAGAAGGTCAACTGTAGTAGTGTGTCTTGATTGTCTTTTAGTTGTGTGAATTTTATGTACCAAGTGACTTTTCTGGTTTGTTCTACTGAAAGTATCATTCTTGCTTCTTCTTACTGCTAAAATATGTAGATGATCTCGAATTGAATTGAATCGTCATTTGCTTGTATACTTCTTTTTTGTTGCTAATGTGTTGATATTTCTATCTTCTCGTGAATGTTGCTTAATATGAACTAATTGGGCTACTACATTCTGGGTCGTAAAACTGTCATTGTATATTTATCAAAGTGCTTTATGGGGAGTTGTGCTGCATTTTCAATTTTTCCACGTGGAAAATTGTTTTGTGATTGGAAAAGTATCAGCCTGCGATCTCAGCATATTAATCTCTTTCCTAAGTTTTGTTTCGCAATATGCTTCTCATCATGCAGGTCCTTCCCCCTCCAAATGTGACAGGGGCCCTTCACATTGGGCATGCCCTTACCTCTGCTATACAGGTTGCGTCACTGTTTCTGCAAATCTCTTCTTGCTTATTCATGAAGACTAAGTACATCCTTCATGTCCACATTGTCATCATGTGCAGGACACCATTATCCGTTGGAAGAGAATGTCTGGATATAATGCCTTGTGGGTTCCTGGAATGGATCATGCTGGGATTGCAACACAGGTGATGTTGCTATCATCTTCTACTTTTTTAACGTTTTGATGGGATATTAGGGTTACTGTGGCAGGTTGCCTGTTCAATCCTCACCTATTGCAAGAACTTTGGTTGTCAGTAGCTCAATGTAGAAAAAGCCAAAACTGTTGTCAAGACCTCATCTTTTTATGTCTATTTTTGCTGTCACAGTACATAACCTTGATAATTCTTTCTACCTTTGCCCTAGAGTTTTGGCCTTTTACCCTGTTCTGTTCCATGAGTATCTTAAGCTTGGTTATCATTTGGTTGTATTGGAGTGGACATTCTGATCATCTGAAGAGACTACTAATATGGCTTCTGTCTGATCATCTGTATGGTTGGACGACTGTATTAGCATCACTTCATTAGATGTGTGCTTGTTGATAGTGGAGACACTGCACTTGAGGTTGCAATCGTGTTGATATTGGGGAGGAAAATTGTCATGATGGGACCCTAATTAAAATGTTTATACCAATTGTGTTGGTAGTTGTCATTGGGGTAGTGTGCAATCAGTTCAAAGTCTTATTGTTTTACTGCTATGCTAGCATTCATTTAAACATTTCAATTGAGCGATTCATGTCTAGTTAATTCAGGCAAATGTAAGTCGGAAAAAAGTGAGTTTAAGGCTTCCTGCAAAATGTAGCGGATGTCACCAACATCATTGAATATTTTCATAATATTCTGCTAAATATTGCAAGATTTCATGAAGTGAGATCCATGTTTTCCCTGTATGTGGTCATTTTGGCAAGTACAGGATCTGATGACATTCTCATTTTTCCCATTATACAGATTTTCTAGTTTCATAGATCTGGTATGTAGGAAATATTATAATTGGAATTCTTGCCATTTATCCAGTAAATTCATCATATACCCACAATTACCAGCAGTATATCCTGGCAATATTATTGAGATGAAAATGCTAGATCTTAACATGCACCACTTGAGGCAACGGAATTGGTTATCTTTCCTTTTGGCATGTACCATTTTAATATATACCACCTTAATTGCTTTTATCTAAATAAGAAAATAGTCATGTTTGGTCAGTTTTGTGGTTTTGGTCGAAATTGGAGGTTATTCACTATGCTGAGATGGTTTTGACGGAATTTTTTGCAGGTTGTTGTGGAGAAGAAGCTAATGCGTGAACGTCGTTTGACGAGGCATGATGTTGGTCGAGAGAAATTTGTGTCTGAGGTGAAATTCCTCTTGCTAATTGGACCTTTGGTGGTTGTACTACACTGTCCATGTGGAAGACGTTGTGCTTGATGAATCTATTTGTTGTCTGGTTGCGACTAGGTATGGAAGTGGAAGGATGAGTATGGTGGCACTATATTAAGCCAGCAACGTCGTTTGGGTGCATCGCTTGATTGGTCCCGTGAGGTGACTTTTTTAAATTCATGAATCTTGTGATGAGGTTTTGGACTGGAATAGATTCTGCACTTGAGTTTGAAGCTGAAGCTGATGAAGACATTAGTGTCAATATCTCAGTTTACCTCTAGTGATTTATTGACTAGAAACTTATTATCCTGAAATATCTGTTGTTCTTTCTTTCTTTTTTTTTTTTTTTTTTTTAAAGTGCTTTACAATGGATGAGAGAAGATCAAGGGCTGTTACTGAAGCATTTGTTCGACTGTACAGAGATGGTCTTATCTATAGGTATTTGAGAAATAACATTCTTTTTCCAGCCTCTTTTCTTCTCCTGTTGTTCTCTGCTTTTTTCTACTTATTAACACACTGTCTGCATGTATTTTTGGTACAATAATGTCCAAAAGGTAATAGTTTTCTTATGGGAACTAGTCAACTGAACAAACATTCTATGATTCTGATGGTTGATTGTCATCAACTGGATGTATAGCTACCATGTTTTAACATTTTTACTGTGAGATGTTCGGTATCATTCTTTTGATGTACCTTTTGCTTTTCTCAAATATTGAGGCTTACCTCTTTGATTTTTATAATGACCAGTATTAACAAATTGGCGAGCAGATTTGTATATTAAATTTTCGTATTTTTTTTAGAACTTCTTTTTACATTTTCAAAGTAGTAAAATAAATTTGCACATATGTTGAAATCTCAGGTGGTATGTTTTATATTTGCATCTCATATTTTTAATTAAGATGGCTGCTTTTTATTCCTTCTTTGTGCGGTAGACTTCTCTTCATGTTCAATTGAAAATTTTGTCAGGGATATCCGCCTAGTGAACTGGGATTGCATCTTAAGGACCGCAATATCGGATATTGAGGCAAGTGCTGCCTTATGACTGCATAGTCATTTAATGCCATTTTCCATTGCTTAGCTGGACCAATCTGTTTGTAGGTAGATTATGTGGATATCAAGGAAAGAACACTTCTAAAGGTTCCAGGCTATGAAAATCCTGTGGAATTTGGAGTTTTAACATCCTTTGCCTACCCACTAGAGGAAGGCCTGGGAGAGATAGTTGTTGCCACGACAAGGGTGGAGACAATGCTAGGTGACACTGCTATTGCAATTCACCCTGACGATAAAAGGTATACTCATCTGCATGGAAAATATGCAATTCATCCATTTAATGGAAGAAGACTTCCCATTGTCTGTGATGCAATCCTTGTTGATCCAAGTTTTGGTACTGGCGCTGTTAAGGTACAATTTTGACCGATTGCAATTGTAAGCCTTATATGTCTTTTCCTACAATAGCTTTTATACCCTGTTCCATCTTTTTCAGATCACCCCTGCACACGATCCAAATGATTTTGAGGTTGGAAAGCGTCACAGTCTTGAATTTATCAACATTTTTACTGATGATGGGAAAATAAATAGCAATGGCGGTTCGGAGTTTGTTGGCATGCCACGTTTTAAGGCCCGTCAAGCTATTACTGAGGCACTGCAGCAAAAGGTACGATTATATGCACTGCACAGTAGATGTTTCCAGTTATTTTGTAGGTTGTCATGGTTATACAAATCTCAATTTTGTTGAATTTTTTATTTTTTATTTTGACATCTACGATTTGTTCGACTTCTTATCACTTGTTTGATGTGGTCAATTCCTCTGTAATTGTATTGGGAGAGGCAAATTTGATTGAATCTTTGAAGCCCACAGTCAGGTATTTTTGATATCAACATTTCTGGGTCTGCAACCAAATTTTTGTGAACAAACTGAATGGTATTATCAGTATCACATAGGCATATTCAAGTTGCCAAAGTAGTAGAGGGAGGAATCCATTATAAATCTTCTTCCCTTAATACACATGCATCTGTAGCGTATATAGACTAGCCATCAGTTTTTCTGTCGTGAGTTCTTCAGAACTCAACTCACATTGAAAGTCACGAGTCAAAGTCCATCACAGCTTCTCCCATACACAAGAATGGGGTATGTACTAGATGATGGGGCAGTTCCATCAAACCCATGCGATGTATTAGAACAGACCTGTTTGTTGCAACATTTTATCGAGCTCCTGGGCCCGTCATCAGACAACACCCTTCCTACATCACCATGCCCTCAAACCCCACTTGGAGATGTCTTCCCCAGCTGGAACTCCTAAATTGGTTAGCAAAATGGGTGTAATGAGGGAGATGCCTACTGGGCTTCCTTCTTATGTAGATCTGTTCAGAAGTTTGACTGTGGATTAAGGCTGTATACTGAAACAGTTGCATCCTCAAATTGAAGATATTGACAATCGCCTAACTTTGACAGAGGCTTAAAAAACCGATATGTTATTTGACTTTCCATGCACTACATCTTTAATCTCTTTTATTGGATGATATGGTTGACTACATGATGTAGGACAATTAGTCCCGATGAAGAATAAAGCTTTAGGCTTCCCACCCAAAGCTTCCTAAGCATCACGCATAGGGTTTCTTAAGCATCATTGCATCACACAATCCCAAAACAAAGAATTGCCAAATTCAAATAATCATCAACTCTATTCAAAAGAAATAATTACAACCTCATACGTAGACTCTCTAATGTACTATTTTAGTCAAAATAGTGAACCTGATATATCAAAACTAGGAAATGCATATCCACTACCAGCTAGGAAAAGGAAGCATTAAATTTTCTTCCATCTTGGAGAAGGAAACATTTTAAGATCCTAATAGACTCCAATCACGTAAGAAGATTCCTGATTAATCAAATAGAAAAAACAACACACTTCATTTGGCACGCTTTTGTAAGTCTTCAGAGGCTGTTGCCATTGTCCTCCATCACTACAGTCAGCTTTCAATTTGGTTGGAGAATGCCCTGGCTATTTAGGTTGAACTCACATTCTCATTATCCTATTGATGTTGGTGTGAGGTTAATGCGCTTTGTCACACAAGACAAATACTTCTACTAAACTCTGGATCTTTTACTTTTTCTCTGCTTTACACATAGGTACTCCAGTGCTTTTTTCCCTCTGATTTGGAATAATATTGACGTGGATGCTTAGCTTATACTCTTTTACATATCACTTCTTATTCTCTCCTGCATGTCCAGTTGTTGAGCTATTTTTTTTTGCATGCTTTTAGGGACTATATAGAGGTTCTAAAAACAATGAGATGAGGCTTGGAGTTTGTTCAAGGAGCAATGATGTTGTGGAACCATTAATAAAGCCCCAGTGGTACGTGGATTGTAATGTTATGGCGAAGCAAGCTCTTGATGTAGCGATGGATGCTGAGAATAGAAAGCTTGAAATCATCCCTAAACAGTATGCTGCCGATTGGAAAAGGTGCTGTCATCTCCTCTACAGTATCGGGAGCCAGCCAGTGCTTGCTGTTTATTTTTCCACCCAATATTTTACTCTGATGTGCTTGCTGTTGTGATGGGCTAATCATGAAACCATGTTTCCTCTGATAATTTTTCCCTTTGGTTGGCTCCTAGCAATTTGCATAGATGCAGGATTTTTTATCGGGTCAAAACTGGTTCCTCATTTTCGGACAGTGTAGTTATCAATTGTCTGATGGCCATGTGTTTTAATGCATTTTATTTGACTGTAAGCATTTTTATGAAGTTATAGTAGGTGTTTTTGAACTAAAGAAATGTTTCAACATCCCAGATGGCTTGAGAATATACGCGATTGGTGCATTTCGAGGCAGCTTTGGTGGGGTCACCGGATCCCGGCATGGTATGTCACGTTGGAAGATGATGATCTGAAGGAACTTGGTGCTTATAATGATCACTGGATAGTTGCTAAAGATGAGAGTGAAGCTCACAAGGAAGCCAGCAAGAAGTATGCAGGGAGGAAATTTGATTTGTGCCAAGATCCTGACGTGCTTGACACCTGGTTTTCATCTGGCCTTTTTCCATTATCTGTTCTTGGATGGCCAGATGATACAGAAGATTTGAAGGCATTTTATCCTACTTCTGTCCTTGAGACTGGTCACGATATTCTCTTTTTCTGGGTTGCCCGAATGGTAATGTTGGGAATTAAACTGGGAGGAGACGTACCTTTTAGGAAGGTGAGTAAAATCCTCTTCCAGCTCATATGACTTACTATTATCAAATGAAGATATGGTGCTAAATTTATGATAATTGCTCTTTTATTTTCCAATAGCTCAGCTTGCTAGCACTGGCTTTGCAGGAGATTTCTTTCCAGGAAAATGCCTGGATTGAGCTCCTCTCTAAACCTGGTAGAAATGTGATGTGTCTATCGATTGGCGTTTAATTTGATTCTTCAGAAATATCCTTTTGAGTTCTTGGTTGAGACTTACCTAAAACTGCATTGTAACACAAATTTCCAGATTAACTTCCCCTAGAGGATCTGGAATAACTTGAACTGCATAAGGATTGCGAGTGGTATGAATATATAGTATAAATGCTTGAAAGCAACAAGCTTGTTTCTTTGTTGTGATAGACACTCAGAAATTTGCATGGATGGTTATTTTCTGTCAAATGTCGGTGTGACTCTTGCTTTTGCGACTAACTTGTTGAGTCCCCATTGTCAGCATCTTAATAGTTCTAGTTGGTATAGTCAAGAGTCAACACTCAGTCTGATTGCTGTGTGATTAAAATTTAATGAGCTGCTACAGCTTGGGAAATGAAGAGTTTTTGTCTGTGCTCGTGGAATTCTTTTCTGCTATAATTATGGTTTGATCCATGATTTGTCTTTGCAGGTTTATCTACATCCCATGATTCGTGATGCACACGGACGAAAGATGTCTAAGTCTTTAGGAAATGTCATCGATCCACTTGAAGTAATTAATGGCGTAAGCCTTGAAGGTCTTCATAAGAGATTGGAGGGGGGCAATTTGGACCCTAATGAGCTGGCTGTTGCAAAAGCAGGACAGGATAAAGACTTCCCCAATGGTATTACTGAATGTGGTGCAGATGCTCTCCGATTTGCACTTGTCTCTTACACAGCTCAGGTTTATGCTTTTTGCCCGCCTATTTGACCTTGATATAGTACTTACTGTCTATGGGACTTAATGTCATTCTACAACTGCTAAGTTGCAATTTCAGTAAAATCTCCTTTGTATTTCTGTGTTAACAATTTTTCCCATCTCCTTTTCTAGTCTGATAAAATAAATCTGGATATCCAAAGAGTTGTTGGCTATCGTCAATGGTGCAACAAATTGTGGAATGCCGTTCGATTTGCTATGAGCAAGCTTGGAGATGATTATGTTCCTCCCGTGGAAGTTCACCCAGAAACTATGCCATTTAGCTGCAAATGGATAATATCTGTGATGAACAAGGCTATATCGAAAACAGTATCATCACTAGATTCGTCTGAATTTTCAGATGCAGCCACTACAGTGTACTCATGGTGGCAGTATCAGTTCTGTGATGTTTTTATTGAAGCAATCAAGCCCTACTTTGCTGGTGAGGACCCAACCTTTTCCTCTGAAAGGAATTCTTCACGAGAAGCTTTGTGGCTATGCCTGGAAACTGGGCTACGGCTGCTTCATCCTTTCATGCCTTTTGTCACTGAAGAATTGTGGCAGCGGCTGCCTTCATCGCAGGGCAATCAGAGAAAAGAATCCATAATGATATGCGATTACCCATCCTATGTGGAGGTAAATCTAGGTTGATAATCTAATGAAAGTTCGTTTTTGACAGTATAATTTTTATATGCCATTATATATTATAACTGGGACAAACCACACTTGTGATTCTATTATAAATCTATGATTCTAAGGATTTGGTTTAAAATTCAATGGGTTGATTATCACTGTGATTTTCTTTTTTGTGCAGTGCTGGACAAATGATAGGGTGGAGCTGAGATGGATCTTGTTGAGTCCACGGTAAAATCTCTTCGGTCACTAAGGTCAGGGGTGCTTACAAAACACAAAAATGAAAGGTATGGGTTTGCCTTTTCTCCATTTTGTTTGCTGCCATGTATTTGCTATTATGTGATACCATCATTCATTTGCTGGGCTGATGTTGTACTTGGTTATCCTAATAGTAAAGGTCCACTGAGTTTTTTGATTTATTTCTCCAGCTTTGATCTGAGGTCTTTGTTTTGTTTTCCTGTATCTTCTCTCCCCTGGAGAATTAAGATAACATGCTTCCTTCCTGGGTATCCTATAACTGTTAAAGGTGCTGCTTGAAGTTTGTAGTGCTTGCTTACCATGCACTGCGACATTGGGGAATCCCATCACTATAGCACCTTCATTCCACAAACGTGTGCTTAGATGAACATGTGGCGATAGAAATTTTAAAGTTGTCAAAAAAGGATCTATCAGGTGAAATGGACACATACCTAGCCGTTTACCTGGGGGTCTTACCTGATCAGTATTAAGTCCTCAGATATATTCCGAGTTAGGAGATTTTCTATAATCGATTATCTAATCTGCTGGGTTGTTTAGCTATTTCAATTCTCTCGTGCGTTTTCTTAGGTGCCTATGTTATAATAGTCCAGCTCTGTGGGGTAAAAAGATCTCAAAATAAGATCAATTGAGTTTGCACTTAATAATTCGTATGTTTTATTGTTTTCTTTGTTTATTACCCTTTTTTTCAGGTTACCTGCTTATGCGTATTGTCAAAATGAGGAAGTTGCAGACATCATTAAAAGCCATCAATTGGAGATTGTAACTCTTGCTACTTTATCATCATTAGAGGTATGGTGTGTTTCATTTTTAACCTGTGTGTGCTCATTACCTTTTAAATATGGTTCACCATTTCATCTTAAGCTTAGTTTGTTGTCAAAAAAAAAAGTTGGCAGTCTTTCTTTTTAGGGTCCAAAGGATGAGTTGCCTCTAATCATTATTGTTCATGAATGTTGTTTAGCTGTCCATTGGGGATAAAAATCTAGTCAATATGATGAAGATCTGTACCTTGACAATACTTTTAGTCCTACTGTATAAACTTGCTAGGGTTTCACTGCTTAATCTCTTGGTCAAATGCTTCAAATATTAGTCGTTAATTTCGTAAAATGCCTCTTGTTTTCCTTTGGTTCAAGTGATGACTTCACTGTTAATTTACAGGTTTTGCTGAGTGAAAGAGATGTTGCTCCAGCAGGATGTGCTTTGGAGAATGTTAATGAAAATCTCAAAGTGTATCTTAAGGTTCAAGGAAATCTCAATGCAGAGGCAGAACGTGAAAGGATCAAGAATAAGATGGAAGAGATTCAAAAGTAAATCCACTGAAAATGGAGGCGTCCACATCTATCTCTGTGATTGCACGTGTGTTTGAATGTGTGTACTGTGCGCATGTGCATGCTTGAATCTAAACTGCACTTGGCATGAAAAGTTACTTTTAGCAGCTCAGAAGTATTTGCACACGTCAACTTGTCTACCGATAGCTTATCAGAACTAATGTGCATGCTCCTTTTAGCCTCAATAGAACTTATTCATTAGACAAAAAATGTTCATTTAAAGAATCTAGTTGTGTCCTATGATAACTTTACTGAGAGCTGGTATTTCCTTCTCCCCTGTTATTTCCGTGAGCATCATTTCTAGGAGAAGTCCCATGGTGTTTCACTTGTCCTTGACCTCATCTATCCACCTGGTGTCATCGATTGTTATGGTGATGCATGTTTTTTTTTTTTTTTTCTTGTGAATTGGAGCTACTTTTGGCAAATTTTCATATAAGAAAGCTTGTTATTACCTTGGTTCTCTAGAGTTTTATTGAACCTTGAAGATATGGCTTGATTACATGGCTAGGATCTAATAACTTGGTGTGACTTGTCTACTTATGCAGGCAGCAAGAGAAACTTAAGAAGACCATGAATGTATCTGGCTATGAACAGAAGGTCCCGCTTCATATCCAGGAAGATAATGCTGCGAAGCTGGCTACGCTCATCCAGGAATTTGAATTTTTACTGAGGGAGAACTCAAGATCAGATGCTGAATTGATGGATAACAATTAAACAGAAGGTTTTCTCATTCTTTACTGGCCCTGGACTGCTTGATGGCGACATGAAGCTTGATGCAACAAAAAGCAGAAAAGGATATTCTGAGGCTTCTATGACCTTGAAGCCCCAGCTAAGACTAGGAAATGTTGTTCCAAGTGATTTGTTTGGTTGTTCTGGAGTTCTTTGGGACGATATACTGCCGTTGGGCCTTATATCTATATAATGATTTCTTGTTTCCATGGTACGAATTGATCTCGCTTATTCAAGGGGGGAAGTGCGTTTGGATGCTGCTTGATCTTTTTCAAATCAGAGAGGATGCGCTTGCAATTGGATCCTTTCAAATGTGACGCAAACTTAGGGCTTTGCTGCAAGGTTTCCGAGGTGTATGATAACAGGCATGCATGCAAAAGTGCATTTGCCTTCGATCCGACTTCAACATGGCTGCTTAGACTGATCTTCTGAGCCAGTTCTTACCTCATTAAATGGGTATTGGCCTACCAAAATTCCACGATGGATATGCTCGATTACCTTCATATCAATGTGGTAATGAGGTGTAAATTATCTCATGACTTTTCTAATAATTTTACCAATCAAATTAGTGTTTTCAGGAACTTTGGTCCGTAATGAACGCAATTGTCTTTGATCGAACGAAATACCGTTGGTCGATAGTATACTCGATTATGGTAGGTGTGGGGCCAATTTTCTAGGTCAAGTCCCATCGTGAAAAATGTGAGAATATATTGGCTCTAAAGCTGCCACGTCGAAAAGGATGTTTGACTGCTTTCCACTTCGCAAACCAAAGTTATCCACCACCTCGCTCGTACGCACAAATATCCGATGTCGCAATAGCCCCGGGAAGCTCTATACTAAGATGATTTATAAATTTTAATTAGGAGCTAAGAGAATATTCAGTAACTCAGGCACATATGTTAGAAATTCACTCACCAAAAGCCAGCACTTCTTGTTTATCCCGGGGCCTAAGGGCCACGCAGTCGAGAACTCTATCCCAGTGCCAGCTGAATAAATAAACATCCATATTCATCACAAATGATTCATGGTGAGTGAATTGCTCCTAAATTACTGAATATTCTCTTAGCTCCATATTCATTCATCACAAATTATTCATGGCGAGTGAATTGCTCCTGATTTACTTAAGATTCTCTTAGCTCCTAAATTTCAATTAGGAGCTAAGAGAATATTCAGTAAATCAGGCACATATGTTAGCAATTCACACACCAAAAGCCAACACTTCTTGTTTATCTCGGGGCCTAAGGGCTACGCAGTCGAGCACTCTACCCCATTGCCAGCCGAATAAATAAACATCCATATTCATCCATCACAAATGAGTCATGGTACCAACGTTCATGCACATTGGCAGTGAACCTACTGATTATGGGTATATATGATATAACTTTCCAGCTTTGATGTACCTCGACAGTGTCGGTTTAGAGCATGAACTTTGTTTCATTCGGCGACCAAAATCCATAAAACACATGATATTGTAATGAACTACATAAGAATATGGAACCCCATTATTTTTGGTTTGAAGAAAAACCTTTGAAGAAGAGATGCTTAATATAAATATCGTTGGGGGGGTGGTGGTGGTGGTAGGGGAGTGGTTAGGGGCACATTTTTGCGACGAGACTTGCAGTAAACGTTCCTCCCTACATTGCACTCTACAAATTTACTGCCTGAGGTGGCATTGCACAAGCAAACTACGATGTACACAGAACAGCAAACTATGGAAAGCAGTGATACCAAAATTGGCCTTCCTCTTAGCTTGACTAACCGCCCTTGAAATAATAGTGAGTTGCAGAGAAAGTATAGTCCAGTGAATATGAGCGACAGTTGGTGATGAGCAATCCCCAGTATGACAATGATATTATATCAGCTCCTGCAGAGTATGGATTTATTGTGTAATAGCATTCATTAAACTCCAAACAGAGACAAGTGAACTTTTAGTTATGGGATAGCAAAAGAGAATCATAAAACCGATTATCTTTCCTAAGAAAAGATAACTTTTGGAATTCAGTCATTCCCATCAACAAACTTACTTCAGAAAAAGGTGGATTTTACACACCAAAAGCAGCTTATGCTTAAATAAAATCCAACCTTCAAATCACTGTATGGAATAGCAGACTTCTTTGGTAACAGAAAAAAGGTTGGTCAAAGACTTGCAGAAAAAATGGGGCAACAGCACCCAGGGGAATTAAGAAAGACAAGCAGCAATACTAAGGATGATTTTATATGCTTTGCAGAGTGCTATCGTGTATAAATTCATTAAATGCATCAGTAAAACGAAATAAATAAATAAATAAATATATATATATGTGTGTGTGTGTGTGTGTGTGTGACATCAATTTGGAATTCCTATTTGCATCGAATATAACTTCCTCCAAATTTTGGGTACATGGCTAGTCCACCATACATGTTCAAGACCAACTTTGACAGGGCTGGAGTGAACTTATTTGCAGTTAGGTAGAGAAGCAATAGTAGCTTTTATTATGTAAAGTAGAGACTTTCTCCTCACCTAATTAACATTGCGGTTAAGCAATCCCTGGAATGATAAATAGAGATCTTTGCTGTCAGTCCCAAATATTTCCTCTGCTTTCCTCAAAGTTTCCTGGAAAGATGAGTATAAACCACATCAGTTCACAATAATCTGAAAGCTAACAAGCCAATCTCAACAATTAAAGAGATTAATTTCTCTAAGAATGTCACCTCTCGAGTTTGCTTTTGAGCATTAAGCTCCTTAATGTTTGCCAAAAAAGCACTGAATTGCTCATACGATAGACGAGTCCTGCATTAACCCAATACCAAACAGAGCATAGCCTCATCAGAAATGTCGCAATACTATAGGTCTCTCACTCAAATCAAAGTTGCAATGGAGTTGGTGCAAACGTACCTTGCTTGACGAAAAAATTCTTTTCCATCAATTCGAGGAGTGCGACCTACGGTAATTTTTTAAAGGAAGATGCACTCAGTTGTTCACCAAAGGAACACAATATTCTATAGCTAACATAATCTACACTGGTGTTGGCTTATACTAGAGGACAAACAGCATCGAAGTGTTGGAAAGAGAATATGGCTCAACAAAAGTATACAGCAGAAGACAAACACAGTCAACAAGCAGATCTAAAGTTCAAAATTATGAAAACAAACAGTTATAAAATAAAAAAGCAATCACTCTTCATTACAAACCTGGCAAAGAGCGTCCACGAGGAGGCGAGTTTGCAGCTGATGACTGCTGACTTGATGGGTACCACATAGAGAGTGCATACTGGGGTTTTGTAGGAGTTGTTGCACCTGAAGTTTTCTGGGGTGATCCAGCAGCAGAATATCCTCTAGGAGAGCCATTTTGAGAAAAAAATTTTGGAGTCCCAGTTGGAGTAAGTTTTGGTGTAATATATGGAGTTATTGAAAGTCTTTGTGCAGCCTGCCGTGAAGCTGTGAGGAAATCAAAGAAGTGCTTAACAATGTTTTTTTTTTCTACCTTTATAAAGTAGAGATAGATAACATGGCATGATATCAATCTGCAGTATGCCCATCACATTCAATTGACACTTCATTAGAAAAGTTCCAGAGGATCCAAACAAAGTTAAGACATCTCAAAAAGAAGAAAGCGCATATAAAGTGAGAGCATGCACACCCCAGTTATATGCTTCACATGCTTTGACATCCACCACCTTAAATTTGTGCAACTAGTGTACACCATCCCAAGTACTCATTTAACTCTCAATGGTGTGTAAATGGTAGAGGAACCCATGTTGCTCTGATTAATATTTTGAATAATCGAGGACCAGTTTTGAAAGTGGTGATCAGGTTGCATTTTAGCCCCTTGGTTCTGCATCCCAGCTTATGGTTTTTGGTTCAATTCTATTTGTCATCACAGTCCAAGCAAGATTTCTTTGGCTTATACCTTCCGATGCAATTGGTTGTTCGCCATAAAAAAGCCGACCAATAATATATATATGCAGAAACCAGAAGCAAAATAAACTGTAGCTGAGATTCAGTCTGTGCTTTAAGCTTCAATAGAGAAATGTAAACATAAAAGAAGAATTACTTTTTGAAGTGTTCAGAGCAGAATTATAACATGCTTCACCTATGCCTTTGGTATTTGTAGACTATAAGCTACAAAGCAAAGTTCCACAAACTTCAGAACCAAAATCACGAAGTAAAAAATCTAAGCCACCCCAAACAAGATCCAGCATATGCAGCTACAGTATCATATTTAAATCAATGTTCCTGACCCAGTATTTGAAGTACTTGGATAGAAAGAACTTGTGTAACAATGCATTCAATTTACCATAATGTTAGTCAAATTTAACAAATGGCTTATAATGCCTTGAAATCCTTGATCATTCATTCAGAAGTATGCCTGGGACAAAGTTAATCACATGATATCGATCAAAGAGAAATGAATTATTAAACTATAGAATTAACAGAAACAGTTAGAGAATGCTCAAATGAAAGTGCTTCCCTCATTATCTACAAGTACTTTAAAGCCTTGAAATAGTCACTGTTCTTTTAAGCAATTGTTGAATAAATACCTCCATCCATGTCGTTGCCAACGTTAGCAGAGCCACTGTAACCATTTGCATCTACATCACAAGTCAGGCATTGTGAGTCAATTCCAAAATAGTGGCTAAATGCACAAAAACAAAAAAAAATTGGTCATGGAAATGGATGGACAAAAAATTGATGGACATGAGCAGCCTTTCATTTATACAATGACAAGCTTCCTCAAAGCATGTTTCTCGTACCCTTAAATGGATAGGAGTTTGAATTTGACTGATCACAGGTCCCAATATCAACGGTTTCAGCAGGCTGTGAAGAGTTACATCTCCATCAATAAAATTGAAATTGTAAGAGAAGAAAATCACAAACATGAAAGACTTCACACCAGCAAAAAGTGATGAAAACCATGGACAATATAAATGGAAGCTGAGTATCGGAATCTTACCGATGCATTTTCATCATTCAGCGATTGCATCAGTTGTCTTTTAAAGGTTTCTAGCTGTCAATAGGAGATGCACATCAATATTGAATATATTGTGATAATAAAAATGCACATAGCGCGCAGGTTTCATCACTTTTGATTGTTAGCAGCAGCAAGTAAGGAACATAACATGCCTGATGGCAAGGGGCAAACTCATCAAGAACAGCGAAGATATTTCAACTTAAGGAAAATCCATGACAGATGTCGAGTATAGAGTAAAAGGCTGCACTGACTGACTTTACTGTGAAAAAAATAATCCTACTCCATAACTGCATTCCTTGCAGGAAAAAAACAACAATTTGGAAAATGTTATCCTAAAATTGACCGCTTCTGTCACTTACAAAAATTAGTCAACAGAAAACATTTTTTACTATTATCAACAATTAATGCCCAAATATTTTCTTAAACGATGAAAATAGCATTTGCCAATTCATTTTCGTAAGTGATACGAACAATCATTTTTAAGAAAATACTTTCTAAACCATCGATTGTCTGCCAAACGAACACACCCAAGCAGATTAGTCTTTTTTTTAAGCCTTTTAATCAGAAACAAGGTGAAAGACGTTAACTTTGGAGCCCACTCAGAAGTAAAGCAATATCACCTTTGCCAGATCACGACTGAGCTTCTTGACAGTCACGCACAAGGAATCCCGTTCTTTCGAGAGCCTCATCTTCAGCAACAGACAAGACAAACAAAAGTATCAGCTCCAATTTAGCTTCAACGAGACATGAAAGAGCCACAATTTTTTACAGCAGGTGAAAGCTTTTCATACAATCTCGTACGCACATAAACCGGTACCACTAAATAGATGGCTTCTTGATTCTCCGACAGAATTAAGTTATCGAGAATCGAATTCGTCAATTCCGACATAAATAACAAGCTTGAGCACGTAAACTTGACATCAACGAAACCAAAGCAGCAACCGTTCCATCGGTAGTCAAATGGCAAATGAAACTGTTAAAAAATAAAAAATAAAAATTCAACCTACATTCTCATCGAGCACAATCTTGAGACGCGAGTCGGCCTCCTGGTGGGAGCGCTCGAGGTGAGCGACCTTCTCCTCGAGCTCGTAGATGATGCGGTCCTTGTCGTGGAGCTTCTGCTTGGAGCGGCCGACGTCGGACTCGAGCTTGGAGACGCGGGAGGCGATGGCCATGGAGGTGATCTTGCGGGCCAGATCCAGCTGGTCGTAAGGGTCGGTCGGCATCACCGCCAGTATCTCCTCGGCCATGTCGAAGTCGGGGCCACCGCCGCCATTGCCGACGCCGCTCTGCGACATCATACCACCCCAATTCCAAATCACCCACCCAACCCACCCTTCCCTCTCAAGGCAACACGAAACCAAGAATGGCGACCGCGACTGCGATTGCGATTGCGAAGGAAGGGCGTCGGTCGAGGTTTGCGGAGAGGATGAAAGAGACGGAGACCGACCTCGGACGAATCGATTTCGAGAGAGAGAGAGAGAGAGAAGGGGTTAGGGTTTGGTGAGAACGGGCGTGCAATGGAATGTCATGCGGTGGGGCTGTCCTGTCGTTTTCCGCGTTTTGAAAGTTGCAGATTTTCCCTCCAAAACGGGAAGTCCTTTTCCAGGAAAAGAGAGGCGCCAGCAGAGCTGGCCCTGATTTTGATATTTTCTTCTTCACAATTATGAGGGAGTTTTCCGCTCCACCGCTGGAAAATGCCAAAAACTTGTATAGTGAAGGGGTTTATTATATATAATGACAAACGGCGAGCGGCTGATTAAATTAGTATGCAGATCTCAATATTTCTTACTTTTATTCGTATTGTTAATAATTAAAGTGTTTGATGTTGTAGTGTAAAACCAAACTTACATTTCGATTGTTGAAGACTTAAAGAATGAAAGTAGCTCAAAAGAAGGCATAGATTGCTTTTGAAGAAAAATCGTAGATTTCTGATTTTGGTCTAAGTGACCGAAAAGCAAAGGGAAAGGCAGTGGTCTATGGTCCCCTACATTGTTTTAGAATTGGAGTTTACTGTTGTCAAAGTTGTTATTTTACGACAAAAAAAAAAAAAACACTGTCATTTGCCCATAAAGAGGCTCTTGATGCCTAACTTTAACAAACCCGAGAATTGGATTGAGTTTGAACACCTCGGATCATTAGAAAAATAAAAAGAGTTTACCGGAGAAGATTTGCCACGATGAAAGTGAGAATGATTCTATAACCATCTTCTTTCGATCAAAATATGTGTCTTACAATTGAATCAACGCAAGATGGACGATTTCAGGTTAACACTAGAGTTGTATCACTATTACAATCAATAGAATTGACACGCATCATATTAATTAGTTCAGGTTGATCAATAGTCCTTCCGATCTTCTAATGCATCAGAATATGGGATCCTTATGTAGTAGTCTTTGGCCAAAGAAAGAACCTATCCAGTATCCAACAGTCAAAACCCCGAAAGTGACAGGTGGTTCCGCTTCGTGCTTTGCCAAGAATCTGAACTAGAAAGTTGCTTCATTTGTATATGAATTCAGGCACTTGATTACATGAAACACTTCAGAAGCTTTGATCAAATGAATAGACAATTTTCTGATAATTCAACATCCAGCTAATCAAAGTCAACACAATGCAATATCTCAATCACACTACAATAACTTCCCCCTTATTTCCTGTACAAGAACGTAACTGCACAGACGATCAAAACAGATTTGAGAACCCGGTCTAAAAGATTGATCTCCATTTGTACACCATGGGAATTATAATGAATATTGCGCACATCACTCAAAGGGACTGAAATCGGGAAAAGCTCTTTTTATCTGAATAAAGTCACCTGATCTGCACAGCTATGACTTGATAACCTCTTTCCCATGAAAAATGTAGGGATCAGATACATCTTTGAGTAAATGGGAAATCATTTCACTGGACGGACACCAACTGTTCTTACGCGGAAGCGATACTGACACTCATCATCGTCGTCGTCATCATCATCTTCACTAGAATTATCTTCAACACTATCCCAACGAGCATAGTCCAGTGTTGAGTGTCCCTTTGGTTTAGGGATTGCTTGCCATCCTTTAGAGTCATCCTTAGTGCCTTGGGCATTAGGGACACTGACTCCTGTGGCAGGAATAGTATCAACGTGAACAGCCTTTTCATCATCTCTTTGTTCAAATGATTCCCTCTCAGGCTGTATTTCACTAGAGACAGACTGAGCAAGATATGTCGTGTCAGACTCATTTTCCTGATCTGTTCCTTGAGCTGCACCGGCAGAATTAAGTCCTACCTGTCGACGAATTTCTGCTTCATCTCCTTTGATATCAACTTCAATTTCTCCTTCTCCTTCTTCTTCATCTTCTTCTAGCTCTGCCTCAGATTCAGGTATTGGAGCCAATGACTTTCCTTAAAACAGGAGGTAGAAAATATTTTTCAGTGACAAAAGGCTGATGACATGAAACCAACAGCAACTATTAGGACAAAAGAAACGGCTCGCATGATATGTATACTCAAAGTTGCAAGAAAACAGTTCGATCCTCAAGCATAAGGCTTCCTTCATCGATGAAAAAAAGAGATGACTGCAAAAACTAGGCTTTCGCTTCCTCACAGGAAAAGAAGCATGGAATTGTGTTCACCTAATGAATTATCACCCTATCTAGACGCTGCACTAATCCTGACCACTCTAAACAGATAAAAACATGAACACTGCTGAGAGCTAGAAACAGAAAGTATATGTCTACCAGTTGGGTCCTCAAACGAGATTCAAGGTTCCTGTACACCTCTGATGAAGGATCCAACTCAATGAGTCTATTCACATCAAAGAGCGCTGAGTGATACTCCTTCAAGGTAACCAGGGTCTGCGACCGTAGCATCAGTGCTCCTGTATGTTTGTGATCAAGCTCAAGCACAGAAGTACACTCTTCAGCTGCCTAAACAATGAAAATAATGTCAAATATCCTGAAAAGCCCAAACACAAAAGAGGTAGCAACAGTATCCATGGAAGCGACAGCAGAAAGAATTTGAGACAATATCAAGCAACATTCCAAAAAGAAAGCTTTGTGAGCCATGCTGCTTGTAGTACATTGACCTGCTAGAAGAACCAAGTAGATGCATGAGATGCTCTAATGCTCCCATCATATACAAAGAACATTCTATCATGATCTTGTTTCTACTTCATTAGTTGCAGAAAAAACAAGATCACGTATACTACGGGAGAAAATTTTCCTTTATCAGCCTCGAGATTTTTGGCACCAGCTCCAAATAGCTATACAAACCAAATATCTCCAATCATATCATAACCAATAGTGACATTGAATAAAAACCAACTATCTCAGATCATGCTGTTAAATGCAAAATTCTGAAAACCTTTGAGCTGGATGGACCAGACATGACTCTGATTTTCAAGATGTTATGTTAATTTTTTCAAATGCATAAGTGAAATGCATAAGTGACTTGTTATTTCATTCATAACTATGTAAACGCATCAACAGACACGTATTCTTAATTTCAGAAGGGTCTAGATTGTTGATATCTGTACTAGACTGGAGCATTTCGGATGGGAAGAAAGCACAACACTTATTCAAATGAACAGGAAATGAAGATCTGCGAAGACTAAACATTCCCCGGATTCAAAAAAAAAAAAAAAAAAAAACAACTGCCTAGGGCATCAACTGATCTTCCACACAACAAAATTATCCATCTTCCAGAATCACTCACACCCTCAGAGCTCTACATCCTCGGAAGCGACTCACGAGACAGGTCATAATCCTAAATCCTAACGCCGATCAGGTGTCACCACGAGTGCCGCCAGGCTCGCCTCAAGAAGAGAAAACATCAAGACGGTTTGGAATCACCAGCAACCTTCCATCATCAATCAGTAAGATTTCGTGCACTCGCATGAGTCATGCATCACTCAAAACACGAAATAGCAGATCCCATTCGTTACTCAACAAGGCTCCCAATCAAAAGGACCTCAAATACATCCACACAAACAACGGGATTAGGTTTCCGCGTCAGCAGAGACGGTTCGATCGGGACAGAGGGAAGCGAAGGAGGCCGAGATGCGGACCTTTTTGAAATCGTGCAGCTTGAGATAGCAAGCGGCCCGGTTGCTGTGCAAGGCGATCCTCTGGGGCTTCGTCTTGGCCATGGCGAGGGCCTCCGTGTAGAACCCGAGCGCCACCTCGTACCGCCCGTCGCGGTACATCTGGTGGGCCCGCTCGATCAGGTTCAGCGTCCCCGACGACGCCATGGCCCCTCCCCCCCCTCCGGCGGCGTGTCTCGCCCCCGCTCGATCGGCGAGGAGGCCCTTCAAGAGATCGCGGAATCCGGAGGAGGCGCGAACGGCGGTCGCCGGGGCAGGGATCGGATTCGTCGGAGGCGATCGGGCAGATCCGCATGAATGGAATGGAATCTCAGGATGTCGTGGGAGGGGAGAGAAAAGGAAGGTGCGGGAGAGCGTGGCTCTGATTTTAGGTTATGCGAGTCCTAATGCGACAACGACACGTCGTAATTTGCGAGATTTGGGGACAGATAATTGGTCTTGGATTAAATAAAATAAATCATTTTTTTCCCAACTTACGGCGATGCCTGGTCCCAACCGCGGACATGAGTCACGCTCGTTGCCAAAAAGAAACGTTGCAGACAACATCTTTTCCAGAATATGATGAACATCATATTCGAAAAGTCCGATTTTTACTTCCTTCGTTTCAAATGAATCATTTGAACAAGAAAGTGGAAATGCAAAAGTGTGTTCTTTTTTTTTTTTTTTCCCTTTTTGAGGAGAAAGTTGGATGAAGTCATCATATGCTCATCAAGAGACAATCGACTTTCTTTTTGGCCAAAGCAAAGTTCGCTTCTTTGTTAGAAGACAACGTAATAAAATAACCTCAAAAAGACCACCCCCCCCTTTTTTTTTTCCTCATGTCCCACAGTGTCATTGCTAGGAGGATATCTGTCTTTCCATGTTGCGAAAAAGAGTTCCATCATTTAGTGCAGTCTCATATCTAGAAACATCAAACCAAATGCAACCGAAATCTGGGTGATTTCATTATGTTCCCTTTCCGAATACAAAAATTCCAATAAAGAACGCTCCCGTGCAAATGAGTTCTTGGTATCTCATAACAACAAACGCCGAGGGTCAAAACACCTAATGAAGGTGTTGGCTCATCTCAAGACTAAGGAATTGAATCTAAGGATACGCATAGAGAAAATTTCGTTTCCCTGAGTACTAACATGGCCTTTTGTCATCTCCACGAACGTGTCATTGACAGACAAACAAGATAGCAATGCAATGATCATTTCAATTTAAATGACTCGTTTTTAAACATACAGAAGCACTAGAATGATTCTTCTCACTTCATATTCAGAGCATCTAAAGTCAACAATATATAGCTTTTCTAGACGCACATTCACAATTTCTGCTTTTCCTAACGTCAGAACGAATAATCCTCTGGGAGCTTCTAGTCTGCAGTGACTGCCCCGCTAATTCGAACTGTTCTCATCAAGTGCGGGCAGAGCATTGAACAAGATCTCAACTGCCTCATCCAACTCCTCCACAGTTATAATCAATGGAGGTACAAGCCTCACAACGTTCCCTTTTCCAGCAGTGAGAACTAAAAGGCCTGAATTTCGACAAGCGTCAACTAGTGGCGAGGCAGATACATCCAACTCAATCCCAATGATTAACCCAAGACCGCGCACTTCTTTCACATGGGAGTTCCCTCCAAGTTTCTGCACTAACTTTTGCTTGAAATATTCTCCGTTCTTCCTCACGCTGGCCAAGAAATCGGGTTTCGAGATTTTATCTAGGACAGCTTGTGCAGCTTTACATACGAGAGGCGAACCTGCAAATGTGCTCCCATGATCTCCATATTTCATGGCAGAAGCAACTTCTTCAGTAACCAGAACGGCACCGATGGGAAGCCCTCCAGCAAGAGGCTTAGCAAGTGTCATTATGTCAGGATAAACGCCATAGGCTTCGTAGGCCCAGAGGTAACCACTGCGACCCAAACCGCATTGAATCTGCAGATAAACAAACCACCTTTATAGGATAAGGTAAAGGAATAAATAGTTGAAAAGTTATGCAAAGCATTAATTCTGAAAGACTATCTTCTTCATTTGAAGTCAAAAGATGAAAAAAGGGGTAAACAGGGTAGACTTAACTGCTATGACAATGTAAATTCAGAAATCAGATTCAGTGGAGGTGTACAGATCAATGTTCAAAGTCACTTGTAGGAGCAAAAACAGAATGATTATTGTGAATCCAAAGCTATCCCAGAGCGGTAACACGTATATGTGTAATTAAAAATAAGTGCGTAATTGAAGAGACTACATGCTTGTCCAAAGGTTGTATCAAATGGCTTCTCCAAATTATGATAAAAAAGCACACAAAAAAAAGCTATCAACAATTGTTCCAGTTGGAGAAAGCATTTGAGAAGCACTCTTCCATAATCTTAATCTTCAGACTTCAGGATTTCATTTCATGCTCTTCCCAATCTTCCATGCACGCACAGCCAAAAACCAAATCAACAAGAGAGAGATAGTGAGAGAGCCAATAATTATGTCATTTTTTATGCTTTTCTTGCAGTAACTCATGCTGCAACCAGCATAATACATAAGACATGTCTAACTAATAATCATGTTTATCACAAAAAGCAGAACAAAGGACATGAAACAAATGACAACAGACATCTTCACAAGCAACATATTCTTTGAGACATTATAGATTCTGGGCTCAACATTCAGTGGAAAAGGCTTTACCTCATCAAAAACCAAAAGAGCACCAGCATCATCACAAGCACTTCGCAGATATTGTAAGAACTCCTGGTCGCACTGTATATGCCCCCTTCACCCTGGATCGGTTCCACAAAAACAGCTGCAGTCTTCCCACGCTTAATTTTCTCTTTTGTGGCCTCTATGTTTCCATACTCCACAAAAGTGACTCCCGGCATGACAGGTTGGAAAGGTGTTCGGTAATTCTCTTTGCTTGTCAAAGCGAGAGCGCCCATTGTCCTTCCATGGAAACTGTTTGTGAATGAAATGAACTCAGTGGCCGGCTCTTTTTCATCAGGGTGTGTGTGTCTCTGAAATTTCCTAGCAAATTTTATGGCCGCTTCATTTGCTTCCGTCCCAGAATTTGAGAAAAACACACGGTCAGCAAAAGAACTGGCGACAAGATGCTTAGCAAGCTCTACCTGCAGCAACCATAAACCATTCTTAGCTCAGGGGTAAGGATCCCTCAAAGTACCATCGTGTATCATTAGATGATAAAGATAAATCTTCTTACGCAACAGACAGTCTAAATCGCCAGCACTATGCATATCCCAAACCGAGCAACCATTTCATTAGTATGAGATTTTAATCAGCAAAAAATCTGACCGATGTTTCCCTTTACTAACAATTTCCATCAATCCACCAAGGAAACAAAAATTCCGCGCAAATTTTGCAATACCTCCACCTGAAGGCGCGCAATGATAAAAAAAAATGCTCCTTTTCTAGAATGCAAGTGATTATACTCATCATAATCAAGTCAAGAAATGATGTGATTCATAGAGCGCAAAACCATTCAGCATGTAAGCAAAGCTCATCATCAGAAGATGCTAACCTGAGGAACCGAGTAATACACGTTGCTGACATGAGTCAGGGTGTTGGCCTGCTCCACCACGGCGTTCACCCAGTCGGGGTCCCCGTGGCCGAGCGCGTTCACCGCGATCCCGGAGCTCAAGTCCAAGTACTCGCGCCCCTCCACGTCGTACAACTTACAACCACGGCCGCTGGCGAGCACGACGGGAGCTCTGGCGTAGGTGCCCACGAGGACTTCGCCTTCCGCCGCCATCACCCCCTTGCTGTAGTCACCAAACCCTACATTCCGAGGCGGCGCGCGAGGCTCCTCCACCTCCACGTTCAGGCAAGCCGCGATTCCCGCGCCGCCGCGGGGGAGCTTGACAAGCGACGACGGCGGTCGTTCCCAGACGGGGTTGCGTCGGCGGAGGAGATCGGGGGATTGGAGGATCGATCGGTCGAGGGAGGCGCGCGCGAAAGCCATGGTTTCCTCGGCGCTGCGATCGAGCGAATCGGGAAGTGGGGTTGGCCTCGACCGGCAGCGAATTATCGCCGGAGGCGAAGGAGCGAAGGGGATTCAGATAGCGTACTACCGCTGGGCTGCGCTGGGTTGGGTGGCGGCTGGCAGCTGCAAGAACGCTTTCGCCCTTGTCCTTGCCCAGCATGCGGAGACCATTGGGAGGCCACGTGTCGCTTTTTGATACGCCCGTAGTTGAAGACGGTGCTGCATGGACCCCGCATGTCGGGCGAAAGCAATCGCGACCGTCGATGCACGTGGACCCGGTCCTGCGCAAGCATTCGCCGCGTGATTGAAGAGCTGCCCCCCACTTTTCTCCCCGTCCGTATTTTCTTCGAAAACTTATGAGAGCGCATTTTGAATTGCCCTTTCCTCTCTCATCAGTTCAACGATTTTCTTGTTATTTTCAGACCAATTATCAGTCCCTCTCCCTTTTCTCAAGCTTTTCAAATTAAGCATCACAATCTTAACCCAATTGATGATGTCCTACATATGCTAAGCCATATAGCATGTTCTACATCATCATATCAAGTAGTTATGGAATTCCACCGACAAAAAAAAAAAAGAATGGGATGGAGGAAGACAAAATAAAATCGAACTTGTCACCTCCCACTCTTTACATCAAAGTACCTAAATTGTATGTAATGGTAATTTAGTTGGCGAATTGCACTTTTTATGCTACACATAATTGTTGTACTCAATTTTTCTTTTTCTTTTTTTGGTAAAAGTAAATAGTTTCTAATTTATTAACCCCAAATATCCATAAACCAAAAGAAAGAGACCATCCAATTTTAGATGGGATAACCCATTGTAAAGTAATAATAGATATACGAAATGAGTCGGATATATAAAATATTGGCTTATTACATTTTGCAAGATAAATAGGATTTTCGTAAAATGGTTTTCCTTAGCGTTACTCTTGCTGGAAATCACGCGATGTCGTCAGAAGGAAGATTCTACGACGGTGGCGTATCATAATCGCCGACCGGGATGGGCCAGAACGGCGACGTTTCGACCCTTCCTCCGCTCTCGTATTAAAATACGAATCCGACCGTTGCCCAGATTTAAAAAGCCCAGTCGACCGTTTCGCTCAATTCGCTCCTACTCTCTCTCTCTCTCTCTCTCTCTCTACTCTTTACTCTCTAATCTCTCTTGCTATACAAGTGCAGAATCCATGGCGGATCAAGCACCGAACCAGTCCATAATGGAGTCCAAGCCGCCTCACCCGCTCTGCCAAATCGCCGAGACCCCGACCCACAAGCTCCTCCTCAAGCAGTGGCTCAAGGAGGAGGAGCTCATCCTCTCCCGCATCGCCCTCAAGGAGACCCAGATCGACGCCGTCCGAGGCGAGATCACCCACCTCCACATCTCCTTCTTCCTCTTCCACTCCCTCTCCCTCCTCCTCCTCTTCGCCATCCCCCAGGACGCCGCCGCAGCCGCCTGCCGCCGCTCCTGGATCCCCTCGCTGTGCTCGCTCGCCTTCTCGCTCGGCATCATCTGGGCCGTGAGGTACAAGACCGACGTGGAGGTCCACCTGGAGAAGTTGCTGGAGCGGGAGAAGGAGGACGCCAAGTTGCTGGGGAAGTGCGTGGAGGAGTTGAAGAAGAAGGGCGTCGAGTTCGATCTGTTGAAGGAGGTGGACGCGCTGCGGAGGGCGAAGAGCTTGCGCGTGGAGGCGAAGCCGGTGAGGAAGTGGTCGGCGAGGGACTTCGTGACTCTGTTCTTATTCGCCGTGTCTTGCCTTGTGCTGGGGTTGATGAGGGTCGTTCTTTGCGATTAGGAAATTTATGCAGTGTCATAGTCACGTATTTTTTTTTTTTTTTTTGGATGGGTCATTGGCAAATGGCTTTGTCGAGGAAGAGATTACTTGCTTTGTTGCCAAATTTCGTTGGAATTGGATGTTGGGCAGATGCAGAATATGCTATTCTGCTTTTGTAATATGGATTCATATGAGAAGTTGAATAAGCATTTCCCAAATCCTTTGCTCTTTTGTGTTTTGGGTGATTTAATTTGGATCAGAGGATTCTCAGCTGGTAGAAAGATGTGATTCATGATGCACTTACTCTTGCAAGTTTTATAGAAAGAAAAGCATAGGAGTTATTTGCAATTTAACTAGACACATGCGGAGGTGTACTGGTTTATGTTCTCTTGGGTTTTGAATTGATACTTTGCAAATTTACCTATGTAGAGCTTTAATCCACAAACTTTTTTACATAATGGCAGAAATGGTTGACAGGGAGAGTCATATTTTATAGGAAATTCACCTACATGTACTTGTAATTAATTACAGAACGAAATGTAGGCATAATCGACTGATGAGGCCTGATATGGATGTAGCAGAGATCGATCCATCCAGGTTAAGTCCATGTTCACCTACCTTCTTTAATTTATCTCATCAAGCATGGGCGTTGTAGCAATTTCCGGTGAAAAGGGCGTTGTAGCAATTTCCTCTGAAAGATTTGCACCTCCAACAATGCTTACAGTGGACAGTGAGTTGTAAGGGCTCTCGTCTGTGCTCTTAGCAGCAGCCTCAGTCAAGAAGCTAGTGGTATCATTGAATCTCCAATCAGTCAAGTAGCCTGGCCTCGTGGACACGGTCGGCACTTCAATGTCTCCGGAGAGCATTGCCACCACACGGGACATTGGTGGTCTCAGCGCTGGTGATGCTTGAGTGCACAAAAGCGCTATTGCAACCGTGCGTTTTGCCTCTTCTTCATTGAACTCTGATAATCTAGAATCAACCAGCTCGGAAATGCGACTGGTTTCCTGCAGTTTCCAAGCCTGAGAAGCAGGAAAAAAATGAAAAAGATGTATTTAAGCAACCTCACTGACAGAACTAAAAGAGAAGAATAGTAGGAAGAAAGAGAGAGACGTTTCTTTCTTAAATGGCTATAAAACAACTGTAAAAGTGGGACAATGTTCAAGCGTGTACCCATCCAAGGAGATACGCTTTTTCTTCTTCCAAGCTAAGGTCTGAATTTGGCCTTCCACTGACAGCCTCTAGAGCCACTGTACCAAATGCAAATACATCAGCCTTCTCTGTAAGGTGGCCATGCATTGCATACTCGGGAGCAAGATATCCACTACAAAAACCATGGGAAAGCAGAATTAGAGTCTCAGCAACTGTATGCGCAATGAACTAATGCATATGGCTCTGCGTGCAAGTGACTGAAGATTATGGAGCTTACAAGGTACCCGCCACACGGGTGCTTATATGGGTCTTATTATCATCATAAAGTTTGGCCAAACCAAAGTCTGATATTTTAGGTGTGAGATTAGAGCCCAGCAGAATATTACTAGCCTTCACATCCCTATGCACGATTCTCAGCCTTGACTCCTCGTGAAGATAAGCAAGACCCCTTGCAACACCAATACAGATATCATACCGTGTTGCCCAATCAAGATTCAAGCTTCTTTGACCTGCACAATGGAAGCAATATATCATAAGTCCAATCATCACTTTTTACATGACAAAAAGACATTATTGAGGTGAAGATTCTGCCACCTACCAAAAATTGCCTGGTCAAGACTCTTTTTTGCCAGATACTCATAAACAAGAATTCGATTATCTGCATTGATGCAGCATCCATACAGTTTAACAAGGTTGTGGTGTTGCACTGCAGATATAGTCGCAATCTCCGTCACGAATTGATCCTTTCCCTGGTGGGATGACACAGAAAGTTGCTTAACAGCAATCTCCCTCCCATCATCAAGTGTTCCCTGTTCTCCTTGATATGGTCAGTACTTAGGATATAAAAGATCCTCAGCGATTTTAAGTTCAATAATGCGATTAGCATAATAATATATACTCCAGTTCCTAGACTATCCGGGACCTCCACTTAAGAACCCATCTTCTGGAACTACACTGTATTAGCATATAGATGACAAATGAAGGACGCGTCCACATATATCATGTTATTCAGTCTGGACCCCAGCAGATATAGCCAATAAAACTGTCCATTCATTAGTAACTTAAAAACACACATCACAACATTTAGTTATACAACGCAGGCATGGGTGGGTGTTGGTCGTTACATTTCTTTCTTTCCTGGACGTAATTTAGGATCTATTACAGTCATTCTCCAATGCCAAAGGACGATTGCCTAAAGGTGGAAAGTGAGGAGTTCCTTTTCTTTTTCTCTTTCGGGAAGGAGAAAATCTAGTAAATTAGGGTGTATTTGTTTCGGAAAAATGCTTTTCATGGAAATCAATTTCAAGGAAAATGTTTTCTGTTTTTCAGACTAGGAAGTTCGTTTGCCTTATTTTAAGCATTGATATTTCTTAGACCATAAATGGTTTTTTGTTGACTAATCATTTTCAGCAAACCAAACAGTGAAAGTCGGGAAAACTAACTCGCGAAAAATTCTTTCATTCAAACAAACACACCACACCCTTAGTAACGAGTTGCTCTTTTTTCTGTTCTTTCTCCAAGAAACACTTTCAGAAAGATAAACCATTGACTAAATTCTTATGACAAGCTAAGATCAGAGCAGCTATAGTTGAAAATACAAAAGTGATAAGATGAGCATTTGCAAGCATCCAAGCACTTCAATTCTGCCATGACATTTAATTGTGACATCACTGCATCTGCAGTTACTTTTTTTTTTTCGTGTTATCCAACGGATTATAACAAACCTTAAAAACAGGGCCAAATCCTCCCTCCCCAAGCTTGTTATTGGGATTGAAGTCATCCGTAGCAGCTTTTAGTTCCGCATAGCTGAAAGTGTAAGGTCTAGCATCCATGCCAAGGAACTCTGTAAGACACAATAATGCAGATAAGATTCCGGCTCTTGGAAGATTTTGCAAAACCTTCGTCACTTAGTTCCGCATAGCCGCTTAAATTTAAATGCATTCGTGAAATTTAGTTCAACTAGAAAACATGGAAATTCCACTTCCTACCGGCAGTGGGCAATGGGCTCAAAAGCTCCCTAGAACAGCAGCATTTCGACGTGGAGATTTCTCATTCTTTTTACCTCTGCAGAACATTGTTTTAATCTTTTATGCAAAAACAAAATTAGCACACAAGATTACAGATAGGAAATTATCATGAGGAAGCTATTGGAAGCTTCTGATTGGGTGGTTTACCTTGATCTTCAATCATGCGTGCCATTCTCCTTCTCCAAACAACATAGAACACCAGGAGAACAGCCATAAAGCCGACCACTCCAACTCCAGTGGCGACTCCAACTATCAAGCCAGTACTATCCTTTTTGCGGGTTGGGGGATTGTCAAGGGTTGGGGGATTGTTACTGACAGTGGGTACGAAGTCTGCACAAAGTCTGCCAATTAAGTATAATTTAAAAAGTGGTGCTGGAAATATGAGCAAGTTTTTATCATAGTACCTGGGACAGCACTAATGGCTGAAACCGAAGGTCCGTATGTGGCAAATTGTGGTACACAGCAAGTCCCTTTTCCAGCCCAAAAAAAGTGTATTTCAAGATAGTTTGCTGTTACCTGAGCCTGGTACAAGTTGGGGACATCTGTGAGAGAGGCACCACCTGTATCTTTTCGTATGTCGAAATCCTTTTCAACAAGGTTTCCCTGCGATAAGCATAAATGGCATTGGCAAATGACCGTGAACTTTCCAGGTTAAAAAAAAAAAAAAAAAAAAGACTGTCAAAATACGGCCCTACCTGTATGTATATATCGAAAAGACGCCTCCCAAGACTTTGCCATCCAGTATCCCTGATTTCTACTTCAGCAAACTGGAGAGTGACATTGTAGTTTCCATTCTCCAGCCCTAATCCATAGTATCGTAGAGATGAAGCGGAGACCCGTGCACTCTCGAACAGCTCTGATAGCAAGGCTTTATATGAAGGATTGTTATCTCCAATGAAAATACCAACATTGCTCACTGCCCACCTCTCTGTGTCGGTCACATAGTAGGTAGCAGGACCGAGACTGTTATTATCTCGCTCATACACGGTATTACTGGATGTAGTAATCTGAGGGCCACCGCATTTAACTGCAAAATTAGAATCTGCATGACAAACATAGAAGAGCAAATCATGATGAGTTTATGAGAGGTACTTCCGTTACACAATAGACAGGAATTATCTGCTACAGCACATGCAATGTGGACATATTATACTTCCATAATCAGCCCAATTTAAGTTAGAATATATGTATGGCGCATGCTTATCTTCAAAACTTACTTCCAACAGTCTGTCGCATAGCATCTTAATATGCAGTTGTGGACGCAATAAATTAGTTCTCTTACAATCTAGTGAAGAGACCCACAAAGTCCTGATGAAAATGAAGGAAGGTCCTTTCTAGGGAGATCAATATCACAGATAAATGGGGAACATAGAGAGGCAAGTAATGAACATTAAGGTGGCCTGCCACATACCTGCCTTTTATACCCTGGACCACAGACTGAATTACTTAGGCCCTTCGCAAATGGTGAGATTAAAATTCTAAATAGGATTTTTATAATGTGTTAGAAGTATAATGGGTAAAGTGATCTTTAGGACCCTTAGGGCTTACTCCGTTTCTAATTACTAATGTATATATTGATTTATATTGATCTTTACTGAATAACACAAAAATAAATTTTCCTCCCACATGATATCTGAGTAAAGTTCTTAAACCTAGTTGACGGAGCAACCACTCGCTGCCGTCAATCACTTGCTGAACAGTCAACCGTGCGTCAAATTTCCTCCACCAACGCGTCTCTCTCTCTCTCTTGTGCGCGCAACTATGTGCGACTCCCTTCAATGACGCGATTCATTGGTCGCTGGAGTCGTCGGTCACTAGATTGGCAGTCGCTGGATCTTGCGCAATCTGCTCTGAAGTAGCCACGATCGAAGTGATGCAATGGCCTTGCTTCTGCCTTTCAAGGATGCCTTTAGGTATTGATATTTGCTGATTACTGCGGACAAGGTGGGCTGCTGTACCATCACAAGCAATGGGTTGTCATGTCAATAGCTGTCCAGGTCGTGGAGACTCTTTTATGTGGTGATATATTTTTCAATTGTGTAGAATTATTGAACTATTGAGGGTGAGTTGTTTGAAGGAAAATTTTTGTTAGAGTTATTATTATTATTATTATTATTATTATTATTATTATTATTATTATTATTATTGGAGAATGGGTGATCCTATGGAGAATAAATTGTGGGTGATCCTCAGAAGAATATTACTGTGATGATTGAGGTGATTTCCTCTTCGTTCAAATGAATCACCAATAAAAAGCTTGAGGGTAATGCTAATTTTCATCAATGGAAGAAAATTGTGAGGTTAACTTTGATAGGCAAAATTCAACATACGCACTTAAATAAGCCTAATCCCACAAATGATGCAACTTGGGATGTTGTTAATGCACGTATTCTTCGTCAAATGCTAAATTCTACGAAGAGTAATATAATTGATCTAGCAACTCATATTGACATAGTCAAAGAACTGTGGGAATATTTTGATGTATTATATTTTGGCCAAAACAACCCGTCACAGATTTTTGAGTTAACGCGGGAGTTTTAACGATTTGAAAGGAAAGGGGTGTTCTTTTATGTAGTACTTTGCGGATTTTAAGAGGATGCATGAGGAGTTGAATGTTGGTCTCCCTATTTCTGCCAATGACTAGCAAATCCAACTTCAAAGAGAACAATTGGCTGTAATGGGAATCCTAGGAGGTCTTGGTCCGGACTATGAAAACATTAGGTCTCAAATTCTTGGAGGAGAGACTATTGCATCACTCACAGATATGCTTGCTAGGTTTTTCGAGTATCTCATGAGTCTTCTCAAAATACCACATATGTGGTAGATAGTTTAGCTCTCGTGTCCCAGTCTCGAACTGGTAGTGATAGTAGGAGTGATGAAGGAAATTGTAGAGGATATAATGGACGTAGTGGCCAAGGGGGGGCTGGGGCACAGGATCAGGGAGAGGCCAAGGCCAACAACATCTTTATGGATAATCTCACATGTCTATCGATAGTTTAGGGGCCACACGAACTTGTCATTATTGTGGCAAACCTGGTCATATTCAAGAAAATTTCCTACAAGTTACATGGTGACCACAACAACAGCAGCTTGCAAGTACTGCATCTAATGTTGACTCTTCTAAAGGCAAGGTAGCGGTTATGTCTAATGAGGAATTTGCTTGGTATAATCAGTTTTAGATTTCACAGCCTGCTTCTTCCACTGCTACAATAGTACAAACATAGAATGCTATGCATGCCTTTTAGTTGCTTCTCGTTTTTGGATCATTGATCCAAGGGCTTTTGATTACATGTTAGGTCTTTTGGTTATATTGTCCTCTCTTACTCCATCTTCATCTACAATTGCCCTATCCAATGGTTCATCTAGACATGTCCAGGGGGTTGACATAGTTCATCCAACTCCTTCATTACTATTGTTCTTAGTGCTTTATCTTTCATAATTTCCGTTTAATCTCATGTCTGGTAGTAAATTAACCAAAACTTTGTTCTACTTTGATTCTTATATTTTTCAAGATCTAGCTACGAAGAAGATGATTGGTAGAGGACGTGAGGCAAGGGGTTGTATGTGCTTGAAGATGCTCCTTCCATTGCGTGCTCTAGTGTTGCATCTTTACATTAAATCCATTGTTGTCTTGGTTATCCTTCTCTACACAATCTTTAGAAGTTAGATTCTAGTTTTTGGTCCATTTCTAGTATTGAATATGAATCATGTCAACTTGAAAAATTACATCGGGTTAGTTACCCGCCTCAAGTCATTCAAACGAGCGGCGTTTCCTTTTTTGTTAGTTCATTTAGATATTTGCGGTCCTTGTCATGTGGTTTCCAATTTAGGTTTTAGACATTTTGTTCTTTTGGTTAATGACTATTCCATAGTCACTTGGTTATATCTAATGAAAAGTCGTCCAAAATTGTTTTTAATATTTTGTGCATTTAATTCTGAAACTCGTACTCAGTTTGTTGTGGATGTTAAAATTTTGCGTTTTAATAACACTAAGGAGTACTTTTCTACACCATTTTCAGACTTTATGACTCAACATGGTATATTCTAGGAATATTCTTTTTCCTTATACACTACAACAAAATGGGTTGTTGAAAGGAAGATTAGACATTTATTGGAAGTTACTAGATCCATGTTGTTTGAGATGAAGGTCTCCAAAACTTTTTTGTCTGATGCCGTCCTAACTGCATGCTATCTCATTAGTCGCATGCATTCTTCTGTTTTACGAGGTGATATTCCATTTTATAGTTGTTTCGCAATGAAACATTGTCTTACTACCCCATATTTTTAGTTGTGTCTATTTTATTCGCGATCATTGACCTAGAGTGTCAAAAATTGATCCCAAGGCCATCATATGTGTGTTTCTAGATTATTCTCATACTCAAAAGAGATGCCGTTGCTATTCTCCATTATTGAGAAAATACTTTATATTTGTTGATGTTTCATTCTTTGAATCCACTCCTTATCATAATTTTCCAATCATTGCATTTGAGTTGAATAAAGACTTCCATGTGACCACCATTTGGTCAATTGCTCTAGTTGTTTCACTAGTGTCAACATAGGAACCACCTCATCTCTAGGTTTATACTTGACATCCTTTAGTAGCTAGTGCTCCCCCTTCCTCTTGTCATTACTACGTCATCTTCTGCTCTAGATCCACTAGTAGTTGACCCTCTTCTTGTATCTAATCTTGATCTCCGTATTGTTTATCACAAAGGTACACATGTTTGTACTCAACATTCTATTGCAAACTTTTTCTCATATTCTTTTGTCTCTTTTCATTCGGTCTTTTTTATCTATGTTGAACAATATATTGTCCCCAAGTCTATAGTTGAGGCATTACAAAGCTCAAGCTAGAGGACAACAATGGAAGAAAAATTAAAGGCCCTATAGGTTAATCAAACTTGGACCTTGTAATTCTTTTTTAGGCAAAACTATTATTGGTTGTCGATGGGTGTATGTTGTGAAAGTCAATCCTGATGGTTCTCTTGCTTGTTTAAAAGCTAGACTAGTTACAAAAAAGGTATGCTATGGTGTACGAGATTGTTTATCTTGATACTTTTTCTCCCGTTGCCATACCTCTATTTGTATTTTGATCTTTCTTGCTGCCACATGTAACTAGATCTTGTATCAGCTTGATGTCAATGATACTTTGCATGGTACCCTTCATGAGGAAGTTTATATGGAGCAACCTTTGGGATTTGTTGTTCAGGGGGAGTTTGGGGAACTGGTTTGCAAATTAAAGAAATCTTTTGTATGGTTTGAAGCAATAACCACAGTTGTGGTTTGGAAGATTTTTTGAGGTTGTACTTTCTTTTGGACTATCTAAACGTAGAATGGTCACTCTTTCTATTATAACAATCAGAGGAAGGCAAGTTGTTCTTGATTGTGTACGTTGGTGATATTATCATTACTTGGTTAGTAGAGCTGAACTAAAGATATATCTTCAGCAACAGTTTCAAATGAAGGACTTAGGAAAGTTGAAGTATTTCCTAGGAATTGAGATGACACAGTCACTGAAAGGTATTGTTCTGCTATGGCGAAAATATGCCATGGATTTGCATTGAGACAAGTGTGTTGGGATTGAAGCCTCTTTATTCACCCATGGAACAAAGGGTTAAATTGATTGTTAAGGAATGACAGATTCTTGATAATCCTGAGAGATATAGAAGACTAGTAGGTAAGCTGAATTATTTTACAGTTACTTGACCAGACATTGCCTTTCCAGTTAGTATGGTAAGCTACTTTCTATTTTCCCTTTGTACATCTCACTGGGATGCTGTCATTTAGATTTTGAGGTATTTGAAGAAGGCTTTAGGGAAATGAATTTTTTACCAAAACCATGGTCATAATAGAATTGAAGGATTCTCTGATGTTGATTGGGTAGGGTCTCCAGATAATGGGAAATCAAGCACTGGCTATTGTACCTTGGTTGGAGGAAATCTGATGTCATGAAAGAGTAAGATACAAAGTGTTGTTGCCTGCTCCAATATTGAGTCAAAATATAGAGCCATGGCACAAGTGGCATGTGAATTAGCATGGATTCGATTGTTATTAACTGAATTAGGCTTTAAAGCTTACACTATGGTGTGATGATAAAGCTACAATGCATATCGCTTCCAACCTTGTGTTTCTTGAAATAACACAACACATTAAGGTTGACTCCCATTTTATTTGAGAGAAATTGCAAAGTGGAGTGATCCTTCCCAGTCATGTTTGAATTGATGAATAACTTGCGGGCATCTTTACTAAATCTTTGGGTAATGGGAGGATAGAATATATTTGTAACAAGTTGGGCATGATTAATATCTATACTCCAGCTTGGGGGGTGGTGTATTATAAGTATAAAAGGTCAAGTGGTCTTTTGGGCCTTTAGGGCATGTTTTGTTCCTGATTACTAAGGTATATATTGATCTATATTGATCTTTACTGAATAATAGAAAATAATTTTTCCTCTCACATAATAAATTAAAAAACCTTGCATGTTCAGCATCATATGAGGGATTTTGCAAAACCAAAAAGGCTACTGGATCAAATGACAAAGGACTCTATTGAGAAAAAGATGGCTTCCCTATGAAACAAAAATCGGATTCATTACTTAGCCACATAGATTGATGGATCCACATATCTCAATTGAAAAGCATCAATAGAAAATGAAAGAATTGGAACTGATCAATTTATTTCTCAAAACAAACAAAAAAGAAACAAAAGATCGAACATAAGTCATGGATCAACTAAGCCCTCTAGGGGGCTTGCAAGGGCCAAAATGGGACATCAAACCTACATAGCTGTCCCCTTTTCTAGGAAAATAACCTTACATACCAACTTGAATCTTAATTTTCCCTCTCTTCCACTGAACTACCCCTAATCTGACTTACTGGAAGAAACTAGTTTGACCATTCTGTCTTCTACTATATTTAAAGGTGCCATTCACTTCACGTATGAGGATGCAAGCAAGCAGAATAAGTAAGGTAACCCTAAACACGATCTCATGTCCTCCTCTTGTCGAGGCATTCCAGAAAAGGAAAGCGTATTAAGGGGAAAAGGTTACATGGACTTACAGATTCCCTTCCCATTGTTGCAAGGAAAATTCCGTTGAAGACAGTTTAATCCTGAAGGAAGAAGGCTAAGATAAAAGTTGACCATTATGGCATTATGAACTTATGTTTAATCAAAAGCAGATACTTCTATTGCATGAAAAATTCCCTTTTTTTAATGACTTTCGCTGAAACATTCAAGATTCCTTCATGGATGATGCAATTGCTAATTAAATGCTAAAAGTTCTTAAATCATAGAAGCGGCGATAGCATCTCTAAGTCATAGTTCGAACTGTATGCCTTTTCCATTGAATACTAATACTGAGTTTCGCAGAATTGCTGATTATCCATGGCATCAATTACGAGGATTAAAAGATGGTGAAACTGTTATATCAGTATTTATCCAAATTATTGACTTCCACAACGGCATATGAATAAGGACAATCATATGAAAGTCGCTACCTATGACAGTTCTTTTGTAGGCAGTGTTTTAGTGATTTATATTCGTTCAAAGCAGTAAATTAGCAACCAAATGGAAGAGTGAGTTAACGGAAATTGAGCATGCATTTAAGATCTTAATTAATGGAATTAGTATGACAAAGCACAAATTCGATATAGAAACATCCAACATGCCCAGCAGGGTGGTGGGATCGGTGATTATCCTCGTTAAGTGAGGTAGGCATTCAAGCCCAATCTGAGGACTCATCAGCTAATTGTTTTCAATTGAATTGATTACTGTCTGTGATCACTCAAGCATTATAAGCGAAAAATCGCCAGGGCAATTACCTACTGTCAGACTTGTCCAGTGTAAAGTTGTTGCCAACCAGATTACTGCAGAATTCATCATGAAAAAAGATGTGATTGTAAGTCTCCCCACAAGATTGGAATACCTACAGTTCATCCTGTAGCTAGAAAATGACTTCAAGTACTATATAGCATCCCTCAAGAGCAATAAAAGATTGATACAGTGCAAAAGAAGAGTCCTCACATAAGATATCTAACTAAAAGTATCAATTATCATTTTTCGAACGACAGAAATACATACAGTTGTAAATCATTGCTGACCCAAGAAGGAAAGCTTCCCATCAAGTTATTGTATGATGCATCACTGCAAAAATGGCACAGGAGAAATGTCATTTAGCTAACCAACAGGGTAGTCGTCTCTCAGTATCAAATAGCATGCTGTGATATGCCAAACAACAAAAGGTTGACCATACTCTCTGTGTTCCAAGACGCAAAATAGATGACTTTGAAAGAAACTATATTTAGTACTGAATTAGCTATAAGGGGAAAGGAGAAAAATCTATTCAAGTAGTTGTGTCCTCATTTTGACCTTCAACCTATGACGGAACAAGGAATGTTTTGACTACACATCCTCTTTGCATTCAAACTCCACAAGTGCCGCTAAAGACTAGTATGTAATTTCGTGTTCTTCTCGATTGATCAGTGACAGTTGTGAGCATCATTATGGTTATCATGCAAAGGAGATCTTTCAGGTGTTCTTACATGTTAAGAAGGGATGCACTTTTCTGTTCAGGAAGTGCACCATTCAAACTATTATTTCCAAGAAACCTGAGAAATGAAGCAAAGTGATTTGCAAAGCATTAACAAAGAGAAAATATCGGAACACATATGATTATCCAGAAGAGGTATATTACAAGTAAGTGAGTGAGCTCAAATTGAAAAGCGAGTCTGGAATCTGTCCCGTTATCTTGTTGAAGCTTAAGTCCCTGGTCCAATACAGATGCAACATATGAGTAAATAACATATACATGTTTGAATAAAAAATAATGCCTTCGGGAAGATCGAGCTGATTACATGCGAAAAACATCACAATACCTACTGAATATAACATCTTGTCAATTCTAGAGAAGAATCATAAAGGCAAATGCTCCTTGGAAGTACTGTATTATTAATTAGGGCACAATATGCTCTTTAACCAAAATATGACCAACCAGATAATATCTAGTAAGTACAATTCATTGAGTACTACTATTATAAACTACTAATGAAGGGTCACATATTCATCCCTTCCAAATATTGCTTCTGAGTCACTGAATATATATTTAGCATGCAAATGGCAACAACACATATCCAGGTTAATGATGATGAAAGACACACATTATGTTTTGCTTCGGCATATTTTCAATCAATCTCTAACCAAGAACAAGAACTTACAGCAGAGATAAACTCTGGTATCCTGAAAAATCTGTTGGGAGCGAATCTGAGATATTGTTATTTCTCAGTACCCTGAAAACAGTTGGGTAAGCCGATTTCACGTAAGTGCCAAACGAGAAAAAGAAAGGAAAAGAAAGTCTGCTACATGCTGTCTTACAGAATAGACAGATTCTTCATATTTCTGATGAATTCCAGTGAAGAGCTCACATTAGATATATCACTTATTCTCCTGCATTATGTACTCAACTCATTGTCAGTTTGTTCAAATTTGTGGTAAGTTATTTTTTACAAGCATAGAAACAGAAAGCACGTGCCCACTCACAAGTCTTTCAAAGCGATTAAATTGGAAAATGTCGAAGGAATTGAGCCTTCGAAAGAATTTCCTTGAAGAAACCTATAAACAAAACAAATTGAGAAAAAATTGCACAAATTTATCACATACTGTATAATGATAACATAAAACAGAATTACTGCTATAGAATTTGTCGAATTTCAATTTCCAGAGCCTACAAACTGTTGTGAAAGGTAGACATTCATAGTCCTAGGCATGGTTAGATGAAAAACAAACATGTATATTGCCTTACAGCTGTGTAAGCTGCGACCAACTTCCTATGAATTCTGGTATGTTGCCAGTGAAGTTGTTATCCGATGCCCACCTGCAACCGGAAAAGGTATTTTTCCTGAGAAATCATATCACAAAGGTTTGCCTGTTAATAGTTTTTTTCTAGTATCAAAGGAGGAACGAAGCTCTTACACTTTTTGAAGATTTTTAAGCTTGGAAAATGTTGACGGAATCTCACTGCTGACTCCGGAACTATCCATGTAACTGTACAAAAAGTGACTTCCATCAGCCAAGGGAATTTTATTAATTTAACACAACTCAAATAACTCAATAGTTTGTCCTTTTGAATAGTTGAAAGCAGGAGTGATGCCGAGAGGAGAGGGTGACACTGTGTCATGGAACATTTGCACAACATCCATGAGACTTGAAAAGGTTTACACCCAGAAAGTACACAGCCAAACATTGCGGGAGTCTCTAGTAGTTGAAATGTCAACAAGAGGATGACAGTGAAAGTGAAATATGAGGTATAAGGGTTAGGCAATGTGATGATGGGCAGAGTGATAGTAACAACAACATGCTACTGCAAGTCAGAAAGGTTAAAAGAAACTAATCAATTGGAAAGGATGCATGAAAAAATTTACTTAGTCCGTTTGCCACCTATTTCGACAAAACTGGCCCATGCCAAACTCCAATACCTGCAAATATTTTAAAAGGAAAAATCCATGTTTAAGAATGTTAAGCAGGTAGGACTTACAGTTGCTGCAATTTGGACAGATTTCCAAGCTCAGATGGCAGAGAGCCACTGAAGTTATTGGTGCTAAAGGACCTACAATATTAAACTTGCATGTCAAATTTCATTGAACATTTGTCTGAACATCCAATGGACCTAATTCAGTTGAATCCTTCTGCTTGACATTACAAATCCTGTTCTGGAACTGTTACTTACAATGACAATAGCTCTGTAAGTTGCCCAAGTTGCGGTGGAAGCTCCCCTGATAATGCATTGATGCCCACAGTCCTGAAGTAAAGCAGCAGACTAAGCATGAGGAAAGAAAGAAAAATGCTTAAAAAAAGGAGCGGAGAATCGTATAAATTTTGAGACTAGAATTAAGTTGTGCTCACAGATACTGCATGCGAGTTAGGTTGCCAATGGATGGAGACAAGGAACCAGTCAAGAGATTTTGGGCCAAGTTCCTGTATAAAGTACATAATACCAACAGAACAATGGAAAACTACGTAAGATTTTGAAACCTTGGTGTGTAATGGGGCTTCAGCAAATGAGAGCATGTGAGTGTTGCGTAGACGGGCTCCAACTGAGTGTTGCTTAATTATAAGGCATGACACATAGCACACCATACTAATATTAGGGAAATGGGAAACCACTGGAAAAGACAGAAGAAGTGGAATGGGACCAATACATACAGATTGGAGAGGTAAGTCAAGTTCCATAACTCATCAGGGATAGGACCAGCAACGCTCAGTGCATAAACTCGGCTGCAACCAAAGAAAAGCCACCCGGTCATGAGATGAGACACGCACATGGTGGCCGTGGTACTGTTGATACGTACAGCTGTGTAATGTGGCAAGTAGTGGAATTGCTGAAGGAGCAGTCGCATATGATGAAAGGATTGTAATCATCGAAGGAAATGGAGGCATCAATCGCAGCTCCGCTGCATGGCTCTCCACTTATGTTCCATGTTGGCGCCTGTGATGTGAGTCTCCATGTCGACCATATCGAGTTCAGAATCGCCACTACATTCACATAACCGTCATCGACTCGGACTTTGTTTAGCTTCATGCTCAAACTAAATGCATTGGTATATGATTCTTTCCTTAAGTAAATGGAGAATGATTTAGACAATTAAGTGCAAGTAAGAATACAGGTATTCACACGCTGTCCATCCAGTTGAATTGTACAAACGAGGACAGCCGCTTATATGGAGTAGTGTCTTCACATTTGCCAGACATATGGTTTTACGGGAATCAATTTTGCTTTTTCTGATTATACGACAAGTCATCAAATAAAACTGAGTACCATAAAAACTGAATCAACATAAGTAGGTGATAGAGGGACCACAGACGTCCTTGCAATCCCATAACATAATGCTTTCTGATAAAAAAGCGAGGTGATGATAAGTTCGCGAAAGGTTCCGAAGAATGATCATCATGATACTTTAAAAAGAAAAGGTGTATGGTCTCGATTGGACAATGATAATGTGACATCATTGTTATTCTTCCGTAAATGGAAAGATCTCCACAATTATATAACCAAGGCAACCAGTAACCTGTTTATTAGGTTTGCTTGAAAATTCTCTCGATGGGGAATTCCCCAGAGCGGGGTTCTATATATATATATATATATACTATCAATAAAATTAAATAACCCAAATATAGCTTATCATTGGTATGAAAAAATTAGTTCTAAATAAAATTTATTAATGTTATTGGAAGGATCTATTATATTTCCAAAGAAGAAGAAGAAGAAGAAGAAAAAACCACCCCAGTGTATTTCAACATTAATTGACATATTATCTTGCATTTAAATGGTTTATGATTCTCTGCATTCGAGTAGAGTTGTGAGGAGTTGAGTACGTTAATTCAAGGTATTGGCGAAATAAACACTGCATAACAACGGTGGCAAAAATACAAATACAAAACATTATGTGAAATAGAAAAATGATAATACATGAATAGTGTGATATTACTAGGTGAGATTAGAAAAATATGCATTAGGACCTAATCGAATTGTAGAAATTAAAGAAATTTGCAGAAGTCAATGTATAATAAAGTATTTTTCTTGAAAATAAAATGATAATTAGGGTGCGTTTGTCTATGAGAAAACTTTATAAAAAAGGAAAGTACTTTCCTGGAAATCATTTTTTGGAAAAATGGTTAATTTTCTTTTATTTAGTAATATGTGACTGAAAATATTTTCTGATGTTTGGATTTCATTTAAAAAATTTCAATCTCATGCCAAAAAAATCCTTTTAAAATAATTTTAATTTTTTACTTTACTTTTTTTTTTTTTCTTTCACTTTCCTTCTCCCCGCTGGTCGTCAAGCCCTAGTGACAACCACAACAAGCCACTAGCGTTGTCACCGTTGCTCGACAAGGGTCAACTTGGTTGGCCTTGGGCTCGAGGCCAATCCTCTCCAACTTGCTTCAGCCTATGTTTGTGGCCGATCACCGAGGCCCGGCAAGTAGTGGAGGAGGAAGAAGGAAAAAAAAAAAAAAAAAAGAAAGAAAAGAAAAAGAAAAAGGAAAAATATTTAAAAATTGATTTTTAAGAAAAATAAAATATTAAAAATTCAAGAGGAGCAACTCCACAAAGTTTCTTCACTTTCTTATATTTAGGAATTCACTTTCTTAATTTAAGCACAGATATTTTCCTTGATTAAAAGGTGTTTTCCGTTGACTAATCATTTTCGACAAACCAAACAAGTAAAAATTTGAAAAAAATGATTTTGGGAAAATACCTTCCCTCAAACAAACACTCTTAGTACTAGTTATTACAGAAAACAGAATAAAGAGAATTTGTAGATGCATAAATTAAATGAATTACATTCGGTATCTTTTTCCAATCCATTTTGGGGTTTTGTCCGGTATTTAAAAATAGCATATCATGAATATCTTATTGTTTAATAATTTTATGTCGTGGATTTGTGAATAAAAAAAAAAAAATCCAGTTCAATGTCTCGTTGCTTGCTTAAGAAACCACAAGTCTTTAGCTCTTCCAATGGTCCATCTCTTACCATTTGAATTGTGTTGCAACATCAATACTATCATAAAATTAAATGATAATGCACTTACACGAGCATGACTACTGTTAAGCCAGCGACGAAGAACATTAAAGTCATGATTTCTTGAAGTGTTTTCTTTTTCCTAAATTTGAAATTTAATTGGTCCTTTTAATAAGTTTTATTTAGTAATAACATTTCGTACCGGCGATCAAATATACTTAGGTATTTAATATAATTCAGATGTATCTCTTTCTTTATTTTTTAATATATAAAGAACCCCATTTTTAGGGATTTGCTTTTCGCCAACAAATCTGGAGGGCTAAGCAAGAATTTTCAAGGAAGACGGGGTAAACTGATTACCGGGTTGCCTTGGTTTAAGTAAGAGGGCACCGTCCTTCATGGAAAGATAACAGAGCGGTCACCCAATCACCGTCCCTCACGATCTTAATCATACTTCAGTAGGAAGGAGATGATTTTCCATTATCAGGAAGGATGCTCACGATCATCCGCACTCTTTAAGAATGGCAAACTCGCTAAACACACACACACGAACGCGCAGAGAGAGAGAGAGACAGAGAGAGGAAGAGGGTTTGTTTTGTACCTTCAGAAGGATCCGTCGTAGCTTGAGTCTGGTTTTGGGCATGAGCGACATTTGCAAGTAGTATGCACGCTGCTACATGCAAGGCAAGGATCACCCTTGAATTTGCCATTGTTCAACGAGAGAGAGAAAGAGAGGGAGAGAGAGATCCTTGGAGCTGGAGAGCCTCCGTGTCAAATCTGACGAACCGCACTCCCAGATATGTCTATTTGTGTAGAGAAAGTTTAATGAGAAAGCCAAGGACAGTGGCGTATGATATAAAGATAAAAAATGATGCCCCCCCCCCGCCCCCGAGGCTTCGCCTTACTTTTCAATAAATTCTCGAGCAATGAACCATTTTCGTAATCAGACGTCGAAAATTCTCGTTGTTGACCGTGGATGAGAAATTGGCTAAAGCTATATCTGGGTCAAATATCTCATGCTCGTTCTACACATTTGAGAACCTTGATTGTTAGAAGAGTGAAATTTTTGTTACCACCAAAGAAAAACCAATAGTAATTCTTGTTGCCAGTAAAAGTTTCTTCATTGAATAGGTGCAGATCTTTCTACTTAAGAAGAGTCGAGTACCCAATTGGGAACTTCTTACCACACGAAAGGTTGTGGAATTACAGAGTACATCCTCATCCTCATTACATATTTCAGGACAATCATTTGGAAAGACTGATAAAGTCAATTTAGGCAATTTAGTCGCTAGTTATACATTCGAATTGGGAAGAAAAGTCACTCTTACAAAAAGCATGGCGACTTGCGAGTTGGCTGCTTCCGGAGGCTAATATCGTGTGTGGTGTTCAAAGTCTCGCCTTCAATCAGACTTGTTGACTTTGCATGGTTTGATAGAGGCATATGCCAAAATTGGGGACGAAAAGGCAAAGAGAAAGATACGGGGGAATTTTCAATTCCATTTTCTAAGGTCATATTGGATGTCTAGAATTGACGGATTCATCCATCCGAGTGGTGGCATATCTTAATGTCTGCTTCATTTCAAATTAGATGTGAAAGGAGGAAAGATTTTTTTGAATCTACAATGGGAAATTTTAGGGAGAAAATAAGCGTCCGTGAGTATGAAATGTCAAGAGACAATAGGGAACCGTCGTGGGGAGATTTGCAAATGTCATGACATAATCAATATAGATAAGAATCCCTTGATTTTTCTCTCATCGATATAGTATTACCTCTCTCACCCGACTTACCTTTTTTTGAAGTTGTCTTGACAATTAATCATTTAACTGATGTATGGTTCTGACATGCATAAGTTTCCATCCAAAAAGAGATGAAAACCTCTTATTATTCGTATGCACTTGCAAGATCTTGATTGAGGTTGACTCCGCTTAATATTAAAAGAAGAAGACTTGCACTTATGATTGGAATAGCGTGTGAAGGAGAAATATAGAAAGTAGCGACCTGCACGTCAACGCATTCACTCTTGGAAAGAGACGGTTATCGTTTTTTTCGTGGCGTTGGTCGTTCTCTCGCACCAGCTTGATGCCACAGTGCAGCCTTCTCTCTCCATATTCAATCTCTATGCACGTCCTTCCAAAGCCTGATGGCAACTTGCAGGTCCAGAATCCAAAGGATCCTCTCTCTTTTCTTTTGTGGTAACTGGGTGATCTTACTGTCTTCTCTTTAAATTGACCAGGTGAAGAAAAAATAGTCCCAACAATATATGAAACATATCAGTTTTTCACCTGTTCTTTTCTCGTGCTATGGTACCAAGATTATGTGATGGGATCAAGAAGCCAGACAATTTGTTACCAAACTGGATGTGGATGGATTGATTGATTTGCCATTATTCAGGATGCTATTATAGAAAAATGCAATTACCGATGCACTTATCCTTGCAAGTTTCAGAACAAAATCATAGTAGTTATTCGCAATGCAGAGGTGAACAGGTTTATGTTCTCTTGGGTTGTGAAATGATACTTTGCAAATTTACCAGAAAAATTGACAATTCGTACAGCTTTAATTTACATGACGGCAAAAATGATTTGACAGGGAGAGTCATCTTCTAGAGGAAATTCATCCGTATGTACTAGTAATTAATTATGGTACATAATGTTGGCGTAATCAACTGAAAAGCCTGATATGGATGTAGCAGAGATCCATCCAGGTAACCATGTTCATCTACCATCTCCAATTATCTCATCAAGCATGGGCGTCGTTGCAATTTCCAGTGAAAGATTTGCAGTTCCAACAGTGCTTGCAGTGAATGGGGAGTTGTAGGGGCTCTCGTCTGTGCTCTTATCAGCAGTCTCAGCCAGGGAGCTAGTGGTATCATTGAATCTCCAATCAGTCAAGTAGCCTTGCCTCGTGGACATGGTTGCCACTTCAGTATCTCCGGAGAGCATTGCCACCACATGGGACATTGGGGGTCTTAGTGCTGGCGACGTTTCAGTGCACAACAGCGCTATTGCAACCATGCGTATTGCCCCTTCTTCATTGAACTCTGATAATCTAGAATCAACCAGCTCAACAACACGGTTGGTTTCGCGCAGATTCCAAGCCTGAGAAGCAGGAACGGAAAGTGGCAGGGATGTAATCAGAAGACCTCATAGATAGAATTAACAGGGAAGGATAATATGAAGAAGGATAGTGACGTTTCCTTCTTAAATGGCCATAAAACAACTGAACAAGTGGCAGAATATTCAAGCGCATACCCATTCAAGGAGATATTTTTTCTTCTCCCAAGCTAGGGTCTGAATTTGACCTTCCGCTGACAACCTCTAGAGCCACTACACCAAATGCAAATACATCTGCCTTCTCTGTAAGGTGGCCACGCATTGCACACTCGGGAGCAAGATATCCACTACAAAAGCAATAAGAAAGCAGAATTAGATTCTCAGCAACAGTAGGCATGAATGTACTAATGCATATGGTTCTGTCATGTAACAGAAGAACATAAAGCTTACATGGTTCCCACAACACGGGTGCTTATGTGGGTCTTCTTATCATCATAAAGTTTAGCCAAACCAAAGTCTGATATTTTAGGTGTGAGATCAGAGTCCAGCAGACTATTACTGGCCTTCACATCCCTATGCACGATTTTCAGCCTTGACTCCTCATGAAGATGAGCTAGGCCCCTTGCAATACTCAGACAGATATCAAACTGTGTCGCCCAATCATGATTCAAGGTCCTTTGCCCTGCACCGTGGAGGCATTATATCATAAGTCCAAGCGTCACTTTTTACATGACAAAAGACATAATCGAGGTGAATATTCTGTCACCTACCAAACATTGCCTGATCAAGACTCTTGTTTTCTAGATACTCATATACGAGAAGCTGATTATCTGTATCAATGCAGCATCCATACAACTTAACAAGGTTGCGGTGTCGCACTGCCGATATAGTGGCAAGCTCTGTCATGAATTGATTCTTTCCCTGGTGGGATGTTACAGATAGTTGCTTAACAGCAATCACTCTCCCATCATCAAGTGTTCCCTGATGTCACTGATATGGTCAGTACTTCAATATAAAAAAACGCTTAAGCCATTTTGAGACCAATAATGTGATCACCATGATAATGCATACTCCAGTTCCTAGACTATCCGGAAGCTCCACTTAAGTCTGACTATCAAGAAATGCCATCCATCTTCTAGAACTACACTGTATTAGCATATAGATGACAAATGAAGGACGGTCAACCTAATTTATGTTACTCAATCTGGACCTAGCAAATATAACCAAGAATTGTAAAAAAATATATATATAACCAAGAAAATTGTCCATTCATTACTTACTTGAAACCTTATGTTATCAACAATTTGTTATATTATCCACGGATATTTGGATGTTGTCCATTGAACTTCTTTCTTTCCTGGACATAATTTAGGATCTATTAGAGTCATCCTCCAAAGCCAAAGGATGATTTCCTAAAGAATGAAAAAGCAATATGCGAAGAAGGGCTTTTCTTTTCAAGGCAGAGAAAACATTGGGAGTTCAGTCAACCAGCACACAAAAACCATAGTCTTTTTCTTTTTGGCCCAAGGTACGGAAACATAATCGCTGTTCCTTTAGTAATTTGTTTCTCTTCTCTTTATCAAATCTTTCTCCAAGAAACACTTTCAGAAAGATCAACCATCGACTTAGTTCTTATGACAAGCTAAGATAACAACAAACCTTGAAAACAGGGCTGAATCCTCCCTCCCCAAGTTTGTTATTGGGATTGAAGTCATCTGCAGCAGCCTTTAGTTCTGCATAGCTGAAAGTGTAAGGTCTAGCATCCATGCCAAGGAACTCTGTAAGACACAATAATGCAGATAAGATTCCGGCTATTGGAATATATTTCGCAACCTTTTGTCACTTAGTTTTTGACTTTTCGGAAATATGTTAGCCGCTGGATTAGTCATCCAGCAAAATCAAAATGCATTCATGAAATTTAGCTTCAACTAGAAAACAAGGAAATTTCACTTCCTACCACCAGTGGGCAATGAACTCAAAAGCTCTTAATAACAGCGGCATGTCGATATGGAGATTTCTCATTCTTTTTATCTCTGCAGAACATTGTTTCCATCTTTTATCCAAAAACACGATGAGAACACAAGGTTACAGATAGAAAACTATCATGAGGAAGCTATCGGAAGCTTCTGATAGTGTGGTTTACCTTATCTTCAATCATGCGTGCCATTCTCCTTCTCCGAAAAACATAGAACACCAGGAGAACAGCCACCAAACCGACCACTCCAACTCCAGTAGCAACTCCAACTATCAAGCCAGTGCAATCCTTTTTGCGGGTTGGAGGATTGTTACTGACAGTGGGTATAAAGTCTGCACAAAGTCTGCCAATTTAGTAATGTTTTAAAAAGTGGTGCTGGGAGTATGAGCAGGTTTTTATCATAGTACCTGGGACAGCACTGATAGCTGAAATTGACAGCCCATATGTGGCTTGATTTGGTACACAACAAGTCCCTTTTCCAGCCCAAAAGAAGTGTATTTCAAGATAGTTTGCTGTTACCTGAGCCTGATACACTTTTGGGACAGCTGTAAAAGAGGCACCATCTGCCTCTTTCCGTATGTCGAAATCCTTTGCGACGGGGTTTCCCTGAAATACACAAATGGCATTGGCAATTTACCATGACCTTTCTTAGTAAAACAAGAAGCCTGGTAAAGCATGGCCCTACCTGTATGTATATATCAAAAAGACGCCTCCCAAGACGTTTCCATTCAATATTCTGGATTTCTATCAGCAAACTGGAGGGTGACATTGTAGTTTCCATTCTCCAGCCCCAGTCCGTAGTATCGTACAGATGAAGCAGAGACCCATGCAGTCTGGAACAGCTCTGAGTCTAAAGTTTCGGTGAACTGGGATATCAAGGAAGCACTATAGGTGGGATCATAGCTTCCCGTGAAATAACCAACATTGCCCACTGCCAACCTCTCTGAGTCGGTCACGTAGTAGGTAGCAGGACCAAAACTGATACTATCCTGCTTATATACAATATTACTGGACGAAGTAATCTGAGGGCCACCGCATTTTACTGAAAAATTATAATCTGCATGGCAAACATAAAAAAGCAGATCATGATGAGTTTGTGAAAGGTACTTCCATTACATAATGGAAAAGAATTATCTGCCAAAGGACATGCACTTTGTACATATTAAATTTTCAAAATCAGCCTGATTTAACAATATATATGAATGGTCCTCCCCCTTAATATTACTTACCTTACCAAAAAAAAAAAAAAAAAAACTATATATATGAATGGCACATGCTTATCTTCAAAACTTACTTCCTACAGTCTGTTGCATAGCATCGTGATATGCAGTTGTAAATGTAATAATAAGTTAGTTCTCTCACAATCTAGTGAAGAGACCCACAAAGTACTAATAAAATGAAGTAAGGCCCTTTCGAGGGAAATATCACAGATAAAGGGGGAGCCTAGAGAGGCAATTATCGAACATTAAGCGGCCTGCCTTATATCTGTGTCTGTGGCAAGAGCTGACAATGGGACATCAAAACGACATAGCTGTCCCCTTTCTAAGAAAATAACCTAGCATAGTAACTTGAACCTTAATTTTTCCTCTCTTCTACTGAACTACCCCTAATCTAACTTACTGGAAGAAACTGGTTTGACCACTCTGTCTTCTACTACGTTTAAAGTTACCATTCACTTCACCTATCAGGATGCAAGCATGCAGAATATCTAAGGTAACTGGAAACACGATCTCCTGTCCTCCTCTTGTTGGGGCACTAAACAAAAGGAAAGCGTATTAAGGGAAAAAGATTACATGGACTTACACAGTTATAATCAATGGAGGTACCAGCCTCACAATGTTCCCTTTTCCAGCAGTGAGAATTAAAAGGCCTGAATTTCGACAAGCATCAACTAGTGGCGAGGCAGATACATCCAACTCATTCTCAATGATTAACCCAAGACCGCGCACTTCTTTCACATGGGAGTTCCCTCCAAGTTTCTGCACTAACTTTTGCTTGAAATATTCTCCTTTCTTCCTCACGCTGGCCAAGAAATCGGGTTTCGAGATTTTATCTAGGACAGCTTGTGCAGCTTTACATACGAGAGGCGAACCTGCAAATGTGCTCCCATGATCTCCATATTTCACGGCAGAAGCAACTTCTTCAGTAACCAGAACGGCACCAATGGGAAGCCCTCCAGCAAGAGGCTTAGCAAGTGTCATTATGTCAGGATAAACACCATAGGCTACGTAGGCCCAGAGGTAACCACTGCGACCCAAACTGCATTGAATCTACAGATAAACAAACCACCTTTCTAAGATAAGGTAAAGGAATAAATAATTGAAAAGTTATGCAAAGCATGAATTCTGAAAGACTATCTTCTTCATTTGAAGTCAAAAGATGAAAAAAGGGGTAAACAGGGTAGACTTAACTGCTATGACAATGTAAATTCAGAAATCAGGTTCAGTGGAGGTGTACAGATCAACGTTCAAAGTCACTTATAGGAGCAAAAACAGAATGATTATTGTGAATCCACAGCTATCCCAGAGCGGTAACACGTATATGTGTAATTAAAAATAAGTGTGGAATTGAAGAGACTACATGCTTGTCCAAAGGTTGTATCAAATGGCTTCTCCAAATTATGATAAAAAAGCACACAAAAAAAGCTATCAACAATTGTTCCAGTTGGAGAAAGCATTTGAGAAGCACTCTTCCATAATCTTAATCTTCAGACTTCAGGATTTCATTTCATGCTCTTCCCAATCTTCCATGCACGCACAGCAAAAAACCAAATCAACAAGAGAGAGAGAGAGAGAGAGAGAGAGAGAGAGAGAGAGAGAGAGAGCCAATAATTATGTCATTCCTTAAGCTTTTCTTGCAGTAACTCATGCTGCAACCAGCATAATACATAAGACATGTCTAACTAATAATCACGTTTATCACAAAAAGCAGAACAAAGGACATGAAACAAATGACAACAGACATCTTCACAAGCCACATATTCTTCGAGACATTATAGGCCACATATTCTTTGAGACATTATAGATTCTGGGCTCAACATTCAGTGGAAAAGGCTTTACCTCATCAAAAACCAAAAGAGCACCAGCATCATCACAAGCACTTCGCAGATATTGTAAGAACTCCCTGGTCGCACTGTATATGCCCCCTTCACCCTGGATCGGTTCCACAAAAACAGCTGCAGTCTTCCCACGCTTAATTTTCTCTTTTGTGGCCTCTATGTTTCCATACTCCACAAAAGTGACTCCTGGCATGACAGGTTGGAAAGGTGTTCGGTAATGCTCTTTGCTTGTCAAAGCGAGAGCACCCATTGTCCTTCCATGGAAACTGTTTGTGAACGAAATGAACTCAGTGGCCAGCTCTTTTTCATCAGGGTGCATGTGTCTCTGAAATTTCCTAGCAAATTTTATGGCCGCTTCATTTGCTTCCGTCCCAGAATTTGTGAAAAACACAGAGCCGGCAAAAGAACTGGTGACAAGATGCTTAGCAAGCTCTACCTGCAGCAACCATAAACCATTCTTAGCTCAGGGGTAAGGATCCCTTAAAGGACCATCGTGTATCATTAGATGACAAAAATTAGTCTTTTTACGCAACAGACAGTCTAAATCGCCTGCGCTAGGCATATCCCAAACCGAGCAACCATTTCACTAGTATGAGATTTTAATCAGCAAAAAATCTGACCGATGTATCCCTTTACTAACAATTTCCATCAATCCACCAAGGACACAAAAATTCCGTGCAAATTTTGCAATACCTCTACCTGAAGGCGCACAATGATAAAAAAAATGCACCTTTTCTAGAATGCAAGTAATTATACTCATCATAATCAAGTCAAGAAATGATGTGATTCATAGAGCGCAAAACCATTCAGCGTGTAAGGGCCCGGTTCTAGGATCGCATTGAACAAATTTTCAGACAATTTCTGTGAAAGGGCCCGGTTCTAGGTAGCGGGGGTGCGAAAGTCGCTTGGGATGAAGTTTGCCTCCCTAAGAAGGAGGTAGGGCTTGGGATTCGTTCTCTTCGGGATTGTAACTCAGCTGCTATGCTGAAACATAGTTGGATTCTTTTTACTGATAAAGAGTCCCTTTGGTGTAAGTGGATTCACTCCATCTACCTAAAGAGAAAGAACTTCTGGGTCGTGCCGAAGCCCACGGTTTGCTCTTGGGCGTGGAGGAAACTCCTTGCGTTGAGGAAGGATTTCCAGCGGTTCTTTTTGTGGAGTGTGGAGGATGGCCGAGCAGTTTCCCTCTGGTTTGATCCTTGGCTCCCACAGGGTCCCCTTAACTCAGTCTTCCCGGACACCTATATCTACCGATCGGGTCTTTCTAGGCAGGCTTCGGTTGCTGAATTGTTTTCCGCTCCAGGCTTGGCGACCAAGAACCTTGTTGAAGCGTGGGGACACCCTCTACCTACTTTGTCCCAGTCCCAAGATCGATTTACGTGGCTCGAGAGCACCTCGGGTGTCTTCTCAACTACTTCAGCCTGGGAAGCTATTCGTCCGAAGTGCAATGTTGTTCCCTGGTTCCCCTTTGTTTGGAGCAAATCTATTATCCCACGACACCAATTCCACTCGTGGCTCATCATGAGGAACCGACTACCCACTCAGGTCCTTCTACTCTCCTTTGGCAGGATTGTTGATGGCTCTTGTGTTTTTTGTAGTGCACGACCAGATTCCATAAATCATCTCTTCTTTGGGTGCCGGATATCTGCGGGGTTGGTGGCGTTTTGGGCTTCAAAATGCAACCTAATTTGGCATTGTTAACCGTGGCAAGATACCATTTGTTGGGCCCTAAATTCTCTTTCGGGTGATGACTTTTCCCAGTCGATTGCTAGGTTTTCCTTCGCTGCTCTTTGCCATCTTATTTGGAAAACTAGGAATGGCATCTTGTTCCGGGGCAAATCTCTCTCTATACCCGCCATGAAGAATCACCTCCTTAAAGTAGTGAGGGACAAAGCTATCTCCTTTAGCCAGGCGGCGGATACTCCTAGAAACAGAAGATCCCAACGCATGTGGGGTCTTGACCCGGCTATTTTCGCTCCTTAGCTGCTTGGGAACTCCGGTGCTTTGCTGTCGTTCGGTCCTCTCCATGGCGTGCAAGTTCTTCAAGCCTCTCCTTCGGAGGGTTGGTTCTGGTGCAGTTGGAGGGTTTCGATGGCCTTAGCTCCTCGTCTCCTTTTGTTGACCCGCTGTTTGGCTGTTTGTTGTTACTGTGTGCTTGTCCCCGTCGTTTGGCTGTGTTGGTTGTAGCCGGTTGGCTTCTGTATTGCTGCTTCGGTAGCTTTGTTGTTCTCCTTTTTTCCTGGTATCCTTCCACTCGATGTGGCTTGTTGCCTTTTGAGTGTAAAGTTTTGGTGCTGAGCTCCCGTGTCGTATAGTTTTGGTTATAAGTCAATATATTTCTTACCTTACCCAAAAAAAAAAAAAATATATCATTCAGCGTGTAAGCAAAGCTCATCATCAGAAGATGCTAACCTGAGGGACAGAGTAATACACGCTGCTGACATGAGTCAGGGTGTTGGCCTGCTCCACCACGGCGTTCACCCAGTCGGGTTCCCCGTGGCCGAGCGCGTTCACCGCGATCCCGGAGGTCAAGTCCAAGTACTCGCGCCCCTCCACATCGTACAACCACGGCCGCTGGCGAGCACGACGGGAGCTCTGGCGTAGGTGCCCACGAGGACTTCGCCTGCCGCCGCCATCACCCCCTTGCTGTAATCACCAAACCCTATATTCCGAGGCGGCGCGCGAGGCTCCTCCACCTCCAGGTTTAGGCAAGCCGCGATTCCCGCGCCGCCGCGGGGGAGCTTGACAAGCGACGACGGCGGTCGTTCCCAGATTTAAAAAGCCCAGTCGACCGTTTCGCTCAATTCGCTCCTACTCTCTCTCTCTCTCTCTCTCTCTCTCTCTCTACTCTCTCTTGCTATACAAGTGCAGAATCCATGGCGGATCAAGCACCGAACCAGTCCATAATGGAGTCCAAGCCGCCGCACCCGCTCTGCCAAATCGCCGAGACCCCGATCCACAAGCTCCTCCTCAAGCAGTAGCTCAAGGAGTAGGAGCTCATCCTCTCCCGCATCGCCCTCAAGGAGACCCAGATCGACGCCGTCCGAGGCGAGATCACCCACCTCCACATCTCCTTCTTCCTTCTTCCTCTTCCACTCCCTCTCCCTCCTCCTCCTCTTCGCCATCCCCCGGGACGCCGCCGCAGCCGCCTGCCGCCGCTCCTGGGTCCCCTCGCTGTGCTCGCTCGCCCTCTCGCTCGGCATCGTCTGGGCCGTGAGGTACAAGAGCGACATGGAGGTCCACCTGGAGAAGTTGCTGGAGCGGGAGAAGGAGGACGCCAAGTTGCTGGGGAAGTGCGTGGAGGAGTTGAAGAAGAAGGGCGTCGAGTTCGATCTGTTGAAGGAGGTGGACGCGCTGCGGAGGGCGAAGAGCTTGCGCGTGGAGGCGAAGCCGGTGAGGAAGTGGTCGGCGAGGGACTTCGTGACTCTGTTCTTATTCGCCGTGTCTTGCCTTGTGCTGGGGTTGATGAGGGTCGTTCTTTGCGATTAGGAAATTTATGCAGTGTCATAGTCACGTATTTTTTTTTGGATGGGTCATTGGCAAATGGCTTTGTCGAGGAAGAGATTACTTGCTTTGTTGCCAAATTTCGTTGGAATTGGATGTTGGGCAGATGCAGAATATGCTATTCTGCTTTTGTAATATGGATTCATATGAGAAGTTGAATAAGCATTTCCCAAATCCTTTGCTCTTTTGTTTTTTGGGTGATTTAATTTGGATCAGAGGATTCTCAGCTGGTAGAAAGATGTGATTCATGATGCACTTATTCTTGCAAGTTTTATAGAAAGAAAAGCATAGGAGTTATTTGCAATTTAACTAGACACATGCGGAGGTGTACTGGTTTATGTTCTCTTGGGTTTTGAATTGATACTTTGCAAATTTACCTATGTAGAGCTTTAATCCACAAACTTTTACATAATGGCAGAAATGATTGACAGGGAGAGTCATCTTTTATAGGAAATTCACCTGTATGTACTCGTAATTAATTACAGAACGAAATGTTGGCATAATTGACTGATGAGGCCTGATATGGATGTAGCAGAGATCGATCCATCCAGGTAAAGTCCATGTTCACCTACCTTCTTTAATTTATCTCATCGAGCATGGGCGTTGTAGCAATTTCCTGTGAAAGATTTGCACCTCCAACAGTGCTTACAGTGGACAGTGAGTTGTAAGGGCTCTCGTCTGTGCTCTTAGCAGCAGCCTCAGTCAAGAAGCTAGTGGTATCATTGAATCTCCAATCAGTCAAGTAGCCTGGCCTCGTGGACACAGTCGGCACTTCAATATCTCCAGAGAGCATTGCCACCACACGGGACATCGGTGGTCTCAGCGCTGGTGATGCTTGAGTGCACAAAAGCGCTATTACAACCATGCGTTTTGCCTCTTCTTCATTGAACTCTGATAATCTAGAATCAACCAGCTCAGAAATGTGGCCGGTTTCCTGCAGTTTCCAAGCCTAAGAAGCAGGAAAAAAAATTGACAAAGAAGTATTCAAGCAACCTCATTGACAGAACTAAAAGGGAAGAATAGTAGGAAGAAAGAGAAAGACGTTTCTTTCTTAAATGGCCATAAAACAACTGTAAAAGTGGGACAATGTTCAAGCGTGTACCCATCCAAGGAGATACATTTTTTCTTCTTCCAAGCTAGGGTCTGAATTTGGCCTTCCACTGACAGCCTCTAGAGCCACTACACCAAATGCAAATACATCAGCCTTCTCTGTAAGGTGGCCGTGCATTGCATACTCGGGAGCAAGATATCCACTACAAAAACCATGGGTAAGCAGAATTAGAGTCTCAGCAACTGTATGCGCATTGAACTAATGCAGATGGCTCTGTGTGCATGTGACAGAAGAACATGGAGCTTACAAGGTTCCCGCCACACGGGTGCTTATATGGGTCTTATTATCATCATAAAGTTTGGCCAAACCAAAGTCTGATATTTTAGGTGTGAGATTAGAGTCCAGCAGAATATTACTGGCCTTCACATCCCTATGCACGATTCTCAGCCTCGACTCCTCATGAAGATAAGCAAGACCCCTCGCAACACCAATACAGATATCATACCGTGTTGCCCAATCAAGATTCAAGCTTCTTTGACCTGCACAACGGAAGCAATATATCATAAGTCCAATCATCACTTTTTACATGACAAAAAGACTTTATTGAGGTGAAGATTCTGCCACCTACCAAAGATTGCCTGATCAAGACTCTTGTTTGCCAGATACTCATAAACAAGAATTCGATTATCTGCATTGATGCAGCATCCATACAGCTTAACAAGGTTGCGGTGTTGCACTGCAGATATAGTCGCAATCTCCGTCATGAATTGATCCTTTCCCTGGTGGGATGACACAGAAAGTTGCTTAACAGCAATCTCCCTCCCATCATCAAGTGTTCCCTGTTCTCCTTGATATGGTCAGTACTTACGATATAAAAGATCCTCAACGATTTTAAGTTCAATAATGCGATTAGCATAATAATGTATACTCCAGTTCCTAGACTATCCGGGACCTCCACTTAAGTCTGACTATCAAGAAATGACAAAGAACCCATCTTCTGGAACTACACTGTATTAGCATATAGATGACAAATGAAGGACGCGTCCACATATATCATGTTATTCAGTCTGGACCCCAGCAGACACAGCCAAGAAAACTGTCCATTCATTAGTTACTTAAAAACACACATCACAACGTTTAGTTATATAACGCACGGATGGGTGGGTGTCGGTCGTTACATTTCTTTCTTTCCTGAACGTAATTTAGGATCTATTACAGTCATCCTCCAACGCCAAAGGACGATTGCCTAAAGGTGGAAAAAGAAATAAGTGAGGAGATCGTTTCCTTTTTTCTCTTTCTGGAAGGAGAAAATCTAGTAAATTACAGTGTATTTGTTTCGGAAAAATGCTTTTTGTGGAAATCAATTTCAAGGAAAATTTTTTCCCCTTTTCAGACTAGGAAATTCATTTGTCTTATTTTAAGCATTGATATTTTCTTAGACCGTAAATGGTTTTTGGTTGACTAATCATTTTCAGCAAACCAAACAGTGAAAGTCGGGAAAACTAATTCGCAAAAAATTCTTTCATTCAAACAAACACACCACACCCTTAGTAACGAGTTGCTCTTTTTTCTGTTCTTTCTCCAAGAAACACTTTCAGAAAGATAAACCATTGACTAAATTCTTATGACAAGCTAAGATCAGAGCAGCTATAGTTGAAAATACAATAGTGATAAGATGAGCATTTGCAAGCAGCCAAGCACTTCAATTCTGCCATGACATTTAATTGTGACATCACTGCATCTACAGTTAATTTTTTCGTGTTATCCAACGGTTTATAACAAACCTTAAAAACAGGGCCAAATCCTCCCTCCCCAAGCTTGTTATTGGGATTAAAGTCATCTGTAGCAGCTTTTAGTTCCGCATAGCTGAAAGTGTAAGGTCTAGCATCCATGCCAAGGAACTCTGTAAGACACAATAATGCAGATAAGATTCCGGCTCTTGGAAGATTTTGCAAAACCTTCGTCACTTAGTTCCGCATAGCCGCTTAAATGCATTCGTGAAATTTAGTTCAACTAGAATACATGGAAATTCCACTTCCTACCACCAGTGGGCAATGGGCTCAAAAGCTCCCTAGAAAAGCAGCATTTCGACGTGGAGATTTCTCATTCTTTTTACCTCCGCAGAACATTGTTTTCATCTTTTATGCAAAAACAAAATTAGCACACAAGACTATAGATAGGAAATTATCATGAGGAAGCTATTGGAAGCTTCTGATCGTGTGGTTTACCTTGATCTTCAATCATGCGTGCCATTCTCCTTCTCCAAACAACATAGAACACCAGGAGAACAGCCATAAAGCCGACCACTCCAACTCCAGTAGTGACTCCAACTATCAAGCCAGTAGAATCCTTTTTGTGGGTTGGGGGATTGTCAAGGGTTGGGGGATTGTTACTAACAGTGGGTACGAAGTCTGCACAAAGTCTGCCAATTAAGTAATTTTTTAAAAAGTGGTACTGGAAATATGAGCAAGTTTTTATCATGGTACCTGGGACAGCACTAATGGCTGAAACCGAAGGTCCATATGTGGCTTGATTTGGTACACAGCAAGTCCCTTTTCCAGCCCAAAAAAAGTGTATTTCAAGATAGTTTGCTGTCACCTGAGCCTGATACAATTTGGGGACAGCTGTGAGAGAGGCACCACCTGCATCTTTTCGTATGTCGAAATCCTTTTCAACAAGGTTTCCCTGCAATAAGAATAAATGGCATTGGCAAATGACCGTGAACTTTCCAGGTTAAAAAAAAGAAAAGACTGTCAAAATACGGCCCTACCTGTATGTATATATTGAAAAGACGCCTCCCAAGCCTTTGCCATCCAGTATCCCTGATTTCTACTTCAGCAAACTGGAGAGTGACATTGTAGTTTCCATTCTCCAGCCCTAATCCATAGTATCGTAGAGATGAAGCGGAGACCCGTGCACTCTCGAACAGCTCTGATAGCAAGGCTTTATAGGTAGGATCCGACCCTTCCTGGAAAATTTCATTGAAAATACCAACATTGCTCACTGCCCACCTCTCTGTGTCGGTCACATAGTAGGTAGCAGGACCGAGACTGTTATTATCCCGCTCATACACGGTATTATTGGATGTAGTAATCTGAGGGCCACCGCATTTAACTGCAAAATTAGAATCTGCATGACAAACATAAAAGAGCAAATCATGATGAGTTTATGAGAGGTACTTCCGTTACACAATAGACAGGAATTATCTGCTACAGCACATGCAATGTGGACATATTATACTTCCATAATCAGCCCAATTTAAGTTAGAATATATGTATGGCGCATGCTTATCTTCAAAACTTACTTCCAACAGTCTGTCGCATAGCATCTTAATATGCAGTTGTGGACGCGATAAATTAGTTCTCTTACAATCTAGTGAAGAGACCCACAAAGTCCTGGTGAAAATGAAGGAAGGTCCTTTCTAGGGAGATCAATATCACAGATAAATGGGGAACATAGAGAGGCAAGTAATGAACATTAAGGCGGCCTGCCACATACCTACCTTTTATACCCTGGACCACAGACTGAATTACTTAGGCCCTTCGCAAATGGTGAGATTAAAATTCTAAATAGCATTTTTATAATGTGTTAGAAGTATAATGGGTAAAGTGATCTTTAGGACCCTTAGGGTTTACTCTGTTTCTAATTACTAATGTATATATTGATTTATATTGATCTTTACTGAATAACACAAAATAATTTTTCCTCTCATATGATATCAGAGTAAAGTTCTTAAACCTAGTTGATGTAGCAACCACTCACTGCCGTCAATCTCTTGCAAACAGTCAACCGCGTGTCAAATTGCCTCCACCAACGCGTCTCTCTCTCTCTCTCTCTCTCTCTCTTGTGCGCGCAACTACGTACGACTCCCTTCAATGACGCGATTCATTGGTCGCTGGAGTCGTCGGTCGCTAGATTGGCAGTCGCTGGATCTTACGCAATCTGATCTGAAGTAGCCACGATCGAAGTGATGCAATGGCCTTGCTTCTGCCTTTCAAGGATGCCTTTAGGTATTGATATTTGCTGATTACTGCGGACAAGGTGGGCTGCTGTACCATCACAAGCAATGGGTTGTCATGTCAATAGCTGTCCAGGTCGTGGAGACTCTTTTATGTGGTGATATATTTTTTCAATTGTGTAGAATTATTGAACTATTGAGGGTGAGTTGTTTGAAGAAAATTTTTTGTTAAGAGTTTTCTTATTATTATTATTATTGGAGAATGGGTGATCTCGTGGAAAATAAATTGTGGGTGATCCTAAGAAGAATATTACTGTGATGACTGAGGTGATTTCCTTTTCGCTCAAATGAATTACCAATAAGAAGCTTGAGGGTAGCGCTAATTTTCATCAATGGAAGAAAATTGTGAAGTTAACTTTGATAGGCAGAATTCAACATACACACTTAAATAAGCCTAATTTCACAAATGATGCAACTTGGGATGTTGTTAATGCACGTATTCTTAGTCAAATGCTAAATTCTATGAAGAGTAATATAGTTGATCTAGCAACTCATATTAACATAGTCAAAGAACTGTGGGAATATTTTGATGTATTATATTTTGGCCAAAATAACCCGTCACAGATTTATGAGTTAGCACGGGAGTTTTAATGATTTGAAAGGAAAGGGGTGTTCTTTTATGCGCTACTTTGCAGATTTTAAGAGGATGCATGAGGAGTTGAATGTTGGTCTCCCTTTTTCCGCCAATGACTAGCAAATCCAACTTCAAAGAGAACAATTGGCTGTAATGGGAATCCTAGGAGGTCTTGGTCCGGACTATGAAAACATTAGGTCTCAAATTCCTGGAGGAGAGACTCTTGCATCACTCACAAATATGCTTGCTAGGTTTTTTCGGGTATCTCATGAGTCTTCTCAAAACACCACATATGTGGTAGATAGTTCATCTCTCGTGTCCCAGTCTTGAACTGGTAGTGATAGTAGGAGTGATGAATGAAACCGTAGAGGATATAATGGACGTAGTGACCAAAGGGGAGGCTGAGGCACAGGATAGGGAGAGGCCAAGGCCAACAACATCTTTATGGATAATCTCACATGTCTATTGATAGTTCAGGGGCCACATGAACTTGTCATTATTGTGGCAAACCTGGTCATATTCAAGAAAATCTCCTACAAGTTACATGGGTGACCACAACAACACCAGCTTGCAAGTACTGCATCTGATGTTGACTCTTCTAAAGGCAAGGTAGCGGTTATGTTTAATGAGGAATTTGCTTGGTATAATCAGTTTCAGATTTCATGCCTTTTAGTTGCTTCTCGTTTTTGGATCATTGATCCAAGGGCTTTTGATTACATGTTGGGTCTTTTGGTTATATTGTCCTCTCTTACTCCATCTTCATCTACAATTGCCCTATCCAAAGGTTCATCTAGACATGTCCAGGGGGTTGACATAGTTCATCCAACTCCTTCATTACTATTGTCCTTAGTGCTTTATCTTCCATAATTTCCGTTTAATCTCGTGTCTGGTAGTAAATTAACCAAAACTTTGTTCTACTTTGATTCTTATATTTTTCAAGATCTAGCTATGAAGAAGATGATTGGTAGAGGACGTGAGGCAAGGGGCTGTATGTGCTTGAAGATGCTCCTTCCATTGCGTGCTCTAGTGTTGCATCTTTACATCAAATCCATTGTTGTCTTGGTTATCCTTTTCTGCACAATCTTTAGAAGTTAGATTCTAGTTTTTGGTCCATTTCTAGTTTTGAATATGAATCATGTCAACTTGAAAAATTACATCGGGTTACTTACCCGCCTCAAGTCATTCAAACGAGCGGCATTTCCTTTTTTTGTTAGTTCATTTAGATATTTGCGGTCCTTGTCATGTGGTTTCCAATTTAGGTTTTAGACATTTTGTTCTTTGTGTTAATGACTATTTCGCAGTCACTTGGTTATATATAATAAAAAGTTGTTCAAAATTGTTTTAAATATTTTGTGCATTTATATCTGAAACTCATACTCAGTTTGTTGTGGATGTTAAAATTTTGCATTTTGATAACACTAAGGAGTACTTTTCTACACCATTTTCTGACTTTATGACTCAACATGGTATAATCCAGGAATATTCTTTTTCCTGATACACTATAACAAAATGGGTTGTTGAAAGGAAGATTAGACATTTATTGGAAGTTACTAGATCCATGTTGTCTCGAGATGAAGGTCTCCAAATTTTTTTTGTCTGATGCTGTCCTAACTGCATGCTATCTCATTAGTCGCATGCCTTCTTCTGTTTTACGAGGTGATATTCCATTTTATAGTTGTTTCGCAATGAATCACTGTTTGTCTTACTACCCCATATTTTTAGTTGTGTCTATTTTATTTGTGATCATTGACCTAGAGTGTCAAAACTTGATCCCAGGGCCATCATATGTGTGTTTCTAGATTATTCTCGTACTCAAAAGAGATACCGTTGCTATTCTCCATTATTGAGAAAATACTTTATATTTGTTGATGTTTCATTCTTTGAATCCACTCCTTATCATAAATTTCCAATTATTGTGTTTGAGTTGAATGAAGACTTCCATGTGACCACCATTTGGTCAATTGCTCTAGTCGTTTCACTAGTGTCAACATAGGAAACACCTCCTCTCTAGGTTTATATTTGACATCCTCGAGTAGCTAGTGCTCCCCCTTCCTCTTGTCATTACTACGTCATCTTCTGCTCTAGATCCACTGATAGTTGACCCTCTTCTTGTATCTAATCTTGATGTCCGTATTGTTTATGGCAAAGGTACACATGTTTGTACTCAACATTCCATTGCAAACTTTTTCTCATATTCTTTTATGTCTCTTTTCATTTGGTCTTTTTTTTTTTTTTTTATCTATGTTGAACAATATCTTTCCCCAAGTCTATAGTTGAGGCATTACAAAGCTCAAGCTAGAGGACAACAATGGAAGAAAAATTAAAGGCCCTATAGGTTAATCAAACTTGGACCTTGTAACTCTTTTTTTAGGCAAAACTATTATTGGTTGTCGATGGGTATATGTTGTGAAAGTCAATCCCGATGGTTCTCTTGCTTGTTTAAAAGCTAGACCAATTACAAAAGGGGTATGCTATGGTGTACGAGATTGTTTATCTTGATACTTTTTCTCCCGTTGCCATACTTCTATTTGTATTTTGATCTCTCTTGCTGCCACATGTAACTAGATCTTGTGTCAGCTTGATGTCAATGATACTTTCTTGCACGGTACCCTTCATGAGGAAGTTTATATGGAGCAACCTTTGGGATTTGTTGTTCAGGGGGAGTTTGGGGAACTGGTTTGCAAATTAAAGAAATCTTTTGTATGGTTTGAAGCAATAACCACTGTCGTGGTTTGGAAGATTTTTTGAGGTTGTACTTTCTTTTAGACTATCTAAACATAGAAATGGTCACTCTTTCTATTATAATAGTTAGAGGAAGGCAAGTTGTTCTTGATTGTGTACGTTGTTGATATTATCATTACTTGGTTGGTAGAGTTGAACTAAAGATATATCTTCAGCAATAGTTTCAAACAAAGGACTTAGGAAAGTTGAAGTATTTCCTAGGAATTGAGGTGACACAGTCATTGAAAGGTATTGTTATGCTACGGCGAAAATATACCATGGATTTGCACTGAGACAAGTGTGTTGTCACTAAAGCCTTTTGATTCACCCATGGAACAAAGGGTTAAATTGATTGTTAAGGAAGGAGAGATTCTTGATAATCCTGAGAGATATAGAAGACTAGTAGATAAGTTGAATTATTTTATAGTTACTTGACCAGACATTGCCTTTCCGGTTAGTTTGGTAAGCTAGTTTCCATCTTCCCTTTGTACATCTCACTAGGATGCTGTCATTTAGATTTTGAGGTATTTGAAGAAGGCTTTAGGGAAAGGAATTTTTTACCAAAACCATGGTCATAATAGAATTGAAGGATTCTCTAATGTTGATTGGGTAGGATCTCCAGATAATGGAAATCAAGCACTGGCTATTGTACCTTGGTTGGAGGAAATCTGATGTCATGAAAGAGTAAGATACAAAGTGTTGTTGCCTGCTCCAATATTGAGTCAAAATATAGAGCCATGGCACAAGTGTCATGTGAATTAGCATGGATTTGATAGTTATTAACTGAGTTAGGCTTTAAAGCTTACACTACGGTGTGATAATAAAGCTACAATGCATATCGCTTCCAACCCTGTGTTTCATGAAAGAACACAACACATTAAGGTTGACTCCCATTTTATTTGAGAGAAATTGCAAAGTGGAGTGATCCTTCCCAGTCATGTTTGAATTGATGAACAACTTGCGGGCATCTTTACTAAATCTTTGGGTAATGGAAGGATAAAATATATTTGTGACAAGCTGGGCATGATTAATATCTATACTCCAGCTTGAGGGGGTGTATTAGAAGTATAAAAGGTCAAGTGGTCTTTTGGACCTTTAGGGCATGTTTTGTTCCTGATTACTAAGGTATATATTGATCTATATTGATCTTTACGTAATAATAGAAAATAATTTTTCCTCTCACCTAATAAATTAAACAACCTTGCATGTTCTGCATCATATGAGGGATTTTGCAAAACCAAAAAGGCTATTGGATCAAATGACAAAGGACTCTATTGAGAAAAAGATGGCTTTTCCCTATGAAACAAAAATCAGATTCATTACTTAGCCACATAGATCGATGGATCCACATATCTCAATCGAAAAGCATCAATAGAAAACGAAAGAATTGGAGTTGATCAATATACATCTCAAAACAAACAAAAAAGAAACAAAAGATCAAACATAAGTCATGGATCAACTAAGCCCTATAGGGGGCTTGCGAGAGCCAAAATGGGACATCAAACCTACATAGCTGTCCCCTTTTCTAGGAAAATAACCTTACATACCAACTTGAATCTTAATTTTCCCTCTCTTCCACTGAACTACCCATAATCTGACTTACTGGAAGAAACTAGTTTGACCATTCTGTCTTCTACTATATTTAAAGGTACCATTCACTTCACGTATGAGGATGCAAGCAAGCAGAATAAGTAAGGTAACCCTAAACACGATCTCATGTCCTCCTCTTGTTGAGGCATTCCAGAAAAGGAAAGCGTATTAAGGGGAAAAGGTTACATGGACTTACAGATTCCCTTCCCATTATTGCAAGGAAAATTCCGTTGAAGACAGTTTAATCCTGAAGGAAGAAGGCTAAGACAAAAGGAGAAATTTTACTCAGTTGACCATTATGGCATTATGAACTTATGATTTAATCAAAAGCAGATACTTCTATTGCATGAAAAATTCCCTTTTTTTAATGACTTTCGCTGAAACATTCAAGATTCCTTCATGGATGATGCAATTGCTAATTAAATGCTAAAAGTTCTTAAATCATAGAAGCGGTGATAGCATCTCCAAGTCATAGTTCGAACTGTATGCCTTTTCCATTGAATACTAATACCAAGTTTCGAAGAATTGCTGATTATCCACGGCATGAATTACGAGGATTAAAAGATGGTCAAACTGTTATTTCAGTATTTATCCAAATTACTGACGTCCACAACGGCATATGAATAAGGATAATCATATGAAAGTCGCTACCTATGAAAGTTCTTTCATAGGCAGTGTTTTAGTGATTTATATTCGTTCCAAGCAGTAAATTAGCAACCAAATGTAAGAGTGAGTTAACAGAAATTGAGCATGCATTTAAGATCTTAATTAATGGAATTAGTATGACAAAAGACAAATTCGATATAGAAACATCCAACATGCCCAGCAGGGTGGTGGGATCGATGATTATCCTCGTTAAGTGAGGTAGGCATTCAAGCCCAATCTGAGGACTCATCAGCTAATCGTTTTCAATTTTGATTACTGTCTATGATCACTCGAGCATTATAAGCGAAAAATCGCCAGAGCAATTACCTACTGTCAGACTTGTCCAGTGTAAAGTTGTTGCCAACCAGATTACTGCAGAATGCATCATTGAAAAAATATGTGATTGTAAGTCTCCCCACAAGATTGGAATACCTACAGCTCATCCTGTAGCTAGAAAATGACTTCAAGTACTATATAGCATCCCTCAAGAGTAATAAAAGATTGATACAGTGCAAAAGAAGAGTCCTCGCTTGAGATATCTAACTAAAAGTATCAATTATCATTTTTCGAACGATAGAAATACATACAGTTGTAAATCATTGCTGACCCAAGAAGGAAAGCTTCCCATCAAGTTATTGTATGACACATCACTGCAAAAATGGCACAGGAGAGATGTCATTTAGTTAACCAACAGGAAAGCCGTCTGTCAGTATGAAATAGCATGCTGTGATATGTCAAACAACAAAAGGTTGACCATACTCTCTGTGTTCCAAGACGCAAAATAGATGACTTTGAAAGAAACTATATTTAGTGCTGAATTAGCTATAAGGGGAAAGGAGAAAAATCTATTCAAGTAGTTATGTCCTCATTTTGACCTTCAACCTATGACGGAACAAGGAATGTTTTGACTACACATCCTCTTTGCATTCAAACTCCACAAGTGCCGCTAAAGACTAGTACGTAATTTCGTTTTCTTCTCGATTGATCAGTGACAGTTGTGAGCATCATTATGGTTATCATGCAAAGGAGATCTTTCCGGTGTTCTTACATGGTAAGAAGGGATGCACTTTTCTGTTCAGGAAGTGCGCCATTCAAACTATTATTTCCAAGAAACCTGAGAAATGAAGCAAAGTGATTTGCAAAGCACTAACAAAGAGAAAATATCGGAACACATATGATTATCCAGAAGAGGTATATTACAAGTAAGTGAGTGAGCTCAAATTGAAAAGCGACTCTGGAATCTGTCCCGTTAACTTGTTGAAGCTTAAGTCCCTGGTCCAATACAGATGCAACATATTGAGTAAATAACATATACATGTTTGAATAAAAAATAATGCCTTCGGGAAGATTGAGCAGATTACATGTGAAAAACAACACAATACCCAATAAATATAACATCTTGTCAATTGAAGTCTAGAGAAGAGTCGTGGAGGCAAATGCTCCTTTGAAGTACTGTACTATGAATGAGGGCACAAGATGGTCTTTAATTAAAATATGATCATCCAAATAATATTAAGTACAAATCATTTAGTAACTACTATTATAAACCATTAATGAAGGGTGACTTATTCATCTTTTTCAAATATTGCTTCTGAGTCACTGAATATATATTCACAATGTAAATGGCAACAACTCATATCCACGTTGATGATAATGAAAGACAGACACACTTCGGCATGTTTTCAATCAATCTCGACCAAAACAATGACTTACAGCTGAGATAAACCCTGGTATCCTGAAAAATCTGATGGGAGCGAATCTGAGATATTGTTATTCCTCAGTATCCTGGAAACAATTGGGTAACCCCATTTCACATACGGGGCAAAAGAGGAAAAGAAAGGAAAAGAAAGTCTGCTACGAGCTCCGGAATCACAATGTCTTACAGAATAGACAGATTCTTCATATTCCTGATGAATTCCAGTGAAGAGCTCACATTAGACACATCACTTATTCTCCTGCGTTATGTACTCAACTCGTTGTTGCTTTGTTCAAGGCTGTGGTAAGTTATTTTTTACAAGCATAGAAACAGAAAGTACATGGCCCACTCACAAGTCTTTCAAAGCAGTTAAATTGGAAAATGTCGAAGGAATTGAACCTTCGAAAGAATTTCCTCGAAGAAACCTATAAACAAAACAAATTGAGAAAAAATTGGACAAATTTACCACGTACTGTTTAATGATAACATAATACAGAATTAATGCTTTAGAACTTGTCAAATTTCAATTTCCAGATCCTAGAAACTGTTGTGAAAGGTAGACATTCATGGTCCTAGGCATGGTTAGAATAAAAAAGACATATATATTGCCTTACAGCTGTGTAAGCTGCGACCAATTTCCTATGAATTCTGGTATATTGCCAGTGAAGTTGTTATCCAATGCCCACCTGCAACCGGAAAAAGGTATTTCTGCTGAGAAATCATATCACAAATCTTTTCCTGTTAATAGTTTTTTTCTAGTATCAAAGGAGGAATGAAGCTCTTACACTGTTTGAAGATTTTTAAGCTTGGAAAATGTTGACGGAATCTCACCACTGACTCCAGAACTATCCATGTAACTGCAAGATAGGTGACTTCCATCAGCCAAGGGAATTTTATTAATTTAACGCAACTCAAATAACTCAATAGTTTGTCCTTTTGAATAGTTGAAAGCAGACGTGATGCCAAGAGGAGAGGGTGACAGAGTGTCATGGAATATTTGCACAACATCGACGAGACTTAAAAAGGTTTACACCCAGAAAGTACACGGCCAAACATTGCGGGAGTCTCTAGTAGTGGAAATGTCAACAAGAGGATGACAGTGAAAGTGAAATATCAGGTATAAGGATTAGGCTATGTGATGATGGGCAGGATGATAGTAACAACAACATGCTAATGCGAGTCAGAAAGGTTAAAAGGAACTAATCAATATGAAAGGACAAATGAAAAAATTTACTTAGTCCGTTTGCCACCTATTTCGACAAAACTAGCCTCCACCAAACTCCAATACCTGCAAATATTTTAAAAGGAAATATCCATGTTTAAGAATGTTAAGCAGGCAGGACTTACAGTTGCTGCAATTTGGACAGATTTCCAAGCTCAGATGGCAGAGAGCCACTGAAGTTATTGTTGCCAAAGCACCTACAACATTAAACAAGTCGTCAGATCCACTCTTTCTTTTATATCTTTTTGGAAGGCAATTTTCATTGAAAATTAGTCTGAACATCCAATGGACCTAATGCAGTCGAATCCTTCTGCTTGACATTACAAATTCTGTTCTGGAACTGTTACTTACAAATACAATAGCTCTGTAAGTTGCCCAAGTTGCGGTGGGAGCTCCCCTGATAATGCATTGATGCCCAGACTCCTGAAGTAAATCAGCAGAGTAAGCATCAGGAAAGAAAGAAAACTACTAAAAAAAGGAGCAGAGAACTTGTATAAATTTTGAAACTAGAATTGAGTTGTGCTCACAGATACTGCATGCCAGTTAAGTTGCCAATGGATGGAGATAAGGAACCACTCAAGAGATTTTGGTACAAGTTCCTGTATAAAGTACATAATACAATCAGAACAATGGAAACCTACGTAAGATTTTGAAACCTTGGTGAGTAAAATCAATATGGAGCTTCAGCAAATGAGAGCATGTGAGATTGCGTGGACAAGCTCGAACTGAGTGTTGCTTAATTATAAGGCATGACACGTGGCACACCATGAAAACTCCATTGAAATGAGAAACTACTGGAAAAGAAGGAAGAAGTGGAACGGGAATAATACATACAGACTGAAGAGGTAAGTCAAGTTCCACAACTCATCAGGGATAGGACCGTCAACGTTCATTCGATAAACCTTGCTGCAACCAAAGAAAAACCACCCGGTCATGAGAAGAGACGTACATATGGTGGGTGAGATAGTGTCGATACGTACAGCTGTGTAATGTGGCAAGTAGTGGAATTGCTGAAGGAGCAGTCGCATTTGATGAAAGGGTTGTAATCATAATTGTCGAAGGAAACAGCGTTGTTGATCGCGGCTCCGCTGCATGGCTCTCCACTTATGTTCCATTTTGGCGTCTGTGAAGTGAGTCCCCATGTTGACCATATCGAGTTCAGAATCGCCACTACATTCACATAACCATCATCGACTCACACGTGTTCAGCTTCATGCTCAAACTAAATGCATTGGTATATGATTCATACCTTAAGTAAATGGAGAATGATTTAGACAATTAACTGCAAGTAATAATACAGGTTTTCACATGCTGTCCATCCAGTTGAATTGTACAAGCGGGGACAGGCGCTCATATGGAAAAGCGTCTTTACAATTCCCAGACATGATTTTAACGGAATCGATTTTGCTTTTTTGATTATACAACAAGCCGTCAAATGAAAGTGAAGGTGAAAGTGGGACCGCAGGCGTCCTTGCGATCCCATTACATAATGCTTTCTGGATGATAAAGCAAGGTAATTGTAAGTTTGCGAAATGTTTTAAAGAGGAAAGGGGTATAGTCTCGATCGGACAATGATTATGTGACAGCACTATTGATTCTTCCTTAAAAGATAGCAAGATCTCCACACTTATCTAACCAAGGCAACCGGGTAACCTGTTTAGCAGGTTTCCTCGAAAATTCTCTTGGTGGGATTCGCTGGCAGAAAGCAAATCCTCAGAGTGGGATTTTCAAATTACTAATATACATGTGTATATATATATATATATATATATATATATATATATATATATATATATATATATGAAATTAAATAACCGAAAATAGCTAATCACTGGTATGAAAAAAATTATTTCTAAATAAAATTTATTAATATTACTAGAAGGATCTATTAAATTTCAAAAATGGAAAAAAAACCACCCCAATGCTGTATTCCAACATTAATTGACATATCGTCTTGTATTTAAATGGTTCATGATTCTCTATAGTCAAGTAGAGTTGTGAGGAGTTGAAGACCTTAATTCAAGGTATTGGCGAATTAAAAAATGCATAACAACAGTGGCAAAAATACAATACACAAAACGTTATATGAGATAAAGCAATTTCAAAACATGAATAGTGTGATATTGCTAGGTGACATTATCACCTACTGAATCAAATATTGTAGAAAAAGATGCATACGCATATAACCACATAATACTTGATCCTATGCCATTCCATATGATTAAATAGTCAATGTATGATCGAGTATTTTTCTTGAAAATAAAATGATAATTAGGGAGCGTTTGTCTTGGAAAAAACTATATGAAAAAGGAAAATACTTTCCGATAAATCATTTTTCAGAAAAATGATTTATTTTATTTTATTTGGTGATATGTGACCAAAAACATTTTATGATGTTTGGATCTCATTAGCAAATGATCTTAATCTCAGGCAAAAAAATCTTATTTAAATAATTTTTAATTTTTTAATTTTCTTTTTTTTTTTCTTTCACTTTACTTCTTCCTCCTTTGCCGGTCGTCGAGCTCCGCCGTTAGCCTCAACAAGCCACCGGCACCGTCGTTGAGGCCTGACAAGGATTGACTTGGCTAGCCTTGGGGTTGAGGCCAATCCTAGCCAACCTGCGCTTGTGGCTGATCGATGAGGCCCAACAACTAGCAAAGGAGGAAGAAGGAAAGGAAAATGAAAAAGAACGAGAGAAAAATATTTAAAAATCAAATTTAATAGAAAAAATATTTATAAATTCAAGAAGAGCAATTCCTCAAAATGTTTTTACTTTGTGAGATTTAGGAACTCATTTTCCTTATTTTATGCATTTGTATTTTCCTTGATCGAAAAGTGTTTTCCATTAATTAATCATTTTCGATAAGCCAAATAGGTGAAAGTTCGGAAAAACAATTCCGGGAAAAAACATTCCCTGAAACAAACACATCCTTAGTACTAGTTATTATAGAAAACAAAATAAAAAGAGATTTTGTAGATGCATAAATTAAATGAATTACATTCGGTATCTTTTTCCAATTCATTTTGGGGTTATGTCCATCATTTAAAAATGGCATTTCATGAATATTTTATTACTTAATAATATCATGTTGTGAATTGAAATATATATAAAAAAAAAAAATTCCAGTTCATTGCCTCATTGCTTGCTTAAGAGACCACAACTCTTTTAGCTCTTCCAACGGTCCATCTCTTTCGACCAAAAAAACAGGTCCATCTCTTACAATTTAAATTGTGTCGCCAAATCACTACCGCATTAAATTAAATAAATAATACATTTACACCAACGTGACTACTGTTTAGCCAGCGATGAGAAGAACATTCAAGTCGTGGTTTCTTGAAGTGTTTTTTTTTCCCAAATTTATAATTTAATAGATCCTTTTAATAAGTTTTATTTAGTAATAACTAATCGTACAGGTGATTAGCCATACTTAGGTATTTAATATCATTCAGAAGTATTTCTTTCTTTATTTTTTTAATATATGAAGAACCCCACTTTTGGGGATTTGCTTTATGCCAGCAAATCCCACCGAGGACTAAGCAAGAATTTTCAAGCAAAATGGGGCAAACTACCGGGTTGCCTTGGTGAAGTAAGAGGACACCGTCCTTCGTGGAAGGATAACGGTGCCGTCACCTAATCACTGTAATCATACTTTAGCAGGAAGGAGATGATTTTCCATCATCAGGAAGGATGCTCACGATCTTGCGCACTCTTTAAGAACAGCAAACTCGTTAAACACACACGAACACGCGGAGAGAAAAGAGGGGAAGAGGGTTTGTGTTGTACCTTCAGAAGGGTCGGTCGTAGCATTCTGGCTCTGAGCACGAGCGACGTCTGCAAGTAGTATGCAAGCTGCTACATGCAAGGCAAGGATCGCCCTTGAATTTGCCATTGTTCAACCACAGCGAGAGGAGAGAGAGAGAGAGAGAGAGAGAGAGAGAGAGAGAGAGAGAGAGAGCCTTAGAGCTGGAGAGCCACCATGTCAAATCTGACCAACCGCGCTCCCAGATATGTGTATATATATGCGTAGATATAGTTTGATGAGAAAGCCAAGTGGTGACTGAGATAGAGATCAGAAATGCTCCCCTTACCTTCACTAAATTCTCCGTGCCGTACAAATGTTTGAAATCAGCCTTCGAAAATTCTGGTCGATAACCGTGGATGAGAAATTGGCTAAGCTATATCTGGGTCAAATGTCTCATGCTCGTTTTACACTTCAAAGACACTTCACTGTTAGAAGAGTGGAATTTTTGTTACCACTAAAGAAAAGCGATTAGTTCTTTTTGCCTGCCGGGCATAGCTGCTAGTCTAATTAAGAAGAGATCGAGTACCCATTTGAAAACATCTACGAAAGGTTGTGGAATTGCATAGTACGTCCTCAACACATATTTTGGGATCACCATTTGGAAACACTGATAAACTCAATTTAGGCAATTTAGTTGCTAGTTATGCATTTGTATTTGGGTGAACAGTCATTTTCCTGCACAAAAAGTATTGCAACTTGCGAGTCGACGGCTTATGGAAGTCAATATCATGCGAAAAAGTATAAAAAAAGTCTTAAAATTATTATACTTGTGCCACTTGAGTCCTAAGCATATTGAAAATTTACAAATGTAGTACATCTGGCTATAGCTGAAAATCATTGATCATTCTACATGGCACGATCGGTGCTGGTTTGGACTTTTTATAAAAATTTTATTACTTTTTTTTTCTTCTCTTTTTCTTCGTTTCATTTTTATAGTTCTTTCCTTTCTTTTTTTTTTTTCCTAAATTGTGGGCCAGGAGAGGTCTGGGCAAGGACCCAACGCCCTTGTCGGACTCGCTTGAATCTAGACAAGGGCCATGACGCCCTCAACCAAACTCCCTCACCCTCACTTGTGGTTGACGATGGTCAACTAACGACTTCGCCGGCCGAGTTGTAAAAAGAAAAAAAGCAAAGAAAAGAAAAGAAAAGAAAATAATAAGAAAAAACTCAAAATTTTTTTAAGATCCATATCAGTGTCAATCACGCCATGTAGGATAACCAATATTCACGTCAACAATTTTCGACCAAAATTGACCAAATGGACTATATTGACAAATCATGAAAATGTTCAGATTTTAATTAATATAATTGAAATGTTTATAATTGAATAAGTATAAGTATAATTATATTTAAGACTTTTTTTAATACTTTTTCAAATGTCACGTGTGGTGTTTAAAGCCTTGTCCTTTGTGATGACAGGGAACTGTTTCTTTTTGTCAAAGGGCTGAAGATTTCGAATTAGATGTGAAAGGGCTGAAGATTTTTGTGAATCTAGAATGGGAAATTAAAGGAAGAAAATAAAGGTCGATGTGAGAAAAGACCAACGATGGGAACTTTCATAGGGAGATTTGTAAATGTCATGACATAATTTAAGTAGAAAAGAACCCCTTGAATTTTCTCTCATGGATATAGTATTGCGTCTCTTGCCTTTTTATTTATTTATTTATTATCTTGACAAATAATCATATAACCCATATATATTTTTCACGATTTGTTAATTTCTATCCAAAATGAGATGACAACTTCTTTTTATTTATATGCACAGACAAGATTTTAATTGAGGTAGAAGAAAACTTAGATTCATGATTGGAATAGGGATGAAGGAGAAAATATCAACCTGTACGGACCGTTACTTGCGCTTCAACATGGAATTTTCACAATTTGCCCACGTACATTGTACAAGACCCAGCATGAACTCCGTGGCAAGTGGGATATAAAAAATAGCGATCCCCACATCAATGCATTTACTCTTGGAAAGAGATGGTCGTCGTTTATAGCGACCTCCACGTCAACTTATTCACTCTTGGAAATAGATGGCCGTCGTTTGTGGGTGGCGTTGGTCATCCTGTAGCACCCACTCTTGGAAAGAGATGGTCGTTGTTTATAGCGACCTCCACATCAACGCATTCACTCTTGGAAATAGATGGCCGTCGTTTGTGGGTGGCGTTGGTCATCCTGTAGCAACCACTTGATGCCTCCGTGCAGCCTCCTCTCTCCATAATTCAATCTCGATACACGTCCTCATAAAAATGAAGTAAATTCCTGTCTAGGGAAATCAATATCACAGATAAAGGGGGAACCTAGAGAGGCAAGTAATGAACATAAAGGCGAACTGCCACATACCTGCCGTTTATACCCTGGACCAGAGACTGAATTACTTAGGCCCTTCACAAATGGTGAAATTAAAAATCTAAATAGCATGTTTTTAATGGATTAAGCAACCTTGCATGTTCAGCATCATATGAGGGTTTTTGCAAAACCGGATGGCTATTGGATCTAATGACAAAGACACTGTTGAGAAAAAGATGGATTTTCCTTGAAGAAACGAAAAATCAGATTCATTACTTAGCCACATAGATCGATGGATCCACATATCTCAATTGAAAAGAATCAATAGAAAATGAAAGAATTGGAATCGATCGATATACTTCTCGAAAAAAAGAAAAAAAAAGAAACGAAAGACAAAACATAAGTCATGGATCAACTAAACCTTCTAGAGGGCTTGCAAGAGCCGAATGGGACATCAAAACTACATAGCTGTCCCCTTTTCTAAGAAAATAACCTAGCATACCAACTTGAACCGTAATTTTTCCTCTCTTCCACTGAACTAGCCCTAATCTAACTTACAGAAACTAGTTCGACCAATCTGTCTTCTACTACATTTTAAGTTACCATCACTTCACGTATCAGGATGCAAGCAAGCAGAATATGTAAGGTAACTGTAAAGCCGATCTCCTGTCCTCCTCTTGTTGAGGCATTCAACAAAAGGAAAGCATATTAAGGGGAAAAGGTTACATGGACTTACAGTTTCCTTTCCCACTATTGCAAGGAAAATTCTGCTGAAGACAGTTTAATCCTGAAGGGAGAAGGCTAAGATAAGAGAAGAAAATTTTACACAGTTGACCAGTATGGCAGCATGAACTTATGACTAAACCAAAAGCAGATACTTCTATTGCAAGAAAAATTCCTTTATTTTTATGACTTTCACTGAAACATTTAAGGTTCCTTCATGGATGATGCAATTGCTAATTAAATGCTAAAAGTTTTTAAATCATTGAAGCGGCGATAGCTTCTCCAAGTCATGGTTCGAACCGTAAGGCTTGATTAGTGAATACTAATATTGAGCTTCGCAGAATTGCTGATTATCCACAGCATCAATTACAAGAATTGAAAGATGGTGAAGCTGCAGTATCGGTATTTATTCAAATTACTGACAGCCACAATGGCATATGAATAAGGACGATCATATGAAAGTTGATACCTATGACAGTTCTTTTGTCGGCAGTGTTTAAGTGATTTATATTTGATCCAAGCAGTAGAATTAGCAACCAAATGTGAGAGTGAGTTTTAACATAAATTCAACATGCGTTTATGATCTCAATTAATGGAATTAGCATGACAAAGGACAAATTTGATATATAAACATCCGGAATGCCCAGCAAGGTGGTGGTATCGGTGATTATCCTCGTAAAGCGAGGTAGGCATTCAAGCCAAGTCTGAGGACACATCAGCTAACCGTTTTTGATCGAATTGATTACCGTTTGTGATCTCTCAAGCATCATAAGCAAAAAATCGCTAAGGCATTTACCTTCTGTCAGAGTTGTCCAGTGCAAAGTTGTTCCCAACCAGATTACTGCAAAATGCATCATGGAAAAAGTTGTGATCGCAAGTTTCCCCATAAAATTGGAACACTCACATCTCATCCTGTAGCTAGAAAATGACTTCAAGTATTACATAGCATCCCTCGAGCAACAAAAGATTGATAAAATGCAAAAGAAGAGTCCTCACTTAAGATATCTAACTAACAGTATAAATTATCATTTTTCGAATGACAGAAATACATAGAAATACATACAGTTGTAAATCATTGCTGACCCAAGAAGGAAAGCTTCCCATCAGGTTATTGTATGACACGTCTCTGCAAAAATGTCACAGGAGAGTGTCATTTAGTTAACCAATGGGGTATTCGTCTGTCAGTATCGAATAGCATGCCGTGATATGTCAAACAACAAAATGCTGACTATATTCTCCATGTTCACAGGCGCAAAATAGATGACTTTGAAAGAAACTGTATTTAGTACTGAGTTAGCTATAAAGGGAAAAGGAGAAAAATCTATTCAAATAGCTATATCCTCTTTTCGAACCTTCAACCTGTGACGGAACATGTGATGGTTTTATTTAATGCGATGGGCCTAAGTTGGCCCGTCCGCCCATGTTGGGCCTAAAAGCCCGGCCCACAAGATTAGGGCCCATGAATGGAGGGATACGTTGAAGAGTTGTAACTTTTGGGGGGACGTCTTTTGCTGAAGGGACACGTCTTTTGGAGAAGACGTATTTAAGGGGAGAAAAGAAAAAAGAGAACGCACCTTTTGGAAAGTACGTACGTTCATCCTCCCTCTCTCCCTTTCTCCCTCCAAAAGAAAAACAGTAAGCGCAAGAGGCGACACCTATCTTCCCTTCAAGGCCAATTGACGTCATCGGATCGAACGGGATCGGTTTCTCTTCCTCATATCGGCATCGGTGTTTAATCTGTGGTTAACAAGGTACGCTCGACGCCGTGGTGTGCTTTAGGATCGGTGATACATGTGTTTTTCCCGGGCTCGTCTTCCGCACAAGTTTAGGGATTCGATTTAGTGTCGAATCCGGTTTTTGGGAATCCGAAAATCCCAACATTGGTATCAGAGCCGTAGTTCTTGTTTCCCGATCCTTTTCCATGTTTTTCACGACCCCTTTCATGTTTATGGATGATTTCTTGTTAATTTTCGCGAAATTAATCGGCCGACACCGATCGGGGCGGAAAAATCCCGACACCCGAGCACTGTTCATCCATTTTTTCGAGTTTCTGTAAGTCGAAATCGATTTTTGATGACGTAGGATGGAAGGGCTCGTCGAGATGATCACGACGAGTGGCGGAACGCCGCCAACGGCCGCTGGACGCGCCCCCACGCGCAGCCGGAGCGAAACGGCGTCTTCGGCGCCGATTCATTGCACGGGCCGATTCGCTGGGGAAGGCGCATGCGTCGCACGTGCGTGCGCGGCTGACGCGCGCACGTGCAACGCACATGCGCGTGCACGGTGCTGGCGCGTGCCGCGCACGCGCTGGATGACATCATCATGACGTCATCTAGGCAAGCGCGTGGCACGTGCCGGTCGGCTTATCCGACCGGGCCGAACAGTTCGACCATTCCAACCGGTCCGACCCGGCTCGTCCGGCCCGACCCGACCCGTTGACCATTGACTTTGGCCGTTGACTTTGACTTTGACCGTTGACAAAAAAAAAAAGATGTGTTTCTTTTTCCAATTAAGTCTATGTGAATTATATGTAATCCCTTATTTGTTCTGCATTTGTTGCAGGAATAATGCCTCCCCTTAAGTTGCGCACACCTATTTGCGCAATCACCGATGAACAAAAGGAAAGGCTTTCTAAGTTGATAGCTGAGCTGACTGATCATCGATGAGAGAGTGTCGACTTAATTGATCACGTTCTGGAAGTCAACGGGAAAATTCAAAAGGTCATATGGAATGGTCGTCCTATGCCACAGTCTGAGATAGTGCAATTTTTCATGAACACCCTTCCACCAGAATGGCAAGGAGTGTTGAATCGCATATGGGATGTCAACAAAGCTGCTTCGTATAGGAAAATTGTGATGGATTTTATAGATGATTATTACTGGATTGTTACAAGGGAAAATATCAAGAAATTGAACAAAAGAGAATCTTTCCCAGTTTGTGTACTGACTTGGTGTTAGATGTATTGGCTAGCCTTTGTTAAGTGTGCTTTGTGAACGTCTTATGTAAAGTTTACTACACGATTGTTGTTGATGTAGCAACCGATATGTTAGTTGTATTATGTGAAAGCATTATTATTCTATTGGATGTCAAATATTATTTGCTTTCTGTTATTGTTGGTTGCTGTGGGTAGTTTATAGAAGTTTTTGTAACTTCATAGAATTTATTTTGCATAAGACAATTATATTAATAATAGTTTTAAGTTAGGATTTTTGGAGGATGATTGGAAACATAGTGACCTTTTGATTCTGAAACCTTACTTGAAATTGTTCATTGATATGATGGGTCTGTGCAAAGTGGATGCATAAATGATAGGCATTAATTATTCGTGCATATATGTTTGATGTGTTCATATCGATGGTTTCAGCAACTAAGAACGTAATTGCTGATATGGACGGTAACAATTGTGAAATATTGAATATGAAGATTCAATATGTGCTGGAAAAGCAAGAAGCATTAGAAGCTCTTGACCATGTTATGGAAGATCTTGAGGATGCTTTGTGCGCCACCTTGAGCTAGTAGAGGATCGCTTAACGGCATTTGAGCCGAAAATAGATATTTGTAATGCTGGTTCTAGCTCGAAAGGGCTTTGAGCTCTAAGCGCAAGCGCATTGATTCGTTCAATATGTGGGAATGCAAAGGATCAAGTCCTTATTGCAAGAAATCAAGAGTTAACCAACACAAGAGAGGAAAACGTCCTCAAGTGAAGAAAATGTCAAGGGTGAGGTGTTACAATTGTGACAAGAAAGGTCACTATGCTCGCAACTGTTGTGAGCCGAAAAAGGTAAACACCTCTTGTACATTTGAGAACTTTGCTTATGTGTCAAGTTCTGTATTATTGGCTGAATCCAATCCTTTGCGGACTGTAGATTCAGGAGCGACAGATCATGTAGCGAAGGATAGAGAATCCTTCGTGGAATTCCGACGAGTATCAACTGTAACTAAGTGGATTTATGTGAGAAATAACTCCAGAGCTGAAGTTAAAGGGATTGGCACCTGCCAATTGAACATGCGTGGTGGACGCACCTTGTTCCTACATGATGTTTTATATGCTCCGAGGATTCGTCGAAATTTAGTGTCTGTTTTGGTGTTGGTCAAGCTTGGTTTTAATATGAACTTCCATAATAGAGGTGTAGATTTGTATTTGGATACAAACTACTATGGTTGTGGTTATTTTTTGGATGGTTTCATTGTATTAGATATTGACTATGTTAATGCAAATGTTTGTTATTCCCTTCTCACGTCTCCTAATTCATATGATAATGATGTGAATGTGTGGCATGCTAGACTTGATCATATTGGCCAACAACGTATGAATAGACTAGCCAAAGAGGGCTTGTTGGGCAACATTGAAAAAGTCGATTTGCCCATAAGTGAGCATTGCCTAGTGGGGAAAACGACAAGGAAACCATTTGGAAAAGGTAAAAGAGCTGAATTTCATTTGCATTTAATCCATTCTGACGTCTGTGGTCCAATGAATGTGAAAGGAAGGCATGGGGCTGTTTATTTCATCACTTTTATAGATGACTATACTCGATTCGGATATGTCTATTTGATTTCTCATAAATCTGAAGTATTGAGTTGTTTCAAAAGGTTTATGAACTTGGTAGAAAATCAATTAGACAAGAAAATAAAAGTATTGCGATCCGATCGAGATCGAGAATATTTATCTAATGAGTTCAGAAAATTATATGATTAAAAAGGAATAGAAAGACAGTTGTCTATTCCATATACTCCTCAACAAAATGGTGTTGCGGAGAGAAGAAACAGAACCCTACTGGAAATGGTTAGGTCCATGATGGCGCATGCTAACACCTATCACTTTTTGGAGTGATGCGTTGTTAACTGCTGCCTATATACTTAACCGAGTGCCTTCCAAATCAGTTACTTCCACTCTATATGAGTTATGGACAGGTAGAAAACCTAACTTAAGTTTTTTTAAGCCATGGGGTTGTGCTGCCTATACTCATGAGCCCTCTCACAAGTTTGGAAAATTGGGTCCCAGAGGAAAGAAGAGTATTTTCATAAGATACTCCGAACACTCGAAAGGGTATGTGTTCATAGGTGAGCAGGAAAGTGGGAGTATAACTGAATTTGAATCACGGGATGTCACATTCTTAGAGGATGAATTTCCTAAGAAGGGCGAAATAGGCGAAGATTACTCCCTATTTGAAATTTTGGATCAAGATAATGATATTGTGGAGTTTGTCCAAGTGGGAGTAATATGAGAAGTGATGAATTGAATTCAACTCATTCTCAATTACAACCACATGATGAGACGACATCATCATTATATAATCCTAGTGGGAGCATAATGGGGAATGATGTGCAAAGTGTACAATCTCCCATACGGCGAACAAGTCGCAAAAGTATTCCCCGTCGACGTTTTGACATTGAAGGGGAAACTTTTATAATTGCTCCGCAAGATGAGGATGAGCCAAGAAATATTAATGATGCTCTAAATTGCCCTAGTAAGGAAAAATGGATTCATGCAATGGAAGAGGAAATAGAGTCAATGAAGTCAAACCAAGTTTGGGAACTAGTTGATCTTCCAAAAGGACGCAAAGCTATTGGGAACAAATGGGTTCTCAAAATAAAGCGAAAAGCTGATGGCTCGATAGAAAGGCATAAGGCTCGCCTTGTGGCGAAGGGGTATGATCAACAGGAAGGAATTGATTATGAAGAAACATTTTCTCCTGTAGTGAGATTTACCTCGATTCGCATTATTCTGGCAATAGTGGCTAGTATGGATCTTGAGTTATATCAAATGGATGTAAAGACTGCTTTCTTCAATGGAGAATTAGAGGAAGAAATATATATGAAACAACCTGCTGGTTTCATAGTGAAAAGCCAAGAAGAAAAGGTATGTCGACTTTTGAGATCGATATACGGCCTTAAGCAGTCATCGAGATAATGGTATATATGTTTTCATAATGCTATAATGGCATATGATTTTACAATGATAGATGAGGATCATTGGGTATATATCAAAAGATCCAAAGATCAATTTGTGATCATATCATTATATGTTGATGATATACTAATTGCCGGAAGCAATATGGAGTTTGTAAACACATAGACACTCCTATTGCAAAAGGTGAAGGATTGAGCTATAGACTGTGTTCAAGGACTCCACAAGAGAAGGAACAAATGAAACATGTTCCTTATGCTAGTGCTGTTGGGAGCTTGATGTACGCTATGATGTGTACAAGACCTGACATATGTTTTGCAGTTGGAATGGTGAGTAAATACCAATCCAATCCAGGTCAAGCACATTGGAAAGCCGTTAAGTGAATACTGAGGTATCTAAAGGGAACTGCTGATTATACGCTGAGTTATCAAGGAAAGGATCGTGACTCTAAGGCTATTCGATGCTGATTGGGGAGGAGATTTAGATGAAAAGAAATCTACTCGTGAGTTTGTTTTCTTACTGAATAATGGCGCCATATGTTGGAGCAGTAAGAAACAAACGTGTATAACCTTGTCCACGATGGAAGCTGAGTTCGTAGCATTATCAGCAGCGGTACAAGAAGAAGTTTGGCTTAAGAGATTTTTGGATCATTTAGGTGTTATTGAGAAAGCTGCAAATCCATTATTGGTTAACTATGATAGCCAAGCAGCTATAGCGTACACCAAAGATCCAAAATATCATTGCAAGACCAAATATATAGATACCAAGTATAATTTTGTCAAAGATATGGTTGCACGAAAAGATGTGAACTTACTGTACATGTCTACGCATAGAATGGTAGCAGATCCTATGACAAAGCCAATACCTAGAGATGTGTTTTGTGGCCATGTGAAATCTCTAGGATTGCGTAGAGTCTGATGTACTGGATATTGTAATTTCCCTAAGTTGTTCACATTTATGAACTTGTGTTTTTTCATTATTAATGCCTATGAATCTTTGTTTGATCTTTGTGCATCTTAATGCTCAGTGCATTACTTTAAGTTGAGAAAGTATGTCGGACAGATATAAGATTAGCCCACTCACACGGGTAATCGCCTCTATTTACTATGTGATAAATAGAGATGAGATGGTTTTTAAGCTTATTATCTAGGTGATAATCGAGAGCTCAAGCTTAAAATATATATGTCGCCTTAACTAAGTGTTAAGATTAGGACATGATATGTACTATGTCCGAAAGTAAAATACCCCACATGTTTTACTTTATCCGCCTAAGATGCTAGATGTGAGTTCGATGAATTATGTGAATGAGTAGATACGTGAACTCAAGTTAGACATTGGGTATGTCCGAACTATCATCTGTACGGTATTAAAGGTGTAGACATACGCTCCATGGGAAAGGAGTTAATACCGTAATACGTATTTCATACTACGTATGCAAGAGACGACCAATAAGAGTGGCAAAAGTTTGATCTCAACTTTTATGCTATGTAAGACTCTTGAGGAAAAGAATTCCTCATTTTTAGTGCCCTCATGACTTTTACTTATTCTCAAGATTTCTATTTGGTGTTTGCTATCTTAGGATGTTGCCAATGATCATGAGTTGATTTGATCTAATGGGACATTTCTAGAAAAGCAAGCTGAACTGAAATTGAGAGTTTGAAGGAAAGAGGAAGATCGAATTTGGAGAATCACATTGTAGTTTTGTATTCACTGGTCGACCAATTATGACTGTCTTTGGGATAATCATAATTGTGAATACAATATATATATATATATATATATATATATATATCATTGTTTAAAAGAGATCAAGAGAGATATAAATGTTATTGATCGATCTAGGGTACTGTATACTAAATCTACTCAGAGTGTGATGCCCATCATGAGCTGCTATATATTCCTAACAGATGTATAGCAATGAGCTCTCAAAGTATGCTGGTCGCACGGATTATTCACCGGTATGAATGTTGAAGAGAGGTAAAGAGAATCCTGTTCGGCCCACCATGTGCGAGTGGGAGATGATGATTTTATTTAATGTGATGGGCCTAAGTTGGCCCGTCTGCCTATGTTGGGCCTAAAAGCCCGGCCCACAAGATTAGGGCCCATGGATGGAGGGATACGTTGAAGAGTTGTAATTTTTTGGGGGACGTCTTTTGCTGAAGGGACACGTCTTTTGGAGAAGACGTATTTAAGGGGAGAAAAGAAAAAGAGAACGTACCTTTTGGAAAGTACGTACGTTCATCCTCCCTCTCTCCCTTTCTCCCTCCAAAAGAAAAATAGTAAGCGCAAGAGGCGACACCTATCTTCCCTTCAAGGCCAATTGACGTCATCGGATCGAACGGGATTGGTTTCTCTTCCTCATATCGGCATCGGTGTTTAATCTGTGGCTAACAAGGTACGCTCGACGCCGTGGTGTGCTTTAGGATCGGTGATACATGTGTTTTTCCCGGGCTCGTCTTCCGCACAAGTTTAGGGGTTCGATTTAGTGTCGAATCCGGTTTTTTAGGAATCCGAAAATCCCAACAACATGGAATAATTTGACTGCACATCCTCTTTGCATTCAAACTCCATAAGTGCCCATAAAAACTTGTTTGTAACTTCATGCTCTTCTCAATTGATCAGTGACAGTTATGAGCATCATTATGGTTATTATGCAATGGAGATCTTTCAGGTGTTTCTTACATGTTACGAAGGGATGCACTTTTTTGTTCAGGCAGTGTGCCATTCAAACTATTATTTCCAAGAAACCTGAGAAATGAAGCAAAGAGATTTCTTTGCAAAGCATTAACAAAGAGAACATATTTGTAGGAACACGTATGAAATCCAGAAGAGGTGCATTACAAGTAAGTGAGTGAGATCAAATTGAAAAGAGAGTCTGGAATCTGTCCTGTTAACTTGTTGAAGCCTAAGTCCCTGGTCCAATATAGGCACAACAAAGTTACTATATGAATGGATTGAGTAAACAAGATATAGAAGTTTGAATTAAAAAAAAAAAAAAAATGCCTTCGGGAAGATCAAGCTGATTACATGTGAAAAACATCACAATACCCAATAAATGTAATGTCTTGTCAATTGAAGTCTAGAGAAGAATCGTAGAGGCAAATGCTCCTTTGAAGTAATGTACTATGAATGAGGGCACAAGATGGTCTTTAATTAAAATATGATCATCCAGATGATATTAAGTAATTACATATCATTTAATAACTACATTTATAAACCATTAATGAAGGGTGACTTATTCATCCCTTTCAAATATTGCTTCTGAGTCACTGAATATATATAAGAATGCAAATGCCAACAACCCATATGCAGGTTGATGATAATGAAAGACGGACACACTTCAGCATATTTTCAATCAATCTCAACTGAAACAACGACTTACAACTGAGATAATCTCTGGTATCCTGAAAAATCTGATGGGAGCGAATCTGAGATATTGTTGTTCCTCAGTATCCTGGAAACAATTGGGTAAGCCCATTTCAAATAAGGGCCAAAAGAGAAAAAGAAAGGAAAAGAAAGTTTGCTACATGCTCCGGAATCACGATGTCTTACAGAATAGACAGATTCGTCATATTCCTGATGAATTCCAGTGAAGAGCTCACATTAGATACATCACTTATTCTCCTGCATTATGTACTCAACTCACTGTCAGTTTGTTCAAGGCTGTGGTAAGTTATTTTTTACAAGCACAGAAACAGAAAGTACATGGCCCACTCACAAGTCTTTCAAAGTGGTTAAATTGGAAAATGTCAAAGGAATTGAACCTTCGAAAGAATTTCCTTGAAGAAACCTATAAACAAAACAAATTGAGAAAAAATTGGACAAATTTATCATGTACTGTTTAAAGATAACATAATACAGAATTAATACTATGGAATTTGTCGGATTTCAATTTCCAGAGCCTACAAACTGTTGTGAAAGATGGACATTCATAGTCCTAGGCATGGTTAGATGAAAACCAAACATATATATTGCCTTACAGCTGGGTAAGCTGCGACCAATTTCCTATGAATTCTGGTATATTGCCAGTGAAGTTGTTATCCGATGCCCACCTGCAACCGGAAAGGGTAATTCTCCTGAGAAATCGTACCACAAATCTTTTCCTGTTAATAGTTTTTTTCTAGTATCAAAGGAGGAATGAAGCTCTTACACTCTTCGAAGATTTTTAAGCTTGGAAAATGTTGACGGAATCTCACCACTGACTCTGGAACTATCAATGTAACTGCACAATAAGTGACTTTCGTCAGCCAAGGGAATTTTATTAATTTAACGCAGCTCAAATGACTCAATAGTTTGTCCTTTTGAATAGTTGAAAGCAGAAGTGATGCCAAGAGGAAAGGGTGACACAGTGTCATGGAACATTTACACAACATCCACGAGACTTGAGAAGGTCTAACCAGAAAGTACACAGCCAAACATTGCGGAAGTCTCTAGCAGTTGAAATGTCAACAAGAGGATGACAGTGAAAGTGAAATATGAGGTATAAGTGTTAGCAATGCGATGATGGGCAGGATGATAGTAACAACAACATGCTACTGCAAGTCAGAAAGGTTAAAAGAAACTAATCAATTTGACAGGATACCTGAAAAAATTTACTTAGTCCGTTTGCCACCTATTTTGACAAAACTGGCCTCTGCCAAACTCCAATACCTGCAAATATTTAAAAAGGAAAAATCCATGTGTAAGAATGTTAAGTAGGTAGGACTTACAGTTGCTCCAATTTGGTCAGATTTCCAAGCTCAGATGGCAGAGAGCCACTGAAGTTATTGGTGCTAAAGGACCTACAACATTAAACTAGTCGTCAAATCCACTCTTTCTTTTATATCATTTTGCAAGCCAATTTTCATTGAAAATTAGTCTTAACATCCAGTGGAACTAATGCAGTCGGATCCTTCTGCTTGACATTACAAATCCTGTTATGGAACTGTTACTTACAATGACAATAGCTCTGTAAGTTGCCCAAGTTGCGGTGGAAGCTCACCTGATAATGCATTGATGCCCACAGTCCTGAAGTAAATCAGCAGAGTAAGCATTTGTGACGGCCCTAGCGACGGTGCGCGGAGAGGAGGGATGGCGGTACGTCCGCGCCTCGGTCCCTGGACATGCACAAGGAAGGGATCCCTCTCCCTCTTGTTCTATATCACTTAGGGGGGAGTCCTAGGAGCCTTTATAAGGCTTGGGTCCCTTAATATGTGTAACACGTTTTAAAGCCGTGAGGACTCAGTGTCCAAAGCGGACAATATCACACAGTGGAGCCTAGGTCGTTATAATGGTATCAGAGTCGACTCCTGTAGCATGTGGGACCACAACGAGGACTCAGTGTCCAAAGCGGACAATATCACACAGTGGGGCTCGGGTCGTTATAATGGTATCAGAGTCGACTCCCGCAGCATGTGGGGCCACAGCGAGGACACTGTTCTGTTAAGGGGGGAGAGTGTGATGGCCCGAGCGACGGTGCGCGGGGAGGAGGGATGGCGGTGCGTTCGCGCCTCGGTCCCCAGACGTGCGCAAGGAAGGGATTCCTCTCCCTCTTGTCCCACATCGCTTAGGGGGAGTCCTGGGAGCCTTTATAAGGCTTGGGTTCCTTAATATGTGTGACGTGTTTTAAAATTGTGAGAACTCAGAATCCAAAGTGGACAATATCACACAGTGGGGCCCGGGTCGTTATAGCATTAGTAAAGAAAGAAAAATGCTTAAAAAAGGATCAGAGAACTCGGATAAATTTTGAGACTAGAATTGAGTTGTGCTCACTTATACTGCATGCGAGTTAGGTTGCCAATGGATGGAGATAAGGAACCGGTCAAGAGATTTTGGGCCAAGTTCCTGTATAAAGTACATAATACCATCAGAACAATGGAAAACTACGTAAGATTTTGAAACCTTGGTGAGTAAAATCAATATGGAGCTTCAGCAAATGAGAACATGTGAGTGTTGCGTACACAAGCTCGAACTTAGTGGTGCTTAATTATAAGGCATGAGACATGGCACGCCATGAAAACTCCAGTGAAATGAGAAACTACTGGAAAAAATGGAAGAAGTGGAATGGGACCAATACATACAGATTGGAGAGGTAAGTCAAGTTCCATAACTCATCAGGGATAGGACCAGCAACGCTCAGTGCATAAATGTTAGCTGGGTTCACTCCTATGTGGAGGAGACCCAATGAGTTGCAAGCCCAAAAAGGGCTTGAACCCATATAATAAGTTATATGAGGAAATAGGGTTTCTCACTATCTATATAAAGAGATAGCCGCAAAAAAGGAAACAGTAACAAGAGAAAAAGAGAAAGCAGAAAATTTGGGGTTTTGGGCAATATCTGATTTACATCAAGCTGGCATCGAAGGTCGATTCGTGGTCCGATTGAGCTGAAATTTTGTTAGCATGTTCGTGGCGCAATTTTCTCGAATCTGAACGGTTTGATTTTCGTTTGAAGCTCCCTATATCAGGTTTTTCGTGGATTGATCAAAACCTGCGTTTTTGGTCAGATTTATCCTTAATCTCTTGTGAAGTTCATGTGTATTGCCAAGAATTATGTTCTTGAGGTGTTTGCTGCTGTGTACCTCTAGTATTTGCTAGAGAAGAACAATTTTATTGATAGGTGAAGATTTTCGGGTGGACTCCGGTCCCGTGGTTTTTATCTCCTCACATCGAGGAGGTTTTCCATGTAAAAAAATCGTCTTATGTTCGCGTGCTTGGTATTTATTTTACTTTACTATATCGATTCCTATTAGGTTTACACAAGAGGGGAGATTATTTTATTCCGTTGCGTTGATTCGATATTGTTCGAATTGTTACCGTTCTCCCATCAGTGTGGTATCAGAGCATCAGGTTATTGTTTGGTTTTTTCTGCCTTGTGTAAAATAATGGAAACGAATACGAGTAGAATGGTTACATTGAATGGTTCGAATTATCATATTTGGAAAGGGAAGATGGAAGATCTTTTATATGTGAAAGACTTTTATTTGCCTGTATTTGCTGAGGAGAAACCAGAGAATAAAATTGATGCTGAATGGTCTATATTTCATCGTCAAGTGTGTGGTTATATTAGGCAGTGGATAGATGATAATGTTTTGAACCATATTATTGAGGAAACAAATGCACGTAGTTTATGGGATAAGCTCGAACAATTATATGCTCGAAAGACTGGGAATAATAAGTTATTTTTGATAAAATAGATGATGGCTTTGAGATATCATGATGGTACTCGTTTGACTGATCATTTAAATTCTTTTCAAGGAATTATAAATTAGTTAGCTGCGATGGGAATCAAGTTTGATGATGAGATATAAGCACTATGGTTGCTTGGTACTTTGCCGGACTCTTGGGAGACGTTCCGAACATCTTTGTCTAATTCTGCCCTAGATGGTATGATTACCATGGATTTGGCCAAGAGTAGTATTTTGAATGAAGAGATGAGAAGGAAGACACAAGGATCGTCCTCTTCACATTCTGATGCCTTGGTTGTCGAGAAAAGGGGGAGAAGTGAGTCTCGAGGCCCGAGAAATAGAGATAAAAGTCGAGACAAAAGTAGAGGTAAGTATAATAAACTTGCTAATGTTGAGTGCCATTATTGTCATCAGAAGGGACATATTCAGAGGTTTTGTCGACAGTTAAAAAGGGAGAAACAAAATGAGAAAAGTAAAGAGAAGAAAAGTGATAATGACAAAGATGACAATCGTGTCGCTGCACTTAAAGAAGACTTTCTCACTATTTTTGATGGTGATGTGGTGAATTTTGTATCTCATGAGACCAGTTGGGTAATTGATAGTGGTGCATCCGTTCATGTTACGTCTCGTAGAGATTTCTTTACATCATACAGGTCAGATGACTTCGGATCTGTGAAGATGGGAAACAATGGACTAGCTCAAGCTGTAGGTATCGGTGATGTGTGCCTAGAAACCAGCAATGGCACAAGGTTAGTATTAAATAATGTTAAACATATACCTGATATCCGCTTGAATTTGATTTCTACAGGCAAGTTGGATGATGAGGGGTATTGCAGCACCTTCAGTAATGGTCAATGGAAGCTCACCAAAGGTTCTTTTGTTGTGGCTAGAGGTGAAAAATATTCTTCGTTATACATTATGCAGGCAAAGTTGTCCACAGACGAAATTAATGCAGTAGATAGCGAAGATGCAGCTGAATTATGGCATAAGAGGCTCGGTCACATCGGTGAGAAGGGTTTGTCAATATTGGCCAAGAAGAAGCTCCTTTCGGGATTGAAAAGTTCAGCGCTAAAGAAGTGTGCTCACTGTTTAGCAAGAAAACATAACGAGTTGCATTTAAAAGCTCCCTCCTTCAAGAAAGTCGGGTATCTTTTGGATTTAGTGTATTTTGATGTGTGCGGTCCTATGAAAACAAAATCACTTGGTGGCTCTCTTTATTTTGTTACCTTCATAGATGATTTTTCAAGGAAAATTTGGATTTATACCTTGAAAACTAAAGATCAAGTGTTAGATGCTTTTAAGCAATTTCGGGCTTCGATGATGAGAGGCGACCGGAAAGAAATTGAAATGCATCGGGCGATAATGGGAGAGACTATATTGGACCTTTTGATGAATACTGTAGACAACAAGGTATTTGACATCAAAAGACACCTCCCAAGACGCCTCAGTTAAATGGCTTAGCTGAGAGAATGAACAGAACATTGATTGAAAGGGTAAGATACTTACTTTCACAGTCTAAGCTACCTGGATCCTTTTGGGGTGAGGCTTTAAGTACAATTGTGCATGTATTAAATCTTACTCCATGCGTTCCTTTAAAGTTTGATGTTCCTAATAGAGTTTGGACAGGTAAAGAAGTTTCTTATGATTATTTGCGTGTCTTTGGGTGCAAAGCATTTGTACATATTCCCAAAGATGAGAGGTCTAAACTTGATGTGAAAACACGACAAAGTGCATATTTATTGGTTATGGACAGGATATGCTTGGCTACAAATTTTATGATCCACTTGAAAAGAAAATTGTAAGAAGCAGAGACGTTGTGTTTATGGAAGATCAAACAATAGAGGATATTGAGAAATCGAAGATGATTTCAGTGGTTAGTGATAATCTGGTTGATTTGGATCCAGTTCCTTTTACAAATATTCCTACACAGGTTGATGAAGAGCAGTAGGAAGTCAATGTTCCAAATAATGCATATGTTCCTGAACATGTTGAAATAGATATTACTATTCCTGAACCAGAGGCTCAATTAGATGTTCCACTGGATGTTCCAGTCCGGAAATCCGTTAGAGACCGACGACCTTCCACTAGGTATTCTGAAGATGAGTATGTATTATTGATCGATGCGGGTGAACCGAGTGCTATGCGAAGCAATAGAAGATGAGTACAAAAGCAATTGGTTTGATGCTATGCGAGATGAGATGCAGTCACTTTATGATAATCATACTTTTGAGTTGGTGAAGTTACCTAAAGGTAAAAGAGCTTTGAAGAACAAGTGGGTATATAGGTTGAAGCAAGATGAACATACTGCACAACCACGGTACAAAGCTAGATTGGTTGTTAAAGGATTCGGTCAGAGAAATGGTATTGATTTTGATGATATATTTTCTCCGGTAGTGAAAATGTCTTCTATTCGTGTGGTACTAGGCTTGGCAGCTAGCCTAGATTTGGAAATTGAGCAAATGGATGTTAAAACGGCCTTCCTACATGGTGACTTGGAGGAAGAGATATACATGGAACAACCTGAGGGTTTTAAAGTGAAAGGGAAAGAGGATTATGTGTGCAAATTGAAGAAAGGTCTCTATGGCCTAAAACAAGCACCGAGACAGTGGTATAAAAAGTTTGCATCAGTTATGACAGAACAGGGCTATAAGAAGACTTCTTCGGATAGCGTGTGTTTGTCCAAAAATTTTCTGATGATGACTTTATTATTCTCTTGCTTTATGTTGATGATATGCTGATTGTTGGCGGGAATGCTTCAAGAATTGAGTTATTGAAGAAACAATTGAGCAAGTCTTTTGCCATGAAAGACTTGGGCTCTGCGAAGCAGATTCTTGGCATTAGAATTACCCGAGACAGAGATGCTAAGAAGTTGTTTTTGTCGCAAGAGAAATATATCGAGAAGATCCTTCAGAAATTTTACATGGACAAGGCTAAAGTGGTTAGTACTCCTCTTGCTACCCACTTTAAGTTAAATATGAAGCAAAGTCTTACGACTATATGGAAAGTGTTCCATATGCCTCAGCTGTAGGAAGCTTAATGTATGCGATGATATGTACACGCCCAGACTTGGCGTACGCAGTTGGCGTTGTTAGTCGCTATTTATCAAATCCAGGTAGAGAGCACTGGAATGCAGTGAAGTGGATTATGAGGTATCTTCGGGGAACTTCAAAGTTGAAACTCAGTTTTGGGACCGGGAAACTTGAGTTAGTTGGATACACAGATTCCGACTTGGCAGGAGATATTGATACTCGTAAATCTACTTCTGGTTATTTGATTTCTTTTGCGGGTGGAGTTGTGTCATGGAAGTCAAGATTGCAGAAGTGTGTTGCACTTTCTACAACCGAAGCTGAATTTATTGCAGCGACTGAAGCTAGTAAAGAGATGTTATCGATGAAGAAGTTCTTAGAAGAACTTGGGTTCAAGCAAAAGAGGTATGTGCTATTTTGTGATAATCAAAGCGCAATTCATCTTGGTAAGAATTCATCTTTTCATTCTAGATCGAAACATATTGATGTTAGATATCATTGGATAAGGGATGTTCTAGATGAAAAGTTGTTGGAACTTGAGAAAATTCATACGGATCATAATGGTTCCGATATGATGACGAAGACTCTACCAAGAGAGAAGCTTGAACATTGCCGATTGATAGCAGGGATGGTGAATCCCTCCACATTGTCGTGAGGGAGAGATTTGTTAGCTGGGTTCACTCCTATGTGGAGGAGACCCAATGAGTTGCAAGCCCAAAAATGGCTTGAAACAGTAACAAGAGAAAAAGAGAAAGCAGAAAATCTGGGGTTTGGGGCAATATCTGATTTACATCAAGCTGGCATCGAAGGTCGATTCGTGGTCCAATTGAGCTGAAATTTTGTCAGCATGTTCGTGGCGCAATTTTCTCGAATCTGAACGGTTTGATTTTCGTTTGAAGCTCCCTATATTAGGTTTTTCGTGGATTGATCAAAACCTGCGTTTTTGGTCAGATTTATCCTTAATCTCTTGTGAAGTTCATGTGTATTGCCAAGAATTATGTTCTTGAGGTGTTTGTTGCTATGTACCTCTAGTATTTGCTAGAGAAGAACAATTTTATTGATAGTGAAGATTTTCGGGTGGACTCCGGTCCCGTGGTTTTTATCTCCTCACATCGAGGAGGTTTTCCACGTAAAAAAATCGTCTTGTGTTCGCGTGCTTGGTATTTATTTTACTCTACTATATTGATTCCTATTAGGTTTACACAAGATGGGAGATTATTTTATTCCGCTGCGTTGATTCGATATTGTTCGAATTGTTACCGTTCTCCCATCAATAAACTCGGCTGCAACCAAAGAAAAGCCACCCGGTCATGAGATGAGAGACGCACATGGTGGGCATGATAGTCGATACGTACAGCTGTGTAATGTGGCAAGTAGTGGAATTGTTGAAGTAGCAGTCGCATTTGATGAAAGGGTTGTAATCCATATCGTCGAAGGGAACGGAGTCGTCGATCGCGGCTCCGCTGCATGGCTCTCCACCTATGTTCCATTTTGGCGCCTGTGAAGTGAGTCCCCATGTTGACCATATCGAGTTCAGAATCGCCACTACATCCACATAACCGTCATCGACTCAGACTTTGTTTAGCTTCATGCTCAATCTAAATGTATTGGTATATGATTCTTGCCTTAAGTAAATGGAGAATGATTTAGAGTCAATTAAGTGCAATTTATAATACAGGTATGCACATGCTGTCCATCCAGTTGAATTGTACAAACGAGGACAGCCACTTATATGGAGTAGTGTCTTCACATTTGCCAGACAGATGGTTTTAAGGGAATCAATTTTGCCTTTTCTGATTATACGACGAGTCATCAAATAAAACTGAATTCCATAAAGACTGAATCAACATAAGTAGATGACAGAGGAACCACAGACGTCCTTGCAATCCCATAACATAATGCTTTCTGATAATAAAGCGAGGTAATGATAAGTTCGCAAAAGGTTCCGAAGAATGATCATCATGATACTTTAAGAAGGAAAGAGGTGTATATTCTCGATTGGACAATGATAATGTGACGGCACTGTTATTCTTCCGTAAGAGACGGAAAGATCTCCACAATTATATAACCAAGGCAACCGGTAACCAGTTTATTAGGTTTGCTTGAAAATTCCCTCGATGGCGAATTCCCCGGAGCGGGGTTCTTTAATCATCAATATATATATATAATATCAATTAAAATATGAATGAAATTAAATAACCCAAATATAGCTTATCATTGGTTTGGAAAAATTAGTTCTAAATAAAATTTATTAATGTTATTAGAAGGATCTATTATATTTCCAAAAAAAGAAGAAGAAAAAACCACCCCGATGCCGTATTTCAACATTAATTGAGATATCATCTTGCATTTAAATGGTTCGTGATCCTCTGCATTCAAGTAGAGTTGTGAGGACGTTAATTCAAGGTATTAGCGAAATTAACAATGCATAATAACTGTGGCAAAAATACAATATACAAAACATTATATGAAATAGCAAAATGATAATACATGAATAGTGTGATATTACTAGGTGAGATTATTTTTTACTGAATCGAATGTTGTAGAAAAATATGCATTAGGACCTAATCGAATTGCAGAAATTAAAGAAATTAGTAGAAGTCAATGTATGATTAAGTATTTTTCTTGAAAATAAAATGATAATTAGGGTGCATTTGTCTGGGAGAAAACTTTATGAAAAAGGAAAGTACTTTCGAGAAATTATTTTTCAGAAAAATAGTTAATTTTCTTTTATTTGGTAATATGTGACTGAAAATATTTTCGATGTTTGGATTTCATTTATTTATTTTTTCAATCTCATGCCCAAAAAGAAATTTGTTTAGAATAATTTTAATTTTTTAATTTTCTTTTTTTTTTTTTCTTTATCTTTTCTTTTTCCTCCTCCACCGGTCGTCAAGCCCTAGTGACAACCACAACAAGCCACTAGCATTGTCGCCGTTGCCCAACAAGGGTCGACTTGGTTGGCCTTGGGCTTAAGGCTGACCCTCTCCAACTGCGTCATCCTGTGTTTGTGGCCGGTTGCCAAGGCCCGGCAACTAGTGGAGGAGGAAGAAGGAAAAAGAAAAAAAAAGAAAAAGGAAAAATATTTAAAATTTGATTTTTTAATAAAAAATATTAAAAATTTCAAGAGGAGCAATTATGCAAAATTTCTTCACTTTCTTATATTTAGGAATTTACTTTCCTAATTTTATGCATGGATATTTACTTTGATCAAAAAGTGTTTTCCGTTGACTAATCATTTTCGACAAACTGAATAGGTGAAAATTTGAAAAAAATGATTTTGGGAAAATACCTTCCCTCAAACAAACACACCCTTAGTAGATAATTTGTATATGCATAAATTAAATGCATTCGGTATCTTTTTCCAATCCATTTTGGGGTTTTTTCCATTATTAAAAAATTTGCATTTCATGAATATCTTATTGCTTAATAATTTCATGTCGTCGATTTGTAAATAAAAAAAAAAATCCGGTTCAATGCCTCGTTGCTTGCTTAAGAAACCACAAGTTTTTAGCTCTTCCAATGGTCCATCTCTTACCATTTAAATTGTGTTGCCAAATCAGTACTATCATAAAATTAAATGATAGTACACTTACACCAGCGTGACTACCGTTAAGCCAATGATGACGGGTACATTGGGAAAGCTTTTGAGGAAAGCCTTTGGAAAAATGCAAAGGCAAAGGCCTTTGAGTTAAAGGGATTTTTTAAAATGCAAACTGTGTTTAATAAATTATATTTTGAAAGTCCTTTATGAAGTACCTCTAAGTAAAATAGTGTTTGGAAAAATTACATTTACAAATGACTTTGGTGATTAATAAAAAAAAATTATCAAAAAAAAATGAAAGAGTTCACTGGCGAGGTAGGCGGCCGCTAGTGGCCTCAAGTAGCCCTTGGAGATGACTAGCAAGGGCCGCCTAGGGTCGGGCAACCTTGCAGCAACCGGCGCGACCCAGAGCTGGGTCGTGGCGACACGACTCACGGGCGGTCGCCGTGACTCACCGGGGTCGCGCGATTGGCTGGTGACGATCGCCGCGATCTCGTTGAATCAGCCATGACCTCACCGGCCTCTCAAGCTCGCCTTTGATCAGCCACACCGCTGGAGAAGGATGATGAACAGTAACATGAACAGTGACACGAGGCATTCCGAGAATGCTGAAAGCCCAAGGCAGCCTAGGACCTGCCTTGGGCTTTTAGCCTTGTAAATGCCAGCTTTGCCTCAATGCCCCGTCGAAAGTAATTCCTAAACACCTTCAATTTGGCCCAAAGGCCTTTAGCCCCAAAGCCCCTTGGAAAGCAATTCCCAAATGGACCGAAGAACATTAAAGTCATGTTTCTTGAAGTGTTTTCTTTTTCCTAAATTTGAAATTTAATTGGTCCTTTTAATTAGTTTTATTTAGTAATAACTTTTCGTACCGGCGATCAAATATACTTAGGTATTTAATATAATTCAGATGTATCTCTTTCTTTATTTTTTTAATATATAAAGAACCCCATTTTTGAGGGATTTGCTTTTCCCCAGCAAATCTGGAGGACTAAGCAAGAATTTTCAAGGAAGACGGGGTAAACTGATCACCGGGTTGCCTTGGTTTAAGTAAGAGGGCACCGTCCTTCATGGAAAGATAACAGAGCCGTCACCCAATCACTGTCCCTCACGATCTTAATTATACTTCAGTAGGAAGGAGATGATTTTCCATTATCAGGAAGGATGCTAACGATCATCCGCACTCTTTAAGAATGGCAAACTCGCTAAACACACACACACGGACGCGCAGAGAGAGAGAGAGAGGAAGAGGGTTTGTTTTGTACCTTCAGAAGGATCCGTCGTAGCTTGAGTCTGGTTTTGGGCATGAGCGACATTTACAAGTAGTATGCACGCTGCTGCATGCAAGGCAAGGATCACCCTTGAATTTGCCATTGTTCAACGGGAGAGAGAGAGAGAAAGAGAGAGGGAGAGAGAGATCCTTGGAGCTGGAGAGCCTCCATGTCAAGTCTGACGAACCGCACTCCCAGATATGTGTTTATTTGTGAAAATTCTCGTTGTTGACCGTGGATGAGAAATTGGCTAATAGTCAAAAGTTTAATGAGAAACCCCACCAGATCCCCCCCACCGTACGAATGGTTGTGGAATTATACTACATCCCATTATATATTTCAGGACAATCATTTGAAAAGACTGATAAAGTCAATTTAGGCAATTTAGTCACTAGTTGTACATTCGAATTGGGAAGAAAAGTCACTCTTACAAAAAGCATGGCGACTTGCGAGTTGGCTGCTTCCGGAGGCTAATATTGTGTGCGGGGTTCAAAGTCTCGCCTTCAATCAGACTTGTTGACTTTGCATGGTTTGATAGAGACATATGCGAAAATTGGGGGTGAAAGGCAAAGAGAAAGATATGGGGGACTTTGAATTCCATTTTCTAAGGTCAAATTGGACGTCTAGAATTGACGGATTCATCCATCCAGGTGGTGGCATATCTTAATGTCTGCTTCATTTCGAATTAGATGTGAAAGGAGGAAAGATTTTTTTGACTCTATAATGGGAAATTTTAGGGAAAAAATAAGTGTCCGTGTGCATCAAAATATCAAGGGACAATAGGGAACAGTCGTGGGGAATTTGCAAATGTCATGACATAATCAACGTAGATAAGAATCCCTTGAATTTTCTCTCATCGATATAATATTGCCTCTCTCACCGAGTTATTATTATTATTTTTATGTCGTCTTGACAATTAATCATTTAACTGGTCTATGGTTCTCACATTCGTTAGTTTCCATCCAAGACGAGATGAAAACTTCTTATTATTTATATGCACTTACAAGATCTTAATTGAGGTTGACTCCGCTTAATGTTAAAAGAAGAAGACTTGGATTTATGATTGGAATAGCGTGTGAAGGAGAAGATACCGACTTGGACTTCAACATGGACTTTTCTGAATTTGCCGATATATATGACCCAGTATGAACTCAGTGGGGCAAGTGGAATATAGAAAGTAGCGACCTTCACGTCAACGCATCCACTCTTGGAAAGAGACGGTTGTCGTTTTTTCGGTGGCGTTGGACGTTCTGTCGCACTAACTTGATGCCACAGCGCAGCCTCCTGTCTCCATATTCAATCTCGATACACGTCCTTCCAAAGCCTGATGGCAGCTTGCAGATCCACGATACAAAGATTCCTCTCTCTTTTCTTTTGTGGTAACTGGGTGATCTTATTGTCTTCTTCTCCTTCAACTGATCAGATGAAGGCAAAATGGTCCCAACAATATAAGAAGCATATCAGTTTTTCACCTGTTCTTTTCTCGTGTTATGGTACCGAGATTATGTAAGGGGATCAAGAATCCAGACAATTTGATACCAAACTGAACGTGGATGGCAAAAGTTAAGAAAATGATATTTAAGTGTAATTTTTTTTGAAAAATAAGACACTTGAGTGCCACTTCTGGCGAATCCCGCCGGAAATCCTACGTGGCAATTTTTTATTAATTTTGCTCGCCTACATGGCTCAGTGGAGAGTTGACTCAGTAAAGAAAGACGCAAAACGACGTCGTTTTCGCACGGATTTTAATTTTAATATAAAATATTAATTAAAATAAATTATTATTTTTTTTAAAAAAAAAGGAAGACAATTGCAGGCGGCTAAGGGCTGTGACCTTGCCGCCACCGCCACCTCCCCGCCCTTGCCGTTGGCATTCTCCATCCCCCTCTCTTTCTCTTTTAAAAAATAAATTTAGTTTTAAATTCAATTTAATTAATTTTTATATTAAGTATTTACCCACGTCAACAGTAAATCGACGTCGTTTTGCACTTGTTTAGCCATGTCAGCATGCAAAACGACATTGTTTTGCACTTGCCTCACTAGAAAATCGATATGTAAGCATTTTGGCAGAATTTTTTTGCCCTTGGCACTTAAGTGATTTATTTTGCTCCGATTTTGATAATTACGTGTCACTTTCTAATTTTTGACATCTTTCATACCAAGTTTTGATACTCCAGATGTCCGATACTCGAATGTGGATGGATTGATTGATTCGCCATGATTCAGACAATTGTTTTTAAGGATGCTACGGTAGAAAAATGTGATTACTTATTCACTTATTCCTGCAAGTTTCGGAATGAAATCGTAGAAGTTATTCACAATTTAACTAGACACATGCAGAGGTGAACCGGTTTATGTTCTCTTGGGTTGTGAAATGATACTTTGCAAATTTACCAGAAAAATTGACAATTCGTACAGCTTTAATTTACATAATGGCAAAAACGATTGACTTGGAGAGTCGTCTTATATAGGAAAATTCATCTGTATGTACTAGTAATTAATTACAGTACAAAATGTTGGCATAATCAACTGATAAAGCCTGATATGGATGGAGCAGAAATCCATCCAGGTAAACCATGTTCATCTACCATCTCCGATCATCTCACCAAGCATGGGTGTCGTTGCAATTTCTGGTGAAAATTTTGCAGTTCCAACAGTGCTTGCAGTGAATGGGGAGTTGTGAGGGCTCTTGTCTGTGCTCTTATCAGCAGTCTCGACCGAGGAGCTAGTGGTATCATTGAATCTCCAATCAGTCAAGTAGCCTGGCCTCGTGGACACGGTCGCCACTTCAATATCTCCAGAGAGCATTGCCACCACACGGGACATTGGGGGTCTCGGCGCTGGCGATGTTTGAGTGCACAAGAGCGCAATCGCAACCATGCGTTTTGCCTCTTCTTCATCGAACTCTGATAATCTAGAATCAACCAGCTCAACAACACGGTTGGTTTCGTGCAGGTTCCAAGCCTGAGAAGCAGGAACAGAAAGTGACAAGGATGTAATCAGGCAACCTCATAGATAGAATTAACAGGGAAGAATAATAGGAAGAAGGATAATGATGTTTCCTTCTTAATGGCCATAAAACAACTGAACAAGTGGCAGAATATTCAAGCGCGTACCCATTCAAGGAGATATATTTTTTCTTCTTCCAAGCTAGGGTCTGAATTTGACCTTCCGCTGACAACCTCTAGAGCCACTACGCCAAACGCAAACACATCTGCCTTCTCTGTAAGGTGGCCACGCATTGCATACTCGGGAGCAAGATATCCACTACAAAAGCAATGAGAAAGCAGAATTAGATTCTCAGCAGCTGTAGGCGTCAATGTACCAATGCATATGGCTCTGTCTGCATATGACAGAAGAACATGGAGCTTACATGGTTCCCGCAACACGGGTGCTTATATGAGTCTTCTTATCATCATAAAGTTTAGCCAAACCGAAGTCTGATATTTTAGGTGTGAGCTCAGAGTCCATCAGAATATTACTGGCCTTCACATCCCTATGCACGATTCTCAGCCTTGACTCCTCATGAAGATAAGCTAGGCCCCTTGCAATACCCAGACAGATATCAAACCGTGTCGCCCAATCAAGATTCAAGGTCCTTTGCCCTGCACCGTGGAGGCACTATATCATAAGTCCAAGCGTCACTTTTTACATGACGAAAGACATAATTGAGGTGAATATTCTGTCACCTACCAAACATTGCCTGATCAAGACTCTTGTTTTCTAGATACTCATATACAAGAAGCCGATTATCAGCATCAATGCAGCATCCATACAATTTAACAAGGTTTGCGGTGTTGCACAGCAGATATAGTGGCAATCTCTGTCACGAATTGATTCTTTCCCTGGTGGGATGTTACAGATAGTTGCTTAACAGCAATCACTCTCCCATCATCAAGTGTTCCCTGATGTCACTGATATGGTCAGTACTTCAATATAAAAAAACGCTTAAGCCATTTTGAGACCAATAATGCGATCAGCATGATAATGTATACTCCAGTTCCTAGACTATCCGGAAGCTCTACTTAAGTCTGACTACCAAGAAATGCCATTCATCTTCCAGAACTACACTGTATTAGCATATAGATGACAAATGAAGGACGGTCAACATAATTTATGTTACTTAATCTGGACCTAGCAAACATAACCAAGAAAATTGTCTATTCATTACTCACTTCAAACCTTACGTAATCAACAATTTGTTATACTATCCACGGATATTTGGATGGCCTCCATTGAACTTCTTTCTTTCCTGGACATAATTTAGGATCTATTACAGTCATCCTCCAAAGCCAAAGGATGATTTCCTAAAGAATGAAAAAGAAATAAGCGAAGAAGGGCTTTTCTTTTCAAGGCAGATAAAATATCGGAAGTTCGGTCAACCAGAACATGAAAACCATAGTCTTTTTCTTTTTGGCCCAAGGTACGGAAACATAATCGCTGTTCCTTTAGTAATTTGTTTCTCTTCTCTTTTTCCAATCTTTCTCCAAGAAACACTTTCAGAAAGATCAACCATCGACTTAGTTCTTATGACAAGCTAAGATCACATCAGCTATAGTTGAAGAAGCAATAGTAATAAGATCAGCTTTTGCAAGGAGCCAAGCACCTCAATTCTGCCGACATTTAATTGTGACACCAATCCATCGACATCTACTCTTTTGTGTTATCTAATGCATTACAACAAACCTTGAAAACAGGGCCGAATCCTCCCTCCCCAAGTTTGTTATTGGGATTGAAGTCATCTGTAGCAGCCTTTAGTTCTGCATAGCTGAAAGTGTAAGGTCTAGCATCCATGCCAAGGAACTCTGTAAGACACAATAATGCAGATAAGATTCCTGCTATTAGAATATTTTGCAACCTTTTGTCACTTAATTTTTTACTTTTTGGAAATATATTAGCCGCTTAATTAGTCATCCAGCAAAATCAAAATGCATTCATGAAATTTAGCTTCAACTAGTAAACATGGAAATTCCACTTCCTACCACCAGTGGGCAATGAGCTCAAAAGCTCTTAATAACAGTGGCATTTCGATATGGAGATTTCTCATTCTTTTTACCTCTGCAGAACATTGTTTTCATCTTTTATCCAAAAACACAATTAGCACATAAGATTACAGATAGGAAATTATCATGGGGAAGCTATCGGAAACTTCATATAGTGTGGTTTACCTTGATCTTCAATCATGCGTGCCATTCTCCTTCCCCGAACAACATAGAACACCAGGAGAACAGCCACCAAACCGACCACTCCAACTCCAGTAGCAACTCCAACTATCAAGCCAGTGTGATCCTTTTTGCGGGTTGGGGTTGGGGGTTTGTTACTGACAGTGGGTATAAAGTCTGCACAAAGTCTGCCAATTTAGTAATGTTTTAAAAAGTGGTGCTGGGAGCATGAGCAGGTTTTTATCATAGTACCTGGGACAGCACTAATGGCAGAAATTAGCGGTCCATATGTCGCTTGATTTGGTACACAACAAGTCCCTTTTCCAGCCCAAAAGAAGTGTATTTCAAGATAGTTTGCTGTTACCCGAGCCTGATACAATTTTGGGACAGCTGTAAAAGAGGCACCATCTGCCTCTTTCCGCATGTCGAAATCCTTTGCAACGAGGTTTCCCTGAAATAAGCACAAATGGCATTGGCAATTGGCCATGACCTTTCTTACTAAAACAAGAAGCCTGGTAAAGCATGGCCCTACCTGTATGTATATATTAAAAAGACGCCTCCCAAGACGTTTCCATTCAGTATTCTGGATTTGTATTTCAGCAAACTGGAGGGTGACATTATAGTTTCCATTCTCCAGCCCTAATCCATAGTATCGTAGAGATGAAGCAGAAACCCGAGCAGTCTGGAACAGTTCTGAGTCTAAAGTGTTGGTGAATTGGGATAGCGAGGAAGCATTATAGGTGGGATTGTTGCTTCCCGTGAAATAACCAACATTGCTCACTGCCCACCTCTCTGAGTCGGTCACGTAGTAGGTAGCAGGACCGAAACCGATATTATCCCGCTCATACACAATATCACTGGACGAAGTAATCTGAGGGCCACCGCATTTTACTGCAAAATTATAATCTGCATGGCAAACATAAAAAAGCAGATCGTGATGAGTTTGTGAAAGGTGCTTTCGTAACATAATGGACAAGAATTATCTGCCAAAGGACATGCACTCTGTACATATTAAATTTTCATAATCAGCCCGATTTAACTATATATATGAATGGCACATGCTTATCTTCAAAACTTACTTCCTACAGTCTGTCGCATAGCATCATAATATACAGTTGTAAATGTAATAATAAATTAGTTCTCTCACAATCTAGTGAGGAGACTCCACAAAGTACTAACGAAAATGAAGTAAGGGCCTTTCGAGGGAAATATCACTGATAAAGGGGAAGCCTAGAGAGGCAATTATTGAACATTAAGCGGCCTGCCTTATATCTCTGTCTGTGCCAAGAGCTGACAACGAGACATCAAAACTACATAGCTGTCCCCTTTCTAAGAAAATAACCTGGCATAATAAATCAAACCTTAATTTTTCCTCTCTTCCGCTGAACTAACCCTAATCTAACTTACTGGAAGAAACTAGTTCGACCATTCTGTCTTCTACTACATTTAAAGTTACCATTCACTTCACGTATCAGGATGCAAGCACGTAGAATATCTAAGGTAACTGGAAACTCAATCTCCTGTCCTCCCCTTGTCGAGGCATTCAACAAAAGGAAACGTATTATGGGGAAAAGGTTACATGGACTTACAGATTCCATTCCCCGTATTGCAAGGAAAATTCCGTTGAAGACAGTTTAATCCTGAAGGAAGAAGGCTAAGATAAAAGGAGAAAATTTTACTCAGTTGACTTGTATGGCAGTTTGAACTTATGAGTAAATCAAGAGCAGATACTTCTACAGCAAGGAAAATTCCTTTTCTTTTTTATGACTTTCACTGAAACATTCAAGATATCTTCATGGAAGATGCAATTGCTAACTAAATGCTAAAACTTCTTAAATCATTGAAGCGGTGATAGCATCTCCAAGTCATAGTTCAAACTGCATGCTTTTCTAGTGAACGCTAACACTGAGTTGTGCAGGATTGCTGATTCTCCACTGCATTGATTACAAGGATTAAAAGACAGTGAAACTGTCATATCAGTATTCAAATAACTGACATCCACAATGGCATATGAATGAGGACAATCATATGAAAGTCACTACCTATGACAGTTCTTTTGTAGGCAGTGTTTAAATGATTTACTTGTTCCAAGCAGTAAACTCAGCAATCAACTGTGAGTCAGTCTTAATGTAAATTCAGCATGTGTCTGTGATCTCAATTAATAGAATTAGTATGACAAAGGACAAATTTGATATATTAACATCCAGAATGCCCAGCAGGGTGGTGGGGTTGGTGATTATCCTCGTAAAGTGAGGTAGGCATTCAAGACAGATCTGAGGACACATCAGCTAACCATTTCGATTGAATTGATTACTGTTTATGATAACTCAAGCATCATAAGCAAAAAATCGCTTGGGCAATTACCTAGTGTTAGAGTTGTCCAATGTAAAGTTGTTGCCAACCAGATTACTGCAAAATGCATCGTGAAAAAAGTTGTGATCGTAAGTCTCTCGATAAGTTGGGACATTTACAGCTCATCCTGTAGCTACAAAAAGACTTCAAGTACTATATAGCACCCCTTGAGCAACAAAAGATTGACAAAGTGCAAAAGAAGAGTCCTCACTTAAGATATCTAACTAAAAGTATCAATTATCTTTTTTCGAATGGCAGAAATACATACAGTTGTAAATCATTGCTGACCCAAGAAGGAATGCTTCCCGTCAAGTTATTGTATGAAACGTCTCTGCAAAAATGGCACAGGAGAGATGTCATTTAGTTAACCAACGGGGTTGGTTAATCGTCTATCAGTATCAAGTAGCATGCTGTGATATGTCAAACAACAAAAGGTTGACTGTATTCTCCATGTTCACAGGCGCAAAATAGATGACTTTGAAAGAAACTATATTTAGTAATGAGTTAGCTATCAAGGGAAAAGGAGAAAAATCTATTCAAATAGCTATATCCTCTTTATGAACCTTCAACCTATGATGGAACATGGAATATTTTGACTGCACATCCTCTTTGCATTCAAACTCCATAAGTGCCCAGAAAAACTTGTGTGTAACTTCATGCTTTTCTCAATTGATCAGTGACAGTTGTGAGCATCATTACGGTTATTATGCAATGGAGATCTTTCAGGTGTTTCTTACATGTTACGAAGGGATGCACTTTTCTGTTCGGGCAGTGTGCCATTCAAACTATTGTTTCCAAGAAACCTGAGAAATGAAGCAAAAGAGATTTGCAAAGCATTAACAAAGAGAACATATTTGTAGGAACACGTATGAAATCCAGAAGAGGTGCATTACAAGTAAGTGAGTGAGCTCAAATTGAAAAGAGAGTCTGGAATCTGTCCCGTTAACTTGTTGAAGCTTAAGTCCCTGGTCCATTATAGACACAACAAAGTTACTATATGAATGAATTGAGTAAACAAGATACAGAAGTTTGAATTAAAAAAAAGAAAAATATGCCTTCAGGAAGATCAAGCTGATTACATGTGAAAAACATCACAATACCCAATAAATATAACATGTTGTCAATTGAAGTCTAGGGAAGAATTGTGGAGGCAAATGCTCCTTTGAAGTACTGTACTATGAATGAGGGCACAAGATGGTCTTTAATTAAAATAGATCATCCAGATGATATTAAGTAAGTACATATCATTCAGTAACTACTATTATAAACCATTAATGAAGGGTGACTTATTCATCCCTTTCAAATATTGCTTCTGAGTCACTGAATATATATTCAGAATGCAAATGGCAACAACAATATCCAGGTTGATGATAATGAAAGACAGCCACACTTCAGCATATTTTCAATCAATCTCAACCGAAACAACGACTTACAGCTGAGATAAACTCTGGTATCCTGAAAAATTTGATGGGAGCGAATCTGAGATATTGTTATTCCTCAGTACCCTGGAAACAATTGAGTAAGCCCATTCATACGGGCCAAAAGAGAAAAAGAAAGGAAAAGAAAGCAAAAGAAAGTCTGCTACATGCTCCGGAATCACAATGTCTTACAGAATAGTCAGATTCTTCATATTCCTGATGAATTCCAGTGAAGAGCTCACATTAGATACATCACTTATTCTCCTGCATTATGTACTCAACTCATTGTCAGTTTGGTCAAGGCTATTTTTCACAAGCACAGAAACAGAAAGTACATGGCCCACTCACAAGTCTTTCAAAGCGGTTAAATTGGAAAATGTCGAAAAAAATAAAATAAAAATATTAAAAAATAAAATAAAAATATTAAAAAATTAAAAGGAATCGAACCTTGTTCCTTAAAAGAATTTTTTTGGAGAAACCTATAAACAAAACAAATTGAGTTAAAAAAATTGGACAAATTTATCAAAACAAATTGAGTACTGTTTATTGATAACATAATACAGAATTAATGTTATAGAATTTGTCGAATTTCAATTTCCAGAGCCTACAAACTGTTGTGAAAGATAGAGATTCATAGTCCTAGGCATGGTTATACGAAAAACAAAAATATATATTGCCTTACAGCTGTGTAAGCTGCGACCAGTTTCCTATGAATTCTGGTATATTACCAGTGAAGCTGTTATCCGATGCCCACCTGCAACCGGAAAAGGTATTTCTCCTGAGAAATCATATCACGAAGCTTTTCCTGTTAATAGTTTTTTTCTAGTATCAAAGGAGGAATGGAGCTCTTACACTGTTTGAAGATTTTTAAGCTTGGAAAATGTTGATGGAATCTCACCACTGACTCCAGAACTATCCATATAACTGCACAATAAGTGACTTCTATCAGCTAAGGGAATTTTATTAATTGAATGCAACTCAAATAACTTAATAGTTTGTCCTTTTGAATAGTTGAAAGCAGAAGTGATGTCAAGAGGAGAGGGTAACACTGTGTCATGGAACATTTGCACAACATCCACGAGACTTGAAAAGGTTTACACCCAGAAAGTACACAGCCAAACATTGCAGGAGTCTCTAGTAATTCAAATGTCAACAAGAGGATGACAGTGAAAGTGAAATATGAGGTATAAGGGTTAGGCAATGTGATGATAGGCAGAATGATAGTAACAACAACATGCTACTGCAAGTCGGAAAGGTTAAAAGAAACTAATCAATTTGAAAGGATGCATGAAAATAAATTTACTTAGTCCGATTGCCACCTATTTCAACAAAACTGGCCTCTGCCAAACTCCAATACCTGCAAATATTTTAGAAGGAAAAATCCATGTTTAAGAATGTTAAGCAGGTAGGACTTACAGTTGCTGCAATTTGGACAGATTTCCAAGCTCAGATGGCAGAGAGCCATTGAAGTTATTGGTGCTAAAGGACCTACAATAATTAAATTTGCATGTCAAATTTCATTAAACATTTGTCTGAACATCCAATGGACCTAATTCAGTTGAATCCTTCTGCTTGACATTACAAATCCTGTTCTGGAACTGTTACTTACAATGACAATAGCTCTGTAAGTTGCCCAAGTTGCGGTGGGAGCTCCCCTGATAATGCATTGATGCCCAGACTCCTGCAGTAAAGCAGCAGACTAAGCATGAGGAAAGAAAGAAAACTGCTTAAAAAAAGGAGCGGAGAATCGTATAAATTTTGAAACTAGAATTGAGTTGTGCTTACAGATACTGCATGCGAGTTAGGTTGCCAATGGATGGAGATAAGGAACCAGTCAAGAGATTTTGGCCTAAGTTCCTGTATAAAGTACATAACACTATCAGAACAATGGAAAACTACGTAAGATTTTGAAACCATGGTGTGTAAAATCAATATGGGGCTTCCGCAAATGAGAGCATGTGAGTGTTGCTTAATTATAAGGCATGACACATGGCACAACATAAAAACTCCAGGGAAATGAGAAACCTCTAGAAAAGACAGAAGAAGTGGAATGGGACCAATACATACAGATTGAAGAGGTAAGTCAAGTTCCACAACTCATCAGGGATAGGACCAGCAACGCTCAGTGCATAAACTCGGCTGCAACCAAAGAAAAGCCACCCGGTCATGAGATGAGACACGCACATGGTGGCCGTGGTACTGTTGATACGTACAGCTGTGTAATGTGGCAAGTAGTGGAATTGCTGAAGGAGCAGTCGCATATGATGAAAGGATTGTAATCATCGAAGGAAATGGAAGCATCAATCGCAGCTCCGCTGCATGGCTCTCCACTTATGTTCCATGTTGGCGCCTGTGATGTGAGGCTCCATGTCGACCATATCGAGTTCAGAATCGCCACTACATTCACATAACCGTCATCGACTCAGACTTTGTTTATCTTCATGCTCAAACTAAATGCATTGGTATATGATTCTTTCCTTAAGTAAATGGAGAATGATTTAGACAATTAAGTGCAAGTAAGAATACAGGTATTCACATGCTGTCCATCCAGTTGAATTGTACAAACGGGGACAGCCGCTCATTTGGAGAAGCGTCTTCACAATTCCCAGACATGGTTTTAAGGGAATCAATTTTGCTTTTTTGATTATACAACAAGCCGTCAAATAAAAGTGAAGGTGAAAGTGGGACCGCAGACGTCCTTGCAATCCCATAACATAATGCTTTCCAGATAATAAAGCGAGGTAATAATAAGTTCACGAAATGTTTTAAAGAGGAAAGGGGTGTAGTCTCGATTGGACAGTGATTATGTGACAGCACTGTTATTCTTCCGTAAGAGACATCAAGATCTCCAGACTTAACCAAGGCAATCGGGAAACCTGTTTACCAGGTTTCCTTGAAAATTCTCTTGGTGGGATTTGCTGGCAGAAAGCAAGTCCTCAAAGTGTGTTTTTTAAATTACTAATATACATGCATAAATATATAAATGAAATTAAATAACTCAAATATAGCTAATCACTGGTATGATAAAATTATTTCTAAATAAAATTTATTAATATTACTAGAAGGATCTATTAAATTTCAAAAATGGAAAATAACCACCCCAATACTGTATTTCAACATTAATTGACACATTGTCTTGCATTTAAATGGTTCGTGGTTCTCTGTATTCAAGTAGAGTTGTGAGGAGTTGAGGACTTTAATTCAAGGTATTGGCGAAATAAACAATGCATACCACCGGCAAAAATACAATACACAAAACATTATATGAAATACATCAATTTCAAAACATGAATATGTGATATTGCTAGGTGAGATTATTACCTACTTTTGAATCAAATATTTTAGAAAAAGATGCATATGCATATAACTACATAATACCTGATCCTATGCCATTCCATATAATTAAGAAGTCTATGTATGATCGAGTATTTTTCTTGATAATAAAATGATAATTATGGTGCATTTGTCTAGGAGAAAACTTTATGAAAAAGGAAAATACTTTCCAAGAAATCATTTTTCAGAAAAATGGTTTATTTTGTTTTATTTGGTGATATGTGATCAAAAACGTTTTCTAATGTTTGGATTCATTTACAAATGATTTTAATCTCACGCAAAAAAATATTATTTAAATATTATTTAATTATTTAATTTTTCTTTTCTTTCACTTTCCTTCTTCCTCCTTTGCCAATCGTCGAGCCTCGGTAACAACTGCGACAAGCCACCGACACTGTCGCCGAGGCTCGATAATGGTCGACTTGGATGGCCTTAGGCTCAAGGCCGACCCTAGCCAACCTATGCCTGTGGCTGGTCACCAAGGCCCAACAACTAGCAGAGGAGGAAGAAGGAAGGAAAAAGAAAAAGAACGAGGGAAAAAATATTTAAAAATTAATCTTTAATAAAAAAAATAAAATATTAGAAAATTCAAGAAGAGCAATTCCATTTTCACTTTGTGAGATATAGGAATTCATTTTCCTTATCTATGCATTGGTATTTTCCTTGATTGAAAAGTTATTTCCCTTAATTAATCATTTTTTAGAAACCAAATAGGTGAAAGTTCGGAAAAACAATTCCGGGAGAATACCTTCCTTGAAACAAACGCACTCTTTATACAAGTTATTACGGAAAATAGAATAAAAGAGATTTTGTGGATGCATAAATTAAATGAATTACATTCGGTATCTTTTTCCAATCCACTTTGGGGTTATGCCCATCATTTAAAAATGGCATTTCATGAATATCTTATTGCTTAATAATATCATGTCGTGAATTTAACTATAAAAAAATTCTAGTTCACTGGCTCGTTGGTTGCTCAAGAGACCACAACTCTTTTAGCTCTTTTGGCCAAAATAAAAAAAATAAAAAAAATGGTCCATCTCTACCATTGAAATTGTGTCGCCAAATCAATACCGTCATTAAATTAAATAAACAATACAGTTACACCAACGTGACTACTGTTTAGCCAGCGATGAGAAGAACATTCAAGTCGTGGTTTCTTGAAGCGTTTTTTTTTCCCAAATTTATAATTTAATAGATCCTTTTAATAAAATTTATTTAGTAATAACTAATCGTACAGGTGATCAGCCACACTTAGGTAGTTAATATCATTCAGAAGTATTTCTTTCTTTATTTTTTTAATATATAAAGAACCCCACTTTTAGGGATTTGCTTTGCTTTATGCCAGCAAATCCCACCGCGGACATAGCAAGGATTTTCAAGCAAAACGGGGCAAACTGATTACCGGGTTGCCTTGGTGAAGTAAGAGGACACCGTCCTTCGTGGAAGGATAACGGTGCCGTCACCTAGTCACGGTAATCATACTTTAGCAGGAAGGAGATGATTTTCCATTTATCAGGAAGGATGCTCACGATCTTGCGCACTCTTAAAGAACAGCAAACTCGTTAAAGACACGAGAACACGCGGAGAGAAAAGAGGGGAAGAGAGTTTGTGTTGTACCTTCAGAAGGGTCGGTCGTAGCATTCTGGCTCTGAGCACGAGCGACGTCTGCAAGTAGTATGCAAGCTGCTACATGCAAGGCAAGGATCACCCTTGAATTTGCCATTGTTCAACCACAGAGGAGAGAGAGAGAGAGAGAGAGAGAGAGAGAGAGAGAGAGAGAGAGAGAGAGAGCCTTAGAGCTGGAGAGCCACCATGTCAAATCTGACCAACCGCGCTCCCAGATATGTGTATATATATGCGTAGATATAGTTTGAAGAGAAAGCCAAGTGGTGACTGAGATAAACATCAGAAATGCTCCTCCTGTTTTGCCTTACTTTCACAAAATTCTCGTGCGGTACAAATGTTTGAAATCAGCCTTTGAAAATTCTGGTCGATGACCGCGGATGAGAAATTGGCTAAGCTATATCTGGGTCAAGTGTCTCATGCTCGTTTTACAATGGTGAGAAGAGTGAAATTTTTGTTACCACCAAATAAAAACGAATACTAGCTCTTTTTGCCGGGCATAGATGCAGATCTAATTAAGAAGAGATCGAGTACCCATTTGAAAACTTCTCCTCCACGCACGAAAGGTTGTGGAATCACATAGTAAATCCTCATTACATATTTTAGGACCAGCAATTGGAAATACTGATAAACTCAATTTAGGCAATGTTGTCTCTGGTTATGCAAATGCCAAAAGTCACTTTACTGAGCAAAAAGTACTGCGACTTGCGAGCTGGCAGCTTCCGGAACTTGTGCACTCTAGTCCTAAACTCATTGATGATTTGCAAATGTAGTACATCCGGCCATAATTGGAAATTGCCGACATGAACACCGTGCGCCCTACATGATACGATCAGTGTTGGTGTGAATATTTTTTAAAAAATAAAAGTTATTTCTTATTTCTTATTTTTTCTTTTTCTTCTTTTCATTTTTATAATTATTTTCTTTCTTTTTTTCCTAAATTGTGGGTGGGGAGAGGTCTAGGCAAGAGCCCAACATCGTTGCTAACCAATAGGCGAGGGCCCAACGCCCTTGTTGGGCTCGCGGATCTAGGTGAGGGTCATGATGCCCTCAACCAAACTACTTGACCCTTACTTGTGACCGACGATGGTCAACTGATGACTTCGTCGGCCAGAGTTGTAAAAAAGAAAAATAAATAATGAAAAGAAAAGGAAAATAAAATAATAATAAAAAAATTCAAAAAAATATTAAGATCCATGTTAGTGTCGATCCTGTCATGTAGGATAAGTAATATTCACGTCAATGATTTTTAATGAAAATTGACTAAATAGATTATATTGGCAAATCATCAAAAATTTAGATTTTAATTAATACAATTAAAATATTTAGGATTGAATATGTACAAATACAATTATATTTATACTTTTCCAAATGTCATGTGTGGTATTTAAAGTCTCGTCCTTTGTGATGATAGCGAACTGTTTCGTTTTGTCAAAATGCTTTGTATGACATTCAATGCATAATAATCAGATTTGGTGACCTCGCATGGTTTGACAGAGGCACGTGATGAGATACCGGGGAAAAAGAGGCAAAGAGAAACGATTCCCCATTTTCTAAGATCATGATGGACGTCTAGAGTTGACAGATTCATCCATCCAAGTCGTGGCAAATCCACATCTACTTTATTTGGAATTAGATGTGAAAGGACTGAAAATTTCTTTGAATCTAGAATAGGAAATTAAAGGAAGAAAATAAGGGTCACTGAGTATGGAAAAGTCAAGGTACAACAACAGTCACGAGGAAAGACCAACGATGGGGAACTGTCATAGGAGATCCGTAAATGCCATGACACAATTAAAGTAGACAAGAATCCCTTGAATTTTCTCTCATGGACACAGTATTGCGTCTCTCGCCTGTTTTTTTCAATTATTATTATTATTATTATCATCTTGACAAATAATCATATAATCGATATATATTTTTCACAATTCGTTAGTTTCCATCCAAAATGAGATGACAACTTCTTTTTATTTATATGCACAAACAAGATTTTAATTGAGGTTGACTCTAGTTACTGTTGAAAGAAACAAAAGAAGACTTGGATTCATGATTGGAATAGCGGATGAAAGAGAAAATATCAACCTGTACGGACCGTTACTTGCACTTCACCATGGACTTTTCAGAATTTGCCCATGTACGTTGTACAAGACCCAGTATGAACTCAAGGCATTCACTCTTGGAAAGAGATGGTCGTCGTTTGTAGGTGGCGTTGGTCATGCTCTCGCACCCACTTGATGCCTCCGTGCAGCCTCCTCCCTCCATTATTCAATCTCGATACACGTCCTTCCAAAGCCTGATGGCGGCTTGCAGAACGAGAATCTGAAAGAATCCTTTTCCCATTTGTTTTGTGGTAACTGGTTGATCTGACTGTCGTCTTCTCTTTGAATGACCGGGTGAAGCAAAAATGGGTCTAAACAATATAAGAGACATGTCAGCTTTTCCCCTGTTCTTTCCTCGTACCGCGTGGTTCCAAGATTGTGTAATGGGATCAAGAATCCAGACAATTTGATACCAAACCGAATATGGATGGATGGATTGATTCGTCATTATTCAGGTGGAGTCCGAGTTTCTGAGGGAGCTGCGCACCAAATTCAATCGTGATCAAACAGCATGACTCAGTCACAGTAAAGGTATCGATCCACAGTTTGTGGTAACAAGTTTATTGATCATTGATCATTTTGCTATGCGAGAAGGAGGGAGTCCTCTCTCTGTTTTTCTTTTATATCCATTGAGTTAGTGAAACGCAGATGTGTTGCTCCAAAGCTATGCCATGACCAAACGATGAGCCCTGCCTATGATAAAAATTCAGCAGGAAAATATTTTCTTAGAAGAAATAAACAAATGAAATAGTATGTCTCATGGGTAGTGGCACCTGTTTTAGGTTTGAACTATTTCTGAAGTTCACATGTTTCAGTTGTCAGCGCAACCATGCGTGATAATAATGGGAGTTATAAAGAAATGAGAATGAGAATAAAAGAAAGCAAAGCTTAATTGCTCTGTCGACGTAGTCTCAACCTTAACAGTCCAGCTATCAACTTGTTTGTGTCATCAACCAAATCTCTAATTGCATCTACCTAGTTAATTTAATTTAATGTAATTGCAGTTTTTGCCTGTGAGGCTCATCCTCTAAACCATAACTAAATCACACTAAGCGATTCGCTAATTATGACCTAAACATTTTGAAAGAGTATCCATCCAATTAGACAGATGATTAGTTACACAGGCCAGGTATCTGAGCTTCCTCTCTCAGTGACAGGAATAATCTTTCAGGTTTAAAGAAATAGTGCAGAATGTCTAGCATGGCCAAACGCAAATAAAACCAACCCACGAATCAGAACTTATGCTCTCATGTATCTTCTGCTTGACCGTCTGTTGTAATCTACCTACTAGAAACCAGGTTTAGGAGGTCTTAAAACATCCCGTGCTATGTCCTGTAGGGCTAGTCTAATTAAAGCTATTTTGTATAAGGAGAGTAAAATAGTAAGTTTTTGGCAGGTAAAGAACAGTAATTAGTGAGTTTCTTAAGACCCAGATTCTGTAGTCCATTAGAGAAAGTCCTTAAGCAAACAGTTGTTTGGGTTTTCCCACCATAATACAGCCCGCCAATTGCGTCAGTCCTAGAGTAACTCTGTTGCCAATAATATCTGTGAATGGGCCATTCTGTTTAGATGTATTGCTGTGGTATGCACTCAGACCCGGCCTGAATCTGCAACTCAAGCTTTTTGGTTTCTCTCTTCTGGTACAGTTAAAGTTGCTTTCTGACGAAAAAGCGAAACCCCATGAGGAGTTAAATTAAGTTCAAGAGGCCAACTGCTGCACTTGTAGGCTTGTAGCTTAGACAAGAGAGAACGATACTGGCTTGACAAAAGCCCATATTACAAAATATAAATTTATTTCCTAAGGTGATTTTTGGCATACTAGATATAAATTTAAAAAGGAATAGGAACTGATTACCGCTAACATGAGCAAGCTGAATGTCACGCCCCGAACCTCGAGCGCATGCCCATCCCTCTCTGGTCGATAATAATTTGCGACTTCCCAGGACGAGTCGCCGACCTTTTTCATTTTAGTGTACATGCGGAAGCGAAAAGAAATCCCCTACAGTAATCATCTCGGGATAGAAAAGCAGGATACAAATTCATAAACAAACATGTTTTTATATTCACACTGAGTCATGTACAATAGTCTATGGTCAAAAGACTACAAAAGACTAGCATTCCAAAAAGAAGCGGTTCTAACTGACCTACGCTTCCGATCACCTCCTCTTAGCTCCAGGTCTTCCACTGACGACCCTGAAAATGTTGTCCCACAACGGGGTGAGATATCATCTCAGCGAGTCTAAGCTCTAAACCCCAATTAGGAGGGAAATACGTCCAGAAATGTCCTAATCACACAATCACACAATCAATGAGACTTACCTCGTCTCAGATCCACCCTGCAGGTCAGTATAATTTATATCACAGACAACATGAAAGTATGAGCAACAATAAGTTTCAATAACTGAAACGCCACACTCAATTAATCATGCGTTCCTAGTTTGGATTTCGACATATAGCACGGCCTACTTTCAATTCGGCGGTCTTCTGGCATTGTTAGGCTTCGTCTCACCCCATTGAGCACGGCACGTCTCTTTATCAGACGACTTTCCCGAAGGAGCATAGGGTCTAGAATCAACTACGACCGGCTTCCCGTTGTCCAAGGGGTATCCCAAATAAAGATAATGTCCAGCTTAATAGCCCGGGACGATTTTTCTTAACCATCACACGATCACTCAAATATGGCCCAGGGCACCGTGCATTGCACTCAAATACTTCAATTAAAATGATGAGCCTGGCATTTTTCTTCGTATTAAAAATTCACATGAAATTACTCGTGTGTGGGTACACGGTCAACTTAACCTGAGAAAAATTGATATTCTTCCTTTTTGAAATCCTACTATTTCATATAGTACTAAAAAGCTATTTTCGGTGTCAAAACCCGACACCCGGGATTTTCTGAATAAATATTGGAAATTCACAATTTTTGGAATTAAATACCAAAAATCCAATCAGCACTCAATTTACATAATTTAACACTCAATTGCAGAAATTAATAACACCATTGCAAATAGCACGAAATTCCGGTCACCGACAATCCCGGCCTAATTTCCGAAAAAATAATTAATATTAAATAATTACCGAAATTAATTAAATAAATCAATTTAAATTCTAAAAATACTAACCTAGGCCAAAATCATTAAATTAATAATCAATACGGACTCAGAGAAATTCCCGAACCCTTATAGACAAAGAGTGCAATTTATTTAGGCCTTGGCTAAACCATGCTAACCACCTAACGTGTTCAATTAAATAATTACAATTATAATTTAATCTAACTAACCATCTAATTCCTAATAAAATAAATCTAAACACCCCTTAATCGTCATTAACCTATTAAGCAGAGTTTAGAGTATAAACTCACCGGTTAATTGCGGAAACCGGTTCACCGTGACGACGACTCGACGGCGGCCGAAATCTAAATTTTCGGCGGCGTCAGCGAACTTGGGCTGGGCTGAATCTCACATGGGCTGAAATTGGATTTCAAATGGGCTTCAAGTCTGGGCTGAACTGGACTGCTGATGGGTTGAACAAGAAAAGAACTGCTGGGCCTGAATTGTTGCTAAAGGTTGGGCCAAATGCTGGGCTGCAATGCGCTGGACTTGCTGGCTGATCGTGGGCTAACTGAGGGCGATGACGCTAGTTTTGCTCGAGCGTGGAGTCACGCACGAAGGACGAAGATGCTGGACTTCGGCTTCGTTGGCGTGTGGACGACGCTGCTGGCAGGAGCTTCTTCGGTTGATGCTGCTGCTTTGCTGGCAGTTGGAGAAGATGGAGCAGGGAGAGAGAGGTCTTTGGGTGTGGCGGCTGAAATTTTGATAGCCACAAACTGGAGAAGGCCAAGCGGCTTGGAGCTGCCGCACAAGGGTCAACAAAGGGCTTCACTCGGTGGGGAAAAATTGATCGAGACGTGAGCTGATGTGGCTTCAACAGAAGATGGGAGGCGAGAGGAGAAACAGTTGCGTCGAGTGGAGAGGCAAGCGTCGCTGACAAGGGTCTTCGGTGGTGTTGAGCTGTAGCAACTGGAGATGACACAGGATGCGGCAGCTAGCTCGAAGGGGATGAAGGAAGGAGCCTCGAATGAGACAATCGAAAGAAAGCAGAGACAGGACTTCGGCTAAGCTGCAAGCGGTGGGGAAAATGGGATAAGCTTCAAACGAAATGATGAAAGTGACGTGAAGCAGCTGGCAAGGATTGCCGAGGAAGCCACCGTGCGGAAAAGTCAACAATCCCAATCCACTTAATTAATTACTTTGTCTCCCGTTACTTTCCTTGATTATTAATCGACCAACTTATCCAATTTAAAGCCAAAAATTGCTTCATTCCTCTAGATCCGAATTTCATTGGATTTTGAGCTTCAATTTCATCAACAATTTCTCAAATGCGACGTCAAATATTGATGTAGAAAAAGCCACAAAATTTCTACAAGTCTCCTTCGCCATGTAGCTCGATTTGCAAGTCGAAAATCTCTTCAATTCAGCCAATTCGAATTTCCGTTAATTACTGAAATGTCTGAAACGATTTTCTGCAAAAATCCCATAATCTATGAAAAATCTCTGGAAGATGAGTCGACGTTCCTAAAATAGCTTGTGACACCACAGAACTTTCAATTTCTGAAATCGGATTCAAATTTGCGGTTATTTTCAATCCGGCGCGCTTTTAGCGTGACCTAGTCTACCGGGTAAATTTTAGGAATTTTTGGTACAATTGACCCGTGATCGATTTATCTCGAGTCACAAAGTACATCTTCGACATATTGGCGACCCTCGATTGTCGTGAAAATCTCAAGGTTTCAATTACAGACACAGGGTACCCAAAACGTCAGAAAATCAATTTAGTGTCGACCGATGAGAATTTTGCAATCAGGTGGAATCACCCACACTTTGATCACGTATCTTAATCGAATCGACCTATCTCTAATCTCTGATCGATTCTAACAGTGTCGTAATGACCCTTGCAGATCGACACGGTCGAGCAGTCGATTCCTAGTCGAATTCTCAAGTCCATTGCGTTTAGATTCCTTAATTGCTTCCCTAGATAGACTAGTTATCTCATGAGTGGCCAACTTAGAGAATAGCACTATAGGCGCGTCGACAAAAAGCCCAATTTATTTAATCGAAAACAAATTTGAAAATTCAGGCTATCACAACTCTTCCCCTCTTATAAAAATTTCGTCCTCGAAATTTAAACCTATTACAATCTTTAAGCAAAAAGGTGGGGGTATAGTCGTCTCATCAACTCTTCAGTTTCCCAAGTTGTTCTTTCAGTGCCGTGGTGTTGCCAAACCACTTTGACCAATGGGATGGTCTTGGTGCGCAGGACCCGCTCCTTACGGTCCACAATCTGAACCGGGCTTTCAACGTACGACACTCTGTCGTCCACGTCTAATTCCTCAAAATTGAGCACGTGGGTCGGGTCAGGCTCATATTTCCTCAACATCGACACGTGAAAGACGTCATGCACTTGCGCCAATGTCGGCGATAATGCAAGACGATACGCTAGGATCCCGATTCTTTCAAGAATCTCAAATGGACCTATGTGCCTCGGACTCAGTTTGCCTTTCTTACCAAAGCGCGGAGTTCCTCTCATTGGTGACACTTTCAGAAAAACGTGATCACCAACTCTAAAGACCTTCGACGCTTATCTGCATAACTTTTCTGCCTGCTCTGCGCTGTCATTAATCTGCCTCTGATCACTGCCATGGCATCTACTGACTGTTGAATCAACTCTGGGCCTGTTATCTTCCTTTTCCCAACTTTATCCCAACACACTGGTGTCGTGACCCGATCTCGCCGCCCTCGAAAAAAAGTCCAAGGTGGGGAAGGTCGGGTTTAGGGGTACTTGATCTCAAGATCACGAGCTCTCCCAGGCTCGTACCCCGCGCGACATCAAGTTTATTTATGCGATCTAATTATTTATAACAACCTAAAAATATACAGGAGTCGCCACTAGCCTCATTTTTGGGGGTCGGCTAGAAACCCAATCGAGGGTCGGGAGCATTCCCTCGATTCCTACGCAACCAGATATCTAGGTTCGGGGACTTGGGCTACGCTAATATGCTATTAGCGCCCTTTCGGTACCTAAACAGTATGTTGTGTTTTTCCTAACATTTTCATGCATTTCTTTTTTATATTTTCAGGATTGTCAATTCTATACTAAATGATCATGCGTGGTGGGTTACTTTCATTCTATTCTATTCCTAAGAAATGAAAGGAAAACAAACAATGAAATGAAAATTAAATTGCAAGACATGAAGTAAACAATCAAGATAAAGCAGTAAATCTAATCATGCAATTCTAAAGAATATAAAAGAGAACACAATCGAGAAAGAAAGGAAACCCGCAACTCGTCGGGCTTTATACAATGCATGATACCCGAGATATATGTCGGGAAAACGAATATTACATGACAATGGTCGGAATGGACATCGACCTCCACCATCTTCACGCCTTCTCCACCTTCGGGATTCTAAATCTAATCTTAGCCTAAGAAACCTATAACTAGGTGCGTACAAATGAAAGAAACAATCAAACACATCAAGCAATTTTCAAAATTTTCATGAAGACAAGTAATCTCAATTCAGCATGCAAGATATTCTAAAAGAAATCCTACAATGAAATCATAACAAAGAATCACAACAGAAATCATCAAATATCACACATAATATCAAAACAAATGGGGGTAAAACCCATGAATATTTTGCTCTAAGGAAAGCACAAAACATCAAGCACACCATGAAGAACAATTTTCATGAATGAAGTTTCCTGAGGCGTATCAAGCTCAAGTAAAGTCAAATTAATGGCCGAAAAGCAACAATCGCTAAAAAGCATGCAAATCAATCATAATCAAATCGGAGAATGATGCATGATAACTGATTTGTTAAGCCACCTAATCAATGCATGAAAATCATGAAATTTGAACATGACGTAGGGTTAAATGTGAAGAAAAAGTTTGATTTAAACATTTAACCCTAAATCCATGTGCAAAAGGCCACACAAATTCATTAACATTGATATGTGACTTATCATTAGGAGCAAAATGCATAACAATTTAAATTGCTACATGTCAACTTGAATTCTAAGGTTACTTGACCTTAAAAATTCTCAAATTTAGCATGGGATGGATATGGATATTATGGACAGCTTTCATTGAGAATTTATGCTCAAGATCATTATGTATAAGATCACACAAAATTGGTAGACAGTCGGATTCATAGAGACAAGACAGCACTGCAGGTCAAGACAAATTCAGACTTCAAAACTTGATCTAAAAAAATAAAGAAAAGCAGGGCAAATTATGGGCAAATTGGACAAACTGGGCATCGTTAGAAAGCTCGAGGTGTCCTTTACGAATTCCTATTAGGTGACAATTGCAATTTAGGTCTTTTTCTAGCTCAAGCAAAGCCATTTGTATAAGTGGTCAGATCAGATCATAACAAACAGAATATGGCAGCAGGGCAAACATACAATCATTTCTTTTGCAATTTTTATGTGAAGGACAACTTTCATGAAGGAACCGATCCTAGATTCCTCACATAAACATTCATATCAAATTCACAACAAAAAAAACATTCGAGGTCATAAAAACAAAACATGTATTATAGATCAATGCAAATTCCAGATTCAAGCATGTATGGCTTAATGCAAATCGACCTACTTGTATGACCTTCAGAAATTCTAGAAGAATTACATGTTTTAGAGATACACGTGTGAGCAATGTTCTTGAAAGAACTGACTTAAAATTCAGAGCACAAAAATCAGCAAAAAAAATCAACAAAACAGCAAAGGTCATTCGAAACAGAAAGACAAATACTTGGCAGATTCTGGACTAGACTTTGGGCAGGCAAAAACCATATCGAATGAGGTCTAATTAGGGCATTCTATAGCTCATTGAAAATATAATCGAACCTTCTTCCACCTTTATGAAGACTTCAAACACAGAAAATCACAACAATCAGCTCATATAAAGTCATTTGCACAGAAGGTCAGATCAGTAAAAAAAAAAAAAAAAAGAATATCAGAGCAGAATCAACAGACTTTGTAGGTGTTTTTCAGCAACTAAACAACATCTATTAGGGGCATGCGACATATCAAATCGAAGCTTGAGAAGTCTATTTTTTATGTTCAGAAGGGCTCGAACACAATTGAAATCATTTTCTAGCTCAAACAAAGACATTTAGCAAAGAGGTCAGATCAGTAACAGAAACAACCACACAGACCAGAACAATTTTCCAGATTCTGGAGTAGACTTTTAAAGAAGATTTCATGTGGCTAATGATATCGGATCAGAGTGTGTTATAGCTCGTTGGAAAGCTAGTCGAACCATCTTCAGCTCTCATGAAGGCATCAAACACAGAAAACCACAGCAACCAGCTCGTATCAGGTCATTTGTACAAAAGGTCATTCAAAACAGAGCATAAGTCAGAACGAATTTCCAGAAACTGGTGCTAAATGCCAATACATGCCAAGGAAAACTGACAGCCACATTACAGTACAAGAAGCCAAAAAGGAAGGTTTTCATAGACCTACAAAGAATTTAGTACAAAAAAAAAAATGAACTCAGCGAGAGTTAATTCAATGCTAGTCCATCGACAATTTGTACATTTCATTAATGGACATGCAATACACAACTCCAGCCACTATTCTTCTGCAAATAACGAATGAATGATTACTCTTATCTTTTGCGGACCATGGGAACTGCAGCAGCCGCCAGAAACGGTGGTGAGAACTCGTCTAATAGAGCATAACTACTACGCTAAAATCTTCATCTAGTTATTCCTCGTTTCGGACTTTGATGAGATTCTGTGGAATCATCTTGATGACAATATGTGCCTGAGCCTAATTATCAAAGCAAAGATACCGTAGCATGGAATATGCATGACTGCCACTCCGAGGTACCAAAGAGGAGCATATGATGATGACAATTCCAGAAACGGATATGGCTACCAAATTGAAACACGAGCGTGGGAAAGCCCTATGTCAGAATCTGAATCAAAACATACACTGATCTAGTTCAGGAATTTTATCGAACATGTGGTATGTATTTCCGTCAAAGGATCTAGATGCAAGAATAAGAGAGACATCTTATCACAAAGAGGCGATGCAGCATGCTCAAAGTCATCAGGAAAGCCTCACACGCGACTAGATTTCACTGGTGGAATTGAGTATTCGGTTTTTACCTTTAGCAGAAACAGAGCATGTGGATTTACCTTGACGAAGAGTAATATCTAACCACGATTGGAGAATGGAGGTCCTAAACGCGTTGGTGATGAAGATCGGCGCCTGTAACTTGAACGAATCAGCGAAGGATCGGAAACCGTCGCTGTAGTAGACGCTGTCGCCGTTGGCTTTGAGCTCGATCCCCGGAACCGAACGGATTCCTCTGAACTCGGCGAAGTATCGAAAACCGTCACTCTCCGAGCTCCTCGACTGACCGTTCCGTCCTCTAGGGTTTGAGCGAGATCGGATTTGCAACTTCAACGGCGGCATCGAAGAACGGCACGCGGATTTGGAGATCCGCTAGGCTGAACATCAGGTCTGGGCCGGGGTTTTGGAGACGGGGCCGAGAAGAAGATCCCTTCCGGCGGTTCTTGCAGAGAGAGTCCGAGAGAATTCGTTTTTCCCCACCGAGAGAGAACGAACGAGAGAGAGAATCCTGCCCCAGAAATTTTTAGAGAGAGAGAGAGAGAGAGAGAGAGAGCCCGTCCCTTTTGAGAGTCCGTGAGAGAGCGAGAGAAAAAGCCCCCGTGTGAGAACCCCGATCCCCCTTTTCTAATTATTTTTTCCTTTCGTTATTTTTCTTTTTCTCTCCTTTTTTCTTTTTTCGTTTTCCTTCTCTTTTTTTTTTCTCTTTTCATTTCATTTCATTTTTTTCTTTTTGTTTTCTTTCTTTTATATATATATATTTTCTTTTCATTTCATTTCATTTTTTTCTATTTTCTTTTCTTTCTTTTTTTCTTTTTCTTTTTTTTTTTGTTTTCTTTCTATTTACTTTTTTTTTTTTGGCTCTTTTTTTTTTATATTTTTGCAAAATGGATGATTAAAATGTCGACGAAAATTTCGGGTGTCAACAAGCGGTATTTTGCACGCTCGGCTATACAACGCTTTGAAAGGAGCCATCTAATACTCGCGATAACTGTTGTTGTAGGCGAATTCGACAAGATGAAGCTGATCTTCCCAACTTCCTTTTAAGTCTATTATGCAAGCTCTCAGCATGTCCTCGAGAGTCTGAATTGTCCTTTCAGATTGACCATTCGTCTGAGGATGATATGCCGTACTGTACTGAAGCTTTGTACCTAAAGCACTTTGCAAGCTCTTCCAAAAAGCAGCAGTAAACCTCGGGTCTCTATCTGAAGTTATCGTAACGGCACTCCATGCATACGAACCACCTGACGCACATACAAGTCTGCGTGTCTATCCAGACTCAGGTCCTTTTGTACTGCAATAAAGTGAGCCGACTTGGTCAGTTTGTCGACCACTACCCAAATCAAATCATTACCTCTTTGACTTATCGGTAGTCCAGTCACGAAATCCATCGTGATATGCTCCCATTTCCATTCTGGGATCACGAGAGGTTGCAAAAAATCCTCTCGGCTTACAGTGCTGAGCCCTCACTTGCTGACACATCAGACACTTGGCGACATGCTTGGCGATGTCCGCCTTCATACCTGACCACCAATATTGTTGACGCAGATTCTGATACATCTTGGTACTACCAAGATGAATGCTGTAATTGCTACGATGTGCTTCTGAGAAGATATTCTCTCTAAGCTCTACATCGTCAGATACAACTAATCGTCCTCGGAACCTCAATGTTCCGTCCTCAGAACTCTGAAAGTCAGCTTTTTGTTTATCAGTATCCTCTTGTAGGATCTTTTGAATATTTGGATCTGTCGGGTGAAGCGTCTTGATTCTAATATGAACATTCGGCTCAATTCTGAGGGTGGCCATAAGATTTGAAAGGTGGCCTACCTCAAATTTGAAAACCGAATCTTTAGCCTTCTCAATCAAAGTCCATTCCTTGAGTACCCTCTAAGCAACTGAGGACTTTCGACTTAGTGCATTTGCGACCTTATTCGCTTTTCCAGGGTGATACAAAATATCACAATTATAGTCCTTTAGGAGTTCCATCCAGCGACGCTGTCTCATATTCAGCTCCTTCCGAGAGAATAGATACTTGAGACTTTGATGGTCAGTGAAGATTTGGAATCTTTCTGTATACAAATAATGTCTCCAAATCTTCAGAGCGAAAATGATTGCTGCGAGTTCTAAGCGATGTGTTGGGTAATTCTGCTCATGAGGTCTCAATTGACGGGACGTGTATACAACAACTCTACCATGTTGTATCAACATGCAACCCAGCCCTCTGAACGACGCATCACTGTAGATCTCGTATCCTCTAGGACCAGATAGTATGGTCAGCACTGGTGCGGTAGTCAGCTTTTCCTTAAGCTCTTAGAAACTACACTCGCACTTGTTTGTATACACAAACTTCTCTTATTTCTTCAGTAGTCGAGTCAAAGGTGATGCCAATGCTGAAAACCCTTCCACAAACCGTCTGTAATACCTTGCTAAACCCATAAAGCTTATGATCTCTGTCACTGTAGTCAGTCTTGGCCAGTTGATCACTGCTTCAATCTTGGTGGGGTCCACGGAGATTTCTTCGCCTGAAATCGCGTGACCTAAGAAAGCAACACGAGTTAGCCAAAACTCGCACTTGCTAAACTTGGCGTACCGCTCATGAGTCCTCGGAGTTTGCAGTGCTAATGTCAAATGCCCTTCATGCTCCTCTGGACTTCTAGAGTACACCAGGATGTCGTCAATGAAAACAATCACAAACTGATCCAGGTATTCCTTGAACACACAATTCATCAGATCCATAAAAGCAACTAGGGCGTTCGTAAGACCAAACGGCATAATAGTGAACTCATAATGGCCGTATCGAGTACGAAACACTAACTTCGGTATATCTTCATTTCTGATCCTCAGCTGATGATACCCTATCCTCAAGTCTATTTTCGAAAATATTGACGCTCCTTGCAACTGATGAAACAAGTCATCAATCCTCGGCAATGGATACTTGTTCTTGATCGTCACTTGATTGAGTTGACGATAATCGATGCATAGGCGCAACGAACCATATTTCTTCTTCATGAACATAACTAGTGCTCTCCAAGGTGATGCATTGGGACGTACAAATCTCTTATCCAGTAATTCTCACATCTGCACCATTAGTCCTTTTTAACTCAGACAATGACAACTAGGAAGAAACCTTAGTGAGTGGCTCTGTCCTGGGTGCTGACTTAATCACACATCCAATCTTACTTTTTGGCGGCAAGCCTGACAATTCCTGTGGAAACACATTTAGAATTTCTCGGACTACTGAGATGTTCTCAATCTTCAGTTCTTCAATCTGTCTTTTCCATGACAATCTTCAAGTAACCTTGGCAACCCCCGTCTAACATACAGGTTGCCTTTAAGCGACGAGATTAATGAAATCAATGGTCCTTCTCAACTCCAAATAAACTCGACACTTCCACATGCTAACAGCTTGAGCTGGGTTACCTCATGACTACAACTTATTACCACAAGATGCTCCATGAGCCCACTCTATTCATAAATGACGTCAAAGTATGCCTCAGCAACTAGTCGAGCACAACTCTAGTCAGTGGTTCTTTTCCTATAACCTTAACACAACAAATTGAAATTCCACAAACTTAATCCCCAAAACTCTGCTGCATTACTCTGATAAAATTATCCCAAAAACATTCTTCTTCTAATCGGTGCATGGTCGATTCCATTCCTGTCCCTTTCACCATCTTAGTGGCGTCTTGTCCATGGTAGCGGTGCTCGCATTCCCTTGGACCTACTCAGATAGTCCCTCACCTGATGGCCATGCTAACCACATCCATAGCACGCTCTTGTTATATCAGGGCATTGGATTGACCTAAGCTTCCTTCTACAAACTCAGCACATAACTAGTGAGTCCTTTATCTCTTGTCAGATGACAGCATGCACTCTTACTTGCACTGGGGTCTGTTCCAAATACCCCACGATGTGTTCTGCGACACATTCTCTCTCATCTGTTCCATCAGCGGTGACGGCAACCGTTGCCGTGGTCCCATTGACCTTCTAGAATAGTTTCTAGCCAAGTGACCCTGTCGGTCACAGCCAGAACAACCACCCGTCCTAAAATGGCACAGGGCCAATTCATGTCGTCTTCCACGACACATGACATCTTAATTCGATGCTGGCTTGTCTCTCCCACCTTTTCTAATGGGCGGTATATAATACTCTTCTCCGATCATAGGCTTATTCCCAAATTGGTTTCCATCTCTATTGAATATGTACCCTAACTCGGCTGTAATGGCTCGCTCCCAGATCATATCTCTACACTAGACCTTAACTCAAATATGGTAGCTTGCTCCCCGATCACAATTCCAGGTTGGACCTCGGTAGGTGGGGCAACAACAACGGTTATGGCACTAGTAGCAGCAGTAACAACAATAACAGCGGCGGCTCAGTCCTGAGCTTACTGGCTTGACAAATTCCAAGGAACACTAGCGCCTAAACGATCCCATCAAACCTAGGATCGCTTGGTGCTGCTACACTCTTAGTACCGACTTACGGCGGTACTCTTACGCTTGCGCTGGCCTCAGCTTGCGCTCTACCACGGCCGCCTCGGGCACTGCCTCTTGTCGATGTTCTAGCCCGAGTCACTGAGGATAAGGTCCTCTGCCTAGGAGTTCTTGGCTCTTGATCACTCATGTTGGAAACTTCCAACAACATTTGTTCCCAATTCCATACCTAATTAGAAACTGAGTGATCATCACAACCGATTTACCACATGCATCGGCATAATATAAAAGCCATTCCTACTAACTATCCCAAGAACCCATCGCACCTTATCACTCCAAATACAAACCTGGCTCTGATACCATAAAAAGGGGATGTCACACCCCGAACCTCAAGCGCGTGTCCATTCCTCTCTGGTCGATAATAATTTGCGACTTCCCAGGACGAGTCGCCGACCTTTTTCATTTTATTGCACATATGAAAGCGAAAAGAAATCCCTTGACAGTAATCATCTCGAGATAGAAAAGCAGGATACGAATTCATAAACAAACATGTTTTTATATTCACACTGAGTCATGTACAAGAGTCTATGGTCAAAAGACTACAAAAAACTGGCATTCCAAAAAGAAGCGGTCCTAACTGACTTACGCTTCCGATCACCTCCTCTCAACTCCAGGTCTTCCACTCGACGACCTTGAAAATGTTGTCCCACAACGGGATGAGATATCATCTCAGCAAGTCTAAGCTCTAAACCCCAATTAGGAGGGAAATACGCCCAGAAGTGTCCTAATCACACAAGCACACAATCAATGGGACTTACCTCGTCTCAGATCCACCCTACAGGTCAGTACAATTTATATCACAAACAACATGAGAGCATGAGCAACAATAAGCTTCAATAATTGAAACGCCACACTCAATTAATCATGCGTTCCTAGTTTGGATCTCGGCATATAGCACGGCCTACTCTCAGTTCGGCGGTCTTCTGACATTGCCAGGCTTCGTCTCACCCCATTGAGCACGACACGTCTCTTTATCAGACGACTTTCCCGAAGGAGCATAGGGTCCAGAATCAACTGCGACCGGCTTCCCGTTGTCCAGGAGGTATCCCAAATAAGGATAACGTCTAGTTTAACAGCCCGGGACAATTTTTCTTAACCATCACACGATCACTCAAATATGGCCCAGGGCATCATGGATTGCACTCAAATACTTCAATTAAAATGATGAGCCTGGCATTTTTCTTCGTATTAAAAATTCACATGAAATTACTCGTGTGTGGGTACACGGTCAACTTAACCCAGAAAAATTGATATTCTTCCTTTTTGAAATCCCACTATTTCATATAGTACTAAAAAGCTATTTTCGGTGTCAAAACCCGACACCCGGGATTTTTTGAATAAATATTGGAAATTCACAATTTTTGAAATTAAATACCAAAAATCCAATCAGCACTCAATTTGCATAATTTAACACTCAATTGCAGAAATTAATAACACCATTGCAATCAGCACGAAATTCCGGTCATCGGCAATCCCGGCCTAATTTCCGGAAAAATAATAATTATTAAATAATTACCGAAATTAATTAAATAAATCAATTTAAATTCTAAAAATACTAACCTAGGCCAAAATCATTAAATTAATAACCAATACGGACTCGGAGAAATTCCCGAACCCTTCTAGATAAATAGTACAATTTATTTAGGCCTTGGCTAAACCATGCTAACCACCTAACATGCTCAATTAAATAATTACATTTCTAATTTAATCTAACTAACCACCTAATTCCTAATAAAATAAATCTAAACACCCATTAAACGTCATTAACCTACTAAGCAGAGTTTAGAGTATAAACTCACCGGTTAATTGCGGAAACCGGTTCACCGTGACGACGACTCGACGGCGGCCGAAATCTAAATTTTCGGCGGCGTCAGCGAACTTGGGCCGGGCCTAAAATGGGCCCAAATATGAGATTTGTTTCCAACTTGGGCTGGGCTGAATCTCACATGGGCTGAAATTGGATTTCAAATGGGCTTCAAGTCTGGGCTAAATTGGACTGCTGATGGGTTGAACAAGAAAAGAACTGCTGGGCCTGAATTGCTGCTAAAGGTTGGGCCAAACGCTAGGCTGCAATGCGCTGGACTTGCTGGCTGATCGTGGGCTGACTGAGGGCGACGACGCTGGTTTTGCTCGAGCATGGAGTCATGCACAAAGGACGAAGATGCTGGACTTCGGCTTCGTTGGCGTGTGGACGATGCGTTGGCGGGAGCTTCTTCGGTTGATGCTTTCTTTTGCCACGGGCGGTTGGAGAAGATGGAGCAGGGAGAGAGAGGTCTTTGGGTGTGGCGGCTGAAATTTTGATAGCCACAAACCGGAGAAGGCCAAGCGGCTTGGAGCTGCCGCACAAGGGTCAACAAAGGGCTTCACTCGGTGGGGAAAAATTGATTGAGACGTGAGCCGATGTGGCTTCAACGTAAGCCGGGAGGCGAGAGGAGAAACAACTGCGGCGAGTGGAGAGGCAAGCGTCAGCCTGTGTTTGTGGCTGGTCGCCGAGGCCCGGCAACTAGTGGAGGAGGAAGAAGGAAAAAGAAAAAAAAAAAGAAAAAAAGGAAAAATATTTTAAAATTGATTTTTTAATAAAAAAACAAAATATTAAAAATTTCAAGAGGAGCAATTTTGCAAATTTTCTTCACTTTCTTATATTTAGGAATTTACTTTCCTAATTTTATGCATGGATATTTTCTTTGATCGAAAAGTGTTTTCTGTTGACTAATCATTTTCGACAAACCAAATAGGGGAAAATTTGAAAAAAATGATTTTGGGAAAATACCTTCCCTCAAACAAACACGGGCTAATACCTTGAAAAACCCCAAACTGGTACACTTGTGAAAAATTTACCGCAAACTATTTTTTTAACCACCAAAAACCCAAAACTGGTATACCTTTGACAAATTTACCCCAAACCGGTATACTTGCGACAAATTTACCCTATGTTAGTTTTCGTTAAATTTTATTGTCAAATTATTATTTAAATGACACGCGACAGTTGACTAGTATAATTTCACGCTCCATTTGTCACAGTTTACAACTTTTGTGATTTTTTTGTGATATTAATCCAATTTAGCGGAGGGTATATTTGTTACAAATTTACCAATTTAGGGTTTTTTACAGTCGAATAAATTAGTTTGGGGTAAATTTGTCAAAAATATATCAATTTATGGTTTTTTATAGTCAGTCGAGATAAATTTGTGACAGGTATACCGGTTTTGGGTTTTTCATGATAAAAAAAAAAAAAAAAGTTTGGGGTAATAGCTTTGGCCATTTGCACAAATCCGGAGTATTGTTCACAGGGTTTCTCTCTTCGGGCGAACCTATTCCTGGTTCATGCATTCTCGTGCTCCAGGGTCTGTTGACCGGTGGTTGCGGCCGTTACTCGGTGGAAAGTGGCGCCTTCCACCCCTTTGAACCCCTCTTTCGTCGACCTAGTATGTCCTTCCCTCTCGGTTTGCATAGCTTCGTTGGTTAGGGTTTTCACTCGCTGATCTGCTGCGAGTTAGATGTCTCGGTTGGATTGTGAGGGGGATAACCCCCATGTTGCGGATAAGGGGATGGATTCCTATGGAAAATCCCCTTTGATTGGGGATGAAGGCCCCTCTTCGACCTTGCCTTCGGATTCTCGGAATGCCGTTACTGTTCCTTCTGATGGAAAAGTCCAGCGACCATCCCGTGCGTCTGCAGATGTGCGGCCTATGAACAGGGGAAGGTCGAGTTCAAAGAGGCCTACTGGCCGAAGTAATTCAAGGAATCCCTAGTAGAAGTCTTGGGTGGTTGTGGCCCGGATGATTGCAAAGGGCTATGACTTGGTTTATACACCACCTACTTTAGTGAACAATAAGCCTGTCATCGAAATCACAGATCAGGACTTAGAAGCTATTGATCCAAAGATGCATCAGTGCCTTATGGGTCATTTTATTGGCCGTAGGTTACCGTTTAGAGTTGTGGAAGAAGCTCTTAAGAAGCTATGGGGGCCGAACTTGTTCGAAGTTATGTCGAACAACAAGGGACTGTTTATGTTCCACATTCCGGACAGAGACTTTCGCAGGAATGTCCTCGAAGGTGGGCGTGTCACAGTTGCTAATATTCCCCTTATCCTCCAGCAGTGGACTCCGGGTCTTGAGCTGAGGAAGAAAAACCATCCCACAGTGCCTGTATGGATTCGACTGTCCAATCTACCTTTCTCCTGTTGGTCGGCTCAATTCATAGGAAAGGTTGCAAGTGCGGTTGGTAAACCTGTTTATGTTGATCAGCGAACTGAACAACTTAAGAGCCTTTCTTTCGCTCGAGTTTGTGTTGAAATTGCAACAAATTAGACCTTTGATGAGGTGATAGAGACAACTTACAACGGTGAAAAATGTGAGATAGGAGTTGAGTTTGAATGGAAACCTTCGGCTTGCGCTATTTGTGGTGTCTTCGGGCATAATTGTGTAGGAAAGTTTTTTGCAAAACCCAAGGATTCTGCTGCTACGGTAGCTCATCCTATTGTTGAGGCGCTGCCTCGTTCTCGTGTAGAGGGAAGTTCATAGCAGATCAATGAGGACCCGAGGTCTTCAGTAGTTGTTGCAGATGACCCATCTGTGGAGGGCAGTATAGTGCCTGTAAAGGAAACAACCCTGGTTGTGGAGCTTGTGCAACAGGAGGCAGTGGACCCTTGAATCTCAGCTTTGGGGGTGACTTATGTTGTCTCGGGATCTCATGAAGCTGAAAGCCTACAGGCTGATCCTGGTCTGTGTTACCTCCTGTCTCTGATCCTGGAGAGGCCGGCTGGAAACAGGTAAAACCGAAGAAGAAGAAGAAACAACAGTTCTCAGTAGATGCAGCCTCATTTGAGTTGTCCCTGCCGGGTGATGGGGGGCAATTTCAAAAACCGAAGGAAGCTGGGCCTTCAGAGTCTGTACAGCAAAAGAAATACCCCAAAGGACCCTCGAAAGTTGTGGGCAAGGATGGCACCAGCCGTTCCTCACAAGCTGCAGTTGATGTTGATCATTCCACTGCTGCTCCTTCCACTCAGGATGATGAGATTTGCGATTTCTCCCTGGAGAAGATGCAGCTGCGGACAAGTCTGTTAAAGCTCCCTCGGGTCTTGCTGAGGGATCCATCCTAGGAGCAGCTGTTATAGATTCGCCCTGATCCCCCTGACTTGTTACAACCAAAGACTTCAAAGACGACTAAGTCAAGTCGCAAAGCCTACAAGCGGAGGTAGGTTCTCTCAATCCTTTTTGATGTTTTTTGGATTATGGAATGTGAGAGGAATCATGGACCCGTGCGAAGGGCCGAAGTAAGGAAGCTTATTGCTGTAAATAAGTTGAGCCTTATAGGCCTTTTTGAGACGAAAGTCCCGGAGCAGCTGTTTGATTCTATTTCATCCTCCATTCTAAGAGGATGGCGTTGGAGTACTAATTATGACTATGCTCCTAGAGGCAGAATCTGGATTGGATGGAACCCAAATTCCATTGATTTTGATGTGATCTCCCTTAATGACCAAGCCATCCATGGTCGTTTAAATATGAGTTCGTCTAACTTCACTTGCTGCGTTTATGCTATATATGATGAGCACACCTTTGTGCGTCGGAGGCCTCTTTGGGATGATCTTATCTTTTGTGATGAGCTCTTTCAAGATTCTGCTTGGTTAGTTACGGGTGACTTTAATGCAATCAAAGATCCTTCGGACCGCTTTGGTGGCTCTAATGCTTGGATCCCCTGTTTTGATGAATTCAAACTTTGTCTGGATCAAACGGAACTTGAAGATCTCAGGTACTCAGGCCTCAGATTCACATGGTCAACTTCGGCGGGAGAAGCCAGGAAGATGCAAAAAATCGACAGAGTTCTTGTGAACTCTAAGTGGATGATGGACTTTTCTTATTCGGAGGCGTCCTTTCTCAACCCTGGAATTTCAAATCACACCCCTATGGTTGTTAGGGTTGTTGATCCGTGGCCAAGGAGAAAGCCTTTTAAGTTTTTCGATTTCTGGGCTGATCATCCGGATTTTCGATCTACAATCTCTCATGAATGGAATAGTCAGGTTTGGGGTGTTCCAATGTTTAGACTTGTTTCTAAGCTAAAGTTGGTGAAAGCCCGCCTAAAGGATCTTAATATGGAAGCCTTCTCGGATATCTCACAGAGAACCCTTCAAGCGAGGGAAAACTTGCGTTCTACTCAGATGCTCCTTCAGTCGGATCCTGAAAATATCCCGCTTGCTGAACTTGAAAGAGGTCAGTGGAGTGCGTTTATTGACCTTCGTTGTCAAGAAGAATCATTTTACAAACAAAAATCCAGAATTAGATGGTTGAAGGAAGGTGACCGTAACACAAGATTCTTCCACAACTATGTCAAAGCTAGATGCCTCAACAACCGAATTCTCTCGGTTAAGGACTCTGCAGGTGTGGTTGTTTCGGATCCTGTTTTGGTGCCTAAAGTTTTCCTATCCTTCTTTACGGATCTCCTTGCCCCTCGGGTCCATGTGGCTAAACCAGATCTTCAAGAGCTGACTTCTCTTATTTCGAGGCCGTTGACGGAGGGCCAGGTATGTTCTCTAGCCTCACCGGTGTCTGATTTGGAAGTTAAGAATACTTTGTTCTCGCTTGCCAAAGGAAAGGCCCCTGGTCCAGATGGTTTTACAGTAGAATTCTTCAATAATAATTGGAATATTGTGGGATCCTTAGTTACTGAGGCGGTGCAAGATTTCTTCTCCTCAGGCTTTCTTCTAAAGGAAGTCAATGCGACTATCCTAGCCCTTATCCCTAAGGTGCCGAATGCTTGTAAAGTGAATGACTTTAAACCAATTGCATGCTGCAATACTGTCTACAAGCTTATCACTAAAATATTGGCCAATCGAATAGCACCTGTACTTTAGGATCTTATCAATCCTACCCAGAATGCATTCGTTAAAGGAAGAAGAATTAGGGATAATATCTTATTGGCCCAAGAGTTGTTTGCAGGTTTTCACCTTGACCCATATCTTCCAAGATGTGCGGTAAAGGTGGATTTCCGTAAGGCATATGATACTGTTGATTGGGATTTCCTAGAGCTCACACTTACAGCTTTTCGGTTTCCTCAGTGGATCATCACTCGGATTATGGCTTGTGTTCGCACACCCAGGTTCTCTATCTTTGTTAATGGGGAGCTTCATGGCTTCTTCCCGGGAGGCAGAGGCCTTAGGCAGGGCGACCCAATGTCACCGTATCTGTTTACTTTGATCATGGAGATCTTCTCGGGCATTTTGAGCCGAAGGTCCTCGGCCAAGGAGTTCAAATATTTCTGGAGATGTAAATCTTCCAAGCTTACGCATCTGTTCTTTGCAGACGATGTGTTTCTTTTTTGCCAAGCGGATTGGAAGTCGGCTACGATCCTAAAAAGAAGCCTCGACATTTTCTCTTCTTGGAGTGGACTTCTTCCTAACAAAGAAAAGAGTGACATTTTCCTTTCGAGAGGTGATCCTTCTCTATGTAGCAGAATCCTCCTGGCCTTCGGATTCCAGGAAGGAAAACTCCCGGTTCGATACCTTGGAGTGCCGATCATTTCTAAGAGATTGAGCAAGGGAGATTGTGTTCAGCTAATTGACCGCATCACCTCGCGAGTCCGCTCCTGGTCTCACAGATTTCTCTCCTTTGCGGGGAGACTCTAGCTTATAAGGTCAGTGCTTCATGCAATTCAATCGTTTTGGGCTAGTGTTTTCACTTTGCCGGCTTCGGTAATCCTAGGGATTGAGAATATTCTATGTAGATTCCTGTGGAAAGGCACTTCTTTGGCCACGGGAGGTGCAAAAGTCGCTTGGGTGGATATTTGTTTGCCTAAAGAGGAAGGGGGGCTGGGTATTCGATCTATTAAGGATTGCAACAAGGCCTCAATGCTGAAATATATTTGGATTTTGTTCACTGATAAGGAATCGTTGTGGTGCCGCTGGATTCACTCCAACTTCTTAAACAAGCATAACTTATGGGTTGCCCAGCGGCCTTCAGTTTGTGCTTGGAGCTGGAAGAAAATTCTTCATTTAAGGGGCCCGTTCAGGCAGTCCTTTGGGTGGGAGGTCGGTAATGGCTACTCTATTTCCTTGTGGTTTGATAATTGGTTGCCCAGTGGCCCTCTCCATCTACAGGTTCTTGAGCATTTTGTGTTTGATTCCGATGTTCCTGCTAGGGCAACTGTGGCGTTTCTCTATTCGTACGCTAGCGGGTCTTGCAAACGGCGTCTGGAGGATCTTGGGTTTTCTTTTCCATCTCTCTTGGCTGGCAATGATCACTTTGTGTGGCAACAACATGCTTCGGGTTCTTTCTCTGTGGCCTCAGCTTGGAATTTTATTAGAATTTCTCAAGCAAGAGTTCCGTGGACCTCCTTTGTGTGGGACAAGGACTTAGCCCCTCGGTTTCAATTTCTTTTGTGGCTCACCACTAAGAAACGTTTGCCTACCCAGGCCTTTTTGCTCTCTTATGGAAGAATTGACTATTCGGTGTGCACCTTTTGCAATTCTCAGCCGAACTCTATTGACCACTTGTACTTTGGCTGCAATTTTCCAGCGACTTTAGTTTACTTATGGGCTACCAGATGCAATCTACCGTGGAGAAATGGCACTTGGGAAGAAAACCTTGATTGGGCCCGGAAGTTACTTGCTGGTAAGGACTTCTTTCATAGTCTCTCTCGGTATTGCTTTGGTGCTCTGTGCTATCTTATTTGGAAGAAAAGAAATGCCATGATTTTTTAGGGGATTCGTTGGATATTCCCACTTTGAAGAACCGTTTGATTAGGATGGTTAAGGAAAAGGCCCTTACTTATAGAGATGTGCCTGACACTCCAAGGAATCGGCGCTTACAGAGAGGTTGGGGTTTTGACCCAGCCATCTTCGCGTAAGATTGCAGGTCTTTAGTTGAACCGTCATTGCTTCCTTTTGGTCCCAGTCTCGGTCGCTTCTGGCCTTTGTGTTCCTGCCTTGCGCAATTTCCCTCTTCGGCTTCACGGGCGTCCTTGGAGGTTTATGGTTGAAGCTGGTGGATGGGTAGTTCTTCGTGTCCTGCCTTGCGCTCTCCCCCTCGACTTCCCTGGCGTCCTTGGAGGTTACGTGGCCAAAGTTGTTGGCTGGGCAGTGTTTGTTATAGTTCGTGTTTTCGCCTTTTATGGCTTTTACACGGCTCCCTTCCACTCTTGTGCTCTTGCATCTAGAGTGTAGCTTTTGGTGCCATTTTTTGTACATTTGTCCAAAGCTATCAATATATTCTTACCTTTACCAAAAAAAAAAAAAATATATAGTTTGGCGTAAATTTGTCATAAGTGTACCAGTTTGGGGTTTTTCAAGGTATTGACCCAACAAACACACCCTTAGTAGATAATTTGTAGATGCATAAATTAAATGCATTCGGTATCTTTTTCCAATCCATTTTGGGGTTTTGTCCATTATTAAAAAAAATTGCATTTCATGAATATCTTATTGCTTAATAATTTCATGTCGATGATTTGTAAATAAATAAAAAAATCCGGTTCAATGTCTCGTTGCTTGCTTAAGAAACCACAAGTCTTTAGCTCTTCCAATGGTCCATCTCTTACCATTTAAATTGTGTCGCCAAATCAGTACTATCATAAAATTAAATGATAGTACACTTACACCAGCGTGACTACCGTTAAGCCAACGGTGAAGAACATTAAAGTCATGGTTTCTTGAAGTATTTTCTTTTTCCTAAATTTGAAATTTAATTGGTCCTTTTAATTAGTTTTATTTAGTAATAACTTTTCGTACCGGCGATCAAATATACTTAAGGTATTTAATATAATTCAGATGGATCTCTTTCTTTATTTTTTAATATATAATGAACCCCACTTTGAGGGATTTGCTTTTCCCCAGCAAATCTGGAGGACTAAGCAAGAATTTTCAAGCAAGACGGGGTAAACTGATTACCGGGTTGCCTTGGTTTAAGTAAGAGGGCACCGTCCTTCATGGAAAGATGACGGAGCCGTCACCCAATCACTGTCCCTCACCATCTTAATCATACTTCAGTAGGAAGGAGATGATTTTCCATTATCAGGAAGGATGCTCACGATCATCCGCACTCTTTAAGAATGGCAAACTCGCTAAACACACACACGAACGCGCAGAGAGAGAGAGAGAGAGAGAGAGAGAGAGAGGAAGAGGGCTTGTTTTGTACCTTCAGAAGGATCCGTCGTAGCTTGAGTCTGGTTTTGGGCATGAGCGACATTTGCAAGTAGTACGCACGCTGCTACATGCAAGGCAAGGTTCACCCTTGAATTTGCCATTGTTCAACGGGAGAGAGAGAGAGAGAGAGAGAAAGAGAGAGGGAGAGAGAGATCCTTGGAGCTGGAGAGCCTCCATGTCAAGTCTGACGAACCGCACTCCCAGATATGTGTTTATTTGTGTAGAGGAAGTTTAATGAGAAAGCCCCCCCACACGAAAGGTTGTGGAATTACATATTACATCCCCATTATATATTTCAGGACAACCATTTGAAAAGACTGATAAAGTCAATTTAGGCAATTTAGTCACTAGTTGTACATTCGAATTGACAAAAAGCATGGCGACTTGCGAGTTGGCTGCTTGAGGCTAATATCGTGTGCGGGGTTCAAAGTCTCGCCTTCACTCAGACTTGTTGACTTTGCATGGTTTGATAGAGACATATGCGAAAATTAGGGGTGAAAAGGCAAAGAGAAAGATATGGGGGACTTTGAATTCCATTTTCTAAGGTCAAATTTGGACGTCTAGAATTGACGGATTCATCCATCCAGGTGGTGGCATATCTCAATGTCTGCTTCATTTCGAATTAGATGTGAAAGGAGGAAAGATTTTTTTGAATCTATAATGGGAAATTTTAGGGAAAAAATAAGTGTCCGTGTGTATCAAAATGTCAAGGGACAATAGGGAACCGTCGTGGGTAATTTGCAAATGTCATGACACAATCAAAGTAGATAAGAATCCCTTGAATTTTCTCTCATCGATATAATATTGCCTCTCTCGCCCGAGTTATTTTTTTTTTTTATGTCGTCTTGACAATTAATCATTTGACTGGTCTGTGGTTCTCACATTCGTTAGTTTCCGTCCAAGACGAGATGAAAACTTCTTATTATTTATATGCACTTACAAGATCTTAATTGAGGTTGACTCCGGTTAATGTTAAAAGAAGAAGACTTGGATTTATGATTGGAATAGCGTGTGAAGGAGAAGATACCAACTTGGACTTCAACATGGACTTTTCTGAATTTGCCGATATATATGACCCAGTATGAACTCAGTGGGGCAAGTGGAATATAGAAAGTAGCGACCTTCACGTCAAAGCATCCACTCTTGGAAAGAGACGGTTGTCGTTTTTTCGGTGGCGTTGGACGTTCTGTCGCACTAACTTGATGCCACAGTGCAGCCTCCTGTCTCCATATTCAATCTCGATACACGTCCTTCCAAAGCCTGATGGCAGCTTGGAGATCCACAATACAAAGATTCCTCTCTCTTTTCTTTTGTGGTAACTGGGTGATCTTATTGTCTTCTTCTCCTTCAACTGATCAGATGAAGGAAAAATGGTCCCAACAATATAAGAAGCATCTCAGTTTTTCACCTGTTCTTTTCTCGTGCTATGGTACCGAGATTATGTAAGGGGATCAAAGAATCCAGACAATTTGATACCAAATTGAACGTGGATGGCAAAAGTTAAGAAAATAACATTTAAGTGCAATTTTTTTTTTTAAAATAAGACATTTGAGTGCCACTTCTGGCGAATTCCGTTGGAAATCCTACGTGGCAATTTTTTATTAATTTTGCTCGCCTAGGTGGCTCACCGGAGAGTTGACTCAGTAAAGAGACGCAAAAGCGACGTCGTTTTCGCACGGATTTTAATTTTAATATAAAATATTAATTAAATTAAATTATTATTTTTTTAAAAAAAGGAAGACAATTGCAGGCGGCTAAGGGCTGTGACCTTGCCGCCGCCGCCACCTCCCCGCCCTCTCCGCCGGCAATCTCCATCCCTCTCTCTCGCTCTCTCTTTTTAAAAAAATAATTTTAGTTTTAATTTAATTTAATTAATTTTTATATTAATTATTTATCCATATCAACAGCAAAACGACATCGTTTTACACTTGTTTAGCCATGTCAACATGCAAAACAACATTATTTTGCACTTGCCTCACCGGAAAATTGCTATGTAAACATTTTGGCAGAATTTTTTCGCCGTTGGCACTTAAATTATCCATTTTGCTTCGATTTTGATACTTACACGTCACTTTCCTAATTTTTAACACTTTCCTTCATACCAAGTTTTGACACTCTAGATATCCGGTACTCGAATGTGGATGGATTGATTGATTCGCCATGATTCAGACAATTGTTTTTCAGGATGCTACGGTAGAAAAATGCGATTACTTATGCACTTATTCCTGCAAGTTTCGGAATGAAATCGTAGAAGTTATTCACAATTTAAATAGACACATGCAGAGGTGAACCGGTTTATGTTCTCTTGGGTTGTGAAATGATACTTTGCAAATTTACCAGAAAAATTGACAATTCGTACAGCTTTAATTTACATAATGGCAAAAACGATTGACTGGGAGAGTCGTCTTATATAGGAAAATTCATCTGTATGTACTAGTAATTAATTACGGAACAAAATGTTGGCATAATCAACTGATAAAGCCTGATATGGATGGAGCAGAAATCCATCCAGGTAAACCATGTTCATCTACCATCTCCGATCATCTCACCAAGCATGGGTGTCGTTGCAATTTCCGGTGAAAAATTTGCAGTTCCAACAGTGCTTGCAGTGAATGGGGAGTTGTGAGGGCTCTTGTCTGTGCTCTTATCAGCAGTCTCAGCCAAGGAGCTAGTGGTATCATTGAATCTCCAATCAGTCAAGTAGCCTGGTCTCGTGGACACGGTCGCCACTTCAATATCTCCAGAGAGCATTGCCACCACACGGGACATTGGGGGTCTCGGCGCTGGCGATGTTTGAGTGCACAAGAGCGCTATCGCAACCATGCGTTTTGCCTCTTCTTCATCGAACTCTGATAATCTAGAATCAACCAGCTCAACAACACGGTTGGTTTCGTGCAGGTTCCAAGCCTGAGAAGCAGGAACAGAAAGTGACAAGGATGTAATCAGGCAACCTCATAGATAGAATTAATGGGGAAGAATAATAAGCAGAAGGATAATGATGTTTCCTTCTTAAATGGCCATAAAACAACTGAACAAGTGGCAGAAAATTCAAACGCGTACCCATTCAAGGAGATATATTTTTTCTTCTTCCAAGCTAGGGTCTGAATTTGACCTTCCGCTGACAACCTCTAGAGCCACTACGCCAAACGCAAACACATCTGCCTTCTCTGTAAGGTGGCCAAGCATTGCATACTCGGGAGCAAGATATCCACTACAAAGCAATGAGAAAGCAGAATTAGATTCTCAGCAGTTGTAGGCGTCAATGTACTAATGCATATGGCTCTGTTTGCATATGACAGAAGAACATAGAGCTTACATGGTTCCCGCGACACGGGTGCTTATATGGGTCTTCTTATCATCATAAAGTTTAGCCAAACCAAAGTCTGATATTTTAGGTGTGAGATCAGAGTCCAGCAGAATATTACTGGCCTTCACATCCCTATGCACGATTCTCAGCCTTGACTCCTCATGAAGATAAGCTAGGCCCCTTGCAATACCCAGACAGATATCAAACCGTGTCGCCCAATCAAGATTCAAGGTCCTTTGCCCTGCACCGTGGAGGCACTACATCATAAGTCCAAGCGTCACTTTTTACATGACAAAAGACATAATTGAGGTGAATATTCTGTCACCTACCAAACATTGCCTGATCAACACTCTTGTTTTCTAGATACTCATATACAAGAAGCCGATTATCTGCATCAATGCAGCATCCATACAACTTAACAAGGTTGCGGTGTTGCACTGCAGATATAGTGGCAATCTCTGTCACGAATTGATTCTTTCCCTGGTGGGATGTTACAGATAGTTGCTTAACAGCAATCACTCTCCCATCATCAAGTGTTCCCTGATGTCACTGATATGGTCAATACTTCAATATAAAAAAAAAACGCTTAAGCCATTTTGAGACCAATAATGTGATCAGCATAATAATGTATACTCCAGTTCCTAGACTATCTGGAAGCTCCACTTAAGTCTGACTATCGAGAAATGCCATCCATCTTGTAGAGCTACACTGTATTAGCATGTAGATGACAAATGAAGGACGGTCAACCTATAATTTATGTTAATCTGGACCTAGCAAACATAACCAAGAAAATTATCCATTCATTACTTACTTGAAACCTTACGTAATCAACAATTTGTTTTGTTATCCACGGATATTTGGATGGTGTCCAATGAACTTCTTTCTTTCCTGGCATAATTTAGGATCTATTATCCTCCAAAGCCAAAGGATGATTTCCTAAAGAATGAAAAAGCAATAAGTGAAGAAGTGCTTCTCTTTTCAAGGCAGAGAAAATATTGGAAGTTATGGCAGCCAGCACACGAAAACCATTGTCTTTTTCTTTTTGGCCCAAGGTACGGAAACCATTGTTTTCACAAAGATCAACCGTTGACTTAGTTCTTCTGAGAAGCTAAGATCACATCAGCTATAGTTGAAGAAGCATTAGTGATAAGATCAGCTTTTGCAAGGAGCCAAGCACCTCAATTCTGACAACATTTAATTGTGACACCACTCCATCGACATCTACTCTTGTGTTATCCAATGAATTACAACAAACCTTGAAAACAGGGCCGAATCCTCCCTCCCCAAGTTTGTTATTGGGATTGAAGTCATCTGTAGCAGCCTTTAGTTCTGCATAGCTGAAAGTGTAAGGTCTAGCATCCATGCCAAGGAACTCTGTAAGACAAAATAATGCAGATAAGATTCTGGCTATTAGAATATATTTTGCGACCTTTTGTCACTTAGTTTTTGACTTTTCAGAAATATATTAGCCGCTGAATTAGTCATCCAGCAAAATAAAAATGCGTTCATGAAATTTAGCTTCAACTAGAAAACAAGGAAATTCCACTTCCTACCACCAGTGGGCAATGAGCTCAAAAGCTCTTAATAACAGCGGCATGTCGATATAGAGATTTCTCATTCTTTTTTCCTCTGCAGAACATTGTTTTCATCTTTTATCCAAAAACATGATGAGAACCCAAGATTACAGATAGGAAATTATCATGAGGAAGCTATCGGAAGCTTCTGATAGTGTGGTTTACCTTGATCTTCAATCATGCATGCCATTCTCTTTCTCCGAAAAACATAGAACACCAGGAGAACAGCCACCAGACCGACCACTTCAACTCCAGTAGCAATTCCAACTATCAAGCCAGTGCGATCCTTTTTGCGGGTTGGAGGATTGTTACTGACAGTGGGTATAAAGTCTGCACAAAGTCTGCCAATTTAGTAATATTTTAAAAAGTCGTGCTAGGAGTATGAGCAGGTTTTTATCGTAGTACCTGGGACAGCACTAATAGCAGAAATTAGCGGCCCACATGTGGCTTGATTCGGTACACAACAAGTCCCTTTTCCAGCCCAAAAGAAGTGTATTTCAAGATAGTTTGCTGTTACCCGAGCCTGATACAATTTTGGGACAGCTCTAAAAGAGGCACCATCTGCCTCTTTCCGTATGTCGAAATCCTTTGCAACGAGGTTTCCCTGAAAAAAGCATAAATGGCACTGGCAATTGACCATGACCTGTCTTAGTAAAACAAGAAGCCTGGTAAAGCATGGCCCTACCTGTATGTATATATCAAAAAGACGCCTCCCAAGACGTTTCCATTCGGTATTCTGGATTTCTATTTCAGCAAACTGGAGGGTGACGTTGTAGTTTCCATTCTCCAGCCCTAATCCATAGTATCGTAGAGATGAAGCAGAGACCCGTGCAGTCTGGAACAGCTCTGAGTCTAAAGTTTCGGCGAACGGGGATATCGAGGAAGCACTATAGGTGGGATCGTCGCTTCCCGGGAAATAACCGACATTGCTCACTGCCCACCTCTCTGAGTCGGTCACATAGTAGGTAGCAGGACCAAAACTGATACTATCCCGCTCATACACAATATTACTGGACGAAGTAATCTGAGGGCCACCGCATTTTACTGCAAAATTATAATCTGCATGGCAAACATAAAAAAGCAGATCATGATGAGTTTGTGAAAGGTACTTCCATTACATAATGGACGGAAATTATCTGCTAAAGGACATGCACTTTGTACGTATTAAATTTTCACCATCAGCCCGATTTAACTATATATATATGTATGTATGGCACATGCTTATCTTCAAAACTTACTTCCTATAATTTATTGCTGTCACGACACCAACTCCATCTCTAGGTCTTGAGTGGCAAGAGTTATTTTCGCGACATCCCAGGTTCATCGCCATCTCGATTCTTTTTATTTTATTATCATGCACATGCGGAAACGTGAATAAACAACTCCCTGTACAAACAATAGCTGGAAGACTTCTACATATATTATATGGAACATACTAATTTATATTATAACGGTATTTTTACAATTCCCTTTTCTATGGGTCATCTTTCCTTTTTAAATCACATTAAAGTTTCCACATAGGCCGAGGGAATTTCCTATCTCCTTTAGTATGACTGCAACTCCCAAAATTGACGTGGGACTTCCATGCCTACAAGACTGAAAGATGAGGGAGTGAGTCTTGGAAACTCGCTAAGTAAAATTCTTAACGTTTTACTAGGAAAGCATCTCATTATCAAAGCCTCACAAGTACAATACTCGTAAATAGTGTCGATGGTAGTTTAATAGCAAACTTATTGCTACTTATCAGCTACATGTAGATGTCCATCACAACATCCTTATGCTTACCTTCAGCTTAACAATGAATACATTAATATATCATGCTTATGCATAACCGGGACTCATGTAAATTTATTTAGCATCATCCTGGCTCAATCGGTGCTTCCAACTTCTTGCTGGTTTCCTGACTCAAGCAGGATATCTCGGCTTGACTCAAGCTTCTAAGGGCTCACTTCCCGAGGCTTTTGGGTTCAAGACCCAGGCATCCTGACTCAACCAGGGTATCTTGGCTCAATCGAGGGATCCCATTCAATGAACGAGGCATCACTGCTAATGCTATGTGATAATGGACGCTTTTTCCTTTTCAAGTGTAAGCATATATGCATCATACTAGCCGATTCTTATATTTTCTCTTAACCAACACATGCATGGCCTGAAGGTGTGCTCAATCGTTTGCATGAGTCATAAATTTCTTATACTTCACAAGCATAAATGTCTGGAATGATCTTTGGTCTATAACTTGAATTAATCACTTAACGCCAATTTCCGCATCGGACAAGGCTTGGGAATGGTATGCCTCATCCAAGACCTCGAGACTTGGGTATATCTCGCTTTAGTGGCGATCCCAAACTTGACAAACCTCAGCTCTGACCTGATGTGAAAACACATGTATCGACAATGACCCTTGATTCGTGGTTAGTCCCCGCATCCATTTGAACTATTGAAATTGGCATGCTTGAAACCTTACCAAGACCTCGTGGATTTGGGCGATTTTCATGCCAATCAAGGTATAAAAATTGACATGCCTTCATGTCGATTTAGGACCTTGTGGTCTTGGGCGAATCTCGCACTAAGCGAGACTTGGACCCTACATCCTATTTATGCTGAAACCAAGACTTTATGGCTTGAGCGACTTTGTCTTGCGATGAATTCAACTCGAACAAACCTCAATTTCATTCTGAACATAAAAGACTCAAGCACACAACCATGTTCATAGCAAGCAAAATCAGACAAAAGACATTGCACACTTCTCACGACTTGACGGGTGAGCATTTAACTAGTCTCAATGATGTGATCTATTTTCTTAGAGGAAAAAGAGGAATCTTACTTACCTTGGCAAACCTCAAAAACTAACTTGAATGGTTTGAAAGTTGGTGATGCGAGGCTGAGAGAAAGGAGAAGGAGGGTAAATGTGAATGGCAAAGTAGGCTAAAGTGGTGGAAATGAATGGGAGCTCCTCCTATTTATAGGCACCAATCTTATCATTACCAATCCAAGCAATCCAATCATATTTCTTGAGGTAGCATGACTATGACTTGGAGGTGGCAAGCCTATTTGGAACTGTGACACACTTAGTTTCATAATGTGGAGATCTAATGATTTATTGTCATCATTTAAAGCCTTGCTTGTCTCCTTTTTATTGGGCCACATGAGCACTTAGCCCATTATTAAGGGAATAAGTCATTATGGATAGATGGCACTCTAAAAGATAAGGTGATATCAAGGCTATAAGATAACCATAATTAGCTCTAATGTGTCCTATTTTTATTGGGACATTTGTCTTGGATAATTTACTTAATCCCTAAAGTGAATCCTTGATAATCATGACCATATCTAGAAAAATTTAGGTGGAATGATGAGTCACCCTCCTTCATGAAGATACTAGGGTGTTCTAGAGAGTTCCATTTTGTCATTTTCTTGGCAACATAGCAATCATGAAGAAATAGGCCATTCAAAACGCAACTGGGACTAAGTAAGGGTTTTTTGTGTACATTCCTTAATGACCATTTCAATACACCCAAAGTTTATGGCTAAGCTTCTCTCAGTGTAATTATCGTAGACCAAGTTGCCTTTCTAGGCTAAATTAGTGGCCTAAGGCGCGGCTCAATGACCTGCCCTTAGATCGACTTCAGTCGATTGGACCGAATCCTGAATCAGCCATAAGCTTCATCCAGGCTGACTCCCTATTGTCATGTGACTGTTCGAGATCAGTCATATTTATGCCCAACACACAATCGTATCAAGTTGAACCATGGTCATCCATGACCGGTGTATGACCAAGCGGAATCACCCAAGACCGAGGCATGACCGTTTGGATTGATCCATGATCGTCGATTAATCCGTGGTGGTTGTTACCATCTCTCGATCAACCCTAACAATTAGGTAGTCATCCATTGACTGAACCGTTTGAGTCCATGATCGTGGTCATAGGTTTGGTCCATGACCGTTCCTTTAATAGATCCATAATCAGCATATGGTCAAATCTTAGAACGATCCATGGCTTATCCTTGCCACTAGCACATCGGATTCACAGCCATTTCTCGTAGATCAAAATTGGGATTTACAACTCTCCCACTAAAAAAAATTGTCCCCAAAATTTCAAAACGTACGTGATTTATGAAATAGATATGGATACTTGCATTTCATGGCCTCCTCACTTTCCCATGTTGCCTCTTCCATGCCATGGTGTTGCCATAATGGCCTTATTACTTGCTCCCTTCGATCCACAACCTACATCGACTCTTCAACATACAACCCTTTGTCGTCTACTTCAATCTCATCAAAGTTCAACACGTGTGCTAGATCGAACTCATACTTTCTTAATATAGATTCATGGAACACATCATGTATTTGAGTAAGTTTCGGTAGCAACACCAATCGATAGGTCAAATATCCAATCCTTTCTAGAATTTCAAATGGTCCTATGCACCTAGAGCTTAGTTTTCCAAAATGAAATATGCCTTTTAGGAGTGATACCTTAAGTAAAACATAATCACCTACCTATAATTCTAGAGGTTTTCGTCGTCTATCCACATAACTTTTCCATTTTCCCTGGACAGTTCTGAGCCTATCTTTACTTACTAGCACGATGCCTACGGTAGGTTGGACTAACTTTGGACCAATGACTTTTTTTGCCCAACCTTGTTCCAATAGACTGGAGTTTTGCAAGCTCGGCCATACAATACCTCAAATGGAACAATGTCAATCCTCTTCTAATAACTGTTGTTATATGCAAATTTGATTAGATGTAAATGCTCATCCCAACTTCCTTGGAAGTCAATCGCACGAGTTCTTAACATATCTTCTAATGTTTGGATGGTCTTCTTTGCCTTGACCATTCATTACAGTTCCGTTGTACACTTTGATAATTATTTTTCTTATTATGATATCAAAATCATACATAACCAACACGACTAGGTCTACTGCTTTCTCTTATTACATATAATGACCTTATACTCTCTGCATCCTACAGTGGACAATACTTCATTCCATGATCTTGAAATTTCCCGTTTTCTCCTGAGTGAATGCGTATACTCTCCCTTATGCTGGTGGATAATTATCTCGTGGTAGGGCTCCATTTTGTCTAGTTTGCTGCTGCTGCAATTGCATCATTTGTTGTCGATATGGACAATCTCTTATCTTGTGGCCTCATTGACCACAACCATAACAAGTTCTTGTTCAAGCTAAACAAGGAGTATTGCCAGGTCACTTCCTATAACTGCGACATATCTCATCCAGAATGGAAATCAACCTTAATTTCTTATTTTTCTTGTAGGTACGTTCTTCTCCCTGCATCAACCTCTTATCACGACATTGATTGACTCAAGAGGCTAGAGGACAAAGACTTCTTTGATAAGTTGCCATGGCAGCTCGCTCCAGTAAATCTTTTTCTATCAGCTAGGCTCGTTCATACAACTAATCCTTAAGGTTCAACGGCACCAATTGGCTTCAAATATCTGACTTCAAGCCATCTCAATATCTTTTCACTCGATTCATTGGATCTTCGATCAGTCTAGGATCGTATTTGATGGCTCGGCAAATTTTGCCTCGTATTGATCGATCGTCATGTTTCGTTGCTACAGTTGTAGGAACTCAGCCATTTTCTTATCTCGAGCACACTTAAAAAAATACTTTCCATTGAACGCTTGGACGAAAGCATCCCATGTTATAAGAATAGCTTCAGGAAATACTCTTCCCTTTGTTGCATCCCACCGGTGACTGCCATTACCTTGTAATTACCATACTGCTAAGGTCACTCTGTCTTTGTCCGAGCACCTCAAAAGTGCAAATATCTTTTCCATTTTTTTACTCCAAGCTTCGGCCTTTTCAAGATTTCCCGTTCCGACGAATCTCAAGTGTCGTAACTTCAAGAATTGCTCGACCAATACTTGCATTGTACGGTCACCGTTATTATTCCCGTTACTAGACGGAGAGGCATTGGCAGAGGCAAAGGCTAATTGCTATTGAGCCTGTTGCTCCATCTGTCTTCCAATGGTTGCTAATATGCTTGCAAAATTCCATCTAGTCAGGGGTCCTCTTTCGACTTTCCTTTCGAAGTCACCTGATCCCAAACACTCATGTTGTCCACTAATAGGACAACTACATGAATTCTAGGAATGTTTTCTCTACGAGCACAAGAAAAGATTGGTAGTTCCAATTTATTGTCAGGAAAATCTATCAAACAACATAATCACGTGCATGGAATGTTTTTCTTAAATAACTATCCCACAACTCCTAGCACACCTTATTACTTCAAGTAATAACCCTGCTCTGATACCAAAAATATCACGACCTCAACTTCATCTCTAGGGTCTTGAGCGGCAAAGGTTATTTTCGTGATGTTATAGGCTTGTTGTCGTTCCGTTTTTTTTTTATCTTATTATCATTCACATGTAGAAACGTGAATAAATAACTTCCCGGATAAATAACAGCTAAAAGACTAAGACATATATCTCATGGAATATACTAATTTGTATTGTAATAGTACTTTTACAAGTTCTTTCTCTATGAGCCATTTTTTCTTTTTACATCATACTAAAGTTTCCATATAAGCCAGGGGAATTTCCTGTCTCCTCTAGTATGACTTCAGCTCCCAAAATTGACGTGGGACTTCCATGCTTACAAGATTGAAAAATGAGGAAGTGAATCTTGGAAACTCGCTAAGTAAAATTCTAAACTCTCTACTAGGAAAACATCTAATCATTAAAGCCTAGCAAGTACAATATTCACAAATAGTGTCGAGGGCAGATTAACAGCAAATTTATTACTACATCTCGACTACATATAGATGTTCATCGCAACATGCTTCAATGCATGCTTACTTTTGGCTTAACAATGAACACATCAATATAACATACTTATGCATAATTGGCACTCATGCAAATTTATTTAGAGTTGTTCTGACTCGACCAGACCCTCCCGGACTAGACCCTCCCGGACCAGACCCTCCCGGCTTGATCAAGGCTTCTTGGCTCGACCTAGGCTTTTGGGGGCTAGTTTCCTGAGGCTTTTGGGTTCAAGACCTAGGCATCCTAGTTTAATCAGGGCATCCCAACTCAATCAAGACATCCCGTTCAATGAATAAAGCATCGCCACTAACGCTGCATAGTGACGGACGCTTTTTCCTCTTTAAGTGCACGTGTATATATATATATATCATACCGGCCGATTCTTATCATTTTCTTTTAGCAGATATGTGAATGGCCTAAAGGCGTGCTTAATCGTTCATGTGTCATGAATTTCTTATACTTCACTAGCAAATATGTCGGGAATAATATTTGATCCGTAACTTAAATCAATTACTTAGCATCGATCCCCACATTAGACAAGGCTTAGAACCGGTATGCCTTATTCAAGACCTCGAGGTTTGAGTACACCTCGCTTTAGTGACAATCCTAAGCTTGACGAACCTTGGCTCCGACCCGATGTGAATACACATGTATCGAAAATAACCCTCATTTTGCGGTTTAATTCAATACTAAGCATAAAGCCCCCGCATCCATTTGGACTATAGAAATCGGCATTCTTGGTGCCTTATCAAGATCTCATGGATTTGGGTGATCCCTGTACTGATCAAGATATAAAATCGACATGCCTCAATGTCGATTTAGGACTTTGCGATCTTGGGCAATTCCCACACCAAGCAAGACTTGGACGTGGCATCCTATTTATGCCAAAACCAAAGCTTTATGGCTTGAGCATCCGTTGTGCGATGAACACAACTCGAATGAATCTTGGTTCCATTTCAAACATAAAATACTCAAGTACGTTACCATGTCCCATAGCAAGTAAAATCAAACAAAAGATATTGCACATTTCCCACAGCTTGACGGGTGAACACTTAACTAGTCTCAACGATGGGATCTACTTTCTTAGAGAAAAAAGATGAATCTTACTTACCTTGACAAACCTCAAGAACTAACTTGAATGGCTTGAAAGGTTGGTAGTATGCAACCGAGAGAAATGAGAAGGAGGAGGGTAAGAATGAATGGAAAAATGGGCTAAAGTGGTGGAAATGAATAATAGCTCCCCTTATTTATAGGCACCGAGCTCATTATTACCCATCCAAGCAGTCCAATCATATTTCATAAGATGGCATGACTATGACCTTGAGGTGGTAAGCCTCTGTTGCAAGGCGGCGCACCTATTTGGAAATATGGCACACTTAGTTTCATAAGGTGGAGATCTAACGATTGAGTGTCATTATTTAAAGCCTTGCTTGTCTCCTTCTTATTGGGCCACATGAGCACTTAGCTCATTATTAAGGGGACAGTTCATTATGGATAGGTGGCACTCTAAAAGATAAAGTTGCATCAAGGCTATAAGATGGTCATAGTTAGCTCCAATTTGTCCTATTTTTATTGGGAAATTTGGCTTAAATATTTTGCTTAATCCCCAAGGTGAATCCTGGTAATCATGACCATATTTAGAAAAATCTAGATAGAATGATGAGTTACCCTCCTTCATGAAGAAGCCAAAGGTGTTCTAGAGAGTTCCATTTTGTTCTTTTGTTGGCAACATAGCAATCATGAAGAAATAGACTATTGAAATTGCAATTGAGACTGGGCAAGGCTTTTTGTGTACATCCCCTAACGACTATTTCAACACACCCAAGGTTCATGGCTAATCCTCCATCGGTGTAGCTATTGTCGGCCAAGTTTCCTTCCTTGGCTAAATTGGTGGCCTAGGGCGGGAGCTCAATGACTGGCCCTTAGATCAACTATAGTCGGTCGGACTGAATTTTGGATGAGCCGTAAGCTTCATCTAGATTGACTCTCTATTGTCATGCGACTATTTGAGATCGGTCATATTTATGCCCGACACACGGCTGTATTGAGTCGAACCTTTATCATCCACGACATGCACTAAGCGAAATCACCTGCGGCCGGTGCATGACCGTTTGGATCAATCCATGATTGTCAACTGATCCGTGGTGGTTATGACCATCTCTCCATCAACCCTGACAGTCAAATAGTCATCCATTGACCGAACCGTCGGGTCCATGACCGTTCCTTTGATCGATCCATAATCAGCATATGGTTGAATCTTGGAACGATCCATGGCTTATCCTTGCCACTGGCACACCGGATTCACAGTCATTTCTCGTAGGTCGAAACCAGGATGTCACAGTTGCATAGCATCGTAATATGCAGTTGTAAATGTAATAATAAATTAGTTCTCTCAATCTAGTGAAGAGACCTGCAAAGTACTAATGAAAATGAAGTAAGGTCCTTTCGAGGGAAATATCACAGATAAAGGGGGAACCTAGAGAGGCAATTATCGAACATTAAGCGGCCTGCCTTATATCTGTGTCAGTGGCAAGAGGTGACAATGGGACATCAAAACTACATAGCTGTCCCCTTTCTAAGAAAATAACCTAGCATAGTAACTTGAACCTTAATTTTTCCTCTCTTCTACTGAACTACCCTTGATCTAACTTACTGGAAGAAACTAGTTTGACCATTCTTTCTTCTACTACATTTAAAGTTACCATTCACTTCGCGTATCAGGATGCAAGCATGCAGAATATCTAAGGTAATTGGAAACACGATCTCCTGTCCGCCTCTTATTGAGGCATTCAACAAAAGGAAAGCGCATTGAGGGGAAAAGGTTACATGGACTTACAGATTCCATTCCCCGTATTGCAAGGAAAATTCTGTTGAAGACAGTTTAATCCTGGAGGAAGAAGGCTAAGATAAAAGGAGAAAATTTTACTCAGTTGACTTGTATGGCAGTATGAACTTATGGGTAAATCAAGAGCAGATACTTCTATAGCAAGGAAAATTCCTTTTCTATTTTATGACTTTCACTGAAACATTCAAGGTATCTTCATGGAAGATGCAATCGCTAATTAAATGCTAAAACTTCTTAAATCACTGAAGCGGTGATAGCATCTCCAAGTCATAGTTCAAACTGCATGCTTTTCTAGTGAATGCTAATACTGAGTTTTGCAGGATTGCTGATTCTCCACTGCATCGATTACGAGGATTAAAAGACAGTGAAACTGTTGTATCAGTATTCAAATAACTGACATCCACAATGGCATATGAATGAGGACAATCATATGAAAGTCACTACCTACGACAGTACTTTTGTAGGCAGTGTTTAAATGATTTAAATTTGTTCCAAGCAGTAGATTCAGCAACCAAATGTGAGTGAGTTTTATATGTAAATTCAGCATGCATCTGTGATCTCAATTAATGGAATTAGTATGACGAAGGACAAATTTGATATATAAACATCCAGAATGCCCAGCAGGGCAGTGGGATTGGTGATTATCCTCGTAAAGTGAGGTAGGCATTCAAGACAAATCTGAGGACACATCAGCTAACCATTTTCGATTCAATGGATTACTGTTTATGATCACTCAAGCATCATAAGCAAAAAATCGCTAGGACCATTACCTAGCGTTAGAGTCGTCCAATGTAAAGTTGTTGCCAACCAGATTACTGCAAAATGCATCATGAAAAAAGTTGTGATCGCAAGTCTCCCCACAAGATTGAAACATTTACAGCTCATCCTTTAGCTAGATAATGAATTCACGTACCATATAGCATCCCTCAAGCAAAAAAGATTGACAAAGTGCAAAAGAAAAGTCCTCACTTAAGATATCTAAGTAAAAGTATAAATTGTCTTTTTTCAAATGACAGAAATACATACAGTTGTAAATTATAGGTGACCCAAGAAGGAATGCTTCCCATCAAGTTATTGTATGACACGTCTCTGCAAAAATGGTACAGGAGAGATGTCATTTAGTTAACCAACAGGGCAGTCGTCTATCAGTATCCAATAGAATGCTGTGATATGTCAAACAACAAAATACTGACTATTTCTCCCTGTTCACAGGCACAAAATCAATGACTTAGAAAGAAACTATATCTAGTACTGAGTTAGCTATCAAGGGAAAAGGAAAAATATCTATTCAAATAGCTATATCCTCTTTATGAACCTTCAACCTATGACGGAACATGGAATATTTTGACTGCACATCCTCTTTGCATTCAAACTCCATAAGTGCCCGGAAAAACTTGTGTGTAACTTCATGCTCTTCTCAATTGATCAGTGACAGTTGTGAGCATCATTATGGCTATTATGCAACGGAGATCTTCCAGGCATTTCTTACATGTTACGAAGGTATGCACTTTTCTGTTCAGGCAGTGTGCCATTCAAACAATTATTTCCAAGAAACCTGAGAAATGAAGCAAAGAGATTTGCAAAGCATTGACAAAGAGAACATATTTGTAGGAACACGTATGAAATCCAGAGGTGCATTACAAGTAAGTGAGTAAGCTCAAATTGAAAAGAGAGTCTGGAATCTGTCCCGTTAACTTGTTGAAGCTTAAGTCCCTGGTCCAATAAAGACGCAACAAAGTTACTCTATGAATAAATTGAGTAAACAAGATATAGAAGTTTAAATAAAAAAAAAAAAGTGCCTTCAGGAAGATCAAGCTGATTACTTGTGAAAAACATCACAATACCCAATACATATAACATCTTGTCAATTGAAGTCTAGAGAAGAATCGTGGAGGCAAATGCTCCTTTGAAGTACTGTACTATGAATGAGGGCACAAGATGGTCTTTAATTAAAATATGATCATCCAGATGATGTTAAATAAGTACAAATCATTTAGTAACTACTATTATAAACCATTAATGAAGGGTGACTTATTCATCCCTTTCAAATATTGCTTCTGAGTCACTGAATATATATAAGAATGCAAATGCCAACAACCCATATCCAGGTTGATGATAATGAAAGATGGACACACTTCAGCATATTTTCAATCAATCTCAACTGAAACAACGACTTACAACTGAGATAAACTCTGGTATCCTGAAAAATCTGATGGGAGCGAATCTAAGATATTGTTGTTCCTCAGTATCCTGGAAACAATTGGGTAAGCCCATTTCACACACGGCCAAAAGAGAAAAAGAAAGGAAAAGAAAGTTTGGTACATGCTCCGGAATCACAATGTCTTACAGAATAGACAGATTCGTCATATTCCTGATGAATTCCAGTGAAGAGCTCACATTAAATACGTCACTTATTCTCCTGCATTATGTACTCAACTCATTGTCAGTTTGTTCAAGGCTGTGGTAAGTTATCTTTTACAGGCATAGAAACAGAAAGTACATGGCCCACTCACAAGTCTGTCAAAGCAGTTAAATTGGAAAACGTCGAAGGAATTGAACCTTCAAAAGAATTTCCTTGAAGAAACCTATAAACAGAACAGATTGAGAAAAAATTGGACAAATTTATCAGGTACTGTTTAATGATAACATAATACAGAATTAATGCTATAGAATTTGTTGAATTTCAATTTCCAGAGCCTACAAACTGTTGTGAAAGATAGACATTCATAGTCCTAGGCATGGTTAGAGGAAAAACAAACATATATATTGCCTTACAGTTGTGTAAGCTGCGACCAATTTCCTATGAATTCTGGTATATTGCCAGTGAAGTTGTTATCCGATGCCCACCTGCAACCGGAAAAGGTATTTCTCATGAGAAATCATATCACGAAGCTTTTCCTGTTAATAGTTTTTTTCTAGTATCAAAGGAGGAATGGAGCTCTTACACTGTTTGAAGATTTTTAAGCTTGGAAAATGTTGACGGAATCTCACCACTGACTCCGGAACTATCCATGTAACTGCACAATAAGTGACTTCCATCAGCTAAGGGAATTTTATTAATTCAACGCAACTCAAATAACTTAATAGTTTGTCCTTTTGAATAGTTGAAAGCAGAAGTGATGTCAAGAGGAGAGGGTGACACTGTGTCAAGGAACATTTGCACAACATCCACGAGACTTGAAAAGGTTTACACCCAGAAAGTACACAGCCAAACATTGCGGAAGTCTCTAGTAATTCAAATGTCAACAAGAGGATGACAGTGAAAGTGAAATATGAGGTATAAGGGTTAGGCAATGTGATGATGGGCAGAATGATAGTAACAACGACATGCTACTGCAAGTCGGAAAGGTTAAAAGAAACTAATCAATTTGAAAGGATGCATGAAAAAAATTTACTTAGTCCGATTGCCACCTATTTCAACAAAACTGGCTTCTGCCAAACTCCAATACCTGCAAATATTTTAAAAGGAAAAATCCATGTTTAGGAATGTTAAGCAGGTAGGACTTACAGTTGCTGCAATTTGGACAGATTTCCAAGCTCAGATGGCAGAGAGCCATTGAAGTTATTGGTGCTAAAGGACCTACATTATGAAATTTGCATGTCAAATTTCATTGAACATTTGTCTGAACATCCAATGGACCTAATTCGGTTGAATCCTTCTGCTTGACATTACAAATCCTGTTCTGGAACTGTTACTTACAATGACAATAGCTCTGTAAGTTGCCCAAGTTGCAGTGGGAGCTCCCCTGATAATGCATTGATGCCCAGACTCCTGCAGTAAAGCAGCAGACTAAGCATGAGGAAAGAAAGAAAACTATTTAAAAAAAGGAGCGGAGAATCGTATAAATTTCGAAACTAGAATTGAGTTGTGCTTACAGATACTGCATGCGAGTTAGGTTGCCAATGGATGGAGATAAGGAACCAGTCAAGAGATTTTGGGCTAAGTTCCTGTATAAAGTACATAACACTATCAGAACAATGGAAAACTACGTAAGATTTTGAAACCATGGTGTGTAAAATCAATATGGGGCTTCCGCAAATGAGAGCATGTCAGTGTTGCGTAGACAAGCTCGAACTGAGTGTTGCTTAATTATAAGGCATGACACATGGCACAACATAAAAACTCCAGGGAAATGAGAAACCTCTAGAAAAGACAGAAGAAGTGGAATGGGACCAATACATACAGATTGAAGAGGTAAGTCAAGTTCCACAACTCATCAGGGATAGGACCAGCAACGCTCAGTGCATAAACTCGGCTGCAACCAAAGAAAAGCCACCCGGTCATGAGATGAGACACGCACATGGTGGGCATGGTAGTCGATACGTACAGCTGTGTAATGTGGCAAGTAGTGGAATTGCTAAAGGAGCAGTCGCATATGATGAAAGGATTGTAATCATCGAAGGAAACAGAAGGGTCGATCGCAGCTCCGCTGCATGGCTCTCCACTTATGTTCCAAGTTGGCGTCTGTGAAGCGAGTCCCCATGTTGACCATATCAAGTTCAGAATCGCCACTACATTCACATAACCATTATCGACTCAAACCTGTTCAGCTTCATGCTCAAACTAAATGCATTGGTGCATGATTCTTACCTTAAGTAAATGGAGAGTGATTTAGACAATTAAGTGCAATTTATAATACGGGTATTCGCATGCTGTCCATCCAGTTGAATTGTATAAACGAGGACAGCCGCCTCATATGGAGTAGTATTTGTGCATTTCCCAGACATATGGTCTTAAGGAAACCATTTTTGCTATGTTGATAGTCAATATTTTAAGAGTAAAGATTATACCACAAGTCACTAAAATAAAAGTGAGTTCCATATGAACTGAATCAACATAAGAAGGTGAAAGAAGAACCACCAACATCCTTATAGTCGGTTTCTAGATAATAAAGTGAGGTAATGATAAGTCGGGGAAAGGTTAGGAAAAAATATCATCAAGATGTTTTGAAGAGGAATCTCTGTCCGGACATGAAAAGAGAGTACATTCGAGAATTGACATTGAAGATGGGATTTTTTTTAGTAAGATGACATCTCCCTCAAGAAAATATTCACTGATTTCTTCCCATCACGACGTCATCATCTTCCGTGGCATATACCTTTTATTTTATCCAATCACCACTTGACATGTAATAATCTGACGTGGGATCGCAAAAAATTGAAAATCTACTCAGACCAAGTCACTCTCTTCATCCTTCTCTTCTCCAGCCACAGCCACGTCCGAGCCTGACCTCCGAGCGTCCCCCGCCGGCGCCCATCTCGACCGACACTGCTGCGCGTCCAAACCTGACCCACCCCCACCGCCGTCTTCATTGTCAGCTTTGCCTTCGCCGGAAATGGTCCTTCATCTTCGTCGTCTTTATGGTCATCTTTACCCGTTTTTGGCCTTGAGCAAATGCCCAAAAATCTGGGGAAAATAAGGAAAAAAATAGAAGTCTCTTGACAAAAAGATTTAGGGAAATATCTTTAAGACAAAGAAGGGGCAGTGAGTCTCTTGGCCTGTCCTTTGGGCCAAAAGGTAGAAGACATGGCCGCAAACAACTCGATTTTTGGGAGATTTGTAGAAGCTGGGTTATGGAAATCTGTGGAAGCAGGGGACAAAGAAAGAAGCCCAGAAACTTGAATGCTAAGGCCCTCCCATTTTGCAGCGCATCTCGTCACCAGAACAGGGGGAAAAAAAAAAAAGTTGACCCATAAAGTTGACCGACGCATCTCGTCACCAGAAGACGACTTCCTCTATTCGTCTTCGGCTTCGTCTTCCCCTGTGATTGGGCTCCGGCGGTGGGAGGGAACTCAGGTCACCGCTGGCGCGAAGACCACGGCGGGGTAAGGGCTCGTGGAAGGAGGTTGCGGCGGAACGGGGAGATGAGAGGCCGGAGCGGTGGATAGAAGGAAGCCAGAGGAAATATGATTTTTAATTTGTTTCAATATATATATATATATATATATATATATATTATATTTATCCACGTCAGAATATATATATATGTGTCAAGTGGTGATTGGATAGAAGCAATAAGATGCATGCGGCAAAGGATGATGATATGGTGGGAAGAAAGCAAATCCTCCAAAGGGTATATATATGAACGAAATTAAATACCCAGATAAAGACAATCACTGGTATGAAAAAATTATTACTAAATAAAATTTATTAATATTATTAGAAGGATGTATTAAATTTCAAAAAAGGAAAAATACACCTCAACGTCGTATTTCAAGTTAAGTTGTGTCAAGAAAACCTTAATTCAAAGTTTTGGCGAAATCAACAATACAGAACAACAATGGCAAAAATATGATATACATTACATTATATGAAATAGCGAAATGATCAAAACATGTAGTGTAATATCGTCAGATGAGATTATTACCTACTCAATTGAATGTTGTACCCAAAAAAAAAGCATTAGGGACCTAAATGAATTACAGAAATTGAAGAAAATTTGTGAATGAGCATACGCATATAACTACATTATACATGATCTTATGCCATTCCATATAATTAAGAAGTCAGTATACAATTAAGTATTTTTCTTGAAAATAAGATGATAATTAGTACTAGTTAGTATGGAAAACATAATAGAATAGAGATGCAGATGCATAAGTTAATGAATTATATTCACTATCCTTTTCCCTTCTATTTTGGGGGCTACATCCACCATTTAAAAAGGGCATCTCATGAATATCTTATCGCTTAATAATATCATGTTATGGATTTGTAATTTAAAAAAAAAATCATTTCAATGTTTTGTTGTTGCTTGCAAAAGAAACCACAAACTCTTTGGCTATTCCAATGGTCCATCTCCTACAATTCAAATATGCCGTTGAAATAGCACCGTCATAAGATTGAAATAACAGTGCACTAAGCAAGAATTTTTAAGCAAGCATGGTAAATTGGTTACCCGGTTGCCTTGGTTAAATAAGAGGACATCATCCAGTGTTGTCGCCTAATCAGAATCTATCAAAATCTTAATTATACTTTAGGAAGGAGATGATTTTCATTATCAGGAAGGGTGTTGACATCATCCGCACTATTAAGAAAAAAAACTGATTAAACACAAGAACACACATAGATAGGAAGAGGGTTTGTTTGGACCTTCAGAAGGGTCAGTTGCAGTCTGAGTCTGATTCTGAGCAGGAGCGATGTTTGCAAGTAGTATGCACACTGCTACATGCAAGGCAAAGATCACCCTTGAATTTGCCATAGTTCAACCAAAGAGAGAGAGAGAGATCCTTAGAGCTGGAGAGCCACATATGTGTGCATATGAGTAGATATAATTTGATGAGAAAGCCAAGGGCAGTGGCATATGAGAAAAAGATCAGAAATGGCCCCTCCACTTTGCCTTACTTTCAATAAAGTCTCGAGTTGTGTACAAATTTTGTTATTAGCCTTTGTGTAATATTTGACTTTTCAATAAGTGGTGGGACCCATTTTTATTTTGAAGAAAATGAAAGACGGTTGAAAAGACAGCTCAAAGCAGACGGGAGATTAAAAAAAAAAAAAGAAGAGAGAGAGAGAAATGTACAAAGAAAAAGGAGGCAGAAGAAGAGAAAAGCATTTTGGCGTGTGCATGTCGCATACGCCTCGCCAAGTCAACATGACTCGACTGCGCAACATCCGGGTTGACTTGACTCCAGTGCGCAACATCCGGTTAGTGTTCATACTCCTCGTTCTTTCAATAGGAGTATTTTCATAATTAAGACTTAAAATTCGAAATTATTGGAGATTTGTACAACGAAATTCGATTTTTAAATCGTTGAGTTGCGTACTTTTATAGAAATGATAGCTAAGAGTGTTATGAAGTCATAAATTTTACAAATCTTGATTCGTATAGCTTTAAATTACATAATGGCAAAAATGATTGACAGGGAGAGCCATCTTCTAGAGGAAATTCATCTATACGTACAATTAATTAATTACAGTACATAATGTTGGCGTAATCAACTGACAAAGCCTGATATGGATGCAGCAGAGATCCATCCAGGTAAACCATGTTCATCTACCATCTCCAATTATCTCATCAAGCATGGGTGTCGTTGCAATCTCCGGTGAAAAATTTGCAGTTCCAACAGTGCTTGCAGTGAATGGGGAGTTGTAAGGGCTCTTGTCTGTGCTCTTATCAGCAGTCTCAGCCAAGGAGCTAGTGGTATCATTGAATCTCCAATCAGTCAAGTAGCCTGGCCTCGTGGACACGGTCGCCACTTCAATATCTCCAGAGAGCATTGCCACCACACGGGACATTGGGGGTCTCGGCGCTGGCGATGTTTGAGTGCACAAGAGTGCTATCGCAACCATGCGTTTTGCCTCTTCTTCATCGAACTCTGATAATCTAGAATCAACCAGCTCAACAACACGGTTGGTTTCGTGCAGGTTCCAAGCCTGAGAAGCAGGAACAGAAAGTGACAAGGATGTAATCAGGCAACCTCATAGATAGAATTAACAGGGAAGAATGATAGGAAGAAGGATAATGATGTTTCCTTCTTAAATGCCCATAAAACAACTGAACAAGTGGCAGAATATTCAAGCGCGTACCCACTCAAGGAGATATATTTTTTCTTCTTCCAAGCTAGGGTCTGAATTTGACCTTCCGCTGACAACCTCTAGAGCCACTACGCCAAACGCAAACACATCTGCCTTCTCTGTAAGGTGGCCACGCATTGCATACTCGGGAGCAAGATATCCACTACAAAAGCAATGAGAAAGCAGAATTAGATTCTCAGCAGCTGTAGGCGTCAATGTACTAATGCATATGGCTCTGTTTGCATATGACAGAAGAACATGGAGCTTACATGGTTCCCGCAACACGGGTGCTTATATGGGTCTTCTTATCATCATAAAGTTTAGCCAAACCGAAGTCTGATATTTTAGGTGTGAGCTCAGAGTCCAGCAGAATATTACTGGCCTTCACATCCCTATGCACGATTCTCAGCCTTGACTCCTCATGAAGATAAGCTAGGCCCCTTGCGATACCCAGACAGATATCAAACCGTGTCGCCCAATCAAGATTCAAGGTCCTTTGCCCTGCACCGTGGAGGCACTATATCATAAGTCCAAGCGTCACTTTTTACATGATGAAAGACATAATTCAGGTGAATATTCTGTCACCTACCAAACATTGCCTGATCAAGACTCTTGTTTTCTAGATACTCATATACAAGAAGCCGATTATCTGCATCAATGCAGCATCCATACAATTTAACAAGGTTGCGGTGTTGCACTGCAGATATAGTGGCAATCTCTGTCACGAATTGATTCTTTCCCTGGTGGGATGTTACAGATAGTTGCTTAACAGCAATCACTCTCCCATCATCAAGTGTTCCCTGATATCACTGATATGGTCAGTACTTCAATATAAAAAAACGCTTAAGCCATTTTGAGACCAATAATGCGATCAGCATGATAATGTATACTCCAGTTCCTAGACTATCTGGAAGCTCCACTTAAGTCTGACTACCAAGAAATGCCATTCATCTTCCAGCACTACACTGTATTAGCATATAGATGACAAATGAAGGACGGTCAACCTAATTTATGTTACTTAATCTGGACCTAGCAAACATAACCAAGAAAATTGTCCATTCATTACTCACTTCAAACCTTACGTCATCAACAATTTGTTATACTATCCACGGATATTTGGATGGCCTCCATTGAACTTCTTTCTTTCCTGGACATAATTTAGGATCTATTACAGTCATCCTCCAAAGCCAAAGGATGACTTCCTAAAGAATGAAAAAGCAATAAGCGAAGAAGGGCTTTTCTTTTCAAGGCAGATAAAATATCGGAAGTTCGGTCAAGCAGCACACGAAAACCATAGTCTTTTTCTTTTTGGCCCAAGGTACGGAAACCATAATCGCTGTTCCTTTACCGATGCGTTTCTCTTCTCTTTTTTTATTCTTTCTCCAAGAAACACTTTCAGAAAGATCAACCATCGACTTAGTTCTTATGACAATCTAAGATCACATCAGCTATAGTTGAAGAAGCAATAGTCATAAGATCAGCTTTTGCAAGGAGCCAAGCACCTCAATTCTGCTGACATTTAATTGTGACACCAATCCATCGACATCTACTCTTTTGTGTTATCTAATGCATTACAACAAACCTTGAAAACAGGGCCGAATCCTCCCTCCCCAAGTTTGTTATTGGGATTGAAGTCATCTGTAGCAGCCTTTAGTTCTGCATAGCTGAAAGTGTAAGGTCTAGCATCCATGCCAAGGAACTCTGTAAGACACAATAATGCAGATAAGATTCCTGCTATTAGAATATTTCGCAACCTTTTGTCACTTAATTTTTGACTTTTCGGAAATATATTAGCCGCTTAATTAGTCATCCAGCAAAATCAAAATGCATTCATGAAATTTAGCTTCAACTAGTAAACATGGAAATTCCACTTCCTACCACCAGTGGACAATGAGCTCAAAAGCTCTTAATAACAGTGGCATTTCGATATGGAGATTTCTCATTCTTTTTACCTCTGCAGAACATTGTTTTCATCTTTTATCCAAAAACACAATTAGCACATAAGATTACAGATAGGAAATTATCATGGGGAAGCTATTGGAAACTTCATATAGTGTGGTTTACCTTGATCTTCAATCATGCGTGTCATTCTCCTTCTCCGAACAACATAGAACACCAGGAGAACAGCCACCAAACCGACCACTCCAACTCCAGTAGCAACTCCAACTATCAAGCCGGTGTGATCCTTTTTGCGGGTTGGGGTTGGGGGTTTGTTACTGACAGTAGGTATAAAGTCTGCACAAAGTCTGCCAATTTAGTAATGTTTTAAAAAGTGGTGCTGGGAGCATGAGCAGGTTTTTATCATAGTACCTGGGACAGCACTAATGGCTGAAATTAGCGGTCCATATGTCGCTTGCTTTGGTACACAACAAGTCCCTTTTCCAGCCCAAAAGAAGTGTATTTCAAGATAGTTTGCTGTTACCCGAGCCTGATACAATTTTGGGACAGCTGTAAAAGAGGCACCATCTGCCTCTTTCCGTATGTCGAAATCCTTTGCAACGAGGTTTCCCTGAAATAAGCACAAATGGCATTGGCAATTGACCATGACCTTTCTTACTAAAACAAGAAGCCTGGTAAAGCATGGCCCTACCTGTATGTATATATCAAAAAGACGCCTCCCAAGACGTTTCCATTCAGTATTCTGGATTTGTATTTCAGCAAACTGGAGGGTGACATTATAGTTTCCATTCTCCAGCCCTAATCCATAGTATCGTAGAGATGAAGCAGAAACCCGAGCAGTCTGGAACAGTTCTGAGTCTAAAGTGTTGGTGAACTGGGATAGCGAGGAAGCATTATAGGTGGGATTGTTGCTTCCCGTGAAATAACCAACATTGCTCACTGCCCACCTCTCTGAGTCGGTCACGTAGTAGGTAGCAGGACCGAAACTGATATTATCCCGCTCATACACAATATCATTGGACGAAGTAATCTGAGGGCCACCGCATTTTACTGAAAAATTATAATCTGCATGGCAAACATAAAAGAGCAGATCGTGATGAGTTTGTGAAAGGTGCTTTCGTAACATAATGGACAAGAATTTTCTGCCAAAGGACATGCACTCTGTACATATTAAATTTTCATAATCAGCCCGATTTAACTATATATATGAATGGCACATGCTTATCTTCAAAACTTACTTCCTACAGTCTGTCGCATAGCATCATAATATACAGTTGTAAATGTAATAATAAATTAGTTCTCTCACAATCTAGTGAGGAGACCCCACAAAGTACTAACGAAAATGAAGTAAGGGCCTTTCGAGGGAAATATCACAGATAAAGGGGAAGCGTAGAGAGGCAATTATTGAACATTAAGCGGCCTGCCTTATATCTCTGTCTGTGGCAAGAGCTGACAACGAGACATGAAAACTACATAGCTGTCCCCTTTCTAGGAAAATAACCTAGCATAATAACTCGAACCTTAATTTTTCCTCTCTTCCGCTAAACTACCACCCCTAATCTAACTTACTGGAAGAAACTAGTTCGACCATTCTGTCTTCTACTACATTTAAAGTTACCATTCACTTCACGTATCAGGATGCAAGCACGTAGAATATCTAAGGTAACTGGAAACTCAATCTCCTGTCCTCCCCTTGTCGAGGCATTCAACAAAAGGAAACGTATTATGGGGAAAAGGTTACATGGACTTACAGATTCCATTCCCCGTATTGCAAGGAAAATTCCGTTGAAGACAGTTTAACCCTGAAGGAAGAAGGCTAAGATAAAAGGAGAAAATTTTACTCAGTTGACTTGTTTGGCAGTTTGAACTTATGAGTAAATCAAGAGCAGATACTTCTATTCTTACCAAAAAAAAAAAAAAAAAGAGCAGATACTTCTACAGCAAGGAAAATTCCTTTTCTTTTTTATGACTTTCACTGAAACATTCAAGATATCTTCATGGAAGATTCAATTGCTAACTAAATGCTAAAACTTCTTAAATCGTTGAAGCGGTGATAGCATCTCCAAGTCATAGTTCAAACTGCACGCTTTTCTAGTGAACGCTAATACTGAGTTTTGCAGGATTGCTGATTCTCCACTGCATCGATTACGAGGATTAAAAGACGGTGAAACTGTCGTATCAGTATTCAAATAACTGACATCCACAATGGCATATGAATGAGGACAATCATATGAAAGTCACTACCTATGGCAGTTCTTTTGTAGGCAGTGTTTAAATGATTTACTTGTTCCAAGCAGTAAACTCAGCGATCAACTGTGAGTCAGTCTTAATGTAAATTCAGCATGTGTCTGTGATCTCAATTAATAGAATTAGTATGGCAAAGGAAAAATTTGATATATTAACATCCAGAATGCCCAGCAGGGCGGTGGGGTTGGTGATTATCCTCGTAAAGTGAGGTAGGCATTCAAGACAGATCTGAGGACACATCAGCTAACCATTTGCAATTGAATTGATCACTGTTTATGATCACTCAAGCATCATAAGCAAAAAATCGCTAGGGCAATTACCTAGTGTTAGAGTTGTCCAATGTAAAGTTGTTGCCAACCAGATTACTGCAAAATGCATCGTGAAAAAAGTTGTGATCGTAAGTCTCTCGATAAGTTGGGACATTTACAGCTCATCCTGTAGCTAGAAAAAGACTTCAAGTACTATATAGCACCCCTTGAGCAACAAAAGATTGACAAAGTGCAAAAGAAGAGTCCTCACTTAAGATATCTAACTAAAAGTATCAATTATCTTTTTTCAAATGGCAGAAATACATACAGTTGTAAATCATTGCTGACCCAAGAAGGAATGCTTCCCATCAAGTTATTGTATGAAACGTCTCTGCAAAAATGGCACAGGAGAGATGTCATTTAGTTAACCAACGGGGTTGGTTAATCGTCTATCAGTATGAAGTAGCATGCTGTGATATGTCAAACAACAAAAGGGTGACTGTATTCTCCATGTTCACAGGCGCAAAATAGATGACTTTGAAAGAGACTATATTTAGTACTGAGTTAGCTATCAAGGGAAAAGGAGAAAAATCTATTCAAATAGCTATATCCTCTTTATGAACCTTCAACCTATGACGGAACATGGAATATTTTGACTGTACATCCTCTTTGCATTCAAACTCCATAAGTGCCCAGAAAAACTTGTGTGTAACTTCATGCTCTTCTCAATTGATCAGTGACAGTTGTGAGCATCATTATGGTTATTATGCACTGGAGATCTTTCAAATGTTTCTTACATGTTACGAAGGGATGCACTTTTCTGTTCGGGCAGTGTGCCATTCAAACTATTGTTTCCAAGAAACCTGAGAAATGAAGCAAAAGAGATTTGCAAAGCATTAACAAAGAGAACATATTTGTAGGAACATGTATGAAATCCAGAAGAGGTGCATTACAAGTAAGTGAGTGAGCTCAAATTGAAAAGAGAGTCTGGAATCTGTCCCGTTAACTTGTTGAAGCTTAAGTCCCTGGTCCATTATAGACGCAACAAAGTTACTATATGAATAAATTGAGTAAACAAGATACAGAAGTTTGAATTAAAATAAATAAATAAAAAATATGCCTTCAGGAAGATCAAGCTGATTACATGTGAAAAATATCACAATACCCAATAAATATAACATGTTGTCAATTGAAGTCTAGGGAAGAATTGTGGAGGCAAATGCTCCTTTGAAGTACTGCACTATGAATGAGGGCACAAGATGGTCTTTAATTAAAATAGATCATCCAGATGATATTAAGTAAGTACATATCATTCAGTAACTACTATTATAAACCATTAATGAAGGGTGACTTATTCATCCCTTTCAAATATTGCTTCTGAGTCACTGAATATATATTCAGAATGCAAATGGCAACAACAATATCCAGGTTGATGATAATGAAAGACAGCCACACTTCAGCATATTTTCAATCAATCTCAACCGAAACAACGACTTACAGCTGAGATAAACTCTGGTATCCTGAAAAATCTGATGGGAGCGAATCTGAGATATTGTTATTCCTCAGTACCCTGGAAACAATTGAGTAAGCCCATTCATACGGGCCAAAACAGAAAAAGAAAGGAAAAGAAAGTCTGCTACATGCTCCGGAATCACAATGTCTTACAGAATAGTCAGATTGTTCATATTCCTGATGAATTCCAGTGAAGAGCTCACATTAGATACATCACTTATTCTCCTGCATTATGTACTCAACTCATTGTCAGTTTGTTCAAGGCTATTTTTCACAAGCACAGAAACAGAAAGTACATGGCCCACTCACAAGTCTTTCAAAGCGGTTAAATTGGAAAATGTCGAAGGAATTGAACCTTCAAAAGAATTTCCTCGGAGAAACCTATAAACAAAACAAATTGAGAAAAAATTGGACAAATTTATCGCGTACTGTTTAATGATAACATAATACAGAATTAATGTTATAGAATTTGTCGAATTTCAATTTCCAGAGCCTACAAACTGTTGTGAAAGATAGAGATTCATAGTCCTAGGCATGGTTATACAAAAAAAAAACATATATATTGCCTTACAGCTGTGTAAGCTGCGACCAATTTCCTATGAATTCTGGTATATTGCCAGTGAAGTTGTTATCATATGCCCACCTGCAACCGGAAAAGGTATTTCTCCTGAGAAATCATATCACAAAGCTTTTCCTGTTAATAGTTTTTTTCTAGTATCAAAGGAGGAATGAAGCTCTTACACTGTTTGAAGATTTTTAAGCTTGGAAAATGTTGACGGAATCTCACCACTGACTCCGGAACTACCCATGTAACTGCACAATAAGTGACTTTCGTCAGCCAAGGGAATTTTATTAATTTAACGCAACTCGAATAGCTCAATAGTTTGTCCTTTTGAATAGTTGAAAGCAGAAGTGATGTCAAGAGGAGAGGGTGACACAGCGTCATGGAACATTTGCACAACATCCACGAGACTTCAAAAGGTTTACACCCAGAAAGTTCACAGCCAAACATTGCGGGAGTCTCTAGTAGTTGAAATTTCAACAAGAGGATGACAGTGAAAGTGAAATATGAGGTGTAAGGGTTAGGCAATGTGATGATGGGCAGAATGATAGTAACAACAACATGCTACTGCAAGTCAGAAAGGTTAAAAGAAACTAATCAATTGGAAAGGATGCATGAAAAAATTTACTTAGTCCATTTACCACCTATTTCGACAAAACTGGCCCATGCCAAACTCCAATACCTGCAAATATTTTAAAAGGAAAAATCCATGTTTAAGAATGTTGAGCAGGTAGGACTTACAGTTGCTGCAATTTGGACAGATTTCCAAGCTCAGATGGCAGAGAGCCACTGAAGTTATTGGTGCTAAAGGACCTACAATATTAAACTTGCATGTCAAATTTCATTGAACATTTGTCTGAACATCCAATGGACCTAATTCAGTTGAATCCTTCTGCTTGACATTACAAATCCTGTTCTGGAACTGTTACTTACAATGACAATAGCTCTGTAAGTTGCCCAAGTTGCGGTGGAAGCTCCCCTGATAATGCATTGATGCCCACAGTCCTGAAGTAAAGCAGCAGACTAAGCATGAGGAAAGAAAGAAAAATGCTTAAAAAAGGAGCGGAGAATCGTATAAATTTTGAGACTAGAATTGAGTTGTGCTCACAGATACTGCATGCGAGTTAGGTTGCCAATGGATGGAGACAAGGAACCAGTCAAGAGATTTTGGGCCAAGTTCCTGTATAAAGTACATAATACCAACAGAACAATGGAAAACTACGTAAGATTTTGAATCCTTGGTGTGTAATGGGGCTTCAGCAAATGAGAGCATGTGAGTGTTGCGTAGACGGGCTCCAACTGAGTGTTGCTTAATTATAAGGCATGACACATAGCACACCATACTAATATTAGGGAAATGGGAAACCACTGGAAAAGACAGAAGAAGTGGAATGGGACCAATACATACAGATTGGAGAGGTAAGTCAAGTTCCATAACTCATCAGGGATAGGACCAGCAACGCTCAGTGCATAAACTCGGCTGCAACCAAAGAAAAGCCACCCGGTCATGAGATGAGACACGCACATGGTGGCCGTGGTACTGTTGATACGTACAGCTGTGTAATGTGGCAAGTAGTGGAATTGCTGAAGGAGCAGTCGCATATGATGAAAGGATTGTAATCATCGAAGGAAATGGAGGCATCAATCGCAGCTCCGCTGCATGGCTCTCCACTTATGTTCCATGTTGGCGCCTGTGATGTGAGTCTCCATGTCGACCATATCGAGTTCAGAATCGCCACTACATTCACATAACCGTCATCGACTCAGACTTTGTTTAGCTTTATGCTCAAACTAAATGCATTGGTATATGATTCTTTCCTTAAGTAAATGGAGAATGATTTAGACAATTAAGTGCAAGTAAGAATACAGGTATTCACATGCTGTCCATCCAGTTGAATTGTACAAACGGGGACAGCCGCTCATTTGGAGAAGCGTCTTCACAATTCCCAGACATGGTTTTAAGGGAATCAATTTTGCTTTTTTGATTATACAACAAGCCGTCAAATAAAAGTGAAGGTGAAAGTGGGACCGCAGACGTCCTTGCAATCCCATAACATAATGCTTTCCAGATAATAAAGCGAGGTAATAATAAGTTCACGAAATGTTTTAAAGAGGAAAGGGGTGTAGTCTCGATTGGACAGTGATTATGTGACAGCACTGTTATTCTTCCGTAAGAGACATCAAGATCTCCAGACTTAACCAAGGCAATCGGGAAACCTGTTTACCAGGTTTCCTTGAAAATTCTCTTGGTGGGATTTGCTGGCAGAAAGCAAGTCCTCAAAGTGTGTTTTTTAAATTACTAATATTCATGCACTAATATATAAATGAAATAAAATAACTCAAATATAGCTAATCACTGGTATGATAAAAATATTTCTAAATAAAATTTATTAATATTACTAGAAGGATCTTTTAAATTTCAAAAATGGAAAATAACCACCCCAATGCTGTATTTCAACATTAATTGACACATCGTCTTGCATTTAAATGGTTCGTGGTTCTCTGTATTCAAGTAGAGTTGTGAGGAGTTGAGGACCTTAATTCAAGGTATTGGCGAAATAAACAATGCATAACAACAGCGGCAAAAATACAATACACAAAACATTATATGAAATACAGCAATTTCAAAACATGAATATGTGATATTGCTAGGTGAGATTATTACCTACTGAATCAAATATTGTAGAAAAAGATGCATATGCATATAACTACATAATACCCGATCCTATGCCATTCCATATAATTAAGAAGTCTATGTATGATCGAGTATTTTTCTTGATAATAAAATGATAATTATGGTGCATTTGTCTAGGAGAAAACTTTATGAAAAAGGAAAATACTTTTCAAGAAATTATTTTTCAGAAAAATGGTTTATTTTATTTTATTTGGTGATATGTGATAAAAACGTTTTCTAATGTTTGGATCTCATTTACAAATGATTTTAATCTCATGCAAAAAAATCTTATTTAAATATTTTTTAATTTTTCTTTTCTTCCACTTTCCTTCTTCCTCATTTGCTGGTCGTCGAGCCTTGGTAACAACTGCGACAAGCCACTAACACTGTCGCCGAGGCCCGATAATGGTCGACTTGGCTAGCCTTAGGCTCAAGGCCGACCCTAGCCAACCTACACCTATGGCTGGTCACCGAGGCCCAACAACTAGCAGAGGAGGAAGAAGGAAGGAAAAAGAAAAAAAACGAGGGAAAAAATATTTAAAAATTAATCTTTAATAAAAAAATATTAGAAAATTCGAGAAGAGCAATTCCGTTTTCACTTTGTGAGATATAGGAATTCATTTTCCTTATTTATGCATTGGTATTTTCCTTGATTGAAAAGTTCTTTTCCTTAATTAATCATTTTTTAGAAACCAAATAGGTGAAAGTTCAAAAAAACAATTCCGGGAGAATACCTTCCTGAAACAAATGCACCCTTTATACAAGTTATTGCGGAAAACATAATAAAAGAGATTTTGTGGATGCATAAATTAAATGAATTACATTCGGTATCTTTTTCCAATCCACTTTGGGGTTATGCCCATCATTTAAAAATGGCATTTCATGAATATCTTATTGCTTAATAATATCATGTCGTGAATTTAACTATAAAAAAATTCCAGTTCACCGGCTCGTTGGTTGCTCAAGAGACCACAACTCTTTTAGCTCTTCTGACGGTCCATCTCTTTCGACCAAAAAAAAAAAAAATGGTCCATCTCTATCATTGAAATTGTGTCGCCAAATCAATACCGTCATTAAATAAAATAAACAATACAGTTACACCAACATGACTACTGTTTAGCCAGCGATGAGAAGAACATTCAAGTCGTGGTTTCTTGAAGCGTTTTTTTTCCCAAATTTATAATTTAATAGATCCTTTTAATAAAATTTATTTAATAATAACTAATCGTACAGGTGATCAGCCACACTTAGGTATTTAATATCATTCAGAAGTATTTCTTTCTTTATTTTTTTAATATATAAAGAATTTCACTTTTAGGGATTTGCTTTGCTTTATGCCAGCAAATCCCACCGAGGACTTAGCAAGAATCTTCATGCAAAACGGGGCAAACTGATTACCGGGTTGACTTGGTTAAGTAAGAGGACACCGTCCTTCGTGGAAGGACAACGGTGCCGTCACCTAATCACTGTAATCATACTTCAGCAGGAAGGAGATGATTTTCCATCATCAGGAAGGATGCTCACGATCTTGCGCACTCTTTAAGAACAGCAAACTCGTTAAACACACACGAACACGCGGAGAGAAAAGAGGGGAAGAGGGTTTGTGTTGTACCTTCAGAAGGGTCGGTAGTAGCATTCTGGCTCTGAGCACGATCGACGTCTGCAAGTAGTATGCAAGCTGCTACATGCAAGGCAAGGATCACCCTTGAATTTGCCATTGTTCAACCACAGCGAGAGGAGAGAGAGAGAGAGAGAGAGAGAGAGAGAGAGCCTTAGAGCTGGAAAGCCACCATGTCAAGTCTGACCAACCGCGCTCCCAGATATGTGTATATATATGCGTAGATATAGTTTGATGAGAAAGCCAAGTGGTGACTGAGATAAACATCAGAAATGCTCCTCCTGTTTTGCCTAACTTTCACTAAATTCTCGTGCCGTACAAATGTTTGAAATCAGCCTTTGAAAATTCTGGTCGATGACCGCGGATGAGAAATTGGCTAAGCTATATCTGGGTCAAGTGTCTCATGCTCGTTTTACGATGGTGAGACTCCTCACTGTTAGAAGAGTGAAATTTTTGTTACCACCAAATAAAAACGAATACTAGCTCTTTTTGCCGGGCATAGCTGCAGATCTAATTAAGAAGAGATCGAGTACCCATTTGAAAACTTCTCCTCCACGCACGAAAGGTTGTGGAATCACATAGTAAATCCTCATTACATATTTTAGGACCAGCAATTGGAAATACTGATAAACTCAATTTAGGCAATGTTGTCGCTGGTTATGCATCCGTATTTGGGCCAAAAGTCACTTTACTGCACAAAAAGCACTGCGACTTGCGAGCCGGAAGCTTATGGAACTTGTGCACTCTAGTCCTAAACTCATTGATGATTTGCAAATGTTGTACATTCGGTCATAATTGAAAATCGCCGACATGGACATTGTGTGCCTTACATGATACGATCAGTGCTGGTGTGGATTTTTTTTATTTTTTTTATTTCTTTTTTCTTTTCTTTTTCTTCTTTTCATTTTTATAGTTCTTTTCTTTCTTTTTTTCCTAAATTGTGGGCGGGGAGAGGTCTGGGCAAGAGCCCAACGCCGTTGCCGACCAATAGGCGAGGGCCCAACGCCCTTGTCAGGCTCGCTTGGATCTAGGCGAGGGTCATAACGCCCTCAACCAGACTACTTGACCCTTACTTGTGACCGATGGTGGTCAATTAACGACTTCGTCGGCCAGAGTATAAACAATGAAAATAAAATAAAATAAAATAAAAAATTCAAAAAAAATATTAAGATCTATGTCAGTGTCGATCCTGTCACGTAGGATAAGTGACGTTCATGTTAATGATTTCCAATGAAAATTGACTAAATGGATTATATTGACAAATCGTCAAAAAATTTAGATTTTAATTAATATAATTAAAATATTTAGAACTGAATATGTACAAATATAATTATATTTATACTTTTCGAAATGTCATGTGTGGTATTTAAAGTCTTGTCCTTTGTGATGATAGCGAATTTGTTTCGTTTTGTCAAAATGCTTTATATGACATTCAATGCATAGTGACCTCGTATGGTTTGACAAAGGCGCGTAATGAGCTAGGTTGCACTGACATGCGACACAGGCACACGACACGATACATCGGCGTACGTTATTTCTCAAAAATAGAAAATTTCAACACGTTGGGATACGTTATATATTAAATAAATATTTTTATTTTTAATTAATTTGAATATATTTTAAAAATAATTAAAATAATTAAAAAAACCTATTATGAATTTACACTAATCATTCAACACTTTCGATGAGTTAGGTTATACGACACGCAATACGACATATCGACACATCATTTGAATATATTAAATAAATATTTTTATTTTTAATTAATTTGAATATATTTTAAAAATAAATAAATAATTAAAAAACTTATTATGAATTTAAACTAATCATTCTACACTTTCGATAAGATTCTAGGTTTTTTTTTTGTTTAATTGTCCTAAATTTACTTTTATTTTTTCGAAATCCACCCCCAAAACCCCTCCTTCCAGCTCCCCCCAAAAAAAAAACTCTTTTTTTCCTCGTCTCTTTCTCCACCCCAAAATACACTCTTTTTTTTTTTTTTTCCCTCCCCCACCACCACCTGACAGCCCATCATTTCCCCCTCCCTCCCGTCACTTTTCCCTCCCTCCAACATGCTAACTCCCAAGTCCCTTTTTCATTCTTTTATTTTGCTTCTCAAAACCCTAGCACTTGCAACCTTCTTCTCCTCCTCCTCGCCGCACGACGCCTATGCCTATCTCCGAAAGCATCGAAGACTTGATCAAGAAAAGCACCAACATTCGCCGAAGGAGCGGAAAAGAGAGTAACCGAAAAAAAATTTCAGTGAAAAGGGATCGGAAAAGAAAGCGGAACGCGCGGTCTCTGTGCGCCGAGAGGCTGCACACCGCCACAAACTCCTCCTCCTCCCCCTTGTTGCCGCCGCCGCCGCCGCCCCACTCGACGACGCTGCCCTCCCCTACGCGCGCCTCCCTCGTGAAGTTCCTCCTCACGGCCCTCGCCTTAGCCTCTACTCGTAAAGTTCCTCCGACACGTGTCAAACACGACACGGAAGCGCGTGTAACGTGTCTGTGCAATATAAGTGATGAGATACCGGGGAAAAAGAGGCAAAGAGAAACGATTCCCCATTTTCTAAGATCATGATGGACGTCTAGAGTTGACAGATTCATCCATCCAAGTCGTGGCAAATCCACATCTACTTTATTTGGAATTAGATGTGAAAGGACTGAAAATTTCTTTGAATCTAGAATAGGAAATTAAAGGAAGAAAATGAGGGTCAATGAGTATGGAAAAGTCAAGGTACAACAACGGTCACGAGGAAAGACCAACGATGGGGAACTGTGTCATAGGGAGAGATCCGTAAATGTCATGACTTAATAAAAGTAGACAAGAATCCCTTGAATTTTATTTCATGGACACAGTATTGGGTCTCTCGCCTGTTTTTTTTCAATTATTATTATTATTATCATCTTGACAAATAATCATATAGTCGATATATATTTTTCACAATTTGTTTTTTTTTTTTTTTTTTTTGATGATCTGAGAACCGCCATATCTGGCCAGGTGGCGGCGGCGCGAAACCCGTAGTGAACCGAGCCCACCCACCTGACCTGGCCGCGGTTGAGTCGCACAAGCGACCGTGGGGATTTGAACCCGCTCCCTTTGCAGGGGGAGCAAAGCACAAACTGCTCGACCACCAATGGGGTGGGTTAATCAAATAGCCAATATATATTTTTCACAATTTGTTTTTATTTTTCACAATTTGTTAGTTTCCATCCAAAATGAGCTGACAATTTCTTTTTATTTATATGCACAAACAAGATTTTAATTGAGGTCGACTCTAGTTACTGTTGAAAGAAACAAAAGAAGACTTGGATTCATGATTGGAATAGCGGATGAAAGAGAAAATATCAACCTGTACGGAATGTTACTTGCACTACACCATGGACTTTTCAGAATTTGCCCATGTACGTTGTACAAGACCCAGTATGAACTCAAGGCATTCACTCTTGGAAAGAGATGGTCGTCGTTTGTAGGTGGCGTTGGTCATGCTCTCGCACCCACTTGATGCCTCCGTGCAGCCTCCTCCCTCCATTATTCAATCTCGATACACGTCCTTCCAAAGCCTGATGGCGGCTTGCAGAACGAGAATCTGAAAGAATCCTTTTCCCATTTGTTTTGTGGTAACTGGTTGATCTGACTGTCGTCTTCTCTGTGAATGACCGGGTGAAGCAAAAATGGGTCTAAACAATATAAGAGACATGTCAGCTTTTCCCCTGTTCTTTCCTCGTACCGCGTGGTTCCAAGATTGTGTAATGGGATCAAGAATCCAGACAATTTGATACCAAACCGAATATGGATGGATTGATTGATTCGTCATTATTCAGGTGGAGTCCGAGTTTCTGAGGGAGCTGCGCACCAAATTCAATCGTGATCAAACAGCATGACTCAGTCACAGTAAAGGTATCGATCCACAGTTTGTGGTAACAAGTTTATTGATCATTGATCATTTTGCTATGCGAGAAGGAGGGAGTCCTCTCTCTGTTTTTCTTTTATATCCATTGAGTTAGTGAAACGCAGATGTGTTGCTCCACAGCTATGCCATGACCAAACGATGAGCCCTGCCTATGATAAAAATTCAGCAGGAAAATATTTTCTTAGAAGAAATAAACAAATGAAATAGTATGTCTCATGGGTAGTGGCACCTGTTTTAGGTTTGAATTATTTCTGAAGTTCACATGTTTCAGTTGTCAGCGCAACCGTGCGATAATAATGGGAGTTATAAAGAAATGAGAATGAGAATAAAAGAAAGCAAAGCTTAATTGCTCTGTCGACGTAGTCTTAACCTTAACAGTCCAGCTATCAACTTGTTTGCGTCATCAACCAAATCTCTAATTGCATCTACCTAGTTAATTTAATTTAATGTAATTGCAGTTTTGCGCCTGTGAGGCTCATCCTCTAAACCATAACTAAATCACACTAAGCGATTCGCTAATTATGACCTAAACATTTTGAAAGAGTATCCATCCAATTAGACAGATGATTAGTTACACAGGCCAGGTTTCTGAGCTTCCTCTCTCAGTGACAGGAATAATCTTTCAGGTTTAAAGAAACAGTGCAGTATGTCTAGTGTAAAATATGGGCTTTAAAACAAGAAAAGAAAAGAAAATAAAAGAAAAGGAAAGAGTTTGAAAAGTCAAAAAGAGAGGCTGAAGGAAAGTGGAAGAAGCTTTGGCTAAGTATAAAAAGAGAGAAAGAGGGAGAGAAAGAGAAGAGCAGCGGGCAGAAACAGGGGAAAACGCAAAAACAGGGGAGAAGAGAAAGAAGAGAAAGGAAAAAGAGAAAAAGGAAAAAAAATTTGGCGCGCTTGTGGTCCGGACGCCTCATCAAGCCGACTCAAGGGTGTTTTGCAAGGCCGGTAAGAAATTGAAGCCTTTAATCACTTACTTGAAGCAATCGCCGCAATTAGGGCTCGAAATTCGGATTTCTTGGGTATTTGTGTGGCGAAGTCCAATTTTTGAGTCGTTAAGCTGTATATTTTTAGAAATGGTACTTTGGGATGTTGTGAAGCTATAGCAACTTACGGATCGTGTTTTGAGCTTGCGGTTTGTTCGGAACGGAATTTTGAAGTTGGGGGCGCAATCTGGTACTGTAGCGATCAGTGGCTTCGAGTCTCTTTTTTTGTTGTTTTCGGTACTGTTTTGGGGCGGCTGAGTTGGGGTTGTTGTTGTACGTTAAGAGAGCTTTCTAAAGACTATAAGACGGCTTGAAACGGAATTTTGTGGAGGGAGTTATGGCGTGACGAAGTTGGCGCATGGGCCGCGCCTAGCTGAAAATGATAGGTTTATGCTAAATTGTGAGCTTTTGGGGCGCGTAGGTATCGTTTTATCGACTAATAGGCCTAGTATAGGCGAGTCGTTATAAGAATATCCTTTTTACTCGGCCTTTTAATATTATTTTTCCGTTAATTGTTAGGAATCCGAATGCGTTGGTTCGTATGAGCGTCGTAGTTGATTTTTGGCTTTTCTCAGGTGAGTGACACTATTTCTTCTTTATATTTTAAACTCATGTTTTGAGAAACGTGGTGGATTATATATTCCATGAGTTGATAAAAAAGCATATTTTGTTGCATAAAACAGGATCGAGCTATTACTGCCATTTCTGTTGTTCGAAGGGAATTATATTTCGACTTCGATTTGAATGGTTGTTTGAAAAAGATTTGTGAGATTCTTTGTGAAAGAATCTTGAAATGTTTTGGAGAATGCCTTGATATTTATATATCAAATTTTGAGTTGTGATATGACTTCATTTCGATGTTGGATTCCTGGATATTGCGATTGGTGGTTGGTGCTCAATGTCTCGTGTGGCCCCGAGGGGTGTGTGGGTATGCGCATACTATTCTAGGATATCCTTGTGGGGGCCGAGCCACCGGCTAATAATAGGTGGAGACCTTGCCAAGGGGGGAATCTTGGTCGTTTTGTCACGGGCGTTACGCGTGACCATAGTCAGACATTTGAGCATGAATTGATCAATGGAGTGGACCATTGACGTGTGATTTGAGTTTGGTCGATGGAATGGACCATCGATGTGATTTGATGAGATTAATCAATGGAATAGACCATTGATGTATGTTTTACGAGATTGACTAATGGACTCGACCATTGGTACTTTCGGTATTTGAGTTATGATTTGATATTATGATAAAATGAGTTATGTTTGTGTTTTAAAATGTGCATAGTGATTTCTCGATCCGCTTAGAAGAAATGTGTTACTCACTGAGCCGTGGTAGCTCACTCCTCTCATCTACTTGTTTTTCAGGTTCTTCAGCGAGTCGCGAATAGGCGTGAGCGTTCATTCGGGGAGGACTTTTATGGTGGAAATTTTTTGGTATGACTTATACATAGTTAATAGGTTTATGTTTTGATTTTTGTGGATTATAGATATACTCTGATATTGTAATCAATTGCCCCTTTTTGTCAAATATATATATGTGGATGTATATATGTTGGTATCGGGTTGGAATTTTGGTTACGTTGAGGCTGCGTCCTTTGGAAAAAGGACGGCCGTGTCATGCCCCTCCTTCTTGTGAATCGGGGTGTGACATCTAGCATGGCCAAACGCAAATAAAACCAACCCACAAATCAGAACTTATGCCCTCATGTATCTTCTGCTTGACCATCTGTTGAAATCTACCTACTAGAAACCAGGTTTAGGAGGTCTTAAACATTTCCTGCTATGTCCTGTAGGGGCTAGTCTAATTGAAGCTAATTTGCATAAGGAGAGTAAAATAGTAAGTTTTTGGCAGATAAAGAACAGTTTTTAGGGAGTTTTCCAAGACCCATACTCCGCAGTTCATTAGAGGAAGTCCTTAAGCAAACAGTTGTTTGGGTTTTCCCACCATAATACGGCCCGCAATTGCGTCAGTCCTAGAGTAACTCTGTTGCCAATAATATCTGTGAATGGGCCATTCTGTTTAGATGTATTGCTGTGGTATGCACTCAGACCCAGCCTGAATCTGCAACTCACGCTCTTTGGAGTCTCTCTTCTAGTACAGTTAAAGTTGCTTTCTGACGAAAATGTGAAACCCCATAAGAAGTTAAATTAAGTTCAAGAGGCCGCTGCACTTTTAATTCAGTTTAAGATGCCAACTGCTGCACTTGTAGGCTTGTAGCTCAGACAGGAGAGAACGATACTGGCTTGCCAAAAGCCCAGATTACAAAATATTAATTTATTTCCTTTCTTAAGGTGATTTTTGGCATACTAGATATAAATTTAAAACAGGAATAGTGACTGATTACCACTAACATGAGCAAGCTGAAGGTTAAGAGCTCTATCGTTATGTGTTCTATGCTTGGAAGGTTTTCAAAAAAGAGATATTCATAAATATTACAATTCTTAACTGGCAGGCTTCAGACAGATTAGCACTTTACACTTTCACTGCGATCAAAGGCACCTGCTCTATTCACGAACCTGATACATCTGTTATGATAGAAATTATCAGCACCAACCCTAGTGTGTTTGAGTGGAAGAATCCACAACCTGGAACAGCAACCACCCCTACCCTCTTCCATCAGCTTTTTGACACAATCAACATGAAATTGCAATCGCACTCTTTCCTTTTGACAATGACATATATCGGATTTCAGACAGCTTATTAGCAATAAATATAGTGACAAAAAGCAGCGTTCGTCAGACAGAAGGCACTCCTCAGGAATCTTGGCAAATAGAAAGAATGAACCCTGAGCCTTAAACTGAATGTGCAAACAATTTCAGCCAGAATTTTAGCTAGGAAATCTCTTCTTACTTCATAGTCCTGAACATCATTAAGAATAAGAGTCGGTTATGGCGAATCCTCATGCACAGCCTCGGAGTATACTACTTGTCTTAGTGATTCAAACTATTGTGGCTGACTTTCAAGATCGGTAAACACAGCCTCCTGGAAAGGGTGTCAACAAGGTGCTGGAGCCAAATCTGTGATTCTGACGTGTATGTTCTTTATGGCCATTGCGATGGCAGCATGGGCAATTGCCCATCCAATCTTCCTGCCTGTCCATCAAAAAAACCAATTCCAAACTTTGAGGCAGCTAAAGAGTTTGAGAAATTACGTCCACTTTCTATCAAAGTCATTTGACTACAGGATATCTGGAAAAAGAAAAGGATATTTACAAAATGATTTAAAAGATTTTAGGAGTTCTTGGTGGAAGCTTTGTTCCACAATTGATGTTTGCATCACTACGAGACAGTGATACTGCATCTCAGAACTAGGAGATCACCTGTACCCTGAATGTTTTTGAGAAGTAATTATTGTCCATTCCTGCATTCCTTGAAGAGAGGCAAGGGATATATGTTTTGACTTGTCATATGTGAAAGTGTTTATACCCCTGAAAACATTTGGTATATTATACTCATTCAGCCCCCGGATATCGAACTCCTCTGCGTAAAAGCACGTCTGGGGACCATGATTCGACTGAAAAGGAACCTCAACAATAAAATAATGGAACAAACTAAAATCAACTAAGGGGGGAAGGGGGAGCAACAGCTTGACGGATGCATCTTAGGAAGCAACGCTGATTGCTTTTTATCTCAACGCAATGAGTTTAATAAGCTCACTAGGCAATTGCACCATGTTGATGAAATTTTATGCTGAGAAATATTATTCGTTCATGCATATATGCAAGAGACTTGAAAAGAATCGATTGTCACTGCTCCCATGTTTCTTCAGCTGCTCATGAGTCACACCAATGGAAATGCAGGGAACAGAGTAAGAAAATCGCTTTAAAGGAAGATCATCCTATGTAATCATCTCTTGAGGCAAACAAGAGTAATTTATCATAGTCACTATCACGTTACATTACTATCATTTGCTACGATGGTATGTGAAAAAAAATTTGAAGCTAACATCGACCACTTAGACTAGATGGATAGTGCTGGTGAAGAATGAGTTTATATCTGCTCCCCCTAAATATATTCCATAAGTTAATGCTTTAGAGGAAAAGCATCGACCTCTTGTTTTTTCCTTCCCTCTGGGGAGTACATTGGCTGATAATCGAGGCACCGCGCAAACAAGCAGGATGACAGTCGTCCTTGTATATTTAGCTTAGCATGTGATTTGGAGAATGGAGAAAGAACAAAGAACTCGCACAAAGAACTCGCCGAGTCACCTTTGATTGGTGTAATGTAATTGTGATGCCCAATTTATCAATTTGACCCAGAAAGGGGCAAAAGCAAACAATGCAGAAACTGAGTGCCGTGTGATTAGCAAACTTATATCGATAGTAGTATCAATTGAGCATTGTCAAAAAATGCAGTGTATGCTCCTCATAAAATTCGAGCTTTTTTCAGCATTTACCCAAATCTTTCTTCTTTCTTATATGAGTTTGATTTGGATCGGAGGATTCTCAGCTGGTAGAAAGATGTGAATAATGATGCACTTATTCTTGCAATTTTCAGAACGAAATTATTGAAGTTACTCACAATTTAACTAGACACTTGCGGACGTGACCCTGTTAATGTTCTCTTGGGTTGTGAATTGATACTTTGCAAATTTACCAGAAAAATTGACAATTTGTACAGCTTTATTCCACAACTTTTTACATAATAGCAAAATCATTGTCAGTGAGAGTCATCTTTTATAGGAAAATCATATGTATGTTCTAGTAAATAACGACAATACAAAATGTGACTGATGAAGCCTGACATGGATGTTGCAGAGATCCGTCCAGGTAAACCATATTCATCTACCTTCTCCGACTATCTCATCAAGCATGGGTGTGAAACCAATTACCGGTGAAAGATTTGCACCGTCTACAGTGCTTGCAGTGGACACTGGGTTGTAAGGGCTTTTGTCTGTGCTCATGTCTGTATTCTCAGTCACGAAGCTAGTGGTATCATTAAATCTCCAATCAGTCAAGTAGCCTGGCCTCGTGGACACGGTCGGCACTTCAATATCTCCAGAGAGCATTGCCACCACACGGGACATTGGTGGTCTAAGCGCTGGCGATGTTTGAGTGCACAAGAGCCCTATTGCAACCATGCGTTTTGCCTCTTTTTCATTGAACTCTGATAATCTAGAATCAACCAGCTCAACAACATGGTTGGTTTCGTGCAAGATCCAAGCCTGAGAAGCAGAGGAAAAGTGGCAAAGATGTATTCAGGCAACCTCATAGACAGAATTAAAAGGGAAGAATAGAAGGAAGGAAGAAAATGATGTTTCCTTCCTAAATGACCATTAAACAAATGAACAATGTTCAAGCATGTACCCATTCAAGAAGATATATTTTTTCTTCTTCCAAGCTAGGGTCAGAATTTGGCCTTCCACTGACAACCTCTAGAGCCACTACACCAAACGCAAATACATCTGCCTTCTCTGTAAGGTGGCCACGCATTGCATACTCAGGAGCAAGATATCCACTGCAACAGCAATGGGAAAGCAGAATTAGAGTGTCGGCAACTGTATGCGTCAGTGAACTAATAAATATGGCTCTGTGTGCTTGTGACAGAAGAACATGGAGCTTACATGGTTCCCGCCACACGGGTGCTTATATGTGTCTTATTATCATCATATAGTTTAGCCAAACCAAAGTCTGATATTTTAGGTGTGAGATCAGAGTCCAGCAGAATATTACTGGCCTTCACATCCCTATGCACGATTCTCAGCCTTGACTCCTCATGAAGATAAGCTAGGCCCCTTGCAATACCCAGACAGATATCATAGCGTGTTGCCCAATCGAGATTCAAGCTTCCTTGTCCTGTACCGTTGAGGCAATATAAGTCCAATCATCACTGCTAATCAAATATATGGCAATTTGAAAAAGTTTTTTACATGGCATTGTTCTTAACTTTAGTTTGCTGATTTTGTCCTGCCCGCTTGTTTTGCAACTTTTACATGGTTCGTGCATTAAATATGTATTTACATGACAAAAGACGTTATTGATGTGAAGATTCTATCACCTACCGAACATTGCCTGGTCAAGACTCTTGTTCTCCAGATACTCATAAACAAGAAGCCGATTATCTGCATCAATGCAGCATCCATACAATTTAACAAGGTTGCGGTGTTGCACTGCAGATATAGTTGCAATCTCTGCCACAAATTGATTCTTTCCCTGGTGGGATGATACAGATAGTTGCTTAACAGCAATCACTCTCCCATCATTGAGAGTTCCCTGTTGTCATTGATATGGTCAGTACTTCAATATAAAAAATCCTCTGCCATTTTAAGACCAATAATGCGATTAGCATGACAATGTATACTACAGTTACTAGACTATCAGAGAGCTCCACTTAAAGTCGGACTATCAAGCATGCTAAAGAACCCATCTTCTAGAACTACACTGTATTAATATATAGATGACAAATGAAGGATGGGTCAACCTATATCATGTTATTCAGACTGGACCCCAGCAAATATAACCAAGAATTGTCCATTCATTAGTTACTTAAAACCGCATGTTACAACATTTAGTTATATTATCCAAGGATGGGTTGATGCTTTTCATTGGATTACTTCTTTCCTAGACGTAATTTAGGATCTATTACAGTCATCCTCCCAAGCCAAAGGATGATTGCCTAAAAAAGGACAATGGCATAAGTAAGGAGGGTTTTTTTTTTTTTTTTTTTTTTTTTTCGGGGCTGAGAAAATACTGGAAGTTAGGTCCATCAGCACACGGAAAAAATAAACCTTTCTCTTTTTGTTCCAAGGCACGGAAACCATAATTTCGGTACCCTTCAGTAATGAGTTTGTCCCCTTTTCCGTTCTTTCTCAAAGAGAAACTTCCAGAAAGATAAATAATCAATTTAGTTCTTATGACAAGGTAAGATCAGATCAGCTATAGTTGAGGAGGCTATAGAGACAAGATCAGCATTTGCAAACAAGCCAAGCATTTTACTTCTGCCATAACATTCAATTGTGACATCACTGCATCTACATTTACTTTTTTGTGTTATCCAATGAAATACAACGAACCTTAAAAACAGGGCCAAATCCTCCCTCCCCAAGCTTGTTATTGGGATTGAAGTCATCTGTAGCAGCCTTTAGTTCCGCATAGCCGAAAGTGTAAGGTCTAGTATCTATGCCAAGGAACTCTGTAAGACACAATCATACAGATAAGTTTCGGAAACATATTAGCCGCTTAAATTAGTCAGCCAGCAAAATGAAAATGCATTCATGAAATTTAACTTCAACTAGAAAACATGGAAATTCCACATCCTACCACCAGTGGGCATTGAACTCAAAAGCTTTTAAGAACAGTGGCATTGCGATATAGAGATTTCTTGTTCTTTTTACCTTCACAGAAACCGTGTTTGTCTTCTAATGAAAAAACATAATCAGCATACAAGATTACAGATAGGAAAGATATCATGGGGAATCTATTGTAAATATCTGATTGGGGTTCACCTTGGTCTTCAATCATGCGAGCCATTTTCCTTCTCCGAACAAGATAGAAGACCAGGAGAACAGCCACCAAGCCAACCACACCAACTCCCGTAGCAACTCCAACAATCAAGCCAGTATGATCCTTTTTGCTGGTTGGGGGATGGTTACTGACAGTGGGAATGAAGTCTGCACAAATTCTGCCAATTAAGTAAACTTATAAAGATAGGGCTAGGAATAGGAGAAAGTTTTAATCATAGTACCTGGGACAGCACTAATGGCTGAAACCAAAGGTCCATATGTGGCTTGATTTGGTACACAGCAAGTCCCTTTTCCAGCCCAAAAAAAGTGTATTTCCAGATAGTTAGCTGTTACCTGAGCCTGATACACTTTTTGAACAGCTGTAAGAGAGGCACCACCTGCCTCTTTTCGTGTGTCGAAATCCTTCACAACAAGGTTTCCCTGAAATAAGCATAAGAGGCATTGGTAGCTGATTGTGAACTTTCCAGGTTAAAATAATTTTTTTTTTTTTAAAAAAAGCCTTTCAAATTACAGCCCTACCTGTATGTATACATCAAAAAGACGCCTTCCAAGTTTTTGCCATCCAGTATTCAGGATTTGTATTTCAGCAAACTGGAGACTGACATTGTAGTTTCCATTCTCCAGCCCTAAACCATAGTATCGTAGAGATGAAGCAGAGAGCCGAGCAGTCTGGAACAGCTCTGAGTCTAAAGTGTTTGTGAACTGGGAAAGAGTGGAAGCTTTATAAGCGGGCTTGTTGTTTCCCGTGAAATAACCAACATTGCTCACTGCCCATCTCTCTGTGTCAGTCACGTAGTAGGTAGCAGGACCAAGAGTGTTATTGTCCATCTCATACACAATATTGCTGGACGAAGTAATCTGAGGGCCACCACATTTAACAGCAAAATTGTAGTCTGCATGACAAGCATAAAAGAGCATATCATGATGAGTTTATGAGAGGTACTTCCATATACATAATGGACAGAATTATCTGCCACAGCACATGCAGTATGTGCATTCTATACTTCCAGTCCGATTCAACTAAGAAATCTGAACGGCACATGCTTATCTTCAAAACTTGCTTCCAACACTCTGTCGAATAGCATCTTATCATGCTGTTGTAAATGTGATAATAAATTAGTTCTTTCGCAATTTAGTGAAGAGACGCGCAAAGTCCTGATGGAAATGAATTAAGGTCCTTTCTAGGGAAATTTAAAAAAAAAAAAAAAAAAAACCAGATAAAGGGGAACCCAGAGAGGCAAATATTGTACCCTGAACCAGAGACTGAATTATTTAGGCCCTTCACAGATGGAGAGAGTAAATTCTAAATAGCATGTTGGCTTTTCCCTGATAAAATGATAATGGATTCATTACTTAGCCACACCGACCAGTGGATCAATATATCTTGATCGTAAAGAATCAACAGAAAAAGAAAGAATCAGAATCAGTCTATATACTTCTTGAAACAAGCAGAAAAGAAACGAACGATGAAACATAAATCAGGGATCAAGTGGGACATCATAACTACTTAGCTGTCCCCTTTTCTAAAGAAAAACCCAGCATACCAACTTGAACCTCAATTTTTCCTTCTCTGTGCCACTGAACTTCCCCTAATCTAATTTACTGGAAGAAACTAGTTTGAACGTTCCATGTTCTACTACATTAGAGTTACCATTCACTTCATGTATCAGGATGCAAGCAAGCAAAATACTTAAGTAGCTGTCTATATGATATCCTGTCCTCCTCTTGTTGAAGCATTCAATAATGAAAAGCATATAAAGGGGAAAAGATTACATGCACTTACAAATTCCGGTCCCACTATTGCAAGGAAAATTCCGTTGAAGACAGTTTAATCCCGAAGGAAGCATGCTAAGACAAAAGTAGAAAAGTTTACTCAGTCAACCAGTATGGCAGTTATGTACTTATAGGTTAATCAAAAGCAGATACTACTATAGCAAGTCAGTGGTTATAGGATTCTTCAAGTCATATAGATGCATCTTTTTTCTTTTTTCTTTTTTTTTTTTTTTTTGTGGGGGGTGGGGGAGGGAATTAAACTTAAAGGATCATCTTTTAGTCAACATGAACTTTCACATCCTATCCCATCCAATTATCAATTGTTATTTCTCCACTTAATGAGGGATGTGCTGCTTCACATTTTGGAAATGCATTTCCATTTGACGTGACATTTTATGACATCCACTGAAGATTCAAAGTCCTTCATGGATGATGCAATTGCTAATTTAAAGCTAAAATTTTTTCAATCATTGACACAGCGATAGCATCTCCAAGTCATAGTTTGAACTGTATTCCTCTTCTAGTGAATACTAATACTGATTCTCGCAGAACTGCTGATTACCCAGGGCATGAATTATGAGAATTAAAGATGCCGAAACTGTTTCTTCAGTGTTTATACAAATTACAGACTTCCACAATGGAATATGAACGGGAACAATCATATGAAATCGCTAGATATGACAGTTCTGTTGATGACAGTCGTTTAAGTGATTTATATTTGTTCCTTGCAGTAGATTTAGCCACCAAATAAGAAAGTGAGTTAAGCACAAATTTAGCATGCATCTATAATGAAATTTGTATGACAATAGACAAATTTCATATCTAAACATTTAGATTGCCCAGCAGGGAGGGATCGGTGATTCTCCATATAAAGTGAGGTAGGCATTCGAGCCAAATTTGAGGACACATCAGCTAACAGTTCTCTATTTAATTATTACTGCCTATGATCACTCAAGAATTATAAGCAAAAAGTCACCAGGGCAATTACCTACTGTTAGAGTTGTCCAATGTGAAGTTGTTGCCAACCAAATTACTGCAAAATGCATCAGGAGAAAAAATGTGATCGTCAGTCTCCCCATAAGATTGGAACACCTATAGCTCATCCTTTAGCTAGAAAATGACTTTAAGTACAATATAGCATCCCTCAAGGGTGATGAAATGATTAATAAAGGACAAAAGAAGATTTATCACAATAAGATATACAACTAAAAAGTATCAATTATCGTTCTTTGAATAACAGAAATCACATACAGTTGTAAGTCAATGCTGACCCAAGAAGGAAAGATTCCCATCAAGTTATTGTAGGACACATCTCTGTAAAAATGGCACAGTGAAGATGTTATTTAGTTAAACGATACAGTAGAAGTCTTTGAGTATCAAATAGCATCCGGCGATATGTCAAACAACAAAATGTTGCCTATGTTCTCCATGTTCCCAGGCACCAACTAGAAGTTGACTGTGCCAGAACTATTTATAGTACCGAGTTAGCTGTGAAGGGGAAAAGGAGAAGAATATATTATACTCATTCTGATCTTTCAACCAAAGACAGAAAATTGAATACTTTGACTACCCGTTCTCATTGCACTCAAACTCCACAAATGCATCTAAAAACTTGTACATAAACCCATGTTCTTTTTGATTGATCAGTGACAGTTTTGAGCATCATTTCGGTTATCAGGCAAAGGAGATCTTTCAGGTGTTCTTACATGTTGAGAAGGGATGTACTTTTCTGTTCAGGAAGTGTGCCATTCAAACTATTATTTCCAAGAAACCTGAGAAATGCAGCAAAGAGATTTGGAAAGCATTAACAAAGAGAACATATTGAAAGGAACATATATGATTATCCAGAAGGGGTACATTACAAGTAAGTGAGTGAGCTCAAATTGAAAAGGGAGTTTGGAATCTGTCCAGTTAACTTGTTGAAGCTTAAGTCCCTGGTCCAATATAGATGCAATAAAGTCACTATACGTATAATCGAGTAAATAACTTATACATTTATGAATAAAACATAATGCCTTTGGGAAAATCGAGCTGATTACATGTAAAAAAAATCTAAATACCCAATGAAATGATATTTGTCAAATGAAGTCTATAGAATAATCATGGAGGCAAATGCTCCTTTACAGTATTGTACTATCAATTAGGGCTCAAGATGGTCTTTAACCAAAGTATGACCAACCAGAGAATATCAAGTACTATTCATTTAGTAACTACTATTGTATACCATTAGTGAAGGGTCACGAAATCATCCCTCCAAATATTGCTTCTAAGTCACTGAATATACATGGCATGCAAATGGCAACAACCCATATCCAGGTTGAAGATAATTAATTACAGACACATTAATAAATGCTTCGGCATATTTTCAGTCGATCCCTAACCAAGAACAACTTACAGCTGAGATAAACTCTGGTATCCTGCAAAATCTGATGGGAGAGAATCTGAGATGTTGTTATTCCTGAGTATCCTGAAAACAATTGGGTAAGCCCATTTGGTGTAAGAGAAAAAGAAAGGAAAAGAAAGTCGGTCTTACAGAATAGACAGATTCGCCATATTCCTGATGAATTCCAGGGAAGAGCTCCCATTAACTACATCACTTATTCTCCTGCATTATGTACTCAACTCATTGTCAGTTTGTTCAAGGCTGTGATAAGTTATTTTTTACAAGCATAGAAACAGAAAGTACGTGGCCCACTCACAAGTCTTTCAAAGTGATTAAATTGGAAAATGTCGAAGGAATTGAGCCTTCGAAAGAATTTCCTTGAAAAATCCTATAAAAAAATTAAGGAAAAATTGGAAAAAATTATCAGATACTATTTAATGATAACATAATATAGAGTTAATGCTATATAATTTGTCGAATTTCAATTTCCAGGGCCTACAAACTGTTGTGAGAGGTAGAAAGTCATAGTCTGAAAAACAAACATATACATTGCCTTACAGCTGTGTAAGCTGTGACCAATTTCCCATGAATTCTGGTATATTGCCAGTGAAGTTGTTATCCGATGCCCACCTGCAACCGGAAAAAGCATTTCTCCCAAGAAATCATATCGCAGAACTTTTTCCATTAATAGGTTTTTTCAAGTATCAAAGGAGGAATGAATCTCTTACACTGTTTGAAGATTTTTAAGCTCGGAAAATGTTGACGGAATCTCACCACTAACTCCGGAACTATCCATGTAACTGCACAATAAGCGACTTCCATGAGCCAAGGGAATTTTATTAATTTTGCGCAACTCAAATAACTCAATAGTTGTCCTTTTGAATGGTTGAAAGCAGAAGTGATGCCAAGAGGAGAGGGTGACACAGTGTCACGGAACATTTGCACAACATACACGAGACTTGAGAACGTTTACACCCACAAAGTACACAGCCAAACATTGCAGGAGTCTCTAGTAGTTGAAATGTCAACAAGAGGATGACAGTGAAAGTGAAATATGAGGTATAAGGGTTAGGCAATGTGATGATGGGCAGAATGATAGTAACGACCACATGCTACTGCAAGTCAGAAAGGTTAAAAGAAACTAATCAATTTGAAAGGATGCATGAAAACAGTTACTTAGTCGGTTTGCCACCTATTTTGACAAAACTGGCCTCTGCCTAACTCCGATACCTGCAAATACTTTAAAAGGAAAAATTTATGTTTAAGAATGTTAAGCAGGTAGGACTTACAGTTGCTGCAATTTGGACAGATTTCCAAGCTCAGGTGGTAGAGAGCCATTGAAGCTATTGGTGCTAAAGGACCTAAAACATTAAACTAGTCATCAGATCCACTCTTTCTTTTATATCTTTTTGCAAGCCAATTTTAATTGAAAATTAGTCTGAATCCAGTGGATCTAATGAGTTGAATCGTTCTGCTTGACAATGCAAATCCTGAACTGGAACCGTTACTTACAATGACAGTAGTTCTGTCAGTAACCCGAGTTGCGGTGGAAGCTCCCCTGATAATGCATTGATGCCCAGACTCCTGAAGCGAATCAGCAGAGTAAGCATCAGGAAGGAAAGAAAAATGCCTAAAAAAGGAGCAGAGAATTTGCGTAAATATTGAGACTAGAATTGAGTTGTGCTCACAGATACTGCATGCGAGTTAGGTTACCAATGGATGGAGATAAGGAACCAGTCAAGAGATTTTGGGCCAAGTTCCTGTAGAAATAGTACATAATACTATCAAACAACGGAAAACTCTGCAAGATCTTAAACCTTGGTGTGTAAAAATCAATATGGGCTTTAGCAAATGAGAGCATGCGAGTGTTGCCTAGACAGGCTTGAACCGAACGCAGCTAAATTATAAGGCATAAAAACATGACACACCGTAAAAAACTACTGAAAAAGAGAAAAGGGGAACAATAACAACACATACAGATCGAAGAGGTAAGTCAAGTTCCACAACTCATCAGGGATAGGACCAGCAACGCTCATTGCGTAAACCTTGCTGCAACCAAAGAAAAACCAGCCGGATATGAGATGACACACACACATGGTGGGCATGATACTCTTGATACGTACAGCTGGGTAATGTGGCAAGTGGTGGAATTGTTGAAGGAGCAGTCGCATTTGATGAAAGGGTTGTAAGTCTCAAAGGAGGTCGAGTCGATGGCGGCTCCGCTGCATGGCTCTCCGCTTATGTTCCATGTCGTCGTCTGTGGAGCGAGTCCCCATTTTGACCATATCGAGTTCAGAATCGCCACTGCATTCACATCACCATCATCGACTCACCCTTGTTTAGCTTCACGCCCCAACTAAAGGCATTGGTGCTCGATTCTTATGATACGTAAGTGGAGAGTGATTTACGCGACTGAGCGCAAGTAATGCTACAAGTATTCACATGCTGTCCATCCAGTTGAATAGAGGACAGCCGCGCATGCGGAGTACTGTTTTTACGCTTCTGGGACAATATGGTTTTGAGGAAATCAATTTTGCTTTCTTGATGGTCAATATTTTAAATAGAAAGATTATTTTGCAAGTCATCAAATAAAAGCGAGTTCCATATGGATTGAATCGACATAATAAGGTGAAAGAGGAACCACCCAGGTCCTTGCAGTCCGACAAGATAATGTTGTCTAGATTATAAGACAAGGTAATCATAAGTTGGCTAAAGGCTATGAAAAAAGATCATCAGGATGTTTTAAAGGATGTTTTAAAGAGAAATCTGTGTCGGCGTATGAAAGAAGATATCAAGAACTGAGTCATTTTTGGAATACAAGACAAGAGGATGATGGTGGGGGTGGGCCACTGAGAGGACAGCTCCTAAAGGAAAGGTGTTTGAACTGTTTATATAGCCTCGATTTTAAGGAGGAGATGATTTTCATTATTAGGAATCGATGCTGATGATCATCGGCGCTCTTAAGAATGACAAACTCAAAAATGAAACACGCGAATAGAGGAAGAGCCGGGTTTGTTTGTACCTTCAGAAGGGTCAGTCTTAGCTTGCGTCTGGTTCTGAGCATGAGCGACATCTGCAAGTAGCATGCACGCTGCTACACGCAAGGCAAAGATCACCCTCGAATTTGCCATAGTTCAACCAGATAGAGAGAGAGAGAGAGAGAGAGAGAGAGAGAGAGAGATCTTCAGAGCTTGAGAGCATGCCCCCTGCCCTCCAAACAGTATGGGAGCCTTTCAGCTCGTACTGCTCACACTCCTAGATCTTCACGGCACCTCTTCCACCATAGTTTGAGCTGGGAGCAGCTCCAGAAGGTCTGGCACGCGGGCATATCGCTACTTCTTTAAGAATCAAAAGAAGCACTAGAGGAGCGATGAAGATTGCCCTTCTAACGACCTTCCGATGACCCCAGGCTCTCTTCGGAATGGATGGTGGTTCACTGTCTTGACTCGAGTTATTATCTAAGAGTCAGATCGCTTCTTAGCCAACCGAGTGACACCATGTCAAGTCTTACCGACCGCGCTCCCAGAAAAGCCATGGACAGTGGCGTCTGGGATGTCGTACGTTTTGGTGACTATTTTTCTATTCTATATGCTGATGAAGAGCCATTTTAGAACATACGTATCTATTATCTGTAGGGAAAGACGTATCTGACTTTCATCTATGCCCGAGACAAGATCTGAAAGGGCCCCTCCTCTTTTCCTTACTTTCAACAAATTTTCGAGCTGTACAATTTTTAAATCAGCCTTTGAGAATTCTCGTTGATGACTGTGGATGAGAAATTGGCTAGGCTATACCCGGGTCAAATGTTTCTTGCTCGTTTTACACTTTGAGACGCTTTATCGTTAGAAGATTAAAATTTTTGTTACCACCAAAGAGAAAAGAAGAGAAGCATTTTCTGTGATTTTTTTTCCCCCCGCCATATGTCTCTATTGAGAGTTCTTTAGTCAAGAAAAGTTGAGTAACCAAATCGAAAACGTTTTCTCCATGCACGAAGTTGTGGAATTATATGGCACACCCTCATTATATGATACTGATAACAATTGAGGACATGTGATATATTCGAACTGGACGTAAGAGTCACCATTACTTCGTTTACTGTTGAATGAATCTTGTAATCTGACTTGTTCTCTATTCCAAACTGAAATGAAAATTTCTTTTTATTTATGTATACAAATGAGATCTTAGTTTATATTGACTTGTCTCCGCTTGATATTAAAAAGAAAAAACTTGATTCATGATTGGAATAGCGTATGAAAGAGAAGGTATCACCTTGCTTAGTTACATCAGAATTTATAAATATGGAATATTACTTGTACTTAAAATCGACTTTCTTGAAAGCATATGGTTACATGTTTATCTAAATTTCATATGATAAGTTCCCACTTCCACTTGCCAGGTTGCACCTTTTTCTGTAATTTGCGGATGCGTATGACCAATATGAACTCAGTAGCAAGTGGAATATAAAAATAGCAATACCTACCTCAACGCGTTTACTCTTGAAAAAAATTGATTTTGTTTGCATCGTGGACTTTATTTAATAATTGAAGTCTGCAAAGTAGCCTAGCGTCGGTCATTCTCTCGCACCAACTTGATGGCGCAGCCTCCTCTCTACATATTCAATCTCGATATACGACGTGCTTTGATTTTCATTTGTCAGGATATGCGATCCTTTCGAAGCCTAATGGCCGCTTGCAGATCAAGAATCAAAAGAATCCTCTCTCTGTTCTTCATGGGTAATCTGACTGTCTATTTCTCTTTAACTTGATCAGGTGAGGATAAAATGGTCACAACAGAATGAGAAACACGGCAGTTTTTCACCAATATTATGTTTTGGGATCGAGATTCAAGATTCAAGAAGCCAGGCAATCTGATCCCAAACTCAACATGGATGGGTTGATTGATTCGCCATCTATTCAGCCCGCACTAGACTTTTTGAGCAAGCTGCGAAACCAAATTCACTCAGGATCAAACAAGCATGACTTAGTCATTAATATAGGTTTTGATCCACAGTTTGCGGTAGTAAGTTCATTGGTTATTGGTTATTGGTTATTTTGTCATGCGAGGAGGACGATGTCCTTTCTCAGTATTTGGTGAAACGCAAATGTGTAGCTCCGGAGCTGAGCTACGCCACGAGTCAACAATGAGCACCGCCTAATATAAAAATTCAGCAGCCCACATGTAATAATCTTTTCTTAAAAAAATAAACAAATGGAATAGTACGGGGTCGTGGCTGGCGGCGTTTGCTTTAGGTTCCAATTATTTTTAAAGCTCACATCTTTCGGTTTTCGGTGCAGCTATGCGTGACGACATTGGGAGCTTTAAGATAATGTGAATGTCGATGCGAGAAAGCAACGCTTAATTGCTCCGATGTGGACAGAGACTCAACCATAACAGTCCAGCTGTTAACTTGTTCACGACATCAAACCCAGTTAATTATATGTAACTGCAGTTTTGTCTCTGAACCATGACCAAATCAAACTCAACAATTTGCTAATTATGACCTAAATATGTTGAAAGAGTATCTATCCGTTTAGAAAGATTGATCGAGACAGGTGATTGATTAAACCGGCCAAGTTTTTTAGCTTCCTCTGTTGGTGACAGGAATAATTTTGCAGGTTTAAAGAAATAGTACAGAACATCTAGCATGGCCAAACACAAATAAAACCAACCAACAAATCAGAATTTATGCCACCAAGTAGCTTCTGCTGGACCAGCTGCTGTAATCAACCTACTAAAAACCAGGTTTTGGAAGTTTTAAACATTCCCTGCTATATCCTGTAAGACTAGTCAATTGAAGATAATTTGCATAAAGAGAGTAAATTAGTAAGTTTTTGGCTGATCAAGAACAGTAATTAGTACCCTGCTTAAGCCCCTGTTCAGCCGGTCAGTCGGCGTAGGTCTTCGAAGTGGAGGTAACCTCTTGTCCTGGTTGTATAGACCATGTCGTTATATTAGTATTACTTATGTACATAGGTGTGTGGAACATAAGGGGTCTTCTTAACCCCTCTAGTCAGGCCAAGGTTTGGAACCTAGCATCCTCTAATAGTCTTTGTGCTGTTGGGTTGTTGGAGACTAAAGTTCCAGAGCCTCTCTTCCTTTTGATTTCTGCGAGGCTCTTAAGGGGTTGGTGCTGGGTGGCTAACTATGAGCACTCTCCGAGAGGTAAAATATGGGTTGGTTGGAACCCATTGCTTGTAGACTTTATAATTTGAGTCGACCAACTCTCAGGCGATCCATGGGAGTTTGAAGTTCCTCAGCTCGGGTTCGGTTTGCTGGTTTTCAGCCATTTATGGCGAGTACTCCTTTACATCTCGGCGACCTCGTTGGGAAGATTTAGTTCATAGGAGTTCTGCCCTTTAGGACTTCGCTTGGTTGGTAGCCGGGGACTTTAATGCCATTAAGGACCCATCTGACTGGATGGGAGGCTCTGATGGTTGGATTCCCTGCTTTGATGAGTTCTAGACAGTGCTTAGATCAATCGGAGTTACAAGATCTAAGATATGTGGGCTTCCGATACACCTAGGGTACTTCTTTTGAGCCTAACCATAAAGGAAGGAAGGGAGATCGACAGGGTCCTTGTGAATATGAAGTGGAGCCAAGTCTTCTCATTCTCAGAAGCTTCATTCCTTGCTTCGGAGATCTCTGACCACTCCCCCATGGTTATTAAAGTCCTAAACCTGTAAAATATGGGTTTTGACCCAGTCAAAAATAAAAAGGAGGAAGAAGAAGGAGGGAGATCGAGAGTCTTGGGGAGAGAAGAAGAAAAAGAGGAGAGAGAGAGAGGGGGGGAAAGAAAAGAAAAGAACAAGGGGGAAAAAGGAGGAGATAAAAGGGTGTCGCGACCCGATCTCGTCGCCCTCGAAAAGTCCAAGGTGGGAAAGGTCAGGTTTAGGGGTACTTGATCTCAAGATCACGAGCTCTCCCAAGCTCGTACCTCGCGCGATAACGGGTTTATTTATGCGATCTACTTATTTATAACAACCTAAAAATATACAGGAGTCGCCACTAGCCTCATTTTTGGGGGTCGGCTAGAAACCCAATCGAGGGTCGGGAGTATTCCCTCGATTCCTACGCAACCAGATATCTAGGTTCGGGGACTTGGGTTACGCTAATATGCTATTAGCGCCCTTTCGGTACCTAAACAGTTATGTTGTGTTTTTCCTAACATTTTCATGCATTTCTTTTTATATTTTTAGGATCGTCAATTCTATACTAAATGATCATGCGTGGTGGGTTACTTTCATTATATTCTATTCCTAAGAAATGAAAGGAAAACAAACAATGAAATGAAAATTAAATTGCAAGACATGAAGTAAACAATCAAGATAAAGCAGTAAACCTAATCATGCAATTCTAAAGAATATAAAAGAGAACACAATCGAGAAAGAAAGGAAACCCGCAACTCGTCGGGCTTTATACAATGCATGAAACCCGAGACATATATCGGGAAAAACAAATATTACATGACAATGGTCGGAGTGGACATCGACCTTCACCATCTTCACGCTTTATCCATGTTCAGGATCCTATTCTAAACCTAGTCTAAGAAATAAGAATCCCTTGCCTCATCTTATATGACTAAGACAACGCATAGAAATCATTATTACAACGAAGACATAGGCATCAGACATGAACATGAATCCAGCAAAATCAAATCACAAACAGGACAAAATACAAGGCATGTTTAAAGATTTGTAAGACCACCTAGACAATGTACAAAAATGTGAAACTTGCACATGACATAAGGTTGAATGCGAAAAAGGTTTGGGTAGACATTTAACCCTAAGTCAGAATGCAAAGAGGTCACACAAGTCATTAACATTGCAAAGTGACTTGGGAATGAGAATGTCATGTTTGACAAATTTCAATTGCAATTAGCCAAATGGGTACATGATATTCACATCAAACGAGATTTAAATATGATATGCCATGCATTAATGCGAAACTTGTAACACGTGTTTCAAATGTTAAGAAGACAATGAGGCACAAGTTTCATGCATACAACTTTGTCAAAAATGCAGCAAAATATCAGGATGTCATGACACATTAATAGCGATTTGATCTAAAAAAAAAAGAAAATCTGAAGAATATGAAATTTTACCACAGCGCGAACAAAAGAAAGGCGAACAACTTTTGTTAAAGACCCAATCTTAGAATCCTTAACAAGAAAATCATAGAAGAATGACAAGAGGTCAGCTTTGACAAGGGAACAACAGGGGTTCTAAATTTCATTTTATGACAAATTTCTATCATGCGCATCACAAGAGAAGTTGAGTCCAATTGATGTGCAAATCATGTAAAATCAGCATCATAAGAAAGTGACAGACAATCGGGCCCACAATAACAGTATATGCATTTCTGACCAAGGCAAATTCCAGATTTCAGAACTTGATCTAAAAAAGAGGAAAAGCAGGGCAAATGATGGGCAAATTGGACAAACTAGATATCGTTAGAAAGCTCAAGGTGTCCTTTACGAATTCCTATTAGGTGACGATTGAAATTTAGGTCTTTTTCTAGCTCAAGCAGAGGCATTTGCATAAACGGTCAGATCAGATCATAACAAACAGAATACGGCAGCAGGGCAAACATACAATCATTTCTTTTGCAATTTTTATGTGAAGGACAACTTTCATGAAGGACCCAATCCTAGATTCTTCACATAAAAATTCATATCAAATTCACAACAAAAAAACATTCGAGGTCATAAAAACAAAACATGTATTATAGATCAATGCAAATTCCAGATTCAAGCATGTATGGCTTAATGCAAATTGACCTACTTGTATGACCTTCAGAAATTCTAGAAGAATTACATGTTTTAGAGATACACGTGTGAGTAATGTTCTTGAAAGAACTGACTTAAAATTCAGAGCACAAAAATCAGCAAAAAAAAAAAAACAATCAACAAAACAGCAAAAGTCATCCGAAACAGAAAGACAAATATTTGGCAGATTCTGGACTAGACTTTGGACAGGCAAAAACCATATCGAATGAGGTCTGATTAGGGCATTCTATAGCTTATTGAAAAGATAATCGAACCTTCTTCCACCTTCATGAAGACTTCAAACACAGAAAATCACAACAATCAGCTCATATAAAGTCATTCGCACAGAAGGTCAGATTAGTAAAAAAAACAGAATATCAGAGCAGAATCAACAGACTTTGTAGGTGTTTTTCAGCAACCAAACAACATCTATTAGGGGCATGCGACATATCAAATCGAAGCTTGAGAAGTCTATTTTTTATGTTTAGAAGGGCTCGAAGTCAAAAAACCTTGTCTAACACCTCATTTCAGGCAAAACAGAAAGAAGCTAAGACAGAATTCATCTAATATATACTTAATCCACAATTTCCAGCATGCAATCGGAATGGTAACAGAGCATACGAGACTGCAAATTGTGATTATTTGATGACAAATTGCCATGAAATTGAAGCCATATTTTCTCACAAGCATGAATGAGTCTACTTGATCAAAATGGCATCAATCCATAACCAAACTAGCCTCAAGTTGGAATCAAATGCACACCCAATCATGGGATATCAAAACATGGTCAGCATACATGGATCGATTTTCAGTAAAATTTGACTTATCCTTGACATAATATCTCTTCCACATGCTTCAATCATAAGCAGCAATTATAGCATACTGATATTCATATATGGCGTGTGTCATGGAAAGTCAAATCAGCAAACATCAAATGCACGTGACCCGCCTTTGACCCACTAAAAGCGCACATGATAACAACAAATCACAACAGCATAACAGTCAAGAATACTACCATCACTCTTAAGTAGTAAACAACTTCACTGATGGTTAATGCCCTCTTTAATACTACTCATAGACAAACTAAGAGTAAAACTCATTTTCTTACTTCCCTAACTCAACATCAAAAGATTGTTTGTAAGAATTCTAAACCTCGGATGCTGTACAGTCTCACCTTCATGTACACAGGGCCTTGAAACAGCTCAATAAAAAAAAAAGATGTGAATGGCGGACTGAAAAGAAGAAACACAAGTAATGAAAACAACTAAATGCAGAGAGTCCATAGTCAATGATTATAGCCTTGTCAGCCAATGTCAGTAAACTTCTATTCGGAGAGGCAAGCTCTCATTCGATTATCGGCTACACCACATACACAGCAATGACACATTAGAGTGATACAGACAAGGGAAAATGAGATATAATAGAGAAATCTAAGCATACAAGCAACGATTCCAACACCAATTTCCATCCCTGTACGATACAGCAATCGTTCGTCTTGATTATACAGCGCGGAATATGGCTTAATCAGATATCTACTCAGCTCAAGATCAAATATGAACCAGAGCCTAAACAGATCCTTTAAATCCATCAATCAATGACAACACGACAACAGCATCACCTAAACAAACGACATTTACCGAGAGAAACCCAATAAACTTGTTCTTCCTCACCTGGTCGAACCAAAGATAGTGCAATTGAGAGAGAGAGAGATAGATAACCTTGAATGAACGGCGAAGGATCGAAGCTGTGGCTGCCAACGACGCGGTCTAAGCCTTAAACGCCAAGCTCCGCTCTGATGAGCTCAATCCAAAGAGAAGCTCGGTTAAGCGTCGTCGTCGCCGCTATTGTCGCCGATGTCGCCAATCCTTGTCCCAAACTAAGAGAGAAATCTGCTGAGGGAGAGATTCTCTGGTTTCCACCCCTTTGACAAGAGCTCAGGTGGTTGATGATGAACGGAAAAGGTTGAATCGATGGTGGAATTGAAAAATTAGGGCTCGCGGCCGGCGAGGGGCTCGAGATGAGAGCGCGCGCACGGCGGATCTGCTCTGCGACAGTGGCGACGACTTCTCGACCTCGCTGCTGGGTGATTCCCTCGCTCCTCTCTCTACCTCCGACTCCGGGGTCTTCTTCCGGTGGATGTCGAGCGAGAGCGAGAGCCGACGATCAAGCGAGCGAGCGTCCAATTTCTGGAAGCGATCGTCAAGGGAGGGAGCAGAGCTATGGCCGGCGCCGGAGGGTCCTTCGTCGGCCTCCGAGATGGGGAAGAAATCGAGAGAGAGAGGAGGTTGTTACGGCGAAAGAGCGGGCGTGTACGAGCCCCCTTTTTCGTTTTTTTGCCGAGCCAGCGGGAACTAGGGAGAGAGCTCGTGATGAAGAGAGAGCGTGCGAGAGTTCGCCGGAAGGAGAGAGAAAAAATCTCAAAGTCCGAGTCCCCTCCTCGCGAAAGAGCCGGCCCCCTTTTTATTTTGTTTTTTTATTTTCTCTTTTCTTTTTTTTTTTTTATTGTTTTCATTCATTCATTTTTTTTGTTTTCTTTTCATTTCATTTTTTTTAATGTTTTCATTCATTCATTTTTTAAAATCTTTTTGGTTCAAAAAGAATGTTTAAAATGTTGACAAAAAATCGGGTGTCAACAAAGGGAAAGAGAGAAAAAGGAGGAGAGAGAGAAAGGGGGATCAGAGAGCCCACGCTCGAGAAAAAGAAGAAGAAAAAGAAAGAGGGTTTTGTGCATTTTCATTATGGAAGCCTCGCCAAGTCATGTAACGCAACGCCCGTGATCGCGCCCTTGGTTCTTCCAATCGGAGTAGTTTCGGAGTTAGGGTTTGAAATTCGGAATTTTGGAAACATTGAGCGACGAAGTATGATTTTTGAGTCGTTGAGCTTCGTATTTTTGTAGAAATGATAGCTTGGGATGTTGTGGAGCTGTGGGATTTTACGGATCATGATTTGAGCTCACGGTTTGCTCAAAACAAAATTTTGAAGTTTATCGCGTGTGATGAACAGTGCACGACCAGAACTTCAGGGCTATATTTTGTTGATTTTTGGCTTGATTTCGGGTTGACTAAATTGGGGTTCTTGTAGTATGTTGGATGGGCTTTCCATTGATTATAAGTACGCTTTAAACGGAGTTCGGTGGAGAAAATTATGGCATGATGAAGTTTCATGCTCGCACCTCGCGCTAAGAACAACTTTGAGTAATTGTTTTGGTTGAGTGATTTATTAGCTCGTAGGTGTCGTTTTATTGATGAATAAACATAATTTAGTCGAGTCGTTAGTTGGAGAGTGACATATTACCTAGTTTTAATATCGTTTTCGATTTATTAATAGGAATACGAGTGCATTGGCTCAAGTAACCACATAGGTTGAGTTTTCGACTTTTCCAGGTGAGCGGTTCTATCTCTTCTAAGAATTTATAAACTCATGTCTTCAAAATGATAAATATTTGATATTTTATGAGTTATAAATAAGCATGTTTATTGCATAAAAGTTGGATCAGGCATTTACTAAGTTTTGATATTTGAAAATAGTGTGAGAACCTTTTATGAATATATATTCTGTTTGATGAATGAAGTTGAGAAATATTACATGTTTTGGGTTTGTGAAATCATTTCACGAAAAACTCGACTTTGAGATGATTCATGGAAGGTTATATAGTTATTGATTTGTAATAAGCTTTTTGAAATATATTTGATTTGAAATTGATTTATGAGACGGGTCTTGAAATTATTTGAGAATGTTTTATGAAAAGTATTTCTAGCGGATAAGTTGAGTTGCGAAATCTTTTCATGATATATGAAATGTTTTATGAATTTGGTTTGAGAGTTATAGATGGTGTTGTTCTGGATTAATGTGGATGTTCAATATTACTGTGAGCCCAGTGAGGGGCTTGTGGGTATGCGCATACTATTCTAGGATATCCTTGTGGGCCGAGCCACTAGCTAATAATAGGTGGAGACCTTGCCAAGGGGGGAATCTTGATCGCCTCGTCACTAGGCGTTGTATCGTGACCATGGTTTGATATTGAGCAACAAATTGGTCAATGGAGTGGACCATTGACATGTGATATGAGTTGGGTCAATGGAATAGATCATCAACATATAATTTGATATTAGTTGTTGGAATGAACCATCAACGTGTAATTTGAGATTAGTCGTTGGAATGAACTATCGACGTGTAATTTCATTAGATTATCGATGTGTGGTTTGATAAGATTAATTAATGAAATAGACCATTGATACATGTTTTATGAGATTGACCAATCAGTTGACCATTGGCATTTGCCTATTATCATCTTGAATATTTTTGCTTTGAACATATTATGTTAAAGTAAGAAAGGTTACATTTTGGCCTTGAAGGTTTGTTAAATTTCTGGGTTTGGTGTGGTATGAGATTAACCAATGTAATGGACCATTGGCGTGTGAATTAATGAGATTGATCAGTGGATTAGACCATTGATGTTTATTTCGATGTTATTATGAAATGATTATTTTTGCTATAAATATAGCTATGTTGAAGCGTATATAACTTATTCTTTTTATTGTATATTTATTATATCCTAGATTTGAGTTAAAAGAGTTGTAGTTTGGTTTTGTAAATATGCATAGTGGGTGCTCGATCCGCTTAGAAGAGATACACTACTCACTGAGCCGTGGTTGCTCACCCCTCTATTTTCCAATCTTTTTCAGGTTCATCGACTAACGATGAGTAGGTACAAGAGCGATATGGATGTGGGGACTTTTAAGAGTTGGATTTTGGAAGCTTTAAGGTTGCGTCCTTTGAGAGGAAGGACGGCTGTGTCATCCCCCATTCATGATAGTTTTGGGGTGTGACACAACCTTGGTTCTCATCAAAAGCCTTTCAAGTTTTTTGACTTTTGGACTACGCACCCGTCGTTCCATTCTATAATTACCCAAGTCTGGGAGACTTCGGGAGAAGGGGTTCCCATGTACAGGTTAGTTAGTAGGTTGAAGACCCTCAAAGGTCGTCTCAAGCTTCTCAACAAGGAGTCTTTCTCCAATATTTCAGCTAGAACAGCGGAGGCCAGGTTAGCTCTCTATGCCACCCAGAATAGCCTCTAGCTTGACCCGTTTAACTTTGAGCTTGCAGAGTTGGAGAAGACTCAAAGGTGTGCCCTTGTGGACCTGAGAAGTCAAGAATTAAGTGACTGAAAGAGGGGGATAGGAACACTAAGTTCTTTCATCACTCCGTCAATAAAAGACAGTTGGGTAACAGGATTATGTCGGTCGTGGATTCCTCCGATGTTCTCGTCTCTGACTTAGGAGCGGTTCGGCATCTCTTTGTCAATTATTTCCAAGACTTACTGGCGTTGAGGGAGACGGCGGCGAGACCGGCTATCCACGGGATCCAGGAGGTCATTCAATGTCCCCTCAATGAAGAGCAGATTGCCTCGCTTTCTCGGCCGGTTTCTGACCAGGAGATCCAAGAGGCCTTCTTCTCCCTTCATCGGGGTAAGGTGCTTGGGCTTGATGGTTTCACTGCCGAATTCTTCAAGAAAAACTGGGAAACTGTAAGGCCTTTAGTCCTGGAAGCGATCAGAGACTTCTTCTCTTCAGGTAGGCTTCTTCGTGAGGTTAACCACACTATCATTGCTCTAGTGCTGAAAGTGCCCAATGCTTTTGCAGTTTCTAAATACAGACCCATAGCTTGTTGTAATAAGAGCTGAATTAGACTCTTCGTGCATTGATGTGGACATCGAGCCATATCGAGAAGGAGGTGCTAGGGACCCATTGTCTATTCCGACTAGTTCGATCACTCGAGCATGGGCCAAGCAATTTAGGCAAGTTATTGGCGTCATGGTTCGTGATCTTTGGTGTGGAGATGACCTTGGATCAAATCTTGAAGAATTTTGGAAATCTTGGCATAATTTTTGGCGTGGAGATGACCTTGAATCAAATCTTGAAGAATCTTGGAAATCTTGGCACAATTTGATTATCTGATCACCAAATATTTGATCAAGTCAAAAAAAAAAAAATTATCTTCTTGTTTATATATTTTCTAGAATATGACGCATTAGATTTCTAGGGCTGGTCTTTGGGTTTGTGTGGCAACTAGAAGGCCTATATTAAGGGTTGGCTGACTTTCTTTGGGAGACAGATATATTTTATTTTTGAGGAAAAGAATTGAGAGGTTTTCTTCCACTCTTCTTTTGAGGACTTGACTTTATCAAAATTCTCTTGTGGCGGTCGATTCGACTTATCGAGCGAGATAGCGAATTCTTTCGCTCTTGGCGTCTATAATGTTGGTTGGTTGACATGTGTTCGTCAACAGGTCACGTTCATACCGAGATTGTCAATCACAGGTTTGATTGGAGGTCGAGGTTTGCAATTTGCACTATCCGATCTTTCGTAGAACGATCTTTCCGCAACGATTAACATCATGCATGGTACTCCAAATTCAATTCCACCATGGAACATCTTGGCTTTAAATCTAGTCGTATGACCATGCTCACATCTCGTGGGTTTATCCTGCCACTATTATATATAGATACATGGTTATTACCAACAATGATCAAAAAAGCATTACAAAACTCCAAAAGTATCTCAATCACTCGTTTGAAATGAAAAATCTCACGCAACTTAATTATTTTCTAGGCTTAGAGGTTGCTCCAAATTCCTTTGACTATTACTTTCTTAAGCGATACACACCATGAATCTTTTGTCTTGAGCATGACTCACTGATAACAAGATTGCTATAACTCCCATGGAAACAAATGTAAAATATGATGACAAAGATGGGACTACTCTTATGAATCCCATACTTTATCGACAATTGGTTGGCATTATTGTGTATTTCACTGTTACTCATTTTGACATCGCTTATGCTATTCACATTATCAGTTAATTCATGACCACACCGCATACAACTCACTTTACTATTTTTCTTCGCAATATTCGCTATGTCAAGGGTACCTAGTTTCATGATCATTATTATTTTTTCAACCTACTTTAAAGTTGAGGGCTTATTTGAATGTTGACTATGCTAGCAACCCTTTTAATTATCGCTCCACTATAGGCTATTGCATCTTTCTAGGTTCACTCATCTCACCATGTAGCACCAAAGCTAAATATCGTGCTCTTACCGATACTATTAAGAAAACTTCCAAATGAATTTTGAAGTTAACAAAAATATCTTTGAATATTTGGTTAGTTTCATAAATTTCTTGAAGTATTTTGATTTATGGAATTACTCTTGGATGAGAAGCATGTAGCAATCACGTTATTGTTTAGATTCAAGTCCGAATTATAGAATTTACTTCAGGCAAAATAGGCTCGGACCTTATACTGAAGATGAAGATCTTCAAACTCAAAGAACTACTTATATTCCCATCCTAACACAAGTTCAGAACATCATACAAGTTCACAATGTATATAATGTCTAGTGATCTGGCTTAGCTTTCACACTTAGAAAGATTTGATTGACTCAATCTTAGAGATTGTTTTGCACACCAACTTTGTAAAGCAAAACATCTTAGTTGATTGACAAATCAATCTCGAGACAAATTCTTTCTAGATGGAGAAACTATACTTATAGAAACCAAGACTTTGGTTGTATGGGCAACCAGAATCAACTAGAGATTCAGATTTTGTCACTTAATGGCCACTCAATTTTCTTGATACATATCTAGCCAATGAGTAGATTGGAAGATGATCCTTTGGAGATTGTCCAACAGTTAGATTGGAAGTAGAACAGTATAAAAGGAGACCAAGGTGCTAAGGAGCATGCAAGAGACAAAGTTCAAAATTTAGAATTCTAAAGTTTGAGTGTACTTCGACCATATACCCTCATCTTTCGTGGGCTACAATTTGTAATCTTGAGAAGCAACAACAAATGAGTAATTGTGACATCCTGATTTTCGAATTCTGTTTTCGATTGAATAAGCTAGACTTTTCATCGACGCGCCAATAGTTCTTTTCTTTGAGCTAATCACTCACCAGATAACTAGTCTATCAAGTGAAGCCGTTAAGGAATCTAAACGCAATAGACTTAAGAATTCGACCAGAAATCGACTACTCAACAATATTTATCTACAAGGGTCAATACGGCATAGTCAAAATCGATCAGAGATCAGAGATAGGTCAGTTCGACCGAGGTATGTGATTAGAGTATGGATGATTTCACCTAATTGCAAAATTCTCATCGAATGGCACCAGATCGTTTTTTCTGTCATTTCTGTACCCTGTGCCCGTATTTAAAATCTCAAGATTTTCACGACAACCGAGAGTCGCTAATGTGTCAAAAATGTACAATGTGGATCGACCATAGGTCAATTGCACCAAAAATTCCTAAAAACTACCTAGTAGGCTAGGTCACGTTAAAATCGCGCCACATTGAAATTAATCGCGAATTTAAACCCGATTTCAGAAATTGAAAGTTATATCATGTCATGATTTATTTTAGGAACGTTGACTCATCCTCCGAAGATTTTTCTGCAAACCAATATTTTTTGCGAAAATTCAAAGTAGGGCCGTTTTTTACTGGGAAAATCATAGGACTGTTTTTATCGCATTTTTGGGATGCAAGTTGGTTTTATTGGCGAGAAAAAATGTGAATTGAAGTGTGGACACCTTAGTGGGATTTATAGAGACCGAGTTGAGTCCAATTGAGGGAGAATAGAAGAGGAATTGAAGTGGATTTGGGGGAAATGTGACCAAAATTCGTAGGCCATAGTCCCCTCAACCTATGGACCACTTCAATGGCTTGCTAAGGAAGCTTTGGTGGCTGCAAAATGGCTGAGGAAGACAGCCAAGGTGGTGGGCCAAGTGCTTGAGTGAAATTGAATAGAATGAAGACTTTTGAGGCAATGGTGGCCCCCCTCCAATCTTCAGCAACCCTTCTTCTTCATTTCCAGCAATATTTCTCCATTGTTGAAGCCTTTTGTGAGCTCAAAGAACCAGAGGACAGCCAGCTCTCCCATCTCTCTCTCTCTCCCCTATTCAGCCCCAAGGAATTCGTAGCCCTTTTCTCCCTTGTATTCCCTTCCTCCCTATTTCTGCTCCAACTAACCTTTCTCCGAAAAACTAAGTTAATAGTTGCTTTCTCGTGCAAATTAGACTTCGTGCCACCCACCATCGCGCTCAAAAGACCCAAACCATTCAGGAGGACCCGGCCGCTTGCCGAATAGAGCCGCCGGCCTGCCGAAAGAAACTGCTCGCCGATCCGTCAATCCGCTTGGTAGCCTGCACTGCTTCGCATGTTTCGCTCGTTTCAACCGTTTTTCTTCCATTTTGACCCCACCTCTACCCATACCAACCACTAGTAAGTCCTCCTTGACCCCCAGGAGTCGCTGGTCACCGGCCAACCCCTCGCCAGAGCTCCGGACAAGCCCGTTCAGCTCTATTTCTCCTCTGGCAATCCAGTTTTTAGTGTTTAAGTGGGAAGTAGAGGTTGTTGTTGTTGTTCCAGCCTCGGGACTGCCTTGGATCATCGTGGTTGAGGTCCCTAAGCATAGCCTCCATCATCGCCGCATCCGTGTCTCTGGCCCGTTTAACGAGTGAGTTTAGCTCATAATCCTTTGATTAATGCCTAAACTTGCTTATAAGGTTATTTATGCTTAAGGGTCGATTATATTAGCTTAATTATGGATTAGTGATAATCTATAATTGTTATATTAGCCTTAGAGTGGATTAGTGCTAATCTAATTAGTGAGATTAGCATCTCTGAGGATGGATTAGTCCAATTCAGTGGACTTTCTGCAGTTCTGATCCTGGACTCTTGCCTTTTTCCATTTTTATTGATCGAAATGAGTCGCGAATTTGAGGTCAATTCCTTCTAGAGAAATGTTTTATACATCTTCAGCTATAACATATATTTTACTTGAGATTTTTAGAGATTTCAAAGTATGAGATTTTAGTTCCGTCATTTGTAAACAGAATATCTGACTGTGCTGGAATTTTTGACCTTTTGGGATTCTAAGGGTTTTTATCAACTCTTAGGGTTCTAATTTCAAAATTTTTTCTTCACAAAAGTTGTTTTTCAAATCTTCTAATTTAACATAGTCAAATTTCAGATCAAATGGACAATTTTTGGATCTCAAACTAAACTAATTTTGAAAAATAGACTTTCTAGAAACGGGCACAGTTTATGTACTGGATTGAGCGATTTTCTAGGCTTAATACAGAAGGATCTAGGTTAAGGTGTCTTCATGAAAAAATTTTATTTATGTGTCATTTAAAACATATTCAAACTTGAGAAATTTTGAACTTGTTCAATTAAGTTTCTGGATTTAAACTCAGAGACGCGCAAGTGGACCGTTCTGCCGGTTATGACCGATTTTAGTTTGGTGATCGTTCTTGATGCTTTGCTTGCTTTAATTAGTATTTTTAATGACTTGTGGATTTAATTTATTATTTATTTAATTCTGGAAATTCATTGTTCACGAAACACTGTTCACGTGCACTGTTCACCCGAGCATGAAAAGTGCTTAATTTCACGTGTTTTGATCTTATGAGGTGATTTGAATGTATACATGCATGGGAATCCACATGAATTGAGTGATTTTCATAAAATAAAATAAAATAAAGGGGAATATGCCTAGTCCGAAGGACGTTGGAAATGGACCGCATTTAGGGAAAAATGATTTGAAGTTATATTGGCAAGCATCGTGCATTGGTTAAATGCTCAAAGATAAGAAGAGAGTTTTAGTGGTGTGCTTGCATGATTAAGAAGTGGAATCCATTACCCAACGGAAGTTTGGGGGCGATACTTGACGGGAGTCAGAAGCCGGTTGTAGTAGATTCTGGACCGATGTCCCTTTTTGGGAAAACGTCTAAACTGGAGTTTTAGACGTAGCCGTGCTCGATAGGGCGGGACGAAGCCCGATCTTTTTATCAGTAGCTCGGCGAGAGTCAGATGATCGCTAACTAGAAAGTTAGCCATGGCCGAAAGGTCATTAATATCTTGTACATAGACCTTAGAGTTGGCCTCTGTGTATAAACTAGTTTGTTTATGAAAAGTGTTTTGGTGAAAAATGTATCCTACTTTTCTATCCCATATTTTTGTTGTCTAGGGATTTTATTATACGCTTCCGCATGTACAATTAAAAATGAAGGGTTGGCGATGAGTCCTGGGACGTCGCAATTTAATTGACCACCGAAGGATGGGCATGCGCTCGAGGATCGAGGCGTGATAGTAATTGAGTGAGATAGTTTGACATACCTTAAACTGAGTGTGATCACTCATTATTGTAATCTCTTAATTGATCATATAGTGGAATCCAGTTAGTAGGTCAGTATAAGATAGTGAATATAGGCTTGATCTAACCAAACCATTATAGAGTCTTGTATGTAAATCCATCCCTAAACTTGAACTGTTTATTATTGTAATATATTTCACACTCACAAGCTGTTTCTGAAGTTCGTTCTATAGCAAAACTGCTTCTGAAGTTTTGTTCAGAATTTGAACCTTGCACTTTAAGTTCGGACTCAAATATGGACTTTTACAATTCTGCTTTAAATTGTCAAAGATCCTTTAGAATCACCTATTCACCCTCCCTACGTGATACTCGCTAGCTATCAGAGCAAGGTGCTTGTTATTTTGAAGTGCTTTTACTTTTGAGCTAACGATAGGTCTCATTGAAGGACAAAGCAACACTAGACCTTCATACTTCGATGGAAAAGACTACATTATTTGGAGGAATAAAATGAAAGCATTCATTAGATTCAAAGATCCTTTGGAATGGGATGTTGTTCAAAGAGGGATCAATTCAAATGCCTCTTCAACGTCAACTGAAGAAGGAGATGGCAAAACACCCATAGCTATTACCTTATCTTGGACAATGATAACCAAAAGAGAAGCTTTAGATGTAGGATAAGAATAGCACAAGTGCCATACTTTTGTGCGGCTCTCATTTTAGTGCTATAAACTTTTTTCACTCACTTGAATGTTACAAAATTGAAAAATCGATTACTTGAGTGTCATTGACGATTTGCCTTGCCAAAAAATCTGACGTAGATGCTCGTCATCCTATGTGGCTTCGCTAGCACTGACGTTATTTAAATATTTTTAAATAATTTTAATCTTTTTTGAATTTTTATTTTTCTTTTCCTTTTTTCGGCCCTTTTTTTAGGACCAGCCAAGCTTTCACGACCGCACCAGCTGAGGTCAAGGTGATCCTCCCCCAATTTGGACGAGGCTTTCACAGCCCTGGCTATCATGAGATGAGACACACACATGGTGTGCATGACACTGTCAATACCGGAAAAAATTACCAAAAAAGTCTTAAACCTATTGTAATTTTCCCAATTAAAACCTAAACTTTTTTTGTCAATTCAGTCCTAAACCTTTTGCAATTGTGACAATCAGCCTATCTAGCCAAATTTGACCAATCGACGTTGATGCGAACGTCGGCTGGCGTCGATGGATAATTTTTTAATAATTTTTAAAAAACTAAATTTTTTTCTCTCTTTTGTCTTTTTCTCCTCTCTCCTTATCAGCCAAAAGGAAGGCTCGATCGTCGGCCAATGGCAAGTTCGCCTCACCATCATTGGGTGAGGGCAAGCTCACCCAACCACTAGTGGGGCGAGCCCCCGCTAGATTTGGCAAGGGCTCGCCTCGCCAATGAACGCCGAGGCCGACCTTGCCTAGATCCAGTGAGGCAAGCCTCGCCCAACCACTTGCAAGGCAAGCTCGCCGATCCATTGGAAAGGCTTGCCTCGCCGAACATGGGCGATGGTGGCCTTGCCGTCCACTAGCAAGGTGAGCTCACCACTGGCCGACGATCAGCCCTCCCCTCTGGCCTATCGCCAAAGCAAGAGGAAGAATGAGAGATGAGGAAAAAAAGAGAGAGAAAAAAGGGAAAAAAAGAAAGAAAAATAATAAAAATTATTAAAAATTATCCGTGGGCACCGGATGGACTGAATTAACACAATTGTAAAATGTTTAGACTGAATTAGAAATATTGTAATTGGTTCAGAAATTTTTTGGTAATTTTCCTGTCGATACGGACGGCTGTGTAATGTGGCAAGTAGTGGAATTGTTGAAGGAGCAGTCGCATTTGATGAAAGGGTGGTAAGCGTCGAAGGTAACAGAGTCGCCGATCGCGGCTCCGCTGCATGGCTCTCCACTTATGTTCCATGCTGGCGTCCGTGGAGTGATTCCCCATATTGACCATATCGAGTTCAGAATCGCCCCTACATTCACGTAACCATCATCGACTCACACTCGTTTAGCTTTATTCTCAAACTAAATGCATCGGTGCATGATTCTTACCTTAAGTAAATGGAGAGTGGTTTAGACAATTAAGTGCAATTTATAATACAGGTATTCACATGCTGTCCATCCAGTTGAATTGTATAAACGAGGACAGCCGCTTCATTTGGAGTAGTATTTTTACATTTCCCAGACATATGGTCTTAAGGGAACCATTTTAGCTTTCTTGATAGTCAATATTCTAAGAACAAAGATTAGACAACAAGTAATCATATAAATGTGAATTCCATATGGACTAAATCAACATAAGGAGGTGAAAGAGGAACCACTGACGTCCATGCAGTCCCATGGCATAATGCTTTCTAGATTATAAAACGAGGTAATGATAAGTAGGCTAAAGGCTATGAAAAAAGATCATCGGGATGTTTTAAAGAGGAATCTCTGTCTGGACATGAAAGAAGACATATTAGAGAAATAACTCCTCCCAAAGGAAAGGTGTTTTTACTTGAAAATTCTCTCGGTGGGATTTGCCGGCAGAAAGCAAATACTTAAAGTGGGGTTATCTAATTATTAATATATATATATATATATATATATATATATATATCTGTGTGTGTGTGTGTGTGTGTGTGTGTGTGTGTGTGTGTGTGTGAGTGAAATTATATACAAAAATATAGCTAATCACTTATATGAAAAAAAAAAAACTATAAAAATGATTACATGACAATCTTTAATGTACTGTGAGAATAATAATCTATTATATAGCACAAAAAATCAAATCATAAGTTATTATAAATTGTTGTGGGACCATTTCTTCAAGAATTTGTACTTCACAATAAATTATTATTTTCACAGTACCTAAATAATTTTTTTTTTTGGTAAAAGGTAAGAATTGTACCTAAATAATTGTTATGCTAGCAAAAGCCAAAAAACTATTACTGAATAAAATTTATTAATGTTATTAGGAGGATCTATTAAATTTCAATAATAGCAACAAAAAAAAAAAATGCATCTCAATGTTGTATTTCAAGATTAATTGACATATCATCGTGCATATAAATGGTTCTTGATTCTTTGCATTCAAGTTAAGTTGAGCTAGGAGTTGAAGACCTTAATTCAAGGTATTGGCGAAATCAACAATGCATAACAGCAATGGAAAAACATCGAAATACATAAAACTATATGAAATAGTTAAATAATCGAAACATTGATAGTGTAATATTGCTGAAAAATTACTTAAAAAGTCTCAAACCAATTATACTTGGTCAATTCAGTTATAAACTTTTCAATTTGACCAATTTAGTCCTAAACCTTTTGATGATTTGCCAATGTAAGTCCATCTGGTTAATTTTGGTTAAAAATTGATGACATGAACATCGATTGTCTTATATGGTGCGGTCAGCGTCGACCTAGACAATTTCTTATATTTTTTTTATTTTCTTTTGTTAATTGTTAGGGCCGACCAGTAGCCAATTTAGGTATTTAATATCATTCGGATGTATTTCAATTTATTTTAATATATAAAAAACCCCACTTTTTTTTTCTTTTTTTTTTTTTTTTTTTTTTTGTCGATAAAGAAGAACCCCACTTTGAGGGATTTCCTTTATGCAGGCAAATCCCACCGAGGACTAAGCAAAGAATTTTCGAGCGAAGGTGGTAAATTTGTTACCCGGTTGCCTTGGTTAAATAAGAGGACACCGTCCTTCATGGAAGGACAACAGTGCCGTCACCTAATCACAGTTCGTCACAATCTTAATCATACTCTAGTAGGAAGGAGATAAGTTTCCATTGTCAGGAAGGATGCTTACGATCATCCGCACTCTTTAAGAATAGCAAACTCGCTAAACACACACGAACGAACACGCAAAGAGAGAGAGAGAGAGAGAGAGAGAGGAAGAGGGTTTGTTTTTTTACCTTCAGAAGGGTCGGTCGTACCTTGAGTCTGGTTCTGAGCACGAGCGACATCTACAAGTAGTATGCACGCTGCTACATGCAAGGCAAAGATCACCCTCGAATTTGTCATTGTTCAACCACAGAGAGAGAGAGAGAGAGAGAGAGAGAGAGAGATCCTTAGAGCTGGAGAGCCACCATGTCAAGTCTGACCAACCGCACTCCCAGATACATTTATATATGCGTAGAGAAAGTTTTATGAGAAAGCCAAGGACAGTGGCGTCTAAGATAAAGATCAGAAATGGTCCCCCCTCTTCGTTTTGCTTTCCAATTGAGCAGTGTACAATTTTCGTAATCAGCCTTTGAAAATTCTCGCTGCTGACCGTGGATAACCTTGGTTGTTAGAAGAGTGAAATTTTTGTTACCACCAAAGAAAAACCAATAGTAATCTTTTTGCTCGTAAAAGTTTCTTCATTGAATAGCTGCAAATCTTTCTAATTAAGAAGAGTCGAGTACCCAATTGAGAACTTCTTCTCGCTGCACGAAAGGTTGTGGAATTACACAGTACATCCTCATTACATATTTCAGGACAACCATTTGGAAAGACTGATAATTTAGGCAATTTAGTCGCTGATTGTACATTCGAATTGGGACGAAAAGTCACTCTTACAAAAAGTATGGCGACTTGTAAGTTGCCTGCTTCCGGAGGCTAATATCGTGTGGTGTTCAAAGTCTCGCCTTCCAATCAGACTTGTTAACCTTGCATGGTTTGATTGAAGCTTCTGCTGATACTGGGGACGAAAAAGCAAAGAGAAAGATGAGGGGTCTTTTCAATTCCATTTTCTAAGGTCAAATTGGACGTCTAGAATTGACAGATTCATCCATCCAAGTGGTGGCATATCTCAAAGTCTACTTCATTTCGAATTGGATGTGAAAGGAGGGAAGATTTTTTTGAATCTATAATGGAAAATTATTGGGAGAAAAGCGTTCATGCGGATGAAAATGTCAAGAAACAATGAGGAACCCAGTGGGGAGATTTCTTAATGTCAAGACATAATCATCGTAGATAAGAATTCTTTGAATTTTCTCTCATCGATACAGTATTGCCTCTCTTGCCTGAGTTTTTTTCTTTTTTTCAGGTTGTCCTGACAATTAATCATTGAACTCATGTATGGTTCTGACATGCATTAGTTTCCATCCAAAAAGATATGAAAACTTCTTATTATTTATATGCACTTACAAGATCTTAATTGAGGTTGACTCCGTTTAATGTTAGAAGAAGAAGACTTGGATTTATGATTGGAATAGCGTATGAAGGAGAAGATACCAACTTGTACGGGACTATTACTGTACTTCAACATGGATTTTTCTGAATTTGCCGATATATATGACCCAGTATGAAATCAGGGGCGGGTGGAATATAGAAAGTAGCGACCTACGGTTCACTCTTGTAAAGAGACGGTCATCGTTTTTTCGGTGGCGTTGGTCGTTCTCTCGCACCAGCTTGATGCCACGGTGCAGCCTCCTCTCTCCATAGTCAATCTATAGACGTCCTTCCAAAGCCTGATGGCAGCTTGCCGATCCAGAATCCAAAGAATCCTCTCTCTTTTATTTTGTGGTAAGTGGGCGATTTTACTGTCTTCTTCTCTTTAAATTGACCAGGTGAAGAAAAAATGGTCCCAACAATATATGAAACATCAGTTTTTCACCTGTTTTTTTTCTGGTGCTATGGTACCAAGATTATGTAATGGGATCGAGAATCCAGACAATTTGATACCAAACTGAATGTGGATGGATTGATTGATTCGCCATTATTCAGACAATTTTTTTTCAGGATGCTATCGCAGAAAAATGCGATCACCGGTGCACTTATTCTTGCAAGTTTCAGAACGAAATCATAGTAGTTATTCGCAATTTAACTAGACACATGCAGAGGTGAACCGATTTGTGTTCTCTTGGGTTGTGAAATGATACTTCACAAATTTACCAGAAAAATTGACAATTCGTACAGCTTTAATTTACATAATGGCAAAAATGATTGACAGAGAGAGTCATCTTACGTAGGAAATTCATCTGTATGTACTAGTAATTAATTACATTACAAAATGTTGGTGTAATCAACTGATAAAGCCTGATATGGATGTAGCAAAGATCCATTTAGGTAAACCATGTTCATCTACCATCTCCGATCATCTCACCAAGCATGGGTGTCGTTGCAATTTCCGGTGAAAAATTTGCAGTTCCAACAGTGCTTGCAGTGAATGAGGAGTTGTAAGTGCTCTTGTCTGTGCTCTTATCAGCAGTCTCAGCCAAGGAGCTAGTGGTATCATTGAATCTCCAATCAGTCAAGTAGCCTGGCCTCGTGGACACGGTCGCCACTTCAACATCTCCAGAGAGCATTGCCACCACACGGGACATTGGGGGTCTCGGCGCTGGCGATGTTTGAGTGCACAAGAGCGCTATTGCAACCATGCGTTTTGCCTCTTCTTCATCAAACTCTGATAATCTAGAATCAACCAGCTCAACAACACGGTTGGTTTCGTGCAGGTTCCAAGCCTGAGAAGCAGGAACAGAAAGTGACAAGGATGTAATCAGGCAACCTCATAGATAGAATTAATGGGGGAGAATAATAAGAAGGATAATGATGTTTCCTTCTTAAATGGCCATAAAACAACTGAAAAAGTGGCAGAAAATTCAAACGCGTACCCATTCAAGGAGATATATTTTTTCTTCTTCCAAGCTAGGGTCTGAATTTGACCTTCCGCTGACAACCTCTAGAGCCACTACGCCAAACGCAAACACATCTGCCTTCTCTGTAAGGTGGCCACGCATCGCATACTCGGGAGCAAGATATCCACTACAAAAGCAATAAGAAAGCAGAATTAGATTCTCAGCAGCTGTAGGCGTCAACGTACTAATGCATATGGCTCTGTTTGCATATGACAGAAGAACATGGAGCTTACATGGTTCCCGCAACACGGGTGCTTATATGGGTCTTCTTATCATCATAAAGTTTAGCCAAACCAAAGTCTGATATTTTAGGTGTGAGATCAGAGTCCAGCAGAATATTACTGGCCTTCACATCCCTATGCACGATTCTCAGCCTTGACTCCTCATGAAGATAAGCTAGGCCCCTTGCAATACCCAGACAGATATCAAACCGTGTCGCCCAATCAAGATTCAAGGTCCTTTGCCCTGCACCATGGAGGCACTATATCATAAGTCCAAGCGTCACTTTTTACATGACGAAAGACATAATTGAGGTGAATATTCTGTCACCTACCAAACATTGCCTGATCAAGACTCTTGTTTTCTAGATACTCATATACAAGAAGCCGATTATCTGCATCAATGCAGCATCCATACAATTTGACAAGGTTGCGGTGTTGCACTGCAGATATAGTGGCAATCTCTGTCACGAATTGATTCTTTCCCTGGTGGGATGTTACAGATAGTTGCTTAACAGCAATCACTCTCCCATCATCAAGTGTTCCCTGATGTCACTGATATGATCAGTACTTCAATATAAAAAAAAAGCTTAAGCCATTTTGAGACCAATAATGCGATCAGCATGATAATGTACACTCCAGTTCCTAGACTATCCGGAAGCTCCACTTAAGTCTGATTATCAAGAAATGCCATCCATCTCCTAGAGCTACACTGTATTAGCATGTAGATGACAAATGAAGGACGGTCAACCTAATTTATGTCACTCAATCTGGACCTAGCAAACATAACCAAGAAAATTGTCCATTCATTACTTACTTGAAACCTTATGTAATCAACAATTTGTTATATTATCCACGGATATTTGGATGGCGTCCATTGAACTTCTTTCTTTCCTGGCGTAATTTAGGATCTATTACAGTCATCCTCCAAAGCCAAAGGATGATTTCCTAAAGAATGAAAAAGCAATAAGCGAAGAAGTGCTTTTCTTTTCAAGGCAGAGAAAATATTGGAAGTTAGGGCAACCAGCACACAAAAACCATTGTCTTTCTTTTTGGCCCAAGGCACGGAAACCATAATCGCTGTTCATTTACCAATGCGTTTCTCTTCTCTTTTTTAATTCTTTCTCCAAGAAACACTTTCAGAAAGATCAACCATCGACTTAGTTCGTATGACAAGCTAAGATCAGATCAGCTATAGTTGAAAAGGCAATAGTGATAAGATCAGCTTTTGCAATGAGCGAAGCACCTCAATTCTGCGAATATTTAAATGTGACACCACTCCATCGACATCTACTCTCTTGTGTTATCCAATGAATTACAACAAACCTTGAAAACAGGGCCGAATCCTCCCTCCCCAAGTTTGTTATTGGGATTGAAGTCATCTGTAGCAGCCTTTAGTTCTGCATAGCTGAAAGTGTAAGGTCTAGCATCCATGCCAAGGAACTCTGTAAGACACAATAATGCAGATAAGATTCCCGCTATTAGAATATTTCGCAACCTTTTGTCACTTAGTTTTTGACTTCTCGGAAATATGTTAGCCGCTTAATTAGTCATCCAGCGAAATAAAAATGCATTCATGAAATTTAGCTTCAACTAGAAAACATGGAAATTTCACTTCCTACCACCAGTGGGCAATGAGCTCAAAAGCTCTTAATAGCAGCGGCATTTCGATATGGAGATTTCTCATTCTTTTTACCTCTGCAGAACATTGTTTTCATCTTTTATCCAAAAACATTATTAGCACACAAGATTACAGATAGGAAATTATCATGGGGAAGCTATCAGAAGCTTCTGATAGTGTGGTTTACCTTGATCTTCAATCATGCGTGCCATTCTCCTTCTCCGAACAACATAGAACGCCAGGAGAACAGCCACCAAACCGACCACTCCAACTCCAGTAGCAACTCCAACTATCAACCCAGTGTGATCCTTTTTGCGGGTTGGGGTTGGGGGTTTGTTACTGACAGTGGGTATAAAATCTGCACAAAGCCTGCCAATTTAGTAATGTTTTATAAAGTGGTGCTGGGAGTATGAGCAGGTTATAATCATAGTACCTGGGACAGCACTTATGGCTGAAATTAGAGGTCCATATGTGGCTTGATTTGGTACACAACACGTCCCTTTTCCAGCCCAAAAGAAGTGTATTTCAAGATAGTTTGCTGTTACCTGAGCCTGATACAATTTTAGGACAGCTGTAAAAGAGGCACCACCTGCCTCTTTCCGTATGTCGAAATCCTTTGCAACGAGGTTTCCCTGAAATAAGCACAAATGGCATTGGCAATTGACCATGACCTTTCTTAGTAAAACAAGAAGCCCGGTAAAGCATGGCCCTACCTGTATGTATATATCAAAAAGACGCCTCCCAAGACGTTTCCATTCAGTATCCTGGATTTGTATTTCGGCAAACTGGAGGGTGACATTGTAGTTTCCATTCTCCAGCCCTAATCCATAATATCGTAGGGATGAAGCAGAGACCCGTGCAGTCTGGAACAGCTCTGAGTCTAAAGTGTTGGTGAACTGGGATAGCGAGGAAGCACTATAGGCGGCGTTGTTGCTTCCTGTGAAATAACCAACATTGCTCACTGCCCACCTCTCTGAGTCGGTCACGTAGTAGGTAGCAGGCCCAAGACTGATATTATCCCGCTCATACACAATATTACTGGACGAAGTAATCTGAGGGCCACCGCATTTTACTGAAAAATTATAATCTGCATGGCAAACATAAAAGAGCAGATCGTGATGAGTTTGTGACAGGTACTTCCATTACATAATGGACAAGAATTATCTGTCAAAGGACATGCACTTTGTAGATATTAAATTTTCATAATCAGCCCGATCTATATGCATATAAATGTCACATGCTTATCTTCAAAACTTACTTCCTACAGTCTGTCACATAGCATCGTAATATGCAGTTGTAAATGTAACAATAAATTGGTTCTCTCACAATCTAATGAAGAGACCCACAAAGTACTAATGAAAATGAAGTAAGGTTCTTTTGAGGGAAATATCACAGATAAAGGAGGAGCCTAGAGAGGTAATTATTGAACATTAAGCGGCCTGCCTTATATCTCTGTCTGTGGCAAGAGCTGACAATGGGACATCAAAACTACATAGCTGTCCCCTTTCGAAGAAAATAACCTAGCATATTAACTTGAACCTTAATTTTTCCTCTCTTCTACTGAACTACCCCTAATCTAACTTACTGGAAGAAACTACTTTGACCATTCTGTCTTCTACTACATTTAAAGTTACCCTGCACTTCACATATCAGGATGCAAGCACACAGAATATCTAAAGTAACTGGAAACATGATCTCCTGTCCTCCTCTTGTTGAGGCATTCAACAAAAGGAAAGCAAATTCAGGGGAAAAGGTTACGTGGACTTACAGATTCCATTCCCTGTAGTGCAAGGAAAATTCCGTTGAAGACAGTTTAATCCTGAAGGAAGAAGGCTAAGATAAAAGGAGAAAATTTTATTCAGTTGACTTGTATGGCAGTATGAACTAATGAGTAAATTAAGAGCAAATACTTCTATTGCAAGGAAAGTTCCTCTTCTTTTTTATGACTTTCGCTGAAACATTGAAGATATCTTCATGGAAGATGCAATTGCTAATTAAATGCTAAAGTTCTTAAATCATTGAAGCGGTGATAGCATCTCCAAGTCATATTTCAAACTGCATGCTTTTCTAGTGAATACTAATACAGAGTTTTGCAGGATTGCTGATTCTGCACTGAATCGATTATGAGGATTAAAAGATGGTGAAACTGTAGTATCAGTATTTATTCAAATTACTGACATCCACAACGGCATATGAACAAGGACAATCATATGAAAGTCACTACCTATGACAGTTCTTTTGTAGGCAGTGTTTAAATGATTTACATTTGTTCCAAGCAGTAGATTCAGCAACAAATGTGAGTGAGTTTTAATGTAAATTCAGCATGCATCTGTGATCTCAATTAATGGAAATAATATGACAAAGGACAAATTTGATAGATAAACATCCAGAATGCCCAGCAGGATAGTGGGATTGGTGATTATCCTCATCAAGTGATGTAGGCATTCAAGACAAATCTGAGGACACATAAGCTAACCGTTTTCAATTGAATTGATTACTGTTTATGATCACTCAAGCATCATAAGCAAAAAATCGCTAGGGCAATTACCTAGTGTTAGAGTTGTCCAATGTAAAGTTGTTGCCGACCAGATTACTGCAAAATGCATCATGGAAAAAGTTGTGATCGCAAGTCTCCCCACAAAATTGAAACACTTACAGCTCATCCTGTAGCTAGAAGATGACTTCAAGTACTATATAGCATCCCTCGAGCAACAAAAGATTGATAAAGTGCAAAAGAAGAGTCCTCACTTAAGATATCTAAATAAAAGTAAAAATTATCATTTTTCGAATGACAGAAATACATACAGTTGTAATTCATTGCTGACCCAAGAAGGAAAGCTTCCCATCAAGTTATTGTATGACACATCTCTGCAAAAATGGCACAGGAGAGATGTCATATAGTTACCAACAGGGTAGTCGTCCGTCAGTATCGAGTAGCATGCCGTGATATGTCAAATAACAAAATGCTGGCTATATTCTCCATGTTCACAGGCACAAAATAGATGGCTTTGAAAGAAACTATATTCAGAACTGAGTTAGCTATAAAGGGAAAAGGAGAAAAAATCTATTCAAATAGCTATATCCTCTTTTCGAACCTTCAACCTATGAAGGAACATTTTCACTGCACATTCTCTTTGCATTCAAACTCCATAAGTGCCCATAAAAACTTGTGCATAACTTCATGCTCTTCTCAATTGATCAGTGACAGTTGTGAGCATCATTATGGTTGTCATGCAATGGAGATCTTTCAGGTGTTTCTTACATGTTACGAAGGGATGCACTTTTCTGTTCAGGCAGTGTGCCATTCAAACTATTATTTCCAAGAAACCTGAGAAATGAAGCAAAGAGATTTGCAAAGCATTAACAAAGAGAACATATCTGTGGGAACACATATGAAATCCAGATGAGGTGCATTACAAGTGAGTGAGTGAGCTCAAACTGAAAAGAGAGTCTGGAATCTGTCCTGTTAACTTGTTGAAGCTTAAGTCCCTGGTCCGATATAGATGCAACGAAGTTACTATATGAATAAATTGAGTCAACAAGATATAGAAGTTTGAATAAAAAAAAAAATGCCTTTGGGAAAATCGAGCTGATTACATGTGAAAAACAACACAATACCCAATGAATGTAACATCTTGTCAATTGAAGTCTAGAGAAGAATCGTGGAGGCAAATGCTCCTTTGAAGTACTGTACTATGAATGAGGGCACAAGATGGTCTTTAATTAAAATATGATCATCCAGATAATATTAAGTACAAATCATTTAGTAACTACTATTATAAATCATTAATGAAGGGTGACTTATTCATCCCTTTCAGATACTGCTTCTGAGTCACTGAATATATATTCACAATGTAAATGGCAACAACTCATATCCACGTTGATGATAATGAAAGACAGACACACTTCGGCATATTTTCAATCAATCTCGACCAAAACAATGACTTACAGCTGAAATAAACCTTGGTATCCTGAAAAATTTGATGGGAGCGAATCTGAGATATTGTTATTCCTCAGTATCCTGGAAACAATTGGGTAAGCCCATTTCACATACGGGCCAAAAGAGAAAAAGAAAGGAAAAGAAAGTCTGCTACGAGCTCCGGAATCACAATGTCTTACAGAATAGTCAGATTCTTCATATTTTTGATGAATTCCAGTGAAGAGCTCACATTAGACACATCACTTATTCTCCTGCATTATGTACTCAACTCATTGTCAGTTTGTTCAAGGCTGTGGTAAGTTATTTTTTACAAGCATAGAAAGAGAAAGTACACGGCCCACTCACAAGTCTGTCAAAGCAGTTAAATTGGAAAATGTCGAAGGAATCGAACCTTCAAAAGAATTTCCTTGAAGAAACCTATAAGCAAAACAAATTGAGAAAAAATTGGACAAATTTATCACGTACTGTTTAATGATAATATAATACAGAATTAATGCTATAGAATTTGTCGAATTTCAATTTCCAGAGCCTACAAACTGTTGTCAAAGGTAGCATTCATAGTCCTAGGCGTGGTTAGATGAAAAACAAACATATATATTGCCTTACAGCTGTGTAAGCTGCGACCAATTTCCTATGAATTCTGGTATATTGCCAGTGAAGTTGTTATCCGATGCCCATCTGCAGCCAGAAAAGGTATTTCTCCCGATAAATCATATCACAAAGCTTTTCTTGTCAATAGTTTTTTTTCTAGTATCAAAGGAGGAATGAAGCTCTTACACTTTTTGAAGATTTTTAAGCTTGGAAAATGCTGATGGAATCTCACCACTGACTCCTGAACTATCCATGTAACTGCACGATAGGTGACTTCCATCAGCCAAGGGAATTTTATTAATTTAACGCAACTCAAATAACTCAATAGTTCTCTTAATTTCACCAAAAAAAAAATAGTAATAACTCAATAGTTTGTCCTTTTGAATAGTTGAAAGCAGAAGTGATGCCAAGAGGAGAGGATGACACATTGTTACGGAACATTTGCACAACATCCACAAGACTCGAGAAGGTTTACACCCAGAAAGTACACAGCCAAACATTGCGGGAGTCTCTAGCAGTTGAAATGTCAACAAGAGGATGACAGTGAAAGTGAAATATGAGGTATAAGGGTTAGGCTATGTGATGATGGGCAGAACGATAGTAACAACAACATGCTACTGCAAGTCAGAAAGGCTAAAAGAAACTAATCAATTTGAAAGGATGCATGAAAAAATTTACTTAGCCCGTTTGCCACCTATTTCGACAAAACTGGCCCATGCCAAACTCCAATACCTGAAAATATTTTAAAAGGAAAAATCCATGTTTAAGAATGTTAAGCAGGCAGGACTTACAGTTGCTGCAATTTGGACAGATTTCCAAGCTCAGATGGCAGAGAGCCATTGAAGTTATTGGTGCTAAAGGACCTACAATATTAAACTTGCATGTCAAATTTCATTGAACATTTGTCCGAACATCCAATGGACCTAAGTCAGTTGAATCCTTCTGCGTGACATTACAAATCCTGTACTGGAACTGTTACTTACAATGACAATAGCTCTGTAAGTTGCCCAAGTTGCAGTGGGAGCTCCCCTGATAATGCATTGATGCCCAGACTCCTGAAGTAAATCAACAGAGTAAGCATCAGGAAAGAAAGAAAACTGCTAAAAAAAGGAGCAGAGAACCGTATAAATTTCGAAACTAGAATTGAGTTGTGCTTACAGATACTGCATGCGAGTTAGGTTGCCAATGGATGGAGATAAGGAACCAGTCAAGAGATTTTGGGCCAAGTTCCTGTATAAAGTACATAATACCATCAGAACAATGGAAAACTACGTAAAATTTTGAAACCTTGGTGAGTAAAATCAATATGGAGCTTCAGCAAGTGAGAGCATGTGAGTGTTGCGTAGACATGACACATGGAAAACTGCGTAAGATTTTGAAACTAAGTAAGATTTCGAACTGAGTGTTGCTTAATTATAAGGCATGACACATGGCACACCATGAAAACTCCAGTGAAATGAGAAACTAATGGAAAAGACGGAAGAAGTGGAATGGGACCAATACATACAGATTGGAGAGGTAAGTCAAGTTCCACAACTCATCAGGGATAGGACTAGCAACGCTCATTGCATAAACCTTGCTGCAACCAAAGAAAAACCACCCAGACATGAGAGGAGACACACCCATGGTGGGCGTGATACTCTTGATACGTACAGCTGGGTAATGTGGCAAGTGGTGGAATTGTTGAAGGAGCAGCTGCATTTGATGAAAGGGTTGTAATTGTTATTGTTGAAGTCGGTGGAGTCGATGGCGGCTCCACTGCATGGCTCTCCGCTTATGTTCCATGTCGTCTGTGGAGTGAGTCCCCATTTTGACCATATCGAATTGAGAATTGCCACTGCATTTACATCATCATCATCGACTCACCCTTGTTTAGCTTCATGCTCCGACTAAAGGCGTTGGTGCTCGATTCTTGTCATACGTAAGTGGAGAGTGATTTACACGATTGAGTGCAAGTAATGCTACAGGTATTCACATGCTGTCCATCCAGTTGAATTGTATAATCGAGGACAGCTGCTCATACGGAGTACTGTTTTTACGCTTCCGGGACAATATGGTTTTAAGGAAATCAATTTTGCTTTCTTGATAGTCAATATTTTAAATATAAAGATTATTTTTGCAAGTCATCAAATAAAAGTGAGTTCCATATGGATTGAATTGACATAACAAGGTGAAAGAGGAACCACCCACGTCCTTGCAGTCCAATAAGATGATGTTATCTAGATTCTAAGACGAGGTAATCATACGTTGACGAAAGGCTATGAAAAAATATCATCAGGATGTTCTAAAGAGAAATCTCTGTCTATTTATGGAAGAAGATATATTCGAGAACTGAGGGCCATTTTTGGAATATGAGAGAGGAGGTTGATGGGGGGTGGGCCACGAAGAGCACGGGCCCCAAAGGAAAGGTGTTTGAACTGTTGATATAGCCTTGATTTTAATCATAATTTCAAAGAGGAGATGATTTTCATTATAAGGAACGATGCTGATAGTCATCGGCGCTCTTAAGAATGACAAACTCGAAAATGAAACACTCAGAGAGAGGAAGAGAGGGTTTGTTTGTACCTTCAGAAGGGTCAGTCTTAGCTTGAGTCTGAGCATGAGCGACGTCTGCAAGTAGTATGCACGCTGCTACTTGCAAGGCAAAGATCACCCTCGAATTTTCCATAGTTCAACCAGAGAGAAAGAGAGAGAGAGAGAGATCCTCAGATCTTGAGAACCACCATGTCTAGTCTTACCGACCGCGCTCCCAGAAAAAGCCATGGACAGTGGCGTCTGGGATGTCATACGTTTTGGTGACCATTTTTTTATTCTATATGCTGACGAAGAGCCATTTTAGAACATATGTATCTTTTATCTGTAGGGAAAGGTGAATCTGACTTTCATCTATGAAGGAGATGGACATGATCTGAAACGGTCCCTCCTCTTTTCCTTTCTTTCAATAAATGCTCGAGCTGTACAATCTGTATGATCAGCCTTTGAGAAATTGGCTAGGCTATACCCGGGTCAAATGTTTGTTGCTCGGTTAGCACTTTGAGACGCTTTATCGTTAGAAGATTAAAATTTTTGTTACCCCCAGAGAGAAAAGAAGAGAAGCATTTTCTGTGATTTTTTTTTCCGCCGGCTATGTCTTTATTGAGAGTTCCAAATCTTTAATTAAGAAAAGTTGAACCAAATCGAAAACTTCTTCTCCAAGCACGAAGTTGTACGTGGCACGCCCTTATTATATATTTCGGAACGGCCATTTTAAAATACTGATAAAATAAATTTAGACAATTGAGTGACTTGTTATATATTCGAATTGGACGTAAAAGTCACCATCACTTCGTTTACTGTTGAATAGATTTTGTAATCTGACCTATTATCTATTCCAGAATAAAATGAAAACCTCCTTTTAGTTATGTATACAAATGAGATCTTAGTTGACATTGGCTTGTCTCCACTTGATGTTAAAAAGAAAAGACTTAGATTCATGATTGGAATGACGTATGAAGGAGAAGATATCAACTTGCTTAGTTACATCAGAATATATGAATATGGAATATTACTTGTACTTCAAAATGGACTTTCTTGAAAGCATATGGTTAGACGTTTAACTGAATTTCATATGATATGTTCTCACTTCCACTTGCTAGGTTGCACCTCTCCCTGAAATTTGCGGATGCATATGACCAATATGAACTCAGTAGCAAGTGGAATATAAAAATAGAGACACCTACCTCAACGCATTTACTCTTGGGAAAGCAAAACATGATTTTCTTTGGATAGTGGTTTTTATTTAATAATTGAAGTTTGGAAAGTAGCCTAGCGTTGGTCATTCTCTCGCACCAACTTGATGGCACAGCCTCCTCTCTCCATATTCAATCTCGATACACAACGTGCTTTGATTTTCATTTGTCATTAGTATAGGTTTCGATCCACTGTTTGCGGTAACAAGTTCATTGGTTATTGGTTATTTTGTTATGCGAGGAGGACGAAGTCCTTTCTCTGTGTTTGGTGAAACGATCAGCCTCCTCTCTCCATATTCAATCTCGATACACAACATGCTCTGATTTTCATTTGTCATTAGTATAGGTTTCAAACCGCAAAAGTTTCGATCCACAGTTTGCGGTGACAAGTTCATTGGTTATTTTGTTATGCGAGGAGGACGATTCGAAGTCCTTTCTCTGTGTTTGGTGAAACGCAAATGTGTTGCTCTGGAGCTGAGCTATGCCATGACTCAAAAATGAGCACTGCCTAATGTAAAAACTCAGCAGCCACATGCAATAATCTTTTCTTAAAAGAAATAAACAAATGGAATAGTACATGTCGTGGGTAGTGGCGCTTGCTAGAGGTTGCAATTATTTTTAAGGCTCACATCTTTCAGTTTTCAGTGCAACTATGCGGCATTGGGAGCTCTAAGATAATATGAATGTCGATGCGCGAAAGGAAAGCTTAACTGCTCCGATGTGGACAGAGACTCAACTATAACAGTCCAGCTGTTAACTTGTTCGCGACGTCAAACCCAGTCAATTATATGTAACTGCAGTTTTGTCTCTGAACCATGACTATATCAAACTCAACAATTTGCTAATTATTAACTAACATGTTGAAAGAGTATCTATCCGTTTAGAAAGATTGATCGAGACAGGTGATTGATTAAACTGGCCAAGTTTTTGAGCTTCCTCTCTTGGTGACAGGAATAATCTTGCAGGCTTAAAGAAATAGTACAGAACATCTAGCATGTCCAAACACAACCAACCAACAAATCAAACTTATGCCACCAAGTAGCTTCTGCTTGACCAGCTGCTGTAATCTACCTACTAAAAACCAGGTTTTGGAGGTTTTAAACATTGCCCGCTAAATCCTGTAAGATTAGTATAATTGAAGCTAATTTGCATAAAGAGAGTAAATTAGTAAGTTTTTGGCTGATCAAGAACAGTAATTAGTGAGTTTTCCAAGACCCAGACCCGTAGATCATTAGAGAAAGTCCTTAAGCAAAGAGTTATATGGGTTTTCCCACCATAATACAGCCTGCAGTTGCATCAGTCCTGGAGTAACTCTGTTGCCAATAATATCTGTACACGGGCCATGCTGTTTAAACGTATTGCTGTTGTACGCACTCGGACCCAGCCTGAAATGTGCAATTCAAGCTCTTTGGTTTCTCTTTTCCAGTACAGTTAAGTTTCCAATGAAAAAGTGAAACCCCATGAGAGGTTAAGTTCAGTTCAAAAGGCCAACTGCTGCACTTTTAATTCAGTTTAAGATGCCAACTGCTGCACCTGTAGGCTTGCAGCTGAGACAGGAGAGAACAATACTGGCTTGACAAAAACCCATATTACAAAATATCAATTTATTTCCTTTTTCAAGGCGATTTTTGGCATACTAGATAAAAATTTAAAACAGGCACAATGACTGATTCCTAATTACATGAGCAGGCTGAAGGTTCTGAGCTCTATTGTTTATGTGTTCTATGCTTGGAAGATTTTCAGAAAAAAGAAATTCCGACTGGAAAAATATAGCTCATAAATTTTACAATTCTCAACTGGCAGGCTTCAGACATATTAGCACTTTACACCTTCACTGCGATCAAAGGCACCTGCTCTATTAATGAACTCTCGCAGATTTTGTGCAGCAGCAGCTAATGTATCATCACTTTTACAAAAAGCAAACCTGATATATCTGTTACCATAGAAATTATCAGCACCAACCTCCACTTGTTTGTTTGAGTGGAAGAATCCACAACCTGGTACACCAACCACCCCTGCCTCTTCTATCAGCTTTTTAACACAATCAACCTGAAATTGCAATCGCATTGTTACCATTTGACGACAACTAATATCGGATTTCAGACAGCTTTTTAGCAATAACTATAGTGACAAAAAGCAGCATACGTCAGACAGAAGGCACTCCTCAGGAATCTCCACAAATATAAAGAATGAACCCTGGGCCTTAAACCGAATTCGCAAACCAACTTCAGCCAGAATTTTAGCTAGGAAATCTCTTCGTAGCTCATAATCCTGAACACCAATGGGAATAAGAGTCGGTTATTGCTTAATTTGAATCCTCATACACACTTCAAACTGATTACGGTCTCAGAGTATACTAAAAGCAAGAGAGAAGCATTTCTATCTACTTGTCTCAGTGATTCAAAATATTGTGGCTGACTTTCAAGAGCAGTCAATGCAGCCTCCTGGAAAGGTGCTGGAGCCGAATCTGTGATTCTGATATGTATGTTCTTTATGGCCGATGCGATGGCAGGAGGGGCAATTGCCCATCCAATCCTCCAGCCTGTCCATCAAAATACCAATTTCAAACTTTAAAACAGCTAAAGAGTTTGAGAAAGTACGTCCACCTTCTACCAGAGGAAGTCATTCGAATAGAAGATATCTGGTCAATGCAAAAGATATTTACAAAATGATTTAAAAGAATTTAGGAGTTCTTAGTGGAAGCTTTGTCCCACAATTGATGTTTGCATAACAACAAGGACAATGTTACTGCATCTCAGAACTGGAAGATCACCTGTAACACTGAATGTTTTTGACAGCGAAGAAGTTATTATTGTCCTCTCCTGCATTCCTTGAAGAGAGGCGAGGGATATATGTTTTGTCTTGTCATATGTTATGTGTTCATACACCTGAAAACATGTGGCATTTTATACTCATTCAGCCTTTGGATAGCGAACTACTCCATGTAAAAGCACTTCTGGAGACCAAGATTCGACTGAAAAGGAATGTCAAGATGACAATAAAAAGTGTAATAAATTAAAATCAACTAAGGGGGGGAGGGGGAGCAAAAGCCTGATGGATGCATCCTATGAAGCAACACTGATTGCATCTCATCTCAATACAATTAGTTTGATAAGCTCACTAGGCAATTGCACTATGTTGATGAAATTTTATGCTTAGAAATATCTTATACGTTCACGCATGCATACACGAGACTTGAAAAGGATCAATTGTCATTGTTCTCATGTTTCTTCAGCCATTCACGAGTCACGCCAATGGAAATGCTGGGAACTGGCTAAGACAATCACTTTAAAGGAAGATCCTATGTTATCATCTCGCAGGGCAAATAAGAGTAATTTACTGTAGTTGCTACCATGTTACATTGCTATCATTTCCTACAATGGTATGTGAAAGAAAATGTCTGAAACTATCATTCTTCATTCAGAGCAACATTGATGACTAAGAGTAAATGTGAAAGGTGATGCGAAACAAGAGTTTACATCTACTCCCTTAAATAAATTGCACAAGTTAATGCTTGTTGTGTAGTAAAAGCATTCTCATACTTCGTCTGTGATAACCATGCAATCATTTGTGCAGCAAGCTGTAGCAATTACTTCAAGCTCATCCTTGCTGAAGACTTTTCCAGTTGGATTATGGGGACTGTTCCACCAATATCACACATATTGGTACATCTCCAACTCACAGTAGATGATATAATCCAAAGTAACATGATAGACAGTTTTACATTTCTCTCAAATATGGAAAAAGAGTGACAAAAGAAGAGGGTGTATTATGTGCAATTGTAGAGCTAGCAAATAGAATATCAGTATTTTCTGTCAAAAAACCGATTGCTCAAGACAGGACACAAGCGTCACCTACATGAAGAATACGCCAGAAAGACTATCGAATATGGTCAAATATCCATTCACCATTTATGAATTCAAAGTCCAATGCTATATGGAATATCTAATCATTAACGTTGAGACTTCAGAATACTAGGGACAGATGAAAATATCGATTCAGTCTTTGCGCCAACCTGTTTAATACCACAGCTTTAGTTCTGCTGGTGAAGGACTTCAGGAATTTTCCATCGTCCAAAGTCCAATGAGGTGGGTCGAGGGCCACAAAAACCTGCCATACATACCCACTTTCTTGAGGTTACACAGAATTATTGAAACTGAAGCTTCGATCGAGCCCACGAGGAACAGATAGTTCTAAAGACACTTACTGGCACTCCCCCAGCCATGGAGATGCAAGCATCGTATGTCTCATAGGAAGGATCAAACAGTATAACTTCATCACCTGGGTCGATTACTACCCAAGTAAAGACAGGACTCAGTGTGGTGGCCAATATAAAAGCGGATTAGTTTGCTACGGGACAGACCAAATGAGAATGAAAGAAAGAAAGAAAACGTACTGGAAAAGATGGCAGCAGCAAAAGCCTCGGTTTGACCGCAGCAAATGACGATATCGGTAAGTGGGTCGACTTCGAGACCGTGCGTGTCCTTCACTATCCTGGCCAGACGGTCGCAAATCCCTTGCACGTGCCTGCCGACTCGCAGCGGCAATCCATCAAACAGGCGGTCGACATTATATGAAATGAAAATGAAAATGAAAATGGACGGCTGCCGACGTCACCTGTATTGGTTGAAGTCGGAGTTGATGGCGGAGACGGCCGCGCTCTTGAGGAGGGGAGGCGCGGGGAAGTCGGGGAAGCCCTCGGCGAGGTTGATGGCGTTGCAGCGCTGAGCGAGATGAGACAGCTGCTGAATTGGCGACGGCGAGAATGTCTTCGCCACCGCCGATAGCTTCTCCTTCATATCCACCTTCGCTCTTCACCTTATCCCCCGTGTCACGGTCACTCCCAGGCACGCACCCACAATTTCCTTTTCCTGTTTGTACCTTTTTTTTTGGTCGAAAGAGGATAGTATTCCATTCAAATAGGCAAAAAGGAACAACCCTTAAAAAGGGTTTCAGTACAAAGCATGTCTAGAGTATTTGGGGAGGTGAATTGACCCAGTTTGGTGAAAGGGTTCCTCGTCCGTGGGCCTTAGCGGCCCAATCGGCTATGGCATTGGCTTCTCGTCCCTGTTTGTACCATGCATAGCCTCGAAATTATATCAATGTTTGGATCTTCGCTACATTTGTTTGCATATGTGGTTGTTGGCTTATAAATTATGGAGATTCCCCGTATGCAAATTTAAATCAAAATGAATGTGGACAATATTCATGTTTGTGATCCACTAATCATAAAATCGACCATAAGGTAAGAAATTTCCTCCCACTATAGTCGGAGGAAAAAATAGCCATATTGAGCGAGATGGAGCTCTTGCCCACCCATAACGTTAGATTTTACATGATTATGTTTAGGCAAGTTAGGCAGGTTGACCTCTCTCATATAAGCATGTACAAACCTACTAACACATTTTGGATTTCTCGAGCTTAGATGGTCAAATGTACTATTTATTTTATTTTTTTGGTCAGTGGATCATTTCTTCTTCTTCTTTTTTGTGTCAGAAAATAAACATTTCATTAAACTAGTTCAAAGGTGAAAAGGCCCGAGAGATAGGCTTCTATACATAATAATTCCCCAAGAGTTAGGGAGGGAGGGAAACCAAGGGGTAAGGCATTTTTCCAATGGGTTTTGGCCACTAAATCCACAATTAAACTGGCTTCTTTAGGGTAATAAGATACTTGAACATTAGAAACAGTGAACAAAATTTTCTTGTGATTTTTAATAGGCACATGAGCTTCCCGGTGAACAAATAGTAAGTCTCTAACTCCACAAAATTGTTCAGAAGAGATAGTGTACGCTTTGGGGCTTCGTCTTCTTCATTATGAGGAGAGAGTGTGCAATTGAGGGCTTCAACCAAGAGAGCCAACAACATGAACCAATTTCACTCCTCCGTTCAATAATTGACCGGCGAAATCACGGCATACATGCATTCTACCCTTCGGTCGCTCCAAGTACGAAAGTCCCATCAATATTCACATTGAAGGTGCAAACTTTTGGTAGTTTCTAGCTGCTTTAGGCATTTCCTCTTTCAATTTCCACCCTACTTACTGAAAAATTCCATTTGCGGAAGTTGCTAAGAGTGATGATAGTCGTATCCACAACATCATAGGGGTTGGGATTTTTTTTGTCTGAAAACAGCTACATTTCTAGCTTTTTAGATGCCGCAGAGTAAGAAGCAACTATGGCCAAATATGGTAAATTGTTTGTATTCTTCGATAAATTACCAATCTACTCAACGCTTCAAGATAATCCCTGGCTCGAAACTTGTAGGTTCAACATTGGATGTGCCCAAATTTCTTTGGCCTATGAGCAGAGAGGGCATAAGTGCTCCACCATTTCACTGCTCCACTTGCATAGGGGGCATGAAGAATCAAGTACTGCCTTCCTTTTATGTAGATTTTGTTTTGTTGGGAGTGCATTTTGGCAAATATTCCACATAAATAGTTTAATTTTGGGAGGGACTTGAAAGTGCAATCAAAGTACGATGTGAAACCCAATTATGAGGTAAGGCATTTTTCGATAGGTCTTAGCCACCAAATCCACGATCAAATTGGCTCCTCTAGGGCAATAAGATACTTGAACATTAGAAACGGTGGGCAAAATTTCCTTGATCTTTAATAGCCACAGGGCTTGTAAGAGCGTTGACCAAGACCAAACAATCAATCTCTACCTTGACAAAAATTTTCAAAGGAGAGAGAGTATGCTTTGGGGCTTCGTCTTCTTCATTCTGAGGAGAGAGTGTGCAATTGAGGGCTTCAACAAAGAGAGTCAACAATGTGAACTGTTGCCATGCCTTCTTTCAATAATTGACTAGCAAAATCACAGCATACCCGCGCAATCGACCCTTGCGTCGTTCTAGGTACGAAAACCTCATCGATATTTACCTTGAAGGTGCAAGCTTTGGGTGATTTCCAACTGCTTGGGGCATTTCCCCTTTCAATTCCAACTCTGTTTACTAAAAAATTACATTTGCGAAAGTTGCCAAGGGTGATAATAGTTGTATCCACAACATCATTAGGGTTGGGAGTTATTTTGTTTGAAAATGGTTGCATTTCTAGCTTTCCAAACACCCAAGAGTACCAAAGCAACCGTGGCCAGATACGGTAAGTCGCTTGTGTTCTTCGATAAATTACCAACTCACTCCTCAATTTGAGATAAATCCCTAAATCAAAACTTGTAATTTCTAGATGTGCCCATATTCTTTGGCCCATGGGCAAATGAGGCATAAGTGCTACACCGTTTCACTACTCTAAATGCAGAAGGGGCATAAAGGGTTAGGTACTATCCTCCTTCTATGTAGATTTTCCTTTGTTGGGAGTGCATTTTGGTAAAAATCCCACATATTTTGGTGGGAGCCTGTAACTTCCATATACCTGTCCACAAAGTACAATGGGGAGTTAAGATGCTAATGCTTGATCTTCTTTCTGCTTGCCTGTGGATTCTCAAATGCAGTGATATTCACTCTTCATCATGTACTGCCGTGTACTCATCCACACAATATGGTTGCTTTCTATTTGGAGTTTGATAAGAATTGCTAAAATATCACGGACCGTTTGCTCATAAAAGTGCTCTTGCAGTATGGTTTTATTATAGTATCCCTCGTCCCTTGTCTTTTCCAAATCTTGATGAAGGTACCTCTATCGATCCCACTTTGGCAGCTCCTAACATGTCTACACGATCTGTGAATTTCCTTTTTGTCATTTCCTCTTCTCATATTTGTCATTCTACCTATGTAAGTCAACAGTCCATTTGATTTCATGATTTTCATTGTTATTATGTTATTGCTTCTTTTTGCGAGCCTTGAACATATAGAAAGGTTGGTACTAATTCTCTTTGGCAACAAGCAATAACAAATAAGTTGCAAGCATTAAACAAATCTCATACCTAGCATTTGATTTATTTGCTTCTTGGAAAATCTGTTGTATGTTGTAAATGGTTGTATATGATCAAAATAAAGGCAAATGGTATGGTGGAACACTACAAAACTCAAGTGGTGGCAAAATGCTTCACTCAAGAATATGGCATTGAATATGATGAGACATTTGCTCCACTTGAGCGTCACGCTTTTGTTCGAAGTCTTCTTGCTATTGTCATTATTAAGCAATGACCTCTGTCCACATGGGTCTTGAAAATGCGTTTCTCAATGGCAATTTTACTAAGGAAGTATATATAGAACCTTCTATGGTTATACTTCTACTTTTAACAAAGTATTGCCAATTACGTCAAGCATTATATGGGGCATTATTATGAATCTTTTTTCTCGAGCGGGACTCACTAATGATAAGATTACTACAACTCCAATGGAGACAAATATAAAATATGATGACAAATATGGGACTACTCTTCCAAATCCCTTACTTTGTCGACAATTGGTTGGCATTCTTGTATATTTCATTGTTACTCATTTTGACATCACTTATATTATTCACATTATCAGTCAATTCATCACCACACTACGTACAACTCATTTTACTATTGCTCTTCGCATTATTCACTATGTCAAAGGTACCTTATTTCATGGTATTTATTATTTTTTCAAACTACTTTAAAGTTGAGGGCTTATTCTAATGTTGACTATGGTAGTGTCCCTTTTAATATCGCTCCACTATAGGCTATTGCATCTTTCTAGGTTCACTCATCTCATAGCATAGCAAGAAACAATGAGTTACCACTCAATCTAGCATCGAAATTGAATTTGGTGATACGTAATCGGAATTGCTTTGGCTGCAATTATTATTAGAAGATATGGGAGTCCATCTTGAAGGTGGAATAGTCATTTATTACAACAACCGAGTCCTATTTAAATAGCCCATAATGATGTTTTCCATGAGCGCACAAAGTATATTAAAATGGACTATCATTTCCCATGATATCACATGCTTCATGGTAATGTACAACTTGTTTCTAGTTCATATGTTAATCAAACTGCTGACGCCTACACAAAGGCACATCCACTACATGAGAATTTTTCTCCAAGCTCCAGTGGACCTTCCTTCTACATAACATTGAGTTTAAGGAGATGTTAGAGAAATTTTGGAGATTCTAAATATTTTCCTAATTGATTATAATTGATATTGTAATATTCTATTACTTTAAATAGTTATAATGTAAAACATAAAAGTAGTCTCCTGTACTCTTTATTTTTTACATGAAAATATATAGAAATTTCACTTTTCTCTTTGGGCATAATTATTATCTAGATAACTCAACTGTGAGTATTTTTAGCTTTTTATAATGACGGTCTTATTAACTATCTTCATTTATCATACCTAATAAAAGTTTTTACATTTTTAATATACTAATTGTGCATAGCACGCGAAAAATAATGCTTTAGAAATGATAAACTCTTGTGATTAAGATGTTTAACAAGGTCCATACTGCTTTTAAGAGTCTCTGGACTCTACCTCCCCCAAGAGACAGACTCCGCTGGACAATGAATGGAGGGAGAGAAATCAATCGACTGCGTAGGCATTGATAAAGGGAATTGAATGGGAGAGAGATGAGAAGAAACACATGGCTTCCACCTCAAGACATCAGAGCATGAAGGGACTCAAATGGTTAGGTGCATGGATTCGTTCAACCTCCTGCCTCCATAAAGACGATCATTAAAACCCAAAGCCAGCCTTCTTCAAAAGTCCACAGAGATTCAATGCTCTACTCTTTTATGGCCCGAACAAGAAAACTAAGAAAAAACAAGAAAACAATGAAAACAAGAAAAGGCTTTCGGCCCCAATTGCCTCTTCGTGCCTTTAAATCTGATAAAATGGATTCTGTTGTATAATTCTTTTAAAGAGAAATTGTTACTGATCAAATGAGGAAACTCTGTACTGGTTTCTAAAGCGATACGTCCTAGTTCTTAAGTATACTCAATAAAGAATCCTTAGCACACTTGTCAACGTAACTGTTATTAAATCAACTAGAGGACCCGTTAATAAAAGTATAGTAAATCTGCGCATCATATGACATGAGTATAGTGAACATACATTTTTCATATTTTTAAAGGGATGAGTTCATTCAATTCAAGAATAATGACACAAATAATCTTTAAACTTTCGTCTAATATGTAATGTGATTTATGAACTTTTAATTTATTCAATATAATTCCTATTTTTTTTATACATGCTTAACTTAATCACTTAATTTATGAAAACGTTCAATGTAGGGATAATATTGAACATTTTTCATATAATTTTATAACTAAATTGAATATGTACCAAAAGTATAGGAATCACCTTGAACAAATTAAAAATTCAAAAGCCCAATTGCACATTAGGCTACTATTCATGAACTACATTGTATATTTGGCTAAAATTCATGGACTATTTGGGTCATTTTTCCTTTAATTTATGGCCTTTTTGTGGCACGGTTTCTCTAATTTGTGAGTGCAACAAAGCCTCCAATTTCTCTAGTTTATATGATTGAGCTATATATGCTCCTATAGTTATACCTGGTCGGCGAGCAGCCTAAACGCATAGGGCCGTGTATTGGACCTAAAAGTCCTTGCAACGTTTGCCAATTAGTGAGTTCATGGATCTGCTCTTGTAAGAGGGAGGCGATGATGTTAGTCCTTCAGCTGAAGCCGCCCCTTTCTCCTTTTCAATCTCTCTGTCAATCTCCAAAATTAAGCAAGTTTTACGAGGATTTCTTTGGGTTTGCTATGATTTGGAGCCCACGAAACGACATGGGTGAAATGCCCTTAAGTAGGAGAATTCAAATTGTCATTTTCAACTTACCTCGAATGTACTTGACAGGAGCATTATAAGGACATGGCAAAAGATACATCACTAATCAACGCATCAAATAGGGATCTTGTTTTTAACTGAGTACACGGGATACGTTTTAACCTTCGCTGAACGTACACTTCTTTAACTCAAAAAGTTTTCTTCTCAAAATGGAGAGGAAATGTAGAAGAACCCATCTGAAAAAGCTCTGAGTATATTGAAATGAAATATCTTTTTTTCATTTTAGAATGTTTATTTCACCATGCACGGTGCTTCACAAGTTTTACAAGATTATCATTCATTATTTTATAGTGGACCTAAGCAGGTCCTTAAAAGGCTTACGGAAAAAACAGGCGGGAGAACCGTCCTGGGATGAGAGACCCAGCGCTGTCCTCATATTCCTTCTCTATTGAAAAGATAAAGATAGACGGAGAATTAAGGAGCCTCACGGTAGTGAAAGTAGACACCACGTCAAGACTTTATTTCTGGCTACTACTGAGTAGGCAGGTATAGTAGCCTCCCACACCTGTAATGAGCGAGAATGGGTTAAATATTCACAGCTGGGTTAACACGCCTTACAACACTGTCCTCAACCACAGGTTGACCCAGTTCCCCTGGTTGAGGACAGTGCCGTAAGCTTTACGCATGGCTTGACTTTGGCATTAAATAAGGGGAGAAAATTTTCCTTTTACTTGATTTCCATCGCTGCTTTCACTCATTCATCTCTTAATTGATATTATGGCATCCTCTATTGCTGTACCGTGAGGGAAAATTATTTATCAACGGCAGTGCTATTTGGTTGGGGTTATCACTTTAGTATTCTACATAATCTTATTAACGAGTGTTTTCAAGGTACTTGTTAATCATACTTAAAAGATTTTCTTTTTCAATGCACACTGGTTATTCAGATGTTCAATCAATATCCAAGGCACTCCTCAACAAAATCCCCTTGTACGGGACGGAGATCGATCCTTTCAGGGATAGATCGACTCGAATTCTTCGTAAGGGGATCATAAGATTTCATCTAGAAGTGCACGTCGTACCACTCAACCGTATCAAACAGTGATGCATCTATACTTAAATTTATATCGGGATCATACGCAACATCATATCACTACCGAAGGACGATGGAAGGAGGTAGGGGAGGGGATCAGATCATGATGTGTCCGAGGTGGAGGTAGGTGATCATCCTTAAAGGACTCTTCTCGGGATTTAAAGGGGGAGGGATTAAGTTTATATTTATTGTAGGGTTGGTTAGGTTGCATCAATGAATGAATTTGGTCTTCTTCATAAATAGGGGCGCCATCATCAATTTGAGTCATCATCCACTCCAACTCCACATCGCAGCAGCAACCGTCATTTAACTTGTCTAGTCTTAGTCTTAGTCTAGTCCCTTCGAGCGTGCGAGTGAAAAAACCCCCCCGGGAGCGTTGGTGAAGGCTATTCTCTTCACATTAATGCATCGCAACTGCACCCTGTGCCAAACATTAGATGGGACTGGGATTTCGACACTAACTGCATGGTGCATATTACATCAAAACATGCGAAGTTTCTTGATCATTGCATGGTCAATTGTACGGGATGGGTATATCTAAAGCTCCACTAGGATTAAAAAATAAATGGGCCGCATCTCACCAAAACCTAATTGACGACCTGTGACAAGTGTCGTAAGGACACTCTTTTACGATTTCCTTAAGATTTTACCTCGAGAGAATAAATTACGTGGAGCGGGAAGCAAATCGGGACTTCATACTTCTCCACGCACATAAAGTTTCGATTGTCTTACCAAGTCAACAATTTAACCTTTCGATATTACTTGATCATGAGATCCTTGGGACTGTCCATCCCACGTTCAAAGCACTCTTGTTAACGAATGGATTCATAAATGCCTAAATGGCGATTAAGATAGAGAAAAAAAAAAAAAAAAAAAAAAAGGGTAACCGAAATTGCAAATTTTCCATCTTCGGGATTAGGTGACTTAGAATTTAGCACGTAAAGAAGGGGGTGCTTTTACTGATGCCCGAGCGTTGAATGCTTTGATTAAAGAAGGGAGGGAGGGAGGGGGGAGAAAGCACTAATTGCGGTAATCAATCAAAACCGTGAATTGAATACGGGGATCAGCAAATGCAACCAGAAACACTTCCGATACGAGTTACTCAAATTAAATGGAATGGAAGGTCCAACCCCTTCGTGTCGACGTCCGCACATCGTCATCGTGAATTTAAGACGAGTCATTTTGGAAAGTTGAGAAAATTCAAGTCGGGGGGTTATTCAATTCTTGCACCTTCCTCGGCCAAACAGCATTTAAAACCAGAGACGCGAACAGGGTCGGTCTAGACAACGAGTGCTGGGTTTAGCAGGATATATTGGCAAGGTGCACTCGTGCAAGAAAACTCCGAAGTAGAAAAAAGTGAATATGCTGAGGTACATTCACATCGCACATTGCACAATTATGATAAACATTTCTTTGCCCAACATTTTCGAAGATGAAACTAAATGGACTCTCGTATTTTATTCAGGTTTTTTACTAAAGAATGCCTCGGAGTATTTATTGAACAAAAATCAACATACAAATTCCTTTTTAATTCCGGTGCAATCTTTCTTTAATAAGTAAGGGCCTGTTTGTTAATGTTCTTTTTTTTTTCTGTTTTTGAATAAAATTTCTGTTTTTTTGTTTCAGGGAACAAAAAAAGAACAGAAAAACGCGTTTGTTTGCATTTTTGTTCCAAATCTATTTTTTTGTTCTCAAAAACACATTTGAAACAAAAACAAGAAATAAGAAAAACGTGTTTCTTGTTTCTAGAATAATTTTTAAGAACAAATTTTCTCTCTCCTCTCTTTTTCTTCTCTTTTTTTTCTTCTCTTTTTTTTCTTCTTTTCTTTTTCTTTTTTCTTTGGTCGATCGCCTGCCTCAACCATGGCTGGCGACCGGCCGTCGAGGGCCGGCGACACCGTCGAGGGCTGGCAACCTCACCGGAGCGTCGCCGGCCCCTGGCAAGGCTTGGCCTCGCCTTGGCCGGGCGAGCTCGGGCTCGCCGGATCCGAGCGAGCCCGAGCTCGCCCGGCCCACCGACGAGGCTCGCTGGCCTAGCGGTGGCCCGGTGAGGCCGAGCCTCGCCGGTGGCTGGGCGAGGCTGAGCCTCGCCATGGTTGGGAGAGGCCGCTGGCCCTCGTCGGCCGATCGCCGGCCATGGCCGAGGCCGGCAACCGGCCAAAAGAAGAAAAAAAGAAAAAAGAAACAAAAAAAGAACACAAATTTACCAAACGTGTTTCGTTCATTTTTTATTAGAACAAGTTTACCAAACGCGTTTTTTCATTAAAAAATTGTTCCCGAAACAAAAACACTTTTTTCTATTTATGTTCCCTGGAACAAAAAAAGAACATAAATATTGCCAAACGCGCCCTAAGTAGCTTACACAATCCATAATCACGGTTAGCCTTTTTCTTTATTTAATATGACATGTGTCCTAATAGTGCCTTTTTGTTATTTTACTTGGTTTTTCCCCCTCAATTTTACACATAAATCATACTAATGGGAAAATGGCATAGTTACTCCCGATTAGACTTGCTCGTACGGTGGGTTTGCACAGGCTTAGGTCGGACTTGCTTTGATCGGACCCTAACTAGCACTTGGTCTTGAGATTCGATGTCTAGACCAAAGTTCATTGAGAGAATTGTTCAAAAAATCATAAACATATCACACTTTTACCAATTCAATTTTAAACATTTTAAAAATTTTAAAAATTTATCAATGTAATTAATCTAACCAATTTTGACCAACAATCACTGATGTAGATACCAATCATCTCATGTAACATGGTTAGAAATGATGCGAACGTATTTTATTAATTTTTTAAATATTTTTAAAAAAATTTATTATATTTTTTCTTTTTCCATTTCATTTATTTTTATTTATTTTTCTCTCTCCTCCTTTGTCGATCACCCAATCTCTGTGAAAAGAAAAAAGAGTGTATTTTGTTAATAGTTACAGAAAATAATGTCAAAAATATTTTTTAAAGTTATAATCAAACGTCACTGAAAAGTAATGTATCCATAAAAACAAATATCAAAGATATATTTTTTAGCGATATCGAGTTTTTCTTTTTGATAAAAAGGACAACTGGCCCTCAATGCTACAATTACGTCCTCGCCGTTCAAGTTGCTTGTTTCTTGTCGATGTATTTACATATTTTAACGATGTAATCCTCCGCGGAGTTCGTTTTTCGACATGTGTTGTGTATGTTGACGGAGTGAATCAAATTAACACTACCTAAAGAAATGTTAAGGGGGGAAAGAGCCAAACCTCTTTTCGCAGTAAATATAGAAATTAATAAGTCGAAACATCGCTCGTTAGTTATACATAATAAAGATGAAAATTAAGGTTTTGTTTATTTCGAAAAAAATAAATAATTTAAAAAGTAATTTCTTAAAATTGATCATTTGCATCCCTCACAAAAGTGAAGGGATGTAATTTTTTTATCATACAAAAAATATTTAAATACAAATCATTATTGATAATGATAATATCTTTCATGGATATACTGACTAAGTATATCCAGAGTATAAATGATTATTTTTTAAAAATATTTTTAAAAATATATATATTTTTTTTTCATAAAATAAATGGAGCCCAGGCGAAATCTTCATTTGATGATTCGAGAACTGGTTGGGATTATCTATAATGGCATTGAAGACGACCATAACTCCACATAACTTCCCTCCTTAAATTCCTCGTCCATTTTTCTGCCTCCCTTTCGCTTCCATTTCCCATCCCCCACCATTTAATGTCGCAACCATAAATGAAACATTAACCACACCATTTAATGGATCTATTTGCCCTCCTCCCCCATATTTTCCCATATAAACCAAAAAAAACAAAAAAATGATGAACAATTAGTAAAAAGAGAATAAATTAAATTGAAAAATGGATATTTCATTTCTTCCCCCCGGCGTTATATAACGCCCTCCCACCTCCGTCTGTTCACTGCTGACTTGCGTGGAGTGTTCAATTTCTATCGCTTCTTCCTTCCCTTCGGACCTCTTCCTCCTCCTCCATTTCCTCCTTCCTTAGCTGCAGCAATTCTCTTGGAAGAGGGAAGGGGAAGATGGCTGCAGACGTCAGCTCCACGGTCGGGTACATGAGCGGGTTCAGCACGGAGGAGAGCAAGCGCGCCAGAGGAGGAGGCGGAGGTGGAGGAGGGAACGAGAAACCGACGGCTCTCGTCACGCGGGACTTGCTCGGCGGGCTGCACGAGATCGAGTCCCGCGACCTCGACCTCGACCTGCAGGTGCCCGCCGGCTGGGAGAAGCGTCTCGATTTGAAGGTGCGTTTTGGAAATCCGGGCTCTGTCTCCCTGCTTCCTTCTGTTATCGCTGGGTTAAATTATTTGTATGAACGGCTCTGGCTCGCGCCTAGGCAAATTGGATTAGAACGGTCCGTGCAATTCCGTAGTTTTCTGGTGTTATCGAATTCGCGATGTGTTCACGTGGAAGCTTCCCGTTCGTGATGACTGCTTATGGTTTGTGAAACAGAGCAGAATCGTGTCTTTGCGACTCATCGTGTCGTAGACTGCTATATTCGTATACTCGGGAGGGAAGAAAGGTCGCGAATTTCGGCAGTGACCGGGATTGTAAACTTACATGGTTGGCGAGCTTGATTGCTTCATGGATAGTCACGCGGTGGCAGCGTCCATGAACATTAGTCGATCCGAGGGGCACTTAGAAAGATGATTCGTGAGCGAACTGTAGTATTCGTGTTAGTGTCGCCGGATGAGGAACGATTGCAGCTTTCGATTATGAGGTTCTCGGTGCATCTGGTATTCCTGTTAATGAAGTCGGACATGAGGCTCCCTTTGCTCGGCGATTTCTTTGTGGGTTTCATTTGGCGATTGCTTTACTTGCTTTTGTCCTGTTAAATTCTTCTTTCATCCTGAATTCGGATGCAGAAGTGATATCGATTGATAATGTAGTAAGATGTCTGAATTTTGAATGTTGCCGCTGGTAACTCGTTTCTGTCGGCAAGGGAAAAATTGTTACCTTTTAAGAGAGGATGATCTGATCAGTTTTTTTTTTTTTTTTTTTTTTTTTTTATCTTCAGTATGCATTGATCAGAGATGTAATTCCCGCTTTACTTGTTCATTTCTTCCAGTCAGGAAAAATCTACATTCAAAGGTGCAATTCAGTGAGATCGTCGCCTCCATCCTCGTCCGATCACAAGCAGCAAGCCGACCAAACGCTCACCAGGCTCCAAGACTTGAACTTCCCGCCCTCACCATCAAAACCCTTGCTGAACCTATTTGATGAGTCTTGCTTAGACTTGAAGTTGATGTCGTCGCCGTCGTTGCCTTCGTCCTGCAGCTACCAGAGCGTGTGCACTCTCGACAAAGTGAAGTCCGCGCTAGAGAAAGCAGAGCGAGAACCGTTCAAGAAAGGCTTGCCAGCCCATTGGAGATCGCCGTCGTCCTCGTCTTTATCGCCTTCTAATTCGTCCTCGTCGTCTTCGATCAGAGAACAGCACCGAGAGGCGAACGACGAGAAGGTGTCGCCAACTACAGTGGCTGCGGGATGCCCAACTTGCTTGCTCTACGTGTTGATCTCGACAAGCAATCCAAAGTGCCCGAGGTGCGATATGATGGTACCGTTGCCGAGCTTAAAGAGACCTCGGATCGATCTCAACATGTCGATATGAGGGGGGATCGTGTTCTCAAGGATTCAATTTGTAAATGATGGACGAGATGGGTCTTCCTTTTAGATATATTTGTTTTCATGTTTAGCGGGAGGTTAGTGCAGTAGCGCCGGTAAATTTAGCCTTTGAGCATGTGCTGCTCAGCCATGGGAGATAGGATTATATCGCAGAGCAAGTTGTTTATTCGGACTCTCTTTCCTTTTCCTTTTTTCTATGATTCGGAACTCGTAGCATGTATAGGTGCATAGTAAGTCGCCGCGAATTTCACAAGCAGTATAAATTTTTGTCGATTTTCTGAATGGGAGGGAAATGAAAGTTGTTAAGGTTGTGCAATGGGAACTGATGGAACCAGACCGGCTGATTTTGGGTGGTTCCCACAGTCGGTGGTCAGGTTCCTGATTCCTAATCTTGGAAGTTGGAACCAAACCAACTAAATCAATTTTTTATATATATAATAAATAAACATTATATATGAAACTTATTGCAACCAAAAGTGCAATTGAGGTAGCAACCTTTTATGTGTTTAAGAGACCACCAAAACTCTTCTTGTTACTCTTTATTTGTAGAAAAAATTTACTTATTAGTTTCATCTTATACCCAATATGAGACTAAAGTTTCAAGAAACTCTCATTCCTCATGCTCACACACTCTCTCTCTTTCTCCCCTCACCTGCAAAAAACAAGACACTTCAAGCCTCCAAGAGTTCCCACGTTGACTAAACATTCAAAGAGCATATGAGAGATTGTCTATAAAACCTAAATCAAGCACAACCTCTAGTCACATTGTTGATGGCATTTATGATTAAGATTAAGCGTGAAACATACCAAGTGTGGTTGATATTCACGCAAGAAAAGTTTAAATATTTTGTATGTGGAAACATGTGTGATTAGTTTTATTGGATCGCTTGGGAACCAAATTGAATTGATCGGTTCGAAATACGATCACTCTCACTTTTTAGTGGGGAAAAAAAAAGTGCCAATTTTGTTGGACAGGAACAGAACTGATGATCCGGTTCACTGGACCAAACCGGAAACCGATCACCCCTAAAAGTAATTCATTCTAGGTGAGATCACTAAGATGACTTTCGAGTTTTTGCTTCGTGTTTGATTGTTTAGTAGTGTCCCTCTACTTTGAATTGACTTCTAAATTCGCGATCAAGCCTTTCCCGGTTGCTTATCTGGGCGATAGGATCATTGTTCTGTCTTTTCACGAATCCTCCTTTGACCATCATCATCTCCATCCCCGGCAAATACCACGTGTTCAAGATCAAGAGAGAGCGAGAGAGATGTGTTGCATCACGACATCGGTGGAGATCGACTTAGCCCCATTAGGCCGAAAATGCCATGACCCAGCTGGAATGATTATGGGCTTGGTTGTGTTTGCCGAATCTTTTGAGCTTTGTTCGGCTGGACAGCTTCGAAGCCAACCAAAAGAAATTGGCTGGATTTTGACATCGAATTGATAATAGTATCCACAACACAACCTCTCAAGTAGCTGAAATAAGAGAGTGACAAAAATAGCCGAGCTGGAGCCCAAATCCAAACGATGCTAATGTGAAAAAACCAAAAAAGGTTTTGATGCCTTGATACGAGATGTCTACATAATATTTATCCCTAGCTGGGCCAAATATGCTCAGGATGATTCCAATTTATATTAATATTATAATATTATTATTTATATTAAATTTCAAATATTTCCTTTTTCATTTGAATTTTTCAGTCATATTATATTTGATTATATTTTCAATTTATTATTTATAGAAGTTTTATTTATTCTATTTGTATTTGAATTCTATTTACTTATTTATTATTAAATATTTTCTTGCTATTTTTATTTTTGAAAGAAAATGAAATAGAAAGAATATAGAATTCAAAATAATTTGAATTTGGAATTCTATTCCATTCCCAAATTCTATTAAATTATAGAAATTCAAGCCAGCGTGAAATTCCCTTGAATCACAATGAAATTGAGTCCAAAATAATTGCATTGAATACAAACTGATGCTAAATTTAATGTTTTTGGGTGACAAACCATTTACCCGATTGTAATTATGTTTCGAGTTTGATTTATCAAGATTATGAAATTTCTACAATTGAAATGGGCCAATAAAAAAGATGCATCTCTTTAGGTCGCTTTTTTTTTATATATATATATATATATTACAGAATATCCGTTATAGCGTGGAAACTAAGCAAATGATATACTACTTTAATGGATCAGAATATTTATTCGAATCTCTCCCTTTTTTTTTTTTGTGCTAGCAAAGTATAGACATGGCATCTGACAATAAAAATACCTAAAAAAGTATATGCATGGCACCACCAACACAAATAGGGAATAAGAAGGGGACCCAGCCATACAGTTACATTCGGCCATTTTCCTTCTTTTTTAAAAAAAAAAAAAAATTAAAGATATAGAGACTTTCCGAATAATAAAAAAGATATAAAGATAGATACACAAAAAATTGATAAAAAAACAGAAATTGCTTCTCAAGTTAATCGAAGTTACATCCTTACGCGAAGCAAAGATTTTCTCCTACACCAAAATCATTGGGACTTGCTGTTGGGTAACATTTAATCAAAATTGAAAAGAAAAAATTACAAATTGAAAAGCTTATTATCTCAAAAAGAACTTTTCCAAAACAAATAAGTTTATAAAAAAAATAGCGAAGTGCATTTTTTTTTTCTTTAACTTGCACTTTTGATATCAAGGATTTTGTTGATTTTTTTTTTTTTTTTTTCATTTACTATTGCGGGCCCGACACAAAAGTAATGCCTTGCATGAACAATCCATTGACATTGATTACTAAACGACTATTATTTCCGCCATTAAATATCTGATATAAGTAACGCCATTAAGTTCAATTATTCCTCTTAGAACTTTTGTGAAAGCTACTTTCTAAATAGAAGAGAATATAATTTTCAAAAGTATCTTGTGGTCCAAATCGATCAATTGGGCAAGCAGACTCGAAGATGCTTTTGTTTTATTGAAAATTGAAAAATATTGACTTTTTTTTTTTGTGATAAAAGAATTCAATTATAAGGTATAGGTAACACGATAGCAATATAAAGGGAAAATAACATAAATAGTCATGAACTTTAATCATTGAATTTTTAATTTGTTCAACATAACCCCCAAACTTTGGGTAAATGTTTTATATAGTCGCTAAATAGTCATTTTCATTAATTTAAGACTAGTGACTACATTGAACATTTTTATATAATTCGAGAACTATATTGAACATTTAATAAAAAAATTCCAGGACTACATTAAAAAAATTAAAAATTCAGAGGCCGTATTGGACATTGAGTTTAAGTTCAAGGATTACATTAAATAAATTAAAAGTTTTTAGGATTAAATTACACATTGAGCCAAAATGTGAGGGTTGTTTGTGTCATTATCCCCAATATAAATTAAGAAAATTTAAAAAGCAATTTCAATTTCGATACTCCATATAAAAGAGAGCAATAAATAATAATAATAAATACAGAGAAGCGCACAACGCCATTTCCACACCTGCACCGTCGTGGAAGTCAATCTGCACCTTCGAGCGAAACAGCGGGCGAGAGGAGGAGGAGACGATGCAGATCTTCGTAAAAACCCTAACGGGGAAAACGATCACCCTCGAGGTCGAGAGCAGCGACACCATCGACAATGTCAAGGCCAAGATTCAGGTCCGTAACTCGTGCCTGCTTGTTTTCCATGTGAAGGTTCCTGCTTGGTCGATTTCCCCCCTTAGGATGGTTCGATTAGGGTTTCTGCTCGGATGATATCTTGAGCAAGCCGAAAGCTTTTAGATGATTGGGCTTCTAATGGCGCTGTGGCCATCAGACTTGTCAAGTCACAGCCACGAGTAACCTATCTAGTTCGGATGGGCTGACGATATCTTGCATGTGGCTTTTGGGTTAGTTTGTGGAGGAAATTTTGCGCTAATGATTCGTATTGGCTGATTCTTTAATCGATACATGTTGCGCTGAGTGGTGTGTTTAGAAATCATCCTTCGAAAATCAGTTTCGATTCGGGTTTTGGATTATCTGTGTAGAGACCGAGTGAAGCAGATAAGCAATATGCTGATAGGATAGGATAGGATGGGGTGTTTGTGCTGATGATATCTTGGGCAAGCGAAAGCTTTTAGATGATTGGGTTTGTAATGGCGTTGTGGCCATCGGACTCCATTTTGTTCTGGTATACCGGTAGTTTGCTGGTCTTATCAAGTCACAGCAACGAGTTAGCTATCTAGTTCTGATGGACTGATGATATCTTGCATGTGGCCTTTGAGTGAGTTTTTGGAGGAAATTTTCTGCTCGCAATTCGTGAGAGGTGTGCTTAGGAATTGTCCTTTGAAAAATCAATTTCGATTCAGGTTTCAGATTATGTGTGTAGAGACCAAGCAAGGCAGATAAGCAATATGCTGATAGGATAGGATGGGGTGTTTGTGCTTGGTTTGACGTGAGGATTCTGCTTTCTTTAGGACAAGGAAGGTATTCCTCCGGACCAGCAGCGATTGATTTTTGCTGGTAAGCAATTGGAAGATGGACGAACTCTTGCGGACTATAACATCCAAAAGGAGTCGACTCTTCATCTGGTGTTGAGGCTCAGGGGAGGAACCATGATTAAAGTTAAGACCCTTACTGGAAAGGAGATTGAAATAGATATTGAGCCGACCGATACCATTGACCGTATCAAGGAAAGGGTTGAAGAGAAAGAAGGCATTCCACCTGTCCAGCAAAGGTGCTCTTTCTCTCTCGTACTTTTTGGTGCTGTTATCGCAGTGTTTTTCTCTTCCTTTTATCTCTGTACTAATTTTTGAATTTTGAATTTCTCCTTATTTTGTTTCACTCCTGCGTTGCTGCAAGTCTAACTGTTATTTCCTGGAACTTCCTTAAGGTATTATATGGTACAGTTTTCCTTGCTTCGTGTGTAGATTTGGTAGATTGTGAAATTCTGTGATATCCCTGATACTTATCTGGTCCAGTTAATCCACTTTAAGAAATACTGCTATGGGTTCTCTGACGTGAGTGCTTTGCATAATCATTCTCCTTGGAATCAGATTGAATGATGGGGTTCTCTCTTCTGTCAGCTTATTGCTTGGTTCCTGATTTACTCTTTTTCTCCTTTTCTAGCAAAAGTAATAACTCATTTGGTGGTAAAAGATGAAAACTTTCTTGGCATGCATTTACTTTTGTCTGTTGTCTAGGGATTTCATTCTAGGTTCATGAATCTTCATCGGATTCCTTAGATGGGCTGTGTTTAATTAGACGTGGGATTGGGTCTTCATATATTTTTTGGCCATTTTCATTTTGTGAAATTTTTGTTTCCTGGGTTTCTGTCCTTCGGCTTTTGCTGAGGAGATAGTTGTGAAATTGCTATTCCCAAAAACAAAAGGAAAAGAGAGATATCTAAAAGTCTGCAATGTTTATGGGTGTAGATTCATTGGTTTCTATAGCGTCAATCATGAAGTAAGCTCTACTATAACGTGTTTTATCCCTTCAATTCTAAATCTCTGATCCTTTAGCTCAGAGCAGAATCCTCACTCCTTTGAAACTTTGGGTGGCTTGGATGGTAATGATAAATTCTGGGGAAACCTTGTTTTCCTGGTCTCTTCATAGGTGTTTATTTCTGAGAGTTGTCTTCGAGCTATATGTGGCATTTAGCTCGTTCAATTGATGATTGCAATATTACAGGCTTGTTTTATCACTTGCTTCACTGTGGAAGAAAATGGTAAAGCTCTCTGTGGTCAATGTTTTGCTTTCTTGTTCTAGGAAAATGCAACTTTGTTAGTCTTGAAACTTATGAGACCGTTCTTCATCCACTTAATTCAGTTTTTTATTTTCTTATATGAGTTCATGGTAGTTTGGTTGAGTGAGTAATTTCATTGTAGGGATAAGACACTGTACAGAAGTGATACTCTCCCATATTTACATGGAGGGAGGTAATCGTGAAAATTGGACCTGATCTTATATCTACAGTTTTCCTTGCACTTATATATTGATATAATCCCATATCTTCCCGACTTTATCAAAAGGTCTTGGTGATATGCCGTTTTGACATCTACTAAACACTATGCCACCTTTTAATCTTTTCGTTCTTAATTATATGCATTCCCACTGTGGCTGCAGCAAAGATCTTCTGTGAGCGAGTCCATGCAGTTATGATCAATGGTCTTCTCCACTTCTATTATTTCATTTTTTTTCCCTCATCAAAACTTATATTGACGTGGATATTTCTTTAGTATGGAACCTCTGAATCTTATCATACTCTCTTTCAATTGGTTTACAGGCTTATATATGCCGGTAAGCAGCTTGCAGACGATAAAACAGCTCGAGACTACAACATTGAGGGTGGCTCTGTCCTCCATCTTGTGCTTGCACTGAGAGGTGGTAGATTTTAATTGAATCTTACCATGCTGGGGTTGTTTTCACTGTTTGCGCATCAATCAACTGAAAAAGCTTGCATAATCTATTTGTGGTGTGGATAGACTTAGAGATGTTATACGCCACTCTATGAACGTGATAATTGCTTTTTCGCTCATTCCCGTTGTTGCTTTTTCTTAATTCCGCTTTTGCATCAGAGCGTTGGATCACCAATATATGCACTCTTAAATTATAACGCACAAGCGTGCTGAATGCCACTGGGTTTGCTCAAGCAGTGCAGCATATTTAGAGCGTTGAGTTTTTGTAGGATCGATCTTAGGATTGTTGACAACTCCGGAATGACATCTCACGAACTTTGGGGCATGTTGGAGGTTTTCGATGCTGTGTGCTCGACATGAGATGTCAAAAGCCATTTGAATACAACGTAACATAATTTTGTCGAAATAAAACTGCAATTTGCTTTTTCATCGATCCGTGAACTAGATTGTATCTGGAGGTTGCGTTAGATTGTCGGGACAATGAATGAGATAGAATAGAATAAAGTAGGATATCAAATCCTCTAGATAATAAAGGTGGAATTATTTAATCTTATCAAGTGTTTGATACATTTCAAAATGAACTTAAATGATTTTAAATAGTCAATTAAATTTTAAATTTGAAATTTTGAAAATTCAATTAATTAAAGGGTTAATACTTGAAAAATTTCAAATCGATACACGTGTGATAAATTTACTCCAAATTAATTTTTTTTTATCATAAAAAAATCTCAAATTGATACATCTATGATAAATTTACCCAAATTGACCATAAAAATCCCAAATTGGTATATTTGTGATAAATTTACCCTAAATTAATTTATTCAACTGTCAAAAACTCCAAATCGGTACATTTGTAAAAAATATACACTTCGTTAAATTGGATTAATATCACAAAAAATCACAAAAATTGTATAATTGTGACAAACGGAGAGTAAAATTGCAAATTGGTACATCAGTCAACTGTCATATGTTATTTAGTTTAGTAATTTGATAGTAAAATTTAACGAAAACTAACATATAATAAATTTGTTATAAATATATCAGTTTGGGGTAAATTTATTAAAGGTGTATCAATTTGGAGTTTTTGATGGTTAAAAAATTAGTTTTTGGTAAATTTGTCACAAGTGAACTAGTTTGAGTTTTTTTAGAGTATTAACCCTTAATTAAAAGCTAAGGAAGATCCTAAATCTGAAAATTGCTGCCACCATCGCCTTAGGGGCCATGATCTAAAACAATGATCACTGACTTCGTTGCTGGGGATATTAATAATTTTATAGCCTTTTGATCACCATCTTCCCCTCTTCCCTTGAGATGTTCAGCCTCGTTGCGACTCAACCTCTTCGAGGGGGGAGGGATTGGAGGTTGGTTTAGAGGTGGTTAACCATGAAAATATCCTCACGACATATAACTCCAAGGATCCATCACCTCATCTTTTGGGATTAGTGCCACGAGATATCTCAGTCATGGTCATGAGTTCTTCCAAGTTCGCACATTGCATGACGGCGGAATTATGTCGTGATTTGCTTTCACATATACAATATACCTTGAAAATGAGATCGGATGTAAATGACATATTAATGGGTGCTCTTACCATATTAGCCCTCTTGACCGTACTCTTCACCCAAAATGATGACATTACTTTATCATTTCTGATTACTGCTATATCGAGTATGCTAAACTACGGTGAGTCTCTAGAGACTCATACCCCTTATGGCGGATTTATTTATTATCTATGAGCTTTTTAAAACAACCTAGATGATAATTAGGAATCACCACTAGCCTCGTTTTTTAAGGTCGGCTAAAAAACCTAATTGAGGGTCATGAGTTGTCTCTTGATATCTGCGCAACCAAAGATTTTAATATTGAGAAATTTGGGTTACACTAATATTTCTATTAACGCCATTTCCATACCTAATAGTTTGTTGTGTTTTCTAAAGTGTCTATGTGTGTCTTTTTACTTTTTTCGTACAAATGAGAAACTAAGTGATCATGCATGCATAGTCGATTTCCTGCTAACGATCAATCAAAATTTAAAGATAGTGCGGTAAGTAAATACTCAAAATAGTATGACGAAAGTGGTAAATCTAACATACAATCTTAAAAAGAAAATAAAGCAAAGGAAAGGAATTCGCAACTCGTCAGACATTTATACAGCCCAAAGTAACCCAAAACATATATCGGAGAATAAATGGTACAAAATGTGGTTGCATTGGACATCAACCATTCATCGTCTTTGCTTCATCAAGATCACCACCTCCATGGGCCTAGTCTAATTCTAATTTGATATTAAGACTAGATGTTTACGACATGAAAGAAATGTGCATGCATCGTGATGGAAAGAGACAATCACAATCCCAAATAGGCAAAAACAATCATAATCATGAAGTCAAGTCAATGTATTTAACTAATTAAACATGGCCTCGGGATCGACCTTTGTTGTATTCATCTATGATGCATACCCAACTCTTAAAATGACTTATAGCCATTGGCCACTATTTGTGTCTTGCATGGCAACCAATGCTAAAAGTTCATAAAACAAGTTTTAAGTATGACCCAAGATATCCTACGAGATCATGCATCACACCTATGCATACATCTAAAAATCACATGCATAGTCAAAAGTAAATATGCACACAAGCCATCAGGTCTTGGTTCTCAATCAATCAAACAAAATTGGTGAGCCAACACTGGATCACTTATTCAGTCATCATGCATCAAACACAATCACACGTGTTCTATAAAAACGAACACATCGAGAGCTAAAAGATTTAAGTGATGCCCAAAAAGCATTTGAGAGTCAATCAAACAATGGAATGTAAAGAAAGTTGTTAATGACAAGGCATAGTTATATCATGGCTACAAAACACATTCAACTATCAAGGCTAACTTGAGTATATCAATCGGCACACTTATCGAGTTTCACAAGCATCCTCAATATGGTCCAAACTTAGATAATATCAATGCCAAGCCAAAAACATAATTTGGAAATTTGGATATAAAGCATAACATGAAAGTTTGGATGAAAGGGAGACATGATGTCGTTATAGCTATGAGGCACATTTACTATCGAAAGCTAACTTGGGTGCATTAATTAGTACACTAATCGAGCTTCGCAAGCATTTTAAATATGACTCAAACGTAGACAGAATTCATATCGAGCCAGCATTCAAACCATGCCAAAGTATTTTAAATAATGAAAATTTCATACATGGGCATCACATGAATGAAAATTAGGTTTGAATCAATTAGAACATGAAATTTCAAATTGTCTCACAACATTCAAGAGGTTTAAGTATGGTAAAATGCTTTTTATTTTTTTTAATAATTTTTATGTATGGAGTTCCGAAAATGAGGATCAAAACTTGTAAAGACAAGTAATCTCAATTCAGCATGCAAAACATTCTAAAAAATCATAGAAAGGGAGCACAGCAAAGAATCACAACAATAAATATCAAACAGGGTAAAGAAGATCAAAGCAATTGGGATAGGAACCATGGATAAATGACCCTGAGAAAATTAAAGGAAATCAAACACACAATAAGGAACAACTTCCATGGAGGAAGTTTCCTAAGATAAGCTACGCATGAATTTATAAAAATCCAAGAACACAATGTAGTACATTGGAAATGGAACAGGACAACAAGACATCATGGCAAATCAACAACAAGTTGACCTAGTAAACGTTGTCTTAAAATTATGAAATTTTACCACAACACAGTCATGAGGAAGACAAACAAATTTCGTTAGGACTTGACCTCAAAATGCTCACCAACGAATTCATACAAAAATGACAAGAGGCTTGACTCAATAAGGGCAGAACGCTCATTCCGAATTACACTCATGGCAGATTTTAGGGCAAATTTTGCAAAACTGGAAAATGTGTCAAATGAGATGCAAATTGTGCAAAATTAGCATCACTAGAAGGCTTAAGAAGTGCCCTAAGGCTTTCTAAGAGACATCAAGTTCGATTAAGGTCAAATTCATGTTTAAATGATGGCAAATGCAAAAGTATGCATATCAGTCATAACATGACAGAATAGGATGGATGATGATTGGCTCACTAGGCTACCTAACTGATGCATGAAAATGGGGACATTCAAACATGATGTAGGATTAAATGCAACGAACAACTTTGGTTAAGACATCTAACCCTAGATCGATGCATAAAAAATCACATAAATTTATTAATATCAATAGATGACTTATCATTAAGAAACGCTTACAATATAATGCTTAACAACTTCAGTGGTAGTATGTCAACTCCGTGAATGGTTTTCACATGGCAAATGACCTTCAAATGATGCATGTCATACATCATTTCGAAGCTTGTGATGTGCTCTAGATATGTTAAGAAGGCATTATGCACTAATTTCTATTTTAAGGAGCTTAATTGAAGACACTTTCATGGGGACATAATCAGTCACAATTGCAGAAGGGATTACATAGAACATAGATGGTTTTCAATGATCTAATGACATGGTAAAATTTCACAAAAATTCCTACATGTAGAATGCAATGTCATGATCGTTTTTCATTAGACATCGAAGTCTAATTTGGTTCACAAAAATCTATGTGAAAACGGGAAAACAGGACAAGGAATTCAATGTCTCAAATTGCAGCAGTCCAAGCATGTCTTTGCACAAGCAATTAAACTATCAAATGATGACTGTTTAGCGCAATATATACCTTGTTAGAAAGCTTATGATGTATTTTACAACTTTCATGAAGGATGCAAATCCAATCAAGTGCATTTACTACCACGTTGGACTCAAATAGAGCAAAACAACATGAGGACGATTTTTTTGAAGATTTCACTAATCAAATCTATCCCAAAAAATCTAGAAAAAAGATATGCCATGACCAATGCAATTTCATGCAATTTTCATGAAGAAACCATCTTCAAGATCAAAGCACCGAAATCGGCAAACTAATGACACGTTCAAAAGTCAGAATCATCAGAAAAATAATACATCAATTCCAACAGATATCATCAAAATTTTGAGGTGGATAGGTATCAAACGAACTCCGTTCAAAACTCAGGACATATCAAATCGAAGCTTATCAAACATGGATCAAATATCTAGAACACTTTAAGCAAGATAATGAAGTTTAGGATCTTAAGTTAGCCATAACAGAACTTATGTTCAAGGCCTACAAATTTCCAGAACTTGTTCAACCATTCAATCAACATGTAACTCATTTATAGATCATTGATTCTAAGCATATAAGAATTCCTAAGCTTTGAATCCTGGCCCTGATTAAATAACTCAACCTCGCCTCATTGGATTTGAGCTTCAAATGCTTACCTTTACGTGATTTTTGACAAAACAAACTCAATCGAACAATTGAGGAGCTATCACAGCTCCTCAAGGATGTTGATGATTGTCAATAGAACCACTAAGGATATCAGAGGAACTGGATCAATGCAAATTGGCCGCTGGTTTGCAACTGGTGAAGGACCAAGTTTGGTTGGACCCGGTTTGCATCGGCTTGGAAGAATCAACCACTGAGGCCATTTTGGTGTCTGTCCAATCAAGCCCCAACCACTAGAGGGTCGAGGACTCTTCTAGGGGGCGATCGGTGGTGGTCGGACAGCCAAGGAGGGGCAATGGATCGCCGATCAGAGCGGACGAAGCGGCTGGTTCCAGAACTGGCTCAACTGCCGGTCTTTTAGCTGCTTAGAACAAATGACCCAACGAGAGATGCTAGTGACCGAAAGGAGTAATGGCGATGTCGACAAGCCAAGGGATGGATTGACGGTCGTTGGTGGAGGTGGAGCACTGTTGGTAGGGACCTCGGCTGTAGCAAGAGGCGAGATGACATAGCAGCGGTGACGGTGCATAAAGAGAGAGGAGAGAGAGAGGTGCGGGAAAAGGGCGAGAGAGAAAGAGAGAATTTGAGAGAGAAATTAAGTTTCCAGATTTGGAAAATGCACAAATGAGCCCCCTAACTTTTGGAGGGCAAATGGCTTATATAATTCCCTTTTAAGATCAAATTTTGGCTGTCGGTTCAATCCGATAGCTAAAAATTAATCAAATAGCTAATTAATTCCATTGGTGGCTAATCAAAGTTAAAATATATCACATGATCATCCGGATGATATAGATATTTCAAAATCGGAAGTTTAAACCGAATTTGCGATTAAGGCCTAATTATGGGCAATTTTGTAATTTCATAAAACCCGGGGGCATTTTCGCAAAATATGAAAAATTGAGGGGCATGGGAATGAAATACACATGATGAGACACCCATGGATGATCACCTGCCACCAAGAGCCAATCGACGGAGGGCCAAACTAGCCTCCTCCACTAGTGGCCAGTTGGACCAGTCCAAGCTGGTTCAATATTTTCAACTATCCTTTGGGTAGCTTGGTCTGGTGGGTTCTAAATTCTATGCAATTTAGTTGGAAGGAAATCTTGTCCAATTTGAGGGAAAACGGTCCAATTTTAAAGAAATTAGGCTAATTAAACCATTTAAACGTAATCTGGTAATTTTCTATTGGCCTAATTACTTAATTAACTTGAAAAATAGTAGACCTACACCATGGACACATGCGATTGGACTTTCTAGGCTAAATTGGATAATTTCATGTAATTATTTACTCCAAATTGCAAATTAATTGAAATCGAATTCAATTTATATTGCAATGCACCTATTGAATTAACTACCCATACCTAGAGTGACTTATTGCATCTAAATTGATTTTGAATTAGTGATGCGACTTTGATGCTAGAATTGAATTGAGGTTTAATGGTGAAATTGAGCCTTAATTCTTGAAATTAAAACTTAGTCTCAATTGGGTCTAACTTGAATTTCTTCAATTAAAGTTCATTAACTTGGTTTTCTTATGTTCAAGAAGGCTAAATTCCTCAAAATGGACCTCGGATTTGGACTTATCTCACAAAAATGAGTTGAATGAAAGTATCTGTCCACAAATCATGAAGAATTGATTTGTACCCCTAATTAAGGCTAAAAGTGACAATTCACATTTTGACATGACCGTTCTGAAAACTAAATGAATGAGTGAATGTGTAATAATCCATAAATCAAATGTTGTAAAAGGAACTAAATCTAATTATGACTAGAACGAAAGTAATTTTTTTTTTGGCTGATTTTGAACATAAAAACGAAAAATTCGAAAAATAAGTTTCTTAATTGATTTTCGTAAAATTTTCAATGCTAAAATCAAATTAAGACTAAAACAAAATGATTTGTGGATTTTTTTATTTTTCTAATTTTTTTTGTCAAAGATTTGACCAAAAATCAACCATTTGGTTGACTTTTTCTAAATGGTTGATTTTTGGGTCCGATCTTTGAAATTTTCGAAAATTAATCTGGCTAAAGTGAAATTAAGACTATTTAGAATCTTTTTGTGCAAAAAGCCAACTTTTGATCATGAGCTGATTTTTGGTCAAACATTTGATTTTTTCGAGTTTTCAATGGAAATGAATAAGAAATTATTTAACAATGACAAAACAAAAGAAAGAAACAGAAAATGATACCTTTTGTTCGGGAAACGGGTACCGTCATAATTGGAAATCCTAATCTCGAGTTTTTCTACTTTTATCAACGCATCGGTTAAAAATTGGATATCAATAAGTGTTCTCCGTGAACGAGCATTGCAGTAGAATCCTGTTTTCCTCCACTACGATATTGAACGCTGCTGCGTCAATGAGGTGGTGCAAGCAGAGCCAGAGTTCCAGACATCAATGTTTGAGGTGGTGCAAGCATTGCTTCGATTAGTTCAACAAGAGAACATGAGCATGAGAACTTTCTTCGGAACCTTAGAGGGCATCTCAAAGACCCGATGATGCACATGCCTATGATAAAACTTCCCGAAAAACCAGTTGGATCCATTTGGTGTAGATGCCTACAACATCTTCTCCTTTTCTTATTATTATTATTTTTTAATTTCAATTCGGATTTATCCCACTCCCTTCTTGGATTTTTTATCCAGACATCTCCAGCTTTGTCCGGTCTAGAGGATATTCCCAAATACCGAATAGGATAATAATTATCTTATTCGGACTATCCGAACTCAAATCTAGACTATCAAACATAACATGAGAAATATATTTTCTCATGTCGAAACCGGCCATTTATCTTTACATTTTCTTCATTACTGTTACTTGCCGACCCATACCTAAGAAATTCTCCTCGAGCGTGATTACGAAGGTTACTTCATGCCTGCAGTCAGTTTAACGTCATGCATGATACTGTTCTTGAGCATAGGGTCAAACATTTGACGCTTCATCGACTCTTGGAAACTTTTCTCCGACATGCCAAACTCAACGAGCTGTCGAATTTGTTCGGTGACTTATTTGTATGTTGATGGGATAACTTCTCGTCATGCATCGGGTTCCTCTTGTATGACATAATATGACATAATCCGACATAATCCTTTTAAATTATGTTTGGTCATCTAAATATGGACTAGAATGGGATAGAATAAGATGGAATTAGAAATTCTTTCAAATATTCTCCCGATTGCAGAAAATATCTATCATATGTTTGATACAATTTAAAATAAGATAGAAAATCTTTTGTCGTGTCTAACTCTTCGACCTCATCTGCACTTCTGACACTTCCCATAGTGCTCTTAATTTGCCGTCCCGTCTGTCACCATCGCGATCGGCTTCCCCAACTGAATGAGTAATAAGCATCGGCACATGCGGATTTCACTTGCCTAAGGAAAAGCTGCTTCACGACCCACTTCCACAGCACGATCTCCGGCGGGATCTTTAGATCTTGCTCCTTAAACTCCCTCATTAGCGTTGTCAAACTCGCTTTCTTAAGCTCCTATTGGTTCATCTCATTCGCCGCCAGTGCCACCTCCAGGCTGTTATCCTCGCTCAACTTTGCCGGTGTCCAAATGAGCCTCGGGTCGCCGAGGGCATCGCAGAGTGACTGGGGGAGGCAGCGGTGGTAGTCGATTTAGTAGACGAGGCAACAATGGTCGATACAGCGATGAAGGCTGGCAATGAGGTGGCGGACGCCACGCTCAAAGTTTGAGCACCACTTGACGGCAAAGCCGAGATTTTGGGGGTAGTGTAGGGCAAAGAGGAGGTGGATGGAGGTTCACGAGTGGACATCGATCCATTAGTGTATAGCGCTAGGGCAGTGAGTGGCAGGGGCAAACGCGTCTCTATTGTGTGGACAACAACCTCAAAAGATTTGGCGCACAAATGAGGAGATTTGAGTTCTTCAATGCATAATTTCTCTTTTAGACCCTCAGTCATTGGAACACAATTGACCGTGCAGCAATGATGATTGGCAGTGATCGGAGGCGAGACAATTGTGCGGTAATTGGTGATGTAATATCCAAATGCGTCATTCCATCGTTGAAAGATAATAGTATTTGTTAAGTTATTTTTGTAAAAGAATTTATCCAATCCAGGTTCAATCCATCCCCATCTGAAGTTTTTTATTCGACATTTTATCCGAATATATTTGGGTCAATTTGGTCAAGAGACGTTGCCAAATATTGAATGTAATAATTTGTTATTCTATCTAGACGCGAATTTGGATTAGCAAATGCAACCTTGTTGCACTCTCTCTTTTTATAGATGATAGAACTATATTTCTGAGTGAACTAGAAAGGTGAATCAGTGTTTTAGGAAAAAGTAGAGTGGGAAACGAGCTGTATGCGACACCTAAAGAAACATCGATTTGGAGAAGTTAGCTTAACGGATGCCCAAGCCTAAGCAATACCACTTTATGACGTAGATCCTTGTTGAATCACTCGTCTTTAGGTACAATTATCGCTTAGAACTTGATTATGTTAGATTCTCGGACGTTGTACCCAATCAACACAAGACAAATTTATCACATGGTTTCTGCTCCACAATATTTTGAAGATTGGCGGTAGAAGAGTCCCCCGACTAAGATACATAGAATCTTACACATAAGTAGAGAGCTCCTATCAAATTAGTTAAGATGTGGACCTCATTTTATATTTGATAAGAACCAGGCAGTCATTTAACTTTAATGATCTAACTGTTTAGAATGCTTTTGATATCTGTTTTTGGAAACGCACAATGTGTAAGATGCCGTTAGATCCTGCATACTCTCTCTGTATGCGCGTGTGAGCATTTAATGCAAGAGATTGGCGAGTGCTAACTTGCAATTTCCATGGATATGAAACAGTCATCCAGCTTTCATTATCAATCAATCAAAGGCTAGTCTGAAACATATGAACCAATCTATTCCTTACAAAGTACGCCATCCAGAGGGGAGGCATCGGGAAAAGGAGGGAAAGAGAGAGGAAAAAGGGTCATCTAGAGGATGGTTACATTCTGTGGAAAATATTGCAGTTAAGCCCTTATGAACGTGACCATTCCGAAGTGACAGCTCATAAGGACAATCATGTATTGTCTAGATCAAAACTGGTAACTTTGAAATAATATCCAAAAACCACTCGTGTGGGCGCGTGTAGGGAGACAATTAGAAAATTCAGAAATCGTGTTCACGTCTAGAAAAGGCCCTGATTTTCCCCAAATTGGAATTATTAATGTAATACGTAAGATTGGCGTCATGCAGAGGTTATCATTGCACTGTGGCGATCTTGTGCTGCAACTGGGACAATCTCTTTTGCAGTTTGGTAGTCAATGGGAAAGTCAGACTGGTTAGTGAGATGCCCTCCTTACCCACCCGACTCCAACACACGTCAAGATTAGGTATCTTCTCTCCCCTTTTTCTATTTTTGTTTACGGGCTGATTTCAAAATTAGGTATCGAAATGGTAAAACGCCTAGATTATTATTGTTAGCTTCCCTAACTATAGACTTTGAATGCATGCACATTAATTAATTAAATGCGTCCTCTCCACTCCCCCAACCTTTTTTCTTCCCTTTTCCTTTCAATTTGGTGGATTGATTGGACCGGTGAGATTGCATGGGGGCAAGGGCATTTTTTCGTTTATTATCAATTATTTTTTAGATATTTTTATGTCGCTTATTTACGAAGTTTTTGTATGTTCTTAATATACACATGCCCTTACTTGACCTATCGACTTGAATTTTTAGGCTGGACATTCGAATATAGTATCAAAGTGAGGTTCTGCCTCAGTTGATTTGACGTAAACGAGACCCTTTTGTTAAATTCCACGTACCATTCTTAACCCAATTTTATGTAAGAGGAGGACGTTGATATATCCCATGTCGCTAGGGTGGACATTCGAACGTAATTGATAATAGCGTAAAGTACAAAGAAAGACCTAAGTCTTGCTAATATTTTTCAATATTACCCCATATTGGGAGGGTCACCTAAATCATTGGACTTGGGAAGTTTTTGTCCGGAGACTCTCTCACCGTGGGGCTGTTGACATGGATGGGAACGATCTTTCAGACATGTACGCTTTGAATCCCGCGGCCCCAAGACATTCCAACTTGTGGTTAGTTCAATATTTTATATATCTATTTTGTTGGTGAAAAGCGGTCCACATCAAGTGACATCGATTTCTTTAATTGACCCGTTGTAGACATTCCAGGAGGAGGGGCAACCATTAAACGGCGATGATCTAGTTCAAAGGGATTAGTTCACTGAACGACTTCATTCGCGGGGCATCTGCTTCTCGATCGTGCCTCCAGATTGATGGAGAAAATTCACTGTGTAAGACTTGCGTTGATCATTGAATTTGCGTTTCTTCAAGTTCCGTAGCCACTTTGAAGTCCGGCCCCCATCAATCTAGAGACGTATCTGCATTATGAGCCGTCGCATTTCTTCATATTTATATCTCATGTATAGAGATACATGCACTATTTATTTATTATTCGCTTGTAATTCCATGGCAACTTTCCACAAAAAGGGATGGACAAAATGAAATGTTATTTTTCTCTACAAGGGGGACCCTACCATGATAGAAAAAAAGGGAGCGCAAAGTGTCGTTCTCGGCTGAACTACGTACCTACATTTGCGAAAACAAGAGGAGATGTGATCCAACTTTATCACCTCCCCCTTTTCGTGACTTCTTTGCTCCGTTGGTATGAACCTGTCAATGTAGCGACAAAAGAGTTGATTCACCAACCATGGCAAGGATTGAAAGTGCCATTTGCCAATTCTTAATCAAATGAAGGATGTGATATTTACCTAGCTAACCTATAGCAAGATTGAGTTTTCTTAACAAAAGCAGCTTGCTAAGTTCTTTAATCATCATATTAATTAGGGCAAATTCCACTAGGAAAAACTCCAAACTATGCCTATTGTAATACAAATATTGCAATTTTTTTGTTTCCTAAAATTCCTAATGTTGCTCACTGTGACACGAATACCCTCAACTTTTTTCATATCATAACCTAAACTTATACATATGGACACATATACGCTCTATTTTGGGTCCATATGAGGTCTATTTATCACACCGGTGTAAGTTTGGGGTTTTTTTGACACAAACACCAGTCTGGGGTATCCGTGTCATAATGGGTAAGTTTAGGGTTTTTAATGACACAAAAACAGTTCGAGATATGCCATAGTGGGCATAGTTTGAGATTTTCTTGTGGTACTAAGCCTATTAATTATTAGCACAACAATTGCTAATCAGTATGGCTTGTCTATTCATTTTATAATTCTTATAAAACTAAATTTCTTCGGAGGCCTAACTCAGGAAGCATAATTTGGACTCATGTTTATGTTTGCTTCTGTTGTTAGCTAGATGATTCTGGACGCTGAATACATTTTGACATTTGGGTTTATTATTATTTACATGGTCAACCTATGTTAGTCTAAGTTTTATATTGGAATGCGTGATCCAAAGGAAGCCACTTGATGTTGTTCGATAACTTCTCAACTTCTTGATTGAATTGTTATAGCATTGTTTCGTAAGAATATTGACAATCTTATTTGTAAGAATTCAGAGAAGAGAAATGTTGAAGTATACTAAATTTGATTTGTAAATTTGACATGTTAGGGGGCACGACAGATTGCTATTGAGTATCGCATATGATCTACCTTTTTTTTGGAATGGTCATTTTTCGTCTACTATGTCACTTACTAAATTAGTATACTAATCTTATTGATAAGTTTTGACCATCTTGACATTGCCTGCCCACTTTATGTAGTGTAGGGCTATATGATCTAATGAACGCAAAATACTAGTCAATAATAAATACATTTTTTTTTTAAATTGATTGTTCAGATTTCTAATCAGAGTAGGACTAGATAAGATAGGATATAAAATCCATGGATTTTTCTATATCTTATCTATTGTTTTGTGAATCGTAATAATAAAATTGGATATATTTACATTATATCACTTTTTTTTTTTTTTTTTGCATAAATGGCATATTAGTACAAATGAACCTAAAAGTTCACAAACGTAGATAGTAAAAATCTCTTGTATCACTATTCCCTAATTTATATTTATTTACTTTTTAATTTAATTTAATTTAATTTAATTTTCCTCTTTTTTAAAATTTTTTTATTTCTTTTTTCCCTTTCCATCATTCTCTAAAATTTTATTAAATAGTAAACTGTACTAATATAACTAAAATATGTAATAAATATATTTATATTTATTTATTGAATTTATATTATGAGATAGAATTAAATTCATATTTATAAATAAAATAAGATTAAATTAAAAAAATTATTTTTTTGTTGGTTTGAATTTCTTATATTAGAATAAAGTATTATTTACATTGATATATAATTTCTATTTTGTTAATTTAATAAGTTTATTATTCGAGAAAAATAATTTTTCGATTATGGATATTTGAAATTATATCCACATTTATTCCACATCCTCTATGAAATAATTTTATCTAGTCCAAATCCCTCTTATATTCGATTTTATCCTGTATTAAATAGAACCAAACGTAGGATAAGATAAAATTTATTCTATCTCTAAATATTATCCCGACTACCACTCACATCAGTCACCAAGGCTCGGTACATTGACACTCGGGCTCGGGTCCTCAATGCCTTGGCTTGAGTTCATAGAGACTAGGCTCGAGCCTTTGGTACCTTTACTCGGTTTCTTGGCCCTAAGTCCACAAAGGTCGAGCCTAAGACTCCGGTACCCGTGCCTAGATCCCGGCTCTCGTGCCCAAGCCTATGGGGTCAAGTCGAGGATTCTCGATGCTCGGGCTTGGGTCTTCGGCCTCAAGTGCTCAAGTCCATTGAGGCCGAACTAGAAACCCTAGGTTCATAAAGGTCAAGCCTGGCCTTAGGTCCTTGGAACTGAGTCCATTAAGGTTGAGCTTGAATCCCTAGTGACTAGGCTTGAGTACATTAAGATCGAGCCCATTACCCCAGTGCTCGAGCCTAGGTCCTTTGCACTCGTGTCCACACAGGCTAGGCCAGGCCTAGAACCCTTGTGCTCATGCTCGTTCCTTAACATTCGAGGCCAGGTCCATGGAGGATGGAGCCCGAGCCCGAGCCCGAGCCCGAGCCCAAGACTTAATTGTTTGTGCCTGTCTATTGAGGTCATGGCTCAAGACCCCAGTGCTCATGCCTAAATCCTCAAGTTTAGTTCGTTAAGGCCTAGCCTTGGCACTAAAGACCTGGGCAAGGGCATTGGGGTCTCGGGCTCAATCTCTATGGACCTATTGGGATGATCACTGAGGTCCCAAGCTCGGGCACTAGGGGGCGTTGAGATCCTAGGCCCGGCCTCTATGGACCCAAGTCTATCCTCTAGGACCAAGGGCCTAGCCTCGATGAACTCAAGCCTGAGCACTAAGGTCTTGAGCGTAGCTTATGTCGACTCTAGATTAGCAACGTGCCCGCGCCCAAGTTCTTGGCACTTGGGCCATCGAGGGCAGGCTTAGGTCCATAAAGGCTAGGCCCAAGACCTTGTAGTCATGCCCAATTCCTCAGCTGTTGTGCCCAAGTCACTAACTCTCGAGTAGTGCATGTCTATTTAGGAAAAAAAATAAATTAGGTTTTCCTTTTCAACAACAGAAAATAATTTCCAACTTATTCTCATATTTCAACCAAATCACGGAAAATACTATCATTTTTCTAAAAATATTTTTACGAAATAAATAGAGCTTTAGTAATCAAATGTTTTAATTTTCAATCCATTGATGACTCATGACACAAGCGATTTTATTGAAAATAACGATATATTCTTTTAGTCGTTAGCAAGAAAATCCAACCAAAAGAATTAAGACCACCCAAAGGGCATAGCTAGCTAGTTCCTTGCTCTTGCATTGTAAGCTTTGTGTGTTCGAGGAAAATGAGTAATTTGGAAACATTTTCTAAAAAATGATCGCTTGTATGGCTTACAAAAATAAATTAACAAGAAATATTTTCATTGTGTATGCACATATTTAGATACAAATTGTTGTTGGTAGTAAAAATTTTATTCATTGACTAATTATTTCAAGTAATACAAGTGATCAATTTTAAGAAGATAATTTTTAAATCACTCATTTTTTGGGAAATAAACAAAGCCGTAATTGCTAAATCGGTGGCCCAACCATAACTTCATGCATTAGTTGGACACTCTAAAAAGGATTTTGCTAGTATAATAGATTTTAGATTACTATGAAAATAACAACTTGTTATAAGCCACAAATTCTTGAAAGAATGGATCCAATGACAATTTATTAGTATTTATTATTTGATTTTTTTGTAATCTAGAATAGATTGTTATTCTCACAGCATATTAAAGGCTGTCACGCAATCATTGATCAAAAATTGTCACCGAGAAGAGAGAGGCCCATGTATAAATCAAATTAACCTAAAGTATCTTCCATATGAGAAATTCAAGAGAAATTTAGCTCAAATAATAAATGGCCATGTAAGAAAAATGAGAAGATAGGATCTTTCTAACCATAAAAGACAGTTCTCCAAATCTTGCATGAATTGCTTGTGTAGAGAAAACACTGAGAGGGAAGTCTCTGCTTCACTTCATTTATGTACAGTGTACTACACAATAGGGCATAAAAACAAAGCCCTACAATTCATTGATAATTGATAGTTGAAGACCACTTTAAGTGACAGAGACATAACTCGTGGGGTCTCCTTCCTATTTATTACCATTTCATAGGGAATCTACTTCTTCCATAGGGAAAGATGATAAAAGCCGGGAGTAATATAAAAAAAAATTATAGGTTATTATAGAAAAAAAGGGCTTCTATTATAATTAAAAATAATAATATTAGCGCGGACACGAAAATTGCACGATTTTAACATGCAAATTTAATTATCTTTCACTCATTTAATAATGAATGTGATTTTTATCAAACTATTAGAATTAATTATAAAACTAGGTATGCAGGGTCCATAATAAGATTATGTTTAATGTTAGACAATAATTAGCATGTCCAATTTGTCCATGGATACAGCAATTGAATAATAACTACCATCCATATATTTTTGAAAGAGAAAAGATTAAAAAATTTTAAGGTAGGGATGCCATCTTTCTTTTATGATATAATGTAATGAGAAAAGTAAAGGACTCATAGCACATCCGAAGCTTTAAAACCGTAGGACTAGCATTCACGCATTCTCGATGTATTTATAAAATTTTAGAAACCATAGGCAATAACTAAAAAGAAGATGGAAGCCAGTAGTAACATAGAGCAACATAATTTATTAAGTTCTTGAAAGGAGATAGAGCTTTTATTGTCACTAAAAAAAGGCATTGGCGTCCATGCATAAATTGCACGGTTTTAGCACGTAAATCTAATTACATTCATTCGATCATTAAGGAATGAGAACATTTTGCCAAAGTAGAACGCACATGTAAAATTGCATTGTGAATTATTTTGTCAAAATGACATGACAAGTTTAAATAGATATTTAAATAAATAAGGTCCTGTCATGTGTGTTGAAAAACTAAATAAAAATCCGACGCATCAATTTATACACGATGAAAAATTGTCGACTAAGACGGACTAACTTTCTACGAAAGGACTGACATTGAGATCAAGAATGCGTGGAATACTCAAAGAAGATGTGTGGCCGGTAAGGGCCTTGACTAGTTGAAGAATGAATCCTCCGTTAGCTCTTTGTCCTCGTCTTCCTCTATGTCGTCACTCGTGTCCCGACAGATCAATCTATCATGGTGAATTTTAATGATCTAAGAAAAACTGCCTTGGAGAAATATTGCTTCAATGGACAAAGGTCTCCCGTCAACTATTTAAGGGAATACCTTGTTTCTAGTTAAAACGTCAAGTAGGATCAAAGATAGCAGCGGACGAGGTAAGATCACTCACTTTCTTTCCCCAATCCCTTGCTCGAAAGAAGGCTCCTCACCAAAAGCCATTCCTATGGTCAAAAGTGAAAAAGTTTTGTTTGGATTCAGTCTCTTTGGAAAGTGGGTTTTATGAGAAAATTGAATGGTGAAATTAAAGAAAATGATGAGATAAATTTCTTTGGTCATAAATTGTTACGGAGAAGAAAGCAACACCCATTATAAATCAAATTACTCTAAACTAATCTTTTGTTACGAGGAATTGAAGAGAAAACTAGGTCAGGTAATAAATGGCCTTGCAAGAAAAATGAGAAAGATAGGATCTCATAGACTGTTAGGGAGAAAAGAGCAACACCTATTTATAAATCAAATTATTCTAAACTAGTCTTCTATTACGAGGAATTCAAAAGAAAATAAGGTCAGATAATAAATGGCCTTGCAAGAAAAATGATAAAAGATAGGATCTTTCCTACCAAAAAGGAGAATTCTTGGGATCTTGCATGAATTACTTGTGTAGAAAAAATACTGCGATGGACAAGTCTGGTGCACTTGATTTATGTACAGTGAACCATAAAGGACTTTGAAGGAAAATCCAAGAATCCATTAATAGTCCAACGGCTGACGACTATTTTAAGGGATGGAGATATAACTCATGGGGCAATTTTCAATTTTATGGGATTTCCTTCCTACTTATCACCACTTCATAGGGAACCAATGAAAGGTGATAAAAGCCAGCTGTACCATAGAATAAATTATTATTTTTAAATAATAGAAAAATAGGGGCTTTGTTATAATTAAATAATGGAATTAGCGTGCGCATGTAAATCGCACGATTTTAGCATGCAAGTTTAATAAATTTTTATCTTTTTTAGTGAATGAGATTTTTATCACACAATGAAAGATGATAAAAACTAGTAGTAACATAGAAGAAATTATGATTTATTAAGTTATAAAAAAAAATAGGGGTTTTGTTATAATTAAGCAATGATATTAGCGCGCGCACGTCAATTGCACAGTTTTAGCACGCAAGTTTAATAAATTTTTATTTATTTTTCAGTTAAATGGTGTTCTTTAATGTTTCAAATGCCAATTTCTCGCACACATGAAAGCGTGTCCACATTTTACCGGGGTAGATTAAATTTTTCTAGCATCTCCCATTATGAGGGATTTAAAGATAAGCCTTGCTCAGATATTAAATGGCCTTGTGAGAAAAAAGAGAAGATATTCTCTTTCTTACAGAAAAAGACAAGTCCCCAAATCCTGCATGAATGACTTGTGTAGGAAAAACACTGAGAGGGAAGACCGTGGTGCAGATGTACAGCACAACAGGTCGTTGAAACAAAGCCCATGAATCAATTATTAATTAAATAATCAAGTACCTCCTTATATTAAGAGGAAGAGGTATAACTCATGGGCAGTTCGCAGGATCTCCTTCCTATTTATTACCACTTCATAGGAAACCCAACCTCCCATATATGAAGGCATTGACACTTGTTTGGGCATCCTCATCAAAACCTCATCCATCCCCCTCTCTTTCCATTTGTATAAAATGGGCAGAAGGTGGTGACAAGTGAAGTGAATACTAGAAAGGGTTCTCTCGTGTCTTGGGTCTCTCTGTCTTCCTCGCATAAGAAAAAGGCAGAGAGCGTTTGTACATAGAAGACTCCATCTTCAGCTTCAGCTTCAGCTTCGACCTCATTATCTCATAGGCAAGAGAGAGATGGGAAAGGGACGAGCACCATGTTGCGACAAGAACCAAGTGAAGAGAGGTCCATGGAGTCCAGCCGAGGACGCCAGGCTCATCTCTTTCATCCAGAAGTATGGCCATGAAAACTGGCGTGCTCTTCCTAAACAAGCAGGTTGACTCTCTCTCTCTCTCTCTCTCTCTCTCTCTCTCTCTCTCTCTCTCTCTCTAAGCAACATAATAATTTGTCTTTGTTTTTATGTTAATGATGGATTTTGCCGAGAATAGCTTCCCAGTTTCAAATCATTGCTCAGCCACAATGATGTAATCAAATTCTGAGTTTTTTCGATTAATTAGATTTCCTTTTATTGAAGATTTTTTTTTCCATAACAATACAAGGTCTCTTTAATTTCGGGATATTATCTAAAGAAATTATCATTTTGGGTGTTAATAGTCTCATTAAAACAGCCTGAGTCTATAACCAGCTGTAGGATTGAACATTTGAAGTTTCGCATGATCAGCGCGTTACCCGAGGAAGGCTGGTTTGAGACGCATCTGCCAACTTAAGATTCATCTTTGTGGGTCCATCTTTTACTCTCTTTTTTTAAGACTAATCAACTATATACAAACCATTCAACCCAAAAAAATTAAAAAAAGAAAAATGGGGGGTTTTTTTTTATTGGGCCTGATTCCTCCCAACGCAAGTCTTTGAAATTTGATACCCACGTTATTGAAATTAAAAAGAATAAGAAGAAAAAGAGACCTGTTTATGAGTGTTATCTATTGTTGGATAACCTCAATCCTCTGGCGCTGCCTCTGGCTCTGCCCTGCATATATGAGAGGAGTTCGAGACTGTACATGCAGGGGAAGCCATGCAGTTCTTTTAAGGACCCCTTGCCCCCCGTGCAATTCGCACCAGTTTTCCAGGCTTCTTCTTCCCATCAAAGAGTCTTCCAGGTTCTTCAGAAATTTGTGTGGTTAGCTCAGAGTATAGCATCTTCTCTTATCACAATTCTTTTCTTTGTTTCTTTCTTCTTCTACTTTTTCCTTTTTTTTTAAGGGGTGGTGGGGAGTCTATTTTTGCTACATCGGATGGAATGGTACTCGCACATCAGGATGAGATTAGCAAAGATTATTTAGGAACCGACAAACGCTTATCATCAGCTGACAATAGGTGTCTTTATTACATTGGTCTTCCCACTTGGTCTTTAGTTTTATGGGGAAATTAGCAAATGGTCCTTTGCTTACCTACCTAAGTACCGCAGATTCATTTAGTCAACCGGGATTTTTTTCCTTAAGTAGAAAAGCAGTTCTCCAAAAATTGAAAAGGGGGAAGAACAGTGTTAACTTTGAATAGAATGAACCTTCATGTACTTCGCAATTGCTATCAGGACATGACTTGGTACCATAAACAACGGTGGCGTTCAAGAATCGCTTTGAAAAGCACGCCCGGCGTTATCGCTATAAAGAAAGTTTACTCGTTTTTGACATGTTGGCGTGAACGAAGAGTAAACGGGATGCGATATAATAAGCTTAAAAGATTTGATAAAAGGAAAATTTACCAGCCATTTTATCTCCCTATGACCGCGACAAGCCATGTGGATGTTAAACTAGTTTCCCGAGATGTATTTTACGTGTCGTGAAAGTTTATAGAGATATATTGTAGAGACGGTAAGAGTGTTCGAGCCACCTTAAATTTGTCTCATGGAACATAATTTCTTATGTTGGATGTATCAGGACTGTTGCGATGCGGGAAAAGTTGTCGACTGAGGTGGATTAACTACTTGCGGCCGGACGTGAAGCGTGGGAACTTCACCAAAGAGGAAGAGGACACCATCCTTCAATTACACCACTTAATGGGAAACAAGTAATCATCAAATTATGCATTTATAATCTCATTAATAATTAAATTAGGTACAGCTTGATTTTTTACTGTATAATCTCATTTGTGAACGATTGATTGGGCAGATGGTCCAAAATTGCGTCACATTTGCCTGGAAGGACTGACAATGAGATCAAGAATGTGTGGAACACTCATTTGAAGAAGCGTTTGGCCAGTAAGGGCCTTGGCCAGTCGAAGCACGAATCCTCCATTAGCTCCTCGTCCTCGTATTCCTCTGCGTCTTCGCTCGTGTCCGGTGCCTCGGCTGAGAGGGATGCGCAGGTGGACCATGAACGTTCGACGGGTCAAGGTCCTCTGGATGAGAAATCTTGTGGCCAGGAAGGCATGGTGCCCCTGCCCCTCCTCAATGAAGCTGAAGAAGTCCAAGAGAAATTAGCCAAACGTATGCCTGATAACAAGGACTCGAAAGATCGGTCGTCGACCTTTTCTGGCTCCAATGAACCGGCTCATCTGAAGGACTCTGAAGAGCAGATGGATTCATTCTTCAGCTTCAACAGCCCTTACGATGCGCGCAGCGCATTGGAGCCAGAGGAAGTGAACAAACCGGATACTAACAATAACGGGTTGGGCAACTTCATGATCGACATCCCGTTCGAGTGCGATGTTGAATTTTGGAACATGTTAGATAGCTTGGAACCGTTCTCAGTCCACAAAGGCGACGTCGGACAGGACGGCCCGAGGCCTGGAGAAAGGCTTCCCGCGGAGGGCGAGGACCTGAGTTGGTTGCGGTACTTGGAGGACGAGCTCGGGCTCGAGGCAACAAAGGAAAGAGGAGACCAAGACAATTCAAGAACCAGCTCTATAGCCACAGGTCCATCGGACGTGGCGGTGCCAATTAAGGCATGGGGTCAAGGTTAGGAGTAGAATTTGGAAGCAGCAGCAAAAGCGACGCTTTCGGTGTCAACAATTTGACCTCGGTCAAATGCGCAGCTAGGACACACAGTGTTTAGATCCATGTCTCTTTCAAAAGTTGGTGGAGAGCGGGGAGGTCAACAATTTGACAAAACGCTATCTACTCCGCTATTCAAAATTTCAATGTGTAAAGGCTTTTGTCTTATGTGTGTCTTCCGGCATGTAATCGAGCCTGATTTACAAGTTCAACGAGAAGCATGTTGCAGTTGCTCCATCACCTAACTCATTTAATCATTATCCGTCCTGTCCCATCGCTGGTTGGTGATAAACTCCTCTTGTGTTCCCACCTTTTTTAAACTTGCCTTGGCCAAAATGGAATTAAAAGAAGGAAGCGCTGCCGCCGATTGTTACTGGTCGAAAGTCATCGTGACGAAGCACTAATTCCGTCGCGACTTTTAGTGACGGATCGATGGCACGGAAAATTCAGAGATGGCTGCCCGAACGCGCTCGCGCATGCATGCATCCAGAGTCGAGTGAGAAAAAAGAGGGGGAGGAAATGGAGGGAACCGGGTCGGGTCGTTTCCCGATCTCATTCAAAGTCAGTCGTCCAAAAATTCAGAATTTTCGCATGCTTGACATCATTCGAAAATTTTTTATGACGTGGTGAAGACGAATGTATAACATATCTTTCCTCTTGGTCCTGAGAAATCAAATGGAGAAAATAGTCCAAAAAGTTATAAACCTATTGCATTTTTATTAATTGAGTCGTAAATATTTTAATTTTGTCAATTAAATCATAAACTTTTTAACATTTTGTCAATTAAGTCCATTCGGCCAATCTTGACAAAAAATTGTCAACGTAGACGCTAGCCATTTTGCATAGCATGACTGACGTATTTTAATATTTTTTAAAATTTGCATTACTTTTTCTTTTATTTCTTTTTTCCCCCTTCCTTTCTTCCTCCTCTAATCGGTTGCCGACCTCGATGACCGGCCAAACGAGAGAGTTGGTGAGGTCGAGCCTCGTCATTGCTGGGCCAGGTCGACCCTTGTTGGCAAGGCTCACCTTGGCCTATGGCCAGTGGGGGCAAGTTGACCTCGCCAACTCTCGCCTCTAGCCAATCGTCAAGGCTTGGGTCTAACTAGAGAAGGAAGAAGAGAGAGAAAAAAGAAAGACAGAAAATAAAATAAAAGGATAAAAAAATTAGTGAAATTCAAAAAAAAAAAGTTAAAATATTATTAAAAATCGTGCACATCGATGATGGATGCGCCACGTAGGACGTTCGATGTTCACTTTAGCAATTTTTAGCCAAAATTAGCTAAATGGACTAAATTGGCAAAATATAAAAAAAAAATGTTCAAAATAGGAAATCCCTTTAGAAAATGTGAAAAAGATACTTATACTATATAGACAAGAATTGGATCCAAAATAGAAAACTCCCTTTAGGAAACCTCTTCAAATTAAAAAGCCTACTTAAATTAGGAAAGTTTCATTTTCGGGCTCAAATTCAAGATATATTTTCAATATTCTTCACCTTGACTCGACATTGAGCCAAGTCACAATTGCTTCATGGGATCCGAACTTTGTTGCTATTCTCCTGCAACTCCTCATGGGCTCAATCACCATAGACATCTTCCAAATCTAACCATTGCTTGAACTTTTTCATATCCATGGATCTCATTAGAACACCGACTACACTCTCATCTTTAGGATTTTCTGTCACAACTTCTTCAATCATAGATAAAACAAAACCATAATTGCATCCATAATATATATGGAGATCGAACACATTTTGTTTAACTCAATAGTTCTAACGAATGTTGGCTCTATACACTTTGTCTCGCTACAAGCATCGTCTCTAATTATCAAAATAGATTGCACTTTCTGCTTATTACTCAAGTTTCAGCACCGACACGTATTCAATTCTTTAGCCACATAACCATACAATAAATTCTTTTCACTCATAATTTTTAGGTTTCTCTTGTCAATGTGCCCAAATGCATATGCCACTATTCAAACCCTAGAACATATGTTTCTAACATCTCATTGGCGAAATCCATCAATATCTCACCTTGAAGTTCATATAGGCCAATGTGCTTGATACCTCTTCTCATCACCAAGGGCACCTTGAGCAACCTTCAAAATTCGACCTTCTGAGGTATATCGACACCTAGTTGAATCTAAGATACTCAAAGAAATCTAAGACACTTAAGGAAATAAGGTTCTTCAGTTTTGGAACATGTCCCACTCTAGTCAATGCTAGGCCCAACACCTATAAATCACACTCGGCATTGTTTCGCAACTACACTTTATTATTATTATCATCTATGTATTGATAAGTAGTAAATCAATTCCTATTTGGTGAAGTGTGAAACGAACAATCAAAATCGATAATCCATCTGTTAATGATGAATACATATATGACGTAATTAACACTATCCAAATTATTATCACCTATTGCAACAATGTCATAAGTAGACTCAACTCTAATTCCCCGACCCTCCTTGTTATTTAACTTTAGGCAATTCCTTTTAAAATGTCCTCTCTTGCCACAACTCTAGCATACAGTAACGCCAATTTAGACTAACTAGGACTATTGAGGTTTATATTACTTGTGCTAATGAGAGTATTAATTCTTTCTCTACTTTCACTTACTAAAGTAGTAGACAAATGTTAATCAAATCTCCCTTATGAATGTTTTCACTCAGAATTAAACCGTGAACCCCATCAAACATTGTTAACCTAGAGGAATTACTAATAACATTAATAGTAATATTCAAACTATCAGGCAATGGGGATAATATAATTAAAGCACATATCTCATCTTCAAAGTCAATCTCAACTAGACTCAATTGACTTACGACCACATCAAATTCATTGATATACTCAATCATTGACGCTTGCCAAACATTTAGATGTAACATTAAACCTTGTTGATCCCACGTGGCTTCTCGTACATTTTCAATAGGGCATTCATTAGTCCCACAATGGTCTTTTCTTTCAAGATATTAAAAGCAAGTTATGAAAGAAAGTCAGCCAAATAACATGTCATGCCAGTCAATCCAGCACATTCCAATAAGATTCCTTGATTGAATCCGGTTTCTCTCTACATAACGGTAAGTAAAGATCTCTCTTATAAAAATATCATAAATCTGCATCTTCCAAAAACCAAAATCATTTCCATCAAATTTATCGATTTTCACTTAACCTTTTTCTGTCGTCATTGATTCACTTCAACTCAACCAAGTCTGATTCTAATACCAGTTATTACGGATACGTGCAATTAAACAACATAATAGACAGAGTCAAGAAGATAAATCTAATACTAGATTGTCGACTCTGGTAGTGCGCCGCGCCTTCGGAGTTCGTGTTGAATATAATGTCATTCTGCTAGTTTTGTCTCGGATTGTCTCGCATTGTCGTTGATCATTTCCGTGGAAGCAAGTAGTAAAATTATGGAGGAATTAGGATGAATTTTTGGTGTAACGTTCTTCTGTTCAACAATACTAAAAGTACCATTTGACTGAAATGTTTCGTACCTGGGCCGAAACTGGAACGTCTGTAGTTTGCTTGCTGTTTAGGACAGTAGCTGTGTCTTGCTCATGTTTCTTGCTTTTCCCCTGTATTGGGAGATGTATCTTTGTCCGGTTAAAGTTCGAGTGTTTCCGTGCATCCAGCTATACGTTGTATCCACTGCTGCTTCTATTAGATGCGGCAGTTTACAGCCGAACCGAACGCAAGATTGATCCGGAAGAACATGAGTTTCCATCTCATAAACCCCGTAGGGTGAGTGATATAGTGGCAGAAGCTGTGCTTCAGGCTATTGTCTGTATTTCCTTTTTGTTCCCTTGCACTTTGTGGCCATTTTGTTAGTGACATAGCACTTCTATATAACACATAATTAGTGAATAGGCCTACTCCGCATCTTTTGCATGTGATGCCATTCGAAAAAATTTGACCTTTATTTTTTCCCTCTTCAGACTCTTCGCACCATGTGAACTGCTGGTGCTACTAAGTGCTTCCGAACCTCACAGAATCTAAATGGTCATTGCAATGATTCTTTTATAGCTCAACTCAATGAAACTTGCTATGCTACACTACCGTGTAGTTGTTGTTGGGTTAGGACTCTGTTGGTGGCAGGGAGGCACTGCTGTAGCCCTTGAAGGCGATGAGACAACGTCTTTGAGATTTTTCCCTCTGAAAGTTATATGTGATTATAATCAACACTAAGATTTTTGGTCTAATGCATTCTGAGAACATCATCACGGGAATAAGTTTGTTTCTTGGGAGAATCATTACTTCCCTTTCCTAAAATCTATGACTCCTACTGATTTTTCAATGGATTGGTAGTGCATCGCCTCCAAATTTGGGGCTAGGGATGACGCTGGAATCAGGTCCCTTATCTACTTCATAGTTCACAGGCGTCCTGAATGACGCTTACAAGTCGAATCATTTTTTGATTTAGTACAAAAAGCCTTGATATCTGAAGCGTGATCAGTTAAATTATATCTACGAGTGTCTTTTTTTTTTCTTTTTTTTTTTCCAAATGTTTTCATATGTTTAGAATTGCTTTTGACTCCTGTTTTATTGATGCCAGTTTTACACAATCACGCACTTTTATATGATGTCTCGAATAATATGAATCGGGATATTTAGCTCATGTCTCATTCTTTTCACAATTTCGTTTTTCTATCACAATTAGTGGGGTTAGAAGTGAGGATGTTGGAAATTTTGATTTAATCGCAAATCAGAGAAGAACTGCTCAAGAACCAAACCCACGACAGTCGAAACGCATCTGAGTGTGGCCATGTGGAACCGGATTGAAGCCCATATTTTATTATTAACTCAAAAATTTTCAGCTGTAATTAACACGATAATTAATTTAGTTTAGGATTAATATCACAAAAAATCTTGGTGTACCTATAACAAATTGACCTCATATTAATTTTTTGATTACCAAAAACTTCAAACTAATATACTTGTAATAAATTTACCCTCTTATTAGTTTCCGTTAAATTTTATTATTATTTTGCTGAATTGGATGACACGTGACAATTGAATGTATATCAGTTTGAGGTCTTACCTTTTATCCAACTAGAGATTTTTCGTGATATTAGAAGTGAGGATATTGGAAATTTTGATTTAATCGCGAATTAGAGAAGAACTACTTAAGAACCAAATCCCATGAACCCCCACGAAGGTCCGAACGCATCTCCCAATTAATATATCTGTAACAAATTTATCTTTTAGTTATTTTTTGTTAAATTTTATCGTTAAATTACTAAGTTGAATGTATATACTACATTTATTTGGTTGGCGGTTTTCGTAATATTAATTTAATTTAAAATAAATTAATAAAAGGTAAAATTATTATAAATATATCTATTTGGGATTTAGTTTGAAATAAATTTATTAAGGATATATTAATTTGAGGTTTTGGCAGTAAAAAATTTAGTTTTGAGTAAAGATTTTTTTGTGAAATTAACCATTGAGATTTTAGTAGGGAAAAAAAATTTCGAAAGTGATCGAATCTTCTCCTCTCTCTCTCTCCCTCTCTCTACAATTTTCCTCTCCCCCGCTTTGCCTTTTGCCCATTCGGTTCTTCACGTTCGCGAGTCTCTCCGTCTCTCTCTCGCTCTCTCTCAGGCCCCCGGCGATTCTCGGTGTGGAAGGTTAATCGAATGGAGCCGATGGACATGGCGGGGAGGTGGTGCTTCATGGACGAGGAAGAGGCGGAGAGGAGGTGCAGAGTGATGGCGGAGCTGAAGCCGTATTGCCTGGACCTGGTCGACCTGGTCCAGCACCCCAAGAAGCACTGCCCTTCCCTCTCCGCCCTCCTCCGCTTCCTCCGCGACTCGCCCCCCGACTCCCTCCAGCCCTTCTTCGAGTAACGTTCCCCCACTCCGACCCCATCTTTGCTGCTTAAGCCGATGCTGTTGCGCTTGTTATGATGCTGCGATTTTCTTTGTCTGATGCGGATTCCGTCTCCGCGTTCCGGGCCGTGGCGTTCGGTCTCGGATTGTCGGCTCTAGTAGCGTGCCGCGCCTTCGGAGTTCGCGTCGGTGCCGTTTGTTGAATATGATGTCGTTCTGCTGGTTTTGTCTCGGATTGTCTCGCGTTGTCGTTGTTGTTCGTTTCCGTGGAAGCGAGTAGTGAAATTTTGGAGGGATTAGGATGGATTTATGGTGTAGCTGCTGGCTTATGAGATGATTATTAGGTGGAGAACGTGTATGAAATCGTTCTTCTGTTCGACATTTCAATACACGTGGGAAATACTTTACTGAAATAGAAGGAGGAGAAGAGAAAATACTCATAGAAAGAGTACCGCGATTTAACTGAAATGTTTGGTACCTGATTAAAGAGGTTGAAACTGGAACTTCTGTAGTTTGCTTACTGTTTTCGATAGTCGCTCAGATGCCTGCTATGTCTTACTCATGTTTGTTGCTTTTCCCCTGTCTTGGGAGATGTATCTTTGTCCGGTCAGTAGTTCTCGTTGACCTGATCGTTTCTTTGCATCCAGCTATACGTTGTGTCCACTGCTGCTTCTATTAGATGCGGCAGTTGACGGCCGAAAGCAACGCAAGATTAATACTGAAGAACATGAGGTTCCGCCATCTCATAAACCCCTTAGAGTGAGTGATATAGTGGCAGAAGCTGTGCTCCAGTGTTTGGAGGAACTTCTGAAGAAATGTTACCTGGGATCAGTCGATCAGGTGGTTCTGCTTTTCTCTTTTCCCTTATCATATTGTCTATCGTCTGTATTTCCTTTTTGTTCCCTTGCACTTTGTGGTCATTTTTAGTGACGCCACACTTCTGTATACCACTTAACTGGTGAATAGGCCTGGTTCATATCTTTTGCATGTGATGCTGTTCGAAAAAATTTGAACTTTACTTTGTCCCTCTTCAAACTCTTCGTACCACGTGCACTGCTAGTGCTAGTGAGTGCTTCCGAGCCTTGAAGAATCTAAATGGTCATTGCAACGATTCTTTTGTAGCTCAACTTGGTGGAACTTGTTATGCTACACTACCGTGTAGTTGTTGTTAGGTTAGGACTATTTGTTGGTAGGAGGGAGGCACTGCCGTAGCCTTTGAAGGCGATGAGACAACGTCTTTGAGAATTTTCCCTCTAAAAGTTATATGTGAATGTAGTCATCACTAAGATTTCTTGGTCTAATGCATTCTGAGAACATCATCACAGCAATAAGTCTTTTCCTGGGGGACTCATTACTTCCCTTTCCTAAAATCTATGATTTTTCAATGGATTAGTAGTGCATCACCTCCAAATTTGGGGCTAGGGATGATGCTGGATGTCAGGTCACGTACTCACTTCATAGTTCATAGGCATCCTGAATGGCACCTACAAGTCGAATCATTTTTAGATGTACTACAAAAAGCCTTAATATCACACTTCTTAACCGATTTCTTATTGTCGGAATATGATCCATTCTTCTTGCAGATGGTTGTGATACTAAATAAATTGACTTATGGGGCTGTGCTTTCTCCATCTGTGGCTTCTGAAGAGTTCCGTGAAGGAATTATCAAGTGTTTTAGGGCGCTTCTTTTGAATTTGTTGCCATGCTCTGATAGCTCTTGCTCGTGTAAACAAATTACTGGGTTGCCTGCTCTTTTAGTTGATGATGATATGCTTACTCACCCTGTTAGACGCTCAAGACAAAATTTGGGAGGGGAATGTTTACTTGCATTTCTTCAGACTCAGGCTGCATCTGCTGCTATTGGACACTGGTTATCACTTCTTCTCGAAGTATGTAAAGTTTTATCAGGCACTTCCTTGTTACACTTCAAGCAAATTCGTATGGAATTAAAATGTTGGTGTTTATGCAAAGGCTGCAGATTTTGAGGCTGTGCGTGGGCATCGAGGAAGTGCAAAGCTTCGCATAGAAGCCTTCTTGACACTGCGGCTTCTTGTTGCTAAGGTAATTCTACAAGGTATAGGGTTTAAGATAGGGTTAGCAATTCCTGACATGGCACTAGCGCGTGACTCTAGAACATAAGTAATTTAGTGATAGAAACCTAACCCCGACACGGTTTAACTCAAAATCGACTTGAAATGACACATTCTATAGAACTGAATATAGGAATTCTACATAATCTATGAGCTTGAAATCGGTTGACAGTAAAGGTGTTTCACTTTTAGAAAATTACAACAGTATCAGAGGTGATGCACTGAGAAGAGTAAAAAAGGGCGCTGTGGTTCATAGAATAAATTCTTGCTGCTTGAAGATTTTTGTCAGCAGTTTAGTGACACTTGTATGTATATAATAGATGTTGCAAATGCCTTCTTCCAACTGATCCTGTAATCTGTGAACAAAAGAAGTGCCTTTTCTTTCTATGATGAGTCAAGCTCGTCCCTTAAATTGCTCTTGTTAATTTTTTTCTCTGAGCAGTTCAGATCTCTCCTGTGGCAAGAATATATTGATGAGAAAGTTTTTTTTGATGGGATTGTTTGCAGGTTGGCACTTCTGATGCATTAGCTTTCTTTTTGCCTGGTGTTGTTAGTAAATTTATTAAAGTTTTGGGTGTCACAAGAACAATGTCAAGTGGTGCTGCTGGCAATATTGAAGCGATCGATCAATCAATTAGAGGATTAGCTGAGTATCTGATGATTGTTCTTGAGGATGATGCGAACTCACTTTCCTTGGAGATGTCCTTGAATAGTAAGATGAATTCAGAAATTTATGACTCGACAGATTCCTTGCTCAACGAACTTCGCAGGTTGCCTATCAGAGATCAAGGTCATGAAGTTTTAAGTGAACATTCAGATGTTATGGTTGAAAGTAAGAAAACTGTAAATGAAATCCAGGAGCAGAAGAATGCTGGATCTAGCAAGGGATTGCCAACTTACACTGTGAATCGGACAAAAGAGTGGGTTGAGGAAACTTCAGCCAGTGTTCATAAATTGCTTAGTGCTACTTTTCCACATGTATGTGCCTTCAATTTTATGTGTTCTGAGATTATCCATGGAAAATGATAATGTATTTGGCCTTGCATAAAGCTACTTTATAATCTCAATGATATTTTTTTGTACTTTCTGATACTTAATTGGTTGCTAAGCTTCGTACATGTTTTCTCAGATTTGTGTTCATCCAGCAAAAGGGTTGAGAAGAGGACTTCTTGCTGCTATAGAAGGAATTCTTACCAAGTGCAACAACACACTAAAACAGAGTAAATTGCTGCTTCTGGTGAGGGGTTGCCGCTTCTTTTTTCCTAGAAGGGATAATAATTTGGAGCAAATTGGTGTGCTTGTATAGGTTTGCAGTTTGTTTATGTTTTTGCCGCGTGAGAATTCATGGATCTCTACTTCTCCATTCTGGGAGCGTGAAAAAAATCTGAGGCTAAGCCCCCTCCATTTTGCTTCATCTGCTATATGGAAGTAAACACATTTTAAGCCTAAATCTACTATGTCTCTGATTGGTTGACTTGTTATCTTCATGTGAGCTTTCTGGGTAATCTTACTCAGAATTAGATTGTGTAGTCTCACTGTTAAAGTGCGCTTGTGTCTTTCCTTTAATTGGTGATCGCACCTTCATTTTGTTGTTCAAGGATGCTCTCTTCAGGATAAAGGATTATTAGATCATGTTGAGATCCTCACTTTTCTTTCTTTGGTAATTTGAAGAAATTCAATCTAACATCACTTTTATTTCATCTAAGGACTTAACTGCAAGTTTTTGCTTGACATTTAGCCTGTGTCAAGTGGGTGACCTTCTTTGACATCTAACTTATTAACATCTCGACCTATATCTTTCATCTCCATCATTCCATACTAGATATTTAATTTGTAGTGCCATTCAAGATGGTAACAAGAGCTCCAAAGACAGTGTTATAAGGGGGACAAGCGAATATCTGAGTGATTTCTGTTAATTTTTCGAAGTATTCATGGAAAAGTTGGTATTGACCAATGATAATAAGGCCTTCTTCTCAAGTTGTAATTACCTTGCTAAGAAAATAAAAGCTTTTGTAAAGTCATTGTCACTAGACTTCTGGGAGTCACTTATTTTATATTATTTTATTTTATTTTAACTCATGCCACTTAATAGCAATTAAATTCTAATCCCTATATTCATTAAGTATGCTGGTTCAGTCTGTTTTGAAATTAGTTTTCTTTTTCTCTCTCAATTCTGCCAAACTATGTGCTATCTACAAACTGTGAATACTTCTCCTTTGGAATGATTGTGCAAGTGGAATGTGAAGTCTGTTGCTTCTCTTGCCTGGCATCATAACCTTTTTGGCTTCTATTATGCATTGAAACTTGACATTGTTATGGCTCTGACTTGAAGTTCATGTAATTCCCCTAATGCAGGAATGTCTATGTGTCTTGGTTGTCGATGATTCTGAAGAGATTTCCGCATCTTCCCAGAAATTTCTCAGATGTCTATTTTCTTCCGGCAGGATAGAGACTGTAGAACGTGATATTGCTGAAATGTTAAGCAGGTTTGGGCTTGACCATGGTTAGGAGATAGGATTTGTTTACTGCTTCTGCTTGAGAGCTTGAACTAAAACTTGTTTGGAGCAGGCTAATAGAGAAACTTCCGAAAATGGTGCTTGAAGATGAGAACTCTTTTGCACGATCAAGTGCTCAGCAGCTGCTTGTTGTCATGTACTTTTCTGGTCCTCGCTTTGTTGTGGAACGGCTACTCCATTCTCCTGTATGTACATACATTTATTGTCATTTTAATCTTAGTTGGTTCTCTCCTGTAGATTGATGCGGAAATTAAATAAACTTAATTTTATCGCCCCCCAGTCTTATGGAAATATGATTAAAAGTTTGCTTTGCCCTCTCCCTTCAGTATTGGGTCCCATTTCTTCTCACTGGAGCAGTGACTGTGATAAGTCTTTAACAGCTTTGTGTGTATGTACCTTTTCGGCGAGGAATTCATCTTTCTTTTTCTCCCCTTTCTGAAATTTAATTGATCTAGTTATGCTTTAGCTCAATCATCAAGTATTACTGTTTAATCATTGAAAGTCGTATTGTACCTTTGCATCTCATTTATCAGTAATTTCACATTCATTTGACTACCACTTGGATTTTCTTCATCTATATTAAGCTTATGGGTGCCAGTGATTACTTATATGCTACGCTTTTAGGGGATTCTATTTCCTATAGCTGTTAGTACTTGGCTTATGTTGGAGCTGACTTAGAGTTGCCATTGCTTTCTTAGACATGTTAAGTAAATTATCAATAGAATCAAAGTTTAGTTGACAACTCAGTTGTGCTTTCCTCTCCATTGACATTCTTTTGATTTTGACTGGATATAAAATCCTTGAGTAATTTATACTGCAAGATTTTAATCTGTAGAGCTTCTTGATCATAGATCCTAATTCTGCTTCTCCTGTGATGCATATAGGTAACAGCTGCACGGTTTTTTGATGTCCTTGCAACGTGCCTTGGTCAGCATTCAGTATTCGCTGGTTCTCTAGAAAAGCTTGTGCTGCCTAGATCATCTTCCAAGGGATACATCCACTCTGTTGTGGAGTTAAAATACCAATCTCATTTGACCAGTGACCATCAGAGAGCCTTTACTGCTGCTCAGCATGAAGGTGCTCAGGTGAAAGAAATAGGATACCTTCAAGAAAACATTGAGAGTAGCAAGCTTCCACGAATGCCCCCTTGGTTTGTGAATGTTGGTAGTCAGGAACTATACCAGACCCTTGCACAAATTGTCAGACTTGGAGGTTTATCTTTATCGGCAGGTCATTCCTATGCTCGTTTTCTGCAATTTTTCCTCCGTCATTCAGGCAATTCTATGCTTACCATTGTCACCGCTCTTTCTGATTGTTTGTAGATCCAAGATATGAAGGCCATTTGTCGGCAATTGCTGATATTCCACTTGGATACTTGCGAAAATTGGTTTCTGAGATTCGGAGTAGAGACTATAATAAAGAGAATTGGCAGTCTTGGTATTACAGAACTGGTTCGGGACAGTTACTGCGGCAGGCAAGCACTGCAGTTTGTATTCTAAATGAGATGATATTTGGATTATCAGATGAGGCCTTTGAAAATTTTGAGCAGATGTTCCATAAATCTACTGTAAGTGGAGAAGAACTTCAGAAGCTCAACTCTGGTCTTGACAATCGTCATTCTCCCACATGTCATGCTCATGATCCATCTACATGGAATCTCACACGTGAAAATAGCTATGAAAGTCAACTGATCGATTGCATTGGTAGAATCTTACACGAATATGTAAGTCCTGAAGTGTGGAATTTTTCATTTGGACAAAGATCCTCACATGTGGAATCTGACAGCAAAGATGAAGATTTTCCTTTGCACTTTCTCCATGATGCTGCCATGTTACATCAGGCAAGCTCAGCTTTTCCAAACTGAATGTGCTTGTAAAATCTATATAATGTTTATACAGCAGAAAAGATTAATATTATTCTGTTCTCTTCTTCTTGAGCAGGTGATTATTGAGGGGATTGGCATTTTTAGTATGTGTCTTGGCAAAGATTTTGTTTCCAGTGGCTTTATGCATTCATCTCTCTATTTGTTGCTTGAGAATCTTGTTTCTCCAAACTTCCATGTCAGAGCAGCTGCTGATACTGTCTTGCATGTCATTTCTAAAACATCAGGCTATCTGTCGGTGAGTTATGATGCAAACTCTTATTTTGTTATATTATTAAAGGGTTCATAACGATGTTGTGGTAATTTGCAGGTTGGCCAACTAGTTTTGGAGAATGCGGATTACATAATAGACTCTATATGTCAGCAATTACGTCATTTGGATCTCCACCCACATGTGCCTAGTGTGCTTGCTGCTATGCTTTCTTACATTGGTGTAGCTGAGAAGATATTGCCATTGTTGGAAGAACCAGTATGACTGCTTTTTAGCCTAGTTCATCTTTGTAACATATCGTGTGACTTTTCCCTATATGGGCTCTTTATCAGTGGTGTTCTTGTATCATAAGTTGGTTGCCTTTCAACATTCTGTTTATGTAGTGATTTCTCCTCTGATAGTTGAGGATCTTGTAATGTTCTCTCAATGCTAATTCGCTGCTAATTTTGCAAATTTTACAGATGCGGTCTGTTTCACTTGAACTTGAGATACTTGGGAGGTATCAGCATCCAGATTTGACAGTTCCCTTTCTAAAGGTCTATCCGTTGTCGATAACAGCTGCATCATTACCACTCAGTTCTCATTAATCAGCACCTTTTAAGTATGCATGGACTTGGAACTTGCTGTGCTGCTTTGTGGCTTGTGCAAATCATAAAAGAAAGAGGGAGACGTGCACTTCTGGGCAATCACTATTTATAAGATATATTGAGTTGTGAATGACCAGAGCAAACTATGAACTTAAAGTTACTTGGCTCCCTCATTAGTGGACATCACCAACTTCTTCCTTTAACTTCATCCTGCTCCATCTCTTTACGTGGTTCTTCTTTTGTATGATGATCTTGACAAAATGCGGAGCATAATGAATCTCGGGTCTTCTGTCACTGAGCTTGAATCGTACAGCTTGGTAACTTTGAGCATAGTTTTCCACGACTTAAATGTCATACTAGCATGATGGACCGTTGCTGGACTTTGAATGATGTTTTAGTTGTTACAGAGCTTTACTATGCAGCTCTTTTTAGCTGAATTTTCCATGAATTCTCTTCAAAGTACGTTGCTTTCAGCATGTTTGAGTAATAGACTTGATGGCAATGAAAAAACAATATTTGTCTCTGTCGACATGGAAAGATGAATTTACGTTTTGGTTTCCCTGACCTAGTGTCAGTTCAAGTGCTGGACTCTTGATAATTATCTCTTCAATTGTATTATAATTATTGTGATTGCGTGGTAAATGCTTAACAAAATTTTGTACATTATGCACATCTGAAAATCATTCAATAGGAAGCTGAATGATGATCTTATTGTTTATATCTAATATTCTGTGTTCTTCAGGCCGTGGCAGAGATTGCAAAATCATTGAAGCGGGAAGCATTTTTGTTGCCCAATGAAGCTGAGTCTTTCCTTAAGCATGTCAAGGCTAAAATTTTGGAAAAGGAGCAGAGCTTGAGGACAGAGTCAGGTCACTCTTCAAGGTTGAATCACGAGGAAGGAGCTTCCTACTGCACTCGATCAGGTGATTCTTATGTAATAGTATGTTATTGCCTTGTTTGTAGGGTCATAGTTTATGTCAAAACTACTATAGATCTTGGTTCAATTTTGGAGGAGCGCAAGACTGCTGCATCAACGTTGAACTTTAGCTTTAAATGAACCTCACAATCCTCTGTACTTCCTCACAATTGTTGATTTGTTCAGAATCAATGGTTCCTTTTCCTAATCAATTGTTTTCAACCACCATGTTGGTATCATTTCTTTCAGAATAGAGTAAACTTTTCCATTCTTTATTAAATGCAATGTTAGATTGTTGCTGACAATATTACAAGTGTTGGTTTGCAATTCTTGTATTATCCTGTTTTAGTTGTGAAGTGAGAGATATGCATGTAGATAGACTGATCATGTATTTTTCCCTCTCAAAAACGTTCCCTCTATGTAATTATTTGGCCAGATGGATGTTGGGAGGGGCAAGAGCTGCACAGTTGGCATGTTTTGAAAATAATGCTTTATCAAATATTTGTTCGGACGGTGTCACGTGGTTCTTATGGTTGTTCCTCTCAGATATTTCCAATACTCTGCCATTGATCTTTTTTTGCATCTTTTCTGCTCTTTTTGCAGTGAAGAACATTGAGATAGAGTTATTGAGCTTAATCATGCACTTAGCACCGTATGTTGACTTTCAATTGATATAGACATTTTTGTTAGATTTTTCTTTTTCTTTTTTCTTTTTTTTTTTGACATTTGCGTCATAAATTTTTTTCTTGATGATTTGGATGTCATTTAGAGATTAAACGTACTTCCAAGTGTAATGACTAAGACAGACACTATCCAATTTAATTGTTTATTGTAACTTTGCGTAGAAATCTTTGACTGTGTGTTCTATATGTATGTAGGATATGCTTGATTTATGTCATCTCCATGTAAATAATTTATCCTTTTTTTTTTGGCCAAAATATAATTTATCCTAGTTCGGTGCCTAACTAATTTTGAATTTTTTCCCCTTTCATTTGACTTGATGGAAACAGATGTAGCTGGTCGTCTCCTAGTTTATTGCCTAACTAATTCTGAATTTTTCTCCCTCTTGTTTGACTCGATGAAAACAGATGTAGCTGCTTGTCATTTTTCTGACTGTAGTGTACACGAAGAGTTGGAGGAAATCACACTCAAATTGAACGGTTCCAAGAGATATAGACGAACAATTGGATCAATTACTGCTTCATGTTTAGCGACTGCAACCCCTTTGCTTGCCTCATCAAAGCAACCGATGTGCTTGGTGGCATTGGATATCCTTGAGGTACTTTAATCTAGATGCCTGAATCATTTTATCTTGAACATGGTCCTCTTTTCTGTCAGTAGTAGATAAGTCAATTGTTTATGCCTTTTTTGGTAGTTGGAATGATGCATGATATTATGAGAATGGGAGTTGTTGTGGGTAGGAATGAAAGCAGGAGCTGGAATAGACTGATAATACGATGAGAATAGGAACAGTCAAAACCCCATCTTGGAGGCTTAAGTTTAGATTCTTGAGTTTTGCCATGTTTGTGATAGTTTTTTGTCTACAGGAATACCATTTTGCAAACATTCCTTATGCGTGCTCACGTTTCTTTTGAAGGATGGGATATTGGCTTTGGCAAATGTCGAAGCAGCCTACAGGCATGAGACTCAAGCAAAAGAAGCAATTGAAGAATTTATCCAATCATGTTCGCTGTATCAGCTTCAAGATTCATTGGATGCTGCTGACCAGCAAACAGATGAGAATAGGCTACTTCCAGCAATGAATAAAATATGGCCTTTCTTTGTAGTTTGTGTTCAAAACAGTAACCCAGCGGTGCGTTAATTTTACAGTTCTACTTTTCCTCCCCCTACAGCATGTGATGGTTGAAGTACAACAATTTAAATAAAAACAAGCACGCCAACTTTCAGAGCTATCTTCTGGGTGACATCCAAGTTGTTTTTTTATGTCAGGTTGTCAGGAGATGTTTAGCTGCAGTGAGTTCTTCAGTGCAGATCTGTGGAGGAGATTTCTTCTCCCGCCGGTTCCACACCGATGGTGGCCATTTCTGGAGACTGCTGACTGCCTCTCCGTTTCACACCAAGCAGGATGTCAGAAAAGAAAGGATCCCGTTACAATTGCCTTACAGGAGTATGGTTCCAGCTTCAGAAGAGTCAATGGCTGAAGTTTCTACCCTCAAAGTGCAAGCATCAGTTCTTAACATGATTTCTGAATTATCCAAAAATAAGAAGAGTGCATCGGCATTGGCAGTAGTGCTGAAGAAGGTCACTGGCCTGGTTGTAGGCATTGCTTGTAGTGGAATTTCCGGCCTTCAAGATGCTGCTCTAAATGCCTTGCAAGGACTCGCATCCATAGACCCTGATCTTGTGTGGCTTCTTCTGGCCGACGTTTACTACTCTGTGAAGAAAGACATACCTTTACCGCCTACATCTGAGTTACCGGAGATTAATCAAGTGTTGCCCCCGCCTTCTTCTCCAAAAGAATACCTACACGTTCAGTATGGAGGGCAGACGTACGGTTTTGAGATTAATGTTTCTGCTGTAGGAGTAATCTTCAGGAAACTAAATTCTCTCGTTTTTTCCAACCAAATGTACAGCTAGATCAGACTTCTCTTTGCTCTCTCACTGATACGCATCAAGATTGCTTTTTCTCTCTTGTGAAGCCAGGGAGGATATTGGTAGGTCCTGCTGAGATATTGCAAATCCTCTGTAAATGCCAAAGTTGGTGCAGGATTCAGCAGTTCCTCAAGATCTATTTTCAAGCGGACATGTAGTATGCTTCCAAGAGAAATTGTGGATTGAGGGAACTCTATCAGCCTTGTCCTTTTATAAGCCCTGTTGTCCAATGGTCCACCCCCTACTCTGCAATCCACCTCGAAGGAAATATTTCATTGACGAAAAGGAGGAGAGTTTTTAGCATAATCCGCGGAGAAAAAGAACGAGCCCACAGCCAAGCGTAAAATGTCTCCCTTGCCAGCATTGTTTTCCCTTGAACCTCATTCTGGCCTTTTGACATGCGCAATTACGACTTATTATTAAGCGTACGCAAAGGGCTTAAAATTAGCTTCTGACTAGGCAACAGAGGCTGCTCGCTCGCAAAGTGTCATTCATCGATTTTCGCATAATCAGTTAGATGGTATAATATTCTCCCAATTGTAAAACTCTCCTGTTCCATCGTCCGATCACCTCGCACACAGCCACCATAATTGCCCATCGCTGCCCCTCACAATGGTTGCCTCGCGGAGCCCCCATTTATGTAGCACCGACACTCTCCGGGAGTTTTCGTGTCGTGTCCAACACTCCGACACGTGTCTGACACGTCCCGACACGTCCTGACACACGATCAACGAGTGTCGGAAAATCCGACACATGGTCAACTCTCTCCGACACGCGAGTCCAGAATTCCGATACGCAATTCCGACACGCACGGGGTCAATTTTAAAAATTTCTAATACTTGAGGGGTCAAAATATAAATATACAAAAAAGAAGTCATAAAAGAAGTAATAAAAAATTCTATAAATATACATGCACGAGATCAATTTTTTTATTTTCAGTTTTGTTTTTTTAGAATTGTTTTATTTTTTTAAAAGTCTTTTACTATGAATAAGTAATAAAAAATGCTATATATGATAAATAAATAAATTTGAAAATATCATTTCAGCATTTTTCTTTAAACAATGTTTTTTTCCTCTAAGTTTTATGTATCATTGTAACAAATTAAAATGGTGAAAGATATTATTTAATATTTTTCGTATAAGTTAATTCTAGGCTATTTTTATTATTATTTATTCACATATTTATATATAAAAGTATATTTAATATATAATATGTCAGAACGTGTCGGAATTCTCTATTTTTAAGAAATGACGTGTCGACGTGTCGTGTTGTGTCGCGTGTCCGTGTCGATGCTACATAAGCCCCCATCGCTTGCCACTGTCATCGGTGACCTCTCTCACATCACAGCCATGAACTACAACCCGAAACAGATCTTCCCAACAGAGCTCGATCTCATCACTCTGCTATGTTCTGGCCTCTAATCCAACGTGATCAACTCGCCCACCACGATCAAGTCGCCTTCACCCACTGCCTCCACGAGTGCGGTGGCATTGACGTGATCAACCCACATTGGCGGGCTATCACCATCAATCCCAAGAAAAGTCGAACCTCACCGTGGCCAAGACAGGGATCAACCATAAGCGCTCCTGGAGCTTGTCCAAGTAACCAGTCTCAGGCTCAAGGCTGCGCTTTATTTCTATCACGATGTGGGGGAGAGAGGGAAACAATCTCGGGCACTAATTGTGTTATATAACCGCTCATTTTCTAAATAGAGAAATGTGTATTTCACTGGTAAAATTAGACGAATACAACGATCGAACCAACTCAATATGACATCACTTACGAGCAAAAATGTGAGATCTAAATAAATGCCAATGATTCCCCATCAAATACAAATGCGTGGGGGAGGGGAGGGGGTGCGGGTGTCAAACATTCTACATAGAAGGCATCCGATCTCTGTTTGACAACTGTCCAAATGATGGAGCATCAAGAGAGATCACTAATGACACGTTCACATTTGTCCTCCAAGATCTTCACTGCCTCGGTAAACAAAACTTCTGGAGGTAATGCTCCGGTCGATTCGATGGTAACTAAAAACAAGCAAAAGAGAATTCATCAAGACTGCACTTGCTGCAGGATTTTATCTTAGCTATAATGATATGTGAATGCACCTCGCTGGTTATTACTTACATATAAAATGATTCTTAACTCGGCGTAAGGATACACTCTTCTCCCAGTCCTCACCACCTCTGATGCATTCTCTACAAAGTGTGCAAGCTCGTGGTCTGGCAACAGTTGCTCTTTTTCTACCTGAACAACAACATAACCATCTCTCAAGAAAATCCAAGGAACAGGAACCAGGAGAGATCAAACCCTGACTAACAAACAGTATGAAATATCCAGAATATCGCCAAAATTATTGCGAACTACATCTAGACGGCATTTCTCAGGGTGGATGGTCGTTGACTGTTTCTCCCATCAAAGCAGCTGAAGAAAGGGTGACTTACCATCAGCAAGATCTTCGATCTCAAACACATTAGCTGGGCATTTTTGCTTAAGTAATTCAGCCTTCTTGCCCTCAATTTCTTCCGTCAATACAACCTATACGAGCATGAACAAAATATTGGATAACACGTTTGGCAAATATATGCCTATGTACAAGGCTGCTGCACCAAAAGAAAGTAAGTCACGTAAGAGACGTGCCTCTGGAAGCATTCTGTACCAACAAGTGGCAACAGGAGACCACTTTGCATGCGTTTTCCCAACACCCTTAACAGCATGTGCTTCAAGTTCAATTTCCTGCGGATGACACCATTCAAAAGATTTACTAGATTTTACAAAGAGTTGCTCAATGACAAGTGCAATCACTACACACTTTAATGGCTTTAAATATTTCTTTGAACAAGATGCAAAAGAAGCTTCTAAAAAGCAGAAAGCATCTATTTGAAAAAGTGAATCAAATTAGCTAGAAATAACCACAAGTAAAATGAAGGGTTCCGTATAACAACTCTCAGATCACAAAGTGTTATGTCACCTGTCCAACTAGAAATTGATAAACTAAATTGGACAATTCAACAATACTTCAGCCATTATCAGAAATTTACTAGCAAGCCAAGCACTGCACCATGGACGGCAAAGGTCTTCCAGTTCCATGAATCGCTGAGCCATCTTGCCATCAGAACTAAAATATACTATATTCCCAAGAAACAGATAGCTAACTGATTGACTTTGTTGAATAAACCTTTCAAGAGAAAAGGGGGAAAAGAAAACTGATAAGAGCTCTTTCTTTGGATGGGATGACTGCCAGACCGGAAAGAGAAAGAATCAAGGAGTTAGCTGATAATTTGCTGCTAATTCAGTTCCATCGCCATGCAATACGCTGATACACAATAGTTGGGGTAATAAGTTCTACCACAGCATGCAGCAATGCTTAGGCACACTAGTGCTAGGATTTAGCATGACACCCTGCAGTTAAGACTCCTACATGCAGTAAAAGCCCTCCTATGCTTTTAGTGAGCAAATTTAAAACTGATCTCCCTGCTATCTTCTCTCGAGTAAATTCCTAACCCATAAAAGCACGTTCCGGCCCAAAAAATTAAAAAAAAAAAAAAAAAGGAAAGAAAAAGAAAAACCAACAAGCACAAAACGGTTTAAGGTAAAGTACAGATTCCTACAGCTCAGAACCGGAAAGCATATAGCAAGATGTAATGCTTGTATCGATGCTGTTGAAGAGTAACATACTAGACTAAACTATGGTAAGAAGCGATAAATATATATAAAAAAAAAAGTTATGACAAGTATACGACATATAAGACCATCACCTGGCCAAAACCAAGCTTAGCAATGATGATATCAGGATACACACTAATTGGATTGCCTGCAAATTCTGGCATGGAGTCCTGACTGCAAGTAAATGAAGTGTAGGTTTCTGGTTTTGAAGTTGAAGTCGAACTTTCAGATGTCTTCAACAACTCACTCCCCTTAGGCAGCCATGTTAATTCATTTGATGTTGCTGTATATACGCCAAAAATCATTACAATGAGAGATGAGACAAAACTGAGTAATTTGACATCCTTTCAAGAAATAACCAATTGGTAATATTGAAAGAGATAATTTACCTGTGAGACGCTGCCCACGTTCTGCACATCGGACGTGGAGTTTGAAAACTACGGTATTCTTCTCATTTGACGTATCATTCTCTATAGGTTATAAGTGAAAGTGGTACATCAACAATACAAAACTCACAAGGTGCCACCATAAATCAATTCTTCAATACAACAAAGAAGTTGAACAGGCATGAATTTAAAGCCCAACCTGATAAATAATCGAAAAGCCTTGGGTCAACCTTGATGGGAATGAGACCCAAGCGATGAGCAAGAACTTCGTCTTGCACCACTGATGTATTATTTGCAATAAGAACCTTTTCAATGGCCACGGTGGGAAGCTGCCCGAGCAAACATGGACACATAGGGCGATTCAATTAATTTCAATCAATCACATAAGCCACTTGTAAAACAAAACCTAAACCAAGGTTCAATATAAATGAAACCTAAACTAAGGTTGAATACGAACAACGAAAAAGCAAACTTTGAACTGATGAAATCTTGAAACATAAAAACCCAAGAATTCTCTTTCAATTGGATCGTCGATGGCCATTCACAGCTAAAGGAAGTACAAACATTTCTTAATACGACAATAAAAACAACAAACTGCAAAAGAAATTTTGCCAATGTAACAGCGAAGAGCATAAAGCGACACAACTATCACCAAAGAAAAATCCCTCAGAACGCGCTGAAGCATCTATTCGGTATAGTTAAGGCGACACATGGATGTACTGGCCTAGTAACCGAAGTCGCAAATCGACGGGAACGCGTTCCGAATTCGAAGCGAAAGACGGAGAAGCACACCTCGGCCAAGAGGATCCTCCGGAACGCGTTGGCAATAGAAGGATCGACGCCGACCATATCGAACTCCATGTCTTCATGGCTGATCCTGTTGACTTGGACTCTGAAGTTGTTGCGGAAATCGTCGAATCTCAGACTATTATCGACTCCGAGAGACGCGTAAGCTCCAGAGTACTGGACAGTATCTGTCTACAAGCAGCCAGGCAGCAGAGAAGCAGCTTAACGAAATCAATTAATAAGCACGAAGATTGCAAAGCAAAGCTGCCTCCTTGACGAGGAGAAGAAGATAGCGACGCAGAGAAGAGGAGAGGAGAGGAGAGTACGCTGGCGGGAGCATCGGCTTTGCAGAGGACACGAGTTCTGCGGAGCTCGAGGTGCGGGGGCAGTTTAGGGTTTTCCACTCCGGCATCCGCCATCGCCTCTGAGTCGGAATCGGACATGGGAGGAGGAGGAGAAGAGAAGAGAGGAGATGCAGAGGTTTTAGGGTTTAACGACGACACTCCGCGCGCGCCCAAAAACCGGTTCCGCGTTTTATAAAGGACTTCCTTTTATTTCCTTCATTTGTGTTATTCAGTCCCGTTCAAATTCTTCTTAATCGATCTGCCGTGTCAAAAACCTTAAATTATGTACACTATGACACGTTTGTTTTAAATTTTTTTATGACATAAAAATCTCAAATGTATTAGTGTGACATACTTATCTAAAAACATTTTTTAAAATATAAAAAATTCCAAACTTATATTAACGTGTTATATTATTCACTTCAAATTTTGAGATAAATCCGAAAATTTAGAGTAAATAAGTCGCATCAGTACATGATGATTTATTTTTTTAAAAAAAAAGGAAGCATTTTCTAGCTCATTCCAGCCCTCCATACCACCACGGTTTGATTAAGATGCGGCATCATCCACCATCACCTCTGAATCCGAATTGGACCTGCTTACCTTCACCTCTAACCTGCCAAGAAGGAGGTCTTACCTTTATACTAGGTAAGTTTTTGACGGTTCCTTTTTTAAGTCTATTTACTCTGACTCTAATCTCTTCTCTCAGATTTTTACCGTCTCTTTGCAAAGCGTCCAATACACTCGCACTTACTCGACACCAGAGACGGAGGTGCACGCCCCCTTCACGTCATAAAAGTTTTAACAAAGAAAAAAAACTGAAAGCCCATGAAGCGGAAAAGAAAAGGAAAAAAAAGGATGATGCACTTCAACCTTCCCTTAGCCACGCGCCATACACAACCACCGGCAAGAAATGGACCCGTATCGCTCAAAAAGGGTCAACATCGAGGCCACACTACATGAATCGAAGTCGAGTGATAGCAATACAAATGGGGCAAACAATCTTTGTGTCATAGTTTCCTTTCCTCCTCAAATTGCAAATCCCATGCACTAAATGATTTGTCTGTCTCCGAGGAAACTTACAATAGTCCTATTGTGTTCTTATCCCAAGTTAGATGACGAGAAAACAGCAGAGATGATCTTGCTCAAGGCTATTCTGTAACTAACTTAAAGATGAATCAGGGTGACTATGCCCGTGCGCAGACAAACAACAGGCACGGAACGTCCCGTTTGCACAACCCCATGATGGGAGTCATGACTATGCAGTGTGCAGGATAACAAACTTTGAACTTTCTAAAATCGTCATCTCCCATTGATATTGAATGGTTGACTCGCGCCCTCCGGTTTTTGGCTCTGGAGTATCATCAGGAGCTGAATTGCTCTTCAGCTGCCAGCTCCTAATGCCTCAGCTTCATGCTTCAAAATCTCGAAATCCCCAACAAGGCTGAACTAACCTAGGTTGATGGGAGCACTAGGCCACGGAACCAGGTTTTTGCGTCTTCAATCCAAACAAATTCTCAAACAATTTGGGCGCCATGGGAGGAATGTTCATGGCCTGAGGAGCCATGAAGTTGACTATCTTTTCGTGTACATGATACCTGTCAGTACATTGGTAATTTAAAATGCTCACCTATACAGAAATATTTTTCATAAGCCAAGAGGCAAGATCAATTGAAGATGAACCAAATTACCTTATCTTCCGACTCTTGGAAGCACGCCGATCGACTACCTTTCTCTTCTTAGTTTGTAGTCTCCTTAAAGCATAAAAAGCAGCCTCTGGATATAATAAAATGGCAAATACCAAATGCTGTGAGACTACCATCCGATGAACAATTCATCTGATGAACAAATGGAAAAGTTTTATCTTCCAGTATAATTAGTGATACAGTTTACTAGGCCAATTTAACCCTTGTGATGTAATATCAATCCCTCAAACCAACAGATGAATTGTAGCGCAGGAACTCCAATCACTTCAGTTGCAAGCCAAGCATTTTAAGGACAAAGGCAACAAAGTGTCATGAGTCATAGGCAGAGCTACACCCTTCTTATACCCCTCATCAGTAAAGGACACTAATGGAAAAGATGCATAAAGATGTGGAGTTACAAATCATGCTATACCTGATGATGTTGGGTCAACTGTCTCAAAAAATTCCTTCAGTAACTGCTGATAAAACTCTGTGTCATCCAAAAGTTCTGTGTCACCCTCTGCATTTGCCTCCTAATTACAGCAGGAATAAAATAGTTCCTCATCAGCTATAAAAGGAATGACGAATGACCATTCATGGTCTCACATGCAAAATAAGAAAGATTGGTTAAAAGACAACTTTTCTTCATTTCCTTTTCTAGAGCCATCAATGCAGTCGACAGCTCCATGGATTTTTAAGGGTTTTAGAATTTTCACTAAGTGTCCTACAAATGCATGGCAGACATGGATGGATCAATTTCACGTTGCATTGTTGATTCCTCTTGAGATTAAACTTTCATTTTTTCGGGGGGGAAAAAATACTTATGAACGGGCAGAGGCCAAACATAAAGAGAATTCCTGTAACCTCTTTCTACGTGATATCATAGGGCATAAGTTTGCTCCTTGTATCGCGACACTGCTCGAGATCAGCGGTGTCTAATCAAGAGTGGCCCACCAATTGCTTATTTGACCAAGAGTATGAAATAAAAACTATTTTAAAATAACACCACCATTACAAAGCAAAAAACTTAGTCCTTGAAAAGCTCATGATGAATGCAGCATGGCATATCAACAAGGTATGTAATATGGCTTGCTATACACATCCAAAACAATTCACGGCATGCCCAATTCCCATAATTATAGCATGACTCAGAGCATAGCACATCCAACCATGTTCCCAAAACACTGTACAGGACGGGTGGCTTGCATTTAATTACCTCTTTGTTGGTGTTATCCACATGCTCAGGTACCTGGCCAATAAAATATTAGGTAAGAAACGGCAGGTGCAGATAGGTTGAACTTCACTTGCCATGCAACCTCAATCCAAGTATCAGTTGAAAAAAAAAAAAAAAAAAAAAAAAATATATATATATATATATATATATATATATATATTTCCATTTTACCCAAAAAAAAAAAAAAAAAACTAGTAAGGATTTTTAACTTACCGACCCAAAGATGCCAACAGTTGACCTTCTCTGTTGCATCTGCTTAACCATTCGGCTGGGATCCCTCATGTAAGTAGACACTTGTTCACTGATATTCTGCTCAACAGTGAAAATCAAATTATTCTTCACCCACTTCTCAGAAAATTTTCATTAAATTGAGTTCCAGGGCCAAACCTGATTAAAAGCATGTAATTTGTTTTTCATAGCTGCAGCACCAGTTGTCACCTGCGTTTTTCTGTGCCATTTGTCTACTGACTTGTCTCTAAAATGAGCCATTCTATAATGCATGAGCAATTAAAAATTGAGTCAGCACAAATCACTGAAGACATGAGGAAGCATGTGCAACAGCAAAACAAGAAGAAAATTTCACATGGACATGAGCCTATAAGTTCATCAATTGCCAGACAAGAAAATTCTCCTAAGGCCTACGCAAAATAGAGCTAACCAGGCAAAAATGTTCATATACTCACTCATGTTGATATAGTGAGCAGTATGAGATGTTCTGTCTATCACACATACAGGCGAAAGAAAGACGATATTTAGATCCACAGCTGAACCATCAGCCAGTTTTATGTCAAAAGGTAACAAGCTGATGTGGCCATATTTGCAGAGTACCTTCTATGCATCTGCGAAATTTGCAACCATTCGTCATCAGTATGCCCATTGTTGCTCTTATAATCCTCCAATTGCCTTTTTGATTGAGCAGAATTACCTAAAGGGCGCGACAATCATAAGATGAAAAAAGATCATAACTATGCCATTCATTGTCCCTTCATAAGACAACTGAGATTTGGACATGTCAAATTTCTGTCCTAAAGGACATGACAGTCAAAACATGCAGAGTCATCTTCATCTAATTAAGTTGATCAACAAATATGAAGAAAAATCATAACTGTGCATTCACGAATTTCCCTTCCTAAGACAACATACATTTTGTACATTGTCAAAACTTATGCGTGTATAATTTAAACTGTCAAGAATTCTGTAAATTTCTTGTTAAAAAGCCTAACTTCTGAATTACAGAGTAAACCCTTTTGCTGTACCTTCTGCTGAATGAGCAATGGCTGGATTATTGTCGAGCAAAGCCTGCCATCATATGTGTGATGTGAGATATATTGAGAACACCGATCAACATGTCATAATGACTAGTCATTCTTTTAAAGCAAAAACAGAAAGCCAAGCAATTAAACTGGATACGAAATTCCAGTGATTTATTTCATTAAAAATAACAATCACAAGATCTCAAAAAAGCTAGAACTGAAAATACATCATTAAGCTAGATAATTGTGACAAAACCTTTTTCTTATCGTGCAGTAAAAACTAGAGCTCGCAATTCATAAGTTAAGCGTCCAAGAAAGCTTAATAACTGGAACAGACAGCATAGGCTATCTAACGGTGCGCATGACAAAATTTCTAAAACAGAAATTGATTTTTCAATTTCTATTTCAGAAACTGAGAAGCTAAAAATTTTAGCTTCTAATTTCTTCTTGAAATCTATTTCTGGAATAGAAATCTGTTTCAAAAATAGAGAAATCAAATTGCGTTACCAAACGGATTTCCGTTCCAAACCCGTTCCAGGGAACAGAGAAACAGAGAAATAAAGAAACAGAAATTTTATCATGCGCAGCCTAAGCATCTAAGAATGCTTAATAACAGAAACAGACAGGATAGGATATAATTTATTTCTTTTGTTTCTTTTGGTTTCTGTCCATGCTGATATACTCATAATTATATTAGTTTCAAATTACCTTCACATTAAACCAAACCAAACACAGATAAACAACATCAGCCAACGGTTCTTTCAAGACAGAAATACCTCCTGCAGCTCCAAAATGGAACCCAACGTCTCCTTGGTGGATGCTATCACATCTACATAGGCTTTATTGACATTTTCATCTAACTCGCAAAATGTAGACCTTAAAGATTCCTGCATAAGTAAACAGCATGTGAACCTCATATAAAGATATGGCATGAAACAATTAAAAACAAAATAGGGGAACAAGCGATCTATACCTGGGGTAACCGGTTTGAACTTGAGAATGCTTTCTGAAGTAAAAATCTCAATTCAAGAGTTTTGTCCCACAAAGCCTTCAGGTTTATAGGAGAAATATCAATGAATCATAATACAGAAAGAAAGTAAAAACACAGAAAAGAAATTAACAAAAATTAGATTATATATTGGTGCTAGATCTGCAAAGCCTGTTGCACACTTGCCAGGTCGAAGACATTGAACAAACCAAGTTATTTATAAACTTTCTGGTGGACGGTTTTTCCCGTAGTGAATTGTCATTGTAAACTTCTTGAAATGACACACCTTCTGATTCTGTACTGCTTGACCTTTTAGAAGATCTTCATCCTTATGTTGCTTGAGATTCTTGAGTATGTCTCTGCAGAATGTCAAGTGAAGGCACAGAATATAAGTTGCCATTAATGGATATATACATGCACGTTACGAGAACCTATCCTCATTAAATGCCACCACTACCCAGTATCCTCAATAATTCATCCTTTTCCTACTACTACTACTATTATGAAAGCTTGCTTCATGAATTCTCCTCAGAGACTAATTTTCGAAACATGACCTGAGCAATATGATCAAAACTAACTCTAGACTGTATATGTAATCTGCAATCAGCAAATTCTGAGACATTAGCTGCAATGGTGAAACCAGACACGCTCAGGACAACATCTTCACCGTCAATGCATCCGCTGTGAATAATAAAACAAAGCTTAAAAGAAGGGAAATCTCACTGCTCCTGGTTCTGAAGATCCATATACTCCTTCTCGAGTTCTTTCATCTCGTCATCTGCTCTACCATGAATTTGCCCCTTGCCGTCCTCTTCATGTCCTTCCTCCTCGTCACCCGAACTGGCGTCTTCGTCCTCGTCACTTACTTCTTCTTCATCCTCCTCCTCCTCCTCCTCATCGCTGCCATCATCCATTCCACTATCACCTTCTTCGACATCAAGGTCGGAATTCATCTCATCAACCTAGAACGGTCGACAAACTCGATCAGAATGAGCAGATTAAGGGCACCCGACCAGATAAAAACCGCCGAATTCCCTACTCACCAATGGCTTCCCATCCTCTAGATCACTCCCGTCCTCCGAAACGCTTCGAACCTTTCTCGCTCGCTTAGAAGATGTTCCCATTGTAAAAATCCCTGAGATACGAGAAATCAACCACAACCAATCGGAATACAGCCCCTACCTAGTTCCACCAACAAGTAACGAAACGAAACGCAACACGAGCATAGTCGACCGACAAAAATCTCAGGACTCGAAAGCGAAGAAGAAGAAGAAGAACAACAACAACAACAACAAGAGAGGGAGAATTACTCGGGAATGTCGATTCCGGAGAGAAAAGAAACTGGAAGAGAAGCTGCGGAGATTGCTTTGGCGCTCCGACCGTCGTCGAATCGTCGCCTCGGTGGGGGTGACTCGGCTGGGTTTAACAATAAAAACCCTCGCAACAGCGTGCGTCCTCGTTCAACAATCAACAACGCTCAACGCAAAAGGAGTTGGGCCAAGAGAGAGAGACAGAGTGGAAGCGTGAAAAGCCCATATAACTTATAGCCCAACTCTCAAGCCCATTAACGAGAGCACCGGAATAGAAACAAAATTTAGCAGAGACGAAACGAAACGAAGGAAGCTGCCCTCCAGGCGCGCAATTCAGAAAGAACTTATTAGTGAAAGCTGTGAAGCGGAAACATTTCTGAGATTCTTCTCATAATCAAATCATATCTCAGTCGGCAACCGTAACATGGAAAGCGAACGGAGGTCCAAGGATGAGAAGAGAAGCCAGGGTAAGTCCGTTCTCTAACTTCTCCTCCTCCTCCTCCTCTTTCGGTCGGAATTGCAATTCCTGCTTCCTGGTTCCCTTTTGTGTGTTATTCCGTCGCTCAAAAAAAATGCTGCCGAAACAAAACAAAAAACCCCCGAGCCAACTGTCCTATTGATGTTATGGATCTAAGACGAACGGAGGAAAAATCCCCGTTTCAATCGTCGCTGAATTTTGTCCTGTGATCCGTCTCTGTGGAGGAACTTTCTCTGCCGATGATGAATACGATCAATCACGCCCTAACCTTTTATACTCCTAATGATTGTACCGGTTTTCGTAAGAACTGTGAACTTCAATTTTTTTTTTTTTTTTTTTTTTTTTTTGGTGTCTGCAGATGAGAGGAAGAGGAAGAGGCATCGGACGGACGAGGGCGAGGAAAATGAAAGCAGAAAGAGCGACAATAAAGAGAAAGGAAAGGATAGGAAGTCCCGCAAACACCGTTCTGATAAAGGTGGGGCGGAAATTGGCTGGAATTTCATTTCTCTAAGTACATTTTTTGTTAGCGCGTTGTCATGGATACTAAGCTTTGGCATTTGGAAATCTGTACCGGCGCAAGTTATAGTTAAATTGTTCATGGCAGATGCAAGTTACTGATTGAATGTCTTCTTCTGGAATTGACTTGTTGTTTGCTATCAGCATATTGCTGCTGCCACTTGTCTCATCACTAGTGTAGAATCCTACTTTAAGTGTCCTCTTTAACGTTGTGCCTGTCGATACTGCTGCAGAAAAGAAGTCCAGGGACAGCAAGGGTAAACAGAAGAGAAAAGAACGACGCCCGGTAATTTTCTTGGCTCACAGATTGATTGCTAGTAATATCTCTAATGTTTTTATGTCCCGTCCTTCATGTTCGGACATGGTCTTTTTTGACTTTCTCTGCTCTCTTTGCTGTGAAAGAAGAAAGAATCGAACAATATATTGGAACTCTTCACTGTTTCTGTGTATAACGTTTAGTTTATAAGCTTGTGTGGTACATCGTATATCTTCATTCAAGACTTTATGCCTCTCTTTGTTTTACTTCCTCAAGATAATCATTTTGCAAAATTGGATGATGATATCTCCTAGGGGAGTCTCCACCCTACAGCATGCAAAAAGCAGAAATCTCATCATAATCATAAGATTGTTGGGTGGAACATGCTACAAAATTTAAATGTGCTCGTTTGTAGAGATGTTGGAATCCTGAGTCATAAGATAATTTTATTATGAGGTAAGGTGGTTTGTGCATCTTAAAAGGGGTAATGACATTGCTAGGGCATGAACTTTTGGCCGTTTTGTAATCAAGTATCTAAAATTTTTCTTTTTAATTTAATCTAATACCCAACTTTTCAAATTGAGCTGAATGCGGTGCCTCCATTAGATCTGTGGGTGGAAAATGCTGGTATGGAACTAATGTAGTTTAGTTTACCATTTGATATGCTAATATAGACACGTGGAAAAAGTTTTGTCTAAGTTGGCAAAAACTTAATCATTGTCGGTCCTCTCTCTCTATCTCGGCATGGCAGCCCATGACATATTTACAAATCAACATACTGAGTACAAGGTGAGGAAATATTCTTAAAGAATGTCTAAAGAAATTTTGTATGGCCAAAAAGTTTGTTAAGTAATTAAAGTGTCTCTTCAGCGCTTTAATTTTCCTTTCTATTTGTTTGTTTGTTTCTCATGTATGAGCTCTATTTCTCCCCAGCCCACCCAAATCTAAAATAGAAAAAGGTAATTCAAGGTGGAGACCTCAGATCTAAGCACACGGCCCCAAATTTGGAGTCTCTAGCTCATGTCTGAGCTTGTGCAACCTCAATATGGTGGTGGTGGTCATGTGCAGTGAAGGTTGATTGGAGAGAGTGAGAGAGAACCGAAGAGAGGGAAAGGGACTTGCAAGCTAGGTGGGGTGAGCACTGGAGATGGAACCTGGTGTAGGGCCGCAGAGGCCTCACATTGAGTGATAATTGGGAAAAAAAAAAAAGTTCAGATATTTGATGGAAAGACAGATAAAATTTCAGTTAGCTATAGTTCATTCCTTGTGAAGACCATTTCCCCGCATATTCTCTAAAAATAGTGAAACCACCTTAAGTTCTTTCTTAAGCATGACCATCGTCAATTTTCTAAATTACTATCTAGTTGCAGGATATGTAAATAGCTCCCTTGCTTATGTAGTAAAGAATCATGATTTGGCAGTTGGACAGTCAGATAGTAGATAGTTCCTCTCGGGAACATGCTGTTTTGTCTGCAATTGCTTGTGAAGTTAAACAATTCTTATTGAGGATGTCTGTGTTTGAGGTAACAAAGTTTCCATATCTTCCTGGATTTGACTTTCATTGTGGGAGAGTTTCTCAATATTTTCATTTTTAGTCCTACTCCTCCGCTCAAAGACATGATTCGACCAAACTGCACGTGTAACTACCATGTTTGATTTTATTTACTTGCATGTTTGGTAATCTCAATCTTAGGTTTGTCTTGGTATGTTGTTATGTCATGCCCGGGGATGCTTATCCTGTCAGGGTTTTCACAATTCATTGGATACAAATGATATGATTGATTCTTCTATTTCCAGAAACATGATATCCAAGAGCTGTCAAGTGATGACTATTTCTTGAAGAATAACGAGTTTGCCACCTGGCTAAAGGAAGAGAGGGATATTTTCTTTAGTGATCTCTCTGCAGAGTCAGCTCGCGAACTTTTTTCGGAGTTCATGAAGGAGTGGAACAGGGGGAAGCTTGAATCTCGATACTACGAGGGAATTGCGAGTGGACAACGAACAGCCCATGTTTGGAAGATCAAAGTGTAGTAGGAAAAGTTTACAGGATCAGGGAATCTTATAGCTAATGTTTGTCCTTTGTAAATGCAATTACGCTGTTATTATCTCGCTCTCTTCTGAAGGAATATAGCACAGGTAATTTAAAAGGTTCATGTATGAATACAGAAAATTGCCTATCAATTTCCTTGTGAATTACTTTTCCTAGCGAGAGTGATTGGAGCAGAACACAGGATTAATTTGCAGAGGAGATATTGTTATTTGCATCTTAGCTATAATGTTTGGATCGGATGGGACTTCGCGGAGTCTCCTCAAGCACTCTTTACTCTTGAGATTTGTTTTCTTGATAGAGTGTCCTCTTCTAGTTGTTTTCCTAATCCTTTTAAGTTGGTCACTGCATATGGTTTTTTGTCTCTCTTTGTTGTTTCCTCTTCTGGTGGGTGAATACTAGATTTGGTGTTGCCATGTGAAGATTATGAAGCAAACTGTTTCTGGACAACATTTAATCCGAATGTGGACGGGATTCCCATTCCCCAAAACTAAAAGTTTCGAATATTTACGTATGACATATTTTGTATTCTCTTTTCATTTCCGTAGATATCATTATTTGTATGGCCCCCCTCGTTTGTATAGTATATTTTCCGAACCCCGAGTTTCTTTCTCTCTCCTTGTATGATGGACAATAATGAGGGGTTAAGAATCTTAAAGGAAAAATGGAATGATAATACTTTTTAATCCATCATTTGAGTCTTAAAAATTTTGTGACCTGGCATTTGAGTTTTTAAATTTTCATATTGTGCATTCAAATCCTAGAATTGGCTTTACTAATCCATGCGACTATTAATAAACCGATTGAACTTGTTGAAACGATGACGATGTGCTAAAAAAAAACATATTAGAGAGAGGGAGGGGATCGCAAGAAATGAAGAAAAATCAATAAAAAGATTAAAATATGCAACATAAATTTTCCCTCCAATTAGAACTAGGGACACGGAGGAAATAGCAAGTATAAAAAATTTGAAAAAAAGACACAAATAATCCATAAACTTTTGTTTAATATATAGTACCGTCTCTAAACTTTATAATTTAATAAATATGGTCCTCAACTAATGTAGCTGAATAAAATGTTAAATATTATCCTACCGTTAATTTGAATTAATGAAATTTGCATAAAGGGGCGTTAATTTTAAACAATGGATAGCCAAAAAAAAAAACTAAATAAGAATGATTTGAGTAAGATATTATTTGAGTGGACGAAAGACTACATTTAACATTTGTCAATGATTTAGATTTTGCACTGAACAAATTAAGAATGATATTGCACAGTAAATTAACGTTTCGGAATCATCGGTATCATTTTCCTTTGAATTTTCCCTCCAGTGAGAACGCATCTCTGTCAACTCGAACCGAGTTGTTGATTCGGCAACTTCTCTGCAGTCTCATGCGTAACTGGTGAATCAATCCTCCCCAACTTCAGAACTGGCTAGGTGCTCTAGATTGCTACCAGCTCTCCACTCCCATCATCACTCCCTGCCCTTCACTTCCTTTCCCACAATCTTTTCCCACCGTAACTTCTCTACCCTCCGATGCACCCGAGTAGCCGCCGTCCACCCCCAAGTCGCCGCCTTTCTTCAGGATGGTTTCTCGCGAATCACCGACGAAAACGTCGGTAAGGCGTTGCATGCTCTGTGCATTACGGGCGTGTTCGACCTGAGTACTTTCCAGGCCAACACACTGGTCAGTTTCTACTCGAAGTTCGGTCGCATCGAGTGTGCCCGGTACCTGTTCGATAAAAATCCCGTGAAAAATGAGGCCTCTTGGAACACCATGTTATCTGGTTATGTTCGCGTGGGACTGTATCCGGAGGCGCTTGAATTCTTTGTCCGGAATTGGGGTCGAGGTCTTTGCCCCAATGGATTTGTTCTCGCTAGTTTGATTACTGCCTGTGATCGGTCGTGTCGTATGGTCGAGGAGGGTGCTCAACTCCATTGCCTTGCTGCTAAAATTGGCTTGAAGGATGACGTGTACGTGGGTTCTTCACTTTTGCATTTTTATGGAGCATATGGATTTGTTTGCGAGGCCAGGAAGGTCTTTGAGGATATGCCTTACCGGAATTTCGTCTCCTGGACTTCTCTGATGGTTGGTTATCTGAACAAAAATGATCCTACCGAAGTCATTAATTTGTATAAGTGCATGAGACATGGGGGAGTGATTTGTAACCAAAATACATTGGCCACTGTCATCAGTTCTTGTAGTTTGCTAGATGATACATGTGTAGGCCATCAGGTTCTTGGACATGTCGTGAAGCTAGGGCTTGGGCATTGTGTTTCCGTGGCAAACTCTCTTATATCTATGTTTGGTAGCTTCGGCAATATCGAGAAGGCCCAATATGTCTTTGATGTCATGGATGAGCGTGATACAATATCGTGGAATTCAATAATCTCTGCTCATGCAAATAATGGGCTTTATAAGGAATCTTTCGACTATTTTCATCTAATGCAGCATGCTAACGGCCAGCTAAACTCAACTGCACTTTCAACATTGTTAACTATATGTGGTTCTTCAGAGAGACTGAAATGGGGCAAAGGGATACAGAGTCTGGTGGTGAAAGTGGGATTGAATTCCAACACTTGTACATCTAATTCTCTTTTGAGCATGTATTCGGAAGCTGGAAGACCTGCCGATGCTGAGCTGGTATTTGATGAAATGTCAGAGAGGGATGTAATCTCATGGAATGCAATGATTGCTTGTTACGTTCAGGATGAGAAAAGCACAAACGCCTTGCGTCTTTTGGCAGAAATGCTTTGGATGAGAGATGTGATCAACTATGTCACTTTTGTGAGTGCGTTGGCTGCCTGTTCAAGTCAGGAATTCGTCATCCTAAGTAAGATTGTTCATGCTCTTGTAATTGTTGCAGGACTCCAAGATAATTTGGTGATCAGCAATGCATTGATTTCGATGTATGGATTCGGTCATTTGATGGTTGACGCTGAGAAGGTATTCAAGACTGTGAGAAAACATGACAAGGTATCTTGGAATGCACTAATTGGTGGCTATGCTGAGAATGAAGAACGTGAAGATGCTCTAAAAGCATTTAGATTAATGAGACAGGAAGGACCCAGTGCAAATTATATCACCATTGTCAACATTCTCAGTGCTTGCTCGACTTCCAGCGACCTGCTGACACATGGACAACCCATCCACGCTCATACAATCCTGACGGGACTTGAGTCAGATAAATATGTCCGCAATTCCCTCATCTCAATGTACGCCAAGTGTGGGGACCTCTCTTCAAGTGATCACATCTTTCGTCAATTGGATGACGAAGATGTAGTAACATGGAACGCAATGATAGCTGCAAATGCCCACCATGGCCTTGCAGAGGAGGCCATAAAACTCATTGCAAGGATGCGGACTGCTGAATTACATCTTGATCACTTCAGTTTTTCTGGAGGATTTGCTGCTGCAGCTAATTTGGCCTTGTTGGAAGAAGGCCAGCAGCTTCACGCTTTGGTCATGAAACTTGGGTATAACACAGATCTTTATGTCACTAATGCGGCAATGGATATGTATGGAAAATGTGGAGAAATGGACGATGTATTAAGAATACTTCCCGAACCAATGAACCGGACACGGATGTCATGGAATGTTCTAATATCAGCTTTTGCCAGACATGGGTGCTTTGAAGAGGCAAGGGAAGCTTTTCATGAAATGGTAGAGCTAGGGGTGAAACCCGATCATGTGACATTTGTTTCTCTGCTTAGTGCATGCAGTCATGGGGGTCTGGTAGATGAGGGTCTTGCATATTATGCATCCATGACAACAAATTTTGCTGTCTCGCCAGCGATAGAGCACTGTGTGTGCGTGGTTGATCTTCTTGGCAGAGCAGGAAGGCTCACTGCGGCTCAAGATTTCATCGAGAGAATGCCAGTTCCTCTGAATGACCATGTATGGAGGAGCTTGTTGGCTGCATCCAAAGTGCATGGCGATTTGGAGCTTGGAAAGAAAGCTGTGGAACGCCTGGTTGAGTTGGATCCATCAGATGATTCGGCTTATGTTTTATATTCCAACGTGTGCGCCACTTCGAGGAGATGGGAGGATGTGGAGAGTATAAGGAGGCAAATGGGGTCCATAAGAAAGAAGCCCGGTTGCAGTTGGGTGAAGTTGAAAGACGAGGTGAGTTCATTTGGCATGGGCGATAAGTCACATCCACAGTCGAAGCAGATAAATGAAAAGTTGGCAGAGCTCAAGAAGATGATAACGGAAGCAGGCTATGTTCCCGACACAAGCTTTGCTCTTCAGGATACAGATGAAGAACAGAAAGAACACAACCTTTGGGAGCACAGCGAGCGACTAGCTCTCGCGTTTGGTCTGATCAACACTCCAAATGGTTCGGCCATTAGAGTTTTCAAGAACTTGCGCGTGTGCGGCGATTGCCATGTTGTCTACAAGTTGGTCAGCCAAATTGTGAAAAGAAAGATTATTTTGAGGGATCCATATCGGTTTCATCACTTCAGCGAGGGCCGGTGCTCGTGCTCTGACTATTGGTAGACAAAGTGCTCTCTTCGAGGTTGCAAAGCACATTCATTTTGCTTTGTTGTATCAATGATAATTCCATTGAGAAACCACAGATACGTTAATCAAAATTTTCTTTTTGCAGCTTAGAGAAAATAAAAAAGCAATGCTCGTGTCGAGCCCGATGAAATAACGTTTTAATCTCCCATTTCTTTACCGAGCCAATTTCCACACACAAGCAAAATCTTCTTATTCACATAGAAAATTGGAATGTGAAACTCATCATCGAGAGACCAAACTAATTTTACTTGACTTCGTTTGTTCGTGGGAAATATAACATTTTTTGAAAAATATTTTTCAAGAAACATTTTCCAAGAGAAATGATATTATTTTTTGATATTTTAGCTGAAACCTTAAAACGAACTAAAAAATATATTCTACCATTTGGTATGGAAAATTTCATTTGATTCTCTTGAAAAACTTTGCCAATTTTTTTTAAAAAAATTATTTTATATTTTCTTTTCTTTCTTTTTCAATTTTTTTTTCTTTCTTTGCCAATCACCCATGGCAACGACTAGCAACTTGCAATAAGTGAGGAACGAGCTTGCCCAAGGCCATCAAGACTCGACCTCGCTAGATTTGGTGAGCCTGTCCCTTGGTGTGTCCCTCACTTGTGGCTCTTCGCCATGGCCAATGATTGGTAGAAGGAGAAGCAAAGGAAAAATAAATATAATTGAAAAATAGATTTTTTAAAAGAATATTATATAAAAATTAATGTTTCATTAATCAAGAATTCAAATCTCAACATTGAGGATCTGCGCCCAGCCTTTGTTGATTCAAGCCCTAGTGTCGAGGACTAAAGCTCAAGCATCAACACTCACGCATGGCTTTTATGGGCTCGAGCTTGGTTTTTGGGGCATTGAGCAGAGGCACCAAAGCTTTGAGCCTAGTCTCAAGGGACCCAGGCCTAAGCGCCAGAGACTTGATCCTTAGTTAGGAACCAACGTTGGGGTTGCCATACCCAAACGTAGTATTTTGAGTCCAAATGTCAATATTTAATCATATTTTGAATGTTTTATATTTCAATGAGCAAATCTTTTTCTTAAATCTAAATATAGATTTTCCATTAATTAGGAAAATATTTTTTATTGATCAATTTTCTTAAGCGAACCGAACGTACAAAAATGAGGAAAATGTTTTCCCAAAAAATGTTGTTTGCAAAACAAACAAGATATTGGTCACTAAGATGACTATGTTGATATCAAGGGATCTTTGCCAATATTAAGGATAAATAAGATATTGGGCATTAAGATGTTTACAAACTAAAAGAACCTTGAGGTAAGATGAACATTTGAAAAGAGTTTCATCGAGGGTAAACAGGCCAAGAAGAATGGTGATGTTCAAAATGATAGTGCATTTATTTGGGGAAAATTTCATGATAAAGAAAAATATTTTTTGGAAAATCATTTTTCAAGAAAATGGATAGTTTTCCTTATGTAATCAAATATGTTTTTTGATATCTGGATCGTATTTGGAAAATGATTTCAATCTTATAATTTTATATCAAAAAAATAACAAATGTTAGAAAAATTCATTTTTTTTTATTTTTCTTTCCTTTTTCTTTTTTCTTTCTTCAGCTGACCGTGTTTTTGATTGGTTAGTTTTTTCTGGACTAACCAAATGGGTGAAAGTCCAATAAATTAATTTCCAAAAAACAGCTTGACTCAAACAAATGCACCTTAAAATTGTAATTTTGAAAGCCTAGGATATGCTCTCTCTCTCTCTCTCTCTCTCTCTCTCTCTCTCTCTCTTCTTTTCCCCGCAAGCTTAAGATATTCTTTTGGTGTTAATTAATGAAATCCTCGTAAATCTTTTTAAATATCATGGTATCTGACCACTAAAAAAAAAAAAAAAGGAACGCCATGGTAAAATCGCGTGTGAAGTCGCGAGGCAGAGCCATGTGACGTGACACGTGGCGCCGCGGTGTGCAGCCACGGCCTCAGCCTTTTTACACTACCATCTTTGCATCATTTCGCCGGAGATCCTTCTTCTTGCCCGTGTTCCCGTTCGGGTTCGATTTCCTGACCGTTTCTCTCCATCTGCTTCTTCGATTTTAGGGTTTCTTCTGCTTCCGCGCGCCCTCCTGCATCGCCGGCTCCGCCATTTATGGGACGCAGGTATCCGCGCTCCAATCCGGTCTGCGCCTCTGCTGGTCTTGCCTGCCGCGCTCTTGGTTTTTCACTCTTTTCCTGTCGGATGAGGGCGGATTCGGTTGTGCTCTGGGCTCATGATTCATACGCTGCGCACACTCGTTTTTTTTCTTCTTTTTTTTAGGGTGATAGGCTTATCCTTGGGGTCTGGAGCTGTGAAAGATGCAGCAATGCCACCTTTCATGGCTACCTCGACTTTTTATGTCATCACTCTCGGATTTTTGTCCTGCTTTCGTGCGGTCGTGAATGTCTAATCCACACCTGAAACAATCGTTTCCATCCTAAGTCCACGTGGGGATCAAATCTCCACCTCGCTTTCCTAAGTGAGAAGAGAAGAAATAGAATAGAACCGCTAAAAAAAAAATAACTTTTTAAGTTGTAGTCACGCCAGTCTTAGCTACTCATCAATGTGTGGTCTTGGTTCACCTTCATCTGGAGATGCAGAGAGCTGCGAGGGAGGGAGGCGAGATGACTGGAGTTTTTGTTGAGTTTCTGGAGAGTAATGGAGGGAATTTAGAGATCGCACCGAATCGTGCTTAAATCCGACTGTGCTTCAACCTTCGATCCTGCTCTTCACGTTGAAAAGTTGCATTTTTTTTTTTTCATTTTATATTATTTCAGTGCACGCGTGCATTCGTTAAGCGTTTCGAGCTGTGCCATTTTGGCAGTGCGAGGACGCGTCCCAGGTTCGGGGACACGAGGAGGAGAGCGAGTCGTGGAGAGCTTCCTGAAGTCGGGGCGATATTTATGTCGAATGCCAGTACCAAGGAAGAATGTCTGGAGAAGATGCTCTTCGGCCTTCCCTACTCCCACGTCGATTTCGTGAGGAGAGTCAAAGCTGGAATGATCCTGTTCCTCTTCGAATACGAGCAGAGGGAGCTCCACGGGGTCTTCGAGGCGGCTTCAAATGGCGAGGTCGACATCGTCTCCTCCGCTTATGCTTCATCAGGGAAGCAGTTCCCTGCTCAGGTACTACTTGGCCCTCTCTCTATCGTTTAAAGTTCTCACTTTTTGCTCCCCCGAGTGTGCCGTAGCTTCTTCCTCAGCATGTGATCTTGTTTGTTCAGGTCCAAGTTAGCAGGATTTGGCACTGTTATCCACTTTCTGAAGGAGAATTCCGTGGGGCCATTGAAGGCAACTACTTTAGTGCCCACAAGTTCAATTTCGGTCTCTCCTATGATCAGGTCAGGAATATGCCTTTTCTTAACTATACCATATGACCGATGATGTATGGTAATAGCCTTGGAAGCAGAACTCATCCTTTCCAACTTCCTCACGTCCAGGTTCACCAGCTTCTTTGTTTGTTTGACTCTAGAAAGATCGGAGATTCGAAAGATACAGTTTTTAATTCATGCGCGACGACTGAATTTGTAGAAAGGCGTCCTATACCTTTGCATCTTGATGGAAAAGTAGAAGGCGCTCATTTGGCAGACACAGATGCTGAAGTCGAGTCATCTTATCCGGCCACAGAGTTGCCCGGATATTCTGAGAGATCTCTTCCAGAAGATTGTTTTTCTCTGGTTTCTGAAACAATGGACAAGTCAAGCCCTGCCAGAATCTCGTCCGATACTCTTAGTCTTGCTTGCTCTTCACCTTCTCAAACAAGACAGAAATTGCATGAAGTTGAAACTCAGTGTGCCGATGCTTTAGGAAGTCAGTTGATCCAACTTCATGGCGTTGCAAAAGATAATGCTCGTCCTTGTTTGAATGCTGACCTTGGTGATTTCATACCTTTGTCCTTCCATGACGATGTGGACGCTCCAGAAGACGAAGATGAAGACGAATCCGTGATACCTAGTTTATGGTCAGACGACCTCTGCTTCGAGCCATACAATCCAATTATTTCGGGTGTTGATAGTTCTGTGGATCCATGTGAACTCCCTACCTTAGATCCACGAAAAAGTCTGTTCCCTACGATTGGTGAATCATCCTCTGCAATCATCCCTTTGCGAATCATGACGGACCACCAAATGAAGGAAGATGACGATCACTTGAATTCTCTCTCAGGCAGCCAAGAGAACAGTATTTCAGAAGACACTGATAACTTTCCCCGCGTCAAGTGTCTGTATTCTGACTCGTTACTCCCGAGTGAGAAAGGTAGCGTCTTCTCTCGTTTGACGAAAGGAACTATACAAGAAAAGCATGATCCCGTTGATGGGGTAACATCAGTTGATGACATTATGGAAAAGTTGCAACTGAAGCGTGAGGCTTGGATGAAAACGGCAAAAGATCAAAATCCTGCTCTGAAGTCTGGGGCTGTGAATAATTCGAGAAAGAGTGCGTTCAAGCGGCTAGGTTTGCCTTTGGAAACCGGCGGATCAGAAGGGCAATGTGTTTGGAAGGTGTCAATGGGAGGCAGCAAGTCCGCCGGGAAGAAGAGAAAACACGAAGTACTGTGATAGCACCGCACTTCGGAGTTAAAATAATGCACATTATCACATGATTGACTAGAGTAACTTAGTGGATACTGGGCCCCTCATGGCTGAATGGAAGAACCAAGATTAAATTGTAGAAGGCAAAGGAGTGGAACTAATGGCATGAGTAGTGGACGGGGTCGACTTAATGCCCTGTCCAATGAAAGTCTGCACAAAGTACGCCACTGAGTTCAATGTTTGGTGAAATCTACCCTGTGTTGGTGAGAGTTTTGCCAATAGGTAGTTCAGTGTGTCCATAAAATTTTGGTTGGAGAGAGCATGCTTCCAGCATGAAACAATTCGTTAGTGGGATCCCTCATGGTAGATTTCACCAACACCCCGTAGATATTCGATGTTAGAAACTTACATTGATATTATGCTCTGACTTCTCATTCTTGAATTTCCAATGAAGATGGGTATCGAAGGTTGGGAATGATCAAGGATTCGTAAATAGGAAGATTTTTAGAAGTTCCGTTTGGAAATCGGTTAGGGCTCATTGGATGGAGTACGCGGAAAGCATTCTTAAGATGAGAGGAGCGAGCGATTGAGAAAGTACCACCTTTCTTGTTGCATGCTTACTCTATCTTCGTTCCATATACAACTGGCCATAAGTTACCTCTCAGCGACTGCTTTGAAAATGCCTTCTGAAGATCTTTCTAACTCACATGAAGCAATCACGGTAGGCAGTATTTTTCATGCACCGGCGGACATTCTTAGATTAGTTCAGTTCATCAAACAAGTTTAGTACCTTTGAAATTCAAACTGAAAATACTAAAAGCATCATATAAATTGAAACGGTAGGACAGACTTATAAATATGAATACTATTAGGCCATTGTGCTAGAGTTTATGTCAGACTCCTGAGCTCTTCATGTTCCGTATCTTATCATAGCACATGAATATACACATTTTGGTGAGTGATATAAGAAGCATAAGTATATGATCTCCTCATGTCAAATCAAATCAATGTCATGCTCACGGTATGGTCAGTTGACACATAACCATAGACTCAAAAACACTTTGGGTCTATTTGACGGTTGCCAAACAGTGAAAATTTCTGTTTTTGTTTGTGAGAGTAGATTTGGAACAGAAATTCATTTGATAAATTTTTTGCTCCCGAGAATAGATTTGAAGTAGAATTGAGAAGTAAAAAAAAGTTGATTATTTATTTCCGAGAACAATTTCAGAATCAAGACAATCTATTTTTTCTATTTTCTCTTCTTTCTTTAAGTTCTTCTTCCCTCTCTCTTCTTCTTCAATTGCCGCCGCCGCCCATAGCTGCCGGTCACCGACGAGCCTTGCCCGAGCCTCCCTCGGCCACTGGCAAGGCTTGCCCAGCCCCGACGAGGCTCGGCTCAACCGAGCTCACCCAACTGTTGACGGGGCTCAACCTCGCTAGGCTATCGAGAGTTCGGCCTCGCTAGATCAGGGCGAGGTCGAGCCTTGCCCAGCCATGGATCAACTAAGCCTTGCCAGTTATCGGCGACGCTTCGGTGAGGTCGTCAGTCCTCATCTAGCTAGTCACTGGTCATCCCAAGGCTAGCGATCAGAAAACTTGAAGAAGAAGAAGGAGGAGGAGGGAAAGAAAGGAAAAAAAGAAAAAAAAAGTAACAAAATTATTTAAAATAAAAATTTTGATGACGGTACCAAACGCAATTCTATTTCAGGAATTGAAATTTTAATCAGTTACCAAACGGTTTAAAATGCTTAGAAATTATTTTCGGAAACAAAGGCGTTACCAAACGTGCCTTTAAAATCTAGGCAGAAACATTCAAGCCGCCCTCTCTTCTCCTCCCCCGGAAGAAAGGGAATGAACCAAGAAACTACAGGGGAAAACAAAGCGCAACCCTTTTCAACCAACGTCCACCCCATTTTACTGGAATGAGCCAAGCCATTACCAAGGTCATATCACATGCATATACAAGCTGCAACTCGATATATGACTACCAAATTCATACTTCATCTGCTTAAACAGAAAAAGGGTGACTTAGATTGTAATACAAAAACATTCTAAAATGGCGGATCTTACACCATCCGACATCTTATGAGACATCGATAAATCTAGAGTGGAGACAAAGCAAGCACAATCAATCATAGGGATGAAGACACAGACTGCAATCTTTTATTGCTTTGCGTTTTTATTGCTTCCTCGTCAAAGAAATCCTGAAGAGCAATCATCTGTATCGAACTGCTCTTCAAGCTCCTTATTGCCTCCACACTTGCCAAAGCTCCAGCAACAGTTGTTATTATGGGAACCTTATAGGCAAGGGCCATCCTTCTCAGATGTCGTCCGTCAATCTGGTCAAGTGCATCACCGGAACTAGTTATCACCATCAACTGAATTTCTCCATTAGCAATCATATCACCAGCATGGGGTCGCCCCTCATGCATCTTCAGCACTCGTTCTGCTGGAATACCCGCTAATTCAAGAACATGAGCTGTCCCTGAAGTTGAAATAATTTTAAAACCAAGATCCAGAAAAGCTTTTGCAATCCTCTCAAGGTGGGGCTTTGTCAAGTCATTCAAGCTGAGGAATACAGTCCCAGAAAGAGGTAGCTTCTGCCCAGCAGCAATTTGAGCTTTTGCAAATGCAACAGGGAACTCATAATCAATACCCATGACCTCACCAGTGCTACGCATTTCAGGCCCCAACAGAACATCACATCCTTGGAACTTTTCAAAGGGCAGAACTGCTTCCTTTACAGAGACGTGCCGGGGGACAACCTCATTAGTGAAATTTAGGTCATGAAGAGATTTCCCAGACATGACAAGGGAAGCGTACTTCGCTAATGGGTGTCCAATTGCCTTAGACACAAATGGGACTGTCCGGGAAGCACGTGGATTTGCTTCAAGCAAGAATACCTCTCCAGAAAGTGTTATTGCGTACTGACAATTCATAAGCCCACAAACGTTGAGCCTCTTCGCCAACTTTGTTGTCCAAGACCTAATTGTCGCCAAGCACGAAGGTGGTATTGTTTTTGTAGGAAGAGAACATGCTGAGTCACCAGAATGGACCCCTGCCTGCTCAATGTGCTCCATGATCCCACCAATCACCACATTTCCATTTGAGTCTGCAAGTGCATCAACATCAATCTCAATGGCATCTGATAAATACTTGTCTATCAATACAGGACGCTCTGGGTCCACCTCCACAGCATTTTCCAGGTATGTCACAAGCTTGTCATCACTGTACACTATTTCCATCGCTCGGCCGCCCAAAACATAGGAAGGCCGAACGACAACTGGATATCCGATATCTTTTGCAATGGAAAGAGCATCATCTTCACATTTGGCAATCCCTCCTTTAGGCTGCTCAATTTGTAACTCCTTCAGAATTGCATTGAATCTCTCCCGGTCCTCTGCGGCATCTATAGAATCAGGGGATGTGCCCCATATGCGAACAAGCCCAGCCCCACTGGCACTTGTTGGCCTATGCTCATCTAGATACTGCTGGATAGGGAGGGCCAGCTTCAATGGTGTTTGACCCCCAAACTGAACAATGATTCCATCTGGTCTCTCTAGATCAATAACGTTCAAGACATCTTCAATTGTCAACGGCTCGAAGTAAAGACGGTCACTTGTGTCATAATCAGTGGATACTGTCTCAGGATTTGAATTCATCATAATTGTCTCATACCCTGCATCCTGCAACATAAGAGAAAATGCTTTGAAAAATACAGCCAGAAGAGAGGTGAAAACATTTAGAAGAGTATAGCATTTGCAGCAAAAAGGTATATACTTGCAGTACAGGGAGTATTATCCAGTGACATTATCTCGACAATTCTTATGATACAAAAATTGTTGGATATAATTGAATGCAGAGTGGCATAGAAAAGGGGGCCATAAAATTTTACGAAGATCTACTCTCCAGTACTCTAAGATCTGGAAGAAAATATTCGATGAGATTATCACAACCATACGTTTCCCATTGGCGGAAAATCCCTCACTGATAACCTAACCACAGCACACTAAGATCCAGTAACAAGAAAAGATTCAATGAGATCGAGATAACCACAAGACCTAGGGACATGCAGTACAATAAAAAAACCAAACCACACTTTTCCCGTTGAGGGAAAATCCCTCGCTGATATCCTAACTTCACTGCACGAGAATTTACTTAAAAACTTGACACGTACAACGGATACAGAATGAAAACGTAACTCCACAGGATGAAAGGACATATCATGAAGATAAGGCAAACCTGAAGAGCAAAGGATGTGTGACAGCAGCAATAGTCGAATTCAATCCCTTGCCCTATCCTGTTTGGTCCTCCACCTAAGATCAAAACCTTCTTCTTTCGGGTTGGAGCTGACTCACATTCAAAATCATAGGATGAGTACATGTAAGGAGTGTTTGCCTCAAATTCAGCTGCACAAGTATCCACACGCTTATATGCTGGTTTAACACCCAAAGACAGCCGCTTCTTTCTGATTTCCTTCTCAGTGGAATTAGTTGCAAAGGCAATCTGCTTGTCACTAAAACCTCTCCGCTTCACCTCGTAAAAATCATCCTTTGTCATATTTGACAAGGAACGAGAAAGAAGATACTGTTCTATATCTACGAGCTCCTTAAGCTGTGTGAGGAACCACTTGTCAATGTCAGTCACCTCATGAATATCATCGACTTTCATACCCCTCTTCATTGCAGCATATATGGCATGAATTCGATCTGGGTTAGGGACCCTCAGGCTGTATTTCAACTGGTCCCAATCCCAATCAAGTTCCTTTACCTGAGCACACCCCCACCCAAAGTAGCCTAATTCCAAGGATCGAACTGCTTTCTGAAAAGATTCCTGAAAGGTACGGCCTAATGCCATTGACTCACCAACAGACTTCATCTGGGTCGTAAGAATTGGTTGTGACCCAGGGAATTTCTCAAATGCAAACCGAGGGATCTGCATCAAACAAAGATGGAGATATAATTACAGAAAGACTGACAAAACTAAGACAACTTCTGTTCAAGTTATGTGCTTTCAACAAGTTACACGATCTCACTAGAGAAAGCTCAAGGCACATGTATAAGCAGAGACAAAATCTGGCTATTTCTGCTGTAAATATACTCCATACAGGGAGAAGGAAACACAAAACAAGAGCAACAAATAGAATAAGGGGATCCTTACTTTAGTCACCACATAATCGATAGATGGCTCGAAACTAGCCGGTGTCTTCTTGGTAATGTCATTTGGAATCTGATCCAACGAATATCCGACGGATAATTTTGCAGCCATCTTGGCAATGGGAAAGCCGGTAGCTTTGGATGCCAGAGCAGAGGAACGCGACACCCTCGGATTCATTTCAATTACCATCACCTCTCCGTCAACAGGATTCACCGCAAACTGCACATTCGAGCCACCGCACTCGACCCCAATTTCCCGAATTATTGCTATGGAATAGTCCCTCAAACGCTGATACTCCTTATCCGTCAAAGTTTGAGCAGGCGCCACTGTGATCGAATCCCCCGTGTGAACACCCATGGCGTCAATGTTCTCGATGGAGCATATAATAACCACATTGTCAGCTAAATCTCTCATCACCTCAAGCTCATATTCCTTCCAACCCAACAGCGACTTCTCCACCAAAACTTGTCTCGTCAGACTCGCCGCCAAACCCGCCTTACAAATGGCCTCAAATTCCTCCTTGTTATACGCAATCCCACCTCCCGTTCCTCCCAGAGTAAACGCAGGTCTAATAATCAAAGGAAACTCCCCAATCTCATGGGCTATTTCTATGCATTCATCCAAAGTGTTTCCTATGCCGGAGGGAGGAGTTTTAATACCTATGGTCTTCATCGCCTGCTTGAACAAATCTCTGTCCTCCGCTTTCTTGATGGCGTCGAGCTTCGCCCCGATCAACTCGACACCATACTTCTCCAAGACCCCGCTCTCGGCCAGCGCGACAGCGAGGTTCAGCGCGGTCTGGCCGCCCATGGTGGGCAAAAGAGCGTCGGGGCGCTCTTTCTCGAGAACTTGCTCGACCAGCTCAGGCGTCATTGGGGTGATATAAGTCTTATCAGCCAGGTCAGGGTCGGTCATGATGGTGGCGGGATTGGAATTGATCAAGACGACCTCGTAGCCTTCCTCCTTGAGAGCCTTGCAGGCTTGGGTGCCGGAGTAATCGAACTCGCAAGCTTGGCCGATGACGATGGGGCCGGCGCCGAGGATCATGATCTTCTTCAAGTCGGTCCTCTTGCCCAATTTGGTCGGCGCGCCGTGGAGCGGCTCGTGGTCGGCTGAACCGGCGGCGGCGGGGGCGGCGCATTTGGTGGGTTTCCGGAGAGGAGGGGGGGCGGGCCATAGTCTGGAGAGGAGCTTGGGAGAGGAGAAAGGACTGATCTTGGAGGAGGAAGACAGATCCTTGGGGGAGTAGAAAAGGAAGCGAAACTGGGGAGGGCGGGAAGAAGAAGAAGAAGAAGAAGAGAAGGAGGAAGAGGGAGGAGTGAAGAGAGATTTGGAGGAGAGGGGGTCGCAGCGGGTCATGCAAAAACCCATTTTTACGGGATGGAGAAATGGAGAAGTAGTAGAAGAAGAAGAAGAAGAAGAAGAAGAGGAGCTCTCTCTCTCTCTCTCTCTCTCTCTCTCTCTAGTGAACTTCTGCAGCGTGAGTGTCCGAGCCTCTGTGACGACGTTTTAAAACATTCAAGCCTACCCCCCCAAAAAAAAAAGAAGGAAGAAAAGAGAGGGGGTTAGGGTTTATCAAGTGCACTTGCGGGCCGGGCCTTTGTGCGTCACTCTATGATGTCGCGACGGCCACATCTTTCGGAGTCCAACTTCGTGGATGATGTCATTTCGAACAATTGCCCACTTTCATGCCTCCTGCCGTCCAATCTGTCTCCATCGTCTCTTGCTAACTTTGATCACTATCAATTTATCTCGCTTTTTTTTTTTTTTTTTTTTTTTCATCGTCCAACTCATTCGGAATCTTTTTTAGTTAGTGCGATTTCCCTTTTTCTATTGCAGGCGATCAAATTTATTTATAAGATAAACATATATTGCAAAACACTTGTAGTTTCATCTATCAATTATTTTTATTCGGACAAGGCAAGCTCATTCGAGAAAAATCAAATTTACTTCTCCAATAAAAAAGCATTTTCATAACGTCGAAAGTAACATGATCCAACATTTAAAAAAAAATGGAAAATTCCAAATAAAGATCTGAAGTGGACCAATTTTCTTAAATAATAATCCGAAATGAATTTTGTGTCAGATAAAGCACCTAAAGTAGGCCATTTGCCTCAAATAAGAACCCGAAGTGGTTGACTCAATTCCAAATAAGGACCTAAGCTTATTTGGTCAGCCAAATATTCGCCAGTTATCAAGCATGTGACATTTCCGATGACCGGAGTTTGGGCAATTTTATCCAAAAAAAATCCATGAAAAATTAACAAATCCTAAAATATAAACAAAAAAACTCTAGGTTTTCTACGGTTTCCCCATTCCTTGTACCCATCCTCTACAAAGTCAAAGACCGAAGTTCTCCCCATTCCTTGTACCCATCCTTCGCAAAGTCGAAGACCCAAATTCTTTGCCGGTTGAGGCACAAATTCAAAAACAAGAACAAAACTAGATTCTTATTTCTTTGTTTGTGGAGACCCAAATTCTCCATCGGTCGAGCAAGGCGAGAAACGACGAGAATTGAGTCATGACGATGATCGAACAACGATTTGGTTGAGGAGCAGCGGGGGAGAAGAAAGAAGAAAACATAAACATTTAAATGAACCTAAACTTAATTAATTTAGAATTTTCCCTTTTTTTCCAATCACAAATTTTGACAAAATTGCCCCTATTTTAATTGTCGGAAAATGTCTGCTGGCAAGTTAATGTCTTTAATAAAGATTAACTTGATCACTTTGGGTCTTTATTTGAAACAGTAATTCACTTGAGTCCTTATTTGAAATAATGAATTCAATTTGGGTCCTTATTTAACATAAAGTTTATTTAGGTCATTATTTGAGAAAATAGATTCACTTCAGGTCCTTATTTGGAATTTTAAAAAAAAGACAAACTTTTTTATCAAAAAAAAAAAAATGTACAAATTTTATTAACCAAAAAATAGCAAATTTTCTCCGTTTTGATTTTAATTAATTGAGCATTGCAATTTGCTCCTTCTCATATAAGAAGGAAGAGTTGTCAAGATGGAGATAATTTAATTTTCGATGTGGGTTTTAATTCTCACACCATATTGGATAAAAATTCGAGAGTCAAAAGTTAGATAACGAGTAAAGTAAGATCGATAATTTTTTTGTTTTATTTGATTATTTTCCTCTTTCAGGGTCAGCGGGAAAAGCAAAAAGACGAGTAAATCCCTCAAGACCCGCGAGGGAACTACAGCGAGCTTGGGCAGCAGCGGCGGTAGCATCGCGGGGCCCCAGACGAAGAACCACGGTTTCCAGAGCCGTCGTGGAAAATCTTCTCCTCTTCTTCTCCGATAGAGAGACAGAGAGAGAGATCGCACCGTCGAATCAAAACACCGATCGCGACTGCAAAATATATGGTAGCAGTAGCAGCAGCTTCTTCTTAAATGGCGTCATCCCTCGTCGCAAGGACCTTTCTTGCTCATCGCCTCGCTCCCTCCTCACTCCCCCTCGCTCACAAGGCTCCGATTCTCACCTCCCTTTTCACCGTAAGTTCGCGTTTGTACTGGGTTTTTGGTTTCTATGGCGTTTCGTCGTAAAAGTTCCGGTTTTTAACTCCGCCGGCGATTCTTTAGTTTATCTTTCCAGCTGGGGTGGTCGTGTCTCCAGTTGTTTTTAATTCGATTGCTCTTCGGAGCTATCGTCCTCTCGAATATCGCATGGTTATTCTCGGTCCTCGATTGTATACATGGGTCTGGAAATGCTAAGACGTGCGCGTTCTTTGCCCTCATCATTGGACGATGCTCATAGTGTCGGAATTACTCTATGATTCTGTGAAGTGAAGCGTTTCGCAGTCGAAATTTGGCTGAATTTTCCCTTCAGAAAACCAAGTTCCTGCATTGGACTAGGCCTTCTTCTTAGCTGACGAGGTTCATGAATTAATTTGGATGATGGTTTCTCATGCAAGGTCCAGTTGTTTTTGGTTGTCATTATACGCGATGATTGCTTACTTTTGTGTGTCCCTTTCTCGATTACTTGCAGAAGAGAAATTATTGCGCCTCACCCGGCTCGAGGTTTGCAGCTCAACAACTTCGTCGAACTTTCCAGCCTATGGCTTCTGCAGTTTTCCAAACGCGAGCTAAGTATTCTACACAATCGGTGTCTACAAGTGAACCTGTTGTTTCGGTTGATTGGCTCCATGCGAATCTCAAAGAGCCTGACCTGAAGGTATCGGCCCTAGCCTGTTCTCTGTGGTTTTTTTCCCATATCAGTCTGAAACTCGATGCCTTTGCCCTAGAAAATCTAGCTATGCTGCGTGCCTGTTTCTGCTTCTCCTTCGGTGTGGCAAACTGTTACTAGTTATCCTTCCATGCCTTACAATGTTCACAATATAACCATTGAGTCGGGCAAGAAGATTTTACATTTTTGCTGATACAAACGGCATCATGAGTGATTTCACCTCTGTTTGGGCTGGAAGAAACGTAGATGAGGGGAATGTATCTATTTTTGGTGTGACTTGAATGAACCTCATTGATCTATGTTTTTAATTAGTGACTTAGGAGAAATTGCTCCACTGTGGTCCATCCTATATGTTAGTTTCAATTGGCATGTTCACCTTGTGCGATATCTATCCTTCCTCCTGTTTAGTGCAGTAAGAAACCTACATTCATTTAAAAGCACATTGAAGTAAATGCTTGAGGACATTGCTTACTTAATTTACCTTTTACAGGTGTTAGATGCATCATGGTATATGCCAGATGAGCAACGGAATCCAATTCAGGAGTACCAGGTGACAAATTGAATGTGTTGTACTTCAATTTGGACTATGCTGAGTCATGCATGATTGCTGTATGTGTTTAATCGATGTCTTATGTTGAACTTGATTTTGAATGATATCCTGTGTTCAGGTTGCTCACATTCCTGGTGCTCTTTTCTTTGACGTGGATGGAATAGCAGATCGAACTACAAATGTGAGATTGTTTTCTTAAGCTTTTGAAGTATTCTGATCGCTTCTTTATGCATATCTGCATCACCTTCTCAAGCACTATGAATTGATAGATATATGTGGTATTCTGTGAGATGAATGCCCTACTCTTTCGTTCATCCTGTCGTTCAGCCTAATTAGCGCTTCTGCATGAATAGCAATTAGCTTTTGCAGGTGGAGCAATGTATTGACAACACTTTTTGGTCATTTTGCTTAGTTGGCAATTTTAGAGTTTTTCTCTTTCACGCATTTGTGATCTCAACACTATTTTTGCATCTTCTCACTCGCTTATTTTAATCATCATTTCATTTGTGGCCTCTTCTCATTTAAGACCATCAGTTTTCAATCCATATAAAAAGAATATTTATAATGTATAAGACAAGAAGTAGATATTTTGAGATATAAGAAAAAATATTTAAACGATTTTTGCAAAAAAAATAATTTTTACTGTGTGAAATAAATTATATATCCATGTACATGTTAATTACTCTAGATATTACAGAGTAATCAGTATTTTTATTTTTATCCGCATATTGGCCATGTGCCTAGTTTAACAATGATGCACCTATCTTGTCAGATTTATTTGGAGATGCGTGCATCTGCATAATAGGACTGTAGTTGCTTAGATTTGCATGGGCTAACTTGCAATTTGAGCTAGGGCTTCCTGTCTGCTATTGCTCAAAAAGCTCTTAGCCGAGTGTGAATGACACACATGCGAGTTCTTTTTCTGTTGATTCGTCTTTTATTTTTTTTAAGCTCTCTTTCAGTCCAGATTGCATAGACAGACGGGTGAATTTTCATTTTCTTCTTTCCATTACTTTGAGAAGCATTCATCAATCGTAAAAGTAAGAAGTTTCTAATGTAGGGCCAATAGTGGACCCTTCATGACCTTTGTCGTATACTCATCTGCACGTCTTAGCACAATAAAAAGTAGTTTCAATATCATTTCCTGTGTTTTCTTTTCCTTAATCTGTCAAGCATGTCGATGCTATTGAGCAATGAGGAGTACAGTCGATTACTTTATAACATATGATGTTCGCTGTGTATATTGTTGGAATCTCTGTTTATTGTCGCATCTCATTTATCATGATTCATGAATATCTATCTGCTAACTGGTGATATATGGATGACAAATTGTTTTAGCTGCCACACATGCTGCCGTCTGAGCAAGCTTTTGCTGCTGCTGTCTCTTCTCTTGGAATTGAAAACAAGAATAGCTTGGTTGTCTATGATGGAAAAGGGCTTTTCAGTGCAGCTCGTGTCTGGTGGTGAGTCCCAGGTCATTGATTGGTTTATAAGTGATTTGTGCTTTTCTTCAGATATATCTATCTCATCAATGTACTTTGTTAAGGATGTTCCGAGTGTTTGGGCATGAAAGAGTCTGGGTGTTGGATGGAGGTCTGCCAAGATGGCGAGCATCGGGTTATGATGTCGAATCAAGTGCTTCAAGTGATGCTATTTTGAAAGCGAGTGCTGCCAGTGAGGCAATAGAGAAAGCGTATCAGGGACAGGCAGTAAGTGGACTGATTTACAATTTGCAACTTTTTTCGACTATAATATTGAGGCTTGGTTTTTTTCTTCTATGCAAAGCACAAAGTATCTCTTTTATTTCGACAATGAACATCACCTTAAAGAGAAAAAGGCAAGCTTCGGAGAGTGATCTATCACTGCTAGTTTTAGGGGGCAAAGAGTACTTGACACGCTTGATTGGAGCATGTGTTTGTGATGTTTGCTTATAAGAGTGGCTCATTTTCGGGGTTATTGATTGGTTAGGTAGAATTCAAAAGTCATCCATTTTGCTTATACTCTGAAAGTTGGATTATCTTCTTTGATGTCTCTTGCATAAATAGATGTGAAAATGTTATATCTGGTGACTGTTTATCCTCTCTGATCCCTATCCATTTGCAAGTTGTCTTTCGAGTGATTGATTTTATTTCTTGCTTCCTTTGCGCTGTATTAAGTACTAGCATTCTAGCCTGTGCAGTTGAAAAAAAAACTCACAAATTCTTATCCCACCAAAACTTTTATGTTGATACTGGAAATTTGAATATGACTCAGTTTCATCTATGTGCTTAAAAAGGATTCCTGTCTCTCATGGTCACCTTTATGACCACTTTGGTTCTACGCAGTGCATGTGGAGATATTTCTTCATCTTTTTTTATTTTTTTGAATAGCAGCAATCATCTTTTCCCTATCACTACAATAAGTCGCTTGAGAGGAATTGTATGAAGGAGAGCTAGTTTACTGATGTCATGTCCCTTGAATACTGATTCTTTGACATCTTTTCCAGTCTATATTTTTCTTGGAGAATACTGAAGTCCTCTTTTTGTTATCATCTTATTTTCATGTCCTGAAGTTATTCACGTTGTTTTTTTTTTTTTTTCATTGCTTTCTGAATCATAGGTCGGGCCAATCACGTTTGAGACTAAATTTCAGCCACATCTTGTCTGGACACTTGATCAGGTTAAATTTCCATAAGTTTTTTAATTTGTGCGTTAATATTATTATAAGTTTTTTTGTTACACTGTTGTCATTTTCCCCGTGTTATTACATATTTTCTATCCTATTCTAAATTGCAGGTGAAAGGAAACATTGATGAGAAGAGTCACCAACACATTGACGCCAGATCAAAGGCCAGGTATAATTCATTCACACCTGTGAATTTCTCTCTAACTAATGCTTTTTGCACTATTGCTTGTTTTCTTTGATTTGAGTATCAGATTTACCTGTCTTGGCACTGACATTAGCAGTTGGCTAGACAAAATGATCTTTTGTAAACTTGTCATTGCATCCTGATTATGTCATAATATAATGAAAGGGGTATGCTGAACTTAAATGGATCATTGCACTAGATTTTGGATTTTCTTTCCCATTCCTCTAACAGCAAAATATCATTTTGTTATGAAATAAAACTTGAGCATCGTGCCACTCCTGTGCTCAGGATAGGTATTCCGCACTCAGAAGAGGTATTCATCTGGGTTGGTTGAGATAATGTACTCTAGGAGCCAGTTTGACGAGGTTTAGCTTGCCATGATCAGTAATGGTCCCTGTAAAGTCATGTCACAAAGTCAGTGCCTAACCTGGAACTTCTCTGCCCCATACTTTTCCCTATGGCTTCTGACCTCTAAAATTGAACTATGGATTAAGTGCCTGTGGAATCACATCAGTAATAAGGTTAAAGCCCAACAGAATATTCCTAGCTACTTTCTCTTGTAATTTCATGGCTATTTCTTTAATATGAAGAGGAAGACAACGACTTAGATCATCTTGCTTAATTATAACTACACAGTAACTGAGTACGGTTTTCAACTTTTGTAGATATTATAGTGGTAGCCATCACATAATATAAGCAAATAAGTCGCAACGAAAACCACCTCCACCAAAAGCATAATTACATCATGCTTTGATTTTTTAGAGATATATATTGTTATCCAATTGTGCCTTCTTGTCTAAGTTTAATTTAGCTCTTACGAATTTCCTGAAGCTAAGATATTTTTGTAGATTTGATGGTTCTGTGCCAGAGCCTCGAAAGGGAATTCGGAGCGGCCATGTACCTGGAAGCAAATGTATTCCTTTTGCACAGGTAATGATCTAAATTGAAGTGTTACTTTTCTCACTAATGACCCTGAAGATGCGTAAGAGTTCTTGAAATGTAGGTTTATGTCAAGATTTTGCTTGGACTTTGCAGTCGATATTTGGTTTTTGCTTGAGCTTTAAGTATGACTTTTGAATTTGTAGATGCAAGCAATGTTCGCCTAGGTCATATCCCTGTATGATCCATTGCTTGTTCATTCTTTTTAATATTTTCTTGGTGGTTGTGGGTATCAAAATTGGATTAAATTTTGAATGTAAGCAGAAGATAACTTTAATATGATGGATTACTTTCCTATGCCTAGTCATGATGCTTGACCTCTTTGTGCCTTTCACAGCTGGTGGATTCTTCACAGACATTGTTGCCGCCTGACGAGCTTAAAAAGCGATTTGATGAAGCAGGTATACCTTTCTCTTTGCCTATATGTTTGAACATTTTTGTTTCCGCGTCTCATTTCAATTCACTTGAATCAGAGGCACATTTAAAGGTTAGCACCTGAAATCATTTTTTTAATAGTTGCCTTCCTCCAACTTTGTCTTCTTAATTCTCTAGAGTTATGGCGCCTAGATACCTTGAAGTTAACTTAAAAGATAATCTCTATCTACCTATTCTTATTATCAATTTGGAAACTATGTTGCATGATTCAATATGATCTCAATAGGCAATATGTAGAAGTGATGATGCTAGAAGGTTTGGACATGTTTCAAACTGAAATTAAGATTTGCATTGATCTGTCTCACGTAAGTCTCTGCAGGCATCTCTTTGGACAGTCCTGTCGTAACTTCCTGCGGTACTGGCGTTACAGCTTGCATTCTTGCATTGGTAAGTTCTGTCTTCCTACATGTTACTTTTAGGTCTTCATTTAGGAGACACAAATCCCCCAATTGGAATAGTGGAAGTCTTTTTGACAGAATGTAAGGATCGTTATAAGTGAGTATATGAGGAAAGTGCTGGTCATATCTGTGTTTTTTCTTTAGGGACTTCATCGTCTTGGGAAGCATGATGTTGCTGTTTATGATGGATCATGGACTGAATGGGGCGGCCATCCTGACACTCCTGTCAACAAATCATGAGATAAAAGAGCACTTTAAAATGGGACATGCTACCGAATAGCTCAGTATGAAATTTACATTTTGGCTGCTTGATTGTGACGAGAGCGATTGTCTAAGAAAAAGGTGGTTTATTTTGCCTTTGTCAATTGCAAATTGCTTTGAACATGGGAAATTGTTTACGTGAGAATAAAGGTAATTGGTGCAAAGTCTGAGTTGGATACCTTCGAAGTAAGAAAAATCAATCGTTTAGTAAATCTGACAGGTGAGCACATATTACTAAATAGGTACCTGTTAGCCGTTTGTATATGGATGCCATTCTCTGGAAAGGCATATCTGAACAGGTGTTACCCAAGGGAAAAAAAACCGATTCCGATATGACTCTGAACATTATCCGTGCATCTATGCTTGCTTCAGATTCTGGAATATAGCCTTTGCAACTGGCTTCTCTTTCTATCCTTGCTTACGCCTCATTATGGTCATGAACAGAAAATGTAAGAAATCAATTACATGTGCTTTAAGTCGCATTTGGGATTGTGATACCTTTTCATTCTTTTGGACCACGCCATATCACTTTGCAAATGTCTCTCCCATGTAACTGAGATCAGTTAGACTATTTACGGAGAAAGTACCAAAAGTCTTGAACTTACTATATTTGTATTAATTTAGTCCTAAAATTTTCAATTCGACAATTAATCTTAAATATTTTTATATTGATACCAATTGAGTCTATCCAGTCAATTTATGTGAGAAATTGCTGACATGGACACTTGCGGTCATACGTGGCAAGGCCGGTGCTGCTAACACGAACGAATTTTATAATTTTTTTAATTTTATTTTAGAATTTATTGATTTTTTTTCTTCTCTTTTCTTTCTTTTTTTTTTCTTAACCTTTGGCTTGGACGAATTTTATAATTTTTTAGTTTTTTTTTTTTTTTTAAGAATTTCATTATTATTTTTTTTTTTTTCTTTTTTTCAATTCTAATTCTTTTTCTTTTCACCCTTTGGTCGGCACCAATGGCTGACCATTGTCAACCACAAGCTAGTATGGGCGAGGGCCTGTACGCCCTTACCAGCCATAGGTGAAGGCGTCGAGCCCCCACCCAAATCTAGGTGAGAGTCGAAAACCTCGAGGGCTTAATGTCCTCGCTTGTGGCTAGTGAGGGCTTTGCGCCCTCACTTGGATTTGGGCAAGGGCCTTCTTACCTTGGCTTGGATATGAGCCAAGGCTCTCACCTGTGGCTAGTGTTGACCAACTTGTCGGTGTCGACGAAAGGTAAGGAAAAATGTATAAAAAAAAAAAATAATAATTAAATAATTCTAAAAAAAATTCAAAAATTATAAAATTTGTCCATGGCGGATCATGCTATGTAGTACCACCGATGTCTACGTTAATAATTTTCGGCCTAAATGAGTTGGATAGTCTCAATTAATACTAATATGAAAAGGTTTATAATTAAATTGATTCAATTAAAAGGTTTAGAACTAAATTAATATCAATATAATAGATTTATGATTTTGTTGATACTTTTTCCAACTATTTGTCCATTTAGTTGAGGCAGGACATGCAAAGAACACTTCCATTGCAAAATTACCGAGACAGGGGTAAAGGCAGGGACCTTAAAAGAAACTGAGAGAACCAATGCTACATGATTATCTTTCAAAAATGAAAATGAGAACCGGCGCGATCTGTAGCTTTCAGCAAACCCGCTTCTTCTTTGACAGCCCAGAAGCTAATGTTTTTGCAGTTTCAAACTCTTCCCTGCATATACCAAAATCAACGATGAACGTGACCGTACATTGCTGTGTATGGTAAAAAATTGTTGAAGGATGGAACCGTCTTATCAAGGATGGCCATTTAACTCCAAGACCCAACTCAATGGAATGGATCGTGAATTTATCAGCCAATCAAGACAATTAAACAGATTCACACTTCATAGACTCTTCTGGGCGTGGTTTTTTTTTTTTTTACTTTGGTTTAGATACTGTCCTGAAAGGCCAGATCTAGAACAATCAACCCACGACAAGCTTTTTTTCTGTGGATATAAGGCTGCTCTGGAATTTTACCATCAGCATACTACTTTAACTGTTGACTCAGGTAAGATCTTCTCTACTTTCCTTGATAGATAGTAATCAACTAGAACACGGTGATAGAGAATGACAGGTTCCAATCTAAGCACATGCGAGATACCACAGTGCGATGCTGACTCACCATCGCAGCAAATCTCTCCCCGAAACTATTCAGTCCTGACAAATATTTCCCAATTCTGGCTGGGATGAACAACACTAATTCAGTCACTGCCTACTTTGATGTATGCATTTTATACGCTTTCACGATGGGAAAATGTAGGTACAGAAACTAAAACGTCGGAACCCAGTTAGCACATATTTCCTCAAACGACACGCATATTGCAAGGGCCAACAGGCTGCTCATCGTCTCTGGTCCCCAACAAGGTATATAGGACCCACAATTATCGACGCGATCTGTTTGGACAACACGACACATGATGAAAGTGCTGGTCGTATTGTGTCTTTTCTTTAGGCACTCCATCGTCTTGGGAAGCATGATGTTGCCGTCTTTGATGGATCTTGGACCGAATAGGGTGCCCAATCTGACACTCCTGTTGACAAATCACAAGATAAAAGAGCACTTCCAAATAATACCCGCCACCGAATTTCTCAGTATGAGATTCAAATTTTGGGCTGCTTGCTCGTGCCAAGAGAGATTGTTCAAGTAAAGTGTGGTTTTATGTTTTCCCTTTGTCAATTGCAATTTGTTTTGAACATGGTAATCGGGCAAAGGAATAAAGTATTCAGTGCAAAGCATGAGTTCGATTTCTTGGGAGGAAAAACATTGAAATTGTTTTGTACATACGACAGGTGAGCACGTATTGGTAAAAAAGACACTTTGTTAGCCTTTCGTATATGGATGCGGTTCTCTGGATAGGCACATATCTGAACAGGTGTTACCCAAGGGAAAAAAACCGAAGCCAATATGAATTTGAACGTTGTTCATGCACCTGTTTTCACTTCGAATTCTGGAGTATAGCTTTGCAACTGCCTTCTCTATTCATCCTTGGCGTAGATATCATTACGGTCATGAATAGAAAATACTCGAACTGCCTCGGCGTCGCCAACATTGTGCGACTGATTGAAGCACCACCTAGCCAAGCAATTCTGTGAGCTCCCCACCCGTCCTTCCCCTCCAATTCACCCACCTTTGTCTGTCGGGACCAATTCATACAATACCTAAACAATTATGAGTAGCATTTCGAGATAAAGCCATATTACCAACGGTCTGCTGAGAGCACGTCATACAATGATCCAATTGGTAAGTGGTGGTGGATTGTGGTGAGAACATGGGCTCAGGCGACACGAGCACTATGTGGCAAAGTTCCTGTTTCTTGTAATGATCTGCTAGCTTGCGCTCTTTCCCGAAAGTTACATGATATAGGTTTAGCTCTGATGATGAAACTATCTGTTAATGGAGGTGCTAAACACTTGTAGATGCACCAGTTATCATATGTATGATGATATTAAAATTGCATGAGTTTATATTTGCCTTATCCACTTCTCTGTTTTCGTATTCTTTCAGTCACAGTCTGGACATGAAAAGTTGCTACACGCGGAAAACTTTTACGGCATATAATATTTTGGAAGTGACTTCTCTTCTGCGCTGAATCTTGCATTCTATGCTTGGCTGTGACAATAATTTTCTTGGCATCTCTTTTCCATGATTGCTGATGACCGTCTCTTGCTTATCTGACTCTTGCTGATTTGTCGCGCGATCAGAGGATCTGTTGCTTAAAACACCTCATAGGGCGTGCTATTCTTGATCAAATGCCCATAGCTTTTCTCCAAAGAAAACACAAATTTACCAATTTTGGAGAAGAAGAAAATAAGTTATCCCTCAAAGTTGACTATGATACTTGTTCCAGAATCCATATGTTGTCGGCATCCTTCTGCCCGGTTACGACAGGGAGACGGACCCTTCCTCCGCTACATTGATTACATCATAAGTCCTTTTTTTCTGTTGATTAGAGAACAGTTCTTCTATGTGGAACTTTAAATCGTATGGATATGAATCTGTTGGAATCATGATACTTGCATCTGAAAGTGGTTTTCTTTTAAACATACATCAAGTGGTGAGTTCAGCTTGCGGCAGAGGGGGTGCGATTCGTAATTCCTAACCGCCATATAAAGTGACGGATTCGGCATTTTCTGGAACTCGTACAAGCCCGAAGATCCGCTTCTTTCTTCTCTTGAAGGAAATTGAGAGTAACCAGACCATATTCTATTATTAAAAGGGCTATTATTGACGAATGCTCACGCCATCTTCTATCACCTCTATAAATCACTCGAGAAAGATGAAGTGGTGAGGAATCAGGAGGTTATCTTTCCAAGAAGCACGCTGATGACTGTTCCACCAATTGAGCATACGAGGAGAACAACAAAGAGTGGAGGATATATATGATCCTCCACAAGGAAAAACTGATATAGTGACATAAAAAGAAGACAGACATAGGATCGCTGAAATTAGCAGTGCAACGCGCTTAGTTTGTTGAAGCTAATCTTAATTAAATTCAGAGGATAAGCGTATGTTGTATTTTGGAAGCTACGGCTTTCCGCTTTATGACAATCCTTAATTGTTCTCTTCTTTAAGCCCATCATTTAATCTTGTTCCTAGATCTGAGCTTAAAGCAGGAGTGCAATGTATTCGTGCTGAGCCTTCTGAAACTTTTCTAACGTTGAATTTTGTAGAAAGAGAAAACGAAGAAGCAAGAGAAAACATCAAAATCCTCCCCTTAGAAAAAATGAGCCGAGGAGAGATAAAGATGCGTCCCATCGAGAACATGACCCGTTATCTTCTGCACCAACGGTGATTGATCTTCTTCATACATCACACTATGCTATTTTGTAGTAAAAGCTTCAGAACGAGTGCTCCTAATTTGGTTTTGGGAATTTTTACTATTATGGAGAGAGTGATTGGAACATGATGGAATTATCTTTATTTTGTATTTTATTTTATTTTTTGCTTTGTAGCATTTATTTAAGGAAGCTAGCACTAGAAAATAATTGAGATTCCAACCTTATAGTTATGTTGTGCAATTGTCGTGCACTTAAATATATTTTAACAAACACTACTTGTATTTTGAGTTGTGAATTCTTTCACATAAACAGCATTTACGTCAAAGTTGCTTTTCAATGTGTTTTTAAAATAAATTTTAACAAACACTACTTGGATTTCAAAGAATCCCTTTCAATTCAAAGACCTTTGCATTTTTCTCATAACGCACCTAATTTCTTGCATTTCATTAATGAATTACATACTGAAAGTATTTAAGAGCAGCTGTGAGGATACTCCTAGCCAGGTCGGCACTTGTGTTCGCTCAAGGACAAGATGGAGGAGCACCTGTTGTAACCTTATATTTTGTTCAAAGGATTGTGGCTGCTGATTTGTCTAATCTTTAGGGACTCCATCATCTTGGGAAGCATGATGTTGCTGTTCATGATGGATCATGGACCGAATGGGGCGCCCTCTCTGACACTCACGACAAATCATAAGACAAACGAGCACTTCCAAACGATACGTGCTACAGAATTTCTCGGTATGAGGTTCACATTACAGCTGCCTGATTGTGACGAGAGATTGTACAACAAAAATGTGGCTTTTGCTTCCCAGGGGGAAAGAACCCATTCCAAGACGACTTTGAACATTATCCGTGCATCTATGTTTGCTTCAGATTCTTGAATATAGCTTAGCAAGTGGCTTCTCTTTTCATCCTTGCTTAGGCCTCGTTATGGTCATGAATAGAAAATGTTAAAAATCAATTACATGCGCTTTGAGTCACATTTGGGATTGTGATACCTTCTCCATTCTTTTGGACCAGGCCATGTGACGTTGCAAATGTCCTTCCCAAGTCTCAGAGATCAATTAGACTATTTTTCCATTTAGTTGAGGCAGGACACGCAAAGGACCCTTCCATGCAAAATTACCCAGAAAGAGGCCAGTACAGGGACCTTAAAAGAAAGAAACTGAGAAAGCCACAGTTTTATAGAAAAGTGCAAACAGGACATTCCTCTCTCGAGGCAGGATTGAATCTCAAAAATTATAAGCAAATCAATGCTACATGATTATCTTTTAAACATGAAAATGAGAACTGGCGCCAATGGTCGATTCAACATCTGTAGCTTACAGCAAACCCAATTCTCTGTTGACAGCCCAGAAGCAAATGCTTGTACAGTTTCAAACTCTTCCCTGCATATACCAAAATCAATGATGAACATGACCGTACATTGCTGTGTATGGTAATAAACTGTTGAGGATGAAACCCTCAATCAAGGATGACCATCCAACTCCAGGCCCAAAGTTAATGGAATGGATCGTGAATTTATCGGTCAATCAGGGCCATTGACAGATTCACATTTCATACTCTCCTGGGAATGGTAACCTTTTTTTTTTTTTTTTTTTTTTTTTTTTTTTTTTTTTTGGTTTAGATACTCTCATGAAAGACCAGATCTTTAACAATCAACACAAGATAAGCTTTTTCTCTTTGTGGATATAAGGCTGCTTTGGAACTTTACCATCAGCATACTATTCTAACTGCTGACCCAGGTAAGATCTTCTCCACTTTCTTTGATAGATTGTTTTCAACTAGAACATGGTGATATAGAAAGATGGTTCTAATCTAAGCATACAAGATACCATAGTGCAATGCTGATGCACCATCACAGCAAAACTCTCCCCGAAATTATTCAGTCCTTACAAATATTTCCCAATTCTCACTATTTTCATGCTTCAAGCCTTTGCCCAAAAAAAAAAAAGGTGTTGGCCAGAAAAGGAGTCCACCTTTTGGCTGGGATGGATAACACTAATTCAATCACTGCCTACATTGCTAAATGGATTTTATACACTTCCTAGATGGAAAAAGTAGGTATAGAAACTAAAATATAGGAACCCAGTCAGCACAATTTCCTAAAATAAAATGCATATTGCAATGGCCAACAGGCTGCTAATTGTCTCTGGTCTAGGACCAACAATTATCAACAGGATCCATTTGCATGACACAGCGCGTGATTGAACAGCTTTGGTTTAGCATTTGCAGTTTTACGTCATATAAGGGTCACACGACAAAAATCGCATCTTATGTGGGCTGATACATTTAAACATGAATTGACACATTTAAGTTAAGATGTCATATTTTTAACACGATATGATTAGACATGTTTTGGCATGTAACTTGTATATAAAAAAAAGTTCACTCCTTAAAAGTCCATAAAAATAACACCATCTTAAGAAAGTGAATAGTAGAAATAAAATCATATTTAGGGATACATAAATCATGAATATAATAATAATAAAATAAAATAAAAATAATAATAATAATAGATAAAATGCAGAAATAATTGTCTAAAAATTAATTAATTAATTAATTAATTAATAAATAAAAACAAGTTAACGTGTCGTGTCGTGTCAACACCTGACATGGTGACACACATTTGATAATCACATTAATCATGTCATGTGACTTGCTTTATTAGGATTGTCCTATTAGTGTTAATACAGTTCAACACATTTATTAAACATGTTGTGGTCAGTTTAGCCATATTCCTATTATACTCCTATTTCAATTCAACATGACTCCACACAAATTATAAGCAGTAGCTAATAGATGGCAGGGACTTGACCAGAATGTAAACAAAAAGCATTACCTTCCATTTGGATGTCCCACATAGACCACGGTGCTGATTAGCCCTCCAGGTTCTATAATACTCCCTGCAGCTTCCAATGCTAGTAGTGTTGTTTCTGATTTAGTGGTTATTGCTTTATCACCTCCAGGAAGATAGCCCAAATTGAATGCCACAAGCCTACAGGGCACGACAACTACTTAGGGGGAGAAAAAAAAAAAAAAAGAGAGGAAAGGAAAGACTTGGGACAAAACCGCAGATCTTTGAGTGAAATGCTGTCATATACTTCGCATACAATAGGATATCAACTAGTGCTATTAACTAATATCATCAGTCATTAATTGATCGTAATCTCAAGATGGTACAGCTTTTTGGCCAAGTTTCAAAACACCATAAGCAAGAAAAGGTAGAGGCTGCCCTGCAATATTGCAAGTATATCTGAAAAAGCGTCTCACTTCTCCAGTAAGATGCTTTTTTATATTAAAATGTCTTGAGTAGGAGATGCATACTGAGTGTACACTACATACAAGAATCATTTAACTTGGTCGATATACAGGAAGACTGTGGCTTTGCTTGAATACATTACACATAGGAATAGTTTAAATTTGCTTCAACAAGACAAGGGATTCAGAGGATGTGATTGCTCGTGTCGATTAGAGTATCAAAGATGAAAAGGTCATTGAGCAAACTGAAAATGACAAACTGAGTGGAGTCAAGTTTTTTCATCCAAAAGCTGAAGTAAGATGCGAGGAGAAGATTACCTCACCGAGGCATCATCAGGGTCAATTTCCGCCAGCTTACTATGACACATGGGGAGAAGCTTCACGAGCTCCATCTGCACACAACCCGCTAGCAAGGCCATCAGCAATGCAAGAGGAATGGAACCTAAGGAGATAAACTAAATATAGCTGTTATCACTGAGTGGGCAGTGCAGAAGAGGACCTCTTGGGTGCTGAGGGATTGCCCCAGGAAGCAAGAGGTACTCCGCAAAGCATCTTCCTGGATGTCCATTCCATAAACACGACCCCTACCCGATTCGCCCGCGACCAGTTTGACGAGTGCTAAGGTATCATGACCATTGCCGCATGTGGCATCGACGACGGTGTCGCCTTCCCGAACCACATGTTTCCAGACCCTGGGAGAGAGGGGGGGAAGAAAGAATGCAACCGTGAGGCTTTTGGGGAAAGAGATTAAATAGGCAAAAGTCTAAGAAAGCAAGAACGGCAAAGGAAAGGGCGGACGTGGGGAGATGGATGGGGAGGATGGAATACCCACGAGTGAGCTACATCGGTCGCCCTCCTCCTCCCGAATATGTACCCAACCATTTGATCTTCGAGTCCTCCTAAAAATTCACAACATCGGACATCCTCCATCAATCAATGCAGCGGAATTTCCATGACCACGTGAACAGCCCCCGAAAACTCGGAGGAGAAGACGGTGATGGGAGAAAGGGAAAGAAGAAGCATCATCAGCATCATCATCATCATTTCGTCCTCTCCTCCTTCAAAGTTCAAATGAATGAATCGTAGAATGTAGGGGCGTCCCAAAACCCGCCTGGACCGACCCGACCCGGCCCGGCCCGACCCTAAAATTGGGGTATTTTGAGGTCTTCCAGTGGAAGAGCAGCTTAACCAGAAGAATCAAAAGCAAAAGCAGTGTAAAAAGAGGAACAGAGAACAGGTGGTGCAGGGAAGAGGGGCTAACCGGGAATAGGGAAACCGTTAGAGATGGAGGCATTGCGGTTTGGCAGGGAGGGGGAGGAGGAGGAGGAGGGATTGGAGAAACAGGTGAAGTGGCGTTTCGCCTCCTTCGCTCTTCTAACGCATGATGATGCGTACCCCATCCATCGGCAACTCGCCGGCGGCGCCAATCGCAGCGACATTCTCTCTCTCTCACTGAGCCACGACCGAGTTCGAGCTCATCGACCGCCGCTGCCGGACGGTGACGACGACTCTGAGACTCTCGGACTCGGAACTGCTTTAGTGAATTATCCCAAAATCGGCATTAAAAAGGGAAGGAAAAAAAAAAGAGCCTATAATATGATGCTTTTATTTTGTAAAAAAATGAATAATATGAATTTTTTTAAACGGTCATTTATAAGAATAAAATAAACGAGAAATTTTTAAATTATTTCCATTATTAAAATATTTTTTTATTAATTAACATTTTTAAAATATATAAGTATTATTATTTTAAAGATATTTTTTCAAATTATCCATTTTTTAAGAAATTAAAGGAGTAAATACGATGAAAACAAAAAGAGGAATGTTGACAAGGATTTCAATGTGTGTATAGGTACTTTTGAACAGTAGATGGAATCAAGTGAGCCGAGTGCTATTACGGCCGATCGTGTCCCAGCAAAAATGCGTAGTTCAGAATATATGACTTGGGGCTGTTCTCTTGTAAAGCGCAGGCAATGCGCTGCTCACACGAGGTACGTCCCTGACAAACGCTAAAGATTAGGTCGTTATCGTCATCCTTACATGATGAGAAATGGTAGAACCCTTTACTGAGAATGCAACTCATAATTCCAAAACTAAGTTAGTTAAAATAATTTGTTTATGTGGTGCCGATGAAGGAAAGGGTGCATGCACGACTAGAACTGGAGAGTGATTAAGCTGAGTCAAAGTTTGAATCATTTTGTCATAGCATTGTTGAACCATTGGATCATGTCATGTATAATTTCGACTTGTGGGAAGCAAGTTCTCACTTCGAAAGATTTGTTACGAATTAATCGTCCCGTTGGTACAATCAAAAACCATGCTTCGGCTGCTCAGTTAACAAAACCAATATTATGATTTGAGATTGTTTCATACGCAAATTTTGATGCTTCGGCGAATTCAAAGCGGTCTTTGTAAGGTATAAAACTTGAAAATCCTAGAGTGCCACCTCGTCATTCTTTTGCAACCAATCTCTATTGCTGGTTCAAACTACTTTCTATTGGATATCTCAATAATTTACAATAATAGCTTTGATAAAAGTTATGGCCGCATTGAAGACCATCATTATTTTTAATGGTCACGTAATAGTTTCTTAACAGTTATATAACAGCATTTCAATCGTTTAATTTATTTCTCAAATAAATCCTCCACTATTTTACAACGGCTCTTTTGATGGTTCTATCTTGTCTAAATATAAAAATAAAATCTCATAAGACAATCTTGACATATACACTAAATAAAAGAGAGAATATCATTTTCTTTAAAAAATCTTTCATTTCATTTTTCTTGTTGGGTTATACACAATATTATTTCTGTTCCTTTTAATACACAATGTGAAATATAGAAGAAGGTCTATTGTATCTTGAGAGGATAGCAACTAGAAGTCTATCACACCGAGTTTCACATTGCGAGAGGGGGAATTATCTTTAAGGACAATACTTGCACTTACACGCTTCAGAAAATTTTATTTATTTTTATCATTTTTTTCAAGACTTTCAAGATGACGACCCAATCACAAAGGCGGAAACTCGTGTTTTTTTTTTTCTTTTCTTTTTTTTTTTTTTTTTGGGGGGACTCATGACAGTCTTAATTTTTCTCCTCTTCAAGGGCATCATCTAATCCTGTTCGCCTATCAGATGATAGAGATGCCCTCCTAAATCTGAGCTGGAAAGTAGCAGCGCAACGTGTGCATGATTAGTTTGCGCAACTTACTCTATACATTCCTAATGTTTGGTTTTTCCAACCGACTCAGCCCAACCTTCAAGACTTTCCTCGCCCCCACGCTATGGTGGTAATCAGTAATTATCAACCATGTGAAACAACTGTCACTGATTTTTCGATCAGGTGTAACCTTCTGTTGTCTTTATTGTGGTCATTTCGGAGAAGGAAGATGAAAGAAGAGAGCAGTGTTTGAGGATGCAATGCTTTGAGGAGGGACAACGTATGTTGCTGGATGCTAGCTTTTGATTGTGTTTTTGTTGCCGGAAAGAAAGTACTTACAATTAGTTTTTGTTGGTGTCTTCGTCTGGTTAGTGCAAATGGTTGACTACAGTATATGTTATCTGCTTGTGGGTGTATGTATATACACACGCACATACAGATTTTCTGGAAGAAACTGCACAGATAGTCAATAGTATGGATTGAGAACAAAAAGAGGGATGTTAACTAGGATTTCTTGTGTAGAGGTACTTTTGAAACAGTTGACAGAATCTAGGTAGCAAGTCCTTTTATGATCGTGTCGTGGCAAAAATGCATTGTCCATTTCATCAATTCGAAGGAACTGAGGATTATGGGTTGTTCTCTTGTAAAGAACAGGCATTGCGCTGCACATACGAGGTATGTTCCTGCTAAATACCATATATCTGGCCTCTATCATTTTTCGCCGCATGATATGAAATGGTAGAACCCTTTATGGAGAATGGAACTTGTGATTCCAAAACCAAGTCATTTAAAAGAATTTATTTGCGTGGTGTTGATGCACGAACAAGTGCATACACAGCTAGAATTGCGTAAGTGATTACATGAGCCAAGAGTTTGAATCGTCTGGTCAGAGCACTTGAACCATGGAATCATGTTATGTGTAATTTTTACTTGTGGAAAGTAAGTCCTCCCTTAAAAATTTGATCTGAATTAATCAACCCGTTAGTGAAGTAGAAGATCAGTACCCATTTTCAACCCCCAAAAAAATAAAAACAGATCAGTACCCCCTATGCTTGGGCTGCTCAATTTAAAAAACAGAAATCATTTCCCACGAAATTTCTGATGCTTCGACGAATTCAAAATGGTTACTGCCGGGCATACAACTTTAATACCCTGGAGTCCCACCTCATTATTCTTTTGTAACCAGTTTCTTTGGCTGGTTCAAGCTACTTCCAGATGACAATTCACTCATGAAGGCGGCAATGAGGAGGAGGAGGAGGACGACGACGACGACGACGACGACGGGACTTGCCATGCAGAAGCAAGCATGATGGGTCTGCCTTTCCACCCAAGAAGAAGACAGCCCTTGTCGGTGCCAAGCGTGTACCCGTCGCAGCCATAGACCGACAACATCATCCTGGCTCGGTTCATGCACTTCCCCAGACCCACCCCCTGAAACCCGGCCCTGCCCAGCTGTCTCCGCCATTGATCCGCCCTCTCATGCCTCTCCCTCCTCTCTGACCCCTCGCAGGCCACCACATTCCTTATCTCCTCCGCGTAGTGATTCCCCTCAATTTTCATCCTCTGCACGCTGTTCCTAGGCAGGCTTGCCTCCAGTGAGTCGAATATGGCCGAGTAATAGTGGAGTGACTCCAGGAACCGCCCTAGGAAGAAGGGCCCGTTGTGGTTCGCGTCCTGCTCAATCACCATCAGTAGGGTCGGTCCAAGCTTCCTAATGGCCTGGAGGATGGACTTGAGTGAGCCTCGGCTCTCCTTCACGTACTGGTGCATCTGCATCATGCTGTTCACGTACAATGCCTCTCCTTCCACTATCCCGAGTTTCTCTTTGGTGAAGAGCGACGGGGTCGGCGGGTCCGTCACGATGTTGAATCGGAAGGTTATACCCAATGAAGTGGCCTCCTGAGTGAGGGATGTCATGGCAGATTCTATCATTGGGGAGTGATCAGGATCACTAATTAGTCCCGTGATCCGGAGCGATCTTGGTGGTCCCTCTGTCCTGGAGGCTAGAGTTCTCAACAGAGAGGGCCACTGGAGCAATGTGTGTTGGAGTCCTAGATCGATGATGTGCAGCGAATCACTCCCGTGAGCAGCTTGATGAATTGCTTCATTGGCCGCCATGTAGCCGAAGGCAATGTAAGGAGTGGTTTGGTGGAGGAGGTGGAAAGCTTCCAACTTTTCCTCCCTGCTAATGGGAGGAGGGGACATGTCATTTGGTGAGTTAGTTGGGGTAGTTGTGGAAAAAGTGCCATTCATGTTGACATTGTGAAGAAGGGAGAGTCTGGACTTCAATCCGACTGCAAAGCAGTAGGCAACACGCTGGAGAGAGTCGCCGAGCCAGGTGACCGAGCCCCAGATTTGAGAGAGCAGAGAGTCGGCAAGTTGCATGTCTCGGCAACCCACCGCCTCAGCGCACGCTAGCAACGAGTGGACCAAGTGGAGTCCTTGGTCGACCCCTTGGCTTGCCTCCTGATTGACCGTGCCTCGAGCATTCTCGGAGTTCTGATTCGATTTCTCTGTGATGATGTCCATCTCATCCCCTTCAATGCTGTTGATCATGAGAGGGACGTGATCTCCGCACGCATCATTAGCCGTGGAGAAGGAGAACCCTCCGATGTCCTCTTCAAATTGATCCAAGGATATGACAGTGCCATCAATTTCACCCACATGGTCATGAATATGATGATCTTCCACGTTGATGAAGCTGTCGACAAATTCGTCGACCTCAGATGAGGAAGTTAGATGAGGGGTGTTGTCATGGTCGCAATTGGGTGAACAGTGCGGATCGATCTGGATCCACAGGGTGTCGTCCTCCTCCTGCCGCTGCCCCGGTTGGCCTTGCTCCTGCTCTAACCTGGCAGGGCAAAATCTTCTCAAGGCAAAGTCATGGTTGAGGCTGTCATGGTGCATGGGGAAGTAGAGGCATTCGTTCAGAGCTTCCATTGCTTCGCTCTTTGCAGGAGGAGGAGTCGAGGAGGTGAGGCGAGGTGAGGTGAGGTGAGGACCTTGGGTAAATGAGGAATGGCCCAAGAGTTTGGGGGACGCGCTGTTATAAATGAAGGTGGTGGGGACAGGCGTACCTTGTACCTATGTTAAAAAAAAAAGAGAATATTCCATCTGCTTTGAGCTAAACTACATTTAATACCTTATTGGTCAATACCGTGATACAAGGCTGGCATGGTATCAGAATGAAATTACAGTAGACGTTAACTATGTACAATTAGCCAATGCTAAAGACTTTACAAGATGGCAATCCGTATCCATCTCTTATGGATGCATTTAGAAATGGTTCACCTGGAAAGGGTCAACAGCTAAAACCATACTCCTCTCCTCAAACTTCATTTATGGTACTCCTCTCCTCAAACTTCATTTATGATGCATTTAGCATTCCCAAGTGACTTTCAGCCTTCAAAACCTCTTAGAGAAATATTGAACCGTTTGATAATCATTTTAAAGTAAATTTCAAGTGAAAATCAACATTGGAAATGCTGGAAGCCCAATGCTATCCCTACTAGCATTGGACTTTCAATATTTGGCCAAATAGTAAATATTGAAACTCATTTTTTTCTTCCAAACTAACCTCACTCATTTTTCAAATTTCCAATTTTTTCCTTGTTATTATTTTTTTAAAATTCTAAAATAATGCTAAAAATATCAAATATATATAATTTTTTTATTAAAAAGACCAAAATATATTTGATTTTTGTTGCATTTATATATATTTTAATCTTTTAGCATTATTGTCAAAATTTATATTTAAAAATTTATGTACATTATTTTTTTTAATTTTAAATGATTAAAACTAAAAAATTCCAACAAAAGGGTTTGGTCCTTTTTAAAAAAAAATATATATATATATATGTATTTTATTTTATTTTTTAGCATTATTGTCAAAATTTACATTTAAAAAGTTGCGTTCATTATTTTTTCCAATTTTAAATAAATAATAATTAAAAAACTAATATTACTTACTCAAAGAGCTTTTCAAATATGTTTTCTATCAAATGGCATTTCTTTCAAAGTTGTTTATCAAAACATAGTTTACCAAATGATATTTGTATTTATCTAAAGTTCTTTAAATTAAATTGTTTTACATTTTCCCAATTGGTTTTCAAAATATTAAACCAAACTCATCCTTAAAGTCCATTTCTTATGGGCATTGTTTGACAAAGAAAGAGTGGCACATGCATTTGTTGTTTTTATTGACAACCAAACTCCGGGCATATTAAGACATCATTAACTTGAGCGACTAAGACTAAGCATTGCCCTTTTTCCAAATTATTTCACAATTCTTTTTTCTCCACACCTTTCAAAATTGACCACTCCATCGCGTTGCATTTTGTCTTTATCCGCTCGACCTAAAATCCTCATTATCAACGTTGAATAGATAGTTAGAAGGATGTGTTGCCATCGACGTGGTAGGAGGATGTATCAGCATTATATGGCTCATCGAGGGAAATAAGACCTAAGAAGTAAGTAAGGGAATTAGGTTTGAGGAAGTCCGGAAAGGGACAATGGTGGAGAGAAAGGGAATTTTACTGCAATAGCCGGCCTTAAAGACAAAAGCGGGCGGGGCCGGTTATTTAGGTTATGAAAACTCTCCACGGGAAGGTGGGACCCTCCCCCCAACTTTTATCAACAGCAATGGACTAACGTGCCTTGTTTCTCTCTCGGTCGGCCAACAAGCAATGAGACATCCAATGTAGGCTTTCTCACTTGTTTGTCCCATTCCAACATGTCAAGTTTTGCACCTCCTTGTCTCTCTTCTTTTCATGTTCCCTTCCAAATCCAACATGTCATTGTGTGTCAGTTTTAGCAGAAATGTTTAGTAAAAAGCCTCTGTAATGGGAATTGATTGGCCAGGGGTGTGGAAACCTTGCAGCTTTAATCAACTGTGGGCCTTGTCAATCTTGTGTGCTCCTTTTAAATAGAGCTCGAGCAAAGAAAGCAGATAGGTGGGCCAAGGGAAAGCCCATTGACTCTTATGATGCCCTGAACCAGATTCAGAGATAGGACATCGGGGACATGGGAGGGATTGCCAAGTGGGTCACAAATCTATATTTTAATCCAAATTTACTGAAGTGTGTCATATGAGAGTTAACTTAAACTTAAAATATGAGTTATAGAAAAGGCCAAAAGAGATGGGTTTTAGTGGGCCTGTAACAAACCCACTTTCAACCCAAATTAAGAGAACAGATCTGACTCTCTTCGCTTCTCTCTTATCTCTCTCCCTCTTCGACTTGTTGCTGTCCTTCTTCCGCTGCTGCTGATGATGGTGGTGGAGCTATCAGCAATGTCATGACTTCTTCTTCTTCTTCTTCTTCTACAGCTCCATCCCCATTTCTAGCTCTTTTTCAAATCTCTTTTCGTCTTTCCCCTCACTTTTCCTTTTTCAGTCTTCCTTTGATGTAATGCATTTCTTTTCTTTATTCTTCACTTTAATGGGCTATAAATTAGACCTTGGAACTGTTGCATATGCGAAATTCTTTGCTACATACTCGGTTTGCTCTTCCAGTTGATGGTGTTATTCTAAAAATTTGTTTGAAATGTTGCATTGTTTCAAGGGATGTCACAATCTTCTAAGCACAGTTATTATTGATTTGATCAGGAAGTTATGCTGTGCTTGGAACATTGCTAGATAGAGGAATATGAGTTAGATATTAAGCCCAGTTGTGACTATAATGATGTCTTGATGTTGATATTGTTGTTGGTGTTATTTATACTAGAGTTTAATTTTTGTGGATTCGATTTAGCTTTAAGCACACACCTTCCATTGAACTAAAACTATCTTCCGTGGTTAAATTTCTTTACAGCATCAAACATTGGGAAAATGAAATTACAAAGAAAATATTAGGAAAAAATGTATGTAAGAAAATAGTGAGTTTGATTAGGTAAAGGAAATAGTCACTATTTCCTGCTCCATCTTCTTGGATAATTCATGTCTCATAAGGAGGGGAATCGGCATTGAGTTCTATTCAATTTAGACAAATTTCATTGATCAAGAATCTTTGAATTGTCGGCATGGTCATTCTCTTTGAAATTTCATTTATTTGCCAAAGTTTCGAGAGCTTATTCATCAGACAAACTCCTGAATGTCAAGGGTGAAACATTGATACACGGATGCTCGGTGTGTAACAACTCAAACCCTAATATTTATGCATTCTTTAATTGAATGGGCATTTCAAAAAATGCTTCACCGATACCCTCACCCCTTCACTCAAGCAAGATCAACCACCCCTTCGCCTCATCGATACCCTCACCCCCACCTTCAAAACTTGACCATCAGACCATTGACATAGGTGTCTTTGTCCATCAATGCAACACTCACATTTGTCTCCTCATTGCTCACGAGCCACGCGAGGTCCTAACCCACGACCTGCCTTGAATACTTAAGCTCCATGACCGACTTAATAAGTGATCTATAGAGCCGTTCATTCTTTAAAAATAACAATTTAAGGAAATAAATCACTAAACATTGAGCTCAGATTGAATCAGATATAATCCGGTCAGATATGGATCGCTAAAATTATATTGTACAAAAATAGGTTAATATGAGCTAAATAAGTCAATTTAGATTAAACCATCTTTCGAGTTAATCCAGTCCATCCATTCGACGGGGCCATCTCATGTTCAACACTTCTTGCACCGGTGTCCCTACCTTTCGGCAAAGCCCAAGCGGTCCAAACATGGGAGGAGAGGGGAGTCATGAGCGTTGAGGGGTTCAAAGATGACATCAATTTTTACGAAACCACTTGGCGGTGCCCAACTTTTAACGTCAGTATCAACAAAAAAAAAATGCACGACATAAAAAATTTCACGGACTAAGGGGCTCAGCCGGCGTCCATTTTCAGGCCTCGGCGTTTGCAGCGGATCGCGAGCCGAGAGAGAGAGAGAGAGAGAGAGAGAGAAGGATGGGTAAGGAGTCGCCGTTCAGGGAGGATATAGTGAGAGGAAAGGTGGCGTTGATCACGGGCGGCGGTTCCGGCATCGGATTCGAGATCTCCACCCAGCTGGGCAAGCATGGAGCTTCCGTCGCCATCATGGGTCGTCGCAAGCCCGTCCTCGATTCCGCCGTCTCCGCTCTCGCTTCTCTTGGAATCCCCGTGAGCTTCGTCCCCTTTTCTCTGCTCCCTCCCTCGATTCAACTTGAATTCTCTTCTCTCCACTGCTGCGGATCCGCGAACTGTTGCCTTCTTGCTGAGGCTGAGCGATGCTGTGTGTATTTTATATATAATCCCCTAGTATTAATTCTCTCTTTCCGGATGGGGATGTCGTCTGTGAATCTTGTCTATCTTAGCCTGTTTGGAATTGGAGGATTGAGCTTCAGAGCGCCTTCACTTGTTGTGACTGCATGCGCTGAATTTAGCTGCACGTTGGGGAAGCCGGTTGGTTAATTTATTGTTTCTGATGAAGTAACGAGGCTTCAGCTGGTGTGACATTCCAACCGGGATGATGACGGTGTTTGATCGCCACCTTGTTATGCTTTTAATCTACTTAACATTGGGTTAAGGCCGATGCCAAATTGCTGTTCCAACTGACATGGTTTGAGCTCAGTTCTTTTTTGCCTGTCTATACGTTCCTTTGCTGATGATGACTTCGTAGGCTGTTGGGTTTGAGGGCGACGTGCGCAAACAAGACGATGCTAAGAGAGTTGTAGAGTCCACTTTCAGGCATTTTGGCAGGCTGGATATTCTGATCAATGCTGCTGCTGGCAATTTTCTTGTTTCCTCCGAAGATTTGTCACCCAACGGGTTTCGGACAGGTACTGTCCTCTTCTACATGTGCCTTTTTGAGTCTATAAGAAGTCTGAACCCGGCTTAATAAAGAGGGGGATCTCTAGTTGCTGAAAAGGATTTAATTCAAAGCATCTAAGGGCACTAACATAGCAGATAATCCTCATGCAGTTATGGACATTGATTCAGTTGGCACATTCACAATGTGTCACGAGGCACTTAAGTATCTTAAGAAGGGAGGACCTGGAAGAGGCTCCTCAGGTGGTGGAACTATACTGAACATAAGTGCCACTTTGCATTATACGGCAGCATGGTATCAAATCCACGTTTCTGCAGCTAAGGTTGGTCATATCGAACAGTATGTCTGCAGGTTTCCCTTTTTTATGACTACTTTTTGAATGAGGGTTCGACCAAATCCATCCCATGACATTGTTTGCCCGCGTTAGGGGAGATGTGAGCTTTGCAGTGGTCTCATGCGGATTAATTTATTACAGGCGGCTGTTGATGCAGTCACAAGAAACCTTGCGCTAGAGTGGGGAGCTGATTATGATATTAGAGTAAATGGAATAGCTCCTGGCCCCATTGGTGACACTCCTGGCATGAGTAAGCTCGCTCCTCAGGAAATTGATAGCAAAGCCAGAGATTATATGCCTCTATATAAACTAGGCGAAACATGGGACATTGCTATGGCAGCTCTTTACCTTGCTTCGGATGCAGGTTGGTAACTTGTTCACTTTGAATTTGCATATAAGTCCACTTTTGATTCATTGAGTCACTTGTCTTCTTAAGCTCTCGGCATTCAGTGTCTTGCTTTTCCCCAGTCTACATCGTAAGTTGTGATCTTAAATATCTATCGTTGGTTGGTGTCCCTTTGCTAAAGATATATGCAGTTTGGCGTGACACTTGTTTTACATATAGTAGGAATATCAAAGCAAAACAATAACTGTTGGTTCAAGAGAAGAAAATCAAGGATGAACACTGAGGACTTAGTTGTTAATTACACTTAGGGAAGGAGGGGACAGAGTGAGTCTTGAATTTTGGTTTCGTGCGTGAAAAGGGCTCACAGTTTTCAACAAGGCCAACCCTTGGTATTGGCAGGTTTTGCAGCCTAAAGAACTTGAATAATGTTTTAGTGGTGACTGCACTATTTTCTCTTGGCTCTATATAAGGTTTAGCTTTATGATGACATTGCTCATGGATATTGTTGTAAGGTAAATTCATCAACGGAACCACACTTATAGTCGATGGTGGACTTTGGTTGAGCCGGCCTCGTCATCTGCCAAAAGAGGCAGTGAAGCAACTTTCTCGAGCAGTGGAAAAGAGGTCACGGGACGTGTCAATCGGGGTTCCAAAAAGCAAGCTTTGAGCACGCTGGAAGAGTTATGCAAATGGCAACCCCACTGATCATTGTCCATGGAGCTGCCTTGCTGTACCATGGTTCATAAATAAATCTTATTCGTGGGGTTACTGGAAGATTCTAGATTATTATTTCAACGACCTTACAGCCCCCCTTATAAGATAAGGAACAATTTGGTACCATGTCTGTCAATACAATGATCAGACAACAGTTATTTCTCATGGAGTAAACATGACTGCAGTATCTCAATGACGACACATTGCAACACTGTGCGACGGATGGTGCCATTGTCACGCTGGTAAAATAAGTTCATTCGTCATAACTTCCACGGTTGTGGGTGCCCTCGCTGTACAAAAGTTTCTCTTTTCCTATTTGCAAACCATGTCTATTATATAGGTGGTTTCGATACCTTCTTCTACCCAGTAAAAACAAATTGTGCCATAACGTTTATAGTACAAAAGATACAAACAGGAAATATTTGTGAAAGAAGGGCACGAGATGGTTGTGCGAGGCTCGGTGATGGAAAAAATAAGATAACGAATTGTGAGCTTCAAGGGACGCATTTCACTTATAGACGCCGATCGTCCATCTTGGTGGGCACATCATTCGCGCTGAGGGATCAACAGGATCAAAGAATTCAGTCATTGGCACATAAAGCCGTCCTCTGATCCATAGCTGTCTTGCTGGGTGGTATGTGGCTTCAGCAGGTAGCAAACTACACCTGAATGTGCTGCAGAGTTGCCGTTCTTTCCGACTTTTTGAAGCTTTCCGGGCAGCATGTGGCCTTTGAGCTCGATGAATTTGACGGAAATTGCCATACAGATTTGAAGACCCACTAACTAAAGCATGGGATCTTCGAAACTCATTAACATCGATGAAGAGGTGCTGGATATACGTCAAGAGGTTTATAGCGCAGCTTATCCTTATGAGGCAAAGGTCCATCCTGAAGAATTAATGATACGGTTAAAGAAATTATAGTGCAAAACCAAGCAATGGTTAATGTGCAGCCAAAGGAAAGAGATTGAAAACACATAAACATCGAGGATATCCGATTCAAGACGACGATAATGCAAAAGGGATCACCCCTAAGAGCAGAAGGAAAAAGCACCACAAAAGTTAAATAGTTATAATTGTGCAGAAGGTGAGTTGGCCTTGATTTAATAACCAGAGGGCAGAAGGTCTGTTCAATCTATAGGAAAAAAATATATATAAATTGAACTTTAAAGAGTAACAAGAAACTTGGATAGAACAGAAAATGCATCCTAAGCTGCCGGTCATAGTCAAAAATAGTTTAACTTTTAACCTAGTTGATTTTAAGATTGGATGCATGCACTGAGGATTCCCTCAACAAGTAGACTGCATTTAAAGAGTAACCAGTGGAAATTAATATTTCTTCCTTTTTTGCAATCAGTACCGATGCAGCTATGCATTTAGTATGAAATATGATCGCAGAAATTTACCTCGTCCAAGTTTATTTGAAAAGGTTTCACCAAATCTTCAAACATTGAAACAGGGATATGCCTCATCAGCTCCTCAACTTCCTAAAGACACAAAACAAAAATTATGAACTTGTATACAAATAAGCTGATCAAAGTACTAAATTGGCTTTTGCAGGGGCCATATTGGAAAGAACAAAACAGTTCCACGAAGTACATAGACAGGTACAAAGGCTAAAAGATCATGAATCTCCTGACTGATAGGCATGCTATCTGAAAGAGTACAGAAAAAATTGTGCAATTTCAATAAAACTAGAGTCAAGCAAGGCAATGGAAGTAAAATGCTCATGTAAGAGACAACCTAAGAGTACTGCACAATCATAGCAAGAACGTTACGAGGTTTGTTTATAAGTTTTCATCCTCTACATGATCATGCAAGCTCAGCTCTGAGATGGAGCAACATGGTAAAGTGACAAAAATAGGAATTAGCACTGTATACCAGGCCAGTGATCCTCGAATCTTCCAACAATTTATCAGCAATGATATCCAATATGTGCCTGTTCTCCTTCAGACCTTTCATTGCAAGTTCTTCTGTCTCTTCAATGTACTGTACATGCATCAAGTTCCATGTAAACAACAAGTGGGGAAAAAAGCAGAAATAAGGAACTAAAAGGTAGTGTTTTAAAAAATAATAAATCTGCATCTTTAATAAACAACACTACAAGTTGGTTTTCTGATCATTATATAATTCAACTACTATTTTTTTTCGCTTCTCATGTACTTGCTATCAATTTTCTCTACGCCCACACCAGCTTACAACAAAGAATTTGAGCAGCTTATCATTAACCCTGCAAACATTTAAGTACTCAAAACAAAGAAAAGAATCACAAGATTTTCCATAAGTGAGTACTTTGATGAATGTTTAGTAATCAAGACAATACAGACACCAAGGACTGTGCACGCCCATTACTTACTGGCACATATCAAAGGTAAAAATTAGTCTTGTGTTTTACCCTGGTCAACTCCCGAGTGAAGAGCTCAGATAATTCGAGTGACATATCAGCAGGTACCACGTTTGGATCATCCCACTGACATGAAAGAAAAGAAAAACCAACAAGTTGGTTATATAGACTCTGCAAGTACCACAGTAAACATACTGCAAAAACCACTGCAAAAAATAACTGACCCTATACTTTATTAGCTCGCCATCTGGACTATCTGGTCGATCAAGTAAGCCAACTCTCTTTGTTAGAAAGGCCAGCCCCAACCTTGCATTCTGAGGGCTGATTACCATCTCCCTCGCAATCTGACAGATTTTAAGTGACATAAGGAATGGTATATCAAACAACTATCAAATTATCAATGACTCCACAATAACAGAAGCACATATTGCCATGAATAGCTTCATTCAGAAAAAGAGCACCCGTATGATAAGAAATGATCAGCAGCACCAATTAATGATTATAATTCCTAAAATTCTCTTTAGAAATTGCACATGTGCGCCTGCATGCGCAGGTACAAAGATGATTTGAAAATACTTAAATCATCAACTAGATCCAACATCAAGAAATTAACAACCTCTTTAAATTAAAAAAGACAATCACATCCTACTTCAAGTCACAGTTATATTGCTGACAAAAATTACCCTTGTTATTTTCTCCAGATCATCCTTCCCTCCATCAGTTATGTCATTGCCAAAGACAACATGTTCAGCACATCGCCCACCATGAGCGACCACCATCTGCATCTTCATGTAGCCAAAGGTTGTATAACCTTGGTCCACCATATCTTCACGGGGGTAGAAGACAGATATTGCAGTCTCCTACTCATGGTAAAGATATAGAAGAGACTTAGAATGCTATTCCTCTAAACACGAACCTGAGTTAATGATTCCTATTCTGTGGGTATAGCCAATACCTTGCCACCAGGCAGCAGCTGCGAGAAGGCATGCCAATCAAATCGAGGGAATAAGTGAGCCAAAACTATGTGACCAGCTTCATGAACAGCCAAGAGTTTCTTCTTTTCTGATGAGACCTATGACAATAGAATATAAATTCCGTATAATTAACAGTCGATGAAGAAGCGGTTAGCATTGCATCAACAACTTTGATAAATGCTACAGGAAGAAAGTACATACACTTTCTTTACATTTCTGCTGTTCTTCCTCTGTAAGAAGGACCCCCAACCCCTCAAGCAGTTGCTTGTCTAAAACATCAACAATGTCTTGCTGGTAGATCTTTGAATGTCCTTTCCTCACCTGAGCAGAAACAAAGAGAGCCAAAGTTAAACTACAATCCAATTCCACATTTAATCCAACTAAGGAGAGAGATTTTAAGAACAACTTTCTAGACTTAGTGTAAGACAAGTTCCAACGAGACTGTCCAATCGTCTCAACACCAAAAAAGCTAATATATTAGTATTCCGTCCAAATATGATCAATATCAGAAAATTAACGAAATCAGACAGTGGACTAACTTACAGCCATGATTGCTGATTCATTCACGAGATTTCGAATATCAGCTCCAGAAAAACCAACCGTGCGAAATACAAGCTGGAAAGTTCCCAAAAATAAAAAAGAGTGAGTTGAAATTGGCAGAGAACCACACAGATATGGGTTATATGCACTATAAAGACAAGAGTACCATATTCAATAAGCTCGACAGGGTTCATCAAATAAACTACATTTATTACAGCACTTTACTTAGATGATAACTGAGGTATCAATCCCATTGCTTGCATAATCAGGCAACAAATTGAATATCCTAAAAAGCTCAACCATGGGAGACAGTAATTGTCAGTGTTGCCCCTGTATTAGGTATATAATGAATCAAAGGAGATTGGTCAGCTAATATGGCAGGAATAGAACAAACGATAGATAGATGATGATTATAATTTTTGGCTGCCCCGACATATCCTGTCTATTTTCTGTATCACCATTGCTTCTCTCTAACTAGTTCAGCCTACAATATAAGCACCACAGACCTTTTGCTTTTCTGCGACACTTAAAACATTCACCCCTCAGGAACTATTCTTTTTTCCCCTTTTTTGGCCAGAATCCCTCTGATCTATTGTTCCCTAATCAATTGTTGCCCTGTTACAGCACTAGCTGAAAATTTTAGTACAGTGACAGATAAACTGGTAATTAAGACGTGTCAAACCAATAGTGAATTCTTTGACTGTTGGGTCACAAATTATAGATATTAAGCCTTGACCATTAAATGAAAGCTAAAAAGAAGATGTGTAGTCTTGTGTTACCTTCCCAAAGTTGACATCCTCAGCCAACTGCTTTCCAGCACTGTGCACACCAAAAATTTGTACACGTTGCTGGGCGTCTGGCAGTCCAATGTACAAACGCCGGTCAATACGTCCAGAGCGGACAAACTCCAAATCTAGTTCATCTGGCCGATTGGTAGCACAGATAAATATCACAGCTTGTCTGAGGGAAAATCGATCGACACCAGTTTTTTCCTTCCTATTCGAGAAAATAATGAGAAAGAAAGATCTATCTTCATACAGAAGCAGTCAGAGTGGAAAGACTTAATTATGTTCGGTAAGGGTGATTTGAAAGAAAGAGAAGGGATTCGAATAGTTATTAGAGAAACAAGAAGGAGTTGAAGGACTGAGTTATGATATTGTTTAGATGCTACCGAAAGGCAAAGAAAGGAAAAGAATATGTTTATGTGATAAATATCCTTCTATGTATTCAGAAATAGAAATGAAATAAGGGCATGGGTGAGAAAGAGGAAAAGATTTATTTATTGATAAACAAATCCCTTTATATTTGGATGAATTTGTAAGCATCTAAAATGGATATAAAAATAACATCACCAATCTCAACTAAGCATTTCCTTTCATCTCTTTTCCCCCATCCAAACAAGAATGTGTTTTACATATCCTTTCTTTTCACTCCCAATCTCTCCTACCAAACATAGTGTAAGGGTCCAGCCTTATACTATATAAAATGCCTCATTGAGTACGAGCAACATACCATGTAAGGGCCAAGAAGGATAAATAAGTGTCTTGCTAAATATTTAAGCACATGGTAAGGATTAAAAGAAAAAAATGAAAAGGAGGGGAAGGACAAGAACCAAATAGTGAGAAGGCACACTGAATGTAGTTTGAACTGGATATAAAGGACCTTCTCACTGGATAAACGTTGGACATTTGTGAACGAGGCATGGGTTTTCAAATTTTCAAATAGCTAACCCTAACTGAGTCAAAAGTTAATGAAAAATGTGGCAATTAATTCAAAGGACAAAAGCATCAATTGAAGATCCAGTATTCCTTCTCAATCTCCATGAAGAATCATTCAATATTATGCAGAAGTTGCCACTAGAAAAATTGCCAAGGAAATAGGAGACCCTCTTATCCAACCAACATGAAAAATGGAAAGATAAGCATGAAGGACATAATATGGCTTCAAAAAAATTTGTGGTAAAAAACCTGACCAAAAATAACATCTAATCATAATATGTTCAGTCAAAATTGATGCGAATGGTGGACAACAATGGGTTGCCATCATAGTTAAACACTAAAGGAAAGCATAATCTGAACTGCCTAAAGAATTGATAATGAGTAAATGGCAAGCGCTGACTTTCACTGTAACCAATAAGCTAGGATGACAAAGAAATATGCACTTACTCCCCGTCAAGCTGCGCAATCAATGCCTCAAATGTTGCTCTTCTTCGTGGATCCTTTCTTGCGTGCCTTCCCGCAATGGCATCAACTTCATCTACAAAGACAAATGAAGGTGCCTGCACAAAGAAATTTATGATTATAACTCACCCACTCTTTCCAAGCTCGCTTAAAATTGATATAGAATCTAACTACTAATAAAGTTAACCAGCAGGAAATAAGAATAACAGAGATCCATATGTAGTTAGTAAATTAATGCATGCGGTCTTTGGAAAACACCATTTAGTTACTCTTTGTTAGTTATGTATTATGGTGCTATGACCAATGCAACTGAAAAGCAACTCCAGTTGTTTATATCCTACTACCCTCCTAGGAAGCAGGGACACTCCAAGGGGTCTCCGAATCAATGCCGGACACCAACACCTGTCTCACACTCGACTGACATGTGGTCAACAGCGTCAAACATCTGGCACATGGTCAGCAATCTGGACACGCCAGTGACATGCGAGTCCAGCATCCCAACGTGCCATTCTGACACATGGGTCAATTTAAACATTTTCAACAAATTAAGGGTCAAAATGTAAATCTATCAAAAATATATATACTTAGGTCATATAACCAGCCACCACAAAATCAATATAACCAGCTAGCCCCAAAAATATATCCGACATGTGGATTTTTTTTTTTTTTTCAACCTATTATTAAATGTTAAATTTAATGATGGAATGTGGATTACTCGTTTTTTTTTTTTTTTTTTTTTTTAATCCTACTTTTTTGAATTATTGGAATGTAATGTAGTTGAATTTGTCAATTCGAAACAATGAATGATATTAACAAATGATGGATTAATATTTTTAGTGTAAATTCATTCTAGGCTCTTTTTTTATTATTTATTTATTTGTGAATTTGAATCAAATTAATTTGATTGAAATGATCATAAAATTGATAATTTATCATGTATATGTAAAAATATACATGTCCCAACGTGTCGGAATTCTCTATTTTTTGAGAAATGACGTGTTGGCGTGTTGTATCATGTCATGTCGCGTATCATGTGTCGATGTTGATGCTACTTAGCCACCTTTGTCTACTTATATGGATTCCAAATCGTTCTAAGCCACGATCTAACCGCAATACTTACATTTCTTCTAGCAATAGAGAACATTTCGTTAATTCTTGCAGCACCACTCTTCTCACTATCTGTGAACTCTGCACCTGAAGCAAACACGAAAGGTAATCCACTTTCCTTTGCCAATGTCCGGGCGAAAAGCGTTTTTCCTGTTCCAGGTGGCCCCGAAAGAAGAACACCCTGTTTAGTCAACCAAATGTTATCTCACCTATGCAGTCCAAAGCATAACTGTAGTTGAATTTTCAAGGAACAGAAGAATTTACCCGAACGAACTGCACATCTTTTTCATAGTACTGCATTGGATTTCCCATGTAGATCATTAGCTCATCGAGGAGATCCCAAACATCGCCCCCTAATACCACTTCTTTATACATTGATTTGGTTTCACCAACATCTCCAACAGGCTGCATCAGAATAAAACAATATGAGAAGTAAAAACTTGAAAAGTTTCTAAAAAGAATGTGATGTTTCTTTCTCTCTTTTTAACTTTTGTTTGGTCAGAAGGCCGGGGAAGCTAAATTAGATAGAAGTTTGAAACAAAAGAAAAAGATACTAGACACCAAGATAACACTTAACAAGAATGAAATTTTCTGCATATGCCATGTCGAAGAGTTGATTGTACTTCTTGTAAAGCAAACGCTTCGTAGTGACGTGCATAAGCATCACAGACTCGCGGATAAGCCACAAGATCAGTATTCCTGGCACCAGTGCAACTAAAACTTTCATAAAATAATGAATCTGGCGCTTCTGAAGGAGATCAACTTCGACTCCAGAACTTGAGATAGTTTCAAATAAGTAAGGATCAAGGGGAATATCGACCTGAAAAACGAGACACAGGTCAGACTGTGCCCAAGCCAAGGAGAAGAAAGGACTTCCAATTAAATTTTCGATCAATATAATTAACATGTCGCACTCACAATATATTCCAGTGGAAAACCTTCTTTCATTGTTACAAACAATCTTTTTAGGTCCTCTGTGAAAACAACAGCAGCAACCTGTGCAATAAGATCCCCAGGCAGAGACAAAACAATCATAAGCCTTATGCTTGAATTATAAAAACTACTGATGATATCTTGTTTACATGACAAGTAATCAGGTCATAATCGACCTGCACAACTAAAGAAAAATTGTGGCAAACAAACTAGCTTACCATCCAATTGGAGAATACTATCAGCATGTTAGAGTATACGCAGATGAAAACATAATAAAAAAGGTTAACTCTGTGCAATTAGCTATTAACACACTGCAAGGCCAGATTTTCATGTAGACGTAATAACTTATTTTAAAAAAAAAATACAATACCGGCATAAAGGATATCAACGAATGCTATTGGGCAAAAAGATAAGGGACATTACCTCTGAGCTATCAAGCTTCTCGAGAAAGTATGTATAAGGAAGTTTAGGGCGATATCTCCACCATCTCTTGGATATCCACTGTGCTCTAGTCCCTCGTGAATCTGAAACCTTCTCAGTGACATCCCTGCGCAGACTTTCTTCAACTTCTTTCATATCAAATTCAACAACATATTTTGCACTGACAGAATCTGATTGCTCTGATAATTTCTCCTTCTCGAGGATGTCCTTCCATCCACTTAGTCTATCACGCCATGAGGTGCTAAGTTCTTTCACATCCTCTGCCAGGGAAACATGGAAGTTTGATGATTACATAAAAGAAAACACGTAGTAGTAAATCACTGACTAGATGCACTGGGAAGCCAAGGGTGTCATTGCGTCAGATGATTTGCAAAGTTTGCATGAATGTGAGGTTGATGTGAGCTTAAAAAGTGGGAACAGTGACAGTTCCATAAGAAGTAGTTTAAATATTGTTTCTCACTGGTGAAGGAAAATTGATCTTAATGATTGGGTTGGGTGGACAAAACAAGAGATCTCAGAGTGATATGACCAACTCAAATACACAAAAATATATGGAAGCAAACCATCTATAAATGACAATCAACTTGATCATAGACCTAAACCACAACTGCTAATATTTAGATTGTCTCCATGGGTACAAGATGCGTCTAGCCATTGCAGTGATGAGGAAAGGAACTTTTAAAAGGCCTCTTTCATGCTACATAAAGTAAAAAGACATTCTTCTGAATCCCCCACTGAAGAAATCTACTAAAGCGAAGCACACCCATTTCACCACAATAACTTCAACAATACCAGAAAATTGTTTCTGTAGTATCGTAATGCTCTGTATTTTGATATGGATAAATACTAGTACCCTCACCGACAGTTACTGAATAAAACAAAACGGCTTTCAAAGCCAAATAATACATGTAATGCAAAAGACACGCGAAGAGCGAATAACCTTGAATTCCCAATTCTTGCCTTATTTCCTTCTTTTCACTTGCTTTTAACTTTACATTATTGTCGATAATTTCTTTCACATTTTCCTCCAAAAGCTCTGTATCATCATTCCATGCATCTTCTCCAACAAAAGAGTGATCCTGGATAAGTGTTCCATCAGGTGCCTCAACAAACTTTTTCATCTTGAGACCTTTGGGTGTTGTTTTCCTCCAAACACTCTTCTTAAACCTGATATAAGGAGAAAGATTAGCGGCTATAACTTGTGGAAACATGTCAACCCTCTCATAAAAGATTACGACTTGGATGCTAAAGTAAAAACAACTTTTCTTCCAAGCTCTCGTTTGGAAATTAATCATTATCTAAATCAAGCAAAACTAAGGAAATAGATGCTTCTTTTTACTAGTCTTAAATGCTTAATTTCAACAGTGATAGCATCCTTACATCTCAAAGTGACTTTCCCAAGGCACCGACAAAGAGACTAGTGGAATAAATCTGAAATCTACTTTCACAAGATCCTCAGTTAAGTAAAGCCACAGAGCAATCAGTTAGCAAAAGTTACTTATTACTTCACTGAAAGCGATGCATTCCTATTCAATCATTCGACAAACACATCCTTCTAGTCTTATTGAAGACCTTAATATCCTGTGACATACAAAAGATAAGGGAAAAAGCAGTGAAATCAGTAGACAACCTTGAGGAGGAGGAATGTAGCAAAGACACTGCAGCTAGCATCCTGGACATAAGTCGAACGTGCGAGTAACAAGCATGCAGCAATACGTGATTCTTTCACTCACTCAACCATGTCGAGGCACGAACATTCAAGAAATAGAACTGAAGCACAGAAATGCCTTTTTGTGTCCCTTCAGAAGTATGTAAATAAGGAACGGAACCTACTTTCTGACGTTACCAGGAGATGGCTCGGGAATCAACGCGTCCATATAAGCCTCAGTCAATTGCCTTCGCCGATGGTCTAGGACAGGGGCTCGTATTGCTACGTATGCTCTTTGACAGGAAACTACCACGAGGAGAGTATACAGGACGAGGGCCGCAATACGCTTGGGATCCCAACTCTCCAAGTCCTGAGACAAGTAGAAGGTACACGCAGTAGGTCATTGAGAATCACCAAGCATACAATGGAGAGAGAGAATGCACTTGCACATAGGGAAAACGTATCCAGGTCATGAATGAATAGATACACACGACTCTAGCGTAGGTTGCCCATGACAGGACATCGCAACATGTGAGCAAAAAATAAACGGAAGATTGAGATGAAAGTAACCAATAGCCACTGGAAATTCTACTGCCACCAAAACACCTTCGAAACTAGAGCGACATTAGCGACATTTCTATACACATTACGAGAATTCCAGGATCACCTTCCAACGGTCCCATCGATTCCAATCGAGGAAGGCGGGCAGCAATTCGGAGCGAAGCCGAGCCACGGCGGCCTCACTCAGCTGAGCTCGCTCCTTAATCGGCGCGGCCAGCTCGCGCAGCTTGGCATTGGCAGCTTCCGGGTCGAAGCCGGTTTCCTTCTGGACGGCGGCGCCGAAGTTGAGCCAGAAGCGATCGGAGCCGCGCCGGATCGAGCGGGAGAGGCGGTGGTGCCAGGGGAGTCCGGAGGGAGGGCCGGGAGAGGAAGATGCGCGGACTCGGGAGGGGCGTCGACGGAGGGCGCGGCGGGGAGGGAGTAAGAAAGGAAGCGGAGGGGAAGGGGATGGAGGAGAAAGGAGGGGATTCGGAGAGGGGAGGAAAGCGAGCTCCATTAAAATGTTTTTAGGGGAGGAGGAAATGGCGAGGGAAGAAGAGGGAGTGGGAGGGAGCGGTGGTTTTATCAGAGGTTTATCTCTCTCACTCCTCAATATCCTTCGCCTCCCACCCCGGGCTGCGCCGGCGATGGGCTTTTCGTCCCGAGACCGGAATAGGCTGCCCCCTTTTTTCTTTTTTCTTTTTTTTTAAAAAAGAACAAGGAATTGGCTCCCCTCATTTAGGGATGTACGTAACGCACCGACCAAACTAAAAACAACCTGAACTGGATCGGACCAACCGGTTTGGTCTGATTTTTTAGAGTGTTGATTTTGGTTTCAGTTGCTGAAATTGAAACCGGTGTCCAAACCATCTGGTTCTAAGAGGAAACTGGACCAACTATAAATATTTTTTTATTATTTTTTCATAAAATTTGTAAAATTTGAATTAAATACTATTTCATCCGATTATACTTCAAGTTACGATAAAATAATTCCTCGTTCATTGTTGCTTTTGTCAATGTCTAAAGATTTATTTCTCCCTCTCTCTCTCTCGTTATACACGGCCATCTTTTAGTGGGGGAAAAGAAAAGTAGTCTGGTTCCATTGGAATAGACCAAGTCTAGTTCTCGAGATTGGATAGGAACCGATCACCCGTGCGTTCATTTCCGATTTCCGATTTTCGATTGATTGATTTTTCTTTTTGTTGCTTGTTCTCAATTCATCGCCACTTATAATAACAACAATAATAATATACAAAATAAAATAAAATAAAAACAAAAAGGATGCCACGTTGACGGGTGGTTTTATCAGAGGTTTATCTCTCTCTCTCTCTCTATCACTCCTCGCTATCTTTTCCCCTTAGCACCCTGCGTTGCGCCGGCTCTGGGTTTTCCGGCCCGAGACCTGAATGGGCATCCCTTTTTTTTCTTTTATTTGTTTTTTTAACAGGGAATGGGCTCCCTTTATTTGCAATTTTGATTGATTGTTTTTTCTTTTTCATTGCTCCTCCTTAATTCTTCAACACTAGTTTTTAAAAAAAAGGATAATTGCACTGGAAGTTAAGAAGCACCGATATTCTTCGTAAGCTTTCATGTCATGTCGGACACTCCACGACACTTTTTATAGTCTTTAATACTCTCCGACGCTCAGTTAACATGTGTTGGAAAACCCCATTTTTCGTCAACTCTTCTAATACTATCGAACACAGGAGACTAGAATTTCGACCGACGTGTGATTTCAATACGCATTGGGTCAATTTTTTAAGAATTTTCAATAAATAAAGGTTCGAGGAAAGAAAAAAAAATCAAATCTATTATTTTTTTTTCTTTCAACTCTCATCTCCCATGACATACAATTTACCCTCAAATTTGTTTTTTCTCTTCTCTTCAAACATGTTTTGACACGCGAGTCTATAATATAGATTGTTTTTTTCTCTAAATTTGATGGATTATTGGAAATGAGTTAAATTTGTTAAATTGAAATAATGAATGATATTAATAAATTATGGATTAATTTTTTTAGTGTAAATTCATTATATGTTTTATTATTATTTATTTATTTGTGAATTTCATTCAAATTAATTTGATTAAAATAATTGATCATGTATATATAAAAATATATATTTAATATATAGCTTCTTTTAATATGTCATAATTTTCTTTTTTTGAGAAATAATATGTCGACGTGTCGTGTCGTGTGTTAATATCAATGCCACTTAAGTTAGACGTCCTAAAACTCATTATGAAAATGTAATTGAATCTTAAAATGTTCAAAAAGTGTAATTAAATTTTAAAATTTGTCATAAAAGTGTAATTAAGTTTTAAAACTTATTACGAAAATGCAATCGTTCGAAACTTTCAAAAAGTTGTATAACCGAAAGGAAATTGATTTGATAAAGTTAGACTGCACTTTTTCTTTTAACACAGAATGGGCTCCCTTCATTTGCAATTTTGATTGATTGTTTTTCTTCTTATTGCTCGTTCTTAATTCATCGCCACTAATAATAATAATAATAATAAAAAAAAAAAGACTGCCGACTTCACGTTGCTTGTACCAAAAATTAGAAATGGGGTGTCACGCGCGTATTTAAACAAAGGAAGACCCGTGCTATGATACGTCATAATTTGATAAATCTCGCATTTTTATTCAATTTCCATCGAATGAGAAGACTTTGGTGGAGGAGGGAATATACCGATTCCCGCGCACGCGAGAAATGAAGATAATGACTTTAAAGAAGGGGGAGGAGATGAGACGACTTAAGACATAAATCTCGGGGAATATGCTCTTTCATCCCATAGTTCGGTGCAACCTCCCTTCTTCCAGTTTTCCACATTTTAATATACCGTTCAAGTTTGAGTTAATACCCTAAAAATCCTAAACTAATATAAATATAATAAATTTACTTCAAATTAATTTGTGATCACGAAAAAATCTTAAATCAACACACTTAAGATAAATTTATCTCAAATGACCATAAACACCCCCAAACCGATATCACGACAAATTTATCCTTAAACTAAACTAATTTTTTGACTGTAAAAAAAACCCACTAATAAATTTTTGACAAATATTTTCTCCATTAAATTAAATTAACATAACAAAAAAATTACAAAATCAATACATGACAACAAAACAAGCGCGTGAAATCCCAAACCGATACATCAATCAAATATATCATATTATCCATTAATAAAATTAAATAAAAATTAAAAGATGATAAATTTATCATATATTTATCAAAAGTATAACGGTTTGAGATTATTAGGAATCAAAAAATTAATTTAAGGTATTAATTTAGAATTTTTCGAGGAATTAATTCTTTCAAGTGTTGCTTTCTGGAAAACCTTGGGCTATCCATCCATCCATCCACCCATCGGTCGCGCTTGCTGTGGGCATCGGTTCGGCGAAGAAGACACACCGTTCTAGAACTTTTTGCCTGTTGTTGGTTATGGCTTGGACCAAAAGCCAAAAGGCTCACGTGACCTCCTCCTCCTCCTCCTCCTTTTCCTTTATAATTATAGCTCACTCCCTTGGTCGTTCCTCCATAATTCATCTCTCCGCTTGATCTCCTCTTCCATCTGGTTCTAAGCTTTTCTCAATCCATCATCCTTCGTTCACCGGTGAGATCTCCCACTCCTTATAGTAGTAGTAGCTCGCTCGATCTCTCTCTCTCCCTCTCTCTACGCTTTGATGCATCCTTTTTTTTTGGGGGGTTCTTGACTGGGGCCTGGCGCGTGCAGGGGAATTTCGACTGGATCCGCAGCAATGGCGACGAAGAAGAGCGTCGGATCCCTCAAGGAGGCCGATTTGAAGGGGAAGCGGGTGTTCGTCAGGGTCGATCTCAACGTCCCCCTCGACGACAGCTTCCACATCACCGACGACACCCGGGTTCGCGCCGCCGTTCCCACCATCAAGTACTTGATGAGTCACGGCGCTATAGTCATCCTCGCCTCTCACTTGGTAACACTCTTCTTCATCCAAGTTTGTTCCTTTCTTTTTTTTCTTCTTCTTCTTCTTTTGGCGTCGAAAGTCGTTTCTTTTGAGGGTTATCGAAGCGGTCACGCAGATCGAGCTGTGTCTTTGAGTTGTCGATGCTGTCTTCCTCTCTGACCTGATTCGAGATGAATAGATCTGCGTATCGGGCTGGACTCGTTATGGATCTTGTTTTCTGTAGCACGTCCTCCGTGATCTATTCCCTGCTCTCTGGCTCGAATGATCGATCTCGTGTCACCACCTGCACTGCTTGCTTGATTTCAATGCTCTACCGCGTGACTGTCGAACTTTTCAGTTTCTTGCTTCGTATATTGCAAATCTTTTGGTCTTTCAATGCTAGATCAATCTGATTTTTTTTTTCTTTGTGGGAAAGGGGATTCATTTCCATAAGGCTATCTTGTTTCGTCGTGCTGGTATTGTATTTTCGATCCTTCAGTTTGATGGCCGATGTTCTTCTTCATTAGGGATGAAATGAAATTCCATTTGCAGTTGACCTTAGCTATTGCTTCACTCGATTCTTTCTTTCTTCTCATCATCCACTGGGTATCGGCAGTGGTGACTGGGGATGATCATATTTGTCCAAGTGGTCGTTTTTGTAATCTCTTTGCAAGTGGCGTGTCGATATCAATCGAATGCTCTGCTGCTTCTTAATATCGTGTGGGATTTTTTTGTGTCCACGGCAGAGATATATTAATGGTTCAGTATTCTCGGTGCTTTTCAGGGACGTCCCAAGGGTGTCACGCCCAAGTACAGCTTGAAGCCTCTCGTGCCGAGGCTATCTGAGCTCCTTGGAGTAGAGGTTTGGATCTTGAAAACTGGGTTCGTCTATGTCTCTCTACTCATTCGCTTTCATTCCTTGATCCTTCTTCCTGTTGCTGCCATTGTCCCTATAGGTTAAGATGGCAAACGACTGCATCGGCGAGGAAGTCGAGAAACTGGTTGCTGAGACACCGGAAGGAGGAGTTATCCTTGTTGAGAACGTTAGGTTTTACAAGGAGGAGGAGAAAAATGATCCAGAGTTTGCAAAGAAGCTTGCTTCTCTTGCAGATCTTTATGTTAACGATGCATTCGGCACCGCTCACAGAGCCCATGCTTCCACGGAAGGTGTCGCCAAGTATCTGAAGCCCGCTGTTGCTGGGTTCCTTATGCAGAAGGTATGCAATTCATCTTTTCTGCTGCTTTGTTGGTACGATACGAAACTTTCAATTTGCAAAAATTGAATCTGCTATTTTGACTATCTAAATGAACATGCCTGAGATGCTGAAAGTGTTAATAATTGGTGATTCTAGGAACTGGATTATCTTGTTGGGGCTGTGGCAAATCCAAAGAAGCCCTTTGCCGCCATTGTTGGCGGATCAAAGGTTTCGAGTAAAATTGGAGTGATAGAGTCGCTTTTGGAGAAGGTTGACTTGCTCTTGCTTGGTGGAGGAATGATTTTCACTTTCTACAAGGCCCAAGGTCTTTCTGTTGGTTCATCTCTCGTGGAGGAAGACAAGCTTGAGCTTGCAACTTCACTTCTTGAGAAGGCCAAGTCCAAGGGCGTGTCTTTGCTCCTTCCTACTGACGTGGTTATTGCTGACAAGTTTGCTGCTGATGCTAATAGCAAGGTTTGTCTCATTCCTAGCATAAATCTTTCTTGAATGTTTGTTGAAATATCAAAGTTGCTCCAAAATAACTCTGCGATGTCTAACTTAGTAGGAGAGACTTGCTGCTTATGTGATTACTAATCTTAAAGAACGTGGTCTCTCTCTCTCTCTCTCTCTCTCTCTCATCAGTGAGATATTGACCAGAAGTTATTTTTCAGATTGTCCCAGCATCTGCTATTCCGGATGGTTGGATGGGTTTGGATATTGGTCCCGATTCCATCAAGACATTCAGTGAAGCTTTAGACACAACCAAAACCGTCATCTGGAATGGACCGATGGGTGTGTTTGAGTTTGAAAAGTTCGCTGCGGGAACAGAGGTATGTCAATTTTTTCTTGTGCTGACTCCACATTACTACTTTCTGTTGAACTACTAAACGAAACTTGCAATAAGCACCAAAAATTGCATTTGAAATCTTCCTTCTTTCTTTTTTCCTTTACCTGAGAGAAAATAGTTGGCCTACGTAAGAGCCAAAGATACGTCTTTTAGGTTATACAAACCTCTGAGGATCTTGCCATTTATTTAGATGATAAGCTTCTTATGTGCGTCTTTTGCTGCTGTGCAGGCAGTAGCAAAGAAGCTGGCAGAGCTCAGCGGAAAGGGTGTGACTACAATCATTGGAGGTGGTGATTCCGTTGCGGCTGTGGAGAAGGCTGGGCTGGCGGACAAGATGAGCCACATCTCAACTGGAGGTGGTGCCAGCCTGGAGCTTCTTGAGGGAAAAACACTTCCTGGAGTTCTTGCACTAGATGACGCTTGAGCTCAAAGCTTTTTCCCCACCCCTATGCTATCGTGTAATTTTGGTGGTGCTTCTTCATATGCTGGTGTGTAACCAGGATGTTAAAACCACATCGGAGCTCCTACTGTCTGTGGACTTGAATAGAATAAGCAAATTTTGTTGGGCGAATTTTATGCTGCGTTTGTTGGATGCGGATTCTCTGAATAACAATGATCTAGCTACTCGAGTTTTGTACACATTTGCTTTCAGGCATTGAATGCAGTTAAGAAGCATCGGCTTGTTTTTCTACGTTATTTCGTTTCCAATTGCATCTATCTTGCACCCAGGAGGATGTTGACAGCAGAGCTGGAGGAGCAATCCTCTTTACCCGGTGTCCTTAGCTTGAGCCATTGCTATAATGGGTGTGATACGGCTGGTCCTCTTTCATGCCTTCTTTGCATGCATTGGGAATATTTCGGGTTATTGCGGTCTTTTTAAGAGGATTTGTGATCGGCAGGTAGTTGTTAAAGGAGCCTTATGAGGTGCATCATACTTGCTTGCGCATGTTCAATGAGAAAATATTGATTTCTAAAGTATTGAGTACACATCTTACGATAGAAATCTCGCATTGGAATTAGAAATATGTTTGCCTACTGCTTAGGGCACTATCTCTGTTAAAAACTAGGTATCTTGGCAGAACTCAGATACAAAGTCACTTCGTCCTTGGGTTGGAAGCAATCTCAGTTTCCCGTTGCAGATTGTAGCCAAGAAGAGACCGATGGAGGTTGGCAAGTAAAATGAGGGCATCTACATATTTCTGGAAGAGAACAGAAAAGAGCTCGTTGTCGAGCCACCTCAACCGATTGATGAATTTCAGGACAGGGCCAAATAAAGGTAAACACGACGGATTACAAGATGGAGCAGCTCCCATTGTCCCTGGAAATGTCACCTCAAATGGTCAATTAGACAAAAGAACACATTACAGTCTGAACGCATGCAGTATTTGATACTCACCTCTTCACGTCTCCGTAGTTACTCAGAGCTACCTCGAATTTAAGCCACAGTGGACCCGTCTCCTGAACTTTCACATTCTCTGGGCCACCAAGATATGCTTGAACAACAAACTGAGGTGTTCTTTCCCTGTTCATTGTCATCAAAAGAAGCATGAATTGGTGAAAGACGTACTTCTACAGAGAAATAAGGTATCCAATTCTTCCAATTATATTTTCCATAAGAATACCCACCTGCCTTCGTATTCTGATAACCAAGCCAAATAGGCTGCACCAAAGTACATGGATACAAAAGGCTTGTGTAGATCATCGGCAATCTCAACTTTGTAAGCCCTGTATCCCAACTCACTGTGCATATAATAGTAGTGACACAGATTAGGCGCTACTCTAGCATACCCAAGTAACAGCGATGCAAAATTGAAATCCAAAAGACCACTTTCTTAAGTCTTCACATATATCAAGATATCAGTGCTCACCCCGTCTGAGTTAATGTGAAGCTGAAATTAGTGTATTTTCCATATGAATTAGGCGATGTCTACCTGAGGTGAAATAACTTTGGAGACTGCATTCAGCTAGTCTATATGATGTGATTACTGGGCGAACCCTATAATGTTGTTTTCGACTGAGGTTATACAAGTCAGCTTTAAATATATGAGAGGAAGCGAAGGTCCAGTTTAGCATAGACACCACTTAATCAAACACTAATTTTACAGAGCAGTCTGACATACTTGTAAAGCCATAAAGCTGTTGGGAAGTCGATCCCCATTAGTCCAGTAGGTTCTTTAACCCCATCCACAAAACGCATGCTAACCACCTCTGCAAGCGCACATAGGACTGTCTGCAGGGAAAATTGAAATTCAGAGGTAATTTATCCTGAAAAAAGGTACTAAACTAGTTGAATCCTCTTGATACCCAACGAGTAAGCTAGAAAACCCAAGTAAGAGAAAACATCCTCCAACTTAACCCCAGAAGATAACAGATTCACCGCATCATACAAGAGTGGAGAGTCAAGATTCAACTGACGAAGTACTTAAACAAACCAGGGAATTTTTTTTTCTAATTTTTACATGATACATAGTTCCTAAAACTTGGGAAACCCTTTCTATCTTTCTTTTTCCTCTCTCACTCTTATAATTAAGCTGGGCATATTCACTACGCCAGAAAACAAGTAAGAAACCCATCAGCTTTCCCCATCCATCCATACTAATTTCTGTCCATCATATAGCCGTCAAGGAGCAAAATACATTTTTGCGGTGCCCAACAATTCAACTAAGCAACAAACCATGCTACGTCTACGTTAATAGCATGCAAACCATTGAGTAGATTTGGGAATGCTTAGTCACACGATTCAAGAAAGTTGATTTTTGGTTTCTCTAAAAAGCATAAAGTTGAAAAGCAAACAGAAGGTAACAAAAGCACTTTGCTGTAAATTAATAGCTTAGTGAAACCTTTCATTACCCCAAAAAATAAATGTAAGAAACTTCCTTTGATTTCGCGATGTTCAACCGACACCGCTATAGTCTATCAAACAAGAAAGCTTTCTGCCTCATACTGCATTAAGGACCGGTAACAAATCAGATATTTGATGCCATCCTTCGCAATTCAAAATCACAATCGCAGCATCTCGTGAACAAAACAGATTTGCAAGTTAAATCTTTCCCAAATTTCCTCCCATCCATGCATATGACATATCCACACAGTCCTCAAGATAATCTTGCCAATAATAGTAAAGGCCACTGACAAGGCAAGTGGAGTGAACAAAAGACATGCAGGCACAGACTGATACGAAGAATTAATTATGATTTAATTTATATAGATACTTACAGGTTTAACTTTTCTTGATGCAAAGTGTCTCAGGAGGATGATTTCGGCAATTGCCTGAAAGAAGTCGGCACAACTTATTGAGAATTGATATGTTTCTCAATTATATAAGTCCATCCTAGCAGTTAGCAAGTCCGCCAAGATGAACGTACTGCAAAAATGAAAGACCAAATTGCTAAGGTCCTATCCATACCCTCACTTCCACACGGGAAAGATATGGCTTCTTAGCCGCATCATGTGAAAATCGCACTTTTCCACGTTTTTCTCCGGACTTGGTCCATTCTTTAACAACATCAGGGTGATTCCACATATCTTCCATATCTTCAGGAGAAGCCCTGGAGTCCCAATATGTATACGTGGTGCCTGCTTTTCCATTTTTAAATAAAAAAATATAAGGAAGGGAGAAATGAATACAATAATCGTCTCCCCTAAGCACTTCACAAACATTTCCTTCAGTACACATTTAAGAATGTAAAGACTTTGGTTGCGCCTTCAACAGTTCACTAATTTATGTGAAATAGTGATAGCTGATTAGCAAAATGTATGCCGGTTACTTATCACTGACAAATCATCCATTCTCTATGATAACATCACTTTCATTTAGATGTCTGGGTTCAATTTATTACAAGGACATAGAAGTAATTTCTGGAGCTTCATAGTATCAGAAAAGAAATGACACTTCTATTCATAAAACAAAAAGAAAATGAGATGAGAAGAAAAGATTCAGACTGTCATGATTCTGAGCATCAGAACACAGCTCCAAAATAGGGGAACATTGGAAATGTAAAAACTTCATTATTCATGTTCTTTTGTTGTACATATCATTGCATGCCCTTAATTTCTGGCCAGAGCATGCCCTGCTAATTGTTAGAAAGAGAAAGTATAAGATGGAAAACGAAACTCATGCAAGGAATAGTGTCAGCTGAAAGTCAGAGGCTTAACTTGAAAAGCAAAGAGTGATATAATTCAATGCAATTGAACTTTCGATTTTTATAACTCCCAACTTGCGGTGAAGTTTCTTCAGATATTTCAACTAACATGAGAAGTGTGAGGATGCAATGCTACTCTGTTAATTATGAGTGATAATACACCACAACAACCTGTATCTGGTGCTGCGGAGGCTACAAGGAAAGAAGGATCACTCATCAGAGCTCCACAATCAAAAGCTTTTCTGCGGATCAAGAATTACATGAACTTTAGCACAACATTTATGGAAGGCTGAAGATAGTTCAAATCCAGGCCTCAAGAATTATGCTGACAAGCCTATGAGCAGTTAACTGAAGGCGCTAAATAAATCTAATTAATGCAAATAACAGAGATGGAGCTTCCTCACATGACAGCAGTGCAGCCAATCTGATACTAAATTCTTGTGTTGTTTTTCTTAGTACAGATAATTTTTTTGTGGTGGAATAGATAATTTGTGAATTCTATAATTAGCATCTTACCGCAAGCAACTCATAGTCCAGTGAGATCTTTCATTCAACAATTAGAACACTTACTGCAAGTTTTTCCTATGGTCAAAACAATACTTTCGCAGTCATCTAGTACATTCAGTGTGACACAACGTTACGATGTGAGACACTTTAACCCAACAAAAAAGAAGCATTAGTCACCCTAAGGCCAAAATAATCCTAAAGATGGGGGCATATAGATGTCATCTCTGATCAGAAATCACACAAGAAGACACCTATGGAAGCTCCAAATCACCATGCCTTTTCAAAGTCCCTAATAGCAAAATGGTTGAGTAATCTCAAGAGACTCTGCAAATTGTACCAACAGTACAATGAAGATGATACAACACACATGATTTAAATTGAAAAAAGATTAAAGGAAGGACATATTACCTGGATGTAAATGTTTCTTTGACTGAAAGATACCGTTTCCAATATGGTAAAGTAGATTTATGAGTCGCTTTTTTTGTACCCCCTCTGTAGGCCCTGACTACAAACTCCTCGCTTCTTTCTCTAGAAGTTGAATTTTTATTGTCAATGTGTAGATAAGAGCTTTGAGATCAAAATTATGTTCATGCCAAATGAAATGGCTATCAAGTCTATGCCGAGAGGCGAAACCATGATAAATACATAGAGAAGGAAGAAGAAACATACTTTTCCTCGAAGTTTGACAACCATTTTAGGTAGGCAGCAGCAAAGTAAACATTCACAAAAGGTCGATAGAGAACTTCTTCATTTCCTTGCACTTTATACGCAACATAGCCCTGCTCACTGAAAAGAGATCGTGCTTTATGTTTGCAAATGCAAGCGGAACTACAAGCGTGCAATTTCCACCATGCGAAAAAGAAAAGGAGCAAATAAGAGACGTGCCGGATTGGGAATTGGCGTGGGAAATGCAGATTTTTTCAGCAAAGTGCGATAAAAGGTTTGTAAATATCTGATCGTTGAGGGGAAATGAGATGAAGAAAATTGTACTTGGAATCTATCTGTACCTATTCAACCATTCTGCAGTTTTCAGTAAAATCTGCATGATCCCCAGCGTGGTATCCTTTGTTTTCTTGTTATATCTTGAAGCAAGAATCTGTCTGTCACTTTCAAGTTCTGCAATAGCACAGATCATATCCTGCAAAATTGCACAGAAGACTCATCTCAATAAACTTTTAAAAGAAAAACTACCGAAAAATACTTTTGATGGAAGAAAATAACGAGAAGAACTCTATCTTCCTTTTGATTTCATTTAAGGCACGTGGTGGCGAAAAACTAAGTAAAACCAAAAGATCGTGCAGAAGTTGCACAACCACATTGAAGAAGGCATACCGGATCAACCTTCGAAGAGAAATGTCTACGGACAGTAATCTCAGCCACAGCCTGAAAGAACATCAACAAGGGTGTGAGGAAAACTGGGAAACAGGGTGAGAGAGACGAGGCATTTACGTGTAGTAAGATCTAAAATTAAACACGACAGGTACTTCGACATTCTATTGATTCGGTTTGGGCGGAGAACTATCCACCAAGCACACTGAGTCAAAGCTAGAGAGGTCAAAAGAATCCCGCTTCTTTGAATAATTTCGGCATTTCCTCTGGAAAATCTCGAACTTCTTCATTATTCATCGAGATAATACAAGTTTGCGAAGCTCGAACTGAGCCTCGCTACTCACAACTCGTCGTTTCCTAAGCACGACGTCGTCGCCATTGACGAGCTAAATAAGAAGAAAGGTAATCAAATCGGGATTTACCCTCATCTCATTCTGAGTCAAGTATTTCTGGCCATCAGGATCCCTGGAGAGGCAAACTTTCTGCCCCCTGGTCTCCCCGACGTTGGTCCATTCGGTGCTGACGTCGGGGATCAGCCACAGCGCCTCCATGTCCAGATGATCCACGCAATCATCCCAGTACTTGAAGCTGATGCCCATCGCGAGAATTACAGACACCTGATCCTCCTCAGGACATCTAGGAACAAAACAGAACAAAGGAAGTCAGGCGAAAGCTAACGTAAACTCCGCACGACGATGGGGAAATGAACAGACTCTCAGCTCCTAGGAGCGCGTGGAAACGACGTGATTTCGAACGTGAAGAACGGGAGGCAATGCGGGTAACTGATTCCTAGGTGTTCGATGAAATGCGAGGGAGATTGAGGATGGCGAAGGATCGTGCGCACGTACCAGCGAGCGAGAGAGAGAGAGAGGGGGATGGAGCGGGAGAGGCCGATCGCGAAGAGAATGGAAGATGGCGGAGAGAGCAGCGGGGAAGGGGAAAGGGGAAGGAAGGAGGGGTCGTCCATTCTTGGCGGGGGGGAGGTCTCCCGATTTCCTCTCTCTCCTCCACGCTTTCCCTCCTTTTCGGTTTGCACGGACGGTCGCGCCCGCAAACTCGTTTGCCTGATGATCCCAAACTGACGTCCGGCGTTGGATTGCGTGAGCTGTCTCGGTTGAGATCGTTAAGTTCAGTCCCCATCGCGGATTTTCCCGGGACGACGGATCCCCCGCTTTCCTCTCTCTGTTGGATATTCGAATCCTCCCCCCGCATGCATTTCGGCAAAAAGTACGTCGTGAAAATGCTCGTCTCGTCCAACACCCGATGTCAGATTTGGCGAAGGGGTGACCGGGTGACCGGATAAATGAAATGACCAATCAACCACATCGTTAATCCATGGTTCTGTTTTTATATCACAACCACATCGTTAATGATAAGAAACTGTCGAGTCAAATTATATTTTCTTCTCTTTAATATCTCGAGTACTTGAATTATGCATTGTGAGAGCAAAGGATTGCAGTGGACTTGATAATATGAAATGGTCTTCATAAATTTCGAGTGACGCTGCAATCCAAATAAAGATGTACATAATTTGACTACTAAGAATTTTTTCTATATAAAAGTTTCGCAACTTGTATTGCCACGTGTGTTGTGTGAGAGAACGGGTCATTTTCCAAAATTACTGTGGATTCCGTTAATGGATAGTGCATGACCCAAGTAAATTCTTTGCTCTGGCGGCTAGATAATATTAAAGGACTATAATCCAGGCAATTTCCATATATTAAAGCCAAAATAAATAAAATGGACGACTATTTTCAATGCGTCAGCAAATAGAAAAATGGAAGAAGCAGGACTTCTGTTGTCGTTGTGGTGCCTAATCATGCCTCGCCCTCGTCGTCATATCTCGTGACCCTCGCGTCAATTTCTCATGCCCCCACTGCCCGTGATCGCAATCATCACTTTGATTACGAAATCGTAGCCCGGACTCCCCCAGCCACTCGTCCCCATATATGCTTCCCCTCATGCAGAAGCTGGCCCCCTCGTATTCTGTCGTTCCCGCCATTTAAGTTTGCCTTTGTTCTCATACAAATTAGTCCGATTGAATCCACTCCACGAGAAAAGTGCCATACATAGGTCCGAGTTTGAACTTTCTAATGTGAACATAGACACCGCTGAAATTCTTACAGCGGATGGAAAAATATTGCATGTCTTAGTACCTCAATTATGTGGTGTCCAATTAACTCGTAAATGGCCCTTGAATTAACAAGTACATCACGATCCCCATGACCCCTCTGAGTAAATTGGTCAAATCAAGCCAATCCAAATCGAACATAACAAGGAGAACCTTTATAATTCTTTCAGGGATGAATTTTAGTTATTGGGATCTTTATCAAATAATTAATGTGCATAACATGACAATCGCACAAAACCAAACATTTCGAGAAATACCAAAATTTTCAATTCATTTTTTCTCTAATTAATCTTTGAAAAAAGTCAGGTTCATTCTAATTAATTTAATAATACACGCTAATCAACATATAAGATACTAACAAGATTTAGGTAAGGTCGTTAATCACTTTGACCCAAGCCACTTAATTTAATAAGGTAGGCTGATTTGGAATACATGAGTGCACTCCAACTACGACCAAGGTATCAATGCATCCATGAGTCAAAACCATCGCCGCGTGAATCCAATTTACACAATGCCACGCGTATTCAAGTTTGAAATTCTCACTTCTCATTGGAAGTACTTATCAAAATCAAAATTGCGTCCATTTGTTTTAGATTTTTAAGAAAGTACAAAATAAATTTTATTTATCCATGAAAATTTAAAATATTATTGAGATTGTAAAAATGAGGACCTAATGTATTATCATTTTTTCAAATAAGGGTTTAAAATAAAATTTATTTTAAATAAAACTAAAGTAACTGTAGTAGTTTCAAATAAGGGCCTCAACAATCTAACTTGCGCGGCCAGTTGAATATTTTAGTTGGTTAAAGGATATTTTTGTCAAATATAAATTTAATTTTAAACATTATTAAAAATAAATTAAATGAAAACAAAAAACAAGGAAATCTACCGTTGTTGTCGCCACCCACACTGTCGTCGAGAAGTGCTAGACAAGGTCAGCAAGGGTTGCTAGACACTGGTTAGGGCCCATTGATGGTGGGATGGTGAGCCCACGCTGCTTTCCCTCCCCTCCCTTCCCCTTCCATTTTATTTTTATTTTTATTTTTTCATCTAATAAAGAAAAAATAAAAATGAAAAATGAAAAATTTTAAAGGATGAAAATATCATTGTCAGTTAGTGAATTAGGCCTTTTTTTAGAAATCGGCATGATCATTTCATGTTCTTATACAAGGAAATGAAGATTTTATATTTTTATTTGAAAAAATAAGTAAATATTAAGTCTTTATTCGAAATTTTTCTTAAGAATAATTATGAAGAAATTACGCATCAAAATTTATACGGTGCGAGATTGAAAAAGGGAGTGTGAAAATATGTGGACGCGCCGGTAACATTAATGGGGGAAGGGACAAGGACAACTACAAGGACAAGTGCTGATGCCGCGACAGTGATCGATCGTGGGGAGGGCGTCCGAGGAGGGCGAAGGGGGACAAAGGGACACGGAGGGACAGGGGTGGGGAAAGCGATACCGAACGATGGAGGAGGAGTAGAGGAGGAGAGGGGGTTGGGCGGGAGCACGTGCGGTGCAGGCGGAGGGGCATCATGTCATCGGCCGGTCAGAGTCGTTCCGGATTCGATTCGATGGGGGCCGTCCGAGTGCGTTGGCCGTAAGCGAGCTTTTTCCTACGCTTTCTGCTTTGGTCCTCCTGGAATTTCCCGACCCCACTTTGGCCTCCCCGCCCCCCCCCCCTGGCATTTCCCCATCTGCCCATTCTCCTTTTTTTTTTTTTTTTTCCTTTTTAATATAATTCTCCCACATAAAAGAAAGAAAAGCCAGTTGGCCTCTGGAGAATTATTTATTTATCACGATTATTCAACTATCGCACCCCCTTTTTTTAAGGTCAAAAGTCACGGACACAGTAGAGGATGCAATTAGAGAAGATAGAATGAGAGGGGGGGGGGCGCATGCGTGGCTTGAATGAGAGACAAGAGAAGAGACAATAATACAAACGATTTCTCAACTTTGACACAATGTGTAATTTGGTCATTGAACTTTTTATTTTCTCAATATGGTCAATAAACTTTAGACTATTGTTTAATGCTTCAATGTGGTCCTTCAATTAATTTAAAACCAGTGATTATATTAGATATTTCACATAGTTCGGGAACTATATTTGAATATATACAAAAATTCATGGATTATGTTGAACAATTTATATTATAAATTAGGCTAAAGTTCAAAGATTATATTAAATAAGTTAAAATTTTGGAGATTGAATTGCACATTGAATCAAAATTTATGTTTATGCTATTTTTGCACAAGAGAATGATAAAAAGGAGGGGGAGGGTATCATCAGCCGTGCGGCACACTATTAGCATGAATGAGAGACGAGAATGATAAAAAGAAGAGGGGTGGGACCTGTATTCATCGATTTTTTTTTTGTTTTGGGTTCAGACAGGTATTCATCAATTGAAAAAGCTGAAGAACAAAGGGGAAAGAGCCCAAAAGATCTGACCGAGAGGGAGGGAGGGGCCCCGAGCTGGTCCGACGTGGCTTTCGAGGACCGAATCCCACCACCGCCACCACCAACCCCCGTCTCCTCTTCCCCGCCAACCTCGCATCACGACACTCTCACCTACGCCGTCGTGACCCACGCACGCACGCACGCACGCCTCCTCGCTCCTAAATACATCACATGCGCCCCCCCGGGCATTATTGCCATCCCCGATTCCTTTCCTTTTTTTCTCCTTTTATTTTTATTTATATTTATTTTCGAGTCGTAGAGTGTTGTTGTTGCGACGGAGAGAGACGAGTCTGTACAGCATAGTTGCATAGGGAAGTCCGCAGGCCACTTCTGTTATTTTAAATAGGAGTAGGCTTTTCTCCGCCTGCCTGGTGCCTACCCCCCCCCCCCTTAAAGTCATTTCTCGCATTTCCTTCCATTCTCGAGTTGAGCTCCAGGCCTTCCCCCCGTTTTCCAATTCCGTCGTTCTTGTTCTTGCTCTTGCTCTTGGTCAATCTAGGGTTTTCGCAGCCGAGCCTCGGAGGGAAGAGTTCCGCAAATGGCTCTGTCTTCTCTCCTCCGCCCGTCACCCGCCGCTACTCCCGCCGTCTCCCGCCTCTCTCCCCTCCCTTCAGATCCCTCCAAGGTCTCTCTCTCTCTCTCTCTCTCTCTCTCTCCCAACCCCACTCTCCTGCACAAGCACGCGAGACGGATCATCGTCATCATCACGCGCTTTGATTCGAGCTCTGTTTTGTTGATGCTTTCTAGTTTCGTCTTCGTTTGATTCTCTAGAAACCGGTCTTACCAGGTCTTGTCACCTTTGATATCGGTCTTCTTCTTCTTCTTCTTCTTGGTTGAGTGAGGTTTTCATTGGGCTCCCCGTGGTATAATACTCAAGCTTAGTTTTTGTTGGTCGAGCTGAATCTTCAGCTTCCTCCCTACTCTTGTTCCCCGTTGGCAGCAGCAACGCCGCAGCTTCTCCGAACACGCCCCGCCGCGAATTGTGAATTTTGCGATTCCTGTTCCCTCGTTTCCGCTTCTTCTTCTTTTTGTTTCCTTTAATTTTTTTCTCTCACTTTTTGATGATCCTGTCTTTTCCTCTGCATTTGCTATTGGATTTATGGCGGACACCGTCTTCGCGACCCACTCCCGGCTTCCCCTTCTTCTTTTCCTAAATCTTGGGAGGTGGCTCGTCCCATTCAGCTCACCAACTTCAACCTCTTTTTTTGTTTTTTTGTTTTTTGCAGGTCTCGTCCAGCAGCGTCAACCTTTCACGCCTTCCCTCCGGCTTCAACGGCACTCCTGTCCCCACCGGATCCATTTCCTTCCAGTTGAGTCTAATCTTTCTCTTGCTCCTGCTAAATTTGCCGCTCCCGGTTTTTGTGGCCTCTACTAACTTTCGCTGACACAATCTTTTGCCTCTAAAAAAACAAAAATTGATAGGAAATCCTCTGTCAGGAGCATTCAGCCTGTTAGAGCTACAGCTGTTGGTGTGCGGCCTATTGTTCCGAGTAAGAATCCCTGTAGCATATCTCAACTGGTTTTTAAAAATGGTTTGATTGGACCGGAGTCTGAGGGGTGATGTTGTCGTGCAGGATCAGATGGCAGCAACAAGACAAAGATTGGAATCAATGGTATGTTCCGGGGCTGATAGGAGTTATGCTAAGTGGTTACTCTGCTTTGCCTGTAATCTCATTCCATGCGAAATTGTGTGCTGGTATATATAGAGGGCATTCTGGAATTGTGTTTTAACAGATACCATAGGGATTGCAAGATGGGGGCTGTTTGCAGCTGTGCTGCATATATCGGCTCAAATAGAAGAATGTCTAGAACAATATGTAGTTGTTGCACGAGGTGTACAGTTTAAATGAAAGGGGTCTGGTGGAAGTTTCTTTTGAGCGTGGTGGCATTACATTCATGCAGGATTTGGTCGAATCGGGAGATTGGTGCTTCGGATAGCAACCGCTAGGGATGATATCGATGTAGTAGCTGTCAATGATCCTTTTATCGATGCTAAATACATGGTACGTGCAGTTACCTTCTTTTTAATGCCAATTACTTAGTCCTACAAGGAAATGTCATGTGGCTTCCCTCCTTTATGTGATTGAGTGGTTCTGTTGGTTATAGCATTACTGTTGCGTCACTTATGCGGTATATGGATGTTTTAATTTCTTTTAAGTCTGTTATTTGGTAGTGGACTTGGAATATCCATTGCAGTGTTGTAAAAATTTCTGATTTGCTGCTAGTCTTGTTTCTGCTTTAGCTTAGAATTGGAAAATGATTGACTTGACCAATTGTTTAAGCAAGCCAGATTATTTTTTTTCTTCAATAAATGTTTCATAACTTAAATTAAGCTACTGCTGACTCATCCACCGTGCTTTGGTGAATGTTTAAATCAGCCTTCAACTTAAGACGCATGAGATTTATCTTTTCCTGTGTCGGCTTTGCTACCCTATTAATGTCTACTGCTCAGGGTTACCTCATTTTGCTTTGCCTTTTGAAAAATCATCCTAAGATAAAACTTGTAGCTGACTCTTGTGGTATTTGTGTATAATTAGCGAGCCGAGAGAATTTGTAAGATGTGACAGCTTTGGAATTTGTGATCGTTGGAGGGATATCGCAATACTTTGTAGCAGGTCTTCTCCCTGAGGAGATACTGACATTTCTTTTATCGATCTGTCCAGGCTTACATGTTCAAGTATGACTCTACTCATGGAGTTTTCAATGGAACGATCAATGTTGTAGACGATTCCACATTGGAGATTAATGGAAAGCAAATTAAAGTTGAAAGCAAAAGGTGTTTTATTACTCATCCGAAAGAATATGCTTGTAGAAAGTTCTCTTTTGCAAATATCAACCTCTAAACTTAAAGCAGGAAGGGGTAAAGTTTGACATTTCTTTCTTCTCAGAAATCCAGAAGAGATTCCTTGGGGTTATCATGGGGCTGAGTATGTTGTTGAATCCTCTGGAGTTTTTACTACATTGGACAAGGCTTCCGCACACCTGAAGGTCACTATAATCATTTAATTTGCTCTGTGCACGCATGTGTACATCTATGTGATAGGGTGATGGGTATAAACACCACGAGTTGAGCCTGCTGATTATTACTGCAGGCTGGTGCCAAGAAAGTGGTCATATCAGCTCCTTCAGCCGATGCACCTATGTTTGTGGTTGGAGTAAATGAAAAGTCATACAAGTCAAACATGGATGTAGTTTCTAATGCAAGCTGCACGACCAATTGTCTTGCTCCTGTTGCCAAGGTTGGTTTTCACGCTTCCATAAGTTATTCCTGCCTTTCACGTCAACCTGGTGAAACTTGAATAGTGGGCAGCTGTCTTTGGAAACTTCCTCTCTCCGTCTCTTTCTAACCCTTTGCAGTATCGTATCTTCTCTGCAGTGGATGCGGCTCACATCTTGGCTCTTGCTGAGTCAGTCGCTGAGAATTGGTTCATACTAACATAATTGTTGTAATTAACCTTTTCGGCAGGTTGTTCATGAGGCATTTGGTATAATTGAAGGTTTGATGACGACTGTACACGCAACTACAGGTACTCCCATTCTTTCCCTTCTGCCTCTCTGATGTTAAGAGGTCTTGCTAATAATGATGGTTTATATTTTTCAGCAACCCAAAAGACAGTGGATGGTCCTTCGATGAAGGATTGGCGTGGGGGCCGTGGAGCTGCTCAAAATATCATTCCCAGTTCCACTGGTGCTGCAAAGGTATAATGATAACTGGAATTTCTTGACGAAGACATGGACAGATTCTAGATTTTATAAGATTTGGATCATTGTGGGGTCAATAGTGATGATAATGTTTTTTCCCTTTGGGTAGGCTGTCGGAAAGGTTCTTCCTGAACTCAATGGAAAACTCACTGGGATGGCTTTCCGTGTCCCAACTCCTAATGTCTCTGTTGTTGACTTAACTTGTCGGCTTGAGAAGAGTGCTTCTTATGAAGATGTGAAGGCAGCTATTAAGTATGTTGATTCCTCCCCCCCTTCCCTCCCTCTCCTCCCTTTTTTTTTTCTACTAGTTGATGGTTTAGTTGATGAAAATTGATGGAAGTCCCTTTGAGTAGTATACTATAAACATGTCTTGGATTGTTCAAATAAAGGTATGCATCGGAGGGTCCGCTCAAGGGCATCCTTGGATATACAGAGGAGGATGTTGTCTCGAATGATTTTGTCGGTGACTCCAGGTATCTCCATTGTGCTTTCCTTCCTCTCCTGCCCTCTCCCTCCATCCCTTTCTGTCAGTGGGTGGTAAGGCCTTGCGTTGCATGCACATGTTCTTGAGGGGGATTGGGTGTTTTGATTTCTTTTTTACTGTTTTACATTAAGCAATGTATGCTCCGTACAATCAATTTAGTGGCTAGCTCTATTTTTGTTGCTTGCCTCGTTGGTCCCTAGAAATTGCCAATTTAATAAAGATCTAGTCTCACAGTGGCATGGAACTTTTAAACTCGAGTGAAGGTCATTTTGGATGTTAGTTTTTTTATAAAGAAAAGACGGCGGTTTACAACTACTAAAAGTGAATTTTGTGTGTTGAGACAGGTTAACAGCGTCTATTTTTCAAAAGATAGTGGCAAAAGCGATTGATTTTGTCCATGTTTTGTGAGTTTTATAGCTGAGTGATGCTTTTACTGCAGATCAAGTATATTTGACGCGAAAGCAGGTATAGGTCTAAGCAAATCTTTCATGAAGCTGGTTTCGTGGTACGACAATGAATGGGGATATAGGTATACATCTCTTGATCTTTTGTTCTGAATATTAAGAAGTGGCAAGGCAATATGAGTGGAATTAATGTTTTATAATGTCCAACTAGCATATCTAAACTTTTATGGCAATTTGACTTTCTTACAGCAACCGAGTCCTAGATTTGATAGAGCACATGGCCCTGGTCACAGCCCTCAAGTGAATGATGAATGGTGCTACATAGTTACCTGAACTTGCGGCATGCTTACTCCATTTACAAGAGTTATGATGCTTGATAGAGATTTCTGGTTATTCAATACAGCCTGTATTATCTTCTGGACGATTTTACTCGAATGGTATCTGTTCTATAGTCTGGTACCGCTGTCTGGAACCAGGCAGTTCATGGTGCCTTCAACATAATAAGGAATCAGAATTTTCCCCCTTTTGCTGGCAATATCTACTTTTGCTGGTTTTTTTATTTTTTATTTTTAATGCTGGCGCTGGCTCTACATGATTGTGGTCTTTGATATTTTTTCTATTGAAACATGGAGATCATCCGATATGGTCAATGTGGTCCTGTGCCTGGATATAAATTCAGTGAAAGAAAAACTCCCTTTTTACCAAAGGAAAAAAAAAAACTCGTTTCTGTTTTTGATAAGCGAAGTAAATGCCTTGGCCTGAATGTACAGTGAACGCGAGGCGTTTCGGGATATTGCGGTGCTAATGAGACGTAGCTATCCGTAAGAGAATTCTTTCTTTCAGGCTTAGGGGCTAGCACGGAGCTAAAGTCTGATGTATTGAAATATTGAACAGTAACACTGACTTCCATTGGATTACACGAGTGAGTATAGCGACATGAAGTTCCTAGTTTGACAAACTACTACTGGTGCTCGGGAAATGATCAGAAACGAGTGTTGGTCTATCCTTCCCAAATGTCCCAAGTTTTGGCTTTATTTCTTGGTTACTAAAACATGATGAAGTCCCTAATTTTGAGAGGATTGAGAGTTGGTCTGCTGGGAGTACTAGTTCTCTCCGCTTGTTCTGTAATCTATGCATGGATTATGAGCGACGTCAGCAGTGGTATGGAGATCATCAGCATCATGCATCTTCATCTTTGAATTGTCTACGTACATACCGTGATACGTGATAGCATTCCAAGTCAAATTATAATTGCGTTGAGTCTGTGCTTCTTTAAGAAGGCCCACTGGGCTTTGATACGCATGAAAGAAGCTCCGATTGGACGAGACAGACAGAGGGCTGCTTTTGTTTCTTATCACTTGGTTTTTACCCCCTGTAGAATCTATTGATCTCTTCGGTGGACCGTAAGGACCCAAAAAAGGGATGACGGTGATGAAAAGTTATCGTCTCCAAGAGTTGACGTGATTCAGTTCGGACAGGGTCAAATCCTACGTCTCTCATGTTCCCCAAAGTTGTTTGTCAATTTTCATGCTATGATACAGACGTTAGGCGTATGCGATTTATGCCATCGATTTCCAGGGCAAGTGGGTCAGTTGCGGCCCGAAATGGGCATTTGCGAACGTAATAATGCTTTAGTTTATATTGCAGCGGTTGGCAAGTAACTGTCAAGTCGGCAAACGTAGACGATGAAGTAAGTCTCTACTCACTAGTCAAACTGCCTAAAAAGCACTCACAACGCAATCAGCGCACGCCGATGAGGTTGCGGTTGCTATGTGGGGGGTGAAGTTTCCTCCAATACTTTTGTATTGCTAGCCGTGTTGCAATTGGCAATGTCGTTTGGGAAGTGAGCGCAGTTGCGATGGAGACGTGAAGTGAAGAAGCTTCCACCTCTCCTTCCTCTCCCCCATTTGTTTAATGTGCATGCTGACGAGAGTATAATCCAAACAATATGGGATTAACGCAGTAGAATTGAATAATCTTCCCTCTTGTGTAAATCTAATAGGAATCAATATAATAGAGTAAAATCCAAACAATGTGACTTTTTTACGTGGAAAACCCACTCGGTGTGAGAAGATAAAAAATCATGGGACTGAAGTTCACCCAAAAAGCTTCACTATGAATAGAATTGGATGAACAAAGTTTTTCTCTAGTAAATACTAGAGATACATAGTAGCAAAGATCTCAAAAACATGATTCTTGGCAATACGATTAAATTTCACTAGAGATCAAGCATGAATCTAATAAAAAATGCAAGTTTTGATCAACCTACGAAAAACTTGCTATGGAGAATTCCAAACGAAAATCAAACCATCTAGATTTGAGAATAGTGGGCCATGAACATGTTGACAAAATTTCAGCTCAATCAAACTATGAATTGACCTCCGATGCTACTCTAATGTAAATCAAACCAGTCCCCATACCCAATATTTTATGCTTTCCTTTTTTTCTTTTGTTACTGCATCTCTACTAACTTCTTTGCAGCCATCCCTTAAAAGATAGGAGGAAATCCTATTTTTTCATATGACTTATCATATGGGCTCAAGCTCATTTGGGCTTGCAATTCCTTGATCTTTCTCCATATGGAAGTGAACTTAGCTAACACGTGCAAGTGGATGATCGGGATTATTGTTTTTTTTTTTTTTTCCAGTAGTAAAGGTTGCTCTTATGGTCTATGGAATTATCAGAGTGGTATGCTCAAGATCATTTGTTCAATGTTACAACTAATTCTCCGTCTAGCGGCGGTTGTCCTATCCACCCATCGCTATTGGTGGATAGATCCGATTGGAGCTATAATAGTCAGTTCATCTCGGGCAGTCCTAATTTTAGTTTTTTGGTTGTGTGTGTCTACGGTTATAGATTTACTATCCCCCCTCCATCCTATCAATAGGTTTATGTTGGGCACAACTTTTCTAAGCCAACTTATTACGTACTCTGCAGATAGCAATATATGCCATAAGTACGTGGGAAAGAACGGTGGTTGAGAATGTCCGAGTGCTTATTGGAAGGATGGCCCCACTTGAATTTATAGCAAAGTTGGCATATCTCATTTGGAACCACCACGAAGAGATCAAGCATATTGACACGATGAGAGCTTACAATTTTGGTTCTCATTACTTTGTAGAGGTCGACATAGTATTGCTTGAAGACATGCAATCGAACCAAGCCCACAATATCGAGGAAACACTTCAGGAGAAGCTTGAGCATTTGCCCGAAGTTGAGTGAGCCTTCATCCATATTGATTCTGAGGTTACTCACAAGCCTGAGCACAAGAATAAAGTATGAGGTGGATGATCGCGATGATGGTGGTGGTCGTGAAATGATGGAAAACTTAAATACCAACATATGACTTGGATTCACATGGCAACTCCCTTTCCCTATTCTATCTAAATGCTTTTACTAGCATTGGGAGGAGAAGCCCGTGCAAAAGCCTTATATACCGATTGACATGTGCTGAAGATTGATGTTTGGCTAAAAGAACGCTGAGACCTACTTGTGAAATATCTCGCCATCATTTTGTATGTTCATTATGTCAACTGAACTACCTTTAGAAAGAGATGCTTGGGTTATAGGTCGGCAGTTTTTTTGGCCACAGAAAACTCCGTGTGTACTTGCATTTGAAGTGACTTCAAGTACCAATTCACTTTCGACCGGAAAAAAAAAAAAAAAACAGTACTAATTGCCTTGTCCAGTGTCAAAGCCTTATCAACCTGAAAATGCTAGAAACATAGATATGATGCTACGTTGATTGGGTAGCAGAGAAGGAGAAACAGTAAACTCATACAAGGAATACCTTCTCACCGTCTATACATAGAAACCAAAACAATATTTTAACAAATCAGCTTTACTAGATGAACATTTGGGCCCTGTTTGATATTGTGCCAAACAGTGCATGATTATATTCTTTTATTTTCTAGAGCAAAAAAAGAACAAAAATTCGTTTGGTATTTATTTTGTTCCCAAAAACAAATTTGTTCTTGAGAAAAAATTTGAAACAAAATCAAAATATAGAAAAAAAGTTGATTTTTTTTACCAAGAATAAATGCAGAATCAGGTCATTTTCATTTTCATTTTTTTTTCTCTTTTCTATTATTCTTTTCCTTTCCTTTCCTTTCCTTTTCTTCTTCCTCTAGCCAATGGCTAGCAACCGGCTAGAGGAAGAAGAAGATGAAAAAAAAAAAAAAAAAAAAAAGAGAAACGAAAAAAAGAAAAAAGAAAAAAAATGTAATGAAATTATTAAAAAATGAAAAGAAAATTCTAATTTACAAAAGAATTTGAGATTTTACCAAATGCATTTTTATCTTAGAAATAGAAATTTTAGATAGTTACCAAGGGCGCGTTTGGTAATGATTCTGTTTCCGGGAACAAATTCTGATCAGAAATGATTATTTTTATTCTTTGAACCGATTCGAGTAAAAGAACGCGTTTGATAATTGTACAAAATTTCTGATTCTAGAATAGAATTGCGTTTGGTACCGTGTTCATTAATTCTGTTCCAAATCAATTTATTTTAATTTTTAAATAATTTTTAAATTTGTTTCCTTTTTTTCCTTTTTTTCTCCTATTCTAATTCTTCTTCGGGCCGGTCGCCGGCCTTTGGCGAGGTCGGCCCTTGTTGGCTCGGCCTCGCCGGACCTCGCCCTAGCTCGGCGAGCTCGCCAAACCGGTCGCCGGCGGCGGCGGCGTCGAATGGCGGTGGGCGGCGGCGAACGGCATCGGCGGGCTACGGCGGACGGCGGCGGGGCGGCGGGCGGCGGCGGCGGCGGTGGCGGGGGTAGCGGCGGCGGCAGACGGCGGACGGCGGATAGCGGCGGCGGCGGACGGCGGTGGGCGGTGGTGGGCGGCGGTCGCGGGATGGCGATCAATGAAGAAGAAGAAAAGAGAAGAAGAAGAATTTTGATTCTCAATTTTGTTTTCGGAACAAGAATCAACTTTTTTTTTATTCTTGATTCTTGTCCCAAATTGATTCTGGGAACAAATTTGTTCCCAGGAACAAAAATTTTACCAAACGCGATTCTCGTCCCAAAGGCGATTTCGGGAAAAAAATCAGAATCTAACCTTTGTTGGGATGATTACCAAACAAGCCCCAAATATTTTCAAATGATCGAAACTCGTATAGGGAACAAAATAATATATATATATATATATATTTTAAAGCATAAATTATTCCCGAAAATAGCATAGTTATCAAACAAGCCATTTATTTATCGAAATCTGGGAATAATCCTTTCATAAGGACCATCTCTAACAGATTGGCCTCTACTATCACACCCAAACTCTACAATAACAGGGCAATGACACGAGTGTCCTTCTAACCAAAAGATCCAACCCCAAACACAACCATTATCGTGCTGTTATTGAAATATAAACATTCATGTATTTGATAAAAGAGTCTTCGGGAACAACCAACTCAAAAGTTCATCTTAGCCATATACAACTCACACAAAAACATCACATTATCAAAATATACAGCCAACATTCACTCTTGTCCTACTTGTGGCAAGTAATACAAATGGAATGAGCAATCACGACCCAAGTCTAGTGAGTAGTACATCATTTCTTAGTATATAGGATATTCACTATGCCTCTCTATAAACCAATGTCATAATTCATCAATCCCAAATTTAATATACAATACATGTAGTATATCGCAAGTGGATGATATCTTTCCAACAAAACTGTTCCATTGATCAATCTTTATCAAATCAAACGCCAATTGTCATTCCATCGACTAATGTAATGCTCGGTATCTAACTATGGTCACCATAACAAAGGCAACCAAGTTTCCCCCTTGACTAAGTCTCCACCTACATTAATTGGTGGGTTAGCCCATAAAAATGTTTTGATAACATTAAGCATATTTACTCCTCAATCTGATCATAGTGACATAAGCATAATCCACTAATATCATTCTCCAATATCCACAAATCCAAATCGACAATCCAATCTCATAAATCAAGTTCACAACGCAAATCACATAACCTTTCATAGTTTAGTTCATCAACTATAATACATTTCCTAAAAAAATTCTCAAGTTTGTATGAAAAATCTTTCACAAATTCTTTCATGAACATTCTTAAACCATTTCAAATAACAATGAGTTAGCAAATGCCCAATCCCAATTTATACATTAAATATGCTATAAGTATTACATTTATATTTTAAAATCACACCTTGCACATAACATATCTAATTCTTATCTCTTTCAAAATATAACTTTACAAATACAAAAAAGCGTTAGCACCTCCCACTTGGGAAAGCTGAAAGCCTACCAAAGGTTACTCGAATCGCCAAACTCGTATTCCAATCAATTAGTCAAAAACGATATCAATATTTAACTAAAACTCTACTTTAACTAATGACTTGATTAGACTATGCTTATTCATTGATAAAATGGCTTCTATGTGCTTACGAGGAAACTTGTTTATAGTGAACATACATCTTTACCCATTACTCATATTCTCCCATGACGCGAAACTTTAGAAATTAGTTCCGGTCAAGTTCTAATTTGGACTCAAGCTCCATAGTGCCATAAACTATCATTTCTATATAGAATCCTAGCTTGATAACTCATCAATCGAAGTTCAAAATTCACTTAACATCGTTATTTATTCCAAATAGATGAATAATGAGCTTGAATAACAATTGGGACGTCCGAAACGGAGACGCGAAATCCTTCTCCCTTCCTCGGATTGTTCTCCTTTTCCTGTTCACGGGCGAGCTCCCTTCTATTTTCCTCGTTTCGTTCGCGGGCTTCAATGACTTGAAGTCTTGAACGCGTGTCATATGTGAAGGAAAACGAAGGTGGGCAGAGTTGGGCCATCCCTATTACATCTGCAGCAGGAGGTCTCTTCGTAGATGTGGAGCCACGTTCTTTGTCTCTTCGTGTTGGGAAGATATTAGGTGCGCCGGGCGCTCCACGTCACCGTGCGCCCCGCCCAATCAGGATGCGACACGTGTCGCCACGTGGAGCCGGGTCCCAATTTTTCTTTTAGCCAAATTTTTGCCGCGTCCTTCTCTCTCTTCATTAATGACTGCGTCCTTTTCTCCTATTTGCACGCAAACCGTCCCTTCCCCTTCCCCTCGCGTTCTCTTTCAAAATTTTTGTTCTGCATTTTTCTCCATCAAACCTGCAACCTCATCTCTCGACCAAAAGCTCGCCAGTTGCCTCCAAGGTTGGCCGCCTCTACCGTCGCTGTCGAGAACCACTCGCTCCGAAGAACTCTTCCGGTCGTGGCTGGGTCCCGAACTCTAACCATCTTCGCCTCGGCCTCTAAGGTGAGCGCGGACACCCAAAAGCCCGCTGGTCGCCTCCGAGCTCGGCCGCCTCCGCCATCGTCGCCAGGAGCCACTCGCTCCGAAGAGCCTCGCCGATCGTGTTTGGGTCCCAAGCTTTGACCATTTCTGCCTCGGCCTCTTCGACGATCGCGTACGCTCAAAATCCAGCCGGTCGCCTTCGAGCTTGGCCACCTCTGCCGGTCGCCTCCTAGCTTGGCCACCTCTGCCGTTGCCGTCAAGAGCCATTCACTCCCAAGAACCCCGCCGATCGTGGTTGGGTCCCGACCATCTCTGCCTTGGCCTCTTCGGCGAGCGTGGACACCCAAAAGCCCGCTGGTTGCCTCCAAGCTCGATCGCCTCCGCTGTCACCACTAGGTGCTACTCGGTCCGAAGAGTCCCGCCGGTCGTGGCTGCGTCCCAAGCTCTAACCTTCTCCGCGTGTGCCTCCTCGGTGATCGCCGACACCCAAAAGCTCACCGGGCGCGTCCAGCAAGGATTGAGGATTGGTTTTCAAAGCATTGGGGAGGTGGAACCAACAGTTCTATAAGAAGAAGCAGCAGCAGCAGCCGGCGTTGATGTAGTGAGCCCTTCTCCAGCAGCAGTCGCTCTACCACCCAGGCCTCTTGGCTCCTCCTCAGGTTCCTCGCCTTCCCCGTCTCCTCTCGTGTTTGATGTCTTTTGCTTTGGAGCTTCGCGAGCCGTGGAAATTTCGATCGTTTGAGTGGATGCGTCTCGATCGCAATGATTCCGGGTGTTCCCGTGGGGGTGGGGGGGTTGTTTGATCCGAGGAAGATGATGGAGCGTGAACAGTTTGGTCGCAATCTAATTTTTGTTGTCTTGTGGGGTCGGGCTGTGTTGTCGGACGAGGGATTGAGGTCGCGGGAAGTGGTTTGTTTGTTTAAATTTTTTTTTTTGCAGCTAAGTTGTGCAGTGCTTGTCCTTGGATACCCTTGAGCACGTGTTGTGCAGTTGCTTGTTACATGTTGTGAAGACATCTTTCATAGTAGATTAGTTATCAGAAAGAAGGCAGGAATGCGGTAGAGCTTCTTGTCTTTCATTGTTTAGTTCGATTTGTTAAAAAACAAATGATCTGTGCAGATTGTAGGGTTCGCCAGTTGCCGCTACCCATAAGGTACTGAGGCTAGTGCGAGTAGCTGTTGTTGTTGGCCTTTTCTTTTATCAGGAAATATATATGCATATATATCTACCTATATAGCAAAATTTATTGTCTAAAAATTGGAGTTCGAGACTATTGTCTCGGTAATTATATCTACCTATACAGCAAAATTTGACTATCTCTCCCATGGAGTTGATAAATGATGCTTATGTGTCCATCCTTTTCGAGATTGACTATCACTAGTATAATGTTAAATGCATTAGATGGAGTTATTGGGAAGCATCTTTTGCTTCTCTTTTATGGCTGTAGTTGGCGGCTTATTGCTTGCTAGTAACTTGTAGCAAGTGGATGGGTAAGAAGCCGATAATCAAGGGCATTGCCACGCGCGCGCGCACGCACTCTGCTAAACTGAAACTAACATATGTTCGCCTTAATTATGCGATGTTCATTTTGCCTGATATTCCTTTTGTGGCCTGTGGAGATGTCGTTGTGGCACCTCCCTTTGTATACATTGACCAGGTTAAGAACTCATTAACGCCACGGATTGAAATAGCTTCTCAAAACTCTTGGACTGGGAAAGGTGGAGCTTTCACTGGAGAAGTCAGGTAGGTTGCTGTTACTTGTTGATACACAAGACACCAAAGCCAAGGTTTTCTCTGTGTTTTTTTTCTTCACTTTTATTGCCTTCTCTTCATGGAAGTTCATCTTGGTTGAAAGAATTCCAGTCTGCTAGGTTCCATGATATCATATGCATATAGTGATAAAGTTGGGACATCATGTCTTGTGAGTGATTAACTCCGTTGGTGTTTGAAGATCCTGCTCTAGGAAAATAATTATAATTAACAAGCCTACCACAAGTGAACCGAGGTGTTTTCATTTTAAAAGTCAATAAGGTAATTGAAATTTCATATTTTTGCATATGTAAGGAGAGGTGAAAATAGGGAATACTTCCATAGAATGTATCCTCAAGAATGATAATTGGTTGAGGATTTTGTTTTATTCCATATCTAGTGCATTTAGTCTAAATATTTGGTCTGTCCCTGGAAACTTTCAGATTATCCTTTTGTGAAGCTCCTTCTAGGCGCTAGGTCATTGTTTCTCAAAACTTTGTTTACCATGTTTAAGATGTTATGATGGATCATGAAGATCTCAAAAAGCTCCCTAAATTTTAAACTGTTTCTGTTTATTTTTTTTTTTGCTGTTTCTACTATTTTTGTGAAGTTTTTTTTTTTATTTTAATTATTGATGGGTAATTGCTTGAGTTTGGCTATTGAGTTGATAGTTTTACCCTTGAGTGTCCGGTGTTGTGATTATTTGGAGGTTTGGTTTGTTTAGGACGGCACTGAATTTCAAAATTCAATCCCTCTTCAATTCAGCAAGAACTCCAACGGACAAAGGTTTGCTCGCGTTAGTCAATTAATCCGCACGTGTAAGGTTATTCGATGGCTGAATCGGAGGTAATTTTGAAGTCATACTATGTAAAAGATATTTACTTTTTCAAAAAATGGATGAGATGTTATTTAACTTGTAAAAGTATTACCTTAATCATTTTTTGTTCTTTGTTTGCAGCATGAAACTACTGATCTAGCACATGTTATTCGTGATTTGGAAAAAGATTTTGAGTTTACAGTAGGAATGGTTTTTGCAAGTGAACTTGAAGCGTATCATAAATATGTGGCCTATGCTATAGGTAAAGGATTTGGAGTGAGGAAGTCTAAGATTAGAAAAAATGATAAAGGAGAAATAACTCGACGCACTTTTGTGTGTAATTGTGAGGGATATTCTATCAACTCATCCGATCAAGAAAGAAAATATGAAAAACTTGAAGTTAGATGTGGTTGCCCTGCATTTATCAGATTTAAAGTTGAGAACGGCACTTATGAAGTCATAGACTATGTTCCCAAGCATAATCATGAATTTATACCGGAACATCAAAGGCATTTGATAAGATGTGGAAGAATGATTTCTGACACTTGCAAGGGTGTTTTAGTTGACATGGCGAAAGCTGGCATTGGGGGGACGACAGCATATAAGTATTTGGCAAACGAAGCAGGAGGAAGCCAAAACTTGGGTTTCATCTTACGTGATTGTCAAAATTTTTTGCAAGGTGAAAGATTAAATTATATAGAGGGGGGAGATTGTCAAAGTCTTCTAAATCATTTCCATTGCATGCAAATGCAAAATCCAATGTTTTTCTATGCACAACAGGTAGATCAAGATGGTAGATTGACCAATCTATTTTGGAGAGACAGTTTATCCAAATTTGATTATGATTGTTTTGGTGATGTGATGATTTTTGATACCACATATCGTACTAATAGGTATAGCTTGATATGTGCACCTTTTGTTGGAGTTAATCATCATTGGAAGAACACTTTATTTGGTTGTGCATTTTTGTTGGATGAGACTGCAGATTCATTTATCTTGGTTATTTGAGGTGTTTCTGAAGTCTATGGGAAATAAGGCTCCAAAAACTATTTTCACTGATCAAGACCATGCCATGGCAAAAGCTATTCAAATAGTGTTTCCGAATACTCAACACCGCTTATGCACTTGGCATATCGAGAAAAATGCTAATAAAAATATTCCACATCTTTATTAGAAGCCGGAATTTAAGGATAAATATTTCTCAAGACTTATGTATAAATGCAAATCAGAGGATGAATTTGAAACTACTTGGAGAAAAATGCAAGAGGAGTGGGGTACTGAGAATAACAGTTGGCTTCAAAGGTTATACGACTTGAGACATAAATGGAGTTCTGCTTTTGGTCGTGATATTTTTTCTTGTGGTATAAAATCAAGTCAAAGGAGCGAGAGCACTAACAATGTCTTCCAACAATTATCTAAGAAGACATCGACCCTTATACGATTTGTTCACTATTACGAAGAACAGTTGAAACATATGAGAGAAATTGAAAATCAAGATGATTATAGTTCTCGTGGGACACCCAGATTGCAGATTTCATATAATGGGATATTGACACATGCTGCTTCGGTGTATACTCGTGCTATTTTTAGGAGGTTTTATGAAGAATTTCTTCAAAGTCTCTCCGAAAGAATTTCAGGTACCACTTTCGATGGGTTCATTTATGAATATACTCTTAAGTGTGATGGGATTCAAGGTGAACATGTTGTTAGATTTAATCCCACTGACTTTTCAGTATCTTGTGAATGCAAATTATTTGAATCGAAAGGGTGGTTATGTCGTCATGCTTTGCACATTTTGAATGGAAACATATCGGTTTCAGCCATTCCATCTTCATATATATTGAAAAGATGGACTAAAGGTGCGAAGCAAGGGTATGTGAATGATGAATCTCATGAAATATCAGCCGGTCCATCCACATTTAATCGGTTTTCCGCTTTAATGCAAAGTGCTTTTGAAGTGATGAGTTTGGGAGCCCAAGATGAAAATACTATGAGGATAGCAAAGAAAAACTTGAAGGCAACAGTGGCTGAAATTTCATCATACAACTCAAGTGTGGCTGTGACAAATGATGCTAGTGATGATGATAACAATGAGGCTTCTTTGAGTGAGATGCCGATATTGGACCCCCTTCGAAGGAAAGGAAAGGAACCGATTTATGGAAGGCTCAAAAGCTCAAGTGAGAAAAAGAAGAAAAAATCTAAGAAACAGACACCCCCGATGCCAATAAAAAATCAAGGTTAGTTGAGTGACATAAAATTAGTTTATTTTTATGCTCACGCTATATGATTTGAATTAATATATTTTTTATTTTGTAATGTAGAGCTAGCAATCCAAGCAATGCCTGATGAGACTCATGTGCCAAATTTTTCAATAAATTCAACTCAGATTCGAAATGTCTTTTGTCCTAGCAACATTGGCGGTCCTATAGTTAGTGTAAATTTCCATAATCAGGTGTGTCCTTTTGAGTTCAACATTTTATATTTATATTCTACTAATTGGTTCAATTTTTTTTTTTATATATATAGATGCAACCACAATACTCCATGCCACCAGGAATTATAAATGGTTTTTCACCATTCACTAGTCAGGTATTTAAAAGTTTGGGTTACTATTATAATTGACTGAAATATGTTGCAAATTGTAATGTTTATATTTAGTGGTTTATCATTTATAGAGATTGGAGTAGCAAAATAGATTCCTTTGAAGGATTTTGTTACATTTTACTAATGATGTTTTCTTATATAGATGCAACCACCATATATCATGCGGCCTGCGAATATGGATGGATTTTCCCCATTCGCAAGTCAGGTATTTAAAAGTCTGCATTACTATTTTATTGTTTGGCTGAAATTCTAATGTTTATTTTTAGTGGTTTATAGTTTATAAATGTTGGAGTAGCATAATAGATCCCATGGAAGCATTTTAGTACATTTTACTAATGAGATTGTTTTTTCATATAGATGCAAACACCATACATCATGCCACAGGGAATTATAAATAAATTTTCTCCATTCACTAATCAGGTACCTATTGTGAAAATCATTTTAGATCCTAAAATATTATAATGCTTATTGATAATGGTTTCTTGGTGATAGATGTTGGAGTACCATAATAGATCCCTTGGAACCAATTTAAGTCAGGTACAAGTTGGCTCACTTCTTTTGACATGAGATTATTTAAGATACTATTTATGCAGTCATATTGTTTAGCAAACCATGCCTTTTGTGAATGTATTATTTAAACCTGTGTACAGGGGTCATCAAATTCATTTCAACATCCTGAGATTAATGAATTGAACAATTCTTAAGGCATAAACAAAGCATGGTTGCACCATAATGCATTGGGAGGTGAAGGATAGGTAAACAAAGTTTTCAAAAATACATCCTTGACAATTGTGAGTCATGCAAGTAAATGTCATTGCTTTGACGCTTGCTTCTATTATTTCTCCCGCTATGTCTGACTGTCACTTGCTGTCCTAGGGCTCAAGTTGCTCAATACATGAAGACTGAGTGAAGAGTGCTCGCAATTTCCAGTGTTATCATATTCGTTGTCTTGCTAAGGCAATCTGCATCAGAAGATAAAGGGTTGTTCCATATTCTTATCTAGACGTTCCAGTTAGTGTTCTTTCCTGATTTTCTTCTAATTGCACTTCTCCAGCCAGTGATTTATTTCATCAGATGCTGTAGGGTGACGTGGGAATCAATCCATTTTTTGTTTCTGGGATTAATATGTGTCGCATCCTGATTGGGCGGGTGTGATTATTGATTGGGCGGGTGTAATTAAATGAGGATAATGTAATACTTAACTTTACAGGAGGTTGGACCATATAATGACAAAACTGTAACATTACTAGAACTCCTTTCGATCATGGTTTGTCACGTCATGATGCTTCTTTCATTGCTAGAAGAGTCTATGGGAATTCTTTGGTCACGTAATCCTTTTCCGCCATTTTGATTGCTCCTCTGTGTAGGAATATTTCGTCAAACAATCTTAAGGGTTCCATTCCAATTGAGCTTTCCCGAATTTGGGTATTTAGATACCCTGTAAGTTTAGAGTTCTTTAGTTTTATTTATTGCCCATGGTCAACACGCTTGGATTGTTGCTTATTTGTACTTCTACGCAGGGATCTTTCCAATAATAAGCTCAGTGGTTCTATCCCATTTTCTCTTGGTGACTTGGAACATATGCTAAAGCTGTGAGTGTCATAAACTAGAAAACAACGATCACATGGAGATGGGAGGTATCATCTGATCTTGTGCTGACTTCAGTGTTTTTCTCTTTGCAGGAATCTTAGCAGAAATCACTTGACAGGATTTATTCCTGCTGAGTTTTGCAGGAATCTTAGCAGAAATCACTTGACAGGACGTGAAATCGTCAAACATTCTACTCGATAAGGAATTTGAGGCGCATCTCACTGATTTTAGGATTGCAAATAGCCTGTGCACAACGAAGTCCCATACTTCTACATACATAATGGGGACCATTGGCTACATAGACTCAGAATATGCCCGCATTTCTCGCCTCACAGAGAAGTCAGATGTCTACAGCTATGGAATTATTTTACTGGAGTTGCTGACTGGCAGGAAAGCAGTGGACAATGAATCCAATCTCCCATCACCTGGTTTGTCTTTTGTCCAAAATCCTTGACTACCTCTTGTTTTTCTTTTAGTTCATAACTCTTTACATGAACGAGACTGTTGTGAGTAGCGGATAGCCGAATCTTGGGCAATTGCATAATATCGGCAGTTTAGTTGCCCAACTAAAAATTTTTTTAGATCTGGTCATGGTATCAAACATGTTCTTTGCACGCTCTGTGAGGAAAGGCAAGGTTGTCATTCCCTGCTTAGAATTCTAGGGCTCTACATGTTTGGTCGATCTTTGCAGTTTCGTTGTTCACAATAATGACTACTTGCATAATGCAAAATAAGTACATCTCGAGATTTCTCTTATATAAATTGCTTTGGATTCTCATTAGATCTTATCCAAAACTGCAAGCGATTCGGTAATGGAAACGGTTGATCCCGATGTCACTGCCCCATGTAAAGATCTCAGAACGTTGAAGAAGGTTTTCCAACTTGCTCTCTTGTGCACTAAGAGGCAACCATCGGAACGTCCTACCATGCATGAAGTGGCTAGAGTCCTCGGAAGCCTATTGCTGTCCACAACCCCACTGAAGCAGTTATCTGCGGTAGGGTCCGCTCTGCTCCCGAGCACAAAGATCACTAGTTACATGGACGAGTATGCAAAATTTGAAGACTCTGCACTTGGTAAATTGCTCAGCCATGAGCACCTCGGATGCCCAACTCTTCCGTAAATTTGGTGAGGTGATCTCTCAGAACAGCAACCTGGACCTTGAAAAGTCGTCTTAAGTAAGGATGGGTAGGCTTTTAGGTGGGATGGAGGCAAAGAGGGAAAATGTATATAAATTTGTGGAACTCGACTCTCTCTTGTTAGCATGCTAGTTTTTGTACTTCTCTAGTTAGTATCAGCTTTCTAGCTGAAGTGAAAAGGTTGAACAAACTCACTGATACTGATAGGTCAAATGGGGTTGTGCCCCGATTCTTACCATAAGCGTTGCGCTGTGTTGAAGTACATGATACTAATTTTTTCACATAGATGTAATCAGTTGTCGAGTACTCTTTGCTCCGATGGTACAAAGTACCAATGAATGGATGCGGTGCAAAATAGATCAAAGATCGTTTGCCAAGTGATTTTGGTACATGGTGGAATACACAGCATCTAAATCTGGTTAGAAGTACCGACTTAAGGTTAACTCAGGTTTTACCATTTCAAGAATCTTCCTTTCCAAATTTTCTAGTAAAAGTCTTGGGTTCTGATTCAGCAGAAAATACACGAACATCTGAAATGGACTACTAACTTTTATTTGATGCAAGTGAACATATATACATACTACCAGTCCATTGTCCCGCAAAATACATGAGCAATGGCTTTGCACCTCAGATGTGGCTTTGCCCTGCTCGGTTCGTAGTTTTGCAACAACCTAATATCCTCGTGGAGAAATAAATTACTTAGTACAAGTGGAAGATGTATCCAAAACCTGAATAAAAACCATACACCCCCCAAACACAAATGAACCTCGTGGGTATGAAACCGAACTACGCTGAGCACAATCTACAGATCTCAAGCTAAATCCTCGGGGTCAGCTTTTTCAGTCATTGAGTCTTAACTCGCGGAACTAAAACTCTCTGAGTTGCACATAGCAGCAACCTTCAAAACAATGCGCCGTTGCTCAAGGTGAGCGGTCTTCTCTTAGATATCCCCACCACGTTGCTTCCCAAGGAAAAATTGCGGCTTCTGTCCAACATGTGACTGGATGCGAAGATATTTCTATGCCTTCTGCTGTAAGCATTTTTCAATTTTACGATCTCTTTAACAGATGAAGACATAGAAGCATTTGCTAAGCTCGTGAAAGATTTTCACTTGCCATCATAGAACTTCGATATGCCCCTCCTGCAAATATTCAAAAGCAACCATAATCAATGGCACATAAAGGACGGTATATCTTCACGGATAGTAAAGGACCATTTCAACTCAAACTTTTCCCCTGTGTTTGAGAAAATCAACTCAAGTCGAAATTTTTTTTCAGGTAAAGCAATCATTTTGACATCAAGTATGCAAAAGCAGTCGCTTATCTCAGCTCTAACCTAACAAATCTAACCATCAATGAACTCCAACTCCAACCTTTATGAGGAAAAGAGCAACCAAATCTGATAATCCAATGATAAGTGGAATTTGAAAGACATTCAACAGGTTATGAAGCAACATCATAATGCTACCTCCGGACACAGGACTTCAAGGCAAGCCATCACATTGTCCTAACTTAGTGTTCTTTCCCAGAAGATCTCTAACCCTAGTTCATGTAACGACCGATCAAAATTTGCTTCAATCAGATGAAATTGAAGCATCGCGACACGGGTATCTCCCTACGATCACACATGAACGAGCATCCACTCCATAGATTGATCGACAACCTTTCTAAATATAACAAGAAATCAAACAGATACAAGGACAATCCAGGAAACATCCTTCCAAACACCACCGACACAAGAATCTCAACAAGCATGAGACTCGCAGCACAAATCGATCTAGACCCCCAAACCCATCCTCGAGTAAAAAGCCGCAGTAAGAGAGAACCCTTAAAGATACCAAATTTTAACTCGGGAGCTCGATCCAATGACCTCATAGTAAGTTGGTCAGAACAAAGTCAAAGAAACAAGCTTATGAGACTACAAGATAGAAGCAAACAATGAGATTTTTGTCTTTATAATGTAGCTAAAATGTTCACTTGGAGGTGTTGCATGTGATTAAATCCTTGTGAAACTCAATCGGAGTTCTGAAAGCACATTCGGAAGTATTCCCAACCTTCACAAACTCCTGAGGAACGACCTTTCTCATAAATTTGACCCCTGACCACTTTGTTGGGTACTACATCTATATGAGACATGGTCTTCCCCAACAAAAATTTATCGTACCTAAATGTCAGGCATCTCTCCTCTTAATAATTTCACCTGGAAGAATTTGATCTTCCATAGGTTTACCCAAACCAAAGCTGACAACAAGAAAATAAAGGCCTAATTCAATTCTGGCATGACTTCAGGAAAGTAAAGTTAAAAAAGAAATACCCAAATGAGAGGAAAATAAAGGGTTTGACTGTCTAAGCTGATAAGAAAACATACAGGCAGACTGTAAAGACAGTTTCAACCAGAAGAATATTCCATGATTTAACACAGTTGATGAGGAAACTCTTTTGGCTTGCAGGGTAGCTGTGAAGTAGTTACCAAGCTTGGGATGCTGAATTGAAATAGCCACAAATAGATTGTCCCCGGGAGCATTTGCTTTTATACTCCAATTCCCAAGCATGTCCTGCAATTACTTTAAGCAAGATAAAGTGTAATAAGTTATTCTTCCTAAAAGATCCAAAAGATAAGAAAAGATACTGAATGAGAAAGTACATGCTATTTTTCAAGGAAAAGGTTTGTGCACTGTGCAGATTGCAGACACTTCTTCAAGATTTAAATTGACTTGACTATTTTCAAGACTAAGTGAGTGAGAACAATCATATAATGGGAGACAGTATCCATAATCAGAAGTTGGAAATCCTTACATAAATTTCGGCATGGATAGGTCTTCCATAAAGTTTTAAAATATTTCCAGCCAACAAAGGGTGAGGTTATATCTGGCAAGTCAGCTATTCAATATGTGTCAAGCTGGAGTGCCAAACATCCGTAAGTGGAAAAATTTTCTGATCTGCTATATTTTATTTGACATGCTAGTAGGGAGGCACATGACGGGCTTTGGAGACCACAATTATGAGAAGGGACATCATATTCACTCTCCATTAAGCACTAGAGCTTTCCTGATTCATGCACCAAATCTCATACCTACATAGCATGTGGAAGCACGATTAGATCAAGACAAAACGTACACATTCAGATCACCTAACTTGAAGCTATTTACGGTGAGTGAAAAAGAAAAGAAACCTGTTCATTGTGGAGTTCAAAACTGTGACATAAAAGTCATATCTAGATGTAGCAGTTGCATCTGAATTCACTAAATCGAAGAACTCCTCGAAACAACGAGCATACAGACCACGATCATGGCTAGATCCTTCCTGAAAAGCATCAAAAAACACCATCATGTCAACTTCCATATCAGAATTTTGTGGAATGACATGGTGGGTGAACGTGGTTCATCATAATGTTACAAAGGCCCCCGTTCAGATAACTATGATTGCCAAAGATCAAACCAATGACAATCAGATCTAAGAAATGCAAGCAGCAGAACTTTTAGCTTCTTAAATTCAGACATGACATAAGACCAATATCTGACAGAAGTATCTGCATTAATGGACCGTGCCCATAATGGCAGCCATACATGCATAATTCACAAAACACATCCTCATTCCAGATCAGTACCCTTTTGAATGCAATAAGAATAAAAAACAAAATACTTTATCTAAAAAGCCATACCCAAATATTTGGATATTTAGCTCATAGGGAGATAATATTCAGTGGGAGCATGTTTGAGAGAGAGATAGAGAGAGAGACCATAGTGTGCGTCTTTCCTGAGTTACTTTGTCCATAAGCAAATATTGACACATTAAATCCATCCAAAGCTGATTGAACCAATGGTTGAACATCATTAAATATATTAGCTGCACATGCACCAGTCCTACTGTAAGATATAACAAACCTCCACGCAAACCAGCCATGTAGCTAGTATATACCAAATTTTTTTTCAAATGATGCCTGTTATGTAACAAAATTAATCATTTTGTAGCTCACCCTGTCCAACATGAGGTCCATACACCCTATCAAATTCATAATCTTTCTTAGGATTGGTACTGGTCCCATCACCAGTGTCAACACGGATAGTAAGATCATCCGGGAATTCTACAGCAGAGGGACCTTCATCTTCAAATAATGGTCTCGAACGACAGAATACCTTTATGTTCCCTGAAATTAAAAGCATCTTCAAATCATCATAGGAAAGAAAATACCCATAAATTTTTGACCAAAAAACTTCGTACAGCCTCAAAAAGGGAGGACTGGAAATTGAAGAGAAGAGCTGTTGAAACAAATTATTATAGTAAGAGAAGAGAGCACACAAAGAACAAAGGAATTCCCTATCTTGATCGATTGCTGTGCGAATGGAAAATAACCAATTGAACTATACTCCCTCAGCAACTAACTAACAAATAGCCCAACTTCTAAACCAAACAGTTAATTAACATGTGTGCACCTCCTGCACTCATAGCCAACTAAATGGCTTGAAGATGATCTGTACTTCTGACTTAAACACTATTAGTATAACTTAGGTCGACCAATCTAGTGATTGGGCAATCAATGGTGAATTGATGATGTGAAAGGAGTCCAAATGGAAATTATATCACAGGTGATGGACTCTTGTCTGAAAATCATATTTCTTGGGAGTTCTTCCATTAGTTTAATCCAAGAGATTCAATTTCTATGTAACCATCAATCAAAGTATCAGACTGATCCTAAAGGAGGAGGAAGAAGATACACAGAGTAAAAAATCATTTCTGTTCTTGATATCTAGTCTCCATTTACAGATTAACAAATCTCTGAGGCATAATCAGTCCTGAACTAACAAACAGCTCAATTTTTCAGACTAACAATGATCAGAAAAATGCATCACAAACTGGCAGCTGTTATCTCAAGTTAATCTGCACTTCATCGCTAAAACTCTATCAGTCATATTCCAACTAGATCTTACTCGTTAAACTCGAGTTTTGTCCTCCTACTACACACTGCAAAATTACCATACAAGCAAGCTATCTCTACCCATCCATCCGACAGGAACATCATCCCGAAAATGAATTGCAATTCAAACTAGAAATTTTCTGAATTATCAGCTCATGTATCCAAGTACTTCCGCTCCACGTGCTTCGTGTGGAAAGTGGGAGAACTCAATTAAGAAACCAAAGACTGACCTTTGGATGTCAACAACTCATTGAACAACTTCCTCTTCTCACAGACGAGCGGTGCTATCCTAGCCTCACCTTCAAGGGCGACTTGATCTGACACAAAGCACAGAACCTGTCAAAAACCAAAATGAGAAAGCAAACGTGTGTCGAGGCACAACAGACGCCGCACCGCCTCACCTAGTTTCGGCTTCTTGTCGGCGAGAACGCCGAGGTAGCGCGTGACTGCGTGACTCGATTGAGCTTCGTGTTGGAATACTCCTGCAGTTCAATCGCCTCTTGTCTCAGCTCCAAGTAATCCTACCTCGCAAGCTGCATCCGGAAATCGCTCTTCTCAGAGCTCGGCAACAGAGAAGGAATCAACCGAAGCAAGAAGCAAAAATTCGAAATAGTCAAATCCCCAACTCAATCGGGAGCCAAAATAGAGCGCGAGACGATTGGAGCGTTTCGGAAAAACCTGGACATTGTCCGCGAGATGCTGGACCTTGGACGCCAGTGGGAGCTGCGAGGGTGGCGAGGAGGCGGCGGAGATCGAGTACCACCGGACGAGGGGGCGCTCGGCTGGTGCTGGTCGTTGGCGTCGAAGGAGGCGGAGGTCGACAACGACTTCCGCGGCTCGAAGCCGCTTTGGACCTTGGAGGCCAGCGGGAGCTGCGAGGGCGGCGAGGAGGCAGCGGCGGCGGAGATCGAGTACCGCCAGATGAGGGGGCGCTCGGCCGGTGCTGGTCGTCGGCGTCGAAGGAGGCGGAGGTCGACGACGACTTCCGTGGCTCGAAGCCGCTCTGGACCTTGGAGGCCAGCAGGAGCTGCGAGGGTGGCGAGGAGGCGGCGGCGGCGGCGGAGATCGAGTACCGCCGGACGAGGGGGCCCTCGGCCGGTGCTGGTCGTCGGCGTCGAAGGAGGCGGAGGTCGACGACGACTTCCGCGGCTCGAAGCCGCTTTGGACCTTGGAGGCCAGCGAGAGCTGCAAGGGCGGCGAGGAGGCGGCGGCGGAGATCGAGTACCGCCGGATGAGGGGGCGCTCGGCCGGTGCTGGTCGTTGGCGTCGAAGGAGGCGAAGGTCGACAACGACTTCCGCGGCTCGAAGCCGCTCTGGATCTTGGAGGCCAGCGGGAGCTGCGAGGGCGGGGAGGAGGCGGCGGTGGCGGCGGCGGAGATCGAGTACCGCCGGACGAGGAGGGCGCTCGGCTGGTGCTGATCGTCGGTGTCGAAGGAGGCGGAGAAAGATTTTTGTGAGAGAGACTTCGTGCGGGAGAAGACAGAAGAGAAAGGGCACTTCAAATGCGAAGGGCGGGAGAAGGACGCGGCCATTAATGAAAAGAGAGAAGGACGCGGCAAAAATTTGGCTAAAAGAAAAAGTGGGACCCGGCTCCACGTGGCGAAACGTGTCGTATCCTGATTGGGCGGGGCGCACGGTGACGTGGAGCGCCCGGCGCACCTAATATTTTCTCGTGTTGGCTGGGTCCACCTTCATGTGGGGCCCAGCTAACATATGACAAAATGAAAAAAAGGAGAAAAGGAGAAAAGGAGAAAAGTTGAAAAGAAAGAAAGAAAAAGCTTCGTGCGTGGTGTGCGCCGAAAGTGTGACGAGACAGAGAGAGGACAGAAGCCTCACCGAAACAGGAAAGTAGGGAAGAAAAAAAGAGAGCCGCAACTTTGTGATCTTAATTTAAAGGATAAACATTAACGGAATCGGTTCAAATTTGAGTATATTATCTGTGAGATTGAGGACTATAAATTGATATTTTCGTTCATCGAGAATCGTCTTCGAATTATCCTATTGCAATTAAGGTTTTTTAAATTTATTTATATTTATCTACCTTTATAGTGAGAAAATGAGTTTATAATATTTATATAAAGCTTTTAGCGTGTGATTAGAGATAAAAATTTTGTGTATCCTATTATTTTTAATAATTAATGAAAATTTTCGAGTGATCTGTTATTTTTTCCATATTGAGTTTTCACATTAAAACTCTATGGTGTTGTTGGTTTTGTCTACTTAATATTGTGGGGATATATATGGCCGGTTGTTGATGGGGCTAAATTGATTTTGGTTGGTTTAGTTTCGGGGGAGAAATTGATCGTGGATTGGATTTAGTCTATGGTGAATTATTATCCCCAAATTCTCCCCAACATTTCATATTGGCTGGTTCATGCTCAACATCATCCTGGAGAGAAGAAAAGTCAAATTAATCCAAATTAATCCAATCGAGAAACCAGAGTCCACATAACTGCAGTCTCTATCTTCCATGGGTTAACAAGAGAGGGCCAGTTTTGCTTTCCACCCTCACAAGTCTTGTTATGTTATGGGACGAGGAAAATCAAGTTGCTACTCTCTCTCTATCTCTCTCTCGGCGTCATTTAGCATTCATATAAGTTCGGGTCAAATGCGCTAGACGTCCACCGTGCTGCAGCCCGACATCACCAACCAATCTCGCCGAATATATACGTACATATAACATGTATATTAACGTCTGCGCTGGGAGGAAGCTTCCGCCTCTCCTTCCTCTCCTCTTGCCCCCGCTCCTTTGTTTAATGCGGTGCACGAGAGAACAAATTCAAAAGCCTCGCTGTCTGCTCTTTTCTTCGTAGGGGATTCCCGCTCCTCCCTCCTTTTTCGACCGTTTTCTTTGTTTCTCTCTCCGCTGCTCTCCGTTGTGGGTTCATAATCTTTGGATATAATTGACCTGGCTTTTGCTTGTAATTATCAGATGAAAGAAGAGAGAACATATTCTCTTAGATTTAGTAAGGTGGAGAGCATTGATTCCCCTGGAACCTCTCTTCCATAAAGAAAGCAGCCCATAATCTTTGAATATAATTGACCTGGTTTTGCTTGTAATTATCAGATGAAAGAAGAGAGAACATATTCTCTTAAATTTAGTAAGGTGGATAAGCTTAACAAGAGAGCCATGTCGGTCCTTGCAACCCACTAATCGGAGGCATGATTGGACGGAAAATGCTCTATGGAATGAAATGGCTGATCATGATCTTTCAATACTTGCAAAAGAAACCGCGTGCGCTGTTGTTAGTAGAATTACAGCTGCGATTTCAACTTGAGAAAAGAATCTGCTTCGTCACTGCTAGCGCCCAACAGTCCTTGCTCAGGCAACACGTAGACAAAGCTTCCAAGTTCTTATTGAACGTCCATTCTAAATCATTTCTCTTTTTACAAAGAATAACGGAGATTTCCCGCGTAGACAAGGGAACCGAACAAAGTTGTGGAGAGGGTGTGCTGCTTTCTGGAGAGTGGATCAGGATTCCCAACCTTTTTGGGCGACACAAATGGAGCAGATCATCCGTCCAGTACCCCACAATCATCCGCCATGGCCGCCTTCGACCACGACTACAGTGACTCCTCCGCTCCCTCATGGCGTCTCAGCCCCACCAAGTTCCGCCTCCCTCCCCGCGACCACCACCACCACCACCCCAACTCTCGCTTCTCCTGCCGCCACCTTCTCCCTGCTTCGAGTATGTATCTCCATCTACGCCGCTTTTCCGTGCAAGTGAAACTGCCTCGGTCGTAGCATTAATCCTAGCTTTTTCTCCACTTCTTTTTCGTTGCTTATTCGCCATTGCATGACTGATGCCTAATCCGAGCATCTCCCGTTACACTTCATCTGTACGTCACTACACTTGGTACGTTTGGTAACGACGCCCCCTTGGAAAATATCCTATGCGATGCTTTTGACATTTTCGCTGATTGACGGAAATTAGCGTGCTGTGTCCTGTCTACATCATTCTCTGGCAACTTCTCTGGCGAGAGCGCCACCATGTCTGGGATCGACCTGCTTTTACTTGGTCCGCGCTTTTGTATGTATGTATGGATGGATGGATGGATGACTTTTTGGGCTTGTTCCGCTTGGTAGTGTACCACTGTGGTGTTGGGAACCGACAGTAACGCATACATTCATTGCTTCACATTGGAGTGTTGTATTACTTCTATTCGCTCATTTTCGGTGGGTCCAATTTGGTTCATTCCGTAGCCACGCTGAGCATGACCTCACCTTGGAGGATTTTTTTCCCCTGGTTATTTTCTTCCAGCCGGAGGTGTCGATCAACACAAACACAGATGGCAAGTTACCTAAGTCTAACTTGTTGCTTCTTTAGACCTTCTACACCCATCGCGGTGCATCCTTTCAACTTAGCTTTCTGTAAAACCCCACAAAACTGAGCGGTATGGGGGAAGTCATCTTGTAAGCATCATATAATGAAAAGGAAATTGAGTACGTTTAGGGTGTGTTCATTAACTGGCCAAATAGTAACTTATTAAATTCTTTTGTTCTCCGAAACAAAAAAAGAATAAAAATCTGCATGGTAACTTTTTGGTTCTCAGGAATAAATTTGGAATAGCATCAAGAACTAGAAAACAATTGCTTCTTTATTTTTAGTAACAATTCCAGAATCAAGCGAAATTTTCCTCTTTTCTTTTCTTCTTCCTCATTGCCGATCGTCGGCCACGATGATGGTCGACGATTGGTTGCACAAGGTCTGGTGAGCTCACCGAAGCCTCCCTAGGCCAAGGTGAGGTCAAGTCTCGCCGGTGACTGGGCAAGCTTGCCTGGCCACTGGCAAGGCTCGACCTTGCCTAGTTAGCATGAGGTCGGCCTCACCTTGGCATAGCGAGGGTCAGCCTTGCCACTAGCTATCGCGAGACTCAACCTAGCTAGGCCAAGGCGAGGCTGGCCTGGTGCTAGCTAGGCAAGGTCGAGCCTCCTCGATCTTCGCCTAGCCGATTGCTAGCCATTGTCGTGGTCGGCGATTAGCCATAGTAGAAGAAGAGGAATGGAAAAAGAAAAAGAAAAAAAAAGAAAAATATAATAAAAGTATTTAAAAATTAATAGAAATTCTAATTCACAAAAGAACTTGAGATTTTACCAAATGCATTTTTTTTCCGGGATTAGAATTTTTGAACAGTTACCAAACACCTTTAAATGTTCATAAACTCATCCAGTAGAATGATTACTAAATACATGCTGAGTGACATGTAATAATTACTCTCACTTCGGTCAAATTCAGCTCATAGTATTGGGGAGTCAAGTTACATCATAGAATGTTATTGTACTTTCCACCTTACCGGCTACTGTTTTGATTTATGTGTGAACCTTCTTTATTGGGGTCCTCAGTGCTCAGATTGTATTATATAATTTCCATTCAGGGAAAGAGCGCAAGCTAGCAGAATATTACAAGAAACAGGAAAGCCTTCTTGAAGGGTACAATGAGATAGAGGCCATGACTGAGTCAGGGGGCTTTCCCGGAAGCCTGACTAAGGTAGATTCTCTACAGCTCACACCTTCCTACATTCCATTAGTAGCAGACCTTAGGACTATGCATTCTTAATCCTAGAAAAAGGAGATTCTTCAGTATATCGAACTGTTTCTCCACGTGGTAGCTCTCGAAGCAAGAGAAACAATTGTGGAGATCTGTTTACAACTTTTATGTAAATTGGAAACTAAACAGGAGTTTATGACATTATATTTCAAGTTTTTTAAGAAGAAATCGCTTCTGATTAGTGAATTGCATTTTGTAGGATGAAATGAAGCAGCTCGCAAAGAGAGAAAGATTTGCAATCCGTATTTCAAACTTGGCAAATATTGTGCTTTTCATAGCAAAGGTCTACGCTTGTGTTGAGAGCCGATCACTGGCAGTCATTGCCTCAGCAATGGATTCATTCTTAGATCTACTATCGGGTTTAATTTTGTGGTTCACGGCAAATTCTATGAGGAACCCAAATTATTACCATTACCCCATTGGTAAGAAGCGGATGCAACCAGTGGTACGTTCCCCTGCTTCCTTAGTAAAAAAAAAAATTGTCGATGATCCATGGGTAACCATTCTACTTGAATCCGACTTTTCTTTGCTCCCACTAAATTTCACTATCTTCAGCTGGTCTCATGACTATAACTTGATTTTGCTGTCCTGCCTTCTTTTCTGTTTGTCATGTAGCTTGATTTACGATGGCATGCTCGTTATTCGATAGCTTCAGCTAGCTAAATTTTATGTGAGACTTCAAAAATACTGTGATGATGCATGGCTTAGTTGAATTAGATCACCAAATTATTGTCAATTTCCCTTTGCCTCAATAGTTAACTCACCGAAGAAGGCAGTGTCAGATATAGTTTTGTATAAAGGAGAAACCAGTCACGAGGAAAAATAAGACCCTGTCCTTTTTAGATACTAGGAGCTAATGACCCCGATATTACCAAAACGAAATTCTAAAATATCTCCATCAGAATAATATGTGTTGATGTAATCGATCTTTGTGATTAAGCTACGAGTGTAATGGTATTGACGGCTTGAGAATGCAGGGTATTATTATCTTTGCCTCCGTGATGGCAACTCTTGGCTTACAAATCCTGTTGGAGTCTGTTCGAGATCTCATCTCCAAGGCAAGTGATCTTTCTGTTGTCTGCTTTGTCGTGTCACTTGCAAACAAATTCATACCGTGGCAGGTATAGATTTGTTTGCAGAGTAGTTAGAAGGGGAGAACTTTAGGTTTTCTATTGAGCTAACGTTAATGGAAACTCTCCTCTTGGGACCTGGATATTCTAATCTTACTTGTACCGTTTCACCTTACATTAAGAGGTTATTAACTTCTTTCTTCTGATTTTTATTTTTTATTTTTCAATTTGTGGAAATAAAAATGTCGTTGCATCACAGATTGACCTATTGGTTCACCCAGTTTCGTTGCCACCTTGATAGTAACCAATTGTTTTAACCAGGCACACTTAAAATACAGTAAATAAAGTTTAGACTGTTGTCTTATTTCTCCAGTTCACTCATCTTATCACATTATATTTCAATCAAAATCTACATGCAGTCACGCCCAACAACTGATCGAGAGAAGGAGAAGTGGATGATTGGAATTATGGTTTCTGTTACAGCAGTGAAGTTTGCCCTTATGGTTTATTGTCGAAGATTCAAGAATGAAATTGTCAGAGCGTATTCTCAAGATCATTTATTCGATGTTATAACTAATTCTGTTGGTCTGGTGGCGGCTATCCTATCCATCCGCTACTACTGGTGGATAGATCCAGTTGGAGCCATAATAGTAAGTTCATCTCGAACAGTCCTACATTTAGTTTTTCCATTGTGCGTTTCTAGCAGTTATATATTACTATTCCCTCTCCATCCTATCAATAGGTTTATGTGGGGCACAACTTTTCTAAGCCAATTTATTACATACTCTGCAGATAGCACTATATACCATGATCACGTGGGCAAGAACGGTGATTGAGAATGTACGGGCGCTTGTCGGAAGAGCGGCCCCACCTGAATTTATAGCAAAGTTGACATATCTCATTTGGAACCACTGTGAAAAGATCAAGCACATTGACACGGTGAGAGCTTACTCTATTGGTTCTCTTTACTTCGTGGAGGTCGACATAGTATTGCCTGAAGACATGCACTTGAACCAAGCCCACAATATCGGGGAAACACTTCAGGAGAAGCTTGAGCGATTGCCCAAAGTTGAGCGAGCTTTCGTCCATGTTGATTTTGAGTTTACTCACAGGCCAGAGCACGAGAATAAAGTAAGAGGTTGATGATCATATGTGACCATTTAGATTCGGGTCGCAACTCCCTTTTCTTTTTCCATTTATAATAATGCTTCTACTTGCATCGGAAGGAGAAGCCCATGTAAAAGCTTCTTATACCGACTGACATGTGCTGAAGATCGATGTTTGGTTAAAAGAATGTTGAGAATTACTTGTGAAATAATGCGCCATCACTTTCTTCTTTCATTGTGATGACTGAACTACCTTAAGAGAAAGATGCTTGAATCTTCCCTTTCCCAAGACCATAGCTTTTTCCTCCAGGGAAGCATTCTTCCTAGCCCCAATGCTTCTGTGCAATAACTCTACGACTTTCTGGATACAAAGAATGCCACTCTTATCCAAGCGTCCTAGGTTTGGAATTGTCGAAAGGGTTGAGCCCTGGGGTGGTACAAACGGTCCTACTGGGGCTAGAGTGAACCTTGTACTACCTTTGAATGGAATTGTAAAATGAGAATGACGATGCCATTCTTAAGTGAAATGCAACTACCATGTTTGGGGTTAAAAGTACATTACTAGTTCCAAAACTCGACACAAGTAGACATTTATGTGTCAAAACTTTCAAAATATACATTTAAGTGCCAAAATCAAAGAAGAAAGGGACACTTAAGTATCAACGGTGAAATTTTATGGCCAAATTGCTAACGTGTCATTTTTTTTTGTGAGTTAAGTACAAAATGACATAATTTTTGGCAATGATGTGGTTATATAAACTCAAAACGATATCGTTTTGCTTCCGGATTCGAATTTTAAAATAAATAGTAATTAAATAAATTAAAAGAACTAATTTTTTTTTTTTTTAAAAAGAAGCAATAACAGCGTTCGACAAGGGTTGTGTAGGCCCTCACCATTGCCGCCCCTACCATTGCTGGCAAGGGCCGACGATGGTGTGGGGAGAGTCAGTAAGGATCATCGACCCTAGGCAAGGGCTAGGGGCCGATGACCCTCGCCAAATCTGGAGGAGGGCCGTGACCTTGCCCAGGGCTAATGACCCTCGTTGACCCTTCCCCATCGTTGCTGGTAATGGTGGGGCAACGATGGCAAGGGCTATACAGGCCCTCGTCGAACACTGCACATGTTTTTTTTAAAATTTTTTTTTATAATTTTTTTAAATTTTTTGGTTCTTTTAATTTATTTTAATAAATATATACATTAAAATTCGATTTTTGGGGCAACGAATGAGATAAAAAAAAAAGGCCATCATTGAGGCAAACGATGCAATTGCTTCGGTTAGAGCAAACGACATCGTTTTGATCTTTGTTGCTGAGTCAATTTTCCGATGTGTCATGTAAACCACTTATATTATTGAAAATATGCAACATCGTATTTCCGGCCACCATCACTGGACTTGACACTTAAATATCGCAATTTAAAAAAAAAAAAAAAGTGATACTTAAGTGTACATTTTGGAAGTTTTTGTACTTAAGTGTCCACTTGTATCAAATTTTGGCATTTGCGTTGTACTTTAGCCTATGTTTGGTGGCCTTTCCTCCTACATGAATATGAGTGAAACCATATTACACAATTTGAGGATTGAACCGCATGAGCTTCATAAGGAATATGCACGGCACAAGTTTTTTCTTGGGCCACCATACTAAGCTAATCACAAACGGTGTCGTCAAATGAGCTTTCTACATTTCCTAATTAATCCGCTTGCTCTCTCTGAAGAATCAGTCTGGCACAGTTTTTCTTTAAGTAGATAGCTAGGAGAGTAAGGGTGACGTTTGATATGAGGTTTAGAATCTATAGATGTGACCAAATTGCCGATGCTGCAATTCATCATGTGTGCGCATGCAGGTTGTATATGCGCGAAATTTATAACTTAATTAGTTCACATAACTTCAAATTTATAACCTAATCAGTTCGATGAGACGAATAATGAGTCTGAATACTATCGGGGCATCCCAAACGATTACGTGCAAAATTTTTCTTCCTTTCTTCGTTTTCTCCTTGTTCTGTCTGCTGGTTTCAATGACTTCTTCTTCTTCTTCTTCTTTTTTTTGGTCAGATGGCTTCCATGACTTCAACGCGTGTCATATGACATGTGAAGGAAAATGAAGGCGGGCTGAGTTGGGGCATCACTATGACATCTGCAGCTCGAGACCTCTTAGAAGATGTGGAGTGGAGCCACGTGCTAGGTTCTTCGTATCGGCGGATTTAAGCTCAACATCCTTAGATAAGAAAAGACAAATTATCAAATTAATTTTTGTTCCATAAACCAGAGTACCTTTTAGCTGCCAAAACAACAAGAAAGAAAAAAGAAGAAGAAGAAGAAGAAGAAGAAGAAGAAGAAAAGCCACCTCATAACTACAATCTTCCGTGGTTAAAAAGAGAGCCATATCTATTATTTACTAGCTTTTAAGTGAAGTCCACACCCTCTCACAAATCTTATAGTACGACTCGAGGAACCCTCCTAGTCCTAGTCCCGTGAAACGCGCCGGCGTTGCTGCTTTTCCATCTCGAATGTATTCAGTGCGCCTTGCGTCAATATGAGTTCGTTTGCTCAATTGAGAATTGACACGTATCTTGGTCAAGAAAAATGTTCGAAAATACAGACTTTCTCTCTCTTCGTCTCCATCACGTCACAGCCACCGTCTCTTCGGCCACCGTCGAATCCACCCGCCCAACTCGGCCATGTCCACCGTCTCCATCTTCGACACCCACCTCCCCCACCACCGTGGCGTCAATATGTTATTGGCTCAGAGTGGGAAAATAATGCACGCCACGTCAATGCTCGCGTTTTCTCGCTGCCGACCAGTCCACCCTCCTCGCCCTGTTAACGTCTCGCGCAACTTCGGGGTCATGGGCTAAAGAGATGGAGATGCGAGGAAGCTTCCGCCTCTCCTTCCTCGCCGCCCCCTCCCTCCTTCCTCCTCCATCTGCTTTGTTTAACGTGCACCAGAAGTCGGAACAAAGTCAAAAGCTTGCTCCCCTCTGCTTTTCGTGGGGATATATACAATTGCACGCGCGCATCCAAACCAAAGCGGTGGTGGAGAGGCGTGGCGACTTTCTGAAAAAGTGTATCAGGAATCACGGCATATGGAGCACACAATGCTTCCTCTCACCGACGATCCTCCTCCTTCCTCCATGCACGTCTTCGGCGACGACGACGACGACTCCTCCTCCTCCTCCGCTCCCTCATGGCGTCTCCGCCTCACCGAGTTCAGCCTCCCTTCCCGCGACGACCCCCGGGAGCCCCACTCTCGCTTCTCCTACCGCCGCCTATTCTCTGCTCCGAGTATGTATCTATTTCCCTCTACGGCGCTTTTGACATTTTCGCTGATTGATGGAAATTGACGAGCTGCGTCCTGTATATATCATTCTCTGACAACTTCTCTTGCGAAAGCGCCACCATGTCCGGGACCGGCCTGCTTCTACTTGGTCCGTGATTTTGTGTGTATGTAGGGATGACTTTTTGGGCCTGGTCCGCCTTGGTAGCGTACCACTTTGGTGATTGGAACCGACAATAACACGTACATTCATTGCTTCACTTGTTTGGCCTGTCGTATTGCTTCTATTCGCTCATTTTCGGTGGGGGTGGAATCGGTTCATTTCGTAGCTACGCTGAGTACGAAGTCGCTTTGGAGCTTCTCTCTCTTCTTCTTTTTCCCCTGGTTATATTCTTCCAGCCAGAGGTTGGAAGTCAGCGAAGTCTGACTTGTTGCTTCTTTAGACCATCCACATCCATCGCCGCGCATCCTCTCACCTTAGCTTTCTGCAAAACCCCACAAAATTTGAGCGGTACAGGGGAAGTCATCCTGTAAGCGTCATGTAAGCGAAATAAAAATTGGGTATGGAGCTTTAAAATGTTGAGTGACATGTGATGGTTACTCTCACCCGTGGTCAAAATCAGGTCATTCTGTTGGAGAGTCAAGTCATATCATAGAATGTTATTGTACTTTCCACCTCAGGGGCAGCTGTTTTGATTTAAGTGCGAACCTTCTTTCTTTGGGTCGTCAGTGCTTAGATTGTATTCTATGATTTCAATTCAGGGAAAGAGCGCAAGCTAGCAGAATATTACAAGAAACAGGAAAGCCTTCTTGAAGGGTACAATGAGATGGAGGCCATGACTGACTCAGGGGGTTTTCCTGGAAGCCTCACTGAGGTAGATTCTCTATAGGTCACATCTTCTTACATTTCAGTAGTTGCAGACCTTAGTATTGTGCATTCTTACTCCTAGAAAAAGGACATTCTTCAGTATATCGAAATGCTTCTCCACTTGGTAGCTCTCGAAGCAAGAGAAACAATCGTGGAGATCTTTCACAACTTCTGTTTAAATTGGAGACTAAACATGAGTTTATGACTTTATATTTCAAGTTTTCTAAGAAGAAATTGTTTCTAATGAATGAACTGCATTTTGTCAGGATGAAATGAAGCAGCTCGCAAAGAGTGAAAGATTTGCAATCCATATTTCGAACTTGGCAAATATTGTGCTTTTCATAGCAAAGGTCTACGCTTCTGTTGAGAGCAGATCACTGGCGGTTATCGCCTCAACCTTGGATTCTTTCTTAGATCTACTATCAGGTTTTATTTTGTGGTTCACGGCAAATTCAATGAGGAACCCAAACCATTATCGTTACCCCATTGGTAAGAAGCGGATGCAACCAGTGGTATGTTCCCCTGCTTCCTTGGTTAAAAAATTTGTTGTTGATTCATGGGTAAACATTTTAATTGAATCTGACTTTTCTTCGCTCCTACTAAATTTCACTAGCCTAGCCTAGTTTTATGACTATAACTTGATTCTTCTGTCCTGCCTTCTTTTCTGTTTGTTATGTAGCTTGATTTACAATGGCATCCTCGTTATTTGATAGCTTCAGCTAGCTAAATTTATGTGAGACTTCAAAAATAAAAGATGGGTTACTTACTGTGATAATGCATGGCTTTGTTGAAGTACATCTCCAAATTATAGTCAATTTCCCTTTGCCTCAATAGTTAGCTCACTGAAGAAGGCGGTGTCAGATATAGCTTTGTATAAAGGAGAAACCAGTCAAAAGGAAAATTAAGACCATGTCTTTTTAAGACAATAGAAGCTAATGACCCCAGTATTACCACGCGGAATTCTAAAATATCTGGATCAGAATAATGTGTTGATGTAATCGATCTTTGTGATTAAGCTACGAGTGTAATGGTATTGACGGCTTGAAAATGCAGGGAATTATTGTATTTGCTTCAGTAATGGCAACTCTTGGCTTACAAATACTGTTGGAGTCTTTTCGAGATCTCTTCTCCAAGGCAAGTGATCTTTCTGTTGCTTGCTTTGTCGTGTCACTTGCAAACGTATTCATACAGAGGCTGGCATAGTCTTGTTTACAGAGCAGTTTGAATGGGAGGGCTAGGTTTTCTATTGAGCTAACAATAATGGAAAGAAGGCTTTGAGTCTTCTCTTGGGACTTGGATATCCTAGTCTTACTTGTACTATTAGAACTTACATTAAGAGGATGAACTTTTTTCTTCTGATTAATGTTGCTGCATCACAGAATGACCTATTGGTTCACTTGGTTTGGCTGCCACCTTGCCAGTAACCAATTGTTTTAAGCTGGTGAACTCAAGATGCAATTACTAAAGCTTAGACTACATCCCATCCGTCCAGTTCACTTATCTTATTCCATTATTTTTCAATCAAATCTACATGCAGTCACACTCAAAGACTGATCGTGAGAAGGAGAAGTGGATGATTGGGATTATGGTTTCTGTCACTGCGGTGAAGTTTGCCTTGATGGTCTATTGTCGAAGATTCAAGAATGAAATTGTCAGAGCCTATGCTCAAGATCATCTTTTTGATGTTATAACTAATTCTGTCGGTCTGGTGGCGGCTGTCCTATCCAACCGCTACTATTGGTGGATAGATCCAGTTGGAGCTATAATAGTAAGTTCATCTTGAGCAGTCCTACTTTTAGTTTTTCAATTGTGTGTTTCTGACTATTATAGAATTACTATCCCCCCACCATCCTATCAAGCACAACTTTTCTAATCCAAAAAATTACATAATCTGCAGATAGCATTATATACCATAACCACGTGGGCAAGAACGGTGATTGCGAATGTATGGTCGCTTATTGGAAGAACGGCCCCACCTGAATTTATAGCGAAGTTAACATATCTCATTTGGAACCACGATGAAGAGATCAAGCACATTGACACGGTGAGAGCTTACACTTTTGGTTCCCATTTCTTCGTGGAGGTGGACATAGTGTTGCCTCAAGACATGCTCTTGAACCAAGCCCACAATATCGGGGAAAAACTTCAGGAGAAGCTGGAGCAATTGCCTGAAGTTGAGCGAGCTTTCGTCCATATAGATTTTGAGTTTACTCACAGGCCTGAGCACAAGAATAAAGTATGAGGTAGATGATCATAGCCGACCATTTAGAGGTAGATGACCATATCTGAGCATTGGGAGAAGCCCATTCAAAAGCATTTTATACCGACTGACATGTGGTGTAAGATTAATTTTTGGTTAAAAGAATGTTATTATTAGTAGAGCTACTTTGGAAAGAATGCGCCACCTTTGAATGGAATTGTAATAATTGAGGAGAAGATCCTTTTCCCAGTGGACGATGCCATTTTTAAGTGAAATGAAACCGCCATGTCTGGTGGCCTCTCCTTCTACAGGAACATAAAGAAAGCATATAAGGCATATCCGAGGATCAAACTGCATGAGCTTCGTAAGAAAAATGCAGGGCTCGAGTTTTTTCTTTTGCTACCACATTAATGCTACTTACAAATGTGTTGTCAAAGGAACTTCCTGCTTCTCTGAAGAATCAATCTGGCATGATTTTTCATTAGGTGAGTATGATCTACGGACGTGATTAAGTTGCCAATGCCCTACTTCATTATTTGTGCGTCATATGCTTTGTTATATGAATACGTAGATGTATACAGATCTATTAACAATATAAATGTTGTCTCTAGGAAAGATGCTAGAAATATCATGAATCCGTGACGAAACTTGTTCATAATTGAAGATGGGACATTCAGAGTGTAACAGCTCAACTACTTCGTTGATGAGTATCACTCATTTCAATACTTAACATTCATGCATCAACTTCTACTTTTCTGGCCATCAAATTAGCTTGGCAAAATAATATGGCCAAATCCCTCTCATTCACCATACCCAAATGCAGAGCCGAACCTCGTTTCTGAAACTCTAAAGGTCTCTCGTTTCTTTTTCTTCATTGATGCTCTGCACTACCAAAAAACAAACTGCAGGAGATGTATTTCGCAGGTTTCCTCCCTTTCGTTGAGACGTATGTCAGGAACATTGTGGACGTATGTCAGGAACATTGTGGTTTGCTATTCCATTATTAACCGCTATAGGTCACGACTCTCCTGAATTTCAACTGCTAAGAGAAAAGTAGCGGATTACTTAGCGAGCATGAACAGTTCCCCTTACAAGGCAATACTTAACTCAAACTCTTCTAAGCCCTATCACAACTTTGATCCTCAATTCAATTATGCAATTCAAATCATTTTGGAGCTGCCACAACCTATTATGGATCGAATAGGAATCCAAGTAAAGCACGTGAGTCTGTTTTACTTTCGTGAACTAGAGAATCATGAGTTTAGGAACTTGACGTTAGATTAATCTAACATCATTTCAATACATTTTTTTCTCTTTGTCATTCAATCTTCATCTTTCATCATCCTAAGTTCCTAACATGTGAAAATAATCGTAAGATAAACACCCAATAATCAAAGCAGTAAATAAATTAATCGCCCCAGTGACACACCAACCACGCCCCTTCCCTTTCTCCGATCATCAAGCCCCCTGATCCCTTTCTTTGTCTTTCATCCCCCCTGAACAGAATAGCCCCGTTCTTTCGAATTCAAAAAAGAAAATAGGTGAACATGTTTCCCCTTTGAAGTGGCGAAGGCCTATGCCTAAAGTAAGAAAAAAAGTAGGTTAAGGTTACGAAGTAAGGTCAGCTGGTTAAGGAAAGCTCAGGTTATGAAATCGCTTAGCCGTTAAAATTAATTAAATTAATGAAGTTGGCATTTCAGGTTTCGGTGACTCTTCCTTCTCTTCTCTTTGGAGCTTGTTCAAGCTTATGAGTCCGAGCCGAGGGCAAATAAATGCGCTTAGAATCATTAGTGAGATAGAGTTAACTTACCACAATAGGTATTTTATTACAAATAAAATAAAGAAGATCTTCAGCCTACCTCGAAAGAGTCAATTGCCCATCCCCCATAGTCTTGGATTCCGCTGTCCCTTTGCGCTGTGACTAGGCCCCCTTTCCGCTTCACGCAATAGCACGCTCCGAAGCAAACGAGCTTCGCCGGTAGTAGCCTCCTGAATTAGTCGAGTAGCTTCTTTCCGGCAAAGCTTACCAATCCTACACTCCTTTCTCCTATTCTTTGTCAAGTGGAGCCTTTCAGACATCGACAAACGAAAAAGATTCTGTCTCTCATAAGGAGTCCTAAACAAATCTACCGTTTTGGACGTACTCAAGGGCTTGGCTTGCCCAAAGGAGCCGCTTCTTATACTTTTCCAATAGCTTAGTACTCAACAAGGGAAGAGGGATAGCACTGAGCAACTGGCAAAGTGAATTAGTCGTTTGATTTCAAGTTCCAGAGTAGGATAAGGAAAAATTAAGGAACTTGAAATGCATCGAGCAACCCTAAGGAAAGCCTCATTATTGATCCCCAAGATGGGAGCCTTGTAAACTATCAGTCAGAACATAACGATGCAATGATATAATCTGGCCTAAATGTGATGTATAAAACTTTTATGATTATGTATGGAACCTAATCTAATCTTTTTGGTTTTTTCTTCGTTTAATTACCATGACAAATTCAAAATTATCTCTTAATATACCACATGGCTGAAACTCTACATGCATGCATAACTTGAATTACCAGATGAAATGCATGATGAATAACATGAATTAATCCTATCATGCAGCAATTAACTAGACATAACCTAAACGAGACATTAAACTAATTTCTTTTGTGGTTCTTTTTCTTTGATTAATGAATGCAAAATTAATCCCTTGAAAGACTACATGGACAAGACTATGCATGCAATTAAGCCAACATTCATGAAATTAAACTAATTCACACGAAAAATATGATTAGAATCGCAAAAGTTGCTGAGGCGACTGATACAAACCTGCGGTGATTTTGGTAGAAGTTGTCGAGCTGGTAGTATCCATAAATAGGACGCTTCATACGCTTAGGCACCTGATGAAAAAACAAAGTGGAGGGGAGATCCCCCTCAGTTTCACATAATCGGTGTGATCTTCTTTCAAATAATCGTGGACAGTCGGTGGGTTATTCAAGTTTTAAGTGCAACTAGTGCATTATTATGTCCAGAAAAACTTACTCTTGACGTCCTGTTGCAGGTTTTGTCCCCAGGGATCTGTATGTTCTGGACTTTATCGGTTCTATTGGATGCTGGTAAGCACTCAGTGGCGTACTGATCAATCATCTCGACAACCTAAAAAATCAGGATAGATATATAAACTACTGCACATTATCATAATGATGAAAGCAACCAGCCTCGGGATTAAGCTTACATCACGGGAAGCAAACAAAGATGCAAGTCCAATTGGAAGGAAAACAATGCTAACCGGCATGAATGCTGAAATCACCTGCAAAAAATGGGAGACTTGAGTTTTCATATGAGGAATTGGCAAATGGTTACAAGATGTACATATTCTTTGGACTTGGTTATCTTTGAGGGTGTCGTCATTTTGTTCTTGTTAAAATCAGGGTGTGACAATACCTTCTCGATTTGGGGGTAAAATGTACAGCAGAAAATGGTTGGTCATTCACTCTTTCAAATGGGGTAAACGTTTCTGCTTTTTCTCTCCTTCAGCAAATGTTCATTTAGATTCTTTCAGAACAAATTACTGTAATATAGAAACATTCGACCTCGAATATTCATTCCCAGGTCTGTTTTAGTTGTAGGATTGCCTCATGGATTCTCGAATTGAAGGAATTGATCTGGTTTTATCCCACATAAGCAACTTTTGCTACCCAAAATATTTTCTTGACGGAGGCGAAATAACCCGAAAATGAAAAGAGAAAACCCCTAACCAACTAGCAGTTAAAGGGGGCCATCACAATGACCATCGCTACAACTTAGAAATGACCGACACTCTCTAAAAGTTTTTGTGTTGTGTTGGACACTTCGACACATGTCCGATACTATATTATTCTAACACATGTTGGAAAATCCAACACTTGATCAACTGTCCCGATGTTCTACGACACTCGAGTCAAAATTAAGAAATGTGAGTTTTTGACACGTGATTTCAATATGCGATGTCAATTTCAAAAATTTTCAATAAATGATAAGTTAAAATGTATATATGTGAAAAAAATAATAAAAATAATAAATAAAGGAAGAAGAAAAGCCTAGTTTTCTCTTCGACTCTCACTTTCTTTGATACATAATTCACCCTCCATGTTTTTTTTTTCCTCTCTCTACCGACACGTTTGACGTGTGAGTCAAGAATGTGAATTATTTGTTTTTTCCTTTTCAAGTTTTATGGATTATTGGAATGGGGTTGAATTTGTCAAATTGAAACAACGAATGATATTAATAAATTATGGATTAATGTTTTTAGTATAAATTCATTCTAAACTTTTTTATTATTTATTTATTTGTGAATTTAAATCAAATTATTACAAAAATGATAATTTATTATTTATATATAATAAATTTAATATATAACGTGTTCTAATGTGTCGGAACTCTTTGTTTTTTGAGAAATGATGTGTCAGTGTGTCTGTCTTGTTATGTCGTGTGTTGTATATCGGTATCAATACTAGTTAGGCTACAACTACGGCAAAGGGTGACTAGAGATGTTCACGACCCCAATGGCAAATGAAGATAGAGAATCCCTTTACTTCTGTTTTTGTTGATTTTGTTATCTTATCCGGTTGGGTAAAATTATCTTCTCCCTATAGTCCGAACAACTCATCCGAGTCTCATTCAAATCCAAATTATGCCAATCTATCCAATCCAGCTCCTCGAACGTGCCCACCCTTATTGTTTAATGAGCAAGGATTTCATTTGCCTAAGTAAACAACGGGAAGGAAACTCCTACAGTCCTTTACCAAAGGCAGTCCGTAGCTGAAATCTAACCTGATATGATGAAGAACATCATCTCATCAGCAGTGGTATTAAGATCACCAACGTTGTGCATCTTCATCTTTCAATGGTTTCCATGCAAAGTATAATAAGAGCGCGTTTGGTAACTGTTTTGCTCTCGAAAATAATTTTTATTTGTTCCTTAGATGAATTTTTTGAGCATTTGAAAGCATTTGGTATGATCCTAACTTATTTTGTGACTTATAATTTCTTTTAATTTTTTAATAATTTTATTAAAATTTTCTTTTTCTTTTCTTTTCTTCTTCCTTTGAGCCAGTCGCCCAGCTAAGGCCAAGACCTATGACCGGCTAAAGGAGGAAGAAGAAAAGGAAAAAAGAAAAAAAAAGAAAAAGAAAAAGAAAAAGCCTTGATTTTATAATTATTCTTAAAAATAAAAAAGTAATTTTTTTTTTTTTTTCTTTTTAATTCTATTTCAGATCTATTCCCAGAAAATAAAAAAAAATTATCAAATAGATTTGTATTTTTTTTATTTTGAAAAATAAAAAAAAAAAATTAAATTTATTTAGCACGTTACCAAGTAGATCCTATCTCATTTATCAAAAAGTTGTAGGTTTTCATTGAGTCGAGTCAGTGCTTGTCTCAAGAAGGCCCACTGACGAAGGAACCTCCCCCTTGGATAAGACCCTCAAATGATTCGTGTGCTTCTTATCTTGTTACTTTTACCACTTGGTTTCGACACGGGGCATAATAGATTAGGGCGGCCCATAAGGAGAAGGGATGACGATGGTGATAAAGGTGACTTCTTATATTTTTATTGCCTCTCACCGCCAAGTGGTTGATTGAGAAATGTGCCATGATTTGCTTTCAGATCCTAACCCTTCGTGCGATTCGGGTTGTCGTTTTCCCAGGGCAAGTGGATTAGTTGGGATTCCGAGATGGACTATCGTACACGGAATAATGCTTAGTTTATTTGAGCTATAATTTGGGTAAGTTAAGTGACAAAGTCGTGGAGCGTGGAAGATGAGGTTAGGTGTCTTACACTCAGATGTCACACTCCTAAAAGCACTCACGACTCCTCTTATTCGTTCTTTGCCATCACCAGATAGAGAAAGGAGACCATTTCTTCACAAACGCCTCGTGTGATATTGAGGCAATGCCGTGGCTGTTGTAGTTATTAATGAGAGATTTTTATGGGATCATAATCAATTGTTCTAAAAATATAAATTGTTAAATGGAGGTATAGTTTAATATTTATGAGACAACTATCAGTTTTAGAAGTTTTAGAAGTTCAAGCTATTTAGATCACTCTAACAGCTCAAATGTCGTTTCATTCTGAACTTTTTGCTTGGAAGGCCATTTGGGAAGGTGGAGTGCTTTTTGCGATGGAGAGCGAGAGGAAGCTTTGTCCTCTCCTTTTTCGCTGCCCACCCCAATTTGTTTAAGGAACAAATTCAAAAAGCTTTTGGCTTTTTTGCTTTCGTGGGGTTCGCCCCGTTTGGCAACACAGTCCCTGCTCTCCCTCTCTCCTTTTGGACTTTGTTCATATCATCATCAGCAGAAGAAAGTACTATTTACTCTTCTGAAGTTGCATAAGTTCGGTGAAATCTCGAGGTCGCGTGAGAACAAAAGCGTGCACAACGTATCGATGCTGCGACGTGAGATGAAAGCGTAACTGCTATCTAAACCGGAAAGAGAATCGGGTGTCATCCCGAGTTTGGTTCCAGAGTCAACTTATTATTTGGGTGGGACAAAAGGGGGATTTCTATTTACGGAATAGCTTGGTCGACTCAGTAATTACATTTGGGAGATGTGCTCCTTGGAACGAAAAGGACATCTAAGATGGAACATATGATGATGAACAGGATATACAAATGCAGGAATGGAAGTTGGCCATTTGTCTGATGACCGAAGATGCTCGCGAATGCCAGTTTTTACCAAGTCTCTTTCCTAATATTAGGTACAAAGTTCGCCTAAAATAGTGAGCGAGAGAGAAAGTGGGTTTACCAATACCTTATATTATTAATACTAGATTATATTATATGGTGTCTTTCTTGAGGCCTTCCAAAATGCAGTATTTTAAACGATACGTGCATGCGTGGGTGGGTGGGTATATACTATAAAGAAGGATGGAAAGGTAGAGATGCGAGCTTGGGCCTCCCATCATCCAAACAGGTCCTCTCCCCGGTGCGTCGTTGTAGCTTGCTTCCTGGAAAACCGACTCCGGAATTACAGATTTTCCTGGCGACAATCATGGAGCAGAACAACCCCCAACACCTGAGCGTCACCGTTGGCGAATCCCGTCGCGAGCTCCTCTCTCCCCTCCCCGACGATCCTCCCCCTTCCTCCATGGACGTCTTCGTCGACGACGACGGCTACGACGGCTCCTCCGCTCCCTCATGGCGTCTCAGCCTCACCGAGTTCCGCCTCCCTCCCCGCGACCCCCACCACCGCCGCTCCCACTCTCGCTTCTCCTGCCGCCACCTTCTCCCTGCTCCGAGTATCTCTCTCTCTCTCTGTCTCTCTCTCCGTGCCGCTTTTTCCGTGGAAGTGAAACTGCCTCCGTCGTAGCGTCAAAATCCTGGCATTTCCATTTCCTTGCTTATTCGCCATTATGTATCTCTGTTGCGTAATCCAAGCATCTCCCGTGTTGCACGTCGCTGCACTTCGCACGGTCGCCACCCTCCGTGCGATCGCCTCGTGCTTCGACTTCTCTCCATCGAAAGCAACGACGCCTTCTCTGGAACGCATGCACCGTCGCTAACTCCATGAAACTACGTTGATACCTTAGACCATGCTTTTGAAATTTTCGCTGGTCGACGGAAATTAACATGCCGTATCCTGTCTGCATCATTTTCTGGCAACTTCTCTTGCAGAAGCGCCACAGTGTCTGGGACCGACCTGCTTTTGCTTGGTCCGTGTTTGTATTTATGGATGAATTTGTGCTTGGTCCACTGGGCAGTGTTCCACCGTGGTGGGATCCCACAATAACACAGATATTCATTGCGAAGTACTTGGAATTGTTGATTATGACATAGCTTTCGAGCCTTTTTTCTTTTCTTCCAGCCAGCAGTATCAATCAACAGAAACACGGATGAAAGTTAACGAGGTCTGACTTGTTGCTTCATTAGACAGTCTAAATCCATCGCACCGTGTCCTTTCAACTTATCTTTCTGTAAAACCTGTCAAAACTGAGCGGTACGAGGAAAGTCATTCCGTAAGCATCATTTTAGTGAAATGGAAAGTGAGTATGAAGTTTTAAGATGTTTAGTGGCATGTAATGGCTACTTTCACCCGTGGTCAAATTCAGGTCATAGTGTTGGGGAGTCAAGTTATATTATAGAATGTTATTGTGCTTTCAACATTAGGAGAAACCGTTCAAGTCTGGATCTCCTTATTTTGCTTGTAACTGACTCAGTATTCAATAATTCCAATTCAGGGAAAGAGCGCAAGATAGCAGAATATTACAAGAAACAGGAAAGCCTTCTCGAAGGGTACAATGAGATGGAGGCCATGACTGAATCAGATTGTTTTCCAGGAAGCCTAACTGAGGTAGATTCCATGTAGCTCATATCATCCTACTTTTCGTTAGTTTCAGACCGCCGAGGGGATTGTGCTTTCTTAGCTCTAGGAAAAGCAGATTCTTTGGCATAATGAAATGCTTCTCCACTTGGTAGCTGTTGAAGCAAGAGAGACAATCATTGAGATAATAAACCTGATTTTATGGCATTGTACTTCAAGTTTTCTAAGAAGACATCGCTTGTAATCAATTAACTGCAATCTGTCAGGATGAAATGAAGCAGCTCGCAAAGAGTGAAAGATTTGCGGTCCATATTTCAAACATAGCAAACTTGGTGCTTTTCATAGCAAAGGTCTTCGCTTCTGTTGAGAGCAGATCGCTGGCAGTTATCGCCTCAACCCTGGATTCATTCTTAGATCTACTATCAGGTTTTATTTTGTGGTTCACGGCACATGCTATGAGGAACCCAAACCATTATCATTACCCTATTGGTAAGAAGCGGATGCAACCAGTGGTATGTTCCCCTGCTTCCTTGGTTAAAAAATTGTCGTGGATCCATGGGGAAACACATGAATTGAATCGACTTTTCTTTTGCTCCCACTTAATTTCACTAGCCTTGCCTAGACCTATGACTATTAACTATTGTTATGGATTACTTTCTCCCTTACTACTGGAAAAACGAGATGTTCGATTCTGACTGATCATGTAACTTGGTTCTTCTGTCGTGCCTTCTTTTCTCTTTGTTATGTCACTCGATTACGATGGAGTGCTCATTTTTCGATAGCTTTAGCAACCATGATAGCATGTGTTATCTTTAGATAACAGCTGGCTGCTTAATTGAATTACAACAACAAATTATACTCAATTTCCCTTTGTCTCTATGATTAGCTCACAAGAGAAGGCAGTGTCAGATATAGTTTGTGTATAGCAGGGCTATTGAAGTACTGTAGGATGAAGCGTGGCACTGATGATGGGAACCAAATAGCCATGCAGACCAGGGGTGACCAAAAAAAATGACAAGAGTAGACGGTTCTGGTTTGATTTGGTTTCAGGTCGAGATTATGTTGGTGGTGTCTTGAGTGTATCCATTGTTGGGTCCCTGTGGTCCGTTACTTATGAAAACCTGATCAATATGAATTTTAAGTTATACTTAATCCGTCTCTGATATTGATTAACCACGTGAAGTACTTAAGACTAAATAGCATCAGAGCTAAGTGAAATTTGGGATGTTACAGTTCTGGTTTCAGAGCGGATTATGGAGAGATTAGGTGGATTAGGATTAGGAAGACAGAGCTGCTTTGGTTGTCGGAGTGATGAGGTGATTCAAGGCTTAGAGAATGTAATAGCCTGTAACCATGAGAATTACTAGGAATTGCACAAGTTAATATTAGGTCATTATGATTCCGGGATCAACGCTAAGTGAAATTTGTGATGTTACATGTGGTGTTGTCTTACAATCCTTCGTTTTAATGTCCAAACACAATAAATCACAGTAATGAGAGAGAGAAGGGGGAGGGGGGGGGGAGAGAGAATTATGAACCATACCAAACTAGTTTTTTTTTTTAAATTGGTTCAACTCAACATCTCCAGTTCATTTGATCAGCACATAAAAAAAAACTGTTTTGTCTACAAATCAATGAATAAGATGGCCGCAGTCTGACATAGATGTTATTCATATGTCGGATGGGTAAAAATAGTTAAATGAATGCTTGTTATAAGAGAGAAACCAGTCAAAAGGAAAAATAAGACCATGTTTTTTTAGGTACCGGGAGTCGATGACCCCAATATTATAAGCAATGAGAAATTGCTTGAAATTTTCTCGATCAGAGTAATATGTGTTGACTAATCAAAATTTCTGATTAAGCTATGAGTGTAATGGTATTGGTGGTTTGAAAATGCAGGGTATCATTGTATTTGCTTCAGTTATGGCAACTCTTGGCTTACAAATCCTGCTGGAGTCTGCTCGAGAAATTATCTCCAAGGCAAGTAATCTTTATGTTGTTTGCCTTTTCATGTCCCTTTGCAAACAAATTTAAATACGGAGCCTGGGATAGACGAGTTTACAGAGCAGTAAGAACGGGAGGAGTTCTATTCAGCTAATAATAATTGAAAGAAGGCTTTGAGTCTTGTCTGGGTACTTGGATATTCTAGTCAGTCTTAAACTTTAAGAACTTACCTTATAAACTTCTTCCGATTTTTTCATTTGGATACTCCTAGAAATTTGCGGAAAAAAAATGTTTTTGCATCACAGATTGACCTTCATTCGATTTTACCACCACTTCCCGATAAATCAATTGTTTTAAACACGCAGACTTAAGATACACTTATTAAAGTTTAGACTGTCATCTCCTCCAGTTCACTCATCTTATCCCATTATATTTCAATCAAATCTACATGCAGTCACGCCCAGATACTGATCGTGAGAAGGAGAAGTGGATGATTGGGATTATGGTTTCTGTTACAATAGTGAAGTTTGCCCTTATGGTTTATTGTCGAAGATTCAAGAATGAAATCGTCAGAGCCTATGCTCAAGATCATTTCTTCGATGTTGTAACTAATTCTGTCGGTCTGGTGGCGGCTGTCCTAGCCATCCAATACTATTGGTGGATAGATCCAGTTGGAGCTATAATAGTAAGTTCATCTCGAGCGGTCCTACTTTGAGTTTTTCCATCGTGTGTTTCTGAGAGTTATAGATTTACCGTTCCCCTCCATCCTAGCGATATATTTATGTTAGTGCACAACTTTTCTCAGCCAAATTATGACATACTCTGCAGATAGCATTATATACCATAAGCACGTGGGCAAGAACGGTGATTGAGAATGTATGGTTGCTTATCGGAAGAACGGCCCCACCTGAATTTATAGCGAAGTTAACATATCTCATTTGGAACCACCATGAAGAGATCAAGCACATTGACACAGTGAGAGCTTACACTTTTGGTTCACATTACTTCGTGGAGGTGGACATAGTATTGCCTGAAGACATGCTCTTGAACCAAGCCCACAATATCGGGGAAATGCTTCAAGAGAAGCTGGAGCGATTGCCCGAAGTTGAGCGAGCTTTCGTCCATATTGATTTTGAGTTTACTCATACGCCTGAGCACAAGAATAAAGTATGAGGTGGATGATCACATCTGACCATCTAGAATCAGGCGGCTACTCCCTCGTCTTATTCCGTTTTATTCAGATGCTTTTACTTGCATTAGGAAGAGTAGCACACGCAAAAGCATTTTATCCTCACTGATATGTGTTGAAGATCAGTGTTTGGTTGAAACGATGTCCTTATTATTAGTAGGAACTACTTTTGAAATGGTGCACCATTTCATTTTGTTCTTTCATTGTGAGGACTGAACTATTAGAGAGAAATGCTTGAAATCTTCGTTTGTCACGTGGAAGGAAGTTATTGGCTTTTTAAGACCTTAGGTTTTTTCCTCCAGGTAAGCATTCTTCCCCCACACTAGCGCTTCCATGTAATAACTCCATAATTTTCTGGATACGGAAAGCCCCGTTCCTATCAAAGCATCCTAGGTTGGAAATGTCAAAAGAGTTGAGCCCTTCGGTGGTGGTACAAACGGTCCTGTGTTGGGGGTAGGTTGCTAGCTAGAATGAACTTTGTACCAAATTCGAATGGAAATTATGGAATCGTAAAATGAGGAAGAAGATTCTCTGCATACTCGACAATGCCATTCTTCCGTGAAATGCTGACTGCTTTGTCTGGTGGCATCTCCTTTGACTTGAACATGAAGAAAGCAGATTAGACATATGTGAGGATTGAACTGCAAGTGTCTCCTTAGTAAAACGCACGGCATAAGTTCTTTCTTTGTCTACTACATTACTACCGATCACCGAAGGTATTGTCAAAGTAGCTTGCCGCTCCACCAGAATAATCTGACCACTTTCTCTGAAGAATCAGTCCAAGCACAGTTTTTCTTCAGGTAAATAGCTTAGGTAACGTTTAGTTCCAGATCTAGTTATCTACAGACGTGGACAAAGTCGCCAAAGCCACACTTCGGCTTTTTTGCGCACCAACATCATTCGTTCCACTCCGTACATCTTGAGGTTTGTGCATATCCATCAATAATGTAAATGTGCAAATATCGCGCCTGTGTCTCTGAGAAAGATGCTAACCAAGACTCCGTGACAAAACCCGTTGAAATTAGAAGACGGGGACATTCAGCATCTGACAAATCAACTACTTCGATAATGAGATTCAATTTAATACCCAACAGTCATTCATGAATATCCACTTTTCTGGCCATCAAAATTGACTCGGCAAAATAGTATGACTAAAATCCTCTCCCATGCACCACACCCGAATGTATAGTCGGACCTCATTTCTGACACTCTTAAGGTCTCTTGTTTCTTTCTCTCAATTAAAGCTTCGCATTGGTCAACAAAAATCTACAGTTGATGTACTTCGTAGCTTTCCTCCCTTCAGTTCAGCATTATTCCAATCACTGTACTATGGAAGTCATTAATAAGAGCAAGCCTTTGAATTAGATACAGACCGTCTAGCTGTTATACAAAGATCTAACATTTCATATTCAACTGCTTTTCAACCACAATAACAAGTAAATAAAAAAATAGATTACTTAAAAGATTTTTGATACACAAAACTACATAAACAGCCATGAAGCATCAAACCACAAGCCATCAACAAGTCCATTTGATTGCTTATTGCCAGGATGGGTTCCGGTTCCAAGACAAGTACAAGGGATCTCCCAGTTGCCTGGTTGAAAAGAGGTGTTAGCGAGTTTGTATCATGCAATAGCAGTTATAAAACATTTTTACATAAAAATTAAGGTGCATGGGTTCAACAGGCAAGAATGTCCTCTATGCTAGAGCACGCAGCAACTCAGTCGCCCAATCATACTCCAACTCGAGTAAAATTTTCCAAGACAGCTCCTACTCTTTTCTGTGACTATAATCTAAATATTTTCTGCTAGATTTTCCATTTAAAAAGTGATCAGCTCAGTGAGAAAAAGGAAGGCATGGGGAACTAGCCAGACAAAGCTGAAGACCTCACCTTGGCTTCACAAGGTATACAATGGTGAAAGCCATGGCCAAGAAGAAGCACAATCCACCCACAGTCAGGTAAGCAATGCCAAGAAAATCGTTCTTTCCTCCGAGCCAGCTGGCGGTGGAAAGCACAAGCTTCTTTTTTCCATTAAAGCTGTATGTGTTGTAGTTATTCGCCAGCGTCACATTTATCACTTGGTTCTCCTCTAGATTTTGCTCTATCTTCCCATATAATTTCCTGAAAGTAGGAAGAGCTGCAGTTCTCATCCATACAATGAGGTCCTCCTGCTCACTCAACTACAAACCAGACAAACTCAACAAGTTAAATATCTAGCAATTTTTACTGGGAAATATAAAGGACTTCCATTGCTTATTATGATGCGATGAGACAGTCAACTCGAAAGGCGGTACCAGAAATCTTCTAAGAGATGCTAACTACATACATGCAGTGACATTCAATTGCTTTCATTGTGAAAAATATAGTCAGAAGATAGATGCTCAAGCAAAACATGATCTAAGACTAACTACGACAGTGCAATTTACAATCCTCACGTCTTGAGATTCTAGTCAGGCTTACCGGAATGGATGAATCAAGTGTTGCTCCGCCTATTAGACCTCCACTTTGAAAGTTCTTCGGGTACACATCTTTACCAAATTTATGTTCCCTATCACTCTTCCATGAGATACCCTTCTTATTCACATTTAATTGCGCATTGTTGATCGAGAAACTATAGGTGTCGTTGAATAAGCTCCAGGCTATGAGACCACAGGGAACAATATACGAGCCATTATACATATCTTCCGGTTTACAGTCGCTGACATCATTTTCGCTGCTATTATCCCTTAATTGTTGGTCACTTCGACTCTTCACATACCTGAAATGAAACAAAGCCATCACAGTTAATGCAATAAAATATGGCCAAACACATCTGCTCTCTTGTTTATCGTATTGTGACGAGCGGACATCATTGCTACCATACCAATTGCCCATGGAAATACAATCAAATAATGGGTAAATCCCATTAGGGTCACGTAAGATTGTAAAACCAACAGTTTTTCCTGAAATGAACTGAATGTTGGTTTCCTTGCTTTAAAGCCATCCATTATGGTTTTCCTAAAAAGCATTACTAAAGGCAGACCAAGACATCATGAAGTGGAATTCCAATCATAAAAAGGAAAACATCTCCTTCTATCGAGCATTAGTTACAAAGTATACATGCGAAGATTGGAAAATGCAGCGGCTCAACATCTCCATGTTCATTAGCGCCAGGGTCTGACTGAGTTAGACAAAACTAACCATTGATTTCAGATACTCCTTCACACGAAAAATATGCTGAGAATGCAAGGGTTGCTGAAGTGACCGATACAAACCTGCGATGATTTTGGTAGAAGTTATCCAGCTGGTAGTATACGTAAATAGGTTGCTTCATATGCTTAGGCACCTGAAGACAAAGCAAAAAGTGAAGGGAAGATAATCCTCAGTTTCACAGAGTCATTTTGATCTTCTTTTAGAAGCATGGATAGTGAGACGGTTATTCCGGTTCTATGTGCAACTACTGAATCATTTTATCAAGAAAAGCTTACTGTTAATGTCCTGGTGCAGGGTTTGGGCCCAGGGGTCTGTATGTACTGGAGTTTCTCCGTTCTATTGGCTAGTGGTATACACTCAATGTCGTACCGATCGATTATCTCGACAACCTAAAAGATATCAATAAATGTATAAACAGCTGCACATCATAACAACAGAGAAAGCAACTACCCTTAGGATCATGCTTACATCACGGGAAGCAAACAAAGAGGCAACTCCAATGGGAATGAAAACAATGCTAACCAGCATGAATGCTGAAATCACCTGCACAAGGAAGGGGAAACTTGAGTAATTTTACCACTAATCCAATAATCGAGGAGGTACTGGGAATGGGCAAAAGGTAACGAGGTCTCACCCATCTAGGTGTGAGGATTGGCTTGCAAGCAGGAAGCTCCTGTTGGGTGAACTTTGAGTCTGAGAGGCCAAAAGGCAATTGAAAGCAACAAATTTTTATTTCAGAAAAGGAGTCAGAGCAATTACAGACATTCCAAAGAGGTCGGCCAGTTTAATCACACGCCGAGATCAGCAGCAATCACCTCATCGCATTGACTTGCCAAAATCGGAAGAACAAGGCATATACTGATTATTAGCTTACAAGATAGATTATTCATCTCGGTAGAGTATCGTTCGCGCACTTAAACAATCAAATCCTACTAATCAGGATTGTCCTATCAGAAGGTAAGTGCGTCGGTTTCGTGGTGAGCATGTTTTGCTGTTCTCCTCCACATAAGCCCAGAGTACAGAAGCTCACACAAGCAAGCGAAGGACCCAACAAAGCAAGACAACCACAATCAAAATTACACAGATAAATCGATCAAACCACGATCGCAGCTCAACAAGAGATACAACAAACAAAGAGTGATCAGACGACTCCGTGAACTTGTACATGCAAATCACCCAGAGATTGAAAAGAATTAGGGGGGAAGGGATTACACGGCTACAACCGATCATCTAGGAGGGAGATGATCAACGGATAGAATCGAGAGCGAATCGTAGCCGGAGACCCCAAGCTGGTGAGAGAAATCGGCAGGGAAGAGGGAGGGAGGAGGGGGAAAGCGGGAACGTACACTTGGGACGCTTGGAATTCCTGCGGACGGCAGAAGCGTCGGCGGATCCAGGGGCTCCGGAGCTGGACGGCACCGCGGTAGAACTCATCGGAGAGGAGCGACCGAAAATCCACCAGGAGGAGACGGAGATTGCGAAGTCGGAGATCGAGAAAAATCGTATAAAACCCTAAGATCTAGAGAGAGAGAGAGAGAGAGAGAGGTGAGGTTGCAGTTGGTGGATTTGACTTTTTGGGGAGGGTTATTGGGGGGGAGGAGGGAGGAGGAGGAGGAGGAGGTTTCCCTACACCTCGTTATAGCATCGACCGGCCGCCCTCGGACATTATTGTCTTCTCGCTCTCTCCCGTCTGGAAGGTCAGCAACGAAGGCGAAGCCTGAGACAAATTCATCCGATCCATCGAATTGGATTTTTCATTGAAGTGAATAAAAAATAAAGGAAGGTCCCACGAAAGACCTAGACCACCCCCCCGCGTACACGGTTGGACCCGGTCTGATTCCCATCTCTCGTCTGTTGAGACTTTCCACGCGCCAACTACTTTTCTTTCCCTCGACCTGGAAAAATACCCAATAGCTGAAAGCCAAAACACATTTCTTTTATTTGAGACGTACTTGATGTGAATATTTACTTTATTTGCCTTCACATGTCAACAAAGAATATGCCGCTCTCCTGAAAAAAACACGAAAATCAACTCTACCATTCCAGACCCCCACCGTATAATAGCTGCCCCACGTTTCTTTCATTCATTTGATGGATATTCTGTATGATTTTTTGTTTTTCTTTTGATTGATGCACCAGAGAGAGAGAGAGAGAGAGAGAGAGAGAGAGAGAGAGATTTTGCTTGTCATCCTCCTACATTTTAGTTAGTCGACAGATAAGGCGATTTCTTTTGTTCTAGAATCTTTTGAGTTCAACAATGCAAGGCCTGTGACTGCGAGTTCACGCCATATGGTGCTAAAACATATCCTAGACTGTTGCAGAGTGCATCGGTCTGGGTTATCCACGATTGAGAAGAAACAAGAGTAAATTTCGCTAGCAAGCAACGGTTTGAATCCGTGACGGGTTCATGCGGTGACCTGGGGAGGAGATGCAAGCTTTCCCCGGTATCGCATCTGCCTGTCAGGGAGGGAAAACGTTTTCCATCTAATGAATGGGGCACCGTTCCTGATGTAGGCTTGTCTGAGCCACGGAAAGCAGCAGGTAATTCGTTATTAGTTATACCTCAGCAAACGTGCTTGGCACCCCATACGTCTGCATGTCATCAAAGGTGAACAGGAACAACACTTCAATTTCTTTCTTACAGCCCATCGAGTCATCAGACAAACTGATTAACATAAAAACAACACGAGCACTCCACAAACTCTTCCAAGCAAATATAAATTATTCATGATCCCTTGAAAAGAAAAAACACATCCAGATTAGCAAATAAAGGGAGCATCCACATGGTGGTCGCTGCAGTAGAGGCCAGGGCGCTGGGTGAAGCCCTGGCTCTTCATCATCTCCCTCGCCCTCATGACAAGATCCTGATTGGCGATTGCACCATCCGTCTCGGCAATCAGGGTCTGGATGGCATTGCTGAGAGCCCCATATGCTTCGCGGGCATTTCCTGAAGGGCTGGCGTCAGCTGAAGTTTGATCGGTCTGGCAACCGCTGATCAGAATACCACCTTCTGGAAAAGAACGCTTTGTCTTCCCAGCATAAACTTCTTGATTGCTTCCTACTTCTACCTCCATGGCAGGTTTTGCATACCCCTCATCACTCTCTTCCAGCTTCTGCTTGAGAAAATCCTGTGCCAGGCTTCCGACCATGCCCATAAACCCACCTCCGCCTTCCCCATCTCCATGCCCATGTTGGAGTTTGTTCAATATGACTTTCATGAACTTCTTCACCTTAGGACTTGCATCGTCACCAAAGATATCAAAAAGGGCCGGCCTCAACTTACCTACATCGATGTCATCTTTACCCGTCTTCTGCTTAAGTATCTCTATTAGAGTAGAAAGTGGCAACGATCTACTCTTCACATAGCCTCTGTCACCATAAGCGCTTTCCACCTCTTGCTCCTCCTCTTCACCGTGATGCCGATGGTGACGGAGTGCCGAAGGGATATGAATCCCCCGAGACTCAAGTTTATCTTGCACGGTCTGCTTCAGGAAGCTTGTGAATCCAGAACCAGAGTCTGATGAGCCATCCTCTTGATTCCTAGTGCTCTCGCCGATCTGCTCCTTAGCTTGCTCAATAAGACCACCGCTGTGGCAGGAGTCGGACACAATTGTGAGGCGGCAACCTTCAGGGACTTGGTCGACAAACTCCCTGAAATCATCGTCTGTTGTGCAATACTGGTGAGTCAGCCTTTGTGATTAGGATCAAATGGACTTCACAAATTATGATTAAGAACACGATACATGTGAACAGATGAATGAATGAAATCACAAAACTCAGGAACCAATATCAACCTGTCTTCACAAGGTGCCCTCTCAAGATCAAATCAGAAACCTGGCCCGACAGCCAATGTCATGGAGAGCAAACTTCAAAAGCATTCTAGCCTAGAGCCAAATACAAAATTAAACAAACGCAGGGTCGAACTAAGTAACTAAGGCAATGATGATATGTGCCACATACTATGTAGCAATAAAGCTGCAGTTATTGATCCATGAGAGATGATGTTAATTACATTACATGTCGTTTTGCAACGATAGAAGTATCTGGGGCAGTTCGCGAGTTCACAAGGGGGCACGGAGAAGTACAACTTCTCTCTTCTCTATATCAGAAACAGCTCATTCTATCGATAGGGATCAGACTAGACAAGGATGAGCGATTTCGTCCGCATAGTTGACATTGAAAACAACGGATCGCACAAAAACTGAGCGAGCTTTACCCACAGGGTCCAAATCTTGTGCTGCTATGTCAGAGATTTGGTTCACATAAATCGATTCAAGCATATTGAAATTGGTCAGATGAATGAGCTTCTGGATGCTCGATCGCAGAGGATCCACTTGCACAGGGATCGGATGAGATGAAAAAACACGCTCGATTTGGTTCCGATCGGATAATTCCCACTCCGTAAAAGGAAAAAAAAGGAGATCGATCCCCATATCTTCCCTCCGCGGATGACGTGTTCGGTAGCTAGAGGCGCGATTCGGGGGAATCATGTCAGCCGAGTAATAGCTAGAGGGCAAGCAAATCGGAGGCGATCGACGTAAAAGAGAGGGAGGAGGAGGAGGGGGAGGGTACCGGTGATGAGATTCATGTCGCAAGGGACGATGCACTCGTCGTAGCCGGTGTCGTCCTCCTCGCCGGTCTCGGCGGGGAGGCGGGTGCCGTGGCCGCTGTAGTGGACGAAGAGGAAGTCGCCGGGCTCGGCGGACCGGACGAGGTCGGCGAGGGCGCGGCGGATGTTCTTGCCGGTGGGCTGGACGTAGGAGTCGTCGACGTCGATGAGGACGGTGATGTCGTCCTCGGAGAAGCCGTAGCGCTCGACGAGGCAGCGGTGCATCCGCTTGACGTCGTTGATGCAGCCCTTGAGCTCGGCCTTGGTGCCCGGGTAGTTGCACCCGATCAGCAGCGCTTTCCTCGCCATTCTCACGCTCCGGTTCCTCGCGTGCGCGTGCGTGCGTGCAAGCGAGAGAGAGAGATCGAGAGGTGGATCTGGAACTAACGTTCAGGATCGGAAGGATGGATCGGGAGACAAGGGTTCACGCATTAATGAGGGACCCGCTGTCGTGGAGAACTCCGATGGTTATGGCGTCTCCGCGGTGAGTGCGTGTCTGCGCGTGGGTGGTGCGGGGAGTGTTGACTGTCGGCAAACGAGAAAGGGGAGCGGAAAAGATAAAGTGGGGATGATGGGCCGCTTTTCTCTTCTCTTTGTGATTACCACAGGGACGTGCTGCCCTGTCATAATTCCTCCCAGAATTTTGCTAAAATCGCCTTTTTCGCGAATTATTCTTGAAAAAAAAAATTATAATATTAATTAAGAAGAACAAAGAATGACAGGACGGCCGGGGAATCGCCCTCACGCATTTCGGATCGTTCGTTGATCCCCAGGCGCGGTGCTTCGGCCCCATAACCAGAGGAGTGAACAGGACACTGTTGGATTACGCGGATCTGACCTTGACCCTTAATCTTCTATTTATCTATCTGTATGTGACTATCAATCTAAACATCGTTATTTTGATCTCAATATAAAAACATTAAGGGTAGATCTAAACGTCCTTGTCCGGTAGATCCATTTCTTTGAGTTCCACTTTATTTGACTTCCTCAAATCCTATTAGCTTATCCGATCCGGCATCTCTTAAAAAAAATATATCTCTTAAATGTCGTGTAAGCATGACTTTACATCCTCCACAATTATGAGGGGCTCAATTATTAAATCTGTCAAAATGAGTCATAAATCCATTTCTTAATTCATATTTAATGAACATAATTATTATATAAGTTTTTTTTTTTATATTTAGCAAATGTGTGATAAATGAGTTTGAAATAGTAAAACCTAAATTAATACCGATGTTGATTGGCTTCACAAATTTACTTAGACCCAACTTATTTCTATGACTCTCTTTTATCCTTGATCGATCTCTCGCTCGCTTCACACTTTCACCTTAATTTGTGTATAAGTTTTTTTGTATATCATTAAATATGAAAGTGTTTTAACAATATGAGTAAGCGTTGATTATATATTGAATATGAGTATCCAAATTTGTGTTGTATGAAAATGGATCAATTTGAGTCAAATTATTTTCAATCCAACCATCTTGCCCATTTGATGGGTCTATCAACCGTTTTAAGATAATTCATGATTTTTAGAAGTAAGGACATTTTTTTATCAATTATCTCGAACACTATTCATGTGCGCACGAAGCCCATAAGGACGAAAGAGGTTGTAATTATTGAATTAGTCAGTGCTCACTACTAAGTATCTATTGATAGGTTAAATGGATAAAAAAAATAAAGAGCTTAACTTACACGTGGAGTGAAAAATTCGAGGAATTGGCACTTTCTCTTGTTTGGGAAAGCATAAAGAAATGAGTCATTTGATTTTCCTTAGGTCCACCAATCGTAGTCACTCCCAAATTGGAGAAAAGAAACCGTGATGCGATAATACTGATCATAGGACAAAGCTAAGCTAGACTCGAGCAGACCACGGATAGTCAGTCGACTTGGCCCTACCCAAGCTCAACGCTCTGCACCTAATCATTGGACCAAAGCACCTGCCAAACTGACAGAAGAGTGGCCCAACCCCTCCCAAACCGGCTACAAATTTCTAGGCCCCAATCTTTTTTGAGAAACTGTAAATACGAACATTATTACTCGGTTGCCCCGGGAATTCAACAATATCAACTTCCAAGAAACACATTCATGACCGTCCTAGCATCTCTCTCTCTCTCTCTCTCTCTCTCTCTCTCTTTTCTTTTTTCATTTAGTGGCTATGAATTTTATACATCGAGATAGTAAAAACCAACAAAAAGCATTTTATAACAATTGATATATAATTGAATTGGCAAGTCTCAGATAAATAAAAAATAAAAAAAAATTGGCAAGTCAACTTAGCAGGCACCTAAAACCCTTGCTCAAATCCAATTATGTCTTGTAAATATGGTTCACAACCAAATAAATTGTTTTTTTTTTTTTTTGGTGATTGGCAAAAAGGTGATGAAGTAAATTAGCGCTAGAATTGGCTTTGCGTGTGTTTCATGGTTTTGGATCCTACAATGAAATATTTTTCATCAAGTGTTATGTTCTAGTTTTTATATAAGGGGACTTAGGTTTTGTGCTAGTGTTGGACAACAAAGGTCAAATACTAATAGAGATATATTTTATATAATCTTAAATCCAATGGAATAGTCCAAAACGAGCTCGGAATCAATGATAACAAGTGCCAAAATCTAATCAATAGTGTAATTAAAACACACTTTAATATGCCCACTAAGATCAAGTGGTTTATACAATGGCAAAACTTATTCGACAACGCTGGGTGGTAGAGGCAATACTTGGTAAATATTTTTTTTATGAGGACACAACGTCGGAATTTAATTAATGACATAGGATAGAAGAAATAATACTCGATAGACACTACCCCTAAATGGGTTTGAAGACATAGTGTTAAAATCTAATCTATGACGCTAGACCGGAGAAACAACATTGGGTAGGCACTGTTCCTCAATGTGTTTGAGGACACAAAGTTGGAATCTATTCGACGAAATTGAATGGTGGAAACAATACTGGGTAGGCACTACTCTTAAATGGGTACGATGACACAACGTTGGAATCTAATCGACAACACTGGACAATAGAAACAACACTAGGTAAGCACTACTCATATATGGGTATAATGACATAATGTTGAAATCTAATTGACGACATTAGACAATAAGATAGCACTGGAATCTAATTAACAGCACTATCCAGAATATAGACACTCGTCAAAATTGAATCAATGACAAGAATACAAAGCTAAAACTAAACTACACCAAGCTAAGATAAAGGATAAGATAAAGGATTTTGACATGTTGTTCGAGGGCCTCTTTGTTGGATTGTCTACAGTATTTATAGGACAATTTGGTAACCGTCGGTCGATTAATCCTTCCTTGAAAGTCGCTCCTAATTTCTCCCACATTTTTCGATTAAATGCTTTATCCACATCTTGTCATCTCTTGACTTGTCAACGATGCTCACACTATTTGTTTAGCAAATAACTCCTTTGATTTTGCATGTCCTTTTGAGCACCAACTGTTTCTTCTTAAATCTTGACACCAATTTTATTTGAATTTTATGTCTACAGTAATATCTCTTGGCTTGGACACATGGTGATCATCTGCCTTATCATCGAATTACGCATCTTCACTTGTAGGCCCATCGAAATCCAGCCCAACGATTCTTGAAAACCTTGGCCATCATTCGTCTCTATGACTGATATAAGCTGGATTGCTATTAATCATAACTAGCACGTGGCGGGAAGGATGATTTTGAATGTCAACACCTCTCGTGATCAACACGCGACAACAAGGATAATTTGAGCGTCAACAATATGTTTGGTTTGAATTTTTGATTTTCTTCACCATCTACTACCTCAAAAATCCAGGGGTGGGAGCCTATCCCACCAACATATGAACTAACAGTTATGAAACCACTTCACATGAGATATCCTGCAGATTACAATGCCATAATAAAAACAGGATTTTTTTAGTTTGCTCACAATGTGAACTAAAAATGTCATCTCGTGAAAGACATGTGACTTATAGGGGAAAACGAGCGACCTTTCTACCACTAGATCAAGCACCTTAATCCGAATAAAAAAAAAAAAAAAACAAAAACGACCTTTGTTGTCCAAGTTGTGCTTCTCTGGATTAGAGTCTAGTAAAAAATTGGAGACATATACAAATAATGCAGTGTACACCCCGTGACAAAAGGAGCAGAGTGCTCATGTCACTGGGCCTCAGGTGAATTTCAGTTGTATTGATTCGATTTTAGAAAAATCTATGACGTCACTAGAGTGTTTTGCTGTACCGGTCCCCTACGAAAATAATGGGCCATTGGATTTCAATTGGAAAGATCTTATCCACTGGAATCGATTTTGAAAATTGTAGCCGAGCGGTCACATTTAAGAAAATCTAATGAGACAAAATTGCAAGTTTAACGATTGATTTAAGATTAAATAAGGATTATGGCAATTTTAGATCGTTTTCTATTTCAATTTGGGCAATAGCCGGGATCATAATGGGGACCTCCACTGTCCGCTGGTGACCGTCAGCTTGGGGAACTGTGAATTTCAGAACTGGGAACTCGAAGGAAGCGGGAGGGAGCAGGGCAGCGATGGCGATGGGGATGGCCGGAGTGGCAGTTCGATCCGCGAGGCGGCATCGCATCGGTAACTCCACCGGACACTTGCCTTCCATGCGCGCTTCCTCTCCTCCCCTCTCCCGCCAGGCACGCCCTCCCCCCCTCTCTCTCCTTCCTCCTCCTCCTCCTATTTTTACTACTCGGCATTCGGAATCATCACCGTGCTTCGCGAATCGCTCTTTGCTCTGAATCTCGAATCGTCCTCTCCCTTTTCCTGGTTTCCGTCCGTTGGTCGTTGCCGCTGCTGTACTCACTCCCTCTCCCCTCTTCGTTTCGCTTGATGCTTTGTGGTTTGCATCCCCCCAGATGTTGCTATCAATGCTCGATCGTTCGCGTCACATTTGTGCTGTCACCTGCCTGTGATGTTGAGCAGCTTCTTAGATCGTTGATAATTCTATAAAAATAGAGTTATTTTATCTATTTTATGCAACATATAATGCAATATTTATGAGAAAATATTTAGATTTCCTTTTAATTATTTGAATTTTCCTTTTATGTAGCATAATAAAATATGGAGAAGGTAAGGAAAAGATTGGCAAAAATTGGGAATTCAAATAAAAAAAACATTAGAATATGGATATCAAATCAAGGATTCATGATTTTGTTCTCTAATTTTATCTGTAAACAATGAGAGATAGATATCAAATCAAATATTCTCTAATTTACTCTCTAATTTTATGCGAAAAGTAAGCAATTGCTTGGGGATAAAGGCTTTGAATATCTTATAAATATGAGAGCATTGAGAGTCTCAAGGGGTAGTATTTTAAAGAGAAGACAAAAGCAGTGATAAAATTCTTGTTCTTTGATTCAAGATACTGGGTTTGATTTATATTTTTATTTATTTTTCTATTATGTTATAATTTTCTTTTATTAGGGCTATGTGCGAAATTCATGATTTTTATGTGTCCAAGTGATTTCATTCATGTGAGTTATATATTATTGTACTTAATACTTTTTAACCGGCCACCGCTTGAATGATTTAATATACATATTTGAGACTAAAAAGTAATAATATGTAATTGATCTTTATAATATATAACCATAAATTAAACGTGGATACAAATATACCGCGTTATTTGTGTAGTTTTTTGGCGATAAAGTGATCCAAAAAACTCATTGTAAGCTAGAAATATTCATAAATTTCAATGCACTTATGTTTATTTTAATTCACATAGTGATATAGTAGATTAATAAATTAAGTAGGTTTGTTATACCTGGAGATATGATAGTAAATAGATTAGGAAGTTCCACTATCACATGTTTGATATCGTTCTTGTACGGGTAACAATTTGAAATTCATATATAGTTGTCATGGTGAAATCGGATGCTTTAACATATTTATCTGATTGATTTATTGTATTTAGTCTTCAAATTTTGCTTGTAAGATTTTTAATTTTAATTTATTCTCCATTCTATTTTGATTTGTTAGATAAATTTTAGAATTAATCTATTTTGAGTATTTAATTAGTTTATTAATTATCAATCTTCGTGAGACGATACTCTTTCTCATCATTATATTATTTGTTTAACACGTTCACTTACATTTAGAATTTTACGAACAATCATCTTTGACTTTTTTCCTTTTTCGTTAGCATTTCCGATTGAGGAACTGGTTTGTCTTTCCTTCGACTATTGTCTCCTTGTTTTTCAGCATCCCTTAGTAGTGTCTCCTTGTTTTTCAGCATCCCTTAGTAGTGGAGCTTTGATGGTTGATTGCACGTCGTTAAGCTATGTCTTGTGCTAAATCGCTTGCTTTTCACCAATCAAGTGCCCCCATAAGGTGCCTTCATCCCTTCAAAAGGCTAAGTGCCTCTGATGGGAGACAGTGGAGTCAATCGAAGTGCACTTTTGGACTTAAAGAACGTTCCTTAGGCATTTACAAAGGATTCTTTGTTCCAATATGTGTTTATAGCTGCAAAGTGAAAACAACCAATTGAGAAAGGAGGAACTCGTTAATAATACCTTTTGAGGGGAAAGTACACTAGAAGTGTCAAAAGTTATGCATGGTGCTCCCTTTTTGTGCAAAAAGTTTTCGCCGGATCATTAAGTACCAAATTGAAGAAAAAATGATCATTTGGTGCTACTGGTAAGAGATTCCAACCAAATTAGTTATTGGCTTTTATATTAAAAAAAAAGTTGATGTAACAAAAATTGAAAAAGACAGTCCATGTGGAATGGCATAAATGATGTCATTTTCTGTCCTCCTTAAGAAACAACGTCGTTTTGCCATCATACATGGACTATCTTATAAAAACGACGCCACATGGCTCATATGGTTAAAACAACGTCGTTGAAGGGGGAGTGAAATTAGGGTTCTTCGTCCACATACGAAGTATGATCCTTGCCTAACGTTGATCATAGCTTGCTTGCCCACCATCACTTGCTTACCGCCGCTTGGTCGTCGTCGTAGTTGTGCCGTCGTTCACCATTGTTTCGTAACTGTGTCCCTAACTTTCACTCACTCAGGTTTGTCATGTTCTCTCTGTGGGTCAATTAAGTAGAAAATTTAGGGTTCCAACTGGCAAATTAGAGTGCGAAGGGCAAAATGAGGGCTCGGCTCGGAGGGAAAGTGGTGATGACTCACTTTTGTTTAATAACTCTTTTGTGGGGATCAAATAGAAAAATATGGCATGGAGGAGAAAATGACGGCTCGGCTCGAAGGGAAACAGTGGTGAGACCTCACTTTGCTTAATCAGTTAGAGTGCTTCTATAGGAGACCGAATGTGATTGAATTGAAAAATGGGTAGTGGAGACCTCATTTTGTTTATTTAATCTTGCTTCCTTTGTTTTTGTAAGGAGATCGAATTGAATAAATTGGTTCCTTTGTTTCTTTTGACAAAATGACAAGAATTTGCATGTGAAATTGATGATTTTGCTATGTGGTCCCAAAAACTAATGACTTTTTTCCTTCTTGGGTACCGCAATGACATGGACGAGAATTATATAGGCATTATTGTTTGTTATGGTGTGAAGTTTGTTATTGACGTTGAGGACTAGGAATATGCTAGTAAAAATGAAGGTACTATCTATGTCAATGTTGAGAAGCTATCATATATATATATATATATATATATATATATATATATATATTATGAGGGATTTGGTGTATTTTTTACAATGCAAAGTACAAAAATTGCATTATTGTGTTTGTGAGAAGGAATTGAAGGTTGATTTGAGAATTTTTTAATGACAATAATGGTATTAAGGATATGATTTACCATTATCTTCATGGCGATGAAGCTAAGGTCTATGTTGAGTATTACAGTGATGATGAGGATGGTGAGGATGATGGAAATGATGAGGATGAGGATGAGGAGACCACTAAAAGAGGAGAAGTGAGATATCATACTTAAGCGAGTAATCAGATCGAGGATGAGTGTATCTTAGATAGAGGGCAAAATGAGAGGCAAGTGAGAAAGGAGAGAGAGAAAAGTCATATTGATAGAGATGAGCAAATAGGGAGATATCCAAATGTGGGCGATGAAGATTTAATTGGATTAGAATGTGAAGTTGCTTTATCTAGTAAATCAAAATATGAATATTTGGAACAATAAATTTCCCAAGTAATAAAGATGATAATGAACTCGCACAGTCAAGACAAAAGTAAAGAGAATTTATTAGAAATTTTTTTCAGTTTTAGGAGAAAGGCTTGAGCCAATTAATAGAGATGGAGCTCCAATTGAAGGTAATGTAAGTGAATATGAAGAAAGCTACAGCGATGAAACTGCTAATTCAAAGAATGAGCTTGACAATGATGATGAAGAACCTGTGCGTAGAAGAAAGAGTAAGTGTCTTAAACTATGATTCGACTGTTGGTAAATTTGTTTTGTTTGTAGGCATGAAATTTGATGATGCCAAACAATTAAAAGAAGCTGTTGTTAAAAGCTCTATTACTAAATAGAGGAGCGTTGAATTCAATTGAAATATGAAGGATTTTGTGAGAGCTAAGTGCTCATAACTCAACTATCCATGAAAACTTTAATCTGCACTGAATAGGAAGGGATCATTCTAGATTAGGTCCTTCCAGGAGGAGTATACCTGTCTAATTATATTTGACAATAAAAGAGTAACAAATATGTGGTTATCGAAGCATTTTTTTCAATACTATCAAAGCAATGCTTAAGATCAAGAGTCTCAGTTATTAGTAAAGGAGCAGATATGGGTTAATATGTCAAGGAATCAATGCAAGAGACCTAAATTGAGTGCGATGAATATATTGATAGGTCAAAACAAGGAAGAATATGCACAAGTATGAGATTATGCTTGCGAATGCATACTTCAAAACCCATCTAGTATGGTATATATAGAGATTGTGGAGAGGCTATTGCATGATTATGGGCCTAGATTTAATAAATTTTATGTCTGTTTTGATGCATGCAAACAAGGCTTTTTGGCTGACTGTAGAAGAGTTGTAGAATTGGATGGATGCTTTCTGAAGGGTTTATGCAATGGAGAATTATTGGCTAATGTGGAAAGAGATACTAACAATAAAATGTTTTGAATAGCTTAGGCGGTTGTGAAGATAGAGAATAAGGATACTTGATCTTGATTCCTCAAAAATTTAATGGCTGGCTTTGAGATAACTGATAGGAGAGAATGGGCATTCATGAGTGGTCAATAGAAGGTAATATCATTATCAATTAATTTCTTTTTAATATTAATTACTTGCATATATTTTCTTACTTGTATTTGTTGATTTGAATTTTTATAGGGACTTGTTCCTGCATTAATTAAGTTGATGTCATAAGCTGAGCATAAAATGTGCGTGAGGCACATATATACAAATAGGGCAAAGAACTTCAAAGGAGATAAGCTATAGAAGCAGTTCTGGAAGATAGCGAAAAGTACCAACATGGTTGATTTTATATTAGTCAAATAGAGATTATTGCAATTGACAAATGAAGATTTTGATGTACTATTTCAGATAGAAGCTAAGCACTAATATCACGCATTCTTCAGCAAAGAGTTCAAATGCGATATTATTGATAACAACCTCAATGAAGCTTTCAAAGATAGAATTTTAGAGGTTAGGTGCAAACCAATCATCAGCATACTTGATGACATTCGGGCTATGGTCATGATTAGACTACATAGATAAATAGATGAGACTATAAAGTGGACTAGAGAATATGGTCTTAGGATTGTGAAGAGATTGGATGTGAATGTTGCTGCTAGTAGGTTTTGCCATCCAGTTTAGAATGGAGATAATGGATATGAGATCATTGAAAATTATTATAAGTCTAATCAACTAGATAGAAGAAAGTGTTCATGCCGAGCTTAACAACTAAATGAAATTCTCTCTACCCATGCCATTTGTACCATTTAGACAAAGCAACAAAATCCAAATGATTACTTAGATGATTGGTACAAAAAAAAATCATACCTTACTTTATACCAACAGCCTATCGGAAGTAGTAAATTTTAGGAGCCAATAAATTGCAAAGGCCCTCTACCTTTGCCATTAAAGAAGTAAATAAGAAAACCAAAAAACAGACGAAGAATGTAAAAGGAAAGGGTATCAAGTCAAAGGATGAGTAGGACTGGAGTAAAGATAAAATGCTCCTACTGCCACAAGGAAAGACACAATAAAAAATGTTATGTGCTGAAAAAGCAACATTAACAGCAAGAAATTGCTGCAAGGGCTGATTTAAGGTTAGGAACAAGGCCTACTGAAGAGCTTGTTGTCGGGTTTATTGAAGGAATGACAGAAGGCCTTGCTGTAAGGCCTACTGAAGGGCAGACAAAAAGCCTTGTTATAAGGTGAGTATCATCTTTACCTTAGCAACTTTTTAGTTCATATTTGATAGAGTTCAGTGGTTGACCATGCACTGGCTTCTCTTGTCTTTTTCTTTGTTATGCACCTGTAATTAATTTGGAAAGTTTTCTCCATTTGTTTTCATCATAAAAATGAGTAAATGTCTAATTATTTGTGTTAGTTGACCATAGTCTTGATACAATGCAATTTTGTTGTGAAGCCAACAAAATGCCCTATTGTAAGCCCAAGTGTAGGGACAATGACTGGTATAGACAGGACAGTAATAACAAATGCTGAGTCGATTGTTGGAAAAACGAGGAATAAATATACAATAAATTGTAGATCATTATGTTTGTCTTTTATGAACTAAAATTTAATTTTGTTATGTGTTTTTCAAGTTAGAAGACGGGAAATTGCACAAATTGCACAGGTTGCTCCCCCACAAGTTGTTATTGAAAGTAATGCACTGCAGCGAACAAGAGAGGCTCTTGAAAAAATATTAAAGTAATATGATTATAAGATTTACATAGATGAACGTACTAGAATGACTATTTTGAATGTAAGATTTATAGGACTCATGTATTTAATTTGTGATACTTCAATTCATTTAGTTGACAATATAGTTATGTTCTTGTAGTCTGAGAGAATTTCGAAAATGCTTATCTCTTAAGGTGAGCCAACTCAAGAGTCAAGGGCGCAGTCAAAGAAGAGTGCTCCAAAGAATAATACAGCTAGTATAGCTCCAAAATAGCCACAGAAAAAGAACCTAGTATCAATTCCATCTCAACCGACTAATCACGGGAGCGATAATGATCCTACAAATCAACACATAACACGTAGTAGAAAAAATGGCTGCTACTAAGAATAAGGAAAATGAGGTGATAGAAAGGCTAGTTAAAGAATATGCACGTTCAATTCAAAAGAGTGCCGGATTATGAATCAACTCAAAGCACCAAAAAGAAAATGAGGTGGCAGTGTTGTGCATATTAACTAATGGGAGGGTGCTGGATATGATATCTTTTTCTTCTTCTTTTTTCCCAAGAGGGTGCTAGATATTGTATCTTCATTGCGGGGGTTGCTGCCATTATTTTTTAAGAAGGGTGCATATTTCCATATTTTTTTGAGGAGGGTGCTGAACCTTGAGTAATTAGGACTGAAGTTAGACATGTTTTTTTTTTATAAAGAATCAATTAATGTTAAAGGCAAGGGTTGCTTTTATTATTTTCTCTTGTCTTGGTTTCGACTGGTGATTCGAATGGAGTTGTTATACTATACAAATTTTTTGTTGTTGGTGCAACGTTGTTATGAAATTGATGTTATTTGTGAAATTGATGTGTTCATATATTGTTGCTGGTTGAAGTTATGGGTGCTGGTGGATTTGTGGGTGCTGGTGCAAAAACAAAATACATTAATACGCCTTGGTGTAGTTGTGGGTGCTGGGGCAAAAATAAGATGCATCGGTATAGCTCTAATGCAATTCTAGGTGCCGGTGCATCTTATTGTACCAACACTTGTATGAGTTGGTGCATGAGCAAGATGCACCGGCAACCTAACTAGTGCAACAAGATACACCAAGACTGGTGCAAGCCAAGTGATATTTGAAACTAACCTATTCTTTTTTTGAAACTTGTGCAGCACGAGTGATCACTTTTTAACCGCGATTAATACTTAAATAATAACTTTTAGAAAAACTTGGCACTTAAACGATCACTATTTACAACTTATAGTACTAAAATTATCGATCGTGAATTTGTCACGATCCCTAAATTTCGCCATGGTTTGTAATAATAATTGTAGCAAACTATTATATCTGAAGTAAAAACTAAACGAAACAAACATTGACAATATACAACTAAGCAAAAAAAAAAAAAAATTAAGTGCTCACAACCAATTAATTCCAACTCCAACGTTGCATTTCTATCATAGATTGCAACAAAATCTTTTGTTCCACACAAAAATTGCAACAAATTAATAACACACTTTACTTACAAATAACCCAACACAAGTATATATTCCACATCTTCGACTATAGTAGACATACAAACTTCTTCTTGTTACTCACTTCACATTTGAATAGGTTACACAAGAGAACAACAACACAATCAATACTCGATAAAAATTTCTTTCAATTTTCAACCTTAAAACTTCCCTCTTTAAATAGTTGACTAGAGATGTTAAACCCTTCACTTGAGTTTGTATTAAATCAACATCCTTCAACTCGTCCATTAATGTAGGTGGAGGTCTATGTCGGCTTTCAAGTAGCCCCAAGATCACCTCTATCGCTCGATTGGAGAATTTTGCATCAATCCATTTGAAATATTTGTACTTCAAGCCTTTTCTATACCTACCGCACCCATGGAATCTTCTCCGAGTATTCAACTAAGTCACAAATATTCTTCTTGGACTCGGTAACCCGTAGAGTAAAACTCACCGTCTAATTTGTTTTTTTGGAACAGATGTGAGCTCTTGCTGAAGCTTCTACTCTCCATTTACAAGATTGAGCTAATAATTCTGGGAGAAAATCGAAATTGGCGCTCAAATTGGCCGATCAGGGTTTTGAACTTCCAGTTCTCTTTCAATTTAGGAATTTAGGGTTCTTATTTGGTGGAAAGTCGCTAAACAGTGTCATTTTGTTGTTTTCATATTGACTGTACTCTCCGGTGAACCACATCAGCTTCAAAAATTAATAAAAAGTGCAATGTCGAATTTCAGACTAATTAGATCGGCGTTGACATTAAAATGATCATTTTTCATATTTTTTGATACTTAAGTAATCCAAAATAAATTTTTGGAGCCATAGTTAGCATCTTGTACAACTTTTGGCACTTCTATTGTACTTACCCCTATGTTTTGAGGAGCTTGAAATTAATTCATTCATGATTTCTCGTTTTCATCCAATTTTGACTACTTATCTAGTAATCACACATATTTCCTTTGATTTTATATTGCCATGGATGCCCAAAGTCTCAATGCCAAGTTGAAAGTTTCTGGCCTATTACAGAGTCAAGGCTTGTTGGAGAGAAATGGGTTGATGCATATGACGGTAATACCATCAAGGTTGTGTTTGGCTATCATGAAAATTGAGGATATGATAAAATTGATCATATCCCGCATTTGGTAGATGATAAAGTCGAATATAAAATAAATATATGTTGGATAAAATTATCTCATAGAGGATGTGGGAAAAAAAGTGGATAGGATTTTCAATATCCATAATAGGAAAGTCTTTTCTCAAATAACAAATTTCTCAAATTAACAAATTTAAAATTATATTTTGATATAAATAATATTTGAATTCTAATATAAGAAATTCAAAATAATAACAAATAAAAATTTATATATTAATTTAATCTTATTCTTATTTATATATTTAAATTTAATTCTATCTTATAATAAAAATGAAATATATAAATATATATTTATTACATATTTTAGATGTTTTAGTATTTTAGGTACATTGGTACAGTTTTCTATTTAATAAAATTTTATTAGAGAATGATGGAAGGGGAAAAAAGAAATAAAAAAGAAATAAATTAAAAAAGAGAGGAAAATAAAATAAAAAAGCAAATGAAAAACAAGAGTCTCACGATAGATTTTTACCACCTCTGTTTGTAATTAATATGGTGTTTATATCAAATAATATTTATGATATGATGTAAATATATCTAATTTTATAATTGCAATCACCAAACAGTGGATAAGATATACCAAAATCATTTTTATTTTATATTCTATCATATTTAGTCCTATCCCGATTAGAAATCCAGACGACTAAACCTAAGAACATAGCTCGCATACATTCAGAAACCAAAATAACACAAAAATTAGCTCGATACCAGCGATAAACTCGAACCTGCCCAAGAGCGACTCAATGGCTCACCCTTGGCAGCAATAAGTGCAATCTCTAAACGTCCCAACCCATGACTCTACAAATGACCAAGCCAAAAGCCCGATGAGCCTGCCTCTTCTTCATCTTGGATATGCTAATTGAATGCTGCAAAACCCCAAAACAGTTCTTAAACTTCCTCTCACTCATCTTACCCCCTTGCGTCGCCACACCCACGAAGCACCAAAAGTCCCCGCTCTGGTGATTCCTCCCCTAATACTCCCTCAACTCCCTATCTTTCACAAACACGCCCAGCATGAACTTGTACTCCTCACTCTCCTCTAACATGACATCATCGCCCTCCACAAGATTATCCTCCTTGTCATCTCCATCTCCGTCGTTGTCGTCATCATCCTCCTCATCGCCATCGGAATCGCCGACTCTTTTAAAAATTCTGCGGCATTGCTACAGACCCCTCATCTGCATTACCTGCCCGGCAATCTTTGCTTTCTCCCCGGCATAGATGGACCAGGATTTTTAGCCAGAATCGGGCTTCTTCTGCTTCATGGGGGGCCATGCGGGAAAGGGCTGAGTGATGGGTTCTTCCTTGCATGGCCACTCATTCTCCGGTTGCTTCGGTTCTTCGCTAGTCTTGTGCTTCTGCTGCTGCTTCTTCTTCTTCTTCTTAGTGGGGGTAGAGTCCTGCTTCTTGAAAGGCGTGGGGTTTGAAACGGGGATGGGTCGTGAAGAAAAGTGGTCGGAGAGAGGAGGGTTCGGAGGAGGGCCTTGGTGCCACGGAGAGTGGAGGTAGACAACCTCGCCTCTCAGCCTCTGCTCGAAAGGAGGGATTCATCGTCGCAGGAGACGAAAAAGATTCGATTTTTCTTTTCCGTTTTGTGGTTTATGAGAGGCTTTTCAAGGAACTACTCCGTGTTTGGCTGGGACCTGTGCGCATCGCCACTGGAAAATGGGAAAATCCTTAGCTGCGAACGATGAGAATTGAATGACAGAACGCAGATGATATATAATCTGGAAATTAAGCTAAAGACGCAAAGGCAGTTTTGGGCGTGAATTCCCTTCTGTAAACCTAGTCTCTTTTTCTAGCTGTCCTTTATATGACATGTATAGTTACATCTATTTGATTTTTCTTTTGACAGGCTTTATAGAGAGAATGAGAAGATGAAAAAAGAAATCGAAATAATAAAAGCAACGATAGTTATATATAAATCTTTCCATTTTAATGTTCCATTTGCAATAGATATGTTCGGGCATTTAAGGAAGAAAGATGAGGAATCAATCATCTAAAAAGTAGGAACCCCTCTTCATTTTATCTAACTATTTATATCGTGGTATGAATTTCCAAAAATTGACATGAATCTGAAAAAGTAGGGATATGAGCTTTGTAAAATAGGAGAAATCGACAAGAGTTTGGATGATAGACAAATATATATATAATTTGATAGACAAATAAGATATTCATCTCGAATTAGGCTATGAACTAGAGGGTCAATTGAAACACGGTGGCCTGATTTGAGAGAGGTAATTTAGAAAAAGTCACATTTCATGGGCATCTATCATTGGGATGGAAGACCCCACTTGCCTCCCGTATTCCCTAGAAATGGGAAGCAAAATATTAATTTCTAATGGGGGTGTGAGGCATATGGGCATTGGCATATTGAAATAAGAAACACAACTTGTTAGGAAACCTCCTTTAGGGACTACCGTAGGCAGCCCTTGTAGGATAAAAAGGAAATCTTGCCTTTCAAAAAACTTTCCGGATCTCATCCCCCCGATTTATTTCCTCTCTTAAAAAACTTCCTTCGTTTTTGTCACATGTCCATTCCGGGTAAGGCTGAGCGTTGGTCCAAATTAGCTAGGACTGTCCCAACCTTGTCGGATCTGATCCGATTCCTAAGAGAACTAGATCGATCCTTAGTCCAGAGATCCTTGAACTATTACTGTGTGGGTTGATTCTTGATCTTAAGAGTTTAGAGTTGATCCAACTTTGACTATATAATATATAATATATATCATATATTATATATAATATTCTTATATCTACTCTAAAAAGCAAACCCTAACTTAAACGGCATCAAACGACCTTCTCCTCCTTTAGTACTTTTGTTCTCATTTCTTTTTTATCCCCTTCAACTTTTACTCGAAATAAACAACTTTTCACTTGTAAGCAATCTCGCCTTGCTTGGTGCATGATGCTCGCGCCGCTCGTCGCTCACCACTCAACACTTGCGCTGCTCAACGCTCGCCCTGCTCGCTGAATAAATCAAAAGGAAACAAAGCTCTAATTAGAAACCTTCTTCACTCGTGAGCAACATTTGTTGTTCGCTGTGGTAATGCTAGTACGAACACCTAGAGGGAATGAATAGGTGTTTAAAAGAAATTTTGATAAATAAAATCAATTTCGAACAAAGTCTGAGTATCGAACAAAGTCTGATAAATAAGTCATTAAACTTCTGATGAATGTTCAGAATCAGATAAGAGATGGAACTGATTTTTGCGACCTAAAAACTTAAATAAAGAGAGTTAAGGGAAGAAAAGATTGCAGATGAAATTTATAGTGGTTCGGCTCATATCAAGCCTACGTCTACTCTCTCATGTTGACAGCTTTCTGGCTGGAATTCATTATAGCATCAACAGAGAAGTACAATATTTGAGTACAAACACTTAGTGGAAGATCCCTTCTCTCTTATTAAGTCACTCTTCTTGTGATTTTCTCTCTTGAATACAATTTATAAGGACTGTTGATGAAGAACAAGTAGTTCGAAAAACTTTAGATTTTGGAATTTCAATTTTCACGTCTCACTATCAAATAGACTGAATGACCTCCTTCAATACTCATCCATGCCTTACTAGCCATTGGCATTTTCCAGAAGGATTTATTCCAATCAATCCGTTAGACATAATCGACTAAGGGGATTTTATAGTAGTTTGAAGATTGAGATGAAAATCCATTGATTCTCGTCACCCATACAATCAGAATTTAGGTTTCCATAAGTAGATGCTTCCCAAAAAGAAACTTGTCTTCAAGATTGATTTCATCAATTTGTAATTGATTCCATCAATATATTTATAGAAGGAAAATGAGATTCTTCGCCAGAAAGCGAGATGTTGTAGAGTAAATTCCTAATGCGTTCATTGTGAATTCTTGTCACAAGATCAATAAATCTGAGTATGATTTCTTCTTCGTTCTAGATACAGTTTCAGTTTGGATTGCGTCAAAATGGGAAATACTTCTGGAATGAATAGACTTTGGCAAGAATTTGCGATATAACTTCAAAAGAATTTTGTTCTTCAAAATAAGAATAAGAATTAGAAAGTTTTGTCAACTTTAAAACTTGGTAGAAGTTTTCTCAACAATCTCCTCTTTTTTTATGGTGACAAAACTTTCATACAGATTTAATCATAATATATATGTTATCCTGCAAAACAATACTTTAGTAGTACAAGATAATAGATAGAGATAATAGATAGTATATAGACATAAGCATTATACAAATAAACATTCTAAAGTTTGGTCTGCACAATAAAGTCTGCATAAAAAAATACCACACCAGTAAAGCATAGAAAACAAACTGCAAACATAATCAACAAATTAAATTTGCAAAAGTCTCCACCTTTTTGTTAACAACAAAAAAGGAGGAAAACAAACAAGCATTCGGAACACAGACAAGCCGGAAAACATAAATGTGATTGTTTTTAGAAAATGATCATGAGTTCCTTGGAACACGGACAAGTCGGAAATCTTCCAAAGTCTACATGATTTCTTTAAGCTTGGTCAGACACTGATTGAAGACAGTCTCAACTTTTGCCAAATTTTGAGTGGCCTACTGATTTATGTTTCGAACTTTATTATCAAGAGACTGTACCTTTCCAGTGAGAGATTCTGAGGTAATATCGAGAGCAGCATGCAACTTTTAGATTTCAACCTCTATCCCATACTGTTGTGCCTTAATCTTCAAAAGGAATTCTACTATCCGAGGATAGTTTGAATCCGGTTCTGTTTGGGCACTAGCTTCTACAAGTTGAACTAGAGAGGTATCCAAAATTGAAAGAATATTGATTTGAACATTGGAGGTATCTTGCTCTCTTTGAATATTATCATTTTTGTCCTAACCCTCAAGAGATTCTTCAGGGAAATGAGACGCATAAATGTCCTCTGTAATCTGGTCTTGAAGAAAAGTTTTCTCACCTACTCCTCTTATCTCAATAACTTCAGCCTGAGGAAGAACTCAATCTCCTTCCTGCATTCCTTCTTTCCCAACACTAATTTGTTAATTAATTTCCTTATTCTTCTCTCCAGCATCTCCTTCATCATGTTCCCTTGTATCATCTCATTCCTTATCAAAGTGGTCTTGTTCATTATTAAGATTTGCATCTCCCAGTTCTTCATCTGAGTTATCCTCCTTACTTTCTTTTTCTCCGGTCTTCTCCTTCACTTTCCTCTTCTAGATCTTTCTCGCTTTCTTCTTCTTATTCTTCAAAATCAGCTATTCCTGCAATAGGATCTTTCATGGCAATATTTACCACAATATCAGTAATAGTCTCATCTTCATTATCTTCCTCGTCTTCATACCTCCTCTGAGAAGACATCGAAACAAACTTAAATAAAGAGAGTTAAGGGAAGAGAAAATTGCAAACGAAATTTATAGTGGTTCGGCTTAAATTAAGTTTACGTCCACTCTCTTAAGTTGACAGCCTTTTGATTGGAATTCACTATAGTATCAATAGAGAAGTGCAATTTTTTACTGCAAACACTTAGTTAAAGATCCATTCTCTCTCACTAAGTCATTATTCTTATGATTTTCTCTCTTAAATACAATTTATAAGGACCGTCGATGAAGAACAAGTAGTTGGAAAGACTTTAGACTTTGGAATTTCAATTTTCACGTCTTACTATCAAATAGACTAAATAACCTCCTTAAATACTCCTCCATGCCTCATTAACCGTTGGCATTTTCCAGAGGAATTTCTTCCAATCAATCCGTTAGACAGAATCAACTAAGGGGATCTTATAGCCATTTGAAAATTGAGATAAAAATTCGTTGTTTTTGGTCGCCCAAATTATTTGAATCTAGGTTTCCATAAGTAGATGTTTCCCCAAAAGGAACTTGTCTTCAAGATTGGTTTCATCAATTTGTGATTGATTCCAACAATGTATTTATAGAAGGAAAGTGAGATTTTTCACCAGAGAGCTAGATGTTGTAGAATAAATTCCTAACGCATTCATTATAAATCCTTGTCGTAAAAAATCAATAAATTTGAGTCTAATTTCTTCCTCGTTTTGGACACGGTTTCAGTCTAGATTGCGTCAGAATGGGAAATACTTCTGGAATGAATAGACTTTGGCAAGAGTTTGCGATATAACTTCAAAAGTATTCCGTTCTTCAAAATAAGAATAAGAATTAGAAAGTTTTATCAATTTCAAAACTTGGTAGGAGTTTTCTCAACATGCCGCTCGCCTCGCTGTTTGCCTCTGTTCGCTCACCTCATGGCTTGCCCTCGTCTCGCAGCTCGCCACTATTGATGGATATGTAATTTTAAATAATAGGTTTGTCTTTTCAAAGAATACAAAAAATGAAAGAAAAAAATTATCAATTGGTCCCGAATCGAACTTTATGGTCGGTCCTATCCTTAGTTCTAGGGTCAGCCAAGTCAGTCCTCAGTCCCAAAAGTTGGGGACTAACATTATGCAAATTGGTCCTTAGATTAGGTGTTAAACTAGCCCAACTTGGACCGTGTGATGGTTTGAACCCCGGTGATGGTTTGAACTTGATTCCACTAATCTAAACAGCACATCACATTGTCTTCTCTACTACAATGGTTTGAACCCCAGCGACGGTTTGAATTTTGATTCCATTAACCTGAAGAGTGCATCGCATTGTCTTCTCTACTCCTTCCACACGAAACGAAGACTCTAAAGACAAAAAGTTCACTACAAAAAGCAAGAGCAATCCCTGATGGATATGTAATTTTAAATAATAGGTTTGTCTTTTCAGAAAATACAAAAGAATGAAATAAAAAAATTATCGATTCGTCATGAATTGATCATGAAATCGGACTGAACCCATAGGGTCGATCTAATCCTCGGTTCTAGGCTTAACCGAGTCGGTCCTCAGCTCCAAAAATTGAGAACCAATACTATATGGGTCAATCCCTAGATTAGGCGTTGAACTGGCACAATTCAAACCATGCGATGGTTTGAACTTGATTCCATTAACCCGAACAGCACATTGCATTGTCTTCTCTATTGTGATAGCTTGAACCCCAGCGATGGTTTGAATTTTGATTCCATTAACTTGAATAGCACATCGCATCGTCTTCTCTATTGTGATGGCTTGAACCCCAGTGATGGTTCGAACTTGATTCCATTATCCTGAATCGTGCATCGCATTGTCTTCTCTACTGTGATGATTTGAACCCAAGCAATGGTGTGAATTTTGATTCCTTTAACCTGAACAGCATTTTGCATTGTTTTCTCTACTCCTTCCACACGAAACGAAGACTCCAAAGACAAAACGTTCACTACAAAAAGCAAGAGCATTCCCTCAACTACCATCCATGGCTTCCTCTCTCTCCTTCCTCCTTCTCTTCCTCTCTCTCTCCTCTCTCTCCGCCGCGAATGTCCACTGGAGCAAGTTCCGCCGATCGTCCCTTGTCGCTGGACCCGAACTTCACACCCCTCCGCCGGCTCACCCACTCGCTACTTCGAAGTCACCAGGCCCATCAAGCTCCCCAAAACCAAACCTTGCTCGTACCTAGCTTTACAACATGACTTTGCACACACATACGGGAAGCCCCCGGTTCTCGCCAATTACACCCCGCCATCGACTTGTTATTCGCAGAGATTCTCCAAGATTGTGCTTGAATGGAGCGCCACCTGCAAAGGCACGCAATATGACCGGATCGTCGGGGTTTGGCTCGGCGGGGTTGAGCTTCTCAGGAGCTGCACTGCCGAGCCGAGTGCTACGGGAATTGTTTGGACGGTCGAGAAGGACATTACCAGGTACTATTCGTTGCTCATGAAGAACGGTACTCTTGCCGTTTCCCTTCGCAATATTGTGGATAGCACCTATACAGGGGTTTACCATGTCAAGATAAAGTTTCGTTTTTACCCTGCTGATGATGAGCATCTGGTGGCGGATGTGGGAAATGCGAGGAATTCGGTTCCTGGGTATGGTTCGAATGCGGATCTGATCTTGCCCATTTCAAGAAACTTGCCGTTGGATGATGGGTTGTGGTTTGAAATCGAGAATGCTACTGATATAGAGACGAAGGAGTTTCAAGTTCCCCTGAATGTCTACAGGGCAGTGCTAGAGGTTTATGTGTCTTTCCATGAGAATGATGAGTTTTGGTATGAAAATCTCCCCAATGAGTATATTGAGGCCAATAATCTTACGGAGGTGGACGGGAATGGCCCTTTCAGGGAGGTTGTCGTGAGTCTCGACGGTGAGGTAGTCGGTGCAGTTTGGCCTTTCACGGTGGTATATACAGGAGGGATCGATCCTCTTTTGTGGATCCCCATCACCGGCATTGGATCATTTGATCTCCCTACATACGACATTGAGATTACGCCATCTCTAGCAAAGATATTAGATGGAAAGCTCCATGAATTTGGCTTCAGTGTCACAAACGCTTTGAACGTGTGGTACATTGACGCGAATCTGCATCTTTGGCTGGATGATAAGAGCACGAAAACTGCAGGGAAGCTTCTGACTTCCGATTGTCTGCCTCCAGCTGTTTCTTCGGCGTTGGATTTCAAGGGCTTGGATGGGAAGTTTTTGACTGGGGCCAGCCGGTCCATATCGTCCAGTGGGTGGGTGAAGTCATCATATGGGACAATCACGACCACTTGGAAGCAAGAATTTAATTACAGTAACGTGATGGTCAGGGGGGATCAAGCAAATCTGCAAATTATTGAACAGCTGATCCATTTCAACGACAGCGTTGTTGCTAAGAAGGGGTCCTCCACCCTTGCATCCATTCAAGTGTACAGAGATTTCCCGTTTTATTTATACACCAACTACGTGGATCAAGGAAATGACACTTCCTCATTTACTGCGAACATCACGTTGGCTTTTAACGAGAAAAGGCATGGAGATTCTGGCTCCAAGCGCTCGGGTAGTTCATTGGGCAATGTCCAGAGAGGGCAGAGTTACATGACAGTGAAAAACAACGTGGCAGTCGGCGGCTTCGTCAGTACTCAGCAAGTGTACAAGTATGATGGCAGTGAACTCTGTTACTTCAGAAATGTGAGTAGCTCAAATTACAGAATTCTTGATGATGACATTGTCGAAGGATGTAAGAAAGGAGCAGAGTCTCATCACGCGTCCCCACATGACAGATGATGGCCATTTCGCACTCAGGGCTTTATTTTATTTAATTGCATGGGGATGCTTTAGACCTTTTTGTCATCTCATCTTTCGGTTTCTTCATGTGTCCAAAATAAAGACCATTCAAAGTCAAGTATGTATGTCGTCAAGCACTTTTGTAGTTTCATTTTCTGTGGCCCCGGCATTGCTGTATAGTATTCGGCTCAAAATTGATTTCAAACGTCAAAGTTGATCAATAGTCACGCTCTTCTCATGTCATGAAATTTTTAATTGAGAAAGTCTGATGATCGATGTTGGCTCAAACATGCAATTTCCATGCCAATTGGCCTAAATTTGGTGAATGTCGATGCCTCCTTTATTCACCCAAAATGCTTGTGTAACAATTCAAGCGAGCAAGAAGGGAAAATAAGTTTTTTCTTTTAGTGAAAAACGAGATGATGAAATCATACGACAATTCTTGAAGTTATTATTCGAGGCAAAAATTGGTATCGTGATTATATAGTCTATAAAGTCTTGGTACATATTCAATACGTTGCTTGAACTATATGAAAATGTTTAAGCTACATGAAACAAATTAAAAGTTCATAGATCATATTGTATATTGGGCTAAAGTTTAAAAATCACATGAACAAATTAAAAGTTTATGGACCAAATTGCAAATACAACTAAAATGTAAGGATTATTTGTGTCATTATCCCTAATTTCTCTAAAATTTGCTAAAATCGCCTTTTCCCTCATTATTCACAAAAAAAATATTAATAATTAAGAAGAGCAAGAATGAGAGGACGTCGGGGTAATAGTGCTTCGTACATGGATCGGATCGTTCGTTGATACCATGGCGCGGTGCTTAGGCCCAATAACCAGGGGAAAATTCCAAAATGGGACCCAAAGTACCCTCTTTTTCTCAAATAAGGGTTCGAAGTGAACATTGTTTCAAATAAGAACCCGAAGTGCCATCACTTTCTCAAATAACGGCCTGAAGTGGATGTTGTTTCAAATGAGGACTTAAAGTGGTTATGTTTATTTCAAAAAAGGACCTGACTTTTCGGCGATCAAGGTATTTTTGTCTTTTGCCATTTTCTGCCTTTTTTTCTTTCATCTTTTTTTTTGAGAAAATTTCAAAAAAGGACCCAAAGTGCCCTTATTTTCTTAAATAAGAGCTCGAAGTGGACTTTATTTCAAATAAGAACCTAAAGTGGCTTTGGTTATTTCAAAATATGGACCCCACCTCGTCGATTGCCGACCAGCTAAATTTTTCAACCGGTCAATGGTATTTTCATCATTTGGCATTTTCCCCTTTTTTTCCCTTTTCTTTTTCTGGTTCTTCTTCTTCCTCTTTGTCGATGGTTGCCAACCAACGGCGATGCCCACAAAGGGCTGGGCAAGGGTCGCCTTCACCAGTGAGGGCCATCCACGCTAGCCACAAGCGAGGGATGGCGTCGCTTGGGCGTGGCGACCCTCACCAAGGGGCCATCTACGAGGTTGGCCCTCGCTAGCTACTAGTAAGGATCGGTGTGGGTGGCCCTCGCTGGCGAGGGCGACCCTCGCCCAACCCTCTCTAGGCATCACCGGTGGTCGATCGGCCACTGGTGAAGAGGAAGAAGAAGAACCAAAAAAAAAAAGAGGAAAGAAAAAAAGGCTGAAAATGGCAAAAGACAAAAATACCCTTGATCGCCGAAAAGTCAAGTCCTTATTTGAAACAAACATAACCACTTTAGGTCCTCATTTGAAACAACATCCACTTCAGACCATTATTTGAGAAAGTGATAGCACTTCGGGTCCCTACTTGAAACAATGTTCACGGAACCCTTATTTGAGAAAAAGATGGCACTTCGAGTCCCATTTTGGAATTTTCCCAATAACCAAAGAAGTGAACAGGACATTAATGGATTAAACGGGTCTTATCTTGACCCCTTATTTTTCTATTTATCTATTTGTATGTGACTATCCTTCAAACATCCTTATCTGATCTCAATATAAAGACATCAAGGATAGATCTAAACATCCTTGTCGGGTAGATCTATTTCTTGAGTTCTACCTAATTTGGTTTCCTCAAATCCTATTAGCTAATCCCAACCCAATAGCTCTTAAATAAACAGATCTCTCGAACACCGTTTGAGCACAACTTTCCATCTTTTGATGTTATAAGGGGCTTAATTGTTAAATCTATTAAAATGGGTCGTAAACCTATTTCTCAACTCATTTTGATGGGTTGAGTTATTACATGGGTTAATTATATTTAGTAAATGGGTTTATAATAGTAAACTTCAAAATAATATAGATATTAAAAGAATTCCCAATTTATAAAACCCATTTCATATCTATGGCTTTCTTTTCTGCTCGCTCATTATTGCATTCACACACCCCACACCTTCACCTCGGTTTGCGTATGAGTTCTCATATATTTGGTAAATATGCAAGTGTTTAGCAATAAGGCTAAGGTTGGTTATAGGTCACTAAATTTATATTGCATGAAAATTAGTCTATAAGTTGAACCATTTCCAACTGGATTTCAAACTTGACTGTCCCATCCGTTAAATCGCATGAAACATGCGGGGGGCGGGTCCATATTTATTGGCTTGAAAAGAGTGAAACAACAACAAAACGGTTTGATAACTCAACAAGTAAATTGCCTAAATCTCGTATGGGCGGATGCCTCGTTTCGAAACCTATGAACTTGATGCTCACTTGTCGATGGCAGATCAATAGCAAAACATTTACTTTGCCTTGATTGTAAACATGGAGGGTACCCATCATCTACCTAAACATCCATCCTAATATGATTCTATGAGTGCTGACACCTAAATTTTGGCGACCCGTTTAGTTATTTATCGCATTAAAAAATTAGGGATAAATTTTAACCCCTAAAAAAATATTAGTTAATTAATTAGTTGCATAGCATATAATTTTAGGTGCATTTATTTTAATTTGCATTTACATTGGGTCGGTAACAGATGGGTTTGATTTGGTGGTTCTGAGCTTTAAGTTAACAAGTCAGACTAAGCTCATGAAGAGAACAAATTGGCCCAAGCCCGTATTTGAAAAAAAAAAATCTTATTGCAATTTTTGAAAAATCAATAGAGAATATTCATTTTTGCAAAGGAAATTTAGAAGAGATGTGGAAAATAAAAAGTGATATTGCGTGCGGAAAAGAAATCTTTGTGGACGTTGATTTGAAAAGGAAATTAAAATCCTAATCTTTGGCCTATAAAAAGATTACTCGTGTAGGGTTTCAGGGAGGACACACGTTGATACATACGGCCATTGAGAGAAAAACGTGAGTGAGGGCTTTTCTCTCGATTGCGAAGGAAAAGTGAAAAAAAAGAAAAGCTTTTCCTTTGATTTTTCCTTTCGGTCCTTCGAAAAGAAACACAAAAAACAAGAGGAAAAGTTGAAGGAAAAAGCAAAAGTGAGGCAGAGTGCATCAGCAAAAGGAAAAGTGCAGCAGTAGAGAGAAGAGACAAGAGAGAGTGACGTGAGAGGGGACGGAAAGAGAGAAAAAGAAGAAGAAAAAAGGAAAAAAAAAAAGAGGTACGGAAGAAAGGGAGCCGGTCGTCGACCCCTTCCGCCTGCGACCCAGCACTGCCGCCGGCCGCCAAGTGGCACCGCCGCTCGTTGTTCCACCAGCCGCCGAGCCCCGACGCCAGAAGCAACAGCCCCCTGCTTCGTCCTGCCTTAGTCCTCGTTCTGCCGCGCCTCCGCCTCTGCACCGCTGCTCCACCCGCGCTATTGCTCGCCTGTCCGACGACCACCCACCACCGCAATGCCCCTGCAAGGCTCCGACGTTTTCTGCCGTTCACTTGCCGCGCCACCGTCGCTGCACCCCTTGCGACGCCGATTTTCCCTACTGACGCCATTCCCTCCGTGCCGGAGCTCCGACGACTGGCGACCGACGGTGATTGGACGAAGCTACCAAGCCCTATTTGGGAGAAAAAAAGAAAAGAAAAGAAAAAGCAAATTAGGTAGTTTTTCTTTCTATTTATTTTATTTTGTTTATTATTATTATTTCATTTTATTTCATTTTTTTAGTAGAATTATTCCTTATTATAAGGATGAGATGTTCGACATGAAATAGCCTCTGAAATAATTTGTGATTGACAGTCCGATTTTTGCGTCCGAAATCCAACTCGCAGTCGCTTGAAAAATCGCCAATCCGATCTCACGCTCGAGATTCAATTCGTGATTTATTTAAAATTAGCCAACCCGATCTCATGCGTGAAATATGGTTCGTCAATTTAGATATCAATTTTGTCTTACTCGATTTTTTGTCGTGTCATTTAAGTTCATTTTGTTTTCATAAAAAAATAAAAAAAAATGTGAGTTAGATTAGGTTTATTTCTTGTTTTTAGGGTTTGCATATTTAGACTAGGAATTTTATTTCGAATTTCAAAAATAAAAATTAAAGATTAAAAAAATAAATCAATCAATTTAGGTCGCTAGTTTTTAACTTATGTTGCATGTTTAATTATTTGACAATTTTTAATTTCGAAATTAATACAAAAACACAAAAAATAAAAAATTAGAATTAGGGCATTCTTTGCATGTCATTGCATTTTAGGGTAAAATTTCATATAGTTTAATTCTAGATAATAGTTTTTTTTACTTTATTATAAGTTTAGATATTTTTTTAGATAGATTGCATTTTAGTTAGGGATTTCTAAGTTAGGATAACATTCTAGTTTAAATTAGGACTTGGCTTAACCTCATTCCTAATACAAATTAGATGATATTTTAATTTAGATAGATAATTTTCGCATTTTTATAATTTCGAATTTCATGGAAAATACCAAAAAATGCCTTAGAATAGATTGATTCCATTTTTTAGTATAGATTGCATCTTATTATGTCATATAGTTAGGTTATATTGCCATGTCATATTTTTTCATGTTAGATTAGTAGCATGCATTACATGATTCTCATTAAATAAATGAAAACAAAAAGAAAGGAAATTGCGTGTTAATTAGAAATCATATTTAGGATTGTTAATGTGAATTCCAATCTAACAATGCAGATGCTTTCGTTGCTTTGAGGTAAGTTTTGCAATTTATTCACTGTTTTATTTGGGTGTTAAATTGGTGGTTTGCACATCTGCATGATCGCCTCACATGTTAGGAAGATAAATTTAAATCAATTCAAGTTGCTTGCCAAACTTTTTTTCAAAATAAAAGAGAAAGGTACCGAAAGGGCGTTAGAATAATCTAGCATAACCAAGTCCCCCAACTCACAATCTCTAGTTCGTAGGAATAAAGTAAATCTCCCGTTAATTTATTTGGGTTTTTAATCGACCCATTAAAAATAGGTTAGTGGCGACTCCTGATTGAAAATTATTTGCATGTTAAGAACTCGAACTTAAGTCGCGAATTGGTATGGGTTTGGGAGAGTCCGAGCTAAATTTAGGCTTAGTAATCCATTAACAAAACAGGTGGTACACGTGTTCCTCGAGTCCTAAATAATAGCATAAATATTCACACGTGCTACACATAGTGCAATTAGTAGCCAATAATATTCCCACATGTCAGATATTAACATCTAAAATATTGTCATGGCCTGCAATTAATGGCATTTATAACATGCACGTGTTTCCCAATTCACTAAAAAAGACAATTAAATTCTGCACATATCTCACACATCTCATATAAGGCCATATCAAATATACACGAGTCATATAGGAACTTCCAAAGTATACATATAACACTCAAATGCTTCGCACATATTTAGTGCTTTGAGAATCACATAATACCCTATAATATTATGTTATATCGAGTCTAATTATTAATTGCATAAAGCTGAAACCCTACGGCTCTTCTGGAAATATTCTTGACATCTTCTCGCCCCATCGAGCACGACATCCAAACCTCCATTGGGCATCCTATCGGGCATTGTTCCATAACCATCATCGCGAACGGCATTCAAACTTCGTCGGGCATCATCCCCCAATGTCTCTCGGTGGCGACATTGTCTCCCAAAACCCTTTGGTGACGGAATCACTCACGTGACCATACAGATTAAAAACACAACCGATTTTATCTTCCATTTTAATCCAATGCATGAGTGCCCAAAGGCATGCCAAGCGATGTGTAACTTATGGCTTATCGAAAACATGTCGATGAAATATGTCGAGCATGGAATGAGAATTCTGACTTGACCCATTACGTTCGAGCACTGGCCTAAGTCAAACCAGTATCGGACGATACGCTTTAATATCTCCGAACCAAGCGAGAGACTCAACTCGGTGTGCTTCGACGCATGTCCAAGAACCATCATAAATCTCGCCTCAGAGAGTATATATATATATATATATATATATATATATAAATAACCCACATGTACAAACATGTGGCCATACCACATAGAACAAACCTATCCAATAATAACAAGGTCTCTAAATAACTCATTCTAGATTATAACATAACCGTGTTACGCAATAGAACAACCCAAACAATCTTAATAATAACCCAAGACAATTTTATTTATCTTGATCCTCCTAACCCAAGCAATCTCATGAGCAAATTATACAAAATTAATACATGGTTCTAATCTTTTTAGGATAGCTTAGTCCTATTCCTGAAACAAGCAAAACCAACCTAAATCTGAGCCACGTAATACAACAGCCTAGCTGGCGTTTAGGGGATTTACTTACTAACAAGCGGGACAAGGACAACAAGGGTGGTTGGCAGCGGCTTGAGATGGCGGGCAACGAGACGGCATTAGGACGGTGACGGCGCGGTGGCTGCAACGACAGTGAGGCGATAGGGAGAGGAAGGAGAGGGAGGGGTCAGCTAGTGAGGAAGAGGTGGGAGAGAATGAGAACAAAAAAGGAGAACTTAAGGAAGAAGGAGAAGAAAGTGAGAAGAAATGTGTCCCTCAAGCATTTAATGCAAACCTCAATTATTTGAGGGGAAATGATGGATTTCCTAAACTTAGGAAGCAAGACTCAATCCTAACCCTACAAGTGTCAAGACAAATGCTTCTTGCAAAGCTTGTCCTTCAAGCTTTCATAGCCAATAATGCTTTTAGTAACAAGAAAACTAGAATTAATAGTTAAACTAAGTGGCCCGACCTCCTTGTCATCTTCTCCTTGGGTGCCTATCACTCCTTGAAAGTCTCCAAAATTTTTGTCTCATCTCAATTAAATCTCAATAAGCTAAATTGATCTCATCATTAAGGCTACTGAGGTCTATGTTCATAAATTAGCACATATTTCCAATTAATGTATTAATGGACTAACTTCCAAAATTTTAAGGATGGTTGAAACCTTGTGAGACAACTTGTCCCACAAGTTTATTCCATTTGGGCATGTAAGAGGGAGAGTCTCATTGGCTTCCAAGTTCACTCTTAATTGATCTAAATTCAAGAGGACAAGATATAATAAAAAGGGTTATATAGCCACTATCTTAAGGGAATAGGAATAACTTGAAATCACCTACAATTGACACCCATAAGTGGACTAGGTTGGTGACCAAGTTTTGATCAGAAATGACCCTAACGTGACCTACACTAATTAAGCGGCATCAACGGTGCTCACGCGGCTAGACTTGAACTGAACTTCGTGCTTGTCAAAGGTTCTACGTGTGACTTATGTTTGAGTCTAGTCGATTCATGAATGACCTTCGGTTATTATGTAAAATGTAGAATCAATCGACTTGTTTGGCTCACAGTCAACGATTCTTATGGTCAAACGATCGTTTCATGATCGACGCTTTGGTTTATTGCAACCCTGATCACCATAATCTAAAGTCGCCTTGCCCTTAATAAGCTAATTGGCTCATGAATATCCCTAAGATTGACTCACAACTTATTTCTACTACTAGCGTACCGATGCTTAATCCATGCATCATGTCCAAACTAAGGATCCGAATTGAGAATGTCACAATTCATATGCACACAAAGCCCGTAAACACAAAAAAGGTTGTAGTTCTTAGATTAGTTAGTGGTCGTTGCTTAGTATCTATTGATAGGTTAAATGGATAAAAAATAAAGAGCTTAACTTACACGTAGAACGAACAATTCGAAGAATTGGCACTTTCTCTTGTTTGAGAAAGCATAAAGAAATGAGACATTTGATTTCTCTTAGGTCCACCGATTGTAGTCACTCCCAAAATTGGAGAAAAGAAACTGTGATGCAATAACACTGATCATAAGACAAGCTAAGCCAGACTCGAGCGGACCACGGATGGTGGGCCGAATCGGCCCTACCCAAGCTCAATGCTTTGCACCTTGATCATGGGAGCAAACCACCCCCCAAGCTAACAAAAGAGTGGCCCACCCCTCCCTAACGGGCTACATATTTTTAGGCCCCAAGCTTATTTGATAAATGGTGAATACGATCACTCGCTTAGCCCGGGAATGCAACACACGTCAACTTCCAAGAAACACCTTCATGACCGTCCTAGCATCTCATTTTTATTTTTATTTTTCATTTAATGACTACGAATGTTATACGTGGAGATAGAAGAAGCCAACAATAGGCATCTTATGATAATTGTTATATAATTGAATTGGCAAGTCAAATCAGCGGGCACCTAAAACCCTCGCTCAAGTCCAATCATGTCTTAAAAATATAGTTTACACTCAAACAGAACAAATTTTTTTTTTTTTTTTCATATTTGGCAAAAAGGTGAGCAAGGTAATTAGCACTAGAATCCTCTCTAGGTGTTATCATGAGATTCTCGTACTAATCACGAAATATTTGGTATGAATTATTGATTTTTTCATCATCTACTACCTGGAAAATTTAGGATGTGAGAGCCTGTTCTATTAAGATATTAATTAACAGTTATAAACCACTTCATACGAGTTATACTGCAATTGCACAATATGATATATGAGGGTTTTTAGTTTGCTCGCAACATAAACAAAAAACGTCATCTATTGAAAGGCACATAAGTTATAATGGAAAAAAAAAAAAAAAAAAACAACCTTTTCATCATTAGATCAAGCACCTTAAATCTGAATAAATAAATAAAAAGCAACCTTAGTCGTCTAGTAAGAAGCTGGAGACGTATAAAAACAATGCACGGTGGACACCTCCCGACAAATGGAGCAGAGTGCTAAGGTTACTGGGCCTGGAGTAGATTTCGGTTGTATTGAATCGGTTTGAAGAAAAGTCTACGACGGCACTAGAGTGATTTGCTGGACCGGTCCCATACAAGAAATAATGGGCCGTTGGGTTTCAATCCGAAAGATCTCATCCATCGGAATCGATCGATTTTGAAAAAAGTAGCCGAGCGGTGACATATAAGAAAACCGATCGAGACAAAAAATTGCAAGTTTCAACAATCGATTTAAGAATAAAATAAGGATAATGGCTATTTTAGATTGTTTTCTATTTCAATCTGGCGATAGCCGGGATCAATTGATATAAGAATACCTCGACTGTCCTCCGCTGGCGGCTGTCGGCTTTGGGAACTGCGAACTTCAGCACTGGAAACTCGGAAGGAAGCCGGGGGAGAGCACGGAGCAGAGCAGCGATGGGGATGGCGATGGGGATGGGGATGGGGATGGGGATGGCCGGAGCGGCAGTTCGATCCGCGCGGCATCGCGTCGGTGGCTCCATCGGACACTTGCCTTCCATGCGCGCCTCCTCTCCTCCCCTCTCCCGCCAGGCACGCCCTCCCCTCTCTCTCTCTCTCTCTCTCTCTCTCTCTCTCTCTCCTACTCCTATATTTACGGCTCGGCCTTTTGGAATCAATCGCCGCGCTTCACCGATTGCTCTCTCTGCTCTGAATCTCGAACCATCGTCCTCTCTCCTTTCCCGGTCTCCGTCGGTCGGTCGGTCGTCGCCGCTGCTGTACTCACTCTCCCTTCCCTTCCCTTCTTCTCCGTTTCGGGCGATGCCTCGCGGTTTGAATCCCCCACAAATGTTGCTATCGATGCTCGCGATTGTTCGCTCCACGTTCGTGCTGTCAGCCGCCTGTGATGCGGAGCAGCTTCTCTAGATCGCTCTTTTGACTTTTTTCCCATTTTCCATTAGCATCTCCGGTCTGCGTCCCTACTTTCTTCTGAATGCCGCTTGAGGAGCTGGTTTGTCTTTTGACGAAGGATTCTCTGTTGCGCTACGTGTTTATAGCTACGGAGTGGAAATAACCAATTGAGAAACGAGGAACTCGTCAGCAATACGTTTCGAGGAGCTTGAAATTAACTGGTTCATAATTTCTCGTTTCCATCTGATTTTGACTGCTCATCCAGTAATCGCACACGTTTCCTTTGCATTCAGATTACCATGGATGCCCAGAGTCTCGCTGGTAGGTTGAAAGCTTCTGGCCTATTACGGAGTCAGGGGCTTATTGGAGGGAAATGGGTTGATGCATATGACGGCAATACTATCAAGGTATCACGCTACAAGTCACACTTGTCTTCCCAATATTTTCTTTGGTAATTATTCGAATTTATACGAGTAATCAATACGCTGGCTTGTAAGACTAACCTACGAAAGTCATAACTATTACTTGTGGCTCAATGTCATTCCTGAGTTATGTCGTGGCAGGTGCACAATCCAGCAACTGGTGAAGTTATTACAGAAGTACCCTGCATGGGCTCACGAGAGACAAAAGACGCAATATCTTCCGCCTATGACGCATTCCAATGTAAGGGGTTCTGCAGAAGGTGATCTTTGCGATGTTCTAGGAAAAAGAGTTCTAAAAGGGTATCGTTTGTCTTATGACAAGTTGTCAGATATTGGATTCTAGAAATCCCTGTACAGAGTTACTGACTCTTCGGGAAAGTAATTTCTTTGCAGCTCATTTTTTGGTTCAGACAATCTAAATAAATTGGAAAGATCACTCAAGACTTTGCGGCTAAATTTATCTGGTTTAAATATGTCTGGCATTAAGTTTCGAGCTGCAACTTGATTTGGTTTTGTCAGCTTTTGCTGCAGCATGCTTCCATAAGTTTAATTATTAAGGCTTTGTGATGTTGGTCTTTGCTTGCGCAGCTTGGAGCAAAGTGACTGCGGCCGAGAGGAGCAGACATCTGAGAAAATGGTACATTCCCTCCTTTTATCGCGCGTGCGCGTGCCTGTCTATGCGATTCGCTGCCTTTGGTCAGCAGACTTTTAATATAGCAGACACTTAATTAAAAGGAGAAATTATGAAGAATAGTGATTATTTCTGTATAAAAAGAGTTTACAACAACGTCATGTTGGACAAATCAATATCTGAGAACATGAATGATGTATTGAAAAATCCTAAGCTCACGTAAGGCTTCCCTCTTTTGAAACCCAGTAACTTGGACTGGATCGTATAACTCAACTCATATCATCATGATACGTGGCCATAGAGAATAAGTACTTTGGAGACCTAAGGAATTGTGTTTTTGGTACAATTCTTTGCAAAAGCTGCACTTGTGAAAAGGCATGATGTGCTATGGCTTCTTTAAGATGTTTGACAATCATCTCACAACTGAAACATCTCTAAGCTGCAGCATTCCACCGCAATTTTTTGCTGCCTTGCGCGGTTTCAGCTTTCAAGGTGTTCAAACTTCGAAATACATGTTGCCAAACATGTGAGCTATGTCATATCATAAAATAGACGCACCACAACTGCGATAGGGTCACCTCTGTACCAAACGGACTTTCTACTAGACGAATAATCACATGTTTTGCCTACAAGTTCACAATCAAGGTTTTATAGCTTGATGTTGCCTTCATCTATGGGAGCAAGAATTATCTTTTGTAAGTCTTTCCTATTTGACACGCTGTTATCATGTATGTCAAGGTATGATTTGCTAATCTCCCACAAGGAAGAGTTGGGACAATTGATAACTTTAGAGCAAGGGAAACCATTGAACGAGGCCATTGGAGAGGTATATGCTGCGGACTTTTACAAAATGGAGATTTAAGCGATACACTCTACCATCCGCATATTGGATGTTAATGTAACTTTGTTTGACAAATGAGACAGGTTGGCTATGGGGCAAGTTTTATTGAGTACTTCTCCGAGGAGGCAAAACGTGTATATGGAGATATCATTCCGGCACCACTAGCTGATCGTCGGTTGTTTGTGTTGAAGCAGGTACTGATATATCTAATTATTTTTTGTATGACTTGCCAGATGAAAATATTTATCGTCGTATCAATATATAAAAGCATGCATATACATTATTTTCATTGTTGACTTTTACTATGTGGGTCTCCATTTTGAATTTAAGGGAAATCATGCCTTTTTTTTATGACACGTCTGTTCTCTGATCTGCAGCCTGTTGGTGTTGTTGGTTCAATTACTCCATGGAACTTTCCATTGGCTATGATTACTCGAAAGGTATGTCCCTTATAGGTTTATTCGGTGCAAAATTTTCTTCCTAGTACATAGCTTGAATCAGCTATGTCTAAGAGAAGTGAATAACTAAGGACATGGTCATCCTCCTCAAAGATGTTTCTTGATCGTATCAGGTTGGCCCAGCTCTTGCTTGTGGCTGTACAGTTGTTATAAAGCCCTCGGAGCTTACACCTCTTACAGCTCTAGCCGCAGCTGAGCTTTCCCTTCAGGCTGGAATACCACCGGTAACTGGCATTTGTATTATACTGAACTGAATTAACATTTAAGAATTACACATCCCATGTATAGACACAAATTTATATCTCGATGCCATGCATATTCTTCTTCCATTCGGTACACCATATTAGAGAAGCTTGAAGGTGAATAGCGAATTCGATTGAACTAGAACCCTAGAAGTTAATTTTTAGTTTCACTGTTAAGCTGAGTAATGCTGCATGCTTACTATGGTATGATGGTGATAAGAAGTCTCGTCAGTGACTTTTACTGCATAATCGCTGTTACAATGGTTGTTCACCATAAAGCTTTGCATAGTTTGCACCTTATTGATGGAAGAAGGTGCTGCTTCATTTCCTCTTCATTGTTTGATTTCCGTGAGCCCCTTTTTTTCCTTGTCAAATACCAAATTAAGCTATGGCAGTATAAAGGCAATATTTGTCAGCAAATATGACCAAGTCATCTCTAGTTCTCGCTATTACTGTGTTTTTAAAAGGGATCTGCGTGTCTGACTGTTTCTTGTCGCTATTGAACTGAATGAATTTTTTTTCTTGTTTTTTCCCAATTTTCCCATCATTTAGGGTGCTGTTAATGTAGTTATGGGGAAGGCTTCTGATATAGGAGATTCTCTACTGGAAAGCTCTCAGGTCCTCCCCAACTCCTGTATTCATTAAGAATGTGACTTCTGATGTCAATTCCAAGTAACATACTAGGGTACAGGCTTAGGAGAAATCTCTGTCATTCTTTTCAGGTCAGGAAAATTACATTTACTGGCTCAACAGCTGTCGGGAAAAAGTTGATGGCTGGCGCAGCTGCAACGGTCAAGAAGGTGTTTACAAGCTCTCATGTGACTGCCTATGCATAAGTTTAGTGGAGTGCTTCTAACAGGCTTCAATTCCACTTTGTAGGTATCTCTGGAGCTTGGCGGGAATGCACCATGCATAGTGTTTGACGATGCAGATGTGGATGTTGCTGTGAAAGGAACTGTATGTTAGTGAAGTATTAGATTACTTTAGTTTTGGTCTCCATATCGTACTGTTTATTTTTTAGTTCTTTCGGGGGCATAAATGACAGTATTCCTGCTAAGGATGGGCATGACAGATGTACAACTTATCCCCCTTAAACTAACGTTTTCACTTCATGCAGCTTGCTGCTAAGTTTCGCAACAGCGGTCAGACCTGTGTTTGTGCAAACAGAGTCATTGTACAAGAAGGTACTGTAACAACATACTGCAATTATCACCTGATGCACGGTGTCTGTTTGTTGACTGAATGAAAGAAATCTAGAAATTAATCTGCGGCAAATTGTAGTGTGGGATATCTTATTTAGATTTACCTAGCTGAAGCAACAGATCCTTGATTTTCAATCCAACTGCTTTTATAACGACAACTGAAGCTCCTGATGAGATTTTGGTACCACTTCCCTGGTAGAATATTAGGTCAACTTCAATTTTTCTTGCAGGCATATATGAAAAATTTGCTACTGCATTTTCCAATGCCGTTCAGAATCTGCAAGTTGGCGATGGCTTTAGTGAAGGCGTTGCTCAGGTAGACACACCTTCACTCTTAATCTTTCAAACTACCATCTTTTAACCCATGTTACCTTTCCATGTGCCTAATTACTAGAACACACTATTTAGACTATTGATTAGATATGAGTGCTGCTTAGATTGGAGATGATACGCTCCTTGTGTAATCGTATGAATCTGCCTTCTCACCAGTAAATAGATTTCAAGTGTCTTTTCATGATGTCAAGTCAGTAGGTAATTTTGAAAATAATAGTTGTCATCCTTTTCTTAACAGGGTCCTCTAATCAATGAAGCTGCACTACACAAGGTCTGCTGTCCTGCTTCACATGCAAATATGCATCCAATTGATGTCAGTGAGCCTCATTTAACAGACAACTCACATGCCACTTCTTTCCTTTTGTGGCCTTGCAGGTTGAATCATTTGTTGAAGATGCTATATCCAAGGTTCTTTTCAACTCTCTTCTAATAGTTGATTGTAGAGTTGCAGGTATGATTGATTTAAAACCATGACCATGAGCGTACAAATTGAATAGAAATGGCATTTCATTCAAGGTTTCTTTCTGATGAATCTCTTCCTTTTAGTGCCCTGTGCGCTTAAAAGTACATTCTTCTTGATCTTGACGAAAATAGTTTTCAAAAAATACTTCCTGGACATTCTAGTAGTTTCATTACAGAAAACAGTGTCCATTCGTCAAGTGCAGATGGCTTCCTATTTCATGCATATGCTGTGTCCTTGAGCCAAAATTATTGTCAATTGGTGAGTAATGAGGTGCATCTAGTGTCCACCAAAATTTCCAGCTTTGTCTAATTCAATTTTAACTATTTAACAAGGTGATTCTCTACTAGGGGTGGCAATTTGTCCTTGTCTTGTGTCGACATAAGGGTATGCTATAAAACAGGTCAACCCCAACACGATACAATTAGTTGATCGTGTTGACCTTCGTGACATGGTCATGACCCCAAGATTAACGGTTGACATGATGCGGCCCATGTACCAGATTATCTAATGGGTTGGCTGGTCGACACAATTGCATGACCCGCCAGGACTCGAAATCAATCCACCAAACACGAGCTTGACATGAAAAATCCTCAATCTTTGGTAAAATCTATCTACAAATTGCAATGATCTGTCAACAGAATATCATCAAATCAAATTTAATAATAACGAAATATTATAGTTATAAAATCTCCATGGGGAATGACATGAAAGAATAGTCTCTTAGTTACTTGTGTCTAATCTCGTTAATTTAAACAGGTTGTATAGGTCAATTTCGTCATTTCTGGTGGGTTGGACACAAACACAACACAATTACTGAAGTGTCTTGAGGGTTGACACAGGGTTGACACAAAATTGACCCGAACACAATTAACCTCAACCCAAACCTTCCATTTCATGTCAAGTTATTGTTTTCGTGTCAGAAAATGTTGCCCCTTTTTTTTATTTTTTTGGTCGGAATTGTTACCTCTTTTTACCACCCTCAATTTGGGTTGTATTTCTTGGATAGGTTAGATCAATCTGATCATTAACCGGAGGTCACCTATGTTTAGAACATGTCCAGGATCTATGGCATGGTTTCTCAGAGTACCATGTATATGAAATGAAAAGTTCAGGAAACTCCCTGTTTGACTGTTTTGCTTTGATTGTTGGATACTTATGATTTGAGCACCTAGGGGAAAAGATGTTGAAGCTATAACTTATGCCTAAGAAAAGAAGATGAAGCGATAGAATGTCAATGTCGTTAACAGAACTGTTCTATTTAATGAGTAAGCTTAAACAACATTATCATTATGAATTGGCACAAAGGCTTGTTGAGCTGCCTGACTTTGATCATAATAGAAAAGAAAGATTGGAAAACGAAACTCAGGATTGGTGATAGAAGGAATAAAATTAAGTTGAACCACTGGAATGTATGTTCTGTAATATACTAAACATTTGATTTTATTGGTACACTAATTTGGCACTTCTAAAGAAGATGAAGTGATAGAATGTTAATGTCGTTAACTGGAACCGTTCTGTTTAATGAGAGCATTGCTTTTGAGCGAATGATACTATTTTGTGGCTTTAGTCTGATAAATTCAACAATCTTATTCACAAGGCACGACCCTCAGCAGTCTTGAATTGTCATTTATGTAGTCTTAGGCTTATCTTGTGCCTCCTTAAAAGGTGGTTCATGGCATAGTATAACTTCTTGCATTGATTTTAGCACTGAGGGGAAAAGACATTGAAGCTGTAACTCCCAAGATAAGAAGATGAAGTGATAGAATGTTGATGTCATTAATTGGAACCGTTCTGTTTAATGAGTAATCTTAAACAAAATCATCATGACAGAATTGGCACAAAGGCTCGTTGATCCGTCTGACTTTGATCATAGAAGAGAAGAAAGATTAGAAAACAAACTCAGAATTGGTGGTAGAGGAAACAAAATTAAGTTGAACCACTGGAATGTATGTTCTATAATATACTGAACATTTAATTTTAGTGGTAGAGTAACTTGGTACTTTTAACGTATGCAGAAAGAGAAGTTATGGTAGTTATTGTGCATGTAGGTGAGCAGGCATTGGTATTAGTATTGATTTTGAGCAAACGATACTATCTTGTGGCTCTAGTTTGATAGATGCAATAATCTTATTTGTAAGGCACGTTATTCAGTAGTCTTGAATTGTCATTCATGTAGTGTTTGGCTTATCTTGTGCCTCCTTAAAAGGTGTTTCATGGCATAGAATAACTTCTTGCATCTTATCATGGCTAATGAAGGGAGCCAAAATCCTTCTTGGAGGCAGAAGACACAGCCTGGGAAGGACTTTTTATGAGCCTACAGTCATGGGTGATGTAAAAAGCGATATGCTTATTGCAAGGTAAACTTTTCAGCCGACTCAATCTCATCTCAGAATAACTGTTGCAAGCATGAGATATTAGGCATTACGCACAAACTGTACATATAAGTATATTCGGCATGATAGTTGCAAGTTACGGAAGACAGATATCTCTCTTGTCTGCAGTTTCTTCTGAATAGTTAGTGTGAGATTTTATGGGACAATCATTAACTATTTTAAAAGCTTAAGTTGCTAGATGAATGTGTGATTTATTATTTAAATATTCGAACACTTTTTCTTACGCTTAGTTTGGTCATTTGTCTAGTATTGGGCGTGCAAATATTTAATTGGGGAGGCAAATGGGTCTTGAAAAGATTTGAACTGAGAACCTCCAGCTGTGATATTATGTGAGATTTTGTAAGACTATTGCCAATTGTTCTAAAAGTTTAAGTTGTTAGATGTTAGATGAAGGCATATTTTATTATTTAAATATTCTTACAGTTAGTAGTATTATCTCTTCACCATATAGTTCTCACGGGAAAGCAAGGTGGGCAACTCTTCTAACAGTATCAACCAAAGCAAAAACTTAGGAAGCAAATATAGTTTATGTCCATCCTTTTAGCCAAAGTTAGGCTGCAGAATTTGATGATTGTACATTGCTGTTGCTGTTCCATCTTGTTATAAAAAGAGAAACAATCAATTGACGAACGCTCAATGAGCAAATATGGGAATCCAAATCCCTTAAGAAGCTTAAGTGCTTCAAACCCTTTGTGGACTTCTAAGACAAGCCGGCAGTATTGGCCTTGAGAATGATTTGCCGGAAGGCTCCTTTGGAATCCCAGTGCTTAGCTTATTGTCACTTTTTGCTAAATATGTCAAAGCATATAGTATATTATATTATATTTATCTAGTACCCCGTTGGCCTATTTCAAAAGGATGTCGATGAGTCTTGTTTTTCCTTTTCCTTCTGCAAGTTTTGTAAGCTTGGCAATGATTTGCCTTTTAATAGTTGCCCTAAGACTGTTCTAGACCTTCCATGCTAGTGTTTAAGCATTGTCTCTTTCTCAGAGAGGAAGTATTTGGGCCAGTAGCTCCGCTTTTGCGTTTTCAAACTGAGGAAGAAGCTATCCGCATGGCCAATGACACCAATGCAGGTCTTTCTTTGACTTGCAGTAATATCTATGATTTAATTTTGTATGCCAAAGAGACTTGAAATGAATGGCATTTGGTTTTCTTATTTTGCCTTGGTTGTGCATCAGATGAATCTGCAGTAATCTGTGTGAAAGTAGACAACAATTAATTACTTGTAAATACTGACAATCTCTCTCTCTCTCTCTCTCTCTCATGTACGTGTCAAAGGTCTGGCTGCTTACATTTTCACCAGCAATGTTCAACGTACATGGCGTGTTACCGAGGCCCTTGAATATGGTATAGTAGGGGTTAATGAAGGAATAATCTCAACAGAGGTCAGTATCATTCTGTCTCCTCCATTTAGAATTTGACAGAAAAGATGGTTTACTTGTCTAGTTACCTGGTTGGCTTTAGGTGGCTCCTTTTGGTGGCGTCAAGCAGTCTGGTCTTGGACGGGAGGGTTCAAAGTATGGAATTGATGAATATCTGGAGGTGAGTATCCGTGAATGCTGATACATAGTTATGGGTGCTAGCGATAGTCTTGACTTAGCTTGCCGATTCAAATTTTCTGCTCTGACGCAATAATTTAGCCTGTGTTTTGCCTCCTGTCTCTCGTCGTGTTCCTTGTGCTTGCTGAACTTTTGTATTGCATTTTGCCCTGTTCTCCAAATTCCTATTACTCTGCCTTAGTGAAAATGTTCCTTCATGGTGGCAGCTAAAATATGTGTGCCTTGGAAACATGGCACACTGACTGATAAGCAAGGTCTTGGAATGGACCATTGGTCATCCTACGTCCAGGAGCACAGAAGGCCCTCCTTCCGTGCATCTGATACTTCACATGCTTCCAGCCACTCACCGCCCCTTTTGAAGAGAGCACGAGGAAGACTGCAGCATCAAGGCTTTGTATCTTCTTGTGTATGTATATGAATAAGGACAGATGGCCATCTCCATTCCATAGCAGAGGAAAAATTTCAGAAATCTCATGTCTTTTTCTTGGCAAGACCGGAATCTCATGCTCTAGTTCTTCTCCTTTAATTGCAATTTATTTTCCATATCGGTCTGATAAGATGAAATTAGTCAAATGAATGGCACGGGGGAAATGGGTAAAGTGTACTTGACCTTATAACGAACAAAGGATTATCGTGATTGTGAGGACCAGGGCCTGGGAGCTGTGGGGACAATTTTCAGGTTATGGCCCTGAGATTGGTCGGGCTTTCGGAACCCTTAAGGGGATCGATACATGCTAGTGGGAGTTTTCTTTAACGAGGCAGGTACGTCTATTATTCATTCGCGCGAATAAAAAAGGGGTCGCAAGGAATTGGTACTGCTGTGGCCAAAAAGAGTTTTGAAGTCTTGAACCATCATGCACCAAACTATGGATTCCTGAGGAGCATAGACCCGCAAAAAAAAAAAAAAAAAAAGAAAAGAAAGAAGTGGGAAGAGAGGAAAAGCGAACCGCAAAAAGATGGGCCCGGGAAGATCACTTGGAAGAGAATATATTCATTGGGGGGCAGAATAATTCGGCAATGCACATAAAGATGCTTGAAATTCAAGCAAACATGGTCTCAACGCTAACGCAGCCTGCTTTTCCACCGGGGTTTATAGTATTTGCATAAAATCTAATCACCTCAAAGTTAAACCCCGGCTTTGTCTGAATATAATAACACCCCCATGTGTTCTCGGACGGGACAGCTACGTACTTGGCCAAAGCGTGGTCCAAAGTGTGACTGCAGGGGAATCTCCCGTTCTAGATTGCAACTCCTTTTCTCCCTTCTGGATAAACTCCATCTACATCTAGAGTTTGAATTGTTCAAAGGTGTTTCGTCCGCAGAGGAGAGCCGACCCATCCTCTCCACTTGGCTAAAGATTAATTCCCGCTTTCGATTTGCGCTCATTAAAAAAGGCCACCGACATCATTTGACATTAACAAGGGTATAACTTCCATCAACTACCCCTCTAATGTGAAGCGGCCGCCTCTCGAGCAGAAATCAAAGAGAAGTTTGCATAGCAGAACGATGAAGTTAGCAATGAAGTATGCAGTGACGATACTTGTCTGTGATGGCAAAATCACGTTGGATGCCGATCGGTCCGTGCACGTGTTCCGCTTGTGTGCTAATCTTACCGAATAGCCCGAATGTACATACATGGTCACTGGCAATTCTCCTAGGGTTAAGTATGTGGGCAGAGTTGGAGAATCTTGCTTTAATTGTCAAAGAAGAAAGGCATCTATTCCCCATTCTGGATTTGGGTGAATGTCCGAATGACATGCAATTCCTTCTTTCACTCGTCTCCCTTAAGATTTTGGCATCCCACCATGAGAGGAGAGCTTTTGCCCCCTTTTCTACTCCTTTCTTTTTCCTCTTTTTTCACCTGCTTTTGTTTATTTTCGTCGCGAAAAATATTGAAATGTATATTAAACCCTAATGTCGAGGGGCTTCACTGTTGCATAAATTACCTCGTCTTTCTGCTCTAGGGTTTGACCAACTCTAGGTTGAGAGAGGACAATCTTGTATTCCACAAAAGAGAAGAGGATGAGGAGGTCCCCCTCGTAATATCTTCATCAAAAGCTTCGCTCTGAATTCCCCTTTCCCCTTGGCGCTTAGAATTTCCCCCGCCCTCTCGCCAACAAACTCGCAGACCATAAAGCTTTTGGGTCCACCCATCCATCTTACCTTTAATTTGCCCATTTAGTAGTAGTAGAAGAACAAACATGCCCATGTTTTCACCCTTGAGATTTGCTCAACCTCTTCTTCTTAACCGCCGTTAGTTCGCTTGCAAAATCTCTAGATTATGACTTTACACAGATGTATGGTCGGCTTGTTCTCAATTAATCCTTATCTCAAGTTGCTGTACAAACATATATTCTAACAAATATCACGCGCCATGTGTATCTAATAATTTGTTTCCAGGGCAGAAGGAGATAGTCAGAAGAGAGAGCAGAATGTTATGGCAAAATTTCACGTGTGCAATGTAAATGCCATGCAAATTCGGTTGGGAACAGATCCATATGAACCCACGTTAGCTCTGTGATTGCCAAATCATTGTGGTTGACAAGGACGTTGACGACATTCCATAACTAGTTCTCGGAGAATTTACCTAGAATCAGAATCAATCCCTCCTCATCATGACTTGGTTTTTCATTGATAGGAAGTAAAGCTTTTGTTCTTCTGCCCGGGTATTCATCTTTTAAAATTCATTTTACTATATCAAGTCTAAGAACATATGTATGAAGAGATAGAGATATACACACTAAATTATATTTATGGATCATATATTTTAACATTAAAATGTCTGTGAGGACATGATTCATATGATGAGTTTATAACTTTATATCACTGATTTTTGGCTATTTAACAGCTCATAATGATAATTAAGCTGGTAGCTTTATAATTCTGGGGACACTGCGGAGTTAAAAAGGCAGTCGTGGTACGAGAGAGAGAGAGAGTCGTGCATGCATGGTGGGCTCGGGGTTATAATGAATAAAAAAGCATTTGGGTTCGAAACTTGAAAGAAAGATGGGTAAAGCAAAGCTTAACGAATTGGCAGTCATGATTATATCTAAGCAAGGGCTCTCGTTCAAATATATATGCGGAGACCTAAAAAGAAGCTTCACATGATTGGAGAATAATATTCAAAAGAGGGTCTCTCCTTTTGGCCTCAACAATGCATCCAACTCAGAATTTGTCTGTGCACCCTCTTCCCCCAATAAAGATGGAAAAACTCTCTCTCCCCCCACCACCACCACCGTTGGAGATGAGAATTGATCCCTAAAGAAAGATGATTGTATGGCAGTCTTTAATTTACTGTGATGTGGAGATGAGAATTGATCCCTAAAGAAAGATGATTATATGGCAGTCTTTAATTTATTGTGAGAATAGCAGTTTATTCCGAACTACAAAAAACGAAATCACAAATAATTATAAACTGTTATGGGACCCCATTTTAAGAATTTGTAACTCCCAACAGACTGTTATTCTCACAGTACTACAAAAACTATTATGCTAGTAAAGCCCGTCCCTAAATCACCTATTTTAACTACATCCATTATTAATGCAGGAGTTAGCATTAACTTGTAAAATTTGCAACTTGACAAACTTCGAGCATAATAATACAATACTATTCATCTCTCTGTAACTACAGTTGCATGAAACAAATACATAATCAAAGTTTACTCAAAAGCAAGTTCTCATCGTGTCATAGCAGTTGAAATAATGAGAAGTTGTAAAAAACTGAAATCAGAACATTAAAAGCATCTGCCAATAGATCATGCGTAACCATGGTAGAATTGAGCAATTGCATTGTCGGAATCGGAGGATGTGGATTCTCTCAATTTATGAGTGATATATAAAGCTTGTCTTAATGAGTTAAGATGACATATTATTATTTATACAAAGGAATTGATTACTTATGAGATGCAAATAAGCCTAAGTGTGATTAATCTATCTTTTAGGGATTCTTATAAAAAAAACACCCTAGTCTAGGACAATTTTTTACATAAGCCATGAAACTTTACATCTATTAATGCAATGATTGTAGGTACTAAATTAAAAGATTGTATATGTGTGCCAAAGGCTAAACCTTGTTGGCTAGTCAACATTTTTCACCATCAATATTGAATTGAGTTTTTTTTCTAAATATAAATTAGGGTATCGTAAAAACTCAACTAAACCCTATGTAATAGATGCATGTGAAGTGGAAGATAAATATGTATCAGATAAGATTTTATTTACGGAATGGTGGTGTAGCCGCAAAGATTACTTATTTATTTGATGGCACAACGGCTTTGGGAAAAAAAAAAAGAAGAAAAAGGAAAAGAAGAGGTATAGCGGCTATATAGTTTATTGTAAACTAATAAATATGATATATATTTGCAAAGGGTGTGCTAGTAGCTTGCTTTGGAATAGAGAAACGCCAAAGGGGAAAAGGGCAGCCTGATCTTTCTTCAAAAAACGCACCCTATTCCTTCTCTCTTTCCCCCATATCGCATTTGTTCTTCAGCTTAGAGAGAGGAAGAGAATGTTCCATCCCAAGAAGCCCTCGGGTATGAATTCCCATGAGAGGGGGATGTGCGTGCAAGGTGATTCTGGCCTCGTCCTCACCACCGACCCCAAGCCCCGCCTCCGATGGACCGTCGAGCTTCATGAACGTTTTGTCGACGCCGTCACGCAGCTCGGAGGCCCCGATAGTGAGTACCAACGAATCTCTTTCGTTCATTTGGTTTGAAACTCTCTCCGGATCCATCTTCCTTCTTTCTTGCTAGCTACATGCACACCTATCTCGGCTATGAAGGTTTAACGATTCATGAATGATAACTAATCTTGATGTTTGGTGTGACGACAGAGGCGACGCCGAAGACCATCATGAGAGTGATGGGTGTGAAGGGTCTCACTCTTTACCATCTCAAGAGCCATCTCCAGGTTCACTTCCTTTGATCTGTTTTGCTTTCGGCTTTATGCAAGCTTTTTTGTCTGTCACTCCCCTTCAGAGGGTTCAAAGCCCAAAGCGTGTAGGTGGGGGTCGTCGCGGCGATCGAGATTGTCTTCCCGCTTTCGTTTGCCTTTCTTTTGCTTCTTTTCTTATGTTTGCTTATCAGGGCAAACACCTGACCTATTTGTTGGCTGCAGAAATTCAGGCTGGGAAAGCAACCCCACAAGGAATTCAATGACCACTCCATCAAGGATGGTAAGAGAGGTGACTGTATATATATTGTCTCTTCTATTTCTAGGTTTTCTGCATGTTCATCATATGTCACGTAGCTTTCGGTGTGTAACCATTAATCACTTTTCATCTGCTTGCATATATAATTTGACGCTGTTGACAGCTTCTGCACTTGAGCTTCAAAGAAGCTCCGCTTCTTCTTCTGCCATGATAGGCCGCAGTATGAATGAGTAAGTCGCCCTAATCTTGAGGACGTTTTTGGATTCCTTTTTTACACCCTTGTGTTGGATTTTTTCGTATGACTAACTCCAACATGGGTTGGTTGATGCCATCGTCAGGATGCAGATGGAGGTGCAGCGTAGACTTCACGAGCAACTGGAGGTAAAACTTGCCCACACAGCATTCATACATTTTTTGGGAAAATAAAAGGTTTCAACTATCTCTACATCTTCTTCTCTGTGTGCTGAATAACTAAAAAAGAAATGGTGCAAATTGGTGCAGGTGCAGAGACACCTGCAGCTGAGGATAGAGGCGCAAGGGAAGTACATGCAGGCCATGTTGGAGAAGGCATGCCAGACGCTCGCTGGTGAAAGCATGGTCCTTCACAACTCATCCGGAGCAGGGTACCACAATCACAAGACCCCCAGTAATATGCCAAACCCGATGAATAGCATTGGAGGAGGAGCACCATTTGTCAAAGACTTTGGATCCTCATCCCCTCTCAACTTCCCTTCTTTTCAAGACCTCAACATCTACGGTGGTGCCGACCAACTCGATCTTCATCCCAACCTAGACAGGCCTTCCCTTTCCCTCGATTCCTACCATCTCCCCAGTAATAACAACAACAGCCACGACAACAGTGGTTTTGGAAAGAAGAGACCAAGTCCCTTTGTGACCGGTGGTAGCGGTAAGAACCCTTTGCTATGGTCTGCCGATGATCTCCCGGAACATGGCCATGAGCAGATCCACACGCCTGAGATGGTCGATTCCATCTCTGTTGACATTTACGAAGCGAAGCCACCCCCGGCTCTTACCGGAGGAGGAGGAGGGGATGAGCAGAAGCCTTTGAAGCCCCATCGCCACGATGACCATCTCTTTCAGCAGGCTGGATGATGCTGATGATGATGATCTCTACCCTACTCTTATACTATGGTAATTAATTTCAGCTGATGATGATGTCACACATTATTTTTGGACTAGAGTTTCTTCCGGGTCTTCAAACCTTGCTCTTCTATGTATGAGCATATGTATCATGAAGTCGGCTTTGGGAACTTTGATCATCAAGGAATATTATTTAGGTTTACTCATCTGATCACCTCCGAGTTTCCAGTGGCAGCTAGATAGTTGAGAACAATTTACGAATCACATAATGCCATGCAGGCATGGCAGAACTTGTTTTAACTTGTATTTTCATTTCATGTACTAAATCTTCTACTTTTGCACGAAATTTCTTTTCTCTACTTTTTCACTGGTTTCAGTCATCCCATTCATACGACAATAAATGGACATTTTGCCATTGATCAATACTCTAAATTAATTAATTTTCAGGTTTTTCACCGAGCAGTCATGTATGTAAATTTCTAAAATAGCATGTTCAGATGTTATTATCCAATTATAGGTATTACGCTGTTGACAAATGCAGTCCCAGATCATGCATGCATGCAGAAAATGTTGGAAATTTCCTATAATTTATTGATCGGTGTTTTACAATCGTATATGGATCCGTTATTTTCTTGATTAATTAGTTGTGTATGTGAATAAATTTTCTACAGAAAATTCACTATATATACTCAATATTTAGCTGATGTGGTAGATAATATCTATCTTTTAAGTATGAAACACCACATGCTTCGCAAAAAAAAAGTGAGGGGATGCAACATCTTAAGCTATTCCAGCACACTGATACAAAAGAAATGCTCATGCTGTGTGTCCTTTAGAGTCACGCTAGTGTGGTAAGTTTATCTTCTATGAGCCCTTTCCTGCACTCGACGGTCCTATTCATTTTCAAATTAGCTTGCTTGCTGGCTTCTACTTTCATGCATTTCTTTTAAACTAATTGACATGAATTCGGGTGACCCCGCTAATATCTGACCACTTGAAAGACTCCTTGAAGTTGTTTATACAGAACTATCTTGCTGCCAGCAAGCTCAATAATATGGACAGTTAGGGCTAGAAATTATTGACATTCCAATAGCACAAGATGAAACTTGAAGATGATGTGACACGATGCATTGAAACCAAACTGTGCTATTGAATAATCAAATTATTTCACAAATGAGATATAAGTTGTGGCATTGGCGATTGTGAAACGTGACAAGTTGAGTATATATCAAGGAACCAAACAATCGACATGATGGTAAAAAACCTCCACAGTTTTGCGGGGCAAGAAATGGGCCGAAAACAATCGGTATTTGGATGAGAATCAAGATGTATATCGATGGGTTTGACAATATCGGGACTAGAATATAGTGGACATTCCTCGTAACCATGTGATGCAAAAGGAAATTGGCCAAAACAAATAAATAGAATCTAAAGATAACACTTACTCAGGAAATCAGCAAAAAGTACTTAAGCGTTTATATCACACTCAATTTGATAGACACGCTACTATCTTGGGAAAGCTATGTAAAGTGTGATTGCGTGAGTTTTTCATGGATAGGATTAGGGTTAAATAGATGTTCTGTAAAGGAGGCCCGAGATTTGAAGAGTCTCTCAGAGCTCCTTCCTATGAGATTCACTTAAGATGGTATATAGGGCACGTCCATTTTCATTTGAATCTAGCTACTCGAGAAGCGATTAGGAAATGCATGCGAAAGTGGAAAAAAAAGAGGAGGGTGATGGGGTTGAAGTACCGGAAATTTAGGGCAAAAGGAAATCAAAAGTTGCACAACCTGAAGCTTGTTATTGAATCTAGAGAGTCTCAGCACACACTAGGCATTCAAAAACCAGCAAATTGATTGTTATCAGAGAGTTAGAATTTAGGGGGAGAAAGATCATCAAAAAAAAAAAAAAAAAAAGTAGAATGCAGACAGGGGAAAAGCTAAAGTCTCTAAACACCCCAAAAAAAAAAAAAAAAAAAGACAAAGGAGAATCGAACCGCACTCCCACGCGGCCAGAAATCGAGGAAGCTTCTATCTTTTCTGCTCCAAAGTGAAGTTGGTCTCTCTTTCTCTCCGTAAAAAGCTGACGGAATGATGGCATTTGAATGAGGCTTTCTTTTTCGTTGCATCATAACGTTGGCAGATGAGAGGACATGCACGGTAATCAAGGGAGTTGCATGTCCTGAATTTGCCAAAAGGATCCCCTCCTCCATTTCTCTTGCTCTTTGGGTTCTCAAATCTTCTGTTGCCGCCGCTCCCTATTGAGCATCTCTAAATTTAGAGGGCCCCCCCTAATGTTAGGAGAACCCTATCCGCTTCCGCAATCCCACAAAATGCTGCTTCTCTTTTAAATGGAAGAACTATTCATGAGGCTCTCTCCCTCCCTCCGAATGTCTGTTTTTTTCTGTCTATGTATTCAAGAGATGTGTTGCTTCTCTCTGTTATGAAGCTAATACTCATAGGATGCTTCATTCTTGTTCCAAAGATAATTTATGAAGAAGAATGTTGATGTACTTTTCATATTATCATGAAATTACTAATAGTGATAGATCATTAACTTGTGTTTTGAAATGAATGCTGGAAAGTATTAATTGAATGACACATAATATATGCTTAAAATGGTTTGCATTTATTTGACAACTTAGCCCCACCTACCAGACTATTACAAGTTGCTGGTGACAGCCCAAGGCCTCTTTGGTGCCTCTATTTTGACCCTAACAAAGATCACCACCCTGGGTTGTGGCATCTCAGGGCCATCGACTCACACCCCACACGTGCGCACGAGTTAAGATCCATGGCAGCAATGCGGCAGTAGTAATAACAGAGTGCAGATTTTAAAACTAGATAAAAGTGAAATTGTAACGTATGAAAAATTAAGTATAGCAATTGCTATAGACAAAGGAATAGCCACGTATGTGAAATAAATTGAGGTAGAATTTACTCTAAATACTGTGCAGAATGTCTAACCCAAAAATTTAAACTGTAGGTATAATGAAATTACGTATATATGAAGAACAGATAAACTATTCGATGGTGAAGATAGAGAAATAACAAGATTCCGTACCAGGTGAGCAATGTATACAAGATCTTCTGCTGATAAAGAAAAACAAAGGAAGAAAGAGGAAAAAAGAGTGAAGCACATGATGACATCTAATCTTTAGTTTTGGGGGGGGGCAACACATGATGCAGTCTAAACTAATACATCCTCATTAGTATTTCTGCCTTACAGGCTGGTTGGGAAGGCCTTTCGTATGTAAAGGAAAAGCGAGGGAAAAGAAAAGGACAAAGCAGCACTTTACTGGACGATCAACCCAATTCAGCTACGCAATCAACTCCCCCTTAATTAATAAAATGCCGCTGGACTAGACGGCGGTGCAGTCCTACGGTCTCTCTCCCCGCTCGCTCTCCTCACAACGTCGTGAGTACATAAGACGTAACCGATGCCCGCTACAGCTAGGCCCACGACCCACTTTGTTATGGCCTTTGTACTCGGCCCAATCCAGCGAATTCCTCCAGCCCACTTGCCCTTTGAAATCGCCTTCTTCAACTGCCATATAAGTTGGCCCATCATCTATTTTCCTTCTCTTATAATACGAGTGCAGAGACCTGGCTATCTGAAAATTCATAAAACACTTTACAAGTTTTATAAATCCACTAACTCCAATCTCAATATGTGAAGATGACTTCAATCCATAATATGTTTCACTCAAATTGGCAATATTCGAACGGGTAACTTTCAATCTATAAATAATAAATCCCTCGATACCCCAACTAATGGTGCCAACTCTGGGGTTTCCAAATCATTTGTTTTTCAAGACGAATATATATTGTTGTCATATCGAATTATCAACAGGATCCAAGCATGCGGCACTGGTTGTGATAAGATAGTGTTTGACAGTGTAGTCCACAGGAGTAGTTACTAAGGTTGCCTGCATTTTCGGATAGCACATTCTTTGTATTGATACGAATGGGGATGGCGATGGAGCGGGGAGGCCACCTTTGGAAACACATTACCATTACTATTCAGAGCCGTAAAAATGAGGAGAGGACATGCCTATCCGGATTTGTCATGGACTGTCATATGATAATTTGCGGATCGTTCATGGATATTATTGTCCATGTTTTGAAGATAGCGCACGTTTATGCAATATGAATGTTGTTTTGCACCAAAATTGCACTCATCGCCACTTATACATGATGAAAAAGGTCAGATACATCAAATGAACGGCCCCAGCTTGATAACAGCGAAAGAAAAATAAGAATTACTCAGAACAACCCAACGATTAATCTAAGGGGGTTCATATACAGGAAGCACTGTGAGCAGTTATTAATTATAAGAATGTGGGGATTTAGCTTGGAATGGTTCGTCGAATTGAATGGGGGTTTTGTCATGGAGGAGGGTAGGGATGTGTCAAGGTGAAGGGATGTGGATATCGGAAGGAGGGATGAAGTGGTCCAAGGAGAGTCCCGGGACGTTGAAGTCGATGTCGTGGATGGTCCAGGCTTCTTCCATGCGGGTGCGGCTGTATTGCATCGACGTCTCTCCGAAGCGGAAGAGGGTGGCGATGGACTTCCCCTCGTGAGCGATCATCAGCCCATCCACCTCCCTGTAGTCCCCAATGCTGCTCCCGATGGTCGTCTCCCAGTACACGGTCTCGCCCGATGACGCGGGCTCTTCGTCGTGGTGTCGTTCTTGATCTTCTAGTTCGCTGTCCTCGCTGGGGTTGTTACTGGTAGGGACACGGTGGACACGGGTGAGGTGGGAGTCCTCGAGGTAAATGAGGAGGCCGCTCTTCTGGCTGAAGTAGCCGTGGAGGACGTGCCTCAACACCTCCGCCCCACCCTCGCTCCTCTCCATCACCGCCTCCCGTTCCGCCGCCACTTTCAGCACGAAGCATTCCTCCTCCCCTATGCTCCTCTCCCCCATGCACTGTGCCTTGCCGAACAACCGAGCCGTGCTCTCCGGGTCAAGTCCCTGCTTCCGTCAACTGGCTAGGTTAGAACGGTCCAATTCCATCTCGTTGAACTCAATAGCTTATTAAAAAAAAGAAACTCATCGTACTGACCAATTCTTACTGACTTGTTTAGGCACGATCTACTTATTTTACATGATTATAGTTCGAGATACGATGCTCGGCAAATATATAATGTCAAAATTTGGTAGCTTAGCAGATACGGAGTGCAGGAGACAATATCTTCCTAGATCCAAATGGAAGCAGGAGTGCACAGTGGTCAATAAAGTGGCGTGGAGGAGGAAAAGCAAAGGGGGGGGAGGTGTGGGAATGTGGAGGTGGGAGAGCGGGAATCCCAAGAAGGGGGAGGGGTTCCAGGACCGGTACCACCTTCGTTCATCGTTGGTCTACCTATAATGACCTCTCGTTAGGCACCGCGTCATCCTCGTCATGCCATCCTGCCCCTCCTCCTGTAGGTGCGTGGGTGTGAACCCAGTACTCCTCCTTTTCTTTTCTTCTTTTTTTGGAAAATTTTTGAAAATTTTCCAATACAGTGGAATGGTCCAAAAAAGAAAAAGAAGAGACCCCTCCTAGATGTCCCATTGTCCGGTAAAGGACGGGACAGTTTCTCCATCACTGTCAGATCTCACTTCCCCCCCTCTTCCTTTCCTCCCACTCTAACCTTGCACCTCTCTCTCGGTATGCGCGCTTATTAGTCCAGTGGGCTCACATCTGTGCTTTCCTCAAGCCTTGTCTATAAAAGTGCAGCAAATAATTGATCCCATCATGTGAATTTCCCTTGCCGTAGGACGCTGTTTCGAACCATTAATTCTTAAGATGGGTGTCGTGGGTCACGATAGAGTTGCTTTAACTCCTTCAGTGCTTGACCAAGAAAAGACAGGGTCTACCGTTCCCTCCTACAACATATCAGGTCTTTGCACTGAATTATTAGGAAGGGTATCGTGCACACCTAGAACGAGAGGGCGAAAAAGAAGGCAACTAGCGGTCTAGTCTTCATATCTTCACACTCAAGTGTGAAAATATTGAAGTTGTTGGGTCGTGAAAGATGGCCAGTCCCGGTCCCAAAGGTTTTTACTTCCTCATCCATCGAACAAAGCCCTAAAGATGGGCACCAACTAGCCAGGAGAGAGAGAGAGCTAAAAAGTAAAATAGAGGCAACAAGAGACCTAACATTAATTGGAAGAGAAGCTAATGTACATAATGTATGCCGGACATGTACCTGAATGAGGCGACGTAAGGGACGGTGGGGGCCCTTGGCGGCGTGAGTGCCGAGCCAGGGAGTGTGACGCCACACGATCTTGCCGTCGCTGCCGGCGACCACCTTGTTGTCGTTAACGGTGGTGACGTAGTGAGAGAAGTCGTCGTTGGAATGAGGATTGGAGTTGGCAGGTCCCCCGGCGACGAGGGCGAGCTCGACGGACCACAGGGCCGGGGTCATCTGCCAGAGGACGAAGCTGCCGTGGTGCGGGGTGGGCCGGGTGGCGCCGACGGACTTGACGGACTTGCCGGAGGAGACCTCGGTCTCGCAGCAGGCCATCTTGACGCGGCCGGCGGCGTACATGTTGGTGACGGGGGTGCGGCGGCGGTGGGGGTGGAAGCACCCGGTGGCGGCCAGGTACTGCTTGAGGATGTAGTGGGCCATGGAGTTCTGGATGGGGATGGAACAGGGGAGGCGGAGGGGGTGGTGGGGCAGGGCGGCGAGCGGGATGGGGGCGAGGGGGCAGCCCAGCACGCTGAGCAGCAGCCGCAGCTCGGCCGCCCGGTTGTTGGGGCGGACGTAATGGTGGTGGGCGGCGCCGCCAGCCTTCTGGGAGCGGAACCATTCCCGGATCACGTCCCACGACCGCTCCTTCCGCTGCCCAGGCTGCTGCATCTCCGGATCAGGGCCTTCCATGAGCGGCTCCAGGGGCTGCTGCCTCCATTTCTGCCTCCACCGCACCGATGATCCTCTCGCGTTCATCCCCTCTCCACTCCCTCTTCTCCCTTTATTCTTCCCAACCCTCTTGTCCAATGTATCCGAAGATCGCTCCACACGATGTTGCTGATCAAATGGAATGGACGGGGAGTGTTGGGGGGGGGAGGATGCTTTAAAAGGGCAGGAAAGAGAGAGAGAGAGAGAGAGACAGGGCATGTATTATTTCTTTATGTTAGCAGTAGATGAAATGAGACAAAAGGGACAGCTTATCTGTCCAACGGCTGACTACAATGACCCTCCCCTCCCCTCCCCCTTTTTCTTTTTTCCTTGATTGTACTAGGCATACGCTGCTTTGAATAAAACAAAAATTAGATGGACAAGGGGGTGACGGATGAGGGAGGGAGGGAGGGAGGGAGGGGGTCCACTTGGAAGGAAGATAAAGATGAGAGTGGGGTGGAGAGTCGGCGTCGGTTGGAGGAGCGGCCGCTACGATTCGGTTGAATCTTCCAAGCAAAAGAAGCCCTTTTTATGTAGGGATATGCAAAACGGACCACTTGAATCAAGAACTGTCCGGACTGGATCGGCTCCCATTTTCAAGAGTGTCAATCCGATTTGTTGTTCCTAAAAGTGAAACCGGTGTCTAGACGGTCTAATTTCTGATTTCAAAGGAGAACCATACTTGACTGTACCGATTAATTATATTTTATATTTTATTTTTTCTTAAAAAAAAAATTAGTAAAATCCGAACTAAACACTAAATACTATCTCGTTCTAAGTAGTGAGGAAAAAAATAATGAGAAAAAAGTAGTGGGAAAAAATAAGTAACAGGTTTCAATTTTTGGGAGCCGAACCTTCTGGTCCAGCCCCAGGTTTCACCGAACAACCAGGCCGGACTGGAAATTGATCACTTCTATAAGGAAAAGAAGCCTTTTTAAGGCCCCCTCGTCCTCTTTTGGGCCCATAACATCATCATCTGGGCTCATCGACTGGGCCTTTGGATCGGCCCACTCCACTCCCCAAAACCACACCGACTTCAAAAGCTCGAGCTCCTTCCTGTTCGGAGTGGCGAAGGAGGTGGGACTGCCTGCCGTTCCCCAGAGAGAGAGAGAGAGAGAGAGAGAGAGAGAGATGTCGATCCTGTGGGAGAAGAGCGGGACGTGGAGGTGGTTGGTGCAGAAGACCCGGGACTCCAAGCCCTTCTTCCTGGCCTTCGCCACCGTCTGCGGCGTCGTCCCCGGCGTCATCGGCTACTGCGTCATGCAGGCCACCAGCTCCCGCACCGAGCAGCTCGAGGCTCGCCTCCGCCAGACCGCCCGCCCCGACTCCCTCGTGCGTTCCTTCTCTCTTTTCTTTTGGGTTTCTTCCTTTAACAAATGGAGTCTTGCTATTGATCCAGTTCCATCCCGAGTGGAACTGCAATTACTCAAAGGCTTCAGTGCAGATAATAATCCGGCATTCTGGATGGATAGGTCATAATCTGTACGAATTGAGGATCATATCATATTAAACGTGCTTACCCATCTTAAAAAAAAATGCTTTTTGAAGATAAATCACTTGGACAGTCGGTGGCACATTTACCATATCCGTGATAGAACGTCTGAGATCATTATTGTCTGTTGTTCCTATTGCTTGAGGAGGAGCCGTCATGGAGAATCCCTACGAGTTTAGATCCTATCTATCGTCTCTTTAACAATGGCTTTCCATAATTGATCCTACGTCTAAGTGCATCCCTTGCTCGATTATTCATCTGGAAACCTAATAGAGTGAGGAATTCCTGATCGCCTTTGCCGGCGGGTTTGTACGTTTCATCTCATTGTCCTCCTTCTCATCTTACAGTTCATATTTGATTTTTTGAGGCTCGTGTCCTTTAATAATGTTTTGGCAGTCGCAATTCTCTTGACTTGAAATTTTCTCTCGTGTCCAATCGCGAGATGATGAATAAATTTGACATTGCTCTCCTTACTGGCCATGTCACTTGAGTCACTTGAAAATTTGGGATTAATTGTTGATACTGGTAGATGAATAGAATCATTGGTTGTTAAAATTGGAATACCCTTTGCATACGTGTTGATGGAAGCTCTTGTCAGTTGTGAATACCTCGTGGCTGGGGAAACTCATAATTGTGGATAAAACTCACGGCGTGCTATTCCCTAAAGTTTTTGACCCCAGCTATCCACATGCACAACCACAAGGCACTCAATGTTGCTTTATTGTGGACTGTAGTATTGGATTTGGAAGGCCCAGGGGATCCCCAGCCGTTAGTATCTGATTTAACTCTTGGCAAATTGCAGTCTGTCTGTTCTTATTTTGGCAAGCTGCATCTCAATCTTTATTGAGATGTATAATACGTTAGCAAGTTCCTTCTAATGCAGATATGCATATGTTAAGTGCATATGAGTTTCGTAACCTACCGTTGAGCTAAACGCATTAAGCATTCTCTTCTTTTACACCGAGAATTTGGCTACTGCTTTCTTATCGTGCATGCTTAAGTAGCGAGTGAATCATCCTGACCTACTGTAATTGTGTGCTAGATGATGGGAAAAGTGAATCGAGACAGACTAACAGAGTATCTGGGGGAGCTCCAGAGGAAGGAGGACACAAACGACAGGTACGTAGCAGCCTTGAAGGGAGAGACGTTGACTAGGAATCCTTACGTGAGGATTCAACCTGTGCCGAAGCAAGATAGTGGAGCCAATGAAGCAGCGAAGGCTGACGAGAAAAAGAAATAGACAGTTAAATAAGCGCTGCAAGTTAAATTGTGAAGTCTCTCAGGTTGTTTGATGATCTTGAGAGTTGATTTTCCCTAAGTTTTCAGTCTTTTGTTTCCAAGCATTGTTTTGAGTTTTGAAAGGTCTGAAAAACCTTTAATGCCGTGTAATAAATATTTGCTTTGTCTCGTTCTCTCATCGGTCGTATGTGGCATGAGCCAATCGCGTTGGCGCATCGCTCAGTCTGTACTAGATTTGCTCTTAACTGGGTGGGTTGGCTGATGGAGGAGCGTATATCGCAGTCGGCAGTATCAATGAGTTTGCATGTCCACGTGGACATATACAGTCCATTATCTTCGACCATAAGCTTGGAGGTTACACTTAAGAAGCCGGTGAAGCGAATGAACAAGCGCTCCTGTGTCGTCTCAAAGAAGATGCGTGTTCTGAGCTTTGTCGAATGTTATTCTTGCAGCTGCAGAAGTAACTAAATTAGCAAAAAAGCCCAACAATACGGTCGGGGGTCATTGTTTCGACTTCCGAGTGAGGAGGACTCCTATCCAATTGATGCAATGTGATAATTTGTGAGACTTAGAGAAACAGGAGATTGGAGTCGATTGGAGTCTTTGGGGTGTGTGTCCATGCTGGCCTTTTATAACCGGGCCTATATGTTGTACGGTGTAGGGACTCGGAAAAGAAAATGATAATAACATAGGAGTGATGTGGGAAAATTAGGGGAGGGCACACGAGGCATAAAGGCTGTGCACCCATTCAAATCGAACAACGAGTATACGAGAAAGTGTTTCTTGAGAGTGGTAGCGGGAGGAGCGGATTCGGTTTTGTATTTTATTAGGGCGAGATGATAAAGGAGGGAGCAATTCTCACATGAGCTCCGGCAAAGGAAAGGTGGGGGTAGGGGGTGGTTTTAACTCTCCTTTTTCGCGAATTTCATTTTGGGGTAAGGGGGTAGGGGGTAGGGGTCCGGGTCGTCGTGGGTCGTGGTGGCGAGAGAGGGGCGACACGCATCGACGCGCCAACGAAAGCCCTCCTCCCAAAAAAACTCTGTCGGGGGCGCGCTCTCCTCTCTTCTCTTTTTCCCCGTCCTTTCCCACCTTTCTCCCGTGTGTGTCCTTTTTCCCCCAAAATTTCATCGCCAAAAATCCAATTCCGACCCATCGCCTCTTCTCTCTCTCTCTCTCTCGTTCCGAGTGGTGTTGCTGGTCCGCGAGAGAGAGAGTTTGAGAGAGAGAGGGACGCACGCACGCACAAGTGTCACTGTTGAGCCGGCGCAAACGATTTCGCCGCCGGCAATCGGGAGATCATGACGCAGCAGCCCCCGCCGCCTCCTCCTCCTCCTCCGCCGCTGCCCGCTTCCGATGGGGTCGCTTCGCCGCAGCAGGGCGTGCAGGTCCGGTGCGCCGGCTGCCGGATGATACTGAGCGTGGGGAGGGGAGTGATGCAGTTCTCTTGCCCTACCTGCCACTTGCCCCAAATGCTCCCTCCCGAGCTCACCGCCACCGCCACCGCCACCGCCCCTCCCCCAATCCTCCCCCTACAACAACAATCCTCCCTCCGACGACAACAGCGGCAACCGAGTCGCCCAATTGAAGCCCGCCCACGGCATCGATCCCACCAAGATCCAGCTCCCTTGCGCCCACTGCAAGGCCCTCCTCAACGTCCCCCACGGCCTCTCCCGCTTCAAGTGCCCTCAGTGCGACACCGACCTCGCTGTCAAGCAGCCCTTGCAGCAGCCGCCCTTCCTCCCTCTTCCTCCTCCTCCTCCTCCTCCCCTCGAGGAGGTCAACGAGGTTCTCTCCTCCTTTTCTCTCTTTTCTCATTTCCTTTCCCACGATTCTCCTCACGCCCACTTTATCCGGTCCCTCATATGCCCTTCCCCCATTTGTCTTGTGTGGTATCTTCAAGTATATCCTGCTTATTACTTCGATTCCTTTGTTTAGCTCCCTCTATTGCTCCCCACATTTCCCTCAACTTCGGTACCGATCTTGGATGAAATTTGTCATTGGAACGAGTTGATGGCATAAGAGGATTAATGTAGCCAGTACCTGTTGGCATGGAGAATGTATTCGCTGTCTCTGTTCTTTTTGAAATGTGTGCCAACCGTTCTGATTATATCTAGGAGGTTTAATCATACTTCCTTTATTCAACAGTTTTTGTCCCGATTGCTTTGGTAGTACTTCCTTTTTGTTAGAAAGTCCAACTTAAAATCTTAAGATTATAGGTGGAGGGAGAACACATGTACATAAAGAGCATTTAGGACCTGTCGTCAAATGATGTGGAACGATATTTCAATGGAGACGATATTTCAACAGCCTCTGTCACGTACAAGCCAGATTACGAGCGACCCGTGAAAGTTGTCTATGCCCGTTCACATGGTTTTTTGACCACACATATTGGCGAAAGGGATAGCACTGGCTCTGATATCATTTTGAGAGACAAAAGCTGAAGTTAATGCTTGGTTAGGTCGAATTGACCCTAAGTCATCTATTATAATAAAGCCAAGAGGCCAAAATTATAATATCACCCTTATCGCCGCCATACATAAAATAATAAAGAAAATGGACAAATATGCCTCCATCAGCCGAATACTCTCAACATCTTTTTGCAGTTCAGGTCCTATTACTTAAGGAGCCATTTTTTGTGAGTAAAAGATGGGAGTTTTTCATCTAGGAGGAAAAAATAGTGGATGTTTCTTGTCCATGCTTCTGGCCTACTTTTCACTTCCCTTGTCTCCTTCTGCTTAGTTATGTCACCAGGAGTAATTTAGCTTCGCATATGTGCCTTGGCATAACTATATTGTTTATAAGTCATCTGCATTTAGTGGCAAGCTTGCGTTCTTCAACATCTCTGTTATCAAGCTGAATTTGTCATCTCTAAGCACAACTCTGATCTCATATTGTCATGGGGACTTTTTAGTAACTAAGGGCTGTTGATTAAATCTGCATTTGCGAAACCAATCTTGTCAAATCAGGTGGTTTTCTGGTGATAGTTTAGAAGTTGGGTTGCGTGGATCTGTATGCTTGAATTTTTTTCAAGAACTTTTGAATGATAACAATTTTCTTACCTTGTATTCTTCTGTTTCGAGATTGAGAAGCACGGATTCTTTTGCTTGTTGAGATGCTGCATGGTTAAATGGTCCCCATCGGTGGCAAAAGAACAATAGTTATCTATGGTCAAAGGTTTGAGGTGTAATGTTAGATGAGAACATGGGCTTTGGGATAGAACTTGTGACTGGTTGGCCATAGAGAGGCTTGCTTATGTTAATGATCTCAAATGAATCCTGTAGTTCATAACTTGTTCCCCCTAAAAAATTCTGATTGCTTATTCACTTTTCCCATTTTTAAGCAAACTGTATTCTTTGTTGTCTTTCAATTTTTTCCAGGTGGCTATTGAAGTGGAACGTGAAGAAGATGAAGGTGGCACGTTGGGAGAAACTTTTACAGACTACGTAGGTGTTCCCCATGTCTTTTTTTCCCCCCCAAACTTCTGCCAGCCCCTTGCTTGTCAGCTAAATATTTTTAACCTCCTTTTGTGATCCTTTGATTCTTTTAATAAGCAGCGACCACCCAAATTATCCATTGGACCTCCTCACCCGGATCCAGTTGTTGAGACATCATCGTTATCTGCAGTTCAGCCTCCTGAGCCTACGTATGATATGAAAATTAAGGATAAGTTGGAAACCTCAACGGTCTTATCATGTTTGCAGATTGAGACACTGGTCTACGCTTGTCAGGTTACATTCATGGCTGCAACTAATTCAAATTATATCCATGTGCCTCCACTCATTAGAAAATATCGGTCATCATGACAGAGACACCTTCAGCACCTTGCCAATGGCACTAGGGCTGGATTTTTTCTTGGAGATGGAGCTGGTGTGGGTAAAGGTCGAACCATTGCTGGGTTAATATGGGAAAATTGGCATCAAGGAAGAAAAAAAGCACTGTAGGTTTTTATTTGTATGTCACATTTGATCGTCACTAAATCTCAGTGGAAATTATCTTGAAATTATTTCGCAATCTCTAGGTGGATTTCTGTCGGTTCTGACTTGAAGTTCGATGCCAGAAGAGATCTAGACGATGTAGGTGCAACTTGTGTTGAAGGTAAATAACAAACTCAAGAAACTATTAAGAAAATGTCTTTCTCATACCATGTCATGTGCAGCTGAATCCCATAGTAGCTTTTAGAGAAACTCAAAGGAATGGTAAGGTACTCCTATATTTAGATCTGTCACATTACTATATGCGCACAGTAGCATTTGTTGCCATATTCGATCTTGAGAGGTATCATCAAGATGACTGTCTCTTTTTTACTTTTGTTACCGTTCGTAACTGATTTCATGCCAAGAGGAAGTAAATATAATCTGTTGATTCATGTGAACAGTGCATGCTCTGAACAAGCTTCCCTATTCTAAGCTTGATTCCAAGTCTGTTGGGGTCAGAGAAGGGGTAGTGTTTTCGACGTATAGCAGCCTTATAGCATCTTCTGAGAGAGGACGGTCTCGTCTGCAGCAGCTTGTGCAGTGGGGTGGACCTGAATTTGATGGGCTTGTCATATTTGATGAGGTAATACAATTTCACTTCGTTTGTAATAGTGATCATGTGCGAATTCTTTATCCTCTATACCTCGTCAACACCGATTTGAAAGCCTCTCTCTGATGGAGCAAGGATTTGGTTTCACCTTATATCTAAGTTCAATGGTTTCACTGTAGTGCCACAAGGCCAAGAATTTGGTGCCTGAAGCTGGAAGCCAATCAACACGAACTGGTGAAGCAGTTCTGGAGATTCAGGTATGGGTAGCTGAAGATGATACTCCACTTCTGTTTTTTCACAACTGGATGGTGTGCTCTCAAAAGTATTAGCCCTAGACCTCTGAGTAAATCTACGTGTCATTAATTGTGCTCTGGAAACGCAAACATTTCTTTTTGAAGTAGGTGATTTTGTTGAAATGTGTCATTGCTCAATTTTCAAAATGTGTTGATATACTTTATAGGGGTCCTTACTAGTGCTCTTCGGGTACTTGTTGGCATGACCTTTGTCTTAATGACTATCCTTTGTTTAATTCTATTTAGGCTCCTTGATTTTATTACCCGTGGAAGATTCTGAGCTCTGGCTGTTTTGTCTGCTAAAACACTGAGTTTGAGCTTTTCCTAACTTCAAAAGTTATTATGTTTACTGCTGCAGGCCCGGCTTCCTGAAGCTCGTGTCATTTATTGCTCTGCAACTGGTGCATCTGAACCCCGCAACATGGGATACATGGTGCGCCTTGGACTTTGGGGAGCTGGAACATCCTTCTCGGATTTTAGGGAATTCTTAGGTATTTTGTCTATCAGGATTATTTTATCTTTTAACTAGGGAATTCTTAGGTATTTTGTCTAACAGGATTATTTTATCTTTTAACGCCGTCACTTTGATTGCCAAGCTTATCAATTTAACATATCTGGACTTTATATCAGTTCCTAAATTTTCTGTCATGGGTGACATGGCATTTGTTTGCTTTTAGTTTTCACGCATTGGGTTATCTTTACAGTGCTAGCTTGGTGAACTTGGGTTAGAATTGCCACCAGCGTTAATACTTGCAGTGGTGTTAAATTATCACCTTACCGGCATCAAAGTACCATGGTTTCCATTGTACTTCCTGTCTAGATTTGCTTCATATCATCTCTACTCAGTCGGAGATTAAAGTCCTCTTATTTGATTCAGTAATTTTCCTGTTGAAAGAGTTAGAAAGCTAGCAAGGTATTTTCAAAGTCGGGTGGGTTCAGTGTTGTAAAGCAAATTAAGCTTCTGAATGACATACAGTGCTTTTTGATGGCCAAAAATGAAATGATTCAATTGGGATCACTGACATGATGGTTGAGATTGCTAATAATCATTTTCTAAGACAAGATTCTACTGACAACGTCAGGAAAAGCATCTCAGTGGCTTTAACTGGATACCAATTTTGGCTTTTAGAAAGGGCACTACGCTTCAATGAAGCTTGCAAAAGATGGGATTTTCATGTTGAGCTCTAAATTGAGCTGAAGAGTAACCTCTTGCCATTGGAACAGCACACTAGCACACATTGATAAGCATTTCCATCAGAATATGCACATTTTCATATGGAGGAGAAGTCCTTGTTCATGTTGACTTATCCTGGAGGGTTATTCACTTTCATCTTAAATGTTGCTACCATGTCGATGATCAGTTTTGCAGCTCCCTGTTTCTGTACTGGCATACAAACCACTAGACCTTTTTGATAAACTGGATGACATCCTGTACTCGTGTGGTCCCAGGAAAAGAAAACTTCTTGTTAGAAGATATTTCTCTGATTGAGGATATATATCTTTTTAGATTTGATTTTGTCTCGTGACTAATCTATGATTTGATTTCGAGACTTAGCATCATCTCTTGATATTACTGGCAGTTGCTCTTGAGAAGGGTGGTGTTGGGGCCCTAGAACTTGTTGCAATGGACATGAAAGCAAGGTAATAGGTTCACCTAATTTCATGCATCATATCTGATGTTGCTGGAACTGATCTTAAGATATGTTTCAGGGGTATGTATGTGTGCCGTACACTTAGCTATAAGGGCTCAGAATTTGAAATTGTGGAAGCACCTCTTGAAGAAAATATGATGGTAGGCTGAAAGCGTATGCTTTACTATTTACTTAGAACTATTAAGTTTCAATCTCATGGAGTTAAGAAATTGGTCATCTTGGACGTAGACTCTCGTTATTAAGCCTTTTTTTCAGTCTTTATAAACTTGCATGCTTACCCATCAAATCCTTTGTTGAATAGCTTGTTAAACTATTAAAGTTTAAATAGTTTGATGAGCTATTTGGGGGCTCAGAATTAGTAACCAGATGTCTGTTCAATTCTTTATGTCCTGAGTAATTGGTGAGTGTAAGAAATGTCGACTTCCCAAATCGTGTTTTCGCAGGAAATGTATAAAAAGGCAGCGGAGTTTTGGGCAGAGTTGCGAGTGGAACTGCTGACAGCAAGTTCCATTCTCACTGATGAAAAACCAAATACAAGTCAATTGTGGAGATTGTATTGGGCAAGCCATCAGGTATGTGATTCTACGGATTGTTGGTGGTAGGATTTGTTCTTTTCTTTCCATTTACATATGCTCCTCCTTTTGGACCCCCATCTGGTTATTCTGGTTTTAATTTATTCATCGATATGTTCCGATGTTCTTATTGTAGAGATTCTTTAGACACATGTGTATGTCCGCGAAGGTGCCTGCAGTTGTGAGATTATCGAAGCAGGCATTGACAGAAGATAAGTGTGTTGTTGTTGGCCTTCAAAGTACTGGAGAAGCAAGGACTGAGGAAGCTGTCACAAAATATGTCAGTATAACAACTGTATTGCATTCAATTATCTTAATGTTCTTTACAAGCGATATGCATTCTTTTTTAGGCAATCACAGGAACTTGATAATCTCTCAGGGTCTTGAACTTGATGATTTTGTTTCGGGTCCTCGAGAGCTGTTGCTGAAATTTGTTGAAGAAAATTATCCTCTGCCTGAAAAGCCTGAACCTCTTTCAGGTATTTTTATGAGCAACTGCAAGTATAATTCAACACTTTTCCCTATTGAGTTAGTAAAATTAAGAGTATGCTTTGGTTGCAGGAGAAGAAAGTGTGAAGGAACTTCAAAGGAAGAGGCATTCGGCGAGACCGGATGTGTCAATAAAAGGAAGAGTTAGGAAGGTTGCAAAGTGGCAGCCCGCTAGCGATGATGAAAGTGATGAAGATAATGATTGTGAGTCCCTTTAGGCTGTATGCATGACATTAGTTCTGCCCGTTTCACTTCAATATGTATATTTGTATTTTCACATTGGTCGTTTTTCTATAATTACCAGTGGTTGAATGGTGTAATATGAATTATACTCACATATATGTTTCCCGCTATGTGAATATTTGCTTCAGATTTTCAAATCGTGCTGCTTTGCATTTTACTTGTTCAAAACCACAATTGTGTACGTCCAAATAACCAAGTTGATCTTTGTTCCAAATAGCTGATTCTGTACATGACTCAACTGAATCTGATGATGAGTTTCAGATCTGTGCAATATGCAACGGTGAAGAGGTAATCACCACTTCTCTCCCTTGTGTGAGAGATTGTATGCTTTTACGTCACATTATTCTTATATTGTGATTTTAGGGAAGGAAGGAGTTGCTTCAGTGTTCGTGCTGTCGTCAACTGATTCATCCTGCCTGTCTTGTCCCGCCTATGGAAGATATAGTATCTGAAGAATGGTCGTGTCACTCATGCAAGCAAAAGACAGAAGAATTTCTTCAAGCTAGACGTGCATACATCCAAGAACTTTTGAAGAGGTGGAAATAAACCTTACTGTCTTCTGCTTGTGGGCTAAGTTTGCAACTGTGCTGAAAAGCATTGTCATCTTGATTATAGGTATGAAGAAGCTTTGGAGCGGAAAGCAAAAATTTTGGAGATAATACGTACACTGGATCTTCCGAATAACCCTCTAGATGACATCATTGATCAGGTGGCTGTTGGTGAATCCTGTAACGACATGTATTTATATGTCACGGCATAACATTTATATCATCGTCTTTTCTTCCCAAATAGAAGCGGATTTGCAGACGTGAAGAAATATTTGTGTTGAATATCAAATACAGAAATATATATCTGTCAGTCTGGAAGACATTCATAGAATTTGAGGGTGCCCTCAGGATTGCTAATATCAATTAATTGTTCAATTTAATCAAGATGTTTCATCTTTAAGTTCTAATGGGCTGGCACCCAATTGTTGCCTTTTCTAATATATCAGCTTTTACTTATATAAACACCTGTTTATCTTGCAAACCTTCTTTCATCATTTGGAAGCTGTTTTGATGGCCTTCATTTAAGTTGAAGTAATTGTTGTCCAATGAGAATTTTTTATGAAGACAATTTGATGTTTTGTAAACTATTTCTGGTATGAACATTATTTTCCACTATGATAGTTGATCTATCAACAGTAAACTTGATGTTTCTTACAGCTTCTTCTGATGTTTTTAGTTAATTTAATAATTATGATGCTTATGCAGCTTGGAGGCCCTGATAAAGTTGCAGAAATGACTGGAAGGCGAGGAATGCTTGTTAGGGCCTCCAGTGGGAAAGGTGTCACTTATCAGGCACGTAACACGTAAGTTTGTTTGATCGCATCTTTCTTTGAGCACTACAGTTTTTCTACCTTCTCTTGAGTTAACTCTAGTTTTTTCTTAGGAAAGAAGTCACGATGGAAATGGTCAACATGCACGAGAAGCAGCTCTTTATGGATGGTAAGAAGTTGGTGGCTATTATCTCCGAGGCTGGATCTGCTGGTGTTTCTTTGCAGGCAGATAGAAGAGCATTAAATCAGGTGAGCTGTTTCCGCAAAGAGTTACTTCGTGTTGAGGCTTCCTGCAAGTCCTAAGTTGATACTATTGGAATTTTCTTTTCTTGGCTAATTTCAAAGAGCTGTAGATCTCGTGTACATTCACCTAATGCTGTCTGGTATTGTTGCTCACGTTTGTCTGTCGTTGATAACTTATGATAGAAAAGAAGGGTGCATTTGACGCTGGAACTTCCTTGGAGTGCTGATCGGGCAATTCAACAATTCGGCAGAACACATCGGTCAAACCAGGCTTCCGCACCTGTGTACAGGTGGAGTAGGCCTTGCTTTAATCACTTGCTGTTCAATTTTTTTTATATGACAAAGTGATTGCAATGCTTCCGCGAAAAGTTTAAGAATAGAAAAGATTTGCGATGGCTGTTTAAGTCTTTCTTTAGTGTGAAGCTATCGCTCTATTGGATGCTTACTGCTATCTACATTTAATGAGTCCAACTTAAATTAGTAATTGTTCTGGGCCTAAATTTATTAAAGTTAGAGGGCATGGTTGTTGCTGAATCATAGTCAACATAAGAAGGAGATAAACTGTCAGCAGAAGTATGAAGACATACATGTGACATGTGATGGAGCAGCATGCATTCTGGGATATTCAATTTGTGTTGAGATGCTTCTCAGTTCACGAGAAGAGGGGCAGATTTTCTGTTTGTCCGTTTCCATTCTTGATGCGAAACCTGTAGCCTGGCTACAATTCTGTGTTCGACATTGTTGCGTAGTTTCATCTTCTGAAAAAACATGAACAGCAGTGGTTTTCCAAGAGAGTTATGTTTTTTGTCTCGGCACTCAGCAAAAATGACTCGCGAATTCTGTCATAACTGATGAGTGGGAGGCATGGTTGCAAGAATCCTGCTTTTTATTATTGATTTCAGTGGTCAGAGGCAAGGAAGTGCACCCGTAAGACATGTCTATTCTGGTGGGCTGAACCCGCAGAAAGTGTTTTCTGGTGGACAGCAAATGAGACAAGTTGGGTAGATAAACTAGATGCGAGACTATGAAACTGCTAGTGATCAAAGCAGCATAAATACTTCATATGGCAAGATGCTCATACCGAGGGTTCACTGAGCTCTGTTGTTTTGAAAGAATTCTAGTTGCCTCATTTTTAGTTGATACGAAGATAATGCATGATTTGGTAAAGATGGTGCACAGTATAGTCAAGTTTGAATATTACCAGAAGTGAAAGATTTTCAGGATCTTTTGTTAGAGTATCTCTTTTTACTTGGCTCAACGAAAAACCACATCATTGACCTGGGATATGGTATACGCTGAATCAATATTGGAATTGGTCAAGTGGGTGGGGACTGCTTTACATATTCATGCCATTGTTGGGGTTAAGTGAAATGATGAGCTTGTTGGTATTGATGGACTTAGTCCCCTTTATGCTGCTTCACAGGATACTCTTCACCAATCTTGGTGGTGAACGCCGGTTCGCATCTATTGTCGCTAAGAGATTAGAGTCTCTCGGAGCCTTAACACAAGGAGATCGTCGGTGAGTTTCATGAATGATGCACTCATTCGTCATTTAAAGCTTTGAGTTTGTCTTCTGCGCCATTGCTTGTAATCCTATCTCTGTCCTTGTAAACTTGATTACTTTCTCTCAATCAATTGCAGCGCGGGACCATCTTTGAGTGCCTATAATTACGACAGCACATATGGAAAGAAGGCCTTGGTGTCGATGTATAGGGGAATAATGGAAATGGTGGGTCGTGTTCCTCTTGTGACCTTTTTTGCACTAAGTTTCATATATAATGAGTAAGTGCTAATTTTTTCTTCTTCAGGATTCCCTGCCAATTGTTCCTCCAGGATGTTCATCTGAAGAACCTGATAAAGTCCGGGATTTTATGGAGAAGGCAAAGGCTGCTTTAGTGTCGGTTGGAATAGTTAGGGAAACAGTCATTGGTAATCTCACTGTCTTTGGCACAACATGTCAATCCTACTTTAAGCTAATAAATGGTATTATTGGTATTAGTGTATCTGTGCAGAGTTGCGACTTCTGATATTATGTTTGACCGACCATTCTGCTTTGCAGTTGTAATTTTGAAGTTATTTTCATTGTGATATAGGGAATGGAAAAGACAATTTAAAGATTTCTGGTTCTGGTCGTATAATTGATTCAGACATGCATGATGTTGGTCGCTTTCTCAATCGACTGTTGGGGTTGCCGCCTGACATTCAGAATAGGTTTGTTTTATGTGAATTGATTGGTATCTGGAATTGATCTCAGTCCAACATGCTGAGCTAACATATTTTCCAGGCTTTTCGAGCTATTTGTTGGTATTCTAGATCTGGTCATTCAAAATGCACGCATTGAGGGGCATCTTGATTCAGGCATTGTTGACATGAAAGCAAATAGTGTAGAACTACAAGGAACTCCGAAGGTGAGGTTTTTCCACTTTTAACATTCCGAGCTTCGCTTCTGAGCCATTTAACTTCAATTTCCTGCAGACTGTTCATGTCGATCCTACATCAGGTGCTTCAACAGAGCTCTTTACTTTCACTCTGGATCGTGGAATCACTTGGGAGGTACGCTTTGCTGAATGTAAGATTCACCTTTTGCTTTTGTGCTTGATTACTCAGATCGGACCATATCTTGTTTCAGTATGCAAGCTCCCTGCTAGAGGAGAGGCAAAAGGATGGCATTGCTTCATCTAGTGACGGTTTCTATGAGTCCAAGAGAGAATGGCTGGGAAGGCGTCATTTCATCTTGGCATGTGAAAGGTAATGACTGGATTATCTTATCTTTGGGATTTGGGGTTGTTCATAGGACACTGTTTCTTTGGTGGCATAACTATCTTGGTGAATCTCCACTGCTACAGAAGTACAGTCCCCAGCTTTAGTCTTCTTTCTGAGAATTTTTTCCATAATGGTGCTCATTCTACCTAATGCTTGCGGTTTCTATATTGTTCATTATTCACTACCGTTTCGTCATAATGGATGCATTCTAGCATAGTGGAGGAGATAGATATGTTGAGATAGTTTTTCTCAGTTATATCATTGTGAAGAGTCAAGGCTGTTATGCCTTCTTTGGAAGAGTTTTAAGTTTGCTTTCTCAGATCAGTGTTCTTAATTTTATAGGTTCTAGTAATATGTATGTCCACTCCTGTTCTCATACTTTTGAGTCTTTACCTCCTTATTTTCCGAAGGTGACTTTGAAAGTTGTTTATTTGACCAGTTATCTTTTGGGATTACTGATGATTGCTATCTGAATTTGCTGGTTTTCTCATTATTGTGCTTCAGCTCTACTTCAGGAATGTTCAAGATAATCCGGCCAGCTGTTGGGGAGTCATTGAGGTTGCAATGTAATATGATATATGCTGAACTAGTTTTTTTTCAAGATTTCTTTACTAATCTGGTTTACCTTTGGCAGGGAGTGGCCTCTAGCGGAGCTGAAAAACAAGTACAGAAAAATGAGTTCTTTGGAGAAGGCTAAAAGCAGTTGGGAAGATGAATATGAAGTATCTTCTAAACAGGTAATGGCAAATTATTCATTTTATGTTAATACAACGGGCCACAGGCATAAGTCTACGCAATAAGTTCCTCCCAAACATTGACAAATAAGATTGGTTTTCTTGAAGAATTTGGAGGGTGTGCATTTCTAACTTAAGTTTGACATTTGTGGTCCGAGCACTATTATGTGCATGTGTGATGCAGTTGCATTGTCTCTGTGTTATCTTGATCTTTTAAGAAATTTAATGCTTCTTTTTCTTTACTAATTTGAAGTCTATCCATCTGAAGAACTACATGAATCTGCTAAACATGTTTTGTAGGCAATGGCATTCTGGTTTGATTAATTTGCTGTTTATAGAAGTTCTGCTTGCTTTGTAATGGTACTGTGTGGTCTATTTCTGCTAGGCTGCAATGTATGCATGTTTTATTTCTGTCACAAAGCTGATTAGAGAACCCGCAGCAAATAGTAAGAGAGAAAGAAGAAGGGAGAAGGAATAGAGAAGAGGAGAAGGAGAATGTGCTGTAGATTTCTGTAGTAACAGAAACCCTACACCCATTGTATTTATATTGAATATAAATTGTATATGACAATAATACCTTATGTAAGTAAAAAAGGAAATAAAACTCTGATAATAAAGGAAACTTAATTAAAGTAACTTAACACTCCCCCTCAAGCTGGAGCATATAGGTCACCCATGCCCAGCTTGGAACAACTAGCAACAAAAGTAGGACGAAATGATGATTTGGTAAACATATTAGCAAACTGATCTCTAGAGGCAATGTAAGGAGTAGCAACCAACTTCTGCTTCACAGCATCCCGAACAAAGTGACAGTCAACTTCTATATGCTTAGTTCGCTCTCGAAAAATAGGATTCCCAGCAATATAAATAGCTTATTGATTATCACACATCATATCAATAGGTTGATTAATCGAAAATCCAAGCTCTTGGAGAAGAGATTTCAACCACAATAATTCGGCCACAGTATGTGCCATAGCACGATATTTAGCCTTTGCACTAGACCTGGCAATGGTAGTCTGTTTCTTGCTTCTCCAAGTAACCAAATTACTAAGGCTCTTACAAATAGTAGAGCCCAATAGTAGTAGTAGTAGTCGTAGTAGTAGTAGCAACAGTAGCAGCAGAAGCAGAAGCAGCAGAAGTTGCAGCAGCAGTAGCACTCATGATGATAGTCTCAATATAAATATATTTACCACTTAATCAAGAAGGCTGAAATTTTAGTGCAAGAAACAAAACAGCAACACTAATGTATAATCAGATGTAATTGGCTCCATCAGTTAACCAAAGGGAACCCAACAAAATCAGTCAACCATAATCAATGAAATATTCTGATTCTTGAATTCGCTGATTAGTAAGTATTGTAATCTATGTTCAGAAATCGAATCTAATGAATCTGATATCTTTTGATCTCATACATATCGAGACTCAAAGAGAAAACCGATAAAAATTGCAACTTTAGGTGGCTGCGCACCAGAGAAGAAGTAGGGTTACTAGGGGACTCTCAAACCAGCAATAGGATCAAGTAATCAGATAGTTAGATCTGCTCTGATACCATGTCACAAAGCTGATTAGAGAACCCGCAGCAAATAGTAAGAGAGAAAGAAGAAGGGAGAAGGAATAGAGAAGAGGAGAAGGAGAATGTAAAAGAAAGAAACAAAGAGGGGCTGTAGATTTCTGTAGTAACAGAAACCCTACACCCATTGTATTTATATTGAATATAAATTGTATATGACAATAATACCCTTATGTAAGTAAAAAAGGAAATAAAACTCTGATAATAAAGGAAACTTAATTAAAGTAACTTAACAATTTCTTGGAAAACAGTGCCTTTTGCTCCTTTTTGTCAGTCCATCTCTCGACTTCTGATCTGGGTGTTTCGCCATGCTGATTAGTTCACAGAATGACTTAATGAGGAATTTTCGGCTCTTTGGGCATACCGTATGAGTTTCCTGACTTGTGGTGGTATAACAGCTATTAGGTGCATAAGAGCATTTGGAAAATTTTTGTGAGCTGTTAGTGGCCAGGACACCAACTCACATAACTTAGAAACTGCAATTTATGAAGGGGCAACACAATTGCTAGATGTGGAATGTCTCCCACCGTTAAGCCTCTTCTTTTCTATCCGTTGTCTAAAGGAGCTGCACAGAAGCTTGGTTATCTGCGCTTTCCTTTTCCTGTAAATAACTTTGTGGATACCTTCCTTTTATATCCTCTTGAGGAGAAATCCATCCTTGCTTTGCTAATCATGCATGCTCCCACTGGTCACTGGGCATTGTTTCTTTGGGTTTTTATGACCAAGAAGTGCATTTTCTTGGTAATGTGTCCAATCATTTATCTTGCTGATGGTTCATTGGAATGCTGTTTTCTAATTGGTGTTAATTTTGATTGCAGTGCATGCATGGCCCCAACTGTAAAATCGGCACTTATTGCACTGTTGGGAGGAGACTACAGGAAGTAAATGTCCTGGGTGGCCTCATTCTTCCTGTCTGGGGCACTATTGCGAAGGCCCTTGCTAAGCAGGTCGGTTGCCCTGCTGCTGCTATTATTTTACACTATTTTTTCCCTGACCAAGAGTTTGGTGGTCTAGGGGTGCGTTTTTTGGGCATGCTTTTTATTAAGAAATTGCCATGCAACATTTCCAGATGACGCCAACAATGCATGACTGCATGTGTATAGAAAAAAAGTAATGCATAATTGCAGTGCGGCCAGCATAATTTTTACATGACAGTATCTAAGCAGTGGTTGGATAATCTGGTGACCCCCTAAATCTTAGTATTATCTTGCTTGAGACCAAGGACTGTAATATTTTATGCTAGAACTATACTACAATTTGCATGTTGCAATTTCAGGAGCTGTGTTTAGGCATATTCATTGATATTTTCCATGCTTTAATATGCCTTATGAGCTTTCTGTTTGGCTTGTTAATATTGATGACTTGCCAAATTTGTGCATTTGATTCTGGATGATATTGATTCTGGGGGAACTTCTGTATGTTGGCCCCTCAGTGCTTAGCTTTTAATGCCATAGAGAGAGTGCAATCCTCTAATCGAATTTCGACAAGCTTTTGTTCACTATAGTTCCTTTTGGAACAAGGACATCTCATTGTGCATAATGAATGATTCTTATCTCTTTGGTAGTGGGACTTATCACTAGGGTTATGTCTTGTTGGAGGTGCTGAAACCTCAATTTTACATGTTTGCAGGCTCGGCAAAGTCATAAGCGCCTCCGTGTTGTGCACATTGAAACTACTACAGATAGACAGCGTATTGTGGGGCTTTTTGTACCAAATTCGGCCATTGAATCTGTCCTTCAAGGTTGATTTGCTCGCTCTCTCTCTCTCTCTCTTCTTCCCCCCCCCCTCCCTCCCTCCTTCCCTCCCTCCATATGCTTCTGCATGGCCATCTTTTGTTGTCTTGTTTCCTGGTTTGGATGTCAAACCTTTATTGCTTTGGTTGCTGGGACGTGTTTTCCCTTTTGTTGAACACTGGATAGTGTAATTGGTACTCAAAAACATGTTTGTTGCAGGTTTGGCGTGGGTTCAGGATATAGATGATTGAGATGGCAGTTCAGCATTTTCATGAGTAAATAGATTAGACAGCCAAGTTAAATGGATCCGTCAAGACTCTGCAAACCTTATTAACAGAGTCATGGTATGCGGGGCAGCCTTCAATTTGTGGGAAATGTAGGCTAACTTTTCTTTGGGGGAAAGTATGCTCTACCACATGATATTGCAATTTCTTGATGTATATTTTTGCTCCATTTTTTGGGCGCTAATTTTGTATACGAAGGTCTTGTCAAGAAAGGGGAGGGATGGTTTACTTGATATAGTGGTGAATGAATGTCTTGTGAACCAAGTTGTATCTGTGCTCATGGCGACTCACATGAACAATGCAGGAATGTAAATCTTCACACTGTTTAAATTCGTTTGTTTCGTCCGTGAAGTGGATTAAACTGAAGTTACAAGAAATGCATAACAACTGTTGCACGTGCTCTTCCGAGGACTCAAACCGGAGCTTTTTCCAATTATAGCATAGGAAGGAAACATGGACTTGGTGGCGATGCTGCTGTAACCTTTTTGTCTTTTTGGTCTTGCTGTACGCATTCTTGAAATTGTGTCAAATTGGCAAACTGGTTCCTACCTACTGTGTGTGTAATATGTGATCATTCGTCGTCGTCATTTTTAGTTTTGGGGTATTGTCAGCATATCGTGCCCGTTTAAATGGATTTGTCTCAGCGGCCTAGTTTATGGGCGTGAGTTGGTTATTACTTAAATCCCTAGAAAATTTACAGCATATAAACCATTACTGAATTAAAATTGGCCAAATTCCCTTAAAAAAAACGCTAACTTAGGTCGGGTTCTAATTTAGGTTTGAATTTTCTTTGTCTCGTAAAAAATCATCCATTTTCAATCGATATTCTTTTTTTTTTTTTTTTTAACAGAATTTTCAATCGATATTCACTCAAGTGTTTTTGTGCTGTAAAAGATGACGTGTCATTTGCACATGCATCTCTATCTCTCTCCCGCCGTGCGTCATTCCATGTCGTCTCCCTTTTTGTCACTGTTTTTTATTGCCTTTCTTCCTCAATTTGATCCCAAAGAACTCCGGTGCGAAAAGAAGGAACGCATGATGGATCGAAACCTCACAATCCAAAAGCCAATGAGCAAACATTCAACTTGTCAAAACACATGTCAAACTTGGATATCAAGCTTCACGACAGATCTTTTAAAGCGGCGAAACTCGAGGCTGCTGTGGTTGCTCAAGCTTTCATGAACTTCATGGTAGTCATGGCCGTGAGATTTTTTTGAGCCACCATAAGTCTTCAAGGCTACCATGGTCGCTCAAGCTTCGAGCTCACAGCCATGAGTGTGCATAAGCTTCAGGCTCACAGTGACCATGGCTGCTTGAATTTTGATTTATGAAGCTCAAGGTTGCGTCACACAAGCTTCAAGCTCACAGCAGCCATGTTGCTCAATTTGAGCTCACAATTATAACTGCTCGATTGATGGTCGTGAGTGGATACAAATTTGAGCTCCCTGTTATGGTTGGTCGAGCTTGTAACTCATGGCTGCTCGATTTGAGCTGACGATGGGCCATGGCTGCTTGAGTTTCGTGCTCATAGCTTGAGCTGCCATGGATACTGTGAGCTTGAAGCTAGCACGACGATGATGACCTCAAAGCTTGGTTGCCTAAAAAGATTTTGTAACCTTAGCCATGAGCCCGAATGGTCATGGCATCCATGCGTATGAGCTTGAACGACCATGGCTGCCAAATGGATAAGATGGAAGGCATGAAAAGAAAGAAAAAAAAAACAGAGAAAAAAATAAAGAAGACATGAAATGACACGTGAAGGGAGATAGGGAGATGTACGCATAGAATGCTACGTCGAATTTTAGTGGCATTACAGGAGGAAACTTAATGGGGCCAGATTGGTTATTAATCGAAATTGGTGTTTTCTTATGAGACGAAGAAAAGTTGATGATTGAAAGCTGATGCTTTATTACGGGACAAGAAAAGTTCGGCTTTTGAGCCAATATAAATACACCAAAAGTTAATATAGTGTGCATATAGGTACTTCTCGTGTGCAAAAGTTTAGAACCATAGTGTTGCAGACGATTATTATGATTAGCATCAGTATTCAAAATACTCTTGGAGTTAGAATAACATGGAGTGAAAGCGAAAATATCTTTTAATAGCCAATCATGAATGTAATTCCCTGTGTATACGAGATATTTATAGTTTATTATAGCAATTCTGTTCATTATTACAAATAATGCACGATTGTGATTACATCTTCTTAATCAAATAATGTTGATTAGACCCAAATGATTATTACTTTATTATAAAAGTATGATTATATAAACATTAACAAAACAACTAATTAGGTATTAAAATAATAATGACATTATGACAAACATTCTATTGAACAATGAAATTATGGATAATTCTACATAAGAGTAAGCAATTAATCACAAACTCACTATCATAATGAATAGTAGTACTGCATAATGAAAAATTAACTTCTCAAGATGTCATATCACAATTTGTTTGCAATTATGATTAACCATTGTATTTATCGTATTAAGTAATTTAAATTACAGTAAACATGAATCTAACATCGGTTTAATCAGAGGGAGTCTAGAGACAGGGGACTAGCTATTGTAGCCATTACTAATAAGGGAGTCGCGTCTGCAAAAAAAATGCAACAATCATTTCCGAAAGACGAAATGAAATATATCGCAAGTCTTCATATGCGACCGTGAGCAAGCAGGATATGCTTCCAGCATTTCATGGCAAGGTGCCAAATCCTGATGCAAAATCTAATCCATGACAACTTCAAGAGGATCGCAAGACCTTCCCACATCAGTGCAATCCCAGAGGAAGGACGTTTTTACATGTACGGGATTGCCATGGAAGAGATGAAGAGGAGCCCAGGAACCAAAAGTGTGCCATTGGGATACAAGCAAAACAGCCAAGCATTCCATCCATTCAAAACTTCAATGACAACCCTAGTCTGTGACTATTATTATACACAACATCTATCATGCACGACGACATTTGATCAACAAAGCAATGAAAACAAATCATGGGCATCACACAAGGACATGCTTTCTGCTGAGCGTTCGGTGTAAGATATTAAGCTTTGCAGCAAACAAAGCGACCAAATCCTTTAGGGGGATGATGGGTCTCGCCGTCGCCGGAGATTTCCACAGCCTTGTGCTTCAGCTGCTGCTGCTGCTGCTTCCTGTGCTCATCTTTGGGCACGGTCAGAGTAAGCACGCCGTCCCGCATCGACGCCTTGATCTCTTCGACTTTAGCATTGTCCGGTAGACGGAACTGGCGGTAGACTCGGGAGGCGCTCCCCCGCTCTCGGCAGTGCCACTTGCCGCCTTTCTCCGCAGCTTCGGCTTCCTCTTTCCTCTCCCCGCTTATAAGGACGGCTCTTCCATCGACAAGCTCTAGCTTCACGTCCTCCTTGGAGAAGCCAGGGAGATCAACGTGGAAGACGTGCGCGTGGGGAGTTTCCTTCCAGTCCACCTGGGGTTGGGAGTCTGATGATGACGAGGAGTTACGAGTGATCAGATCTGCAAAGGGATGATCGAAGAAGTCGGAGAGAAGCGTCGACATGATTTGAGGATCGGAGGCGGTTGTGAGGCGGGGAAGCAAGCGAAGAGTAGGAACTGGTACTAGATGATGCTATATGTCGAAAGCGCAGTGGGGAGGGAGGAGGGAGTTATATAAGAGGAGGGAGATTAGTGGTGGATTCCTGAAGGACCTGGAGCGCAGATGAATTCTGGTTCTGTGGCAAGTCATAATGCGGGAGAAGTGTCTAGGAGGAACTAGAAGTCTTTCTCCTTGCTGTGCTGCACTGCGCCTGTGGGGACCTTCACTTTCGTCTGATCTAAAATCCATTTTACAGAGGGGTTAAAATCCGAGATAGAATTAGAAGAATGTCCGGATACTCTCCTACTAGTCAAACCAAAGGTCGCTCGGCATTCATAAATTATGCAGTAGCAGCCCGCTTCCGTTCCATTTTGGTGCTGACTTTTAGGGCGTGTTTAATAAGATTTCTAATTCTGAGAATAATTTCTATTTAACAATAGTTTTTATTTTTGAATAATTTTATGAGTTTTTAGTTTTTTTTTTTTTTTTTTTATTTTTGAATAATCGGTCGCCGTGGCTAGGCATGAAAACCAATAAGGCTTACGGTGGTTAGACAAGGTCAAGCATCGTTGATGGCCCTTGTTTTTTACTAGTCATTGGCTATTACGAGACTCGGTGAAGAAGAAAAGAAAAAAAAAACTTATTTTAAAAATTATTTTCAAAAATAAAGAATTAATTTTCTTTTTCTATTTCTTTTTTTAGTTCAATCTCGAGAACAGAAAAATTAGCTTTTATTTTTCTGCTTTAGGAAACAAAAGAGGAAATATGGAGAAATAGAGACGTTGTGAAACATGCCTCGGTCGTAGCCGACACTAAAGAGCCCATTTAGGAAATAGGGCCCATTTAGGAAATAGGGCTTGCCTGTTTCTGTCCCGGAAAAAAGCCCAAAAGCGCTTTAAATTCCCCCCCTCCTTTCCTCCTCCTCCTACTCAAATAAAACCGGCGGACCGGTGTGCCTCTGCTGCTCCCGAATCCGATTGATCTCTCGCCGTCGCTCCACCTCCTCCTCCTCCTCCGTCGACGGCGGCGATGCCGCTGTTCATCTCCGATGACGAGCTGTCGCGGTGCTCCAACGATGGGGCGCTGGTGGCGGAGAAAGCCGACGCCTTCATCCGGAACCTGCAGAGGGAGCTGGAGTCCGTCAGGGCGCAGCAGGACGCCTCCGCCATCACGGCGGAGCAGACGTGCTCCCTCCTGGAGCAGAAGTACCTCTCCCTCTCCTCCGACTTCGCCGACCTCCAGTCCAATTCCCTCCACCTCCAGTCCTCCCTCGATCGCCACCTCTCCGACCACGCCGACCTCCAGTCCCAGAAGCACCACCTCCACCTCCGATGCGTACGTAACCCCCCTTGTCCCCCTCGATTTCCCCTTTTTCCCATTTTTTTTTTTATTTTTTATTTTTTGGCTAAAAACTGTGGTTTCCGATCGGTTTGTGCGCAGATGGAAAAGGATGGCGAGATAGAGAGGCTGGCCACCGAGGTCTCCGAGCTTCACAAGTCGAAGAGGCAGCTCATGGAGTTGGTGGAGCACAAGGGCCTCGAGCTCTCCGAGAAGAACGCCACCATCAAGTCTTACCTCGATAAGATCGTATTCCTTCTCTCCCTCCCTTTCCTGCTCCTCCTCTTATAATCAAACGCTATTGTTTTATCGCATCGTTTTTCTTCGGAATTCGCTCCACAGTTTAGGGACCGCAGGCAATGAGGAGTACTAACATAGAACTCCTTCTCTAGTATCTGTTTGGTCTCTCTCCACCCCCCCCACGCCAAAACGTATCTTGGACAAATGTGAAGACTATTTTGAAATGATGGTTGCTTTGTTTCTCTTACATGATAACCCTTTTGCAGGTGAGCTTGACAGAGAATGCTTCTCAGAAAGAGGCACGTCTCAGTGAAATTGAAGCGGAATTAACAAGGAGCCAGGCTGCCTGTTCTCGGCTCTCTCAGGTTTCTTATTTGCTCCTTTTCTGTTCTAGACCTTCTTTAGACTGTTTTCTCCGTCTCCTACGTTGATTGTGTTTGTATGACTCTTTTGCTGGTCGCCCTGTAGAAGTTTTAGTATGTGCGGACCTCTGTGACGTTGGACGACATAACCTACTTTTATTTTATCATCATTAATGAACAAGACTCGTTCTATATTGTCACTTGGAATTATATCTATGACCTTTTATCCTTTGTTCATTTTGCCTTCTCAATTTGATGCCTTGGTTCGATGCGGGAGATACTGGTTTTAATGCTATGATTTTGTATCTTAGGAAAAAGAGCTGATCGAGCGACATAATGTGTGGCTTAATGATGAGTTGAAGGCCAAAGTTGACAGTGCCACTGAGTTGCGTAGAGTCCATGCCGATCTCGAATCAGATCTGTCTGCTAAGCTTGCGGATGTAAGTGTTTAAACTTGCAAGAACTTGTCTTCATCCTAGTCGGTATAGAATGTAGATTTCTGGTTGACCTTTTCGTCCTTTGCAGGTAGACAGACAATTAGCCGATTCCTCTTCTTCTTTAAATTGGAACAAGGAAAGAGTGAGGGAGCTAGAAACGAAACTATTAGCCATGCAAGAGGTATGATGATGCTAATTTTTATATTTTATTTTTCTGTGATTGTATTTGATTTCTAGGTTACATGTGCAAACAAGTTATAATAATGGTTTGTTCAACTGAAAAGGAGCTATGCTCGACTAAAGATTCTGCAGCAGCCAATGAGGAGCGATTTCAAGCAGAAATCTCTACTGTAAGTGATAAAAAAAAAATTATTTGCCTCTTTGTAACATGAACTTAATTATTCTACATTTGCTAAATTTGAGAATCTTGCAAATATAAATAAGCAAACTCTTAATGGCATAATCTCTTGCATAGACATATGGTGCATTGCCATGGAAATGATGCTGGCAAAGGAATATTGCAGTCAATTAGAAGTTTAGCAATTCCGTATCATCAAACTTTGTATTACTTGGGAAAGAAGTAGATTATTTTCCATTGTTGGCGAAGAATTTTGAGGGGCTCTGGCCTCTAATCTATGCAGGGGGTGTTTGATGATTCCAATGATTGAAGCCTTTTGTGCTTAAGCATCGGGTCAAATTTGGAGCCTTATAGGTTTTTATTCTCTGTTTGCAAAATTCTCTTTATATGGTAGGCCATATCTTTAGATTAAAGATTTGCGTCGCTCTCTGAGGTTCCTAACTTAAAAGTCTCTGTTGCGAGTCAATTTCAATCACTTCACAACTCTATGTGATCTTCTCTGTCTCTGTGCTTTCAATCCATCGAATGAACCATGTCTGCAAAATGCCGGGAACCCAAGTTGTATTTCTAATACCATTCTGATCATTTTGAGAAGTGTTCTATAATGTGTATCATTGTACACCTTTTCTTTTCTTTCTTAAATACTTTTCATTGAACCTTTCGTGATTGTTGCTAACAAATGCTTCTATATGCCTCTCCTTGTGTAGGTGAATAGACTTGTTGAATTGTATAAAGAAAGTAGCGAAGAATGGTCCAGAAAGGCTGGCGAGCTTGAGGGTGTTATTAAAGCTTTAGAAGTGAGGTTTTAGCGGGTACCTAATGTTTCAAAACTTGATTGTTCAATTTTTAATTTCCTTTTCCCCCAACATTGACAGACACATTTAACTCAAGTGGAAAATAACAACAAAGAAAAACTCGAAGAGGAGTTATCCACCAGAAGGCAACTAGAGAAGGTGTTCTATTCTGTCTCTTCTTTTTTAGAGCAGCTTAACTTGATAATTGTTCCTTGTATCTGGTTGTCATTATTCATTAGCGAATTTAAAGAATTTCATGTTTATGTTTTTGTTTCATTTTAGGTTGTAGAACTTTGATCATGGATGAAAAGATGTCAGTGGTAATTAGTTATTTCATATCTTTTGATTGAATCGACTCCTAGTAATACTTCCGTGTGTTTGCTACCATTTGTGAGGCTAAATACTTACTATGCATCTGGGTATATTGACCAATTTGCTAATTAATGTTGTTTGTGAGGTGGCAACCCCATTTAACTTATCGGCAATTATAGTACTGAGGCAAACCTTGGGTCCTAATTGAATTATTTATAATAGTTAGTCATTTCATTATGATTTATTGGCTTTTTTTTTTTTTTTTTTTTTCTTTTCACTCTTTTCTATAGGAAGCTGAAGATCTGAAGGCGAAACTGGAAAAATGTGAAGCTGAAATGGAATCTCTGAGGAAAAATAATGAGTCAAATCTTCTTCCTCTTAGTAGTTTCAGTTTAGAAAGGTGCGGCGCATCATCTATGAGGTCTTTTGGTTTGTTGTACCATCGTTTAACTTATCATAATGGCATGTTTTCCATGGTCATGATCTGTATATTCACCATGAAGTATTGAGATCCCTGCTGGAAAGTCTTATCTCATCTTCCAGACTATTTCAACAATCTTTTATACTTCCAAATTATATTGTACAGTTATCTTATGGGATCTCTGAACTTTTTCTGACATGCCTTGTGGTGAGAGCTAGGATTCCAGATGGGTTTTAATAGAAACCTTCTGCTCTGATCTATTTCTATATGTTTGTTTGATGCCCTTTGCTTTCATTGAATTGTCAATATCGTTAGCCATCGCCTCATGTTATTTGATCAATTTATATGCTTCTAGTTTAGGTTTGAAAAACGTGGCTTATGCTTATATTCTGTTATGCAGTTGGAAGGGTTCTTCTGATCCTTATGACATAGTTCAGGATGATCGGACAATTGTCCCTAGGGTACCAACAGGTGTATCAGGGACAGCATTAGCTGCTTCCCTTCTGCGTGATGGTTGGAGTGTAAGTTTCTTAATCTGTATTTTCTTAAATATGTATGCCTTTATTTGCAAGAATTTCTTATTTATGTGCTTTTGTACAGCTTGCAAAGATGTATGCAAAGTACCAAGAGGCAGTTGATGCATTGAGACACGAGCAGATGGGAAGAAAAGAAGCTGAAGCTGTATTACAAAGGGTAGGCTTGCTTCATCACTTCACTTGAAAAAATGTCACTGGAATATATCACGACATGTCTCTACTTGTTATTGACTCAGTTAATAATCAGTTTCTTAAGATCACTTATGATGTTCAATGTATAGCAAAGGGCATATTGTATAGGTTGGATGCGTGGGGCAGTTTAGTTTGTGCAATCAATAAAGGATCATGGCATGTATATCTGAAAAACTGATTGCTGTTCATTCAGTGCTACATTTACATTTATGTTGGCTTGCATGACTTCTCTCTGCTCTCAATGGATATGACAAGGAGGTTTTTGCTTTACTCTCGCTGTTTCAGGTTTTATATGAACTAGAGGAGAAAGCTGAAGCTATTTTGGATGAAAGAGGTTTGTTCTAATAGTTAAATGTAATTTGCCATCGTGCACCATGATTCTTGTCTTTGGTTTACTTCTATTGAATTTCTGGAAACTTGGTGTATTGGCTTGATTTTCTTAAGTATGTTATATTGACATCCATCCATCTCACAATTGTGAAATATTAGTGTTTCCATACTTAAATGTCTCAAAAAGAAAAAATTGATATTAAATTGAAAGGAGTGCGAGATATTGTTTAAATTTTTCAATAACAGGTATCTTAAATATGCTTTGGAATAATGGTATTAGTTAAAAAAAATTGAAAATATAAAAAAATCTCAAGAATGCCGATAGATGATTAAAAGTATTAATAGTGTGTTGATGCATCCTGATGGATACTCTGAATGTTGATCGGTATTGTCTTGATCACTTCACAAACTTAGTCAAAATTGCCGCCATCTTTTTTTTCCTTCTTCAATGAGTCTAAACACATACCCATTTATCTTATATTTTTAAAATAAGCAACACCTGTAGAATATTAACAACATGGCATTTTAGTTTACAGTACCAAATGTAGCTAGGTTGAGGAGATGTAGATCTCTTATTTATTGATCTCATCTTTCTTGGTGAAATAACATTTAAGCACATATTTTTCCTTTATAACATTTGCTGAAATAATAGGTAAATTTCTCCTGTTGAATTTCGATTCATTTCTATCATTTTAAGATATTCATTTGTCTGTAAATATTTGCTAACTAAAATATACTATATTGGAGAATTTCTTAAAGACCTATCGAAAATCAATATGCGCTATCATGTCATAGGTGATTGTTTTCTTCAATAAGATATTTGTGTTAGTGAGTGATTTATTTTTAATTTGCTAATGTTCATATTATAGAACATGCACAATCAACCTTATATTTACATAGATATTTCAAAATGAAGTCTATATATTTATATTCACGAGCAATTAGTTTAAAACATTTACTACGAAATTGTCTGCGGCCATAGGATATCTTATCATGGACTATAACTTTATTTTATTTAATTATATGTTAATATTATAAAAGCAAATCTATGTATGCATAAGTATTCAAATAAAATATCTATATACATGAACCTTACATGCACAAGAATTATAGATTTTCTAAATTGGCCATAAAAAAAAATTGCTGGGTAAAACGTGGCTAAACCTCTCGCGAACTTTCTTCTTACGCAGTATTGTTGTCTTGCAGCTGAACATGAGAGGATGGTTGAGGCATACTCCATGATCAACCAAAGGTTACAGCAGGCCACATCTGAACAGTTGAACCTAGAGAGAGCTATTGGGGAGTTAAAGGTTAGCAGTTTAACATGCTTGCTTAGCATGTCTTTAGTTCATGATTTATACTGGTGTTCATGCGTCATTCTCAGGCTGATCTGAAGAAGCGTGAACGGGACTACGTGCTTGCTCAGCAGGAGGTTGTTGACCTTCAAAAGCAGGTATTTTGAAGAGCTTCTCGCTGATGGTTTTAATTGCATGTGTTCTCTACAGCTTTTTCCTCGTTGAGAGGGAGGGAAGGAAAGGGCCAGGAAGGACAGAGCGTGCATGTGTGTGTTGCCTTTTTAACTTTCTTATAGGCTAGTGTTATCTGTTGTTTCTGAGGTACTGTTATTGTCCCTCAAAGACATCATTTTTTTTTTTTTTTTTAACCTTGAAGTCATTTAGGATGAAAGCCTAGTCGAATATTGAAGTGCAAGAAAGTACTAGGTGTTGCATTTGTGGCTGAACATAGTGTAGTTGCAAAAATTTAGCTCTAATAAATGCGTCTTCTGGATTATGTTATTAAATTTTCTGAGTGTTGGTCCATATCTTAGATATCTGCTATGAAATTGGATGGGATTGATTGAAGCATCTTTGTGTTTTGACTCTCTTTTCTTTTCTTTTTTTTTCCTTTTTTCTGGGGGTGGATGGATGGGTGTTGGATTTGTGATGTTCAGGTTACAGTCCTTTTGAAGGAATGCCGTGATATACAATTACGTTATGGATCCAGTCTGCATAATTATTCTGATGATAAGGGAACTGATGGAGCAGTGGAGATGATTGCTGAATATGACACTGAGAAAGTTATTTCAGATCGGCTTGTGAGTTCCTTGGATTTTTTCACGATCGATAAACTATTAAAGCAAGTACTAAGATTCTTCATCAGAACTTCTGATGCCTTTTCCTTTGCTACATGATTGTTGACAGTTGACCTTCAAGGATATAAATGGATTGGTTGAGCAGAATGTTCAGCTTAGAACCCTTGTTCGCAGCCTGTCTGATCAGATAGAGAATAAAGAGTTGGAATTTAAGGTATCAATGTGGTTGTGGTTGTTCCCTGTTCACCTCATCGATATTACGTGGCGATTGCTTTATTGGCTCAGGAGTATCAATTTGTTCATTGTAGGACAAGTTAGAAATGGAGCTCAAAAAGCAAACTGAGGAAGCTGCTTCTAAGGTTGCGGCTGTTTTACGTAGAGCGGAGGAGCAAACTGTTATGATTGAGTCATTGCACACCTCAGTATGTTCTTTGTTATTTCTCTAGTTTGCTTTTCTCCTCCTTTGTATATTAGACATGTATAAATTAATAATCATGATCATTATCCATTTTGGGACAGGTTTCAATGTACAAAAGGCTATATGAAGAGGAGCAAAAACATAATTCATCCAATGCCCTCACCGCTGTTGCAGTTCCAGGTTGTTCTTTTTGTTGCTTTACATGCAGAACCATCTGCTATGTGCCTTATTTGTTTAAGATATGCCTCCTTAAATTTGGAGTATGGTTTGTTTACTTTTCGGGCTGCTATCTATGGAGATGGATTGGCATTGATAATGTGATATTTGATTCTGACCTGTGGAATACTTTAGTAGGATAAGCCTGATAGTACTTTCCTAGATCCTTAAGGCTTGCTTCTTTTTAAGCATTAGTGTAGTCCCTCCAGGATCTCTGGAATTTTATTGGCAAACAGTGTTCTTGAGCAACAAGTCATGATATCCAGGATTGAGAATAAAGTCATCAACATCTCTTTCAGTCAGAAACCTATGTTAACAGCCTTCTCAACTCAGATCTACCTCTAAGTAAGGGGGAAAAGGAAAAAAGGGAAGAGTTTTTTGCTTTTTTTTTTTTTTTTTTTTTTGGGGGGGTGGGTGAGGGGGAAAGGTGAAGGGGTGGTGGGGGTTGGTGTGGAGAGAGGGAGGGTCTGTGGGTTGTTATAATTGATCTAAAAAAGGAAGGAAGGGGGGTTGGGGGTGAGAGAGAGAGAGAGTCTGCAGGTTGCATAGTTAATCTGAAAATATATTTTATTCAATTTCTGATTGTGCTTTTGTGGTTAATTCGAGCAGTCTACTAAGTTTAACTTGCTACGAGTGATGCGAAACTTCTTTTGTTGAGAGGCCAAAATGGGTTAAATGTGAAAGCCTAGAATTGGTTAAAGGAGGGTGTAACTCTTGTGCCTTACTCATTGTATGTGAATCATCAGTTTTGTTATACTTGGTAATTGTGCATTCTCATTTATAAATTCATTGCTCCCTCTGTTGATATCAACAGGTTTTGGGGCTTCTTTTTTGTATAAATAAAATTCTCTTGTCTCTTCTTTTTCCTCTTTGCAATTGTAATGTAGGGTTCACCTCATTACCAGTGATGTTATTTTATCAGTTTGTATAAATAAAATTCTCTCGTCTCTTCTTTTTCCTCTTTGCAATTGTAATGTAGGGTTCACCTCATTACGAGCGATGTTATATTATCAGTTGGTATAATTAAAATTCTCTTGGCTCTTCTTTATCCTCTTTGCAATTGTAATGTAGGGTTCACCTCATTACCAGCGATGTTATTTTATTGGTTTGTTTTCTTTGTGGTCCTGCTCTATGCTTCTGTACATACTTATGACTTTTTTATTGCAGAAGAGGGAAGGTCGGGCTTCCAGTTGCTTATTGAGGGTTCTCAGGTATAACTAAGCCTGATGTTTTGATATCTAATAGTTGCATTTTCTCTGTATTGCTTTATGATGTTCAGATGTCCAAACTATAGGAAGCTGCTAAAAAGGCACAAGAACATGCTGTGGAACGAGTGAGATGTCTTGAAGAAGAGTTGGCAAAGTCTAGGTAATCTTTTCTTTGGTAGCTGTTCCAAGCCAACTTTCTAGGAAAGGCCAGACTACTGTGGGTCCTTTACCCCCTATTCTCTTCGCAGTGTAACTTGGTTGAAGTGGATGGAGGTTGTTATTGTTGGATGAACATCGCCATGCGTTTGGGTTTGATGAGCTGTTATATCTTCATAGAGATGCCATTCTTTCTGCTACCAGTTTCATTGTCCTACCTGAGTGCATGTTCATATTTTCAGGAGCAAGATTATATTATTGCAGTCAGAGCGGGACAAGATGGCCCTGGAAGCAGATTTTACGAGGGAGAAACTTGATAGGCTGATGAATGAATCTGAACACAAGGTAATATATGTCCTCCGAATTTTTGTTTTAAGTCTTCGTGCACATGATCTGAAGTTACTTCTATTACTGCAGAGAGTTTCAGTCAAATGACACACTAGTTTCACGGTAGCTGCTCCCCCGTGGGCAGGCATATTTTATCCCTTCTGTATTAGATGATACTGTCTTACAGAGTCCTTCTCGACGAAGTATTCCGAAGATTTAATCATTGTTTAGTTTAGCTCTATGAAGACATGTACATGTGTTTATCGTTCTCCTAGAAATGTACCACCTTGAGGCATAAATATGATTTGCAGCATATTTATTATTACTCAGTTTACGTGAATTGTGCTTTCTGTAATCTAATTTGCTAATGATGTAACAATTTTAGAGAGGGGAAATAAATGGAGTTCTAGCAAGAAATGTGGAGTTTTCTCAGTTGATAGTTGACTACCAGCGGAAGATTCGTGAAAGTTCAGAGTCTTCACATTCTGCTGAGGAGCTTACTCGGAAGTTGAATATGGAGGTAAGGAATATGAAGTGGATAAACTGGACGCCTCTTCCCTTTTCTTCTTTCCCTTGTCCTTGGTGCTGACTCTTTATCTGTTACCTTAGGTTGCTGTTCTGAAGCAAGAAAAAGACATATTGTCATCTGCTGAAAGGAGGGCTTGTGCTGAAGTTCAGAGTTTGTCAGAAAGACTTTATCGTCTTCAGGTAAAATATCACTCTTATTTGCACAATTTCAATGTCACAATTTGTGTTGGCTTAAAGAGATCTCTATTGAAGGTCATATGTATAGATTGTCTACTGGTGACCTAGTTCCTTATTATTTATGATGATTACTCTAATTGGGTCTCTTGTTTCATGTAGTGATTTAGCAACACTGCTATTTTTGTGAAGTGTCTCATACATTATAGCAGTTTTTGAATACTCATTTGTACCATATTAATCATTTTGACCGAGTATGAATGGCATATCACCAGCAATATACTGTAGACACCATTTTCATCTTATAAGGCACTTTGGAAGAATCGCACTTTGTCATAACTGCTGTACTTTGAATTTGACATTCTTGAGAACAACTGATAACATTTATTACACTTTTTTTCCTTATATAGAAATAATGTGTACATTTTTGATTTGTTTTCTTTGAATATAGGCTACATTGGACACCGTTCAGAGCACTGAGGAAGTCCGTGAGGTGCATTTCCCTAGAATTAGCTCTTTACTTCTTATGGAGTGATGCTGCAGTGCTGTTTTCTAATCTAACTCATACTCTGGGATTCTTAGGAAGCACGGGCTGCGGAGAAGAAAAGGCAGGAGGAATATATCCAGCGTATTCAGGTGAATTTTTGTGTCCTTGTCCTGCTTATATTTTAAGTGGTGCAACCTGCTAAAAAATTTAACCACACCTTCATCTATTAGCTTAAACTTTTAGAATAGTTAGTAGTGGTCCCATAAAATCTCACATGGTATCAGAGCTAGAGGTCCTGAGTTCAATCTTTCCGGGCTCCATTTGCCTCTTCAATTAAATATGTTCACGCTTAGGACTAGGCAAGAAGTCTGGATTAAGCATGAGGGGGAAGTGTTAGGATAATTAAATATTACATCACGCCTTCATCTAACAACTTAAGCTTTTAGATCAGGTGGCAGTGGGATTACATAATCTCACACAACCTTTACTCCACAAACGTGTGTAATGTTTGTTGACTTCAGAAATTGTAGGAATGATCATGGTGTATTTAAATTGCCGTAATGTGCTGCTTTTCCTGATTAGGGGTTGTAAGACTTAAAATTAGAGTGAGCTATATGGATTGCCATGAAGAGAAAGGTGATGACTCTCATATGAAGCATGTGGTATCTCGGTGAACAACTTCGGAACTGCAGAAAAGGGTTTATAATAAGATTCAGTTTCAATTTTATCAGAGACAGGGCAAAAACCAACATATAAAGGGGTGCATTTGTTCAGTGTATGATAAGCATCATGCTAGCCAGACCATTGATAGGATAAAAGTTGCACTTAAATGGTCATGGTATTTGTAGATTTTGGATAAGAAGTTCATGCTTTCCTCATTGAAATTTTTGCTTTTGCCTGTTTGAAGAGAATAATTTCTCGCCTTTGATGCTTGAAAATGTATTTTGATGATGAAGCGATTCATATTCCTGAATTGAAGTTCTGTTACGGTCTCCTGATTTAGTCGCTCGAAATGCAACAGAAATTTTCTTAAACTGCTGCTGAAAACTATACATTGCAGAAGGAATGGGCTGAGGCTAAGAAGGAGCTACAAGATGAACATGATAATGTTCGAAAGTTAATGCTTGATCGGGACCAGACTTTAAAAAATTCAATGAAACAAGTTGAAGAGATGGGAAAGGAGTTGGCCAGTGCCTTGCATGCTGTTGCAGGTGCCGAGAGTAGGGCAGCTGTGGCTGAGGTACTTTGACATTTCTTTTCAGTGTCATATTTCCTCCGTGAGGTACTATGTTCGAAAAATGAATTTCGCAACATTTCTTGCTGTTTTACAGGCTAAACTATCTGATCTGGAGAAAAGGATCAGATCTTCAGATTCAAAGGTGCATTACTTTACCGTCCCTGTTGAACATTATCATGATTGGTTGACTAGGATGATGCTAGACTTGCTTTTCATATGCATTTTTGTTTGTTAATTCTGGTGCCTATGCTTGTATAATCAATTAATTCTGGTACTGGTTGAATGAGATGGAGATCTTTCTGCTTTGAAAAGAAATGTTCCCTGTATGGTAAACCCTTTCATTGATGCAGATATTAGAGGTGGCTAATGCTGGTGGAAGTCTCTCTATTTCAACTAATGAGGTTAGCTTCCATAAGAAACAAATGTTCTTTCTATTTATCTGTGGTCATTTTGCAAGTTAACTGGGGACTTGGAATAAGAGCAAGATTATAAAATGGTCCCATCACTGGTTTTTTGTTTTCTCAGGTTATTTCAGAACTGCAAATTGCAAAAGAAGAAATAGAGAAACTAAGAGAAGAAGCACAGGCAAACAGGGAGCACATGCTACAGGTATCCATATAGCACTTGAAAGGACATACTAGTACAGTTTCAAATTTGTTTGAGGAGTTAAAAATTGTTTTATGAGTCTGCAGTACAAAAGCATAGCACAAGTGAACGAATCAGCATTGAAGCAGATGGAATGCGCTCATGAAAACTTCAAAACAGAGGTAGCTTCGCTAGTCTGTTTGATCTTGACATGTTTAGCTTCGCTAGTCTGTTTGATCTTGAAATGTTTATACCTATACTGACACGTTCATGGATGCATTTTGTTCCTTAAATATTCTGTAGGCTGAGAAATTAAAGCAATCTTTGGAAGCTGAAGTAGTTTCACTAAGGGAGAGGCTTTCTCAAATGGAAACTGAAGTCAACAATAAATCACAGCAAGTGGTTTCTATGAATGTTGAGAAGGAAGAGGCCCTTGCATCTTTGTTAGCAGAAATTACTAGTTTGAAAGAAGGAAACATGCTGAAAGGGTGGGTATTTTTTTCCTTAGTAACATGGAACACATAATGTTTTCCTTTTCTTTTGCAGGGGTTGAGCTCAGTTTAAAATATCCTTTCCATTTTGTATATCTGTAAAGAACTACTTTTACCCTCTAATTTTAGTAGTATCCAATTGCATGATTAATTTGCAAGTCTGAATGCAATGCCCATGTTGCTGTTTTAAAAGTTGTGGCGACGTATGCAGGGGTGCTAGATGATGATCTGACAAGTTTAATTGTCTCTCTTATGTGAAAAAATGTGGAATTTCTTTTCTCAGATACCACTTTTTTGTGCAGTTCCATAGTTGACACATTGGAAACAAAGATTTCTCTGTTGGAAGATAAGTGGAAGAGTGAGCATGAGCGCTGGCGTTCTGCTCAGGCTAACTACGAACGACAGGTACATCAATGACATAATTGAAGTTTGTGCCTGTCTGGTTCAATCTTAAACTCATCTAGATCTCTGGTTTGCTTTCTCACCAAAGGTTATGGAAATCTAAGATGACATCAAACGTTAAAATCTACTTAAATTTATTAATTTAAGGTATTGAATCTTAAATAGGGGTCAAATATTTATAATCTCATAAAGAAAAAGCTAAAAGAAAAAACCCATATAGCCTTCATTTTTTAACCATATATTTCTGTCAAATCAAATGAATTGGACAAGATACTTGTAATAATTTCAGTAATTAAGCTTGGAAAGACTGGTTGAAATCTCTCTAATCCTGTTCAAGAGAACTTAGGGTTTTCTCTCCCTGCCCTAATCTTCTTGTCCTTGAGAGCTAAAATAGCTTCACTCATTCAGACTATCTTAGGGTCTGTCTTGATTGACTTTCCTTTTTTACTGTTGATCTGATGGCACACACTCTCTGACTTTTCTTTTCTTTTTCTTTTTTTTTACGTTGAAACACTTATTTTAAATTTGGCGGGAGGGCAAAAAGTACTTTTTACTTTCACTTGATGCAAAAGAAACAAGCTTTAATTGTATTTGTTTATTTTATCTTTTGGTGTTGAAGGTTTGTGATTACATCCTATATCATCAGATCCGGGATGTGATATGGTTCCAAAGAACGAATTGGATATGGACAGTTCCAATAAGATTTCATTTTTGAACAAAAATACATTTTTTTTGATTTATTTCATGTGTTGAGACAATCTGCTTTGGGTTTTTGAAATTTCTGTTTCTAAGGCTAGATGTGAACTATCTACCTTTGGCAGGTTATTCTGCAATCTGAGACAATTCAAGAGTTGACAAAAACATCAGAAGCTTTGGCTTCATTGCAACAGGAGACAGATGAATTACGCAGGCTGGCAAATTCCCAGAAAAGTGAGAATGTATGTACTTCATCGCAGCTTTAGTGTTGCTAAATTATATCACATGAATATTCAATGTTGTAAGTGTGCCGTGTAATCTTGCCTCATACTTTTCCTTACAACTGAGAGTAGGAGCATTAAGTTACTTCATTGTTCCTAGAAAATAAAAGATCAATGTTAAGTGTATCCTACATTGCTTGTCCATAGGGTTTCAATGGGCCTTACATTCACATGGTCTCCCTCCACGCATCAGTTTTTGAGTTGGATATTCTAACAATCATCGTGATGTAAATATCTCTCTGCCTCTCCGTACCATGTGGGAAAGAGTTTTTGAGCAATAGATGAGGCAAAAAGGGTCATACTCTGGAGAACCAGTTTGTATTTGGCCAGGAGATTTAACTTGTGTGATCATTTATCTGTTGACAAGGTCTATGGCTGAAAAGAAGATCCCTTGAAGAGTTTGATAAAGATTTTTAGTGATAGTAGAGAGGAGATATGTCTTTTAGGGAACTGGAGTAAGTGCATAAGAAAGTCCGGTGAGAAGTCATTTTGAGAGAATTGTAGAATAAAAAGGCCTTATGTTATGTCATTGCTAGCTGTGATGTGCATGCATGATATATGTGACGGGACATTATAAGGAGTTACAGAGGGCTAGCTACAACAATAGAGATCTATGCCAAGTTTTGGCTCTTTACCCTATCTTTTTACTGAGACATATAAGTACTTATTAGGCGCATGCAAGACGTATCTTAGTGTCCTTTCTACAGATGTTATAGTGCTCGTGTATCAGACTGGATATGTTTGAATATGGGTTGGAATGATTAACCGAACCTTAGCTCTTTCAACTCAGTAGTAAGGATGGGAAACATGGAATTGAAAAGTTCTGATTGAGAGAAAAATTGGCATCCTATTTAGTAGCAAATCACTGTGGATTCTACTATTTGGGAATAATTTTCACAAATCATGGGGATTTGATGGAGACTTGACTCGTATAATATAGGTGGGATTCATGAATCAAGAAGTGAATTCCGCATCTTCTACGGTTCTCAACCAACCAAGATGAAGATGCTTCTGCGCAGTTGTGGCAATGTCGTAGAAGAGTAACGACAAGTATAGTGGTACTTTGGCAAGAAATTAAAAAGAAATATCATTACTTTAGATCTTAGACACGTTATTTTACTGGATGCAATGGGGTGAGTCGGTTCTTTTACTTTCTACTAGTATGCTTATTCCCAGATAGATGACCATCCATTGTTGAAGCTCCTTGAACTGGAAGGTTTGCAGTGAAATAACACTTGCTTGGTTATTGTTTTTGTGAGTGAGCTGAAGTAGGAAGGGGAAAGGAGCTTAAAGAAATTGTTGGTTGCAATGTGGATTTGTAATTTATTAGTGAATATTTGATGCCAATACCTCCCTAGCTATGGTAGATACACAGAGTAGCACTACTGCATCGTAGGATTAGTTGAATTTTAGAGGTGAAAAACCTAGATTTTCTATTCAGGTTGCTTCAAATGTTTGATTATGTGGGACAAGCCCACGGAGTTAGACCGCTTTTTGATGATGTATATGGGCCTTAAGATCTGCATGGGATTTGTAAAGTTCTTCCTTAATAGATTGAGAACCCAGTTGCATGCCAAGTTAACATCACTTTCACAGAGTGATGGAATGGGTTGACATATATTTATTCTTAGTTAACACAGAAATACGTATGTCTAAAGCTCATTAAAAAGAAACACTATTCGAGAAATTGGAATGATTGCTGCAGTGAATGCAAAAACAGCAATTGCCATTGTAAGGAGCATTGGTTATAAAATCAAAAGATTTTACTATTCTATAGTTATCTTAGTAGTCTCAATTTGAAGTTGCACTCGTGATTGCTTATGGATCAACTGGTAAATTATTCTTTTTATTCCTCTCCTAGCAGCTTGGGGTAGCAAAGGAAAAAACATGCAGAAAAAAGGACTGGAAAAGCAAATATTCATAGGATTTCATTTGTGGCATTGTATTTTCCTTTTATTCTGAAATATGTTGACAATTCACAGAACTGTATTATTAAATCAGTCTTAGCAGCTGTCAATGACTTAATTGTTGCTAAATTGCGTAGGATGAATTGAAGGCCAGGTGGGAAGCCGAGAAGTCAATGCTGGTGGAATCCAAAGCAGAAGCTGAGAAAAAGTACAACGAATTGAATGAACAGGTTGTTAAACTGTATTTGCTGTTTTACATGATTATGCTCTCTGGAATTATGCTAGTTTGAGAGCTATATCTGGAAAGACAGTTAAAAGTGATTAACACAAGAACAGTTTTAGTTTACGTTACTGACGTCCGCATCTATCGATCATTTCTATATAATCTAATTCGTGATGTAGCATTCAAAGCATAAATCTGCTTAGCATCTCCATCTCCAATTAAAACAGTCCATGTTGAATTTTACATATATTATGCAGAATAAAATACTGCATGATAGACTTGGAGCTCTGCACATTCAACTGGCCGAGAGAGATCGTACTTCTGCTGGAATCTCTGCGGATGATGATACTGGCTTGCAGAATGTAATAAACTATCTCCGACGGTCAAAGGAAATAGTAAGTGTCTCTCAGTCTCTCACCCACCCAAGTGTCCTGCCACTCCACTTTCTCGCTCAGTTGGGAGCTTTATCTTGTACAGGCGGAAACGGAGATCTCTTTGTTAAAACAGGAAAAGTTGCGGTTACAATCACAAGTAAGTGATTCTGTACCTTACATAGAACAGCGCTTCTTTGCTCTTGATTACCTTAATGCCCTTTTACCATATGTTCTCTCTCTTGGTTCGATGCTGTGCGGCTATAATTATATTTAACTTTACCCTCTTGGACAAATCGTTTGGCATTTTCCTCTTCTTTCTCTAAAAAGCTACTTGTTATGTTTGTTCCTCTATCCATGTGTTTGCATATGAGCAAGAGCTTCTCATTTAGCATTTATTAAATGGTTGCATCTCATTGATCTTTTCTTTACCATTTATAGGCTATCCCTTTTCTTTGTTCTCTTGTCTAAATATGGTGATTATGCAGCTCGAGAGTGCCCTAAAGGCAGCAGAAACTGCCCAGGAGTCACTTCGTGTTGAGCGTGCAAGCTCAAGGTCATTGTTGTTCTCAGAAGATGAGTTCAAATCCCTACAGCTTCAGGTGATGGTTCTGCCGTTTTCTTTTTTCTATTATTATTTTCTGAGCCTTATTGAGGTTGTAATAAGGTGTCTGCTTCACTTTAGATGTGCTGAACATTTATTTCTGTTATTGAGAAAGCTTTTTGCAGTATAGACTCCATTTTCTCTGTCTTCGTCTCTGTCTCTGTCTCTCTTTCCCCCACACACCCACACCCACACCCACACCCACATATCATTGTGTGTAGGATCTTTTTTGGCCTGTTCAGTATGAGTTTCTCATTTTCCATGTTTATTTTATGTGAATTCCTGTTCAGGTTAGGGAAATCAGTTTGCTTCGTGAGAGCAATCTGCAACTCAGAGAGGAAAACAAATACAATTTCGAGGAATGCCAGGTACATAAAGAAGGAAATCAGATATTTATCGAGTATACTAAATTTTGTGTTCAACTATGTTCTGTTTCCACACTTCCATTTACGATAGAGGTTTTTATGTGACTTAGAAATTGCGAGAAGAAACTCAGAGGGCTGCAACTGAGTGTGCAAAGCTGGAGAATGTTTTGATGGAGAAACAGACTGAGTTGGAAGCCCTTAAGAAAGAAATTGAAACACAGAGAACAGAAAAAGATGTCCTGGAGAAGAGGGTCTCTGAGGTATTGCATACTCGGACAATTTGGTGATTGAGATAGATGTTTTCACCATTCTGAGACCTCTGGTTTTATGTAGTTAATTGAAAGGTGCAAGAACATAGATGTAGAGCATTATGATCGCTTGAAGAATGATGTTCAACAAATGCAGGTATTACATACTTTTAATGTCAGATACTACTGTGAACAATGCTTGGAACTTATCTGTTCTTCCTGGGCAGGAGAAGTTGAAAGAGCGGGATACTCAGATCGAAGAAATTAGTAGGCTGCTGTCTCAAAAGCAAGATAGAGTTTCACAGTTGGAGCAGGACCTTGAGCATAGTAGGTTGCAACTGAATGAGAAAGAAAAGAGAGTTCATGATATATTGCAGACAGAGGTAACTCTATGATCCTTCAAAATGATAAATAGGTGAAGAACCACTGGGTTATTTTCTTCATTGTTTATCTGTTGACTGGTTGCCATGCAGGAAAAGCATAAAAGGCTAATAGCTCAATTAAAGGTTCTTTTCTTTCCTTTCCTTTTAATGTGAAAAATCTATAGCCGATATATTGATTCCTTGATTTGTTGATACGTTTGATAGCTTGGATACTTGCATTGGTTCTTGTTTTCTATACTTCCTGACTCTTTCCAATAAATTTGTCCACTTTCCTTTTGTTATCTCATCTATGAAGAGAAAGGCTGAGACACTGACAAAGGAAAAAGAGGAGCTGATTAAAGAAAGTCAAGCTCTTTCAAAGCAGTTGGAGGAATCTAAACAAGGTAAGATTCAGTTTTTTCATCTGAGATGGTGGCTTCTTCTTTCTATGGGTTGTATAAGTCTTCTTGGTCTGCTATAGGGAGAAGGCCTATTGGAGATAACTTGGAGCAGGTAATGAAGGAGAAGGAGGAAAAAGAGGCCAGGATACAGGTCTGCTTTCAGACTTCTTAAATTTGTTTGCTAGCTTTAAGCAGCAGCTAACTTCTCCTTGGTGCAATCTAGATTTTGGAGAAAACTGTCGAGAGACAGAGGGATGGATTGAAGAAAGAGAGAGAAAGGCGCCAAAAGATTGAGGAAACAATTGTGAACTCTATTAAAAGAGCTGATGAGGTAATTTGCTTCTCCCTTATAAATTATATGCACATAATTAGATGAGGACAAATTTTTTTGTTATTGGAGCCTTGGATTAGCTTTAACCCTTTTATCCAATTCAAAATTGCCTTTTGTTATCATGCAGCAAGGTCAATACCTTTTGTTTCTCCAACAATGAATCATGTCCTAGTAATGATCCCTTTGTAGTTGCTTGTTGGCTGTTCATGATTTATGCTTAATCACAAGCCAGCTGATGTTTCAAGATCCTAGTGATGATCCCTATGTAGTTGCTTGTTGGCTGTTCATGATTTATGCTTAATCACAAGCCAGCTGATGTTTCAAGATACTCTTTTTTCTGTTTTTAAGATGAATCACTACCCTTCACTCTCATGTCTGTATTTAACAAGCATTATGGGCAAGGCTTGCCTCCTCCAGGCATACTTCCAGTGGAAATGTATGTGTCCGGGAGAGGAATCTTTTGTTTAATAAATGAGCACTATTAAACAAGCACTTATGCACAACACAACTGGTTCATTTTGCATAGATTTATTGCCTTACTCTGCTTACAATGACTGATTTTATCCATAGGAGAAAACAAAAGTTGCAAGGGAACTTGAGAAACATAAGCAAGTTTTGAGGCAGGTTTCCGATGAGCTGGAAAGGCTGAAGCATGCCAAAGACAGTCTTCCTGAGGTAAAAATGTCATCTGCATTATATCTGGCTAGTAAGTAATTTGTACTTGAGTAATTCAGGCCATGAGGAGTATTGTGCAGGTGTCCTGTGGTATCATTTGCTCTATCTGTCGCCTGCAGTCTTGATCCCAGAATATTTTACCCAAAGTTTGTTTGGCTATTAATGATGAAATTTGCAAATCTCCGTGATAATTCTACTCAGTTGTTTAAATGCTTGGACATGAATTTTCTTTTCTCTCTCCTTGCTGTATAATTCAAACCTGATTTGCTGTTGTTTTTAGGGAACCTCGGTCATTCAGCTTCTTTCTGGGAACTTATTAGATGATCTCGCCTCTGGCTATGTGTTGGCCATTGAAAATTTTGAACGAGTTGCAAATACCCATGCCACTGAGCTTGGTGCTCGTGCTTCTATTCCGGATGCGGAGACTTCCTTGGCTGCTGCTGCAGGTAACTTGGTTTACTTCTCTCACGGTATTTCCAGCGTAGGAATAACATGTCAAGGCTTTTTTCTTTTCCCTTTTACTGCTTTGAATGCTGTAATATCTCCTATGATTCAATATTCGAGTTCTAGTGACAATCATTTAAAGATAGCCTAGCTCTTGGAGGAATAAGCAACTTGGGCAGATCTCGTTCCTTTTCCTAAGTGTATGGTACATGTGGGTCACTTGTGTACTTTTTGCGCCAAAGATAAGTTGTGCATATTAAGAAAAAAAAATCAAATGATATTAGTGTTGAAGGGTTGATAATGAATGGAATGTTCTTTCAGTTTCTGCTGCTTCTGCTCAAGCCACCATAAGTGCTCCTGAAACAAGCAACATGGCACCTAAAGCTGTGGAAGAAAAGGAAAGAAGATTCATTCATCCTAAACCCAATATTGAAACTCGTAAAACAGGGAGGAAGTTGGTTCGGCCACGTCTGAAAATTGATGAGCCTCAGGATGTTGAGATGACTGATGCTGAAGGTTCTAACAATGGTGGAAAGCTTGGACCTCCTGCCGACACTGAAAGTAATATCATGGCATCATTGCAGCATCCGCTTCGTAAACGTCTGGCATCACCTGCTTCTGAGCTGTATGAGCAGTCCCAGACCCAAGGAGAAGGTGACACTCCAGCGCCTTTGATGAAGAAGTCCAAAGGAGTAGATGTATCACATGATGCTGCTCAAGAAAAAGACGGGTCTGCTCTGGAGAATCTTAATGTGGGACTAACGATTGAGGAATCTTTTGATGCACTTCATGATCTACCCCAAGCTCCTAGTGAGGAAGCTGTTGATGAGAAGGAAGACGCTCAGGTCCCTGAGGAGAAGGCTGAGGAAAGGGAATCACAGCAATTAGAGGAGGCTAGTGATCCTGAAAGGAAGAATGCTAAAAGTATTTCCTCTGAGGAGATTCTGGATAAGTCAGGTGATACAGGAATCATGTCACATGATGGGTCAAAGGAACCCACTGATCAAGACCATATTAACTCAGTCGCAGAGTTCATTAGCGATAAAGAAGAAGGAGAGCTTATTCCAGATGCTGCAGATGTTGAGAGTGGTGGTGATGTGTCTAATCTTCTGGAGAGTCCAGAAGTAGAAGAAGGCAAGCCTGAGCAGGCATTAACTCCCACAACTTCGCCATGTAGGGCTGATGATGTGGATGTCGGAGCTACTGTAACGGACCTGAGTGAGATCAACTCTTCTGAAGTTCCACAGCTTGAAAAGGTTGAAGATGGTGAGATAACTGAGGAAACTGCTGAAGGTTCTGATAAAGTGAATGAGGGGAGTGATGCGGTGACGGTGGAGATTGAGCAGACTTCTGAAGGTGCTGCAGGCAGTGAAAATGCCGGTGCTTCCGCAGAAGTTGCTAGCTTGGTACATAGTAGTTCCAGTATTAATGCTGAAGTGGAAGAGAGCAAACGGGCTTCACCAGCCAGTGGCACCTCAACTACCATTAATTTGTTGGAGAGAGCCAGGGAGCGAGCTGCCCTGAGACAGGCTGGAGTTGTGACTCCCCCATCCAACAGGGGCCGTGCTAGAGCAGTACGTGCCCGAGGTGCTCGTGGACGTGGTGGCCGTACTGGGCGTGGCCAGGGTGAACCAGGACAAAGCTCCAAATAAGGTTCAAGCTCCCTTTTTTGTTTTTGTTTAGGTTTGCATTTTGCAATTGGAGCTGCATTGTTTGCAATTGGTCTCTTGTCAGACAAGGGAGAGAGCCTGAGCCTGACGACGTCAAGTTCATCAAAATATATATGACAATTTCGTCGTGTGGTTGTTCATTAATGTTTTGATGTCTTGATATACTAGGGACAACAATTCTGTGGAGTAGTCATTTATAGCTTGAAGATGTGCATTGCACAAACAGTTGTTTCAACTCTCAGCCTCACATAACAAGATGAGTTCAGGATATACTAGGCACCAGATTTTCTGAAATGCAGGTCGCGACTCTTCCACTCGACTTAACCTTCCTCATCCGTGCCCTTCTTTTTCCTTTCCTAATTTGATTGTAGAACCTCCTATGTATGATAGCTTTTGTGTAGCCTAATTGTGGGTTGAGATCGCTTTTTTTTTTGTCCTGTTGTCTCTAGAAACTGACAAGTTGAGAGGTTGGCGGACCAGAGACAAGTATGCTCTTGCCCATGACTTTTTGGCAAATAGTAGGGCTGTGGTGGATCTGAGTCATTTGAACTCGTCTAGATTGGTTACGGCTAGAATTCGACTAGTTTGATCGAGCTTGAAAATTCAAGCCCAAACTTGGATCGGGACTGGATCGGTTCGACTCAATATGATTCGACTTGAATAATGAAAATAAAGTTTGAACTAATTAAATATTGGATTCCCTGAAGTAAACTGGAGTTTCTTGGCCTTACTGTTCAAGGAGAGTGTAAATGTGTAATGCCGTATCTTCAGTTTGTCAAAGTTAATGGTATGCGTAAGGGTGAACTTTGTAATTATATTCAGCCCACAAGATTCCGAAGAGAAAAACATTGGATATTTGAAGCAGATGGTTTGAAGATCTGACCCAAGAAAAATCTACAAAAATTCTCTTCTCAGATAGGCTTAATTGAACGGGCCTGAAAGGGATGGCCAGGTAGAAAAACATTAGGCCTAGACATGGTAATAACAGCGCCCTTGAGCTTGACCCAGATTAACTTGACCCCGCCACAAATAAGGTCCACTTTCAAACAGGGAAAAGGCAAAGGGAAAATAGCATAAATGATTATTAAACTTTGGTTCAAAGCGTTGTGTCGTCCTTAAATTTTTTATTTAGACAATGCAGGGCCTGAGCTATTAGTAAAATTTAATCTAATTCCTAATCTATATGAAGATATTTTCATATTCATTGTCATTTTTTGTTAATTCAAGTTAATGGAATTTTGTAATGTGACTTTCAATCAATTAAGTTTGAACGGTGGACAAAAAAAGAAGTTATATGTGGATATTAACCTCCAAAATGAGGATATAATAATCCATGTTATCAAATAACGATGATATGCTAATGCTCTAATTTCTTTTCCTATTTCTAAAATAGATGGATAAAAAGAAGCATAAGTTGATTCATCATTTTAAAAATTGCAATCTTTTTAAGTAAATAGAAGGACTACATTGAATATTAAGCAACGGTTCAAAAATTGCATTGAACAAATTAAGGATTTAAGAACAACATTACATATTGACCCAAAATATAAAATCATTTGTGTCATTTTCTCAGCGGTAAATGGATGTTGCAAAGATAAAATATCATCTGTTTTTCTTTACCCCAAAAAAAAAAAAAAATCAAAACCTTTGAGTATAATAATGCGAATTAATGGGGACTTGAAACGTTGGCCCCTTAGCAGGATGAGGCAAATTTGAGTAGCCAACGTGATCTAATCGGTATTTCAAACCTCAGAGCATTTTGCCTTACATGACGTGACAAATCAATTAGATTGCTACACGAATTTTACATACAAATGAACATTAGTAAATTGAATTGATAAATTATCCATCAAACGCAAATATTTATTGAAGAAAACAGAATACTTCAAAAGGACTCTATGACATGATAATGAATATTTCATAAATATATGATGCTAAAGGATTATCAAAAAATCCTACATTGAAAAATTAGTGCGGTATGAAATAATTAATATATTCAAGTTGCTATATAACTCATTGTCTCATACTTTTGAGTAAAAGTGAGTTTAACTGATTATGTTGACGAACTTGGATTTGAACTCCTTTTAGACGATCTCCTTAGGTTAAGGTATTGGACATTTACTTGTGTAGTATGCGGTAGTTTATATAATTTAAATTGGACCTATAATTTATTGGCTTAAGTCCATAACTTGTTGGCTTAGGTGGGTCCCATTGGATATTCATAACCTATTCGCTTAAGTGAATGTAATTGGATATAAGTCTAACTAAATATGTTGATGGACTAGGACCTCTTGGCGATCTCCCCAGTTGACTCTCCAAACACTCTTTTTGATAAATAAATCACATTAAAAGATCAATAACAAGATAGATCAATAAAGAATTATACTGCATTTGCCAAATTGATGAGTATTACAATATTGATAAATGATTATTAAATAGATAAAGTATACTTTAGAAAATTATCAGCAAAATTACACGTCATTTATTATGAAAAAACGGGAATCTGAAAATCAAGAAGAATAAATTTCATTTGATAAGAATAAATTGCACAACATTTACAAAGGAAAATAATATATTTTGACTATTACATAATTTCCCGCATTTCATAAATATATATGACTAAATGCACAGTTGTGAGGACTCTTATGATTATATGTGTGATTATGGAGAGATTTAGATATTTAAATTTGAAACACATTAAAAAGCACAAAGACAAAAATTAAGGGCCAATTACTGTAAGTCTTTATATTATTCAGCTATGATTAAAATGAATTATCAAAGATAATTGCTTTTAATTCATATTTGATGAAAAAAAATTCTATCACTTGAGAATAAATATTGATATCCATTATTTTATAGCAAGTTCTTAAATGAGCTTCTGAAGGAGTTCAATACTAAATGTATTTCAATAAATCTTGACAAAACTCACATTAATCTATCGGTATCGTTTAACTAATATAACAACTATTCTAAGACATAGTAGCAGCGACAAATTCAAAGCATAGTTTGCATCACACCTTAAAATATATCTCAATAAAAATTAATTGGAGCTTCTAACTAATATTTCCTGCTCCTTTTGATTTAATATGAATTTTTTTTTCTCTAGAAATATGAAATACTGAATCTCCAATATTTGACCATCGTGACATTAATGTTTATATAACATGTTAAATATAGTAACATAAGTAAAAGAATATTAATCAATTATACAACCAAATTCACATTACTAAGTTTGGAATGAAATTCACTTCAAGTATAATAAATGCAAAACATAAACGACCAACTGTTGGGAAAGAAATTGGAGAATAAATCAAGAGATTTCTAAGTATGCATTCTTGGGAAAGAAATATTTCTAATTTCTTACAAAATAAATATATATAAAAAGAGGAATATTGCATATCTCCAAAAGATATCTAACAATCCTTTTTGTGATATATATCATGGTTATCTCATGGACGATGAAATGTCCATCTAACTCTTCCCAACAAAAAAGAAAAGAAAAATAAAATCTGATTGTATGTAAATACTTATTTTGTTATGATTTTCTATTTGATGACAACATTTACAATAATACGACAAATCGTGGAAGTCATTGAGTTGTTTGTGATGTGTGAAACAGAAGTGTGCAAAACAGAGGGCCGGCAGAGGAGGGTGGGGCTGAGTACGAAATCCCGAATCACGTTCATCCGGAGGCGCAAGTGGAGGGTGCATAACCCAACACGCTTTGGACCAAGTTAAACTCCCAAACATGATTCTGTTGTATGATGTTGCCAATCACTGAGACGCCGGGCCATGTCGCCGACACGAACCCCAGACACTTCACCCCTGGGGCTGCGTCGATCACGTAGCTTTTCACGGGAGGCTCAAACCGAGCGCCATCACTGAAATGAAATGCCAGTCTCGGTACCCACGAGTCCTCGAACCTAGACCAGGGGTTTGTGCTGTTGTAGCAGTACTCCAGAGGGCCTCCTCCGTCGAACTTCGTCCTCTCAAGTCTCCTGGACAGTGCTTCTCCTAGAGCACCCACGACAGGCCTGTAGGCCAGCTCCGTTAGAAACGTCAGGCTGGTGCCAGAATCAATGATCGTCCCGCCGCCCCGATTGGCTGCCCATATTAGGGATGGAATCTTTAGCAATTCTCCGTCGATGGAGATGCCCTCTACATTCACTGCATAGAAGGGGATGAGGCTGGCCAGATCAAGCTTGGTGTAATGCATATGTGAAAGCAACCCCGAATGGCTGGTGGCGCCCGCATCTCCAAAAGTGAGGTAATTGGAGAGGTACTTGTGGCTTAGATGATCAACAAGGCAATAAGAGAAGGTTCCGCCGAACATGTGAGAAGCCCTGGTCGCAAAGGAGTAGTTGTTGTACGCCAAGCCCAACACCCCGTCGGCTCCCTGGAAGCCCTGACCTTGGAGAGTCCGGGTACATCCAACCACCACATCTTCCACCTTGGTCGCTCTCCCCTTCTCATTTGTGATTTCCTCCGTGACTGTCTCTCGCGCAAAGATCCCCAACGCACCTGACCCATCCGAGTATCTATTTCGCCAAACACGGAAGGGTGTTACTTACTCTAATGGCCTAATGTTACCGCTTCTCGTAAGAAGTGAAGTGCACGTTTGTGTGCCTGTGTACATTTACTGTAATACAGTCATGGCAAGGAGAGAATCGAGGTACCTGTAATCATAGGCACAGGGTGTAGATGGGGTGGGGCACCGAGCAAGCGAGAAGAGATCCATGAAGTCAATCTTACAAGTGCGAGACGAGCAAGGAACAGTTTTGAAGGTTGAGGATCGAGTTGGCCGAAATCCTCTTCTCCGGCCGCGGCGCTTGCAGTTCATCCAGGTCAATTCGCTTCCGGTATCCGCAATCAGCAACATCTTCTGAGGGGGTGTCCCGACTTTCACTTCCACGAAGTACTGGCCCGTTCCATAGTCCCGACCGGAGGAAATGGGCATCCCTATGGAGATGTTGCTGCAATTGGTTCGGCGTCTTGGCTTTTCCCATACCTTCCTCCTCGTGCTCTGGTGGTGCTTACTGAACATAATACCCCGGCGGAGAATGTCGCTATGAACAAGCTCCCTGATGCGCTTCATCTGATCATAATTAGACTTCGGAGCATATGCTTGCGAATGTATTAATTTCAATCGCACGTTCCCACCGGCAGGGGAAGCGTAGCTAGAAAATGACTTATCATTGGTCTGGATCATCAACAGGAGTAAAATGTAGGTGATGGGCAGCATTAGTTTGTTCATGATTGATTGATCATGAATGTTCCAATGGAACAACTACTGCAAGAGAGGGAAGCTGGAAATAAATAAGCCGAAAAAGAAGCAGGACTAGGCAAGTAGAAGCAGCAACATAGTTCGTAGACGGGCGAAGGAGCTATCCTGGAAACCAACAACAAACAAGGAGTATAAAATGAAAAATCTATACTTTGAAGCAACAAAAAGCGGACTCCCTAAAGCTTCACAAGACGAGAGACGTTTCTTCTTACTTCTGCTTCTTAAATAGCTAAGAGATGCACGTTACTTGCTGCACCAATCAAATGGCCAGACGTTGCTGCTTGGACCCGCCTTGATTAGGGATTTTCTTCCCTTTTTTTTTTTAAACGTAAAATGGGGTTGCATGGTTGATTGTGGACCCCCATCTCCTGTTGGAGGGAATGGGATGAGACCTCTGGCCACGCGGGAACTACGCTTTTGTCAGCATTCTGGGTAAAGGAAGAGGAAGAGAGGTGAATTTCCATGAGAAAAGAGAAGTTGAATCTAATTAAACAATTCAATTCATAAATTCAATGGCAATGAAATCATCCGGACGATTGTGCTGCCGAAGCAGGGCGGCGGCCGGAGAAGTTGGGGTGCAGGCTGTTTTCGGCGGGTTGACTTTGGCCGACCGCACTCCAGCTGTCCATGGGGGAGATGCATGTGCGCTCTCTCCTTTGTCTACGTAGGTTGCATCGAGAAGAACCTCTTGGATCCAAAGTCAAAAAACCCGAGGAGAAGAAATGTGACCTTCGGCATTTTTTAGGCAATATTAAGATGCATTCGGTCATGTGTGGATCAATCTATCCAAACAATTATTCGGATTTTCACTTTTTTAAAGATATAATCACGTAAGCGTTTCCTAAAGATATAATCAGTTTATTCGAGTGCACAAGAGTCAGGAAAATTGATATGATAAAAAATGACTATTGCATTTCTTAATAAATTTTCTTGAAGCATCGTCAACATTAGCGGCGGGAGTAGCCACGGTGCTTTCGAAGGGATGTCAGTGGGGCCGTGCATTCTTCTCCTGCCCACTTTGCGCGAGGGAAAAAGGAGCGGGAGCTGCGAAGGAGTGGAGAAGAACGGGGGATTAAAGAACGACATTCTTGTAACATAGGGGATGTGGGGAATAGCTAAGTCCCGGGTGGCGGGGAGAGATACCAATCGGTAAACGAAAGAGACGGTCCTCCGTATAATCCGTGGATCCCTCTGTCCTCCGCATCGCATGGATAGAGTTTTCAATTACATCATCGCGTTTCCTCACCTCATTACTAAAAATAATGACAAATATAATAAGGTGGTGGGAGAGTCAAAAGCGATTTTACCATTTTCATTTAGGATAATTTAATCACCGCGTCGTCCCAACTTGAGCCACCCAGCTAAGCCATGTTGAAGCAGGGGAGTTGGTAGCACCAATCGCGCCGTGCGACGTGCACATTACCATGCCTCCTTCCCCCATTTTCTCTTCACTCAAATTTCTCCCCTCTGACCGGTTCCATCATGGCATTCGTAATCCCCACGTTGGTTTGACCTAAAGATGCATCCATCCACGCAACCATTGGGTACAGATCATAAAAATTATATAAAAATATAAAAATAAAAAAAATATAAAAAAAATATTAACGTTAGTGCTAATCGGCATCCACATCATTGATTATTAACCAAAATTGGCCAGGAAGACTACCGTTGGTAAATTGTCGAAAGATTTAAGATTGAATTGGCTAAACTTAAGGGTATAACATCCTTACAAATAAGTTTATGACTTTTTTTTAGTAATTTTCCCATATATCCCTTGATTAACTCACTTGATTGACCTGTCTCGTGTCGAAGAGATCATCCATCCTATTAATGCTCTCACTTGAGCACGCTTAACATTACAATTCCAATGCTAAATATTTTTATTACGTCAAAAAGCACATCTAAATGTTGGAATGAGGACTATTATTATAAGATAATTCCTCTAGAAGTAAGTGTTCCGCCAAAGTAAAACCTGCAGGATCTCCACACATCCTTAAATTTTGAATTATTTTTATCGACTGTTCATATAACTGTGAGTGAAATTTTTATTGTAGTTGCATTTGATGCCCAGCCCTTGTTGTAATCTTCTCCAATAATTTGACACGAATCTAGGATATCTATAAAAAGACGATAGTCGCTGGAATTCCATGAAGCTTCACTATCTCATTCACATTTTGTTTTTTCATATCTCTAGTGAAAAGCGAAATTGATAAGACAAAAACTCTTAGTCAATCGATCAACAACCGCCCATATAACATTCTTACCACTTAGTGCACTTGGTAGACCGACCATAAATTTCATGGTATTATGTTCTCATTTCCATTTAGGTATTTCAAGAGGCTACAACTGCCCACCTTTTTATGCTCAATGTTTATTGGTTGGCAAACCATACACTAATCAACAAATTTTACAATATCACATCGCTTGACAATACTAGGGGATATAAAAATGTTGTCTCACATCGCTTGACAACGAGTACACGCGTTTTTCACATTCATATGGTCTCTCTTTACCTAATAGCTTAAACTTTTAGGTTAGATTTTCTAATATTGTGTCAGAGCTAATGATATTTCTTTCATGTATGTGTGTCCATCCCCCATCAATCAAATTCTAGGTACTGCTCTCGGGTTGCATGTAAGAGGAGGTGTTTGAATATTGTTCCGCATCACTTGATAACAACTCATGTATATTCTTTATAAACATATGGTATTTCTCTACTTATCAGCTTAAACTTTTTGGTTGGTTGCATTATCAAGTGATATAGGACAATATTTCAATATCTCATCTCATGTGCAAATTGAATTAAGAGCGACACATGAAATTTGACTAATAGGAGATAGACGCACATATGTGAAAGGATAACACTTAATCAAATATCATATTAGAAACTTTAACTGATAGGGAAAAGAAGGCTATTTATACATAAAGAGCATATATGACCCGTTGTTAAGTGATGTATGATAATGTTTCAACACCTAATCAACATTTACATGCATGCTATGAAGGTCTCGATAAGCTGGATTAACTTCTTTTGTAGCACTCGGTAAAGATTTAAAGTCCTTGTTCATTTAATCAAAGCAATTTTCATACATTGTAAATTTTGAGTTGCTGGATCATAAGGGTTATTTAATTGCAAAATCATTCTATAATGAAACTTTAGGGTGTTGTTTTAAGTCGTGGGAATATACGGAAATCGATTTGGAGTTATGATTTGATTGGTGTGAATTTTTGAAATTTCACACGCTGCGGAAAATAGTTTCGAGTTACTGTGTTTGGTAATGGTTTTTGCCCGTTTGTTGCCATCTTTTGGGTCGGAGAATGTTGCATTCTTTTAGCACTTCAAAAGATTTTATTTAAATTTTTAGGTAGGCTCGCTAGAATAGAAGTACGGTAGAGATAGATATGATGCGACCAAAGTCGGTGCGTGAGCTGCCTTTATACAACATACAACAATAAATAGTTATGGGTGAGCTTTTGCTTGGCATGTGAGTGATTTTGTCAACAAATAAACTTAGCTAGGTGAATCTTAATTAAAATATATATCTACTTGATTTTGATTTTTTTTTTTCACTTAATTAAAAGGATTTCAAGTTCGTTGATTTAGCTGGCCTAGAGCTATCTGGCTACAAGCAAGGGCCCTTTCTTTCACCTTTGGATCTTCAATCATTGTCCAAAACGGGGAACAAATTTTGTGGGATGCCCATTTTAGGATGTTCATATGATTTACTTGAGCTGTTTATATTCTTTCACTCTTGTACTTTGACTACACGTCAGACCCCAAAACTACAAGAAATGAGATGTCATGGCCATCTTTCCACACGAAGGACGTAACCTAAAAAATAACCAATTGCTTGATATCAAAATGTATATCTCCAAATATAGATACATATCAAATAAACCAATATATTGGTTACAACATCAGAATTGATATAGTCCACCAAAAAGAATATGTACAATTAGAACTCAGCCAATCCAGCAACTTACAACAACTATATAAACAACTTCTTAAATCATACCCCAAAATATAACTCTCAAAGGTTTCACAGTAGCACTCTCCTCCTACTTACTGCTAACCCTATGATCTGAAAACATGAAAGATGAGTAGAATGAGTAACGATAGTCTAGTGAGTAGTACATATCATAAAAAAATATCAAACATTCATATTATACATTTAGATTTCAAAGACATGGCTCATTAATGCCAAACCAAAATATAATAACTTTCATGAATAAAATGGATTATATACTACTTCAATATGGCTATAACAAATAACCGAATTTCCCGTTCATCCATAATATCAAAACATGCTTCACTGGTTTGGTTCAATACTTGAACTCGTCCTATCTCATATCAGCAGTTCATTCCATGCTTAATATCTAACTCAAGGCCCTAGAGGTGGCTCTCACGAGTTTATGTCATCGTGTAACACTTAATTATTGCCTCACGTATAGAAATAGTGGCTCTTATGAAATTACGTTATCGTGTAATATTTAGTCTTTTACCACGTATGTTAATAGTGTAAGGCCTAGAGGTGGCTTCTAGGTAACTCAAGTCGTCATGTAACATTTAACGCTTGACTACGAGACCCTAGAGGTGACTCACACAAAATTCCGTTATCACGTAACACTTAATCCTTTATCCGTTCACATCACACTTGATTATCTCTACACAACACATATCATCTTTCAGTAGTCATCACATAATCATATAAATCAAATGTATCAAAACAGCACACATAACCCTTCAAGAGAGGTTTTCCGAATCATCCCACCATAACTCAAAAGTACCAAACATTCTATCAATCTTTATATAACAAATAGATCATCACTTCCATATATAAGTATATGTCGAGTTACTCTTACACCAGTACATGAGTTTCACAAAACCAAATAAAACATCACTACTACTCACCTGGAAATGTCCCAAAATCAATTAGCACACATTACTTGAGCTGTCGATCTCACGATCTAAGTGTTGCACTATAGAGTTGAGTCTGCTTAGCGAGGCGTCCGCTGCGTGTATGAGCCAAACCCCTTTTCTCTTCTTCCTCCTCCTCCTCCTCCTCCTTCTTCCTTTTCCTCTCTCTCTCCTCTCCCTCCCTCCCTCCCTCCCTCTCTCTATTTTGGTTTATACCCCCTTACAAGGAATTTTGTCCTCGAAATTTGATCCTATCTTAAATATCAAAAAATGAAGATATTTGCATCTTCTCTCCTCTTCAAGTTCCCAGGCGGCCTCTCTTTCGGTGTGGTTTTGTCATTGTATCTTCACATAAGGAGTAGTTCGCCGTCGCAACACTTAATCCTTCTTATCGACGATGTGAATAGGCTACTCCTCATACATTAAATTTTCTTGTAACTTCCGGTGAAAAAACCAAGCTGTGGTAAGGATTTGGCATATATTTTCTCAAGAAAGAAACATAAAACACATTATGAACATATGATAGTGCCAATGGCAAAGCCAATTTATAAACGACTTCACCAACCTTCTCTAAGATCAAGAATGATCCCACGTATCTTGGACTCAGCTTCCCACATGTGTCAAATCTCATTACGCCATTCGTAAGAGAAACTTTTAAGAATATATGATCCCCACATTAAATTCTAATTTGCGTCTTTTAAGATTTGCATAACTTTTCTAACAACTTTGAACTATTTTAAGATGCTCTTAAACCAATCTAACTTGCTCTTAAACCAATCTAACTTTCTCTTCTGACTATTCAATGAACTTGGGGCCAGTTAGTCTTTTCTCACCAATATCGTCTCTAGATAGGACGTTTGCATTTTCAGCCATATAAGACTTCAAAAGGTGCCATCTTAATGCTGGAATGATAACTGTTGTTATAAGAAAATTCATCCTATCAGAATGAGACTCCCTCCAACAGGTGTGTGATTTGGGGAAGAACAATGTGAAAGCTAGTGGGCCTATCATGAATAGGCTCAACGAGAGCCAGGAGTGATTCTCGATGTAAGATGTTCAAACAAGGAATGATTCTTGACGGGCTTTTAGGATAGCAAATAGGACAAGAATGAATTGAATCACACACTGAACAAGGGGAGAGCATTCCTCAATAATATATGTAAAAGTGAAATTAGCTTCAATGTACTGATAACATTAGCATTGAAACGGTACTGTAAAGCGTGCTCAAGTGAAAGCACTACCAAAATAAGTGATCTCTTAGGAAATTACTTACTTGTACACCAAAGAACAAAACAGTAAGGCTCGATATAAAATGGGTAAAAATAAATAATATTTCAAATGAGTTAATTCACATGTGTCACTAGTTTTGTAAGAAACTTGTTGAATATACAGCCCGTGGAACATCATAGACTCGTCCCTTTTCATGTCAAGTAACCACTGGAGCAGATACATGTCTTACTCTGAAGATAGACTGTATAACCAAGCGCGTAAAACAAACGTTTCACTGGCCGTGTCTTGTATAATTTCCTTATTAAATGATATCAGATATTTCCTTGAAGCAGTGGTCGCTTAGAGCACAATCAAGGTATGGCATTATCCCCAACCCAGCTAATGAACAGATGAGGAAATATCACTCTTCAGGTAAAAACAATTACTCAGAACACATGCCTTTAGATAATTGTATCTGGATGTTCTGTCAACTAGCTAATCCCAAACAACAGTTACACAAGAAAATCCTAATAACAAATCCGAGGAACTGGAAGTACAGACTTAAGCCGCACCTATTTCCCCTTTTGGTGGTAGAACCATCCACAACATCACCTGATATTAACAATCTAGCAATCCACTGAACAGCATTCTACCAGCTATCCTCCACGAAACTAGCGTATCATTTCTGAAATATATATGCTCTCAAGTATACATTTTTCTCAGATTCACCTCCAATTGCAACTATCGAGGCACGGCTATATCAGCTCCCATCAACTTCCACCTGTATCAGTATCTTATAATATTTATCACCTCCGTATATTGTTCTTCATCCCATTCAACTCTTTCTTGGGTCGAGGGACGAAATTGTTTACAAACACAAATATCCCAAAACACAAGTGTTGGTGAAGGAGTGAGGAAGGAGAAAATAAACAGTAACAGTTCTTCAATATTTCTATTTCATTTGCTAGGGGACCCATTTCCAATTCGGAGAGTGAGAGAAGAAAGATTATAGCTTATTCAATGGAATGGAACAATTCAGCACTCAATCATTATAGTTCGGATACCCCGAGGTAGATAGTCAGAAAGATGCGCCCTGAAATCAGCTTTGAACAGTAAAATTATAACTTCCATTAGAAAGTTCCTTTTTTTGTCCTTCCTTTTTAATCTTTAGAAGTGAGGGGAGTTGAGGAAAGGTGTGCTCATTTTACTCGTTACAGCCCCTCTTAAGTGGCTGGGAAGGTAACATGCTTTGTTTGGGATGAACTCAAAAACAATCTGATGCTCGAGAGAGCAACATCTTTGTCTCCTCGATAGATTTTAACTGTTACAACCTCTCTTAACTGGCTAGAAAGGTAACATGCTTTGGTTAGGATGGAGCTAAAAGAAATCCGATGCTTGAGCTAGCAACTTCTTTGTCTCCTTGATAGATTTAATTGAGCAGGATATAGCTATATGGTCAAATTCGGTCTGCCCAGATTGTATTTTCTATTAATTCCTAGCCCCAACAATTCCTATTGCTTCACCTGATAGTATCAATACAGAAGAGAGGGACAGGCCTAATCCTGAACCAAGCAGTATCCACGTGAATTAAGTTTTTTTTTCTCGTCACCTGAAGTGGTCTCATTCTCAATGGATTACAGGGATGATTGAATGCAGCACAAGACAGTCACGATCATAAACAATAAAGAGATATATGTCAATAAGTGAAAGGGGTGAAAAATTAAGTAAAGCATAGAGGCCTTAAAAAAACACCTCAATTCAAATTCCTTGTCCATGGGCATACAGCACAATATATCAGTAAGTCTTAACAAATTCGACGCAAGACTGACCTCTTATTCTATTGCTGCATATTCTGATTTTTGTTCATGCATTCCAATGGCATGTCAGTTGCGACTTCGTCCACACAATCAGAAGATGGTGGTTTCAAACTTTTCTGAGCACAGCCTTAAGGTGGGGCTGAAGACTAGTCATGGCAGTGGCCATTTCAACAACATAAGACAATTCCCCATTGACCAGCTTGAACACTCGAGTGATGTCTTTCACCTGGCAACAAGAAGAAAGAGGTCGGTAGTCGTGAAAAAAATTAAGTTGTTCCCAGCAATGGGGGGCGGCGGCAGCAGCAGTTCAGTTGTTAAAGATCATCGATGCTTACTAGTCTATTAGCAAAAAAAAAAAAAAAACAACATTTCGGTAATCTTTCATTTTCAGAGAGGAAATCTACCTTGTATTCGGTCCAAACAAACCAAGCAGGAAAAGGAAGAGTTGCAATACTAGGATTATATAAGGAAAGGAGAATCTAAGTCGAACCTTGGAGGCGTTGCCCACGAGATCACTCTTAAGGCAGATGACTTTCTGGTCCGCGTCGAAGGTCCCCTTCTGCAATGACAAGAAGAATAAAAAGGGCGAAGAAAAATAGGGACCAAGAAGAAGCAGAAAAAGATGGGCGTGGGAGGGAAAGAGAACCTGGACTTCAACGAGGCCGGTGCTCTGAGCAAGGACGACCTCGAGAGAGCCGTCGAGCTTGGGGCGCCAGAAGCCGGACTCGGAATGCATGGGGAGGGAGGTGAGGGGGTTCCAGGTCCGCTGGGAGTAGACGAGGACGGGCTTGCGAGGGTCGGGATGAGAGAAGCTGAGCTCCTCCATGTAGGCGAAGGAGTCGATGGTGGGATACAGGCCTCGCCCTTCCCCTCTCCACATCCCCACCAGGTACCCAATCCCTTCCACTGCTCCCTGCATTCTGCTCCTTCCTGCTCTCCTCCTCCTCCTCCTCGTGTTGCTGTCTGGTTTTCTCCGCTCTCCTTGGCTCGCTGCTCTCGGTTGTCCCTCTCCTCTGTTCTGCCTCTGGAATTCCGTCCTCGACTTCATCCGATCTTTAGGGCCCAATGACTGCCGGGGTCCACCGAGGAGATATTCTCTCTTTTAAAATTCAGTTATTTCCTCAACTCGAGTTTAACATTTGCTCTCTGCTATTGACCGTATATTCCGTTATTTTCATTTTTGATACCTGAATTCGTGCATCAAACCCTTCAACCTTTTCATTTCCCTTGTCAATTCCTTTTAACTTGCATAACTCCTCTAACCAATCCCTCATATTTCAATTTCGATTAATTAAACTTGACATAACCAGTTTAAGCATGATATTGAAAAAACTTTTCTCCACTGATGTATGTAACTAAAAACCCTGAGATTAAGATGGTAGCATAATTTTGATAAGACATTTCTCTGCATAAGCACGTTGCTCGAGCTTCTCCATATTAGATTTGTGCTAGTTTCAATTGGTCTGTCAATATAGTTGAAAGAAGGGTTCTTATATATATATATATATATATATAATGGAACTCTTTGATCTTCTCTTTCCTAAAGTACTAATCGAGTGAAATTTAAAAAAGAGAGTAAAATCTTCAAGCAAAAGAAGGATAGAGATGAGAATTTCTACAAAGTTGTTTATGATTAAGTAATACGGTGATCATTCTTTTTTACTAATTTAATGTACTTCTTTCATATTGATGTGAGATAATATCGTTCGTTGTAGATCAAATATATTTAATGAATGAAAGTATTTGTATAAAACATAAATAACTAGACAATTTATGGATATTGACTCCTGTTTAATTATTAAATATATTTATAAGATCTCGTTGCCTATTATACATTGGCATGATTTATGGTGTACAAATCAATCAGAGTGTTCATTGTTCATCAATTAATAATAATCATGACACTATTATGTGGATATTACTTATAAAAGCATTCCAAATGATAAAGAGATTGCCATAAATGGTGATGAGCTGAGGCTACTGTTGATGGTGTGTGCGTGCAAAGGGGTCTTCCAGACATAACCCACCAATCGATCTGAGAGAGAGAGAGACAGAGGATCAAACGGCCAAGTGTCCTTGTGTTTATTTATGCCTGGAAGACCCCTTTGACCATTTCCTAAAACAACGTCGTGACAACTTCCTTTACTCTTTGGCATCTCTCTCTCTCTCTCTCTCTCTCTCTCTCTGCTATTTATTCTTCTGATTTGTCAAATTATAGCTCTCTCCCTCCCTCCCTCCCCCCCCTTCCAACAATGCCTGATGTTGTCCTTGATCATTGAAAGCGCAGGATGATCCTCCTCGATGTACCATTCAGAGAACTAGCATTTGAAACAGCTCATGGACGATAAACATGCACCTGACATTGTCCTTTCGGTTACAAACCAACATCTCTCTCTTCCAATAATCCATCCCTCCAAAAAAATTTGACCCTCGGTTTGCGCCCCCATAATCATCATGTTATTCGGGTCAGCGTGTTCGTGTCTGTCGAGATTGAGAAACATAGAGATGTTGGAGCCAGTGCGTTCCTCGAATGGCCTTTCTATTCATTGGTCAGTGTTTCCCATACGCTTCCTTCATTGGTTATGTTATTGCTCCGCGCTCTGCATCATACGCTAGTTTTGGAACCTGATCTACGTGCTTAAGTATTTTATATGCGGCAGGCCTATATCAGCATTCATGGATTATCTTAATTGAACAAGTTTTGCCCGACTCCCATGTCTCCACCCTGCGTCAATAGACGTGCCTGCCACCCAATCCTCCCCGTTGATGGAGACCGCTGTAGATGTTGGTCTCTCCTTTATTTGAGACAGAGATGCATCCAATAACTTTTGATTTGATACCATGGCAAATGCGAGTCATAGTTTGCAATTCCAAGCATTCCTGGAATAACGATCAGAAGCTTCCTTTTCTTTTTTTGAAGACGAAAATGTGATTTCGTCCAAATAAAACCTGCCCTCCTCAAGTGAATTCGACATCATTTCAGCACAAGTTCACATGCTCTGTTTTCCCTCCTTTTGGTGCAGAAATGTTGTGATGGATAGAGTTTCGATCGCCAGATTCCTGTTGGTGCATGAATCGTGAAAAGGTGAGGCATGCCTGATCTCATCTCCCAATCTGATTTCGATCCACTTTGTTCCAATTTAATATGAATTGTAGCGATTGTATCTCTAAAGATGAATGTGCATCCTATATGATTGATAAGGAGCGCACACAAGCCAAGCAAACCTGAAGTTATGGACTCAATCCCCAAGAATGATACAAACCGATGTTACGACATGCCCGGTGACCCCAAAAAGCCAGATCAAACAGCCAAGGATGTCTCCAAGTCTACAGCTGATTCGCCTGCTATACCCGCAAATTCTGATCCATTTCCCAAAGATTGTGAAGTTGGATTGAGAAAAGTTGAGCGGGATAAAAAGAACAATGCAACCGTTGATGGACTCCCCATTTGCCGGCAGCAGATTCCAGGCCTAACAAGAACGCATGCCAATAATCATGACCACAATGAAATTCCAACAGCTTCATCTGCAGCGACATTGACAAGTAGACCACTCACACTAACGACGCTGCAACCGCAACCAAATATAAAGAACTGCAATAGCCAGCAGGGATCGAGCCGTTCTAACAGCTTGGAGAGCTCGGGTGTGATGCTGAGGCCCCACACAGGTGGGGATGTTCGATGGGAGGCCATCAATATGGTGCCCAAGGGAGGTCCTAAACTTGGCATGAGCAACTTTCGGCTCCTGAAACGCATAGGATATGGGGACATAGGAAGCGTATATCTCGTGGAGCTCCGAGGAACCAACACTCACTTTGCCATGAAAGTGATGGACAAGTCATCCCTTGCCAGCAGAAACAAACTCCAGCGAGCTCAGACCGAAAGGGAGATACTCGGGCTCCTCGACCACCCATTCCTGCCCACTCTTTATTCTTACTTCGAGACCGAAAAGTTCTATTGCTTGGTCATGGAGTTCTGCAGCGGAGGCAATCTGCATTCCCTCCGTCAAAAGCAACAAAACAAGCGTTTCACAGAAGAAGCTGCGAGGTTCGGTACATTTCTTTCCTTCATTCAAGTTAATTAACCAGCTTTGTGACTAAATGCTGCTTCCTTTCTCCAAAATCTTATCTTTAATTCAACAAGCAGTGCTTACCATTCTGTGATAGATCATCAATTTATCAGATCTCCATGAGCGAGCACCTAACGAATTACTCATAAGAAACATCCTAATTTCAGGATAACGATCCATCTTTTCTCTAAACTGTGATAAACCAAATAGATAGATTAAGGTTTTGTGGCTCAGAAAATCTGCTGTACCTAAATTCTAGGATATCTAGACATATTTTTAGGAAGATGGAAATCTGAAGGGTGATCAATGGACCACGGCATACTTCTAAAGTTAGTAATGTGTGTCAATCGACTAACTGGTTAATTGTAACAGGTTTTATGCATCGGAGGTGCTGTTGGCGCTGGAGTACCTGCACATGCTAGGTATTGTATACAGGGATCTGAAGCCAGAGAACGTGCTGGTGAGAGACGAAGGGCATATAATGCTTTCAGACTTCGACTTATCACTACGGTGCTCGGTCAGCCCAACACTAGTGAAGTCCTCATCGGTACATGTAGGTGGCGGCGGTGGCGGCGGCGGTGGCGGCAGCAGCAGCAGCAGCAGCAGCAATGGTCTTTCATCTGGGGCCATTTTGGATGATGAGTTTGCGGTGCATGGTTGCATGCAGCCATCCAACTTTCTGCCACGGATATTGCCCGGGAAGAAGAACCGCAAGTCTAAATCGGACTTCGGGGTGATGATGGGTGGAGGAGGGCCGCAGTCCCAATTGCCCGAGCTGATGGCGGAGCCAACCAACGTGAGGTCCATGTCCTTCGTGGGGACCCATGAGTATCTGGCTCCGGAGATCGTCCGTGGAGAAGGACATGGGAGTGCGGTAGATTGGTGGACGTTCGGCATATTCTTGTATGAGCTGCTGCATGGCACCACTCCTTTCAAGGGCTCGGGCAACCGGGCCACTCTCTTCAACGTGGTGGGGCAACCCTTGAGATTCCCAGAGACCCCACAAGTGAGCTTCATGGCGCGGGACTTGATACGAGGCCTCCTAGTCAAGGAGCCCCACAAGCGCATTGCCTACAAAAGAGGTGCCACTGAGATCAAGCAACACCCGTTCTTCGAAGGAGTGAATTGGGCCCTGGTGAGGAGTGCGCCCCCTCCCCACGTACCTGATCCCGTCGACTTCTCCCAGTTTGCTGTTAAAGATCCAAAGGTAGAACACGCCAACAAGAAGACGATCACTGATAATAATACTACTCTTTATCAGAAAGACGACAATCCTAGTGACTCTTCTTACATAGAATTCGAGTACTTCTAACAATCATGGACAATGGTGGATAAATTTATCGCCGACGTTTGATGTATACATGAATAGAACTAAAGATTTTGCAGTTTGAGCGCCGTGGCACCTCTCTCTCTCTCTCTCTCTCTCTCTCTCTCTCTCTCTCTCTCACTAGAAGGAAGGTGCGAGGGTGGAATTGGGATGAGTCACCAGTGCACTTTGCTCTGCAGCTAGAGAAAGCTTGACACCATGTTCCCCTGGTCATGTGATATGTTTAACTTGTGTTGTTTGGGATTTGAATTCCTCAGTTCAGTTGCCCCCAACAGCAGGGGACTGCCGACGTAAGGACAACGGTGTATGGCCGTAGCAGTCCTACTGACCGGGAAATTTTCCGGTTGGGTTACCGGAAAGGACGTCTAGTAACGACCTGAAGTGATGTCTTGGGCAGAGTTTTATAGGAAATATTAAGGCAGCTTTATGAGTTCAGTTTATGTAGCTTTCTTTTTTGAAGGCTTCTTCTCTCCAGTGATCTAAGGTTGTACAATGTAGGGGTGATGGATTTTATGGTGGGCCAGCTCCCACCTTGAAATCTAGAACCTAATCAGTTAGGATTGGTTTCCGCATTGGTTTTAGGTTTAATTTAGGAACCGGCCGAGTTAACATCTCAATTAATTCTTACAAAATGATAAATTTCCTCTACTCACTTGGATTTGCGAGGCAATCATTTGACGCTCTTGTTGATGGTATTGAGTATTGAGAAAAGCCATATACAAGCTCCTGAATATCTTCGGCCAGGGAGTGTTTTTGTCAATAGAGGAGATAAAAATGCCTTGCATTTTCCCTACTCTTCTTTATCCCATCTTTCACTACTTGCCACGGCTATCCATCCATGTTGTCAGGGACTACTAAAGATGGAGACAAAAAAGGAATTTTTTTTTTTCTTTAAGATCAATGTATGTGCTTTTAAAAGACTGGGTTGAGCATGTGTCTGCTGCATTGCCAACTAAACTAGATTGAAATTGCGGATTCAATAAAAAAAAAAAAAAAAAAAGGACTCCAAACGTGGGAGCACTTCTCAATGCACCCTTTATCACTTACAAAGTTCGTCGACAGCTTCAGAGAGGTCCGGTTCTACCCTAGACAGCCGGCTCCCAGGTACACGAGACCGTTAGTTGTGGTTTCAAGATGGTGCCTACATTTTGATATAGGATCAGCTACTGGGGATGCACATGCTACATACACACCAATACCATCCACGGAGGTAGGTGAAATATTACAACACAGAAAAGCAAAATATTGAATTGCAATACATGCCAATATACCTGCATTTCATATAAAATCAGCTGCAAGGCTTTCTACAGCGTACGACAGGGACGGGATAAGGAAGAGGGGGGGCACCCGACGCAGGAGAATCAGTCAATCGAGTTAAAGAAGTTGACTTCAAATCAATCGAAAAGAAGACTCAAAATGGCGGGGAGGTGCTGGAACTCGACCATCTGGTACGCCTGCCCCTGCCCCTGCGCCTCTCCCTCTCCCTCTCCCTCTCCTTCTCGCAACTTGGTCGTCCGCTCCAAAGTCGGATTCCAAGATATCGCCGAAATCGCCCACAACAAAGTCAGCCCTCAGCCCTCAGCCCTCAGCCCTCACCCTTCTCTCTCTCTCTCTCTCTCTCTCTGTGTCTCTGTGTGGCTAATAAGTCTGATCGAGGCTTACTGCGACTTGGTAGGTGCTCATCGCAGCTGGTGTATCGACGGCCATCGGGCAGCTGTCCAAGCCGTTCACATCGCCGGAGGGAGATGCCAAGCATTTCGATTTCAGAGTCGCCTTTCGTTCCGGTGGTTTCCCTTCCTCCCACTCCGCCGTGAGCCCCCCACCCTCTTCCCTTTCCCTCTCCCCTGTGAATTGTAGTATATCATATGTGGCGTCGACTCCCCTCATCCCGTCTCTTTGATTTGTCTTCCATAGGCAGTTGTGGCCACCGCTACCTCCCTTTCTTTCGAGAGGTAACCCCCCGCTTTCTCCATTCAGATTCTCAGGATATGATTGATGGTTTGAATGTTTCCCCTAAAGCCCCTGCGTCGCCCTTCCTGATTTCAGGCGGCGCCTGGTGTTTCCCCATAACAAAAACCTTAACTTGAGCCTCGTGACAGCAATTTCCCATCTCCCTTTGCTCTTCACCTAGTTTGGGTATTGACTGTCCGGATAAGATTCGCTGATGTCTTTTCTACCTTCCCTTTTGGCAGGGGATTCTCAGATTCAATCTTTGGACTCTCGGTTGTGTATGCTGCACTTGTCATGTATGATTCCCAGGTAATCTTCTTCTTTTTATTTCTTTATCTACTTTTTGTTTTTTCACATCATTCTTGCCTTGGTGGTTCTGAATTCTTCTTATCCTTCCAGATTGATGTTTCAAAGCGGGCTACTTACTCCTTTAATCTTGCCTATTTTGTACACCTCATATATAAATGTTCCATTTGAAGAGAATACCTCCTTTTGTTGGTTCTCTGAGGATTCATAATAAGAAGAATTAAGGATGCGTGGCATTTGGTAGCAAACTGTATGTTGGTCCTCTGTTCGAGTTTTAACTGTTTCTTGCGAGGTGGCTTGTTATGCTTTTGTGAAAAATTACCACCCTGTATGTATTTTCATCATGTATTCTATGAAGGTAGACAACCTTCGGATTTGGCCCACAAATAAAATCGTTACCTCACCTTCCTTTGTTAATGTGATTTATCCCCTGACGGCTGAAAGGTTGAGAGGAATTGTCCCTGTATAGTTTGTAGCTTCTTTCTGCTCCCACTTCTTGCACAAACTAGAGTGTATTTCTGTTCATCTTTTTACTTCAGTGGTCTCCTTAAAAGGACTGCATGGTCTGGTTTGGCTTCCTCCAGCCTTTTCTCCTTTCTAACTCAATTTGGTGGTTCTATCTTCCATCTGAGAAATTCATTGCTTGATCATGTGCTTAATGCCTTTGAATGCTAATCATGGGCTGACTCCTTCGTCTGTTTAAAAGACTATTGCTCCTAGGAAACTTCCCAACAGTTGATTAGCTCAATAGCTGAATATTGATCACTTGATTGGTCGTCATATCAGAAGCCTTAAGCACCTCCTCACCTCCTTTGGTATCCTAGCAGACAGAGAGGTGGGGTAGGATGATCTGATCAGATGCTATTCAGGTCTGTAAGTACCTGGCTAGGAACAATGCCTGTGAACTGTACGCCTAACAAGTATATCTGAGCAGTAGCTTGGGACTTAGGCTGTAAAAATATGGCCAAGGAATTAAAGGATTTTCAAAGAAAAGATTAAAAATCTCTATTCATCAGACAGAAGCTTCCAAACTTAGGGTTGCAAGAAAGAAATTGCAGCATGTAACTCAATAGCAAAAAGTTGCTCAATAATGGAATTTAATGACTCAACCAATGATTTATCCATTTGAAACGCATGTAATTGAGAACTCTTCTTAGTCCTAATCCAAGTTAAAGTAGGAAAATCTTAATTAGGAAGACTAATATCCTAATTCAAATGCCATTGCCCCAATTCTCCATCAAGAAGCTTGCAGTTTTCATTCAGCAGCCCTTATTATAATTACTAGCTGCATTCCCCTCTTCAACACCTAATAAGAGGAATAAAATGGGTGGCCCTGGAATTCCACTTATCAAATTTTCACTTGACGAAGATTTTAGTATTTTAATTGTTATGGCATGCAGCCTTTTTTTTTTTTTTTTAATTTTATTTTTTATGAGATATATCACTTGGAATTTTGATGCTATTCTTAATGATTCTCCCCTAGACCTCAGTAGAATTCACTGTGCCACTCTACATCCAGACAACAAACAGATAGGAACTCCATCGCCGTGTGCTGTTCTATTTCTGTCCCCACATCTTCTAAAAGCATTTCTTTCCATCCGTCACATTAGCCTTGTCTATAATTTAGCAATTATCTCTGCCCTGTATTTATTAGTTCAGCAATAATGGACATCATATATCATATCATAACTCATTTATCGGCAAGAAATAAAAATTGCCATCAGTGGCTATTAAAAAGGATGGGAATGAATAGCGACTTGGCATATAAAATAGCTTTATATGTTAGTCTATTGGACTAAGCCCCTCAAAAGAATGCTGCAGAAACAACATCCTGTCTAAAAGCAAAGCCAGTGAATTTGAGAATACTTGTCTGCTAATGGACACAGATTCAATGCGACAGTGAAGTCAAAGTTCAAGATTTGTCTACTAAAAATAATTTTTAGTTCCCTCTCGTGGTTGTCTTGGGATTGAGTTGCCATGAAGTGATATAAGACTATAGAGAGGAATCAGAGGATCAGACTCACAGGATGCCTAGATTTAGACATTGAAGGACTTTGGATTCCCGGGAAAAAGCTGGAGTTGTCTAACTCTTGTCAATTGTAGTCTGGTTGCTTTTGTATTTGCTGCATGACTTAATGGTTTTGGACTGTGGAACTTCTTAATATCATAGAGGTCAACCTGTTCGTGGTCTAAGCCCTTTTAGGGTTCATGACATTTGAAAATTTATGACAAGGAAGTAAGGAGGCACCACTATTTTCTTAGACCGGTGACTCACTTGTAATAGTACAGTAATTATTAGTCTGTGTTTTCTTGTAAAGGCTGTGGATGATAATTCTTGCAACGATGGTTTATGGTAGGTATTTGTAATCAGCTGCATACATTGTAGCAATGTAGATCAAATATTCTGTGGTTTGGTTGGCTAAATTGGGGAATCTTCCACTGGGTTTTCTCGTGTTGTATGTGCAGGGCGTAAGAAGAGAAGTGGGGAAACATGCCAAGGTGATGAATGGAGCTCTGCTCAAGAAAGCACGGGTGAAATCTCCATCCGTGGAGAGTGACACAGTGGGAAAGCCATCTTCATTACCCATCAATTCGGGTGGAAGCAGCCAGTTTCCGAGCAAACTACAATTACGAATGGGTGATGATGGGGAAAATATATCTGGTATAGTTGGAGAGAGTGGAACCAGGCTGAAAGAATCGGTTGGGCACACGGAGGTGGAAGTTTTAGCTGGTGCTGTATTGGGCTTCGTGGTCAGCATGGTTGTAAATTCCTTGATGTAGTATTAGTTTTTTCTACTATGCCTGCATTTTTTTCGTCCGTCCTCCTTAAGTTTGGACTGGAAACGAGATTTGAGTCCCATGATCATGTGTGTCCTTGGCGACTCCTTTAATTCGTTATTCTTCTTAGTGATTGCAAAACAATTGCGGGAATAATACGAGAAACGCACTAGGCAACCGTTTTCTGGTCATGGCAATGTAGCCTGCGGGCCCTGTAATGATACACTGACTTGAGATGCGTGGGGTTCTCAGGTTGGTGTGGTCCATTAGTGCTTTGGACATGATCCCTCTTTTCTGTCCGGAGCCCGCTAGTCAATGGACCTACTTGCCTCGCTGGTGAACCAGCAGCAGAGATAACACTCGTTTTATTGGTGTGGTGATTGCTACGAAGACAATTTCTTGATGCCCGTGAAAAGGACATTGGCATTCTAATCCAAAAAAAGAAAAAAAAAAAAAGAAACCGATAAGAAAATAAGTCATGGATCACCCTTTTCTTTATGGCAACAGAGTATTGTTTTGCTTCTCCATTTCCCAGCAACGAAATTCCCATCTCAAACCACATGGCTGAGCATGACGGTGTACAGAATAACGAACTTCCATAGGCCCCTTCCTCAGGGGGGCAGGGTCCAGTTAAGTGCAGGAGCCCACTGTAGCGGGCCCAGCCAGTCCAGAGTGCCATCACTGATTCCTTTTCCCATTCAAAGCGTGAGTTTGTGACGTGGCGGTGGATGGGGTGATGAGCTGTCAGGATGGGGGGCACGTGGTTGCAATTGGGGAAGCTTAGGCGCCTCGGTTTCCACGTGGACGACACCTCCGGTGTCCCCTCTCCTCTGTTCCTTCCTATTTCAGTGGTGATCTGCTGAGGGAAGAAGGATCTCTCGGTAAGAAAGAAGAAAAAGATGTCAGGAGCGCAGGGGGCAGAGCCCAAGGAGTCGAAGACGGCGACGACGTACGAGTCGGTGGAGGGAGGGGAGAACAGGACGAGGACGGACATACGCATCCCTCAGGACCAGGGCGGCATTCAGGTGGACATGCTGCAGGAGAAGGTCCCCGATGCCACCGGGTACGGCGGCCCCGTCTTTGGTGCTGGTGCCGCCGCCAGTAAAACCAAGGATGAGGAGGCGGAGGACAAGCAGAAGCTCGACTTAGGCGTCACTGGCACCGGATGATGTTGAGAATCACGCGAACTCTCTTAAATTCGTAGCTGTAGCCTCTCACTCTCACTCTCTCTTATATCTCCACTGGGGCTGTATCCATTTCTATGTATTCGAAGAAGGAACCTACCAAAAAAAAAAAAAAGTACTAAAAAGAGAGAGAAGTAAAGGGGGTGGTGTAGTGTTGGCAATTTGATGTCGTCTCCTTTTGATTTTCTTCCGCTATTCTGCCCCATACCTCTGATCATTTTGTGCTTTATTTCAATGTAATAGCTTTGAATTGACAATAACGCCATCATTATCACCTCTCGCACAATCTTAAAGAGGTATTAAGACTTTATTAAATGCTAATCTCATTATTTCATACGGCACGGATTGTATCATTAAGTATACAGAACAGTATGGACTGTCAGAATTGGGAGATCCTTTTAATCAAGACACATTTCTTTGATTGCATGCTCTATGAACATCAATTCCATGTTTCACCCCTGCCAAACAAAAGCTTAACCTCAATCCTAAATTACTCAAACCCTACTGAAAAATTTGAAAAAGAAAAGGAAAAAAATAAGGGAGTCAAACTTAAAGACAAAACGGCAAGTCTTCTGTACTTTTGATGATATTTCAAAATAATATTGATTATTTCAATTGTTATGCTAATTCAAAAATATAAAAAAATGGGAGTAATTTTTTAACGTACTGAACACATAAAGTTATTTATTTTTCTGATTGATGCATTGAAATGCATTGGAGTGATAGAGGTCCACCAAATTAACGGAAAAACAAGGGCCAAATCAAGACTATTCCTCTCGTTCTACATTTAAGTATTTTCTCCTTTCCTTGGAATGCAAAACCACAAGCCCTGAACTATTCTATATTCACCATAAAATAGAAGAATTATAATACCAACTTTCCAAAACTCTCTGTCTTTAGTTTAGAAACTCCAGTTGTCATCCAACGACATCTTCTGTCTGCTGACAATCTCGACACAATGAGAGATTCAATATCCTATCATGGAGTAGTACCTCTTAAATCACAGACGATCAAATCCAAAAGAAACCCCTTTAGTTAAATCTTCAATATAAGCATCCCATAGCAACTTGAAATGAACACGACGGCCAACGGCACGTAACTTCTCCTTTACTGACTTTCACAGTCCTCGAATAGTCTCTCCTTCTATTCGACATATAAGAGACGGAAACCTTTATGATTCGTACATATCTTAGTAAATCATTTTCAGCTCAAATAAGAATCGGGAATGTTATGTTACCCAATTCTCGACCCTTGGTATTTCAACCAGATCTTCACACAACCGCTGCCACACGTACCGCGTTCATTTTTTTTTTTTCTTTTGGATTAGTTTCAGATTTCTTTTGAAGCATGCTCCATGGGAGACCTTATCTCTGAAACAAACAATAACGGGATGAAGTCATCTTCAAACGGGCCTATGGGAGCACCGACAGTGTTTGCACGGGGCATGTTAGTCAACAGATGAACTGTCCAAAGGAAAGTGATCGAGAATTTTATTCTATTTTTGCTGAGTTTTGTTTCGGCGAATTTCAAGTTTGGTCAACCAAAATCTTGCAACTATGTCGGTTCTCCAGGTTACGGGGAGGAGCTTTTAAAGGGAGCTGCAGGGTCAAAAGACCTGGTGATTGTATATTTATTTCGACTAGAAGTGTCATCAGGATCTTTTGGCTCAACTTTATCCCAGTTTTGCCGAGGGAGCAACCCCATTTTTTAATATGCGGAATTATCAAATATTTGGAATTTCTTTTTGTATATTATAAGGATGATCTGATCTACAAGGACCATGATTGTGAATTTTTGGATCGTCTTTCTCCGAGTAAGAGACGGGTCCTGATTTTTCTATAATGCTCACTTTAATGTTAAAAAATTTCGACGGATTACTTAAGTGCTACTTAAAACAAAATTAACAATAATTTAAGTGTCAATTCCGATTGGGAATGCCAATGCGAAATGATAATGCTTTATCAATTTCCTTAACCGATGTGGGTTGCCCGAATGCCCATCAACACTAATTGCCTTGAATAACGTCGGCTACATGTTTTGTCTTAAATATAAACTCTACTCCACACAAGTCAGGCGATTTCCACAAATTCCTCGAACCCTAATTTGGAATACTAAAATTAAGAGCTGAAACTCGTAATGGAGAGCATGGGTGGCTCAAATTCGTTTCAACAAATCCAAGACAAAGGTGAACATCATCACGATTTAATATTTTCTTGTGTGGCCAAACCGAGAATGACCTTCGTTCGAGTTGCCCAATCCTAACTGATTTGAGCATGGCAAATTAGTTATTTGATATAAATCATCGATAGATTTTCCATAACTAATTTATTTAAATTAATTCAATCTATTTTTCAATTTGACTAGTCTTGTAATGGGCCATTCCACGTGGCTATTCATTTAGTGAGGGTATCAAATGGGCATTCCTTTCTTTCTCCACCTAACGACGGAAGGGTTGGGTAATTTTAGAGATGGAATGGGCGTCCCATCCCCGGCGATTCTCTTCTACGAAACGTGCCATTATAGTTTCTACGCGGTGATAACTCAAAACCACAAGAGAGTCATTATCCAAGGACAATTTGCCCTCAATTCGTCCTCTCCGGCAGCTCAAAGGAGGCAATTCTACAACTTGGAATTAACTAACCCCCCGAGAAAAATAGAAGGTAGTCGACAAGCAGATCATCAAGTCTGTCTTAAGATCCTGACCATGAGTATTTTGGCAAGCAAAATAAAATCGTTGAACCCTAGGTAGCTAGCGAGCTATTTGGGAAACTTGAACATGTCTGGATCACAACCCAAATAGTGGAAAGGGAACTTGAGGTGAGATGAAGCTCCGGCATCCGCCACGACTTGCACTTGGGAGGATGGATAGGGTTTAGGCAGCGACTGGCATGGATCAGCCTGCTGCAGGGGCAGGCACTGCTGCTGCTGCTGCTGCTGCTGCTGCTGAGACGTGGCTGCGAGAAGTTTGTCCAAGAAGGACCAATCTCCTCCGCCGCCGCTGGAACTGCTGCAAGTGGAAGCAGCGGTGAGCCTCAGCATCTCCTGCACATCACCAAAGGAGGAGGAGGCGACCTCTGGGCTCAACAGCTGCGGGAGGTGCATGGAGCACTCCATGTTGTAATTGTTGCACAGGAGGGATTGTAGTTGTAGATGATGATGATGATGATGATGGCGATGCTGCTTGGGCTCAACTTGTGATGTCATGCAGAAACCCCCACCACTACCTGACTTCATGCACTGACTGATGTGGTCATGTGACTCCTGATGATGATCTTGACGTTCTTGACCCATTTCTGCTTGGAACCCAACTCTATGGTTCTTTTTCTTGAACACCCTGCATACCACCCACCCATCCTCCTGCAAAGAGATCGATATTGAACATTTACTTGCTACTTTTTCAAGTCATGCCACAGCAGTTCCTCAGTTCTCATCCATTTAAGATCCTTTTGTTATGTCAACACATAAATCTAACTCCACTAGCTATCTGCTGGACTAATATACAATCAAACTTGTTTGTATGGATATATACCTGGAGGTCTGGGGCAGATTCTTCTTCAAGCCGATACTCATGCATGATCCAGTCAGTCTTCTGGCCATGAGGAGCTCGTCCAATGTAGAAGACTAGGGTCTTCCTCATCCCTATCCTCTTTGAGTTGCTTAGGTGGATGGCCTTGTCCCTCCCTGTTGCCTTCCAAAATCCGGCTGCCGTTGCCCGATTTGTTCGAGTTCCGGTTGGATATTTCTTGTCCTTGTGGCTGAAGAAGTACCACTCATTTTGAGGACCCGTTCCAATCTTGCACTTGTCTGCATTAGTTTACAACAGGAAGCCCTCATTAAATACATTGCTAATATAAGTCGGTGTCAGTAATTAAAGTTTTGACTTGTGCCACATCCATTCGTATGTATATTTTGTCAAAAGGCAAGGAGATATAATGCCACACCAGCACATAATTAATAGGATCTTGTGCGTACTAAATTATGAATAATACCAGAGATACTGAGACTTATATACAAAATCGATTTACAAAGTGAATAAAGCAGAAAACTGTTGGGTGCTTAAATGTGACCGCTAATTTAAATAACCGCATCTTTTGCTACATCACTTTGTAAAAAATCTAGTATTATACCTGTCCTATTCCACTGCTCTTCAGTTCTATTCCACTGTCCTCTCTTTCTTTGATGCAATACAGGTCTTCCATGCAGTCAAGCCAATTCATGCGTAAAAAAGTTGGGATTTGTTTTTGGTTTTGTTTTTTTTTTTTGTTTTTTCTTTTTTTGGGTAAGTTATGTAACTGAAACTTTTCTATACATGGACTAATGCAGGTTCAGTTCATTCTGTCTTTTCTGGAAACTAAAAAGATGGATCTCATTATGTTCCCAAGTGAGATTTATGTAATCTGCAGAAAGAAAAATCTCTATGGCCCCTCTTTGGTTCAAGTTGATGTGTTAGCAGATACTGTCGGTTTTCCTTACCTTGGTTCATAGATACTGAGTTATGCAAATATTAAAGAATGGAATGAAAAGTGCGATGCGCATGGAATTATAGAAGGAACGTATGTAGCAAGTGGGCATAATGACCTTTAAGATCCCAAGGTTCGAGCTTGTTGAGATCAATCTCTCTAATAACGTCCAGATCGATGGCTTCATAAGACACCTTCTTCCTCAGATAGTAATAGAGAAGCTCCTCATCTGTGGGATGAAATCGGAAACCGGGTGGAACTGACGGTTGTCCATTGCTTGCCATCATCTTCTTTTACTTCCTTAAGGGGGGAAACAAAGAACAGAGAGAAATGATGCAGGTTTTATCAGCTGATTCTACAAGCAAATTAAGAAAAGGTAGGGGGGCTGGCTCCATACAACAAATGCTCTCCATAGTCATATTATATATTTCATGCGCTGAATCAAACCCTAGCATGTATAACATTTAACAGACTGCAAGCTTCAGAAAGACCTAAGAAAATTCAAAAGAGTGGATAAGAACAAAATCAAACAAAAACAAGGAAATATATTAGTGTGTCTGGCAAACAATACTGCCTTCAAAAATCAAGTGATGGTTTTCATTCATATCTTCAAGGATAGAAGATACTTAGTAAGTCCTCCACCGCAACAACCCTAGATGGACGTACACACTTCTGTCAAAACATTGCATGGTAAGTGACATCCGGTCAGAAGGGTAAGAAGAAAATTTAGGAGAAATATAGATGATGTCTTGGAACCCTCGGATGAAAAGGATGGATATTTGTGAAGCTAGTCAACTATGGTAAATATATTGTGGGAGTAGCTCAAGTAGTGAAACTAAGCACGCGCTTTACGTGTGATCTACACTGCTCATCATGGAACGCAGAAGAGAGGATGCTGCTCTAAAAGTTAGCTGAAATGAGCGTGCACACAACATCTGATGCATCCAATCTCTGTTGTATGACCTCCGATCCAAAGAAACAAAAAAAATAAAAATAAATAAACGAGTGAATTGATCAGCTTCACCATTGCGAAGCATGCACCGAAAATGAAGAAGACAAACAAAATAATGAAAGATGAACTAACTGATCAACCCTGGACTGGAAGTACACAGTCGGACGTAGCCGTGGCTACCTTTTCAGCAGCACTAAACAGATATTAAGGAACATATCACAGAATTGAAAGAGAAAATAGGTCAAAGGAGAAGAAAAAGAGCAGACCTCTGATGTCAATAATTCTGTTTCGTTTTCGTTCTTTTTTCTCAATGACAAGAAGTGAACTTTTGAAGAGGGGCCAAACTTTTTATCCGGAAGAGATGAGGGGAGAGAAGCTGCTGATGAAGAAGAGATGTTAAGGGTGGGGCTAAAGAGGGCGAGCGAGCGAGAGAGAGAGAGAGAGAGAGAGAGAGAGAGACAGAGGGAGGGAGAGAGGTTATTATTAAACAATTTTATAGAGGGACTCTCAACAAGGAAGCAAAGGAATTTGAAAGAAAAAGAGAGATGATCAGGATAGTCTCTACTTTTTCAATAAATAATCCAATAATCTGGAATAGAGACGGTGATGAGAGGAAAGATGGGCTTGACCAGCCTCATTTTTGTCACGGGAGTGTGTATTACTATTGACTAAAAAGCAAAAATGAGGCAATGGGTGTCCGCTGAACGGGAAACCTTGTCCTGGCTATCGCCTCATTACAATGAAGAAATTCTGCGCTACTGTCATTTACCATCTCCACAGTTTGTCTGATAATCTTAGCTCTTCCTTCTTTGTTCACATTATGGACAGCTAACCATCTTCTGTTCATTTTTATAAGGGTCTCCCATAATTTGTCCCAACCGCCATGTTGAAAAACCCTACTGGTCTCAGTTTTCCATTTTTTCCGGTCAAACCTTTTGGAAATGACGACAAATAGTTTATCCCTTCATGGAGAATGCCTCCTTATTTCTTATTTTCTCTTTATCGCAATATATAATATCACAAGACCCACTAAACATTACCACGCCTTTCAACATTATTTCTTGGAATAAAATTTTTTCGAAAGTTTGAGGGTTCCAATAGCATGAACAGACCGAAGCAGGTCTTATTGATTATGAAATAGATAGAGAGGTTCATATTTCCAATGATCTATATTCAAGAACCTGGGAGACTCTGGTCTAGGTTTTATGTGTATATATACATAGTTTATAAGATCATGGGAACAAACTCGATCCTTGGATCCCGTCCGGAAGGGAATGGAAGAAGAATAGAAGGGACTAATCTGCATGTCCAGCATTAATTAACAGCTGGTCGTCGAATGAATAAAAGAAAAAGGGTACCGTTATTGTATATCACCAATTCCAGGTCAAGCTTAAATGGCACCTCAAATTCAGTGCAAATTGAGGAGAGAGGGAGCTAGTTGTGCAGATGGGGAGGGTCACAGGGGCGTTTTTACGCAAATGCCCATGGCACTGAATCGATAGAGATGCAGGGACGTCGATCCGGATGCATCATGCCTCGACATTTTCATGGCTAACTTATGTCGGATTTGCCCTTTTTCCACAAAAGAAAAAGCAAAAAGGTTGAGGGGAGATGGGCACGTGAGGAGGGGTACAAGGGTGAGAAAGCAAATCCCCTGAAAGTCCGTGCAATATACACGTGCTGATCCAACACAGACTACACAAACCAATGTCTCGGTTTGATTAATTTATGTGTAGTTTTGTGGCTGTTGTTGGGATTGGCTTCATTCATTCATCTCTTCGCTAGACTACCACCAAAGGGATTCCCACGCTACCTCTCTCTCTCTCTCTCTCTCTCTACACCAATTCCCGGTCAATTACGGAGACCGCCCCAGAATAAGGGCTGAACCTTTTGCCATTATTATGGTCATTACCCATCATTTCCCCATTTGATTAATCAAATCCCCGCAACTTCAACACCGTCGCCAGGCCACAAACTCTTTTAAACCTGCGTGACCGTGTGCCGTTGCCTTCACGAACACTGCATAACGCCATTAATAGTCTTAGCAAATGAGTTATCAATGGGAATCCGAGGGCCATCTCCACTCATTTCACTTGCAAGCTTCGAATCTTAGGTGGTCGTACTGCTTCCTCGCTTACAATCCTACAATACCGGCACGTTACCTTTAATTGTTTCATTGGAACCCCCCGTGAAAAAAAAAAATATGGATAATTTAGCTACGGATCATGACAGTTTAGAGCTAAAGTGCTCGCCTATCTCTTCCGAGATCATGATTTATTTCATGGGAGAATTTTTGTACGGCTCATGCGCTCTATATTAAGTGTCAACACGGTGAAAAAGCCCATTTCCTTTGTAGTCATAATTGTATCTAAACGTTTATTAGCACCCATGGAATTTTATGCTAATTACCTTTTCTCATCCTTTCATTTAAGAGGAAAAGGGGGACTATCTCAAAAACAAAGTTAAATTTTGTTTCCTTTTTTTTTTTTTCCCTTGCAGAGTTTGAGTGCTATCCAAATTTACAGAATTATAATGCTAACACCATACACCGATTTATAAAAATGTTCAAAATGATGCAACAAATTGAAAGTAGGCATTCAAACAAATATATCCTTATTAACACTAAATAAGATTTTCTAGTCATCACTATGTACATCTCTTTTATAAATCAGTCTTACTCTACATGGCGTTATTGTACATCACTTCAGTGCAGATGTTCACCTTCAATGGATTTAGTGCAATGCCAAATCCCAATGATCCGTGTGCGCTATTATGATCTAAAATGTTCAATCTTTGTAAAATATGACACGTAATTGTACTTATTTGAATATGCTAGAAAATATTTAACAAGTGACAATTTTTTTAGCTAAACATGTCTATTTGATCACCAACGTAACAAATAAAAGTTCAATTTCACTCGCTGGCATGAAAGTGGACCTGATTTATTATGCCTTTCAAACATTTGTACAGGGGTCGACGAACTGCATGGGGCAATTTGGCTTTGGTAGAAATATTTTTGGAATGAACAAAAGTTTGCTTGACAGAGTAAATGTCAGATACACAATACTGGATGCGATTCCACCGACCCCTTTACAATGCCCAAAATAAGACCTCAGTAAGGTACCCAATCAGATAACCAGAATAATAGCAGCTAAGAAGCAGAACCAGCAGAATTCCAGTCTCTTGCCCCATGGAGCCGGCATATCATGTTGATCCATATGGCTATCCACTAGTCCTCCGTCGGTAAGGCCCTACTTGCAAAGAACTAATCTAAATGGCTACTACATGTAGGAATTCCAGTGCCATTTAATACATATGGCTGACCACCTGTGCAAATTGAAATGGCTAAAAGCTGTAGTAGAAGTCCTTGCCCCTTTAACACAAATTTCCAACCATGCACATCTTATAATGCACGAATTGCCTTGTGCTCACACGCAGGCAAGCAGATGTCCCTGCACATGTACAGCAGAATGCTGCATGGGTCTCAATGGGGGCAATGAATGGTAAGAGACAATTGCTTCTTCGAAGGAGTGACACGATATTGGATATTGCGTTCGTCCAATCAAATTTCCACCTGGGAATCTCGGTGAGAGGGAACTTCTTTAGTTGTAAAGAAGCATGCAAGATATCTGTACTTATCAGTCAGTCAATCCAGGTAAGGATGTCCGAATGTTAAAATAAATCCCATCAACAGCACTTTGCTCGTTGCCTAAAAATATATGGTGCATACCTGAAGAAAATGAAGCATGATTTCCATCTTGATTTTTTCTCCTCTGAAATAACAATCTTCAAGAAAAGAAGGCACCTTTCGACATTCTAGACTTGGTAGAGCTAATATTGTAGCTTTGACAAATGAGACGGAGAATTTTCATCAATGGATCCTAAGCGCCAGTTGCAAAGAGTACTATCAGCATCCATCTTTGATATATGGAGAACTGCATTATGGTGGTTGAATAGGGTTTGCCGATGACCAATGCTCACATATGTGATGCCAGCAGCTTTAATAAGCTGGTACAAATGAGCCTGGCAAAATAGCAAAGAATAACAAAATAGCATCAGAGGAACCACCCTCATGTTGATGCAAGCTCTCTCTCTCTCTCTCTCTTCCCCTCCTCCCTCCCTCCCTCACACACACACACACACACACACGCACACGTTTTCCCATCTAGCTCTAGAGAACAAAGCACCAGAACTGATATCTAAACACAGGTATGCAAACATCTCAAGGGCTCAGATATTGAACATGCTATACTATTCAAACTTATTTGCTAAAAAATTGAGCCCTGGGGCAATAAAATTCAGAGATTGAGCAACTGACTATCACCTACTGCTTGTTGTGAAGAAACAGTAGCGTCCATGACTCCATAACACTTTTTCCTTCCCCAGGATACTAGATCTTCACCAAGTAAAAGAATTTAAAATGAACTATGATTTAAGTACCTCATTGTCCTCATCCAAGGCACTTGTTGACTCGTCCAGTAAAGCCAACTTTGGTTTTGAAAGCAATAGACGAGCAAAAGCAAGGCGTTGCTGCTCGCCAAGGGAAAGAACACTTGACCATTCATATGTTAAGTCCAGACTGTTAAAACGAGCCAACAGATAATCCAGACGAACATCTTCCAAAACCTTTACCAGATCATCAGTTGTGGGCATCCTAGACCTTTTACTCCCATCTCCTGAAATCGGTTTCTGTACCAAGAATTGTGGCATACCTGACAGGAAATCATAAAATCTCTAAGTCAATTAAAAGTTCAACACTTGTATTTTAAGGTAGCTGATAACAATACATATAGATGTCAGCAGAAGAAAAGTAAATCGGTTTGCCTTGACTCAAGTTGAGGATAGCGATTATATGTATCACATCTCTGAACAGATAATACAAAATACACAGAGAAAACTAAGTATTTGTTTTATTAGCTATCATTTGCAGATGAGAAAATTACAAACTCGACTAAAACAACATCAACAGAATCAAAGGAAACAGGTTTGCAAGTATTTTTCTAGGGAGAAGGAGAAATCTTCTACTTAATTAAGTAAAAACCGACATCTTGCCAAGCAGCGCTAAATTGCTCTGGACAGACCAGACAGTCAAGTCTGTTGCATTCCAAGATGTAAACAATATCTTTTGCCCACATGAGGATGCATTCCTTATGCTTAGAAAGAAAATTTGTTAATAAAGCAAGCTGGCCACATGATTGCATAATTTCTTTGTATCAGTACGTGATGATCACATATTACGCCCCGTATCACCAGAACTTTCACTGAAGCTCTGACTGAGTGTAGAAAAATAGGAAGATGAAAGAAAAACGAAAAATACACTACACAAGAAAAGCACTGTGAACTCCTGAAGTGATGTAGAGGAGCGAAGCCAATATGAGCCACTGCACTAGCCATCCACATAAAACTCGGTATAATCATACAGGCATCATATAAAACTAATATATTCACTAATTCAGTAAATAGCCTACTTAAGGGACTTCTAAATTTTTTCATTTTACCATAAACTAACCTGAATGATTGTCTATCCATTCCTGTTTCTTTCAACATTTATGAGTTCAAGTCACATAGAAGTTTCACTTTTAATGCAACACAAACTAATGTCAACTAAGATTTTTCGAAATACTTCCAACAAAAATTGCATCTTCATTTGTTGGGTGCTCATGAAGAATTTGTTCTTGTGAAATTAGGAGACATAGTTGGAAAATGTATATTGGCGGAATTGGTTCATCAATGGCGATACCCATTCTTTCTCACCAGTACTTTCCAACGAAACTAACAGAAACTAAGTACTTTGGTCATGATCAAGTTTTACACCCTGAAGGGGCTCATTATTAAGAAAAACCATTAATATTATGCCCTCACACTTATCTAACACAAACCACGAGGAGGTGCCAAATTCATGGGGAAGGGTGTGCAGTAATAATTTTAAGATGTAAAGATACAAGTACTTCACACTACATACCAGTTGATGAACTGCCACTTGAATCAGGAGCTGCTCCTTCAACCCATGTTGGATACAGCAACTGTTCACGTAACGTTCCCAGATTCATATATGGCCTCTGAGGGAGGAAAAATACACCTCTAGGAATCTGACTAGGTGTCTCCTCAAGTTCCCCAAGATTTGAAATTGCTGTGTTTACTTCGAGAGAAGTCACATCCTTTGAAATGAGTGACTGGGTAAATTCCACATCTTGAACATAGAATGTGATTGTTCCACTCCCGCTATTCCATAGGCCAGCTATAGCTCTTAAAAATGAAGTCTTGCCACAGCCACTAGGTCCCGTTACCTGGTTTTACCCATAGAATTTTAGTGCACCTGTATCATAACACAGGATATGAACTCAAATAATTAGATAAGAAAATGTGAACTTACCAACAAACTGTCGTTGCAGTTGATCTGTAACGATAACTCCTTGATTAGAGTTGTTTTACTAGTAGGTGTCTGCAGGGTCAAATTTTCAATGTGTAATAACTTTTGGAACTTGTGCATAGTTACAGGCCCGTTGCCCTCAAAACCAGGACACACATTGTGACAAATGAGATGTATGTGCTGAGTGGAGTCATCAGGATATTTACTAGTACTTCTATCCAGGATATCATCAAATTCACCTATCACAGAAATTCACACCTCAGGATAAAACTATCCAGAAAGCAACTAAGAAAATATATCCTGCAAAGAGTCTCTGATCTTTTCAATACAGTTGTTAAAACATCAAGGCAGATGACTAGGAGTCTAGCCCAGAAAACAACAGAAGGAGCTTGTTTTCAGAACATGCTGCATTTTACATGAGATCATATTTTAGATATTCCCAAGGGAATACAAGAGAAGCAGCAAAAATCAGGTTTTAACAAGAAACGTGAATAACAATATCTGGTCTGTATTAGAAGATGTGGGACACAGAGATTGCATCGTTAGTCAGACCTGAAACTTGGTTTAAGAATGGCCCAGAGAACGAGGAGCTTCACTAAATCATCGATGGTATAGACTGGTGAAGTGTGAATAGATGAGAATGAGACTATTTTCTCAAAACGATCTGATATTCCAAAAATGACTTTGCGTTGTAATGGTCGGTCCTCAATAATAATGGACCAAGACTTAGTATTTGAGATTCATTTGAAATTGTAAATCCACGACAAGGAAGTAGGCAGGAGAAAGTGCTAGTGGAGTACCTAGTCGGTCAATGACAGCTGAAAACGCACTAATAGCTTGAAATTGGTACACGATCAGAGAGAAATCTCCAAGGATATGATTAAAAGCAGATACAGACTGATTTATAACTCCAAACTCAATTTTCCCAGAGAAGTACATAGGAGCAACTACAGCAGCTGGAAGAATCTGGATGAGGTATCTGTAGCCACTTGTAAAGAACTCCAGGTTACGAGATGATATCAACAATTGCTGCAAAAGGCAAAAAGGTAAAGGTCAGAAATGGGAAAACGATCCAGCAAATAATTCGAGCAGTTGTTCATATCACTATAGAAAAATGACCAAAACATTCTCTTATTGAAAGTATGGACATTCGAGGATGGTTTTTTCTTGTTTTTTTTTTTTCCAAAGTTACTGATGTCAATCCTAGTTACAATTTAGGAGCTTTCAACTCCCATGTAGTATCTGACAAAAAAAATAAAAAATCCCATGTGGTAGGCATTGAATTGCCACAGCTTTGAGGTTTGGCAGTTCTTTTAGGACATCATCCCCCAATTTAATACATAAGCCCTATATATGATCTACAATGAGTCAAATACATCAACAACATATACGAAGACTAAAACTGCATGCGGCCAGTCCACATTATCTCAGCTATTATGCTTGTACACTTACAACCTCTACAAGATCAGCAGATCATCTTAATGAGATTTCTCTCCTTTATCCTACGATACACACTCCACCTCATCCTGATACAGTCAATCGTCAGTCTTTCTTTCCAAGACTTAATACTGATTGTTCAACGAAGCATCCTAATTCAGCCATATTTCACCTTATGCATTTTTCTTACCGCCTGATATGATTAAAAGAGATAATCTGGCCCAACAGCAATCAACTCTCGATCTTGTTCAATCTCACATAGCTATATCAGTCACTATCTGCTAATACATTTAACACGTAAATGATTTTATAGAAGCTCAAGTAGTTAGATGATTCGTTGTTAAAAACAGAGGAAGGGCAAAGCGGCAGAGAGTTCAAGAATTTGGTTGATGCAGTTTCATGAAAAGAGAAATGAGAGTCAATTGGAAGTCTCCATACAGTTAAGTTCTCAAAAGCGCTACTGAAGCGCTGCAGCAGAAGGTGCAATTCATTTTCCTCACCACCATAGAAAGCAATGGATTCAGCATTTTCTCGAACTCGTACAAGCCCATAACGGAAATCGGCTTCTTTCTTCTCTTGCAGGAAATTTAGAGTCACCAGGCCCTATGTCGAACATTAAGAGAGCTATTATTTACAGAAACTTACACCATCTTCTATCACCTCTATAAATCACTTGAGAAAAGGAAGTAGCCAGGAATCAGGAGGTTACCTTCCCGAGAAGCACACTGATGGCTGTTCCACCAATTGAATATACCAGAAGAACAACAAAGAGAGGAGGATAGATACCATACAGGATATTGCTGAATGATATTAAGTCAACTGCAGCATTGAAAAATGTCAAAGAGAAAGAAAGGGCTGTGCCTGTGAACGAACTTAGATCATCAACAATTCGCTGGTCTGGATTATCAATGATAGACTGGGATTGGATTTTGTAGAAGGTTCTGTCCTTCAGATAGCGCTCCATGTAGTATTTGGTCATCCAAGATCTCCATCTAAGAGCGAGAGTTTCTCTTGCATAATCTCTTAGCACAAAGAACTGCAAAAATGAGTAGGTAGGAGCAGTTATGTCCAGAAATTGGCGAACTAGGAGCTTTTTCATCTCTAAATCAAGTCGATGGCAAAGGAAATACTACAGAAAGGAGATAGCGACCTCATTTCACTGGGTCCTAATATCCTTGTTTAAAGAGAGAGGCCACTCGACTGACAAAAGGGTAAGTAAGGAAGGAGGAGATACGGACAGAGGCCATTCAAAGATAACGAGTTGAAGCCAATACTCCCCATCGGCTTATACAGGACTATAAACGCAGAGGGGAAGAAAGCTTATTAGTGCGGGGGCGACAAGAAGAGAGAGTGGTGCTATACTAAGCCTGAGAAATTTGTAAGATTGAGAGCAATGCAAGATGGCGATGGTGCTCACCGGAATGCCAAAAGCGAAAGCGCCGAGATAATAGAGGAGTTGCTTGGTGAACTGCTCGGCGTCCTTGTCTTGCATTTAGGTGGGGGAAGAGGGAGGACAGAAGCAGATTCGAGATCAGCAAAATTAGCGATCGTCACATATTCAAAGTCAGTGCATTCAGAGAAGAGAAGAGAAGAGAAGAGAAGTAAGACGAGGTATGCGATGAATGCGTGGCGGGGGGCGTATGTCCCTACTGGCTAGAGCGTTGTAGAAGTCGCGGCCAAGAAAGCTGAAGCCGACGCTGATGCCAGTGGTGCCCAGAGTGAGTGCGAAAACAGCGGCCAGCTGAAGTCGGGCTTGGGTTCTGTCCTCGGACCGCCAATAGGGAGCGGCCACCTTCCAGACTCTCCTCCACAGCCTCCGGGGACTGAGTCCCTTGCTCTGTCCCTCCTACGAAGCCAAACCCCACACCCTGTTATAAACTTCATATACAACAAGAAGAAGAAGAAGAAGAAGAAGAAAGTAACCTGGTCATCATCTGATTGGGGCGTGGAGGGGGAGGAGGATGCTGCCGCTGCTACTGGGGAAGATTTGGAGAGGGACTTGCTGTTGGAAGAGAAGGGTCGTGGTGGTGAGGTGGCATTGATGTTGTTGGTGGAGGAAGTTGTGGCGGTTCTTCTTCTTCTTCTTCTTCTTCTTGGATATCCGATGGAGGCCATGGAGAGCGAATCACCGAGGAAGGCACTCGGGAAGCGAAGAATATGAAGGAGTGGGGTATCCTTATGGCCTCCGCCTCCTCCTCCTCCATGATGACAACTCAAGTAGCGGCGAGTGCCCACGGTGGAGGATAGGGAGTGCGCTTGCATATTCCCCTCCTCACCAAATTACCAAGAAACGAATTTGCTGTCCAAACCCACCATCCCAATTCTCCCAAATCTCAGGGGGATGCGAGTGGCGGAAACGGAGGATCTCTCGTTGCCCACCCCGACAAAGCTCTCGCTCGCCAAAGCTCCACCCACGGTTGGAGTTGGGGACAACATTATCCGCTTTGGCTTGGGCCGAGTCTCCCCACAAGATCTTCCGGTTGCCACCACCACACCCAGTCGAGTCGCTATCGCCAAACATATTTTTTTTGCACGGCTCTTTACATAATTTTATGAGATAAAAGGCTGCAGAAATCTTAAAACTTATCAAGAAAATACAATTGAGGTCTGAAACTTATAAAAAGTGTAATTAATCCTAAAACTTATCAAATCATTTCAATCGAGTTCTAAAGTTAATGCCGTTAATTTTTTTAACTAAAAATATTGACGTTCCATTTTAAATAATTTTTTATTTTTCACATGATTTTTTTAAATGATTTTTTATTCAATTTTTAAAAAAAATAGATTTTAAAAACTAAAAAAAAAAAAGAAAAATTATTTTTAAAAATTGTTAAAAAAAACAGAAAAGAAGATAAAGCAGCAGCAGCTCCTCCCCGCTGCCATCGACGTTGCCAATTGTTGGAGGGGCCAGCAACCCTCGCTCGGCCAGGGCGAGGGTCGCCGACCGGGCAAAGCCTCGCCAAGCTTGGGCAAAGGAGCCTAGATCTGGGCACGCCGGTCCTCGTGGGGGGCCGGCGGCCTGCCCTCCCCGGGTGAGTCGTCGTCGGCCCTCACGGGGCGGCAACCGTCACCGCCTTGGACGAGGCCTCGTCGGCCCTCGCCGGGGGCTGGTGAGGCTCGCCGGATCTCGGCGAAGGTCGACCACCACAGCCCAAGGCCGGCGAAGGCGGCGGCGGCGGCGACGCGGGGAGGAGCTACTGCGCTTTATCTTATTCTTTTTAACAATTTTTAAAAATAATTTTTCATTTCTTTTTAGTTTTTAAATCTATTTTTTTAAAAATTGAATGAAAAATAATTTAAAAAGCCATTTGAAAAAGAAAATTATTTAAAAAGCCACATTAGCGCCATGTCAGCATTTTCCGTTAAAAAGGTTAACATCGTTAACTTTAGGACTCGATTTAAATAATTTGACAAGTTTTAGGATTTAATTGCATTTTTTATAAGTTTTAGAACTCAATACATTTTCATGACAAATTTTAGGACTTCTGCAGCACTTATTACTAATTTTATCATCGAGGACTTCCAAACCTTCTTTTTTTTCCCTCTAACCAAATACCCTTTACTTCTTTAAATGACTCATCAAAATTATTATGTGAAAACGTGGACTAGAAAGTGCCGATGTGGATATTAATATTACCGTGTTGCATGACCTCACAAAATAATGTCACGTCATGATTAAGATTGTCTAAACCAACGATCTCTTTCTCCTCGTTATCCAATCATTTAATTATGTATGACGTGATTTTTATTGAGCAAACAAGCAACATTAGCAATTCTGGTTAGATTTTATTGAATGATCTTCTCACCTCCGTGAAATTCTATGACATGACAAATTATTCAATGAACGTCTCACATAACTTGAGCTAATTGTTCAAATAAAAAGAATTAGATACTTGATTATTAAAAAAGTTAAATATCAATAAAAATCCTAAATTGGTACATATGTATTATATTTAGCTCAAATTAATTTTTATATCACAAAGAATTTCAAAATAATACACCCATACCACATTTATGTCAAACTCATTTTTGTGTCGCTAAATTGGTGCGTCCGTGCTAGTATACTAGTACCAAACTATTACCATTCTTATCCAAACCTGATGTCCGTGTCAATAAAAATCATAATAGGTACATCGATGATGAATCTATCCTTTGTTAACTTCTGTCAATATCTCATTACATCGTTGACATGAAAATACACATAGCAAGTAACTCAGATGATCAGCATTTAATGTAAATCTAACATGAAAATTCAATATAAATAGGTCTCTAGCAAAAACCATACAATTGGCCTATAAATTTTGATCCAATGTGCAATAGGATCTTTGAACTTTTGATGTGATTATTGAACTTTACCCGATATGCAATGTGGTCAATGAGTATTTAATTTGTTCAATGTGATCTATAAACTTTGACTACATAATTGAACATTATTATATAGTCAATTGACCAAATTGCATATGTACCAAAAGTCCATAGACTATATTGAATAAATTAAAAAAAAAATCAGGAATGTCATTATATATTAGGTTAAAGTTCATGGACTACATTAAATAATTAAAATTTCATTAGCCACATTGTATATTGGGTCAAATTTCAGGGATCATTTACGTCATTTTCAAATGACTCCAAGAGGATTACCCTCTTTGTCCGACCATCAATTTGGGAGTGCAAACTAATGGAAAAGTTGAGATTGGATCCCGACAACTTGAAGAGCCCTATCCAAAACCTCCCCATGCAATGAGGATCGTGATTACTCACGATCATCTATGGTACGCTCCAATATTTGACAACGTGCTTCAAAATAGCCTAGTTGCCTCCTCAGCCAAACAATCCTTAATAGATAACACGAATGTTGGGTATTTGGGTAATTGATCCACCACGATCATGAAAGTCCAACACCCTTCAAACTTGGGAAAAAACACAATAAAATCCAATGAAACACTCTCTAAGAGGTGCTCTAGGATAAGAAGTGACTTGAGAAGCCTTATTGCCAATTGTTGCTTTAGCATGTCTTATTGACATATAAGACATGTCTTTGATAAGCTTCAATATTGTTGCGTGGGTGAGGAAAAAAGTACTTGTCCTCCACAAGTGCCCATATGAAGAGATCAGATGCCCCAGTATCCATGAGTGTTATGACATCCGGAAATTCCTACACTAATTAATAAAATGTTGGAAATGGAGACTATGAATGTTGTCACAAAGGATGGTCCAAATTGTTTTCTCCTTGTTCATAGTTTTCGGAAAATGATTCCATTAATGGTAAAATTAATAAATATTTGCTCTTGAGTCAATTATTTAGTTTGCTGATGAAATATGCATTGCCACATTAGTTGTTAATAGAGACCGATATGCTCCAAATTTACATGTTGTATGATTGGTAGATTAGAAACTTAGAGTAGTGATTCTTCTAAAGTCCAGTAACTCTTGTTGAACATCTTAATGGGTTCTAAATATTTTATGAAATGCAGCTCCTTGATTTGTACAACTCTCTCTCATCCTCCGCCAAGTATTTTTAATCGAAGACATCATTACCTTTAACCCTTGGTCATTTATTCTTATCCTTTTGCACCTCATGTAAATTTCTAAATACATTTCCCTTGGTCACATACTTCCATTCCCAAATACTTCTAAGTCTTCAACTTTTCCAATCTTTCGAGTAGAAGTAAGGGTTTCACTCTTATAGTGATCAAAGTTTCTAAATCGGTATTTTAAGTGTGCAAAGGGTGATTTTGTGGGCTTTATTCTCATTCATTAAATTAATTTTGTTGCTTAAAAAGATTGAAAATTGTTAACCCACGTCCTTGATTATTTTACTTTAATTGTAATTAGAGCTTTGATTTTGTTCAAGCCTTTTTCGAGGAAAGTAAAACTCTAGGGATTAAGTTATTTGGTACTCTTGACTTGGTTGGCTGATGACTGTTAATTTTGACTTGATTTTTTATGTTAAGTGCAGGAAAATTATAATGATTGCATGCCGAATCGTTAGATTCATCAGACTTGAATCGATGAATCCCTACATACCAAACTTGACATTAATCGATTGCCATAGAATTTGGTAGTATGACAAGTGGAAATGGTGAAATTAATTTAGAAAGAGATAATTTTGTAATATGGACGAAATGTGGCTAACTCATTACATTGTGGATTTTAAAGTGGACATGCTGATCGAGACCAAATTGTTGATGTAAAAGTTGTCGATTTACAAATTGCAGGCATTAAATTCATTGTTAATATAAAGAAGATTATAAGATTTGTGTGTTATTATGTGCACTATAATTGTTTGATTTTATATTTAAGTTATTATGCTATGTTTTCATCGCTCACATATTAATTTCTCTGCGTGTCGAGATGCTCTAGGAGTGTTCGGGATGTTTTAGAGTTGAGATGCCCTGTGTATTTGAATGCTCCAAGAGTGTTCAGAATGCCTTGGAGTTGAGATGTCCCGTGTATCGAGATGCTCAAGAGTGTTCAAGAAGCCTCAAAGTGGAGATGCTCCATATGTTGGAACGCCCCCTATGTCGAGACGTTTCTAAATTGAGATGCCCCATGTATCGAGATGTCTAAGAAGTATTTATAATACCTCGGAATGGAGATGTCTCGTGTGTCGAGATATCTCAAATTTAAGATGTTCTATGTGTTGGAATGCCCAAGGAATGTTTGAATGCCTTGGAGTGGAGATACTTCGTGTGTCAAGTGATATGAAATGTTCTGGATGAGATAACACCCTAGAAATGAATATGATATATGTAATGCGTGTATAAATGCGGATGGTCACACGCGCCTAAACAAGCTTTTGGATTATAGCTATGCATCAAATATGTTATGCCATTTACTTGTAACGAAGTGAATAATCTTATGTAGCATCGTGTAGCGATTTCCACTGGCCATTTGCGATAGGAAGAATAATACATATATTCTTTCAATGGTCTCCTATAGCCAATTCTTATTCATCTTGATTTAACATTGCTTTGTAGACATTTGGTTAAGTGGTGAGATGATCTCTTGCCATTGACTTAAAGATTGCGTTTACTAAATTTAGGTTCACCCCTCTATTTTTCAAATTTGTATGATGGAATATCCTCCACAGTAGTTTGGAGTTCCTATATATTTTGATCGTGAATATCAAGACATGCTAGTAACTGAATCGGTAGTAGTTTATACAAAATGTAATTCAATTGTGTGGATTGACAAAGGACATTAGGGTAGATCCTCATTGATTTGTTGCCTGGACCACTTAGGGGTTTCAATGGTCTCCTTGATTTCGACGGCGATGACATGGCGACGGACAAAGTTGTTGATCCATAATATAATAGTGACTTTGAATAAGCAATTTTTTTAGTATAGGAGTATAGAGTAGTATCGACAAGACCTGACCTTCTTCCTAGAGTTGCTGCGTTGTAGGAGTATAGGGTAGTTTCACAACATTAATTATGTTAAAAACTAAAAATTTTATACATGTAAAATTGATTGAATGGGAATAATCATATTGTGATGAGGCCAAAACGAGAATTTTTCGTCACTTCTCTTTTTCTGTAATTTTGATTTTTGAAATAGGTAAATTAATGCGGCCATGGGTGCCAATATTTAGTTTTTCCTGTACTCTTTTGCTTGGTCACGTATCAGTCTCATCCTTTCCTCTGTTTTTTTTTTAATATTATTTTTTTAAAATTTTGTTTGCTTGTCAATAATTATTTTACATCGTTGACCAAAACCTTCACTACTAAAAATTTAATTTTAATATTCAAACATCGAATAAAAATTCTAAAAGTAAGTTTGGTCAATTATTTGCTTATTTGCAAAAGGCTAATTGTTTGACATATTGGACTGAGGAGAAAAAAAAAAAAAAAAAAAAAAACCTCGGACGCCGTTGGCTATACAGTATACATGTAACACCTAATCTGTAACATAAATGTCCTTTCCATACGTAAAGATTAAAAGTTATAACTTTAACTGAAAGATCGATTTCATTATTAGCAAATTTTGAAATTGTAAAAATTTTGTTAAATAATTAAAAACCAATTTATTAGTAAAAAGAAACTGCTAACCATCACGCGACGAGCTTGTTATTCAACCTTTTCCTTTTTTATATTTGACTATGTTTAATTACCGATATCAATAAGTTAGTAGATAGATGTTATAGTACGTAATGTTATCTTTATTGAGAATAAAAATGAAAGCACATATTAAATTTGGAGAAAAATGAGCTCATTAATGTTTCTCTCCTCAAATGATGACCTACATAAATGCATAATACAGAATTTGTCCCTTGTTTAGTCAATCCTCAATACTCAAATATCTTAATTTAGTTTGCATAATAACTGATTACTATAAGTAAATTAGAAGTGTTAAGTTGCTTATTCCAAAATTTGATTTCTTATTATAAGATCGAATATAACTTATTAATCTTAACATTCTTGAAATAAAAATATCTACACAGGTATAATATGTTATTTTATATATTGCCGACGTTCCAATCACATTTTCTGTTATTTTAATTTATTTCTATTTTTATATTCAGTTGATAAGAAAAAGAATTGGTTTGAGCTAGAGATGTACTCGAATCACCTTTTTCTTTATTTATTTTTTTTTTTAAAAAGTTTTTTGAGATGATGAATGCTTTATACGTCATTTTCCTCATTTACTTAATTCAACATGGCCCACCGGATCTACATTTTTAGTTTCTGTACAGATCACAATTTAGGCAGTGAGGTCGTGCTACTTGCACTAAATAATTTTCCATTTTTATATGTGCTTAGAAAAGTTTATTACTAATTTTTCATCACGAGAGTCGATATATATGTAACGATATGTGGTTTTCTTCGAACAAGTTTGACTAATATCCGTTTCTTTATACGACCAATTATTTTTCCTATCTATTCTACTAGCTAAGTCAACATGAAATTTATAACATACTGAATACTTCGTGAGTCATTTTCCTACATTTCAAAAAAAAATTGGACAAAAGATATGCACACGTAATAGAAACTAGTCCCGTGTATCTACATCGGTTAGATTCTAGTGCACGACTAATGTGAATGTATGACATCAACAGCAAGTAAGGGCGCGTTTGGTAAAGATACATTTAGGAACAAATTTTGATCGAAATTTGATTGTTCCGGAACCGATTCGAGCAAAAGAACGCGTTTAATAATTGTACAAAATTTCGATTCGGAAATAGAATTGTGTTTGGTATTGTGTTCATTGATTACATTTCCAAATCAATTTATTTTAATTTTTAAATAATTTTTATAATTTTTTTTCTTTTTTCTCCTGTTCTAATTCTTCTTCAGGCTGGTCGCCGGCCCTCATTGGCTCGGCCTTGCCGAACCTCACCCTAGCCTGGTGAGCTTGCTGGACCGGTCGTCGGCGACTGGTGGCGTCGAACGGTGACGGGCAGTGTTGAACGGCGGTGGGCGGTGGCGAACGACGGTGGCGGCAAGTGGCGGCGGCGGTGGACGGCGGCGGGCAATGGCGGGTGGCGGCGGCGGCGGCGAGCGACGTTCGCGGGATGGCGATCAATGAAGAAGAAGAAAAGAGAAGAAGGAGAGTTTTGATTCTCAATTTTGTTTCCGGAACAAGAATCAATTTTTTTTTTTATTCTTGATTATCGTCCCAAACTGATTCTGGGAACAAATTTGTTCCCGGAAATAAAAATTTTACTAAACGCGATTCTCGTCCCAAACTAATTTTGAAAACAAAAAATCAGAATCTGACACTGTTGGGATGGTTACCAAACATGTCCTAATATAACATACCTGATATGATGGTCAACACGGGAAGGTATTCCTTGTCAAAATAGAGAGGACAAGATCGCTAGCCTTTCACCAAAAAGCCGAGATCATCTTTCACTTGAAATCTCCAGCTGTCTATAGATGATAAAATTTCTGATAATTTGTGGTAAAAGAGCTCAACCTATGAGAAACCAATAAGGAGCAATTTGCATGTTTACTGCTAAACCATACACATTTGATACACAAATTGGCCTTGCTCTAGAAAGCTTATGAAAGTTAAAGGGAGATGCACAACAGCACGTATCTGGTCCCTCTGATGATATTCATGAGTGGGATGGGACCTCATCGCATCAGCAGTTGCTCTGCACTAGATTTCACTTCTCTTGTGCTTCCTCTCCCTCAGAAGCAGATTGTCCTTGTGTGGCCGCCATAGCTATGAGCTCACCAGGAGGTGGATGGTCAAACTTACAAGTAGCTCCATACTTGCATGTCCCAGTCTTCAGATAATATGGGCACACAATAGCTTCCTGTCAAATGAAATGCATTTTAGCCATAGAACCATATAATGTTTTCATAGCTACATAAGTTATGTGATTTTAAATGAAGGAAAGCCAGAACCCCTCGCATCATTTGATGCACTTGTTGACTCCAACAGTAAATGACTAGCATATAAGGTGTCTGTACACGGCCAACATCAGCAATGATGTCCTTACAATGCATACATATTAAGGCATTAGAGCTGCATGCATTGGGCACACATCTATCATGCATAAACACATGGACAAAAGCACATATACTTCCACTCACAAAATTAAGTTCACATCCATATTATAGGGCTAGATTTGGGAAAGAATCCATGCTGAGACTTAGGACTCTAAAAGGACCTTCTTAGTTTAGAAGTTAATAATCCAACCACATCATAAACAAAAAAAGGCATTAAAATAAGAGCAAGTAATGACAATATGGCAGCAGAAAAAACTAAAGAACCAGAACTTTCTTGCATGTAGAAAGAGTTGAAGTTAGTTTATGGAAAAACTCAAGTGTTCCAGATAAATACCTCAAGGGAACAATGTGAAATAGGTTGAGAGGAAGGACATTCCCCACAAATTCCATTGGCGTGTATTAGGAGAGAAGGATTTGGAAAGCTTTTCACATTATAAATGTAATTACCAAGCCAAAGGATGCAACACCAAGAACCAAAGGGTACAATGCAGGAAGGCCCTTCAACATGAAAGAGAGGGATTTGCAGTTCCAAAATCAAGATAAAAGGCAAGACTCAACCAGAGTGACAGGCGGCACACATCCACTTCGGTGACACCAAAAAAGGAACGGTGCTGTTTGTTTTAAGAAAATTCTCCACTTTCCATTCTCAGTCTCCATTGGAGAACATGGGAAACTCATTTAATAGCATTTTCAACAATTTTCTTTTCAGCACACAAAAACTTTTGTCTAAATTTAAAGTTGAAACTGGTACTTTTTTGAAAACAACAAATTGTCATTTTCAGAATTTTGAAATCAAGTGAGAGCATGTTATTGAGCAAAAGGGGGAAAAAGGCTTTGTTGGTGTCCTCGTAGTAGAGCAGATGGTTGGATGTTTCAGAGAAATCTCTCAATTTGACACGAAAAATAGAAAACCCGTCTCCAATCTCAAAATCTCACTCTTCAATCTCAGTATTTGCACATTATTGACACCATAAAAGAATGTTGTGGATTGCTCTAGTGCAGAAGCTGTATCTAGAGCTATGGCCATAACCACTTGTGAGTTGATATGGTTGAAAAATTTGCTGGAGGAAATTGAGTATGAAAGTTGCACTGATGACATTGTTGTGTGATCTTCAGGCAGATATCGCTTCAATCTAGCTTTTCATGAGATGATGAAACACATAGAGGTTGATTGTCACTTTGTTTGAGAAAAACTACAGTCTTAGGAAATCAGGAATGCATTTGTAAGAACTAATGATAGTTAACCGATGTATTCACTAAGGCTTTCAGCAGTCCTTAAATTAAGTATATATGTAGCAAGCGGGGCATACAAGATATTTATGCTCCAACTTGAGGAGGAGTGTTAGGAATAGGGTTGAGCATGGTCCAAGTGGCCAATTCCCACCCTAGAACTGAGAACCGTCCACTAAGGACCGGTTCTGAAAAATTGGAACCAGGAGCCGCCTCTTGATTCCATAGACCTGCGGTCCGATTCCTGGGTGGATCCGTGGAACTGGTCTCACCAAGTATATTTATAATTGCAACTATAGTCTCCACCATAACGCGATTCTTAAATCAAGATGGAAAAAGAAATACGAATGCCTAAAAGCGCAACGATCAAATTGCGTGAGGTTAAGCATTGAATAAAGTAAATATTGAATTCGTTTTCTTCTACGAATGTGTGCTGAGCTGTCATTCGGTCATTTTATCAAATATGTCAAGTGCATTTCAACCAAGGTATTTGTATGCAGAATTAAAGCATTGATTCTTCTCAGATTATCATAGTCAAGAATAATACAAAATCATATCATCAAAACAACCTCAATTGTAATCAAAATTTTCACATAAACAAAACTATGGCTCTCAGTTTTTGGCAAAAACCGAGCAGAGCCAGGTGGGGTCTTCCTCTTCAAAAAGTCCAAGAATGAGAGAAAATTTCAGATTTAGGGATTTAGAGTTTTCATTTTTTAATATTAAAAATTGATATAATTATATATTGTTAACAATTGATATATTATTATAATACCAGTCTGGTCCAGTCTAGGTGGGCGGGTGGGCTGTTCTGCCATGGAACTGAGAACCGGACACTAGTACGCACCGGTTCCAATAAATTGGAATCGGGAACTGGACTGGTACTCTTAGGAATGGGAAATATTATCATAGTAGATGTGTATACTGAGTTTGTAATGTGTTGTAATTTTGGGTTTCTATTCTGTAACATGTAAATACGGTATAAATACATGTTTGTTGTCTCCATGACATACACAGTTTTTCTCTTCAATCCCATCTCTAATTCTCAAATCTACAAGTGACTTATAAGTGAACCTAAGAAGGTCACGCAAGAGGGTGCAACACAATAAACTACAAACAAATCATCCAAAGATGGCTATCTGAAAGAACGCAATTATTGTAATATAATTCCTCGGGTGTGAGAATTCCTAAAACTAAAGGGCAAGGTCCAGTAATCGAGGAAGATCTGGCACATGTCCTAATTTTGTCTTCACAAAGTAGTAGTGCAACTAAGACATCAAAGAAAAAGTACCTTTCTTCGGGTAATGAATGTAAAATCACGAGCCACAGAAAAAAAGCCCACCTTTTCATGCAGCCTTTTGACAGAAAAAAAGGTAGAGTAGATAAATTCAAATTTTGTCCTACTGCAACACCAGTTGTAATTTGTGAGATTGAACACAAAGATCTGATGCAAAAAGAATCTATTTTGGTAACCGGGGCCTATACGCAACTAAAAAGCTAGTGGAGGTGCTACCTTTTCAACTTTACGGGTTAAGGAATCAGATTATGAGAGCTACCGCAACTACAAATTTTACTGGCTCAATCTGAAGCATTCACTACAAAGACTATATTCCACAAAAATATGTACCAGTGAGAGAAGCACATAAATTAGCTTCTTTCTTTAGTTGACATATACTAAAAGTAAATTCAGATGATACATTCTATGCATACCTTTCTTCTGGGTAATCCTGCGAGTGTAAGCTCAACAGTCTGTTGACTTTGATTTGCCATTGCCTGTGTAGGAGCTGACCGATCAATAGGGTGATGGAATTTGCATCGTTCCCCAAACTTACATGCACCCGTCTTCATATAATACTGCGAGATATGAAAGGGAAACTCATACCACCATTTATATTTAGTACAGGAGCATGCATTTTGACTGTCTCATATTGCATGAAACACTTACAAGCATATAGGTTCAATTACAAAATCTTTTAACCAAAATCCACCCAATATTGCAGCACATGTTCATCAACCACCGAAAAGTAGTCACATATGCAAGAAGCTTTCCATATGGGGGTAGGAAAATCATGATTGGGATAGCGCACCCAAGGCTATGGAACTTGGGTGTGGACCTTTCGTCAAAACTAATAGGCCTTCCTTTCTTCCTTTTATTTATTATTTCTCATTAAGGCCTAAAAAATGAAATATAATATGCCCTGTCATTTTTTCTTTCACACCCCCTAACTTTTTCCTCAACCAAGCTTGGTCAAAATTGCAGAGTGAGTCAAAATTTTAGTAGCATGGCCAAAATGCATTCCTTGTCATCAATATGTTTGCTAGTGGTAATTGCGGCCTCTCTGGAGAAGATCTGTTATGATTCCTACACGCATCTTTTTTAGAAGGTCTACGGCCATTATGTGGCAAGCAGGTTACATCATGTACGAAACTTAATAGTATATAACTTCTATGAATAGCTCATCTTTATTGGTTTCTTTTACCCCTCCTAGCGTTTGCTATCGTTAATCATGCTAAGTCAATGATACAAACCTTCGCTCCTCATTGCACCTTTCAAAAAAAATGAAATTGAAGTCATTTTTCCAGGATCTTGAATGAGAAACAATTCTTGTCTAAACAAGGGAGAAACAGTTCACCCTACTGCAAAAGGAAAGTTCAACAAAAGCTAGCAGAGAAGCAGGAAGGTTCCTAAATAACAAACACCGTTGTTCCTCCAGAATCAGAAAATATTGACAGATTGCTGACAATTGTGTCCACTTAAAATGAACATAGATAAGGCATGGGGTTATAACAGAGACAGTGAAGCAGGAACATAGGAAGGCAAAAGTAAGTCTGATCGAATATACTGATCCCTAAGATGAGTTAGCATTAAAAACCATTCTGCCACACTTTTTGATAATTAAAAGACATAATTGTCTATATATGTATTTGTCCAATGTAAACTCACATCACATTCAATCTGCCCAGGACGCTGAGGATATATAGTTGGACCAGCTCCCAGCTGCAATAGGGGATAAAACATTTCATAAATGGCAACGCTAAAAGAACATAATAAACTGACACATGGTGAAAGAAAATGACATAAAAAGCATAAACATCCACCACAGCTAATTTAATAATAAAGGAACTGAAGCATTGATGTAAGATTCAGGCTTCAAAGAACCTTTATGCACATAGGAGTGGCTGATCGGCTGGACTGAAAAAAGATCCCTCAAAAGAAAATGAATCTCTCACTTACCATCAATTGTGACAATATGGGATCGACAGCTTGATATATAGAGGCTGCTGAGCCAGCAGCAAAATTTGGGTTTCTGGCTGGTGAAGCCCCAACAATTGGAACAATGCCAACATGGAGATCAATAGCTGCACAAACACATCAGCTTTAAAACTAATAACTCACTTTGGACAACAAATATTTCAATTGATTCACTTGAACTTGTACCACATGTAACAACTAACAAATGTACCATTTCTCTCAGGGTGGTTGTAGCGGCAAGTGGCACCATATTTGCAGCTATTTGAAAACAAGAACATTAGTCAGAATTAAAGAAACACTTCTCATCCCTGGAGCAAGAAAGTAGCGTAGTGACCTGCCAGTTTTAAGGTAGAAAGGACAGTCCACTTCACCCTATTAGAAGAAAAAGATGGAAACCAACCTTAGACATAATGAGTTATCAATAAGTATGAAACAAAATCAACACAACCAACAGTTATAACCAAGAGACAATTTCCAACAGTCGGCAGTAGTACATACAGAGTGATAATCTTTGGAAGACACTCAGGAAAGAAGGCCTGTACATCTCAACAGAAATGGCAGAAAGTTGGTTTAAGGATATTTTGACCCTGAGAGTAGATGTACTACAAATTATACACTTGATTGTGTCTCTATCTTAGGGCTCAAAAAGAAATTGAGTGACCCAGAATGAGTTCAGGTTGGTCGATTTTTTTGCTTTGTTAGGAGTTGGATCAGTGAAGAAGCAGAATAAATGAGTAGGTGCCGGTTTTCGTTTAAAACCCCATCTGACCCAGTACCCATCTATTGGAAAAAGTAAACCAGAAAGGATAACACAGACGAAATAGTGACTCTCTTGCTGCCACCATCAGTGATAGTTGCCACAATACTGGGGAGTGATAGTACACCAATGCATGGGGATTGGCAAAGCACTGACCACCAACAGAAAGACTTTGAAGAAGAGATCACCATCAGCAATGAAAGAGAGATTGACCAAGGCAAGTGCATACGTGCTCGAGAGAGAGAGAGAGAGAGAGAGAGAGAGAGAGAGAGAGAGAGAGCACACAAGTGGATGCTGCCAATGAGATCAAAGGTAGCCGATGACATATCTGGTGATTGTTCTGCTCAATGTTCTGCTCAATGTCTCACCTCATTGTCTCATCAAAAACTAAAGCTGATTGTTCTGCTCAATGTTCGACAGCTGTTCCAATGTTTATTTTATTTCTTTTGAGTTTTTATCCCAGGCTTCCAGCAGATTACTTGAGAATTACTTTAAAAAGTTGGAAGTCAGAAATCCCAACTGAACGGAACCAACCCAACTAGTTTCCTCATAATGGTTCAGGCCAAACTATCTGGGATGGTTCATCCGAACTAACCCATTGACACCCCAATCTTCAACATCTATTCATCCTTAAAGATAAAAGAATCTTACAGCTCGCCAACATTCTGATAATGAGAAATTAGAAAAGGACATGGAACCTTAACATTACCGGTCTTATAGGAAGTCCCTTTGTATTATGTGATGAAGCAGGAGAAAGAGAGATGAGAGGCTTGACAAGCTTCACTTCTCTGACCATTCTGTCATTCTCTGCTACTGAGTCCCTCAACTCTCCAGCAACGGTATCTTGTAGTACCTGTGCCACCTTTATATCCTTTGGGTGGTGAAATTTGCAGGTTGCTCCAAACTTACAGTTCCCAGTCTTCAGGTAAAACTATACAAAGTTTTGCATGTTGCAGAAGGACCAATCAGTGAATAAAAGTAAATTACAGCAGTTATGAGAAGACTGAACATGTGCAGGCGAGCAAGAGAAATAGAGAGAGATCATACCGCACATGGAGGCTCAGTTGGTCTTTCTGGTAAGTTCAAAGTATCATCTAAAGTACCCTGAGAACATTTAGTTTCTTTATTCACAGCTTTACAATAAAAGCTTAAGTTGCCAAGAGTAAACATGCACAAACCCATGTAACAATAAACATATTTTGCCAACCTTATACAATCATCACCTACCGAAGGAATAATTTTGTCTTGCGGATGATTAAACTTGCACCTCAAACCAAATTTACATGTTTGGGTTTTGAGGAAGAACTGCAACAATCAAAATGAAGTAGTTATCATAGTTGCAAAAATGGAGTTAAATGGCCCTAGAATCTAGGTTAGGATACGACTTACAGGACAATCTGGCTCTCCTGCTCTCTGTGGAAGGGATTCAACTGTTGTCACAAGTGGTGCCTAAACAAGATTCATATGAAAAGTTTGAGACCATCCATCCTAATCGTACTGACAAATGAACATAGATGATAACTGTGTATAGTGCACATGTACTATGATTCATCCATACGATAATGATTTTCCACGTTTCACACATAAGCTGACAATTTTTTTTTTTTTTTTTATCTGAAAGGGCCATCTGATTTGCAGATGTGAGTAGCACTTAATGAGAACTAGTCCGGATTACCTGAAGAGCATAAGAAACTATATAAGCGTCAAACGTTAAAAAAAAAAAAAAAAACAAAAGGACTCCAAGATTAGAAATTGGAACTTTATTTGAAGGAGTGAAACATGTAGTGCTGGTTTGTGGATTGCTACTTTTCAATTAATCAAGCAAAAAAGAAGAAGAATCAAGATGGAAATTCACTGACTTTTCATTAAGAAAGGAGCTAACTTAGCCAAAAAAGAGCAGATGGAAAATGAGCGATCTGTATATATTCATAAGAGGTTGGGTTGAAAGATGGAAATATCTTAGATCTGTTCAGGTAGTGTAAGTAATAGCATAAAGGCTCCTCTAAGAAGAGCTGGGGACCACTACTACTGATCCAGGCCGACACCTTATAATCCAGGAGCTGCATCCAATAAAGATCAATTGCCACAAGTACAATACTCAAAACGATCTTGCTTTAACCACTGACATTGCTTCAAACCATCTCAAAGATGGTGCAATCATAAGAATCGTGTCCAATAAATAAAAAAAGTAACATTAAGATGCAACAAGAACTTGATCCTACCCTTAGAAGAAGCTCAAAAACTACTCATTCAGAAAGATGTAATGTGACTGTTATTGAGTCAACAAAGAAAGACTGCATAGTCTACTCAAAATTCAACAATAAGTAAAGAGGACCAGTGAAAGACAAAAGCGCAAGATCATCCACAAGGAAAAACTGATAAAGCGGCATAAAGAGCAGGTAATAAAGGATTGCAGAGAAATGTCAATCAAAGATTCAACTTGCCATACCACAAGAGTATAAGATGGACCATAACATAGTACAATTCTAAGATGAAATTTCATTTTCATATACCAAGATTTAGAAAAACTTCTACTGGAAACTTTTACAACCTATACCAGCAAAAGCATGGTCCTGCTGAGACTATACCATTGGTTTGATCCACCCAACAGTCTAAAGCACAAATCCATGAGAATGAATAGGAAGCTGCAGACTACTCAACCACATTACTAATTTCATGAATGATACCGTGACTAGAGACATTAAAGATGGTAGTAAATCATCACCTCTTTCCAATCTGGGATTCCACCCTCAGGAACCCAAATAGGATGGTCAAACTTGCAGTTAAGTCCAAATTTACAAGTTCTGGTAAGCATATAATGAGCACAATCCTTCTCTCCTGGCCTCTGTGGATAAATAGGCAAATTGCTTGCACTCTCCAATCTAGGGCGCTTGGATAACAAGTTGGTGGAATACCACGCTTCACTTTGCCCAATTGCTCTTTGGGCATCCAAAACATTCTGATGGTAGAGCGCTATGATAAATAATAGATAAGTATATTCACGAAAGCGAAGAATATATATATGTTATTTGATAATTATAGAATAGTTTTAAGAAATTATATCATATATCTTCCTGTATAGGTATGACAGTTAGAATAACAGCTGGGTAGCAAAAGCATGCTTGTACAAGATGCTCTATTGTCTATAGAAGGAGTGGCATGCATTAAGCTGCCAACTTCCTGAGAGAGAAATGCACTAGTATCGGATATCTTAAGTAGAACTAAATTCCTCAAACTGTAACAAACCGACTTCCAAATACAAAAGACAAATCAGTTTGACTGAGCTCTGAACCCTGAGTAGGAGAAGTATGAAGCATACACGGTGTAGATAGAGTGGATGCGTTTATAAAGCTGGGTGAATTTCAACCACATAACTTTGACAGAATCAGTTTGTTTAAACAGTTGGAAGTCATCGAGGCCTCCCTAAGTTAGTAAAGACGTTGCTTATTCATCCCGCCTGCGAAGAAGGCGAAATATGGAAGAAGCAAGCTAATCTAGGCACAGAGAAGAAGCGATAGCAATTATGGTATGGGTTTTAAATTTCAGTTGGCAATGGCAACGAGTCCGCGGAAGACTCCAATGCAGGTTGGATCAAAGTCATAACCTGGAGAAGACTACCAGTCTAGAGAAGCACAAAGCATGAACGGAAGAATGAAGGAATTAGCAATTAGGGCGACCTCACCTTGAGAGGGGCGCTTGGTGCAAGAAAGGAGCGGACTCACATCATCGGGGTGAAGGTGAGAGTGAGACCAGGAGGAGCGTGCACCCAAGCCGCCGGCGTAGGAAGAATAACCGACGACGTCCGCGGGAGAATAAGGGAGGGCATCGGCACTGCTGTGGGACCGAGAGCGTCCTCCAAATGCGGATGATGCAAGGAAGGACGCGTCGGGGTCCGAACCCATTTCCATGCGCTTGCGGAGAAGAAGGTTTGTCGAGGGTGACAGATTGAATTTGGCCGCCGCCCCGGGAGGCGGTGCCGTCCCGTACAGCTGATGATTGGCCATCGACGGCTACGGGAGGAATGCTTCTTCGCAGCGGCGGTTCATCTGTGATCGAATTTGGCTTCTTTCCATTTTTCTAAGCATCACACACTACTTTCTTATTTTAGATTTTGTTGGGGGTAGTTAATTCCGACTCTCTCCCCAACTGCACGCTGTCCTTAAAAAATTACAGCCTTTAATCCTGCGGTTGTGTAACGTCGTGGTTTCTGAATTCTTTACCGAGATTTTTGGTCAAATACAATGCAGATGACTTATTAGGGATAAAAGCCCAACGATATCTCTTAGAGTAAAAATAAAGAAAAACAAGTTAATTAACATAATAAAATATTACAAACGAGATATTTTAGAATTTGATTGAATATATTGATAGAACCAATATGATACCTTGAGAAAAACAGATACAATTAAATAATTAGGAAAATGCCTTACTGACAAAAAGTTCAAATAACAAAAGATAAGTTTTTTAAGAACGCTAGCATAATATGAGTTGTAAACCTCCAGCTACGCCACATCAAAAAAATAAATAAACCTCTAAGCTACAAAGTATATAATCAATTATTTCATGAAATCAGTATGGTCAGATTTAACACTCGAGCTGTTGGGATTGCATGTAAGCGTAATTTTGCTTTGATTTTCTTCCCCCTCTTCCATAATTTGTTCCACCTCCAAGAGTTGGACAATAAAGCCCATTCTCCCTATCTAAGCCTAAAAGTACCTCTGTTCTTTTTCTTTTCAAAGAATGTAAATCCAACTTTGAGAAGAGATGATCTTTGGTGTTTCATTCTGCGGTTGCGTGGAAGTTGTTGAGGAAAGATAAATTTTTAAGTGTTAGGATTGAGATTCTTATACAATAATAAGCGCTGAGCAAGACTGCTAGCATTCTATCAAGATCTTGGGTAGAGAGAGAGAAGCACCGTGAAGTAGCCATTTTGTTCGTGAAAATAAGGAGGAACCTAGGTTTATGGCATGTTTGGTAACCGGCTAATTCTTGACTATTTTTATATTTTCTGTTTCTCATAATAAAAAAATAAGAGAAATCTGTTTGTTAACATTAATTAATTTTTCTATTCCAATGGACAGATTTGTTCTCGGGAATAGATTTGAAACATAGTCAATAAGTACAAAAATTTTACTTTGTTGTTTCCGGAAACAATTCAAGAATCAATAAAAAGAAAAAAATTTCCTTTCTTTTCTTCTTCATCCTCCTCTAATTGTTACCTCTTTGAAGCCTCGCAAAGGCTAGGCAAGGTTGAGTCTCGTTGGTGGTTGGGTGAGGCTTGAGCCAGCAAGGCTCCTGCAAGGCCAACGAGGTCTCCGGCTCTCATTTCGCCAGTTGCCACCCAGTTACCACCTAGAGGATGAAGAAAAGAGAAGGAAAAAAAAAAAAAAAAATCTTATAAAATTATTTAAAATTAAACTAAGTAAAGAAAATTGAGTGTCGTAGCAAAAACAATTTTATTTTATGAATAGAAATTTTATACAATTACCAAAATGTCTTCGAATACTCAAAAACTTATCCATAGAATAAAATAAAATAAAAACTATTTCTGAGTAGACATTATTCTTGAAAATATAATAATTACTAAACAGGCCCTCACACTAATTGCGCTTGGGTTCACTAAAGAAAAAGCTGAATTGCTTTTATAAACACATGTGATTTCCTTGAAAATTCTATTATTACTAAGTAATTACGAAACATAACGACTTTCCTTGTGGAAGAAATTATTAAAGAAAAGTACCAAATGCATAAATTGCTAATCTATCATCATTTCAGTTGGTAAGAATATTGTCATACTTGACTCCATTTGTTTTACGGAAATTGATTTCAAAGAAAACGTTTTTGAGATTTTTCAGTATTTATTTAATAGAAAATGAAATAGTTAAGAAAAATATTTTCCGCTAATTGAAAAAACACATTCAAAAGTAGGGAAAATGTTTTTCACTTTTCAGAAAACATAAAACATTTTTCATAACTTTTTCTGCCTCACTTTCTTTAACTAAACATATTTTTATTTTATTTTTAGGTTTTCTTTTTTTAAAAATCAAGTTTTTAACATTTTTCTTTCCTTTTTCTTCTTCCTTGACCGATCGTCACCACAATGATGGTTGGCAACTAGCCACAAGCTGCCTCGAGTCATGCTATAGGCAGGTGAGGCCTGAGCTCGCCATATTGTAGTGAGGTCGAGCCTTGTTTGATTTGGCAAAGCCAAGCTCACTCAAGGCCGGTGAGCTCGAGCCTCGCCAAATCCGGCTAGTTGGGTGGGGCTCGATCCTCGCTCAAGGTCACCAAAGGTCTAAGCCTTGCGTAACCCACCACGAGCCTTTGGTGACCTCGGGCAAGGCTCGAGCCCCGCCTAGCTCATCGAATTCGACAAGGTTTGAGCTTGCCAATGCGTGGTCCTTAGCCATCGCCATTGTTGACAACTGGCCAAGGCCAAGGCAAAAGAAGAAAAGCAAAAAAAAAAAAAAAAAAAAAAAAAAAAAAAAAAAAAAAAAAGAAAAAATTGAAAAATTGATTTTAAAAATAATTTTTTTATTGAAAATAAGTGCATGCACGAAAAGATTTTCTTACCAAATGGAGGAAAATATTATCTATTTCATTTTTAAATTTCAGTTGTAAAATATGATTATTTTTCCGAAAAATGACATCCTAGAAATCAATTTTTGGAAACACTACATTTTTCGCGAAACGAACAAAGTTTTAATGCAAAAATATCTATTTATTCACATTAGTTAAAAAAATAAATTGCATAATAATACATACAGTATTTGAAACACCAAAGTACAGTGGCAGATGAAATAGCGCGGACGTTCGACGGGAGTGGGTGGTCGAGTGCAGACCTATGTAGCACTGACACTCTCCAGGAGTCTTCATGTCGTGTCCGACACTTCGATACATGTCCGACATGCTCCAATACGTGTCTGACACGCGGTCAACGAGTGTCGAAAAATCCGACACGTGGTCAACTCTCTCTGACATGCTCCGACACGCGAGTCCAGAATTCCGACACGCAATTTCGACATGCATGGGGTCAATTTTAAAAATTTATAATACTTGAGGGGTCAAAATATAAATATACAAAAAAGAAGTAATAAAAGAAGTAATAAAAAATGCTATAAATATACATGCACGGGATCAATTTTTTAATTTTCAGTTTTTTTTAGAATTGTTTTATTTTTTTTAAAAGTCTTTTACTATGAAATAAGTAATAAAAAATGCTATATATGATAATAAATAAATTTAAAAAAATCATTTCGGCATTTTTTTTAAACAATGTTTTTTTCCTCTAAGTTTTATGTATTATTGTAACAAATTAAAATGATGAATGATATTATTTAATATTTTTCGTGTAAACTAATTCTAGGCTATTATTATTATTATTTATTCAAAATATATTTAATATATAACGTGTCGGAACGTGTCGAATTCTCTATTTTTAAGAAATGACGTGTCGACATGTCGTGTCATGTCGTGTCGTGTCGTGTCGCGTGTTGCGTGTCCGTAGTCATTAAAAGGGAAGAGAGGTAAAGAGAGAAAGGGGGATTCTCTCGGCTCGCTCGGTGGGGGTTTTCTTCGCTGGTTTTTCTCTTCTTCAAGAGCTAGAGATCAAAGCTAGGGTTTAGAGGCCGAGAGGGAGAGAAATCCAAGAGGTTGAGAGGTCCGAGCGACTGAGGGAAAGCAGAAGATCATCGGCCGATGCTATGGCCACGCATCGGCTGCTGGTTTTTGCAGAGAAAGAGCGAGCGAGGGGGAGAGAGAGAGCTTGAGAAGGTGGCTGGCCATCGGAGGAGGGCTGTCCACCAGCCCCCATCCGCCGCGGCCTTTCCCTGAACCAGGTAGGTCTCTTTCCCCCCCAAACCTTCCTTTCCGCGGGGGCGGCGGGGAGCGTAGGTGCCTTGTTTTCTTTGGTGGGCGTCAGGCCGGAGCTCGTGGTTGACCAAGCTTGTGCAAGTTTTGATCCCGTCAGCCTGGCGATGTTATTTGTTATTTATTTTTTGTGATCCCACATTTTGGACCCACATTTTCTCTTAAAGTTGCGACTATTCGACGTAAAGTTTTTCCACGCTTCGTACTCTTTTGTGGCAACCGCCCATTTGGTAACCGTTATGATAGGAGACGGTGTATAAAAAGGAACGTACGTTCATTTTTGACGGGTGATGACAAGGTTTAACACAAACTCTCATATTTGGAATACACCATCAGTACGTGAGGGTATTGTGTTAGTAGCGTATCCCCAATTTTTCTTTGAGTTTTCAGGTTTTTCCAACGAACGTAAACAAGAACAATGGCTGGAGGTTTGTCTATAAACGATCCTGGTTTCTGCATATGAATTATTTTGTCTAACATTTGGTATCAGAGCATGTTTAGTGCCTCTGCCTTGTTTTTGTTGAATTTTTGGTGTATTTTCGAGCATTTTTTAGGATGAACAATAACTTGAAGTTTTGAGGCCAAGAGAGATTCGCCGATTCCGGGCAAAATCCGGCGACCCACCCCTCGAATTCGGACCCGTACGGTCGCACCGCCATGAGGAATATTAGCCATGAGTTATTTCGGCATATCGGTGTTCGCCGGAGGCTAATCGGGCGGCGGAAGTCGCGGTGGTTGAGGAATTGTGTTTTGGGAAATTTTCGTCTGATTTGGGGCCAATTTTTGCTCATTTTCGCCGAAACTTGGACCCATGTGGTCGTGCCGGCATGCTCTTCAAAACCCACTATTCATTTGTGTCTGAGATGGGCTGCCGGAGAAGAAACGGCCGGCGAAACCGCGGCGGAACGGTGAAAAACGGCGAAGAAATTCGTTCTGGGCGCGAGGAAGAAGGCGCGTGGAGCCCACGCACCACGCGCTCTCACGCGCGCTCAACCGCTGCGCATGTGGGATTCACGCGCGCGGCAGTTGCCAGGCGCGTGCGGGGCACGTGCCTGTCGTCTCCCACCCATGGCTGTTTTTATACTTTTGCCCCAAAATTTTCATGTTTTTACAATCTTGCCCTTGGCCAATTTATTTATTTACTGTTTTGCCCTTGATGTATTTATTTATTATGTCATTTTATACATGAAATTAAATGTTCAATGGTCCATATATTTAATTAATTAGAGAGTGGCCATAGCATCTTTAATTAATTAAATTATATATTAAGAGCCTCCGGATCATATTTAGAAATGGACATTGATTGTAATTAATTATATTAATATGATGAATTTTATCCCACCTGAATTTTCATTATATTAATATGATTAATTAGGATGAAATATCATATTATTTTTCTTAATTTACCCACAGGGATTAAGAAAAGGCATATAATATGGTAGTTTCTTCATGAAGTAATTATGAATTTATTTAAATTAAAAACTTAGCCCACATGTAGTTTTTATGTTATGTGATTCATATTGTGACATGTTTACATTGGTAAAATATGATTTATTTATATTTGCCTCAAATTTTGTGACATAAGCATGATTATTTGATATGCAGTTTTGCAACCTGTGAATTTCTCTGAATTTAAGTTTGATGTTCCCATACTAAATGGTGAGAACTATAAAGTTTGGGAAGGAGTCAGTTCTTCTTCAATTGGGGTGGATGGACATTGACTATGTTATAAGGAAAGACGAACCACCTGCTCCTAATGATTCGAGCACTTCAGCTGAGATAGCTCTTTATAACCAATGGGAGCGGTCCAACCGCATTTGTGCGATGTTTATAAGAGCTAAAATATCTCCTAGTATTCGTGGTTCGATTGATTAGCATAGCAATGCTAAGGCTTTATTGGAGGCCATAGATGCGCAGTTTGAGAGTTCTGAGAAGGCGCATGCCATGACCCTGATTATGAAGTTTTCATCATTGAAGCTCACTAGTGTTAGAGGTGTGCGTGAGCACATCATGCAAATGAGGGACATTGCAGCTCAGCTTAAGAAACTTGAGGTTGAGATATCTGAATATTTTATTGTGTATTATATTCTAAACACTCTCCCACAACAGTATGCACCTTTCAAGATCTTTTATAACACACATAAGAATAAATGGTTAATTAATGAACTCATGACCATGTGTGTTCAATAGGAAGAAAGACCTATTATGAAATTGGAAGAAAGTGCTCATTTGACAACACAAGGAAAGAATAAGGGCTATGGCAAGCATAAGGGAAAAAGGTAAAATACCTCCCCAAGCTGACATTAAGAAAGAATCCAAATGTTTCTTCTGTAAACAGAAGGGGCATATAAAGAAGGATTGTGTCAAATTTAAGGCTTGGCTCGAGAAAAAAAGGTAATCCAATCTCTTGTGTTTGTTATGAATCTAATATGATTGATGTAAGTCACAACACTTGGTGGATTGATTCTGGATCTACAATCCATATATTTTGAATTCCTTGCAGGGTTTTCAAAACCACAGGAATCCAATGGGAAGTGAACAAAGCATCTATTCAGGAAACAAGATGCGCTCGCATGTGGAAGCTATTGGGACATGTAGACTAGTTCTCAATAGTGGCTTTGTTTTGAAATTGGAAAGGACCTTTTATGTTCCTAGTTTTTCTAGAAACTTAATTTCAGTTTCGAGACTTGTATCTTTGGGATACTCCTTTAACTTTTCAGATTCAAACTTCTGTTTATCATTTAAATATGAAATTTTCGGGAGTGGTACTTTGTCTGATGGTCTTTTTCGAATTAATTTACAAGACAATGCCTATTATGATGTGATGCATGTTCATGATAAAGCTGGTATGAAATGATGTGTTGTGAAAGAACATTCCTCTATGTTGTGGCACCGGAGATTGGGGCATATCTCCATAGAAGAATTAAGCGATTTGTAAATGATGGAGTACTCGGTACTTTAGATTTTACTGATTGTGATACTTGTGTGGACTGCATAAAGGGAAAGCAGACTAACAAAACAAAGAAATGTGCCAAGAGGAGTATAGAAATATTAAAAATCATACATACGGATATATGTAGTTCGGATATGGACTCTTGTGGTCAGAAATACTTCATTTCCTTCATAGATGATTACTCACGTTATATGTATCTCTACTTGATTTATAATAAATATGAAGCATTAGATGCCTTTAAGGTATTTAAGGCGGAAGTAGAAAAACAATGCGATAAGCAAATTAAGATCGTGAGATCAGATAAAGGTGGATAATTCTATGGTAGATACACTGAAGATGGACAAGCACCTGGTCCATTTGCAAGATTTCTTCAATAGTATGGGATAATTGCCCAATATACTATGCCTGGTTCTCCGGACCAAAACGGCGTAGCGGAAAGAAGAAACCGGACCTTATTGGACATGGTGCGTAGTATGCTTAGCAGCTCCAAATTTCCTAAATCCTTGTGGACTGAAGCACTTAAGACGGTAGTGTACACATTAAATCGAGTTCCGACAAAGGTTGTCCCAAAGACACCTTTTGAGTTATTTAAGGGTTGGAAATTGAGTTTGCATCATGTGCGCGTTTGGGGATGCCCGTCTGAAGTGAGATTTTATAATCCACAAGAAAAGAAGTTGGACCCAAGGACCATAAGTGGATATTTTATTGGATATGCCGAAAAGTCTAAGGGATATAGGTTTTATTGTCCATCTCACACCACTAGGATTGTGGAATCAAGAAATGCAAAATTTCTTGAAAATAACTTGATTAGTGGGAGCGATCAATCGAAGGACCTTGTTCCTAAGAAAGATCATCTAGACACTCATCCTTCCACCTCAAGTTTAGGGTTGGTTGTTGCTCATAATGCCCCTTCAGTTCAGCCGGCTATTGAACAACCAATTGTTGAAATTCCACAACCTGCTGATATTGATCTAGTAGATCCAGTTGTTTAGCAATTACCAGAAAATGTTGAACAACTAGTTGAACAACACGCTTCTCAAGAAAATGTTGATGCAACATTAAGGAGATCTACTAGAATAAGGAAATCGGCTATTCCTAGTGATTATATTGTGCATTTACAAGAGTCTGACTACAATATTGGAGATGAGAATGATCCCAAAACATTTTCACAAGCCATGGATAGTGATAAATCTAATTTGTGGTACAATGCCATGAAGGAATAGATGAGTTCTATGGCATCTAACGAAGTTTGGGATTTGGTTCAGTTACCTGATGGTGCGAAGACAATTGGTTGTAAATGGGTCTTCAAAACTAAGAAAGATTCATTGGGTAATATTGAAAGATATAAAGCCAGACTCGTTGCCAAAGGATTCACTCAAAAGGAAGGAATCGATTACACGGAGACTTTTTCTCTTGTATTTAAAAAAGATTATCTTCGTATTGTTTTGGCATTGGTTGCCCATTTTGATATGGAATTACATCAGATGGATGTGAAAACGGCGTTCCTTAATGGAGAATTAGAGGAGGAGGTTTACATGAAACAACTTGAAGGATTCCCCTCTATTAAAGGTGAGTATTTGGTGTGCAAGCTTAAGAAATCTATATATGGCTTGAAACAAGCATCCCGCCAATGGTACTTGAGGTTCCATGAAGTCATCTCTTCATTCAGTTTTGTAGAGAATGTCATGGATCAATGTATATATCAGAAGGTTAGTGGGAGTAAAATTTGTTTCCTTGTGCTATATGTGGATGATATATTACTTGCAACCAATGATAAGGGGTTGCTACATGAGGTGAAATAATTTCTCTCTAAGAGTTTTGATATGAAGGATATTGGTGAGGCATCTTATGTCATTGGCATTAAGATTCAAAGAGACAAACCTCGAGGAATTTTAGGACTATCTCAAGAAACCTATATCAATAAGGTCCTAGATAGATTTCGGATGAAATATTGTTCACCAAGTATAGCACCCATTATGAAGGGTGACAGGTTCAATTTGAACCAATGCCCGAAGAACGATTTAGAAAGGGAACAAATGTATAACATTCCATATGCTTCTGCTGTTGGAAAAGCTTGATGTATGTTCAGGTTTGCACTCGACTTGACATCGCTTTTGCTGTGGGAATGTTGGGAAGATATCGGAGTAATCCGGGTTTAGACCACTATAGAGCTGCAAAGAAAGTGATGAGATACCTTCAAGGTACCAAATACTATATGCTTATGTATAAATGGACTGACAACTTGGAAGTGGTCGGTTATTCGGATGCGGACTTTGCGGGCTGCGTTGATTCACGAAAATCAACATCTGGATACATTTTTATGTTAGCTGGCGGAGCCGTGTCATGGAGAAGTGCCAAGCAGACTTTGACTGCTACTTCCACTATGGAGGTTGAGTTCATTTCTTGTTTTGAGGCTATCTCGCATGGCGTATGGTTGAAGAGTTTCATTGCTGGGCTTAGAATTGTTGATTCTATTTCTAGGCCATTAAGAATATATTGTGACAATTCAGCTACAGTTTTTATGGCTAAAAATGCCAAAAGTGGCAGTCGAAGTAAGCATATCGACATTAAGTATTTAGCCATAAGGGAACGTGTTAAGGAGAATAAAGTGGTCATTGAATATGTTAGCACTGAATTGATGATAGCCGATCCTTTAACTAAAGGCATGCCATCAATGAAGTATAAGGATCATGTAACTAGTATGGGAATAAGTCCCATCATGTGATTTGTCGTTATATGAACGATTTTTGTTGTATGAACTCTTTTTCAGTTGTAATGTTGATTCTCAATTTTGGTGTACACATTTTGTTGTTTATGAGAATAACATTTATCCTTGGTTCTTGAATAAACATGGGATTTATTCATTAAGATATGTTGTCACATATAGGCTGACATTAAAGAAATAAGATGCATTGTGATACATGGAAGATATTACTCACTCTTAGAGGACATGTCGCCATGATCCATGTGTTTTGTTTCTTTTCTTTAAACATAAAGTTTTCGTGGAATTAGTTGGATAATTCGTATGATGAAAATGATGGGATCAAGTGGGAGAATGTTATTTATTTTTTGTGATCCCACATTTTGGACCTACATTTTCTCTTAAAGTTGCGACTATTCGACGTAAAATTTTTCCACGCTTCGTACCCTTTCGTGACAACCGCCCATTTGGTAACCGTCTTGATGGGAGACGGTGTATAAAAAGGAACGTACATTCATTTCTGACGGGTGATGACAAAATCTAACACAAACTCTCATATTTGGAATACACCATCAGTACGTGAGGGAATTGTGTTAGTAGCGTATCCCCAATTTTTCTTTGAGTTTTCAGGTTTTTCCAACGAACGTAAACAAAAATAATGGCTGGAGGTTTGTCTATAAACGATCCTGGTTTCCACATATGAATTATTTTGTCTAACAGGCGACTCCTTAATGGAGACGTGAGAGGTAAGAAAAAGAGCCCACTCCGTCAGCGTAATGAGCTCCGGTGTCTATCTCCAAAGTCCACGAAGCAAATGAGTGCTTGGTCGTCCTCACTCGGTTGTCCTTACTCTGTGACTAACCATGCCGGTCGCGGGTGTGATTTCCACTTTCTTATTCCACTTTGACCGGGCCGGCTAGGCGTGCTACAATCTTTAAATTATTGCTTTCTTTCAATGGCCATGTGGTCAGCTCACTCGGTTGTCCTCACTCTGTGACTAACCATGCCGGTCGCGAGTCTGATTTCCACTTTCTTATTCCACTTTGACCGGGCCGGCTAGGCGTGCTGCAATCTTTAAATTATTGCTTTCTTTTCAATGGCCATGTGGTCAGCGTGACCGAGTAATAAAGCAGAATTGTTAAACTTCCAATATCTCTTATGACAGCAATGTCCTCGTCACCCTTTGTATGTTATAACTGAGCCTTGCTAGCATCTGGCAACAGCATCACAACCCCCCAATCCATCCGACCAAAACCCATTAGCAACATCCCAATTGGTGCTGTGACCTCCGGAGCGACGTTCCGTTAGGACTAGGGAGGATCATCAGCAATGGAATATCTGCAGTACTCGAACGCAAAGGCACTGATATCCATAGCCGTGGTGGGCGTAATGGGAGTGTTGCTGAGGCTGTACAACGCCCTGGTGGTGAAACCGGAAAAGTTGAGGTCCTTGCTGAGGAAAGAAGGCATCAATGGACCGCCCCCCGCCTTCCTGCTCGGCAACATCATGGAGATAAAAAAGGCGAGATCCTCCTCCTTCTCCTCCTCCGTTCCCATGACTCCGCCCGGCCGGCCCCCTGCCCGCCATGATTGCGCTGCTGTCCTCTTCCCCTTCTTTGACAAGTGGAGAAAACAATACGGTAGTTCACCTCCTGGCTGCCCTAACTGGAAATTTCATCTCTTTTCCACAATTAATCAAATAATATTCAAGTGTTTTGATTTTCCATGCTCCAAACTACATAAATTAGACGCAAGATTTTCGTACAATCATAGAGAGTTTATGAAACTTAGAGATCGGTGCTACTTAAATTTCCTAGTTAGATCTAGATGATCACGTGCATCACCGTGACATATGTTTTCTCTACATATGTTTTCTCTACCTTAAGGCTGAGCTTGAAGCCTATCATGTCGGTTGACACACCGCATGGCATAGGGTGGTAGACGTTGAAGACTCCTTCACTGCCCGTTTCCATTTTTTAACACTTGCAGCCCCTACCAAAGTCTGCTCTTTCTTTTTTGGGATTATTGTTAGTTCTTCGATAATGACTGATGCGGGCGCTGTTTAGCTCCTCTGGAGCTGGATCAGGATTGGACTCAACCAAAATGACTCCAGCGCCCCGAAATCACTTCTCACATTCACGCTAAATATCATTTGACACGTTCTCACTCATTAATAAAACAGGAGTAATTCACTACTCCTGAATCAGATCATTTCTCCTTCCCCCTCTCTTAAATGAATTGGATTGATCGTTTGTGGTTCGGACATGGACAATCAGATCAGGCTGATGTCATGCGCTGATGTCTCATGATTTTTACAGGAGATACATTTTCGTTCTCGCTGGGGAACACACAGATAATCTATGTGAACCGACCAGACGTGGTGAGGGAGATTACCACCTGCACATCCTTGGACTTGGGTAAGCCCTCATACCAGTTCAAGGAGAGGGGTCCCTTGATGGGTCAAGGCATCTTAACTTCCAACGGCCCCCACTGGGCTCATCAGCGCAAGATCCTCTCTCCTGAGCTCTATATGGAGAAGGTCAAGGTATGTTATCTCAAATGATGTCTTTCAATATCACCATTTCCACCACCAATTTTTTTTTCCTCAACTTGACATTTCTGAGTGTTAAAAAATTTAATTGAGTGCGGAAGCATGGTATAGTTTATATTTGATAGATGATGGACAAGGGACAATGATAGGATATTTTGAGAAGGTTTATGGGACAAAGATAGTTTCACTAGTTTATGAAAATAATTTTACAATAGTTGAAGGAGGTGTTGGTGAGGGAGCTACATGATGTGGTTTTTATGGTTAGCTCCCTTACCCAAAATATGGAGCACTTGCTCCTTTATATATCTGCCAAAGTTGGTGGAGGAAGTCTCTAGACTTCTCTAACATAAGATAAAACTTCTAGACACATGAGTCTTCTAGACACATGAGCTTGTAGACAATTCTAGAGACTTCTCTTACATGTTGGACATTTTCCTCTTTTTTCTAGAAAATGTTTTCTTCTTTCTTCTAGAAAATTCATCTAGGGAATTCTAGAAAATTTAGAAGTTTACCAACTCTAGGAAATTCTAGAAAATGGATCACCATTTCCAACACTCCCCCTTGATCCATTTTCGGGATACTTCGGATATTGTAGTCTGTCCCATGTCTTTTAGTCCGTCTTCATTCCATAATCCCTTGTATCCTTTTGTCGCATACATAATGACTTTTCTTCAATGATGTCCCATATGTCTCGTTGTCGCGTACATAATGACTTTTCTTCAATGATGTCCCATATGTCTCGGGGCATCAAAATGCTCTTAGTTGTAGTTGTTAGGCTCGGCTCGGCTTAGGCTCGGCTCGGCTTTGGTTCGGCGCTCCGGCTCTGGCTCTGTTGGCTCTCGCTCGGGCTTTGGCTTTTGATTCTGGCTCTGGCTCCGGCTTTGGCTCTGTTGGCTCTCGTTCGGGCTCTGGCCTTTTTAGTTGAGGATGGTGAGGACAAACGTCCATAACCATCCGATATGCTTGGCTCTAATACCATGTTAAAAAATTTAATTAAGCGCGGAAGCATGATATAGTTTATATTTGATAGAGGATGGACAAGGGACAAGGATAGGATATTTTGAGAAGGTTTATGGGACAAAGATAGTTTCACTAGTTTATGAAAATAATTTTACAATAGTTGAAGGAGAGTGTTGGTGAGGGAGCTACATGATGTGGTTTTTATGGTTAGCTCCCTTACCCAAAATATGGAGCACTTGCTCCTTTATATAGCTGCCAAAGTTGGTGGGGGAAGTCTCTAGACTTCTCTAACATAAGATAAAACTTCTAGACACATGAGCCTTCTAGACACATGAGCTTGTAGACAATTCTAGAGACTTCTTACATCTTACATGTTGGAAAATGTTTTCTTCTTTCTTCTAGAAAATTCATCTAGGGAATTCTAGAGAATTCTAGAAGTTTACCAACTCTAGGAAATTCTAGAAAATGGATCACCATTTCCAACACTGAGTTTACCCGCTCGCAGGGAATGATAAACCTCATAAACGAGTCCACAGAGACACTGTTGAAGTCCTGGAAGAACAAAGTGGATGCAGCCGGTGGAGTAGCCAGCATTAACATCGACCAGCACATTAGAAGTTTCTCCGGAGACGTCATCTCCAGGGCTTGCTTTGGCAGCAATTTTGCCAAAGGAGAGGAGATCTTCCACAAGTTGAGGGCTCTCCAAGAGGCCATGTCCAAGAAAGTTCTTTCCACTGGGATTCCTGGCATGAGGTGCGAAGTTAAATCTCTCTTTCTCCCGAAAAACCTCCAATTAAGCCTCCCCTTCCATACCACACCCTTGAAAAGAAAGGGAAAAAGGAAAATCCACTGTCGCTCAGCTGCTATAATCAATTCTGTTCATGCAATGACGCAGATACCTCCCCACCAACAGTAACAGAGAAGCCTGGGCACTGGAGAAGGAGGTCCGCAGTTTGATACTGCAGGTGGTGAAGGAGAGGATGGAAACTGCATCTGAGAAGGACCTTCTGCAGATGGTTCTCGAGGGTGCCAAAAACAGCGACTTGAGCCAGGAGGCCATGTACCGCTTCATTGTAGACAACTGCAAAAACATTTACTTGGCTGGGTACGAGACGACTGCCGTCTCTGCGACATGGTGCCTCATGCTGTTGGCTTCCAGTCAAGAGTGGCAAAATCGTGTGCGTGCCGAGGTTCTTGAAGTTTGTGGGGACCGTCTTCCTGATGCCGATATGATCCGTAAGATGAAACTGGTGCGCCTTCCCCATACCTTTAAGACAGAGTGCACATAATATAACGTTTTGATTTCATGATCATCGGCATGTGTAAACCTTTCTGTCTTGGGTGCAGCTCACAATGGTGATAAATGAGTCGCTGCGGCTATACTCCCCCGTGCCAGTGGTGTCGAGGGAGGCCTTAACGGATATGAAGTTTGGGGACCTGAAAGTGCCGAAGGGGGTTAACGTGTGGACGATGGTGTTGACATTGCACACGGACCCTGAGATATGGGGACCAGACTCTTACTCCTTCAACCCGGGCAGATTCGCCAACGGGATCACGGGAGCTTGCAACCTGCCGCACTTGTACATGCCCTTCGGAAAGGGACCTCGCGTGTGCCTCGGGCAGAACCTGGCTATGGTGGAGCTCAAGATTCTCATTGCCCAGCTTCTCTCCAACTTCTCCTTCACCCTCTCTCCCGACTACGTCCACTCCCCTGCTCTTAGGTTGGTTATTGAACCTGAACACGGTGTCGAACTCTCCGTCACCAAATTATCTCGAGATTGATTCCTTCAAGAGCAGTATTTTTTTTTTCTTTCTTAAGCCCACTGTACGTTTTCTTGCTGTGTCCAAAACCAATTTTTCCTTTCCTTTTTGTCACTCTTGTATCAGTTTATGACAAAGTTAATTATTTTTTCATTATACATGTTACGACTAATGCGGAAGGTGAATCAACGAAACAATTAAAGCGAGAAATAAGTTACAGAAATAAAACATAAACGTTGTCGATTTACATGATTAGGTAATGTACCAACTCTTTAGAAAGAGATTCACGAGGTTGTTCAACTATAATCGGTAAAATGAAGATTACATTCCAGTGTTTCCAACCAATCTTAGGTAACACCTTCCCCACAAGAATCGATAAAAAAATGAAGTTTTCTCGTGCTTTCAACTATCTGGGCAAGCGGCTCTCAAAAGCTCTCTAAGCATTTCATAGATTTCTGATCTTAAATAGCCTTTGAAAATAAGATTTTTTAACAAGCCCGAATCCTAGCCGCTTCGGGCCGAGCGCCTGCCAAAATAGGCCTGCCGGCAACTATGCTGGAAAACATAACATTTATTGGGCGCAGTCCGAGAGCCCTGCCTGCTGTATCTGGTAGCCGGGGCTCGGTGCTTGCCTGGTGGCCAGGTTGGTCTAGGTGCCAGGCGGGCCTTTCCTCTCATATCCAATCGCCCGCTTCTATCATCATGTCCTCGCTCGCAAACACCCCGAGTGTCCCTAGTTACGAGCTTGTGCATAATTCCAAATCATTTGAATTAATTGCGAGTTGTAATTAACAAATCTTCACTTTGGCAAGAAGTCCAACTTCATCGTCATTGACCGCCGTCTCTCCCATTCTCCTTTAGGCTCCTCCCTTGTTGCAGACAATGATCATGTAATATTTGAGTTAGTGGTGGGACTCGCAAGAGAAAAGTGGAGTTCAACTTATGCAAAAGGAAGAGCAGCGAACGCACGAACGGAGAAAAAGTGATAGAAGAATATAGAAAGAATAGAAGAGAGAAGAGGGGTTTTGCGCGTACATGACATGAGGGCTTCGCCATGTCAAATGAAATATGTATCGCAACACCTGATAACAACTTACGCCATTTATTCATCTAATCGAAGTATTTTTCGAAATTAAAGTTCGAAATCAAAATTGTGTGAAAATGGAAATGTGAAGACCGATTTGGAGTTTCTAAACTGTAGAATTTTATGAAAATTATGAATTATGGCATTGTAGAGCTGTGGGGGTTTGAGAAGCGTTGATTTGAAGAAAAGGTTTGGTTGGAGTGAAATTCTAAAGTTTCGTGTTTGAACTTTGTGTTGCGAATAGCTTTAAATAATCACTTTAGGCGAGTAATTTGTTGACGTGTGAAATTTATTTTGTTGGCTTTTAAGCTTAATTTAGCCGAATCATAGTTGAGATAACGATTTTCATTGGTTTGATGTTATTTCTCACTCATATGATCGGATTGCAAGTTCATTGATTCGAGTGAGCTTTTTGTTTAAAATAATTTAGACATCTGCAAAGTCAATTGTTGCTGAAGCAACTTGTAGTGCGGAGCAAAAGTAGGTGCTTCTTTTGAAATTCAGGCTCGTGACTTTTCTCAAGTAAGAGTTTTGGTAGTTGAAAAAGCTCAAGAGGCAACCGACTGGATCGAGCAACATGAAAGGATCACTGATGCTCTCAGGGGCCATCTGATACCTGAAATTAGTGCCTGGAGAAATCTAAGTATTCTGGGATAAGCTTTGTCCCTTTCATCAGCAGTCCTGGGGGCTGGGGTTCCACTTACTGTTGTTCCAGACCTGACATAAGTACAACGCACTAGCAGAGAATTTATCCTCTAAATTACCTCATGGCCAGCATGCTATATCAGTGGGCGCAAATTTTGCATCTGATGTCATTTCCAATGCCCAAAGTCAGGCTGCTTAATTGATATCTAAGCTACTAAGTGATTCTCGTGATTCGGTCAAACATACTTGTGACAACCTGTTTCTAAAAGTCAGTAAGCATGCCTTTGAGATAGGGAAAGTTGAAGATGAGTGTTCTGAGATAGTGAACGCTGGTGGCTCTGAGGTTGAATCTAAAGCTAGAACTGTCGTCTCTCTAGTTTCATTAAAGACATGCAATGTTTCATCATAGAAAAGAAAGATGATTTAAAATCACTGTTTTATCCTGGTCAATCTAAATATATGGACACAAACAAGGCGAGGTGTCACAGTCAATTAACACAGGAAAAAGAGAAGGCCTTTTTTCTGTAAAACTTAATTGTCTCTATTTGTAATGAGTGAAAAACGGGATTGTTGACATGGCTGTTGTCAGTGGGAAAGGGAATGGCAATAGGTCTCGGATGATTCCTCATCGTTGTTTGGTTAACTCAAAGAGCTAGTAGAGGATGCTCGATCGTTAGTGAATCTGTGGATGATCTACGGCAATATGCTGACTGGGATGTTCCTTGCAGTGACCCGAGCATGGAAAGTCGGGGACTTTTTCTGAAGAAAACTGGGCATCCGTTTTCAAAAGCAATGTTGTTTCCTGTAAAAGCTTGGTTGATCAATTGTCTGATGTTGTTTAAGCCGATGTAATCAGGAATGCTCTTACATTCAATTCAGAGTTGGCAGATTTACTTGGATTTGTCTCACAACTTCGTGGCACTATTGACACTGCACTCGAGCAGCTATTGGAAGTTGAAAAAGAGCAGGGAACTATCATTGAACTTGAACGGAATTACTTTGTTAAGGTAGCCCTCATCACTGAGCGGCAGTTGGCTGTTGAAGGAGCGTCTCTTAAGTGGAGGGATCATCTCTCCTGGGAAGAGGCTGAAGAATTAGCACCTCCAGAAGATCTTGTAGGGCACAACTTGACCAACTTGAGTTCTTGCCAACATTATTTTCAGTCCTTAATGAATGCTAAGGGTAAATAGACTGGCATGCTTTAAGAGGCAAAGCACTCTTGTCCACATTAATCAAACCTTCCATTGAATTAGAATCACTGGACAAAGTTGTGTCTTCAATTTGTGCTTCTGCTTTGCATGCAGGCATCAGGGCTCCTAATTTAGCGGATTGTATAAGTTCTGGGCAAGAAGGTCTGAAAGTTTGGTGGTTATTGGGGGAAAAAAAGGTTTTTTTTATTTTAAATTATGTGTTCTGGATTCGTTTCTTGATGTATGCATACATGAGGTGGCTTTGCCTATGGACCAAAAGTTAGGTTTTGACCAGCTTGTCAATGCTGTGAGGAAGCATATTGGTCATTACCTGAAAGATCGTAAGCTGCCTATATATGGCATTGTCACAGAAATGAATTACCATTCAAAGCAATTGAATGGTTCAAGGAAGGAATTAGTCTTTGAGCAGTTGCACAAAGACCTTCAGGCCATTTAAAATTTCCAGCTTATGCTTGAAGAATACTGCAATGCACATGAAACTGCTTGCTGCTGCAAGGTCGGCAGCATCCCTAATGAAAAGGCAGGTAAATGAGTTCAAAGAGAATGTAAAGAAGGAGTGCTTAGAGATTGTTCAGATGGAATGGATGCATGACGCTCTATGGACACCTTCACATAATAGGCAGATCACATTGCATAAATTGCTATTCAGTGGAGACAACCCGCAATAAATTATTCTAAATCTCAACAGACAGAATGTGGAAGTAAAGCAATCTGCCGCAACCAGAATAGCTCGGCCAATTGAGGGCTCGCGAGCTGTTGAAAGAACTTCATCTGGTCTTGCTGGACATAGTTCCAGGATAATGTGAAAAATTCCTCCTGAGTTCCATGGGCATTTAACTAGGAGACGGCAATTGTGTTGGGATGCAAGGGAGAAAGCATCTGAATTAATCAGAATTTGCATGTCTATACTGGAATTGGAAGCGTCAAGAGATGGCATTTTCTGGGTACCAGGAGGAGAACATCCATTGACAACAAGCAATGATTACAGAGCATGGCAACAAGCAAACTTAAGCAACATGACAAGAATGGATGTTACTTATCATTCTTTCACATTTACATGACTGTCGCTTTTCTGCAATAGCCCTGCATTTTGAACTATAATTGCATTGTGAAGGACAATATTTTCCATCTTTCTTGCTCAGGTATTGGACAAGAATGGAAACTTTCACAAAGCTGCATGGAAGCTGCTTCCAACCATTTATTTTCTGCCACTAACGACCTTTGCATTGCCTCTCTCAAAGCAAAGTCAGCTTAGGTTTTGTGTGTTTCCTTGTGCTGAAATTAGTCACATCCTTTTGTTCGAGTATTACATCATCTGTTTTCTCCCTTGGAAGATGAGTTGCAGAGCACCATACTTGCCATGAGGGACCGTGCATATGAAGCCAGCATAGGGCTATCTGCTTTTAGTTGAGTATCAAGGCCGTATAGCTTTGGCATCAGAGTTTGCTTCCATGCTTGATGCTTGGTTCATCTGACAATTCCAATTATCTGTATTACAGTGATCTTCATAGCTGCAATATATGGCATCGTTTGGCGTATAATTTGTGACATTCTTCTGGGACTATAAAAACCAAGCTCTGTATGATCATGACAATTATGGAACTTCAGATCCTGCTGTGCATCAATGAGGCTATAAAGGCCAGACGTGGGTGCCATTCTCGACTCAGAATTCTTGACACTTAGCCTGTTTCTTGCGAAGGAATGTCTCTGAGTCTCTGTTCTTGAAAATTGGTTTATGACATTAAGATATTCAAGGATAAAAGTCCCCCTTCCGTAACCCTTAAAGCTAGCCAGAAAAATAATTGTCTTATAGCGTGATAAAATCAGTAAAATAACAAAATATTCCTTAGATTTCAAGTCATATGAAAGAAGCGTCACTTAAACTACACGTGAAATCTTCCTTTAGATGAGCAACAATATATGAATCAGGTAGAGATACAAAATACTCTGCAAAGTAAATCTACTTGCGTTTTAATGCTCATCAACATAGATTTAGTTTTAGACCAAAAAAAAAAGAAAAAAGAAAAAAGAAAAACACAGCTTTAGCAGCAATTCACTCGGGAGCTCTTTCCGGTCTTGATGTTAATTTTGTCATATTAAGTTAATTGTTTGGATTATGGTGCCACGTCACGTGCGAACAGGGTTTAAGAAAAAAATTATAAATACCACATACCATCCATTACGATAGTCGGTGAATGTCACTTCATTGGTCAATCTTATCCGGTAGGAGGATTTTAAATTTCCAATCAAGTCTTCATTGGATAAAATTACATCTAAATCGACATTGGCAAGAAAGATTATACACGAGACTATTTCTTTCTCTATATTTAATTATTTCACTAACAATTTGTTAAATTTCTCTATATTTTATTATACACGGGACAAAAACCTGCAAATTCAAACCATAGACTTGAAATATATATAGAGAAACCTACAGCTAGCAATGCTCAATTTAGATCAGCATCAACTTATGTGATATCTCAATTTATATATCTCTAGTAGTCATCCAAAAGCTTCATTCTATGTCAATCCCTAACACATCTAATTCACCCAAAAATATTATCGAAATGAGTAATGCAGTCCATAATTCTCCTTCAACCCCATTTAAGAATCCTCAATCAAACGTTTAAAATTTCTTTCTATTATCCATCAACAACCAAAACATTGTGACAACTTAGAATTACCATCAAACAATGTTAACCACCCCTTTGAATCTCACTTAATTGAATAGTGTCTATTTATTCCATGCACTTAAAGACACCATAATTACCCAATAGTATCAATAGAAACAAATAAAATCTCATAGTATTGGCGACACTTTAAGAATCTCAACACAATGCTCACATTTTCTTCTCACGATCCATAAAATATTTTGAATATTGAAATATTAATTAACTTTCCTATAAATTAAGGCAACCATTTCCTTACATAAAAATTTCATGGTGGGAGTCCTCGCGTGTCACATATCACAGAGCTATTTCAGGGTTTAGGGTTTAGGGTTTAGGGTTTAGGGTTTAGGGTTTAGGGTTTAGGGTGGTTTAGGGTTTAGGGTTTAGGGTTTAGGGTTTAGGGTTTAGGGTTTAGGGTTTAGGGTTTAGGGTTTAGGGTTTAGGGTTTAGGGTTTAGGGTTTAGGGTTTAGGGTTTAGGGTTTAGGGTTTAGGGTTTAGGGTTTAGGGTTTAGGGTTTAGGGTTTAGGGTTTAGGGTTTAGGGTTTAGGGTTTAGGGTTTAGGGTTTAGGGTTTAGGGTTTAGGGTTTAGGGTTTAGGGTTTAGGGTTTAGGGTTTAGGGTTTAGGGTTTAGGGTTTAGGGTTTAGGGTTTAGGGTTTAGGGTTTAGGGTTTAGGGTTTAGGGTTTAGGGTTTAGGGTTTAGGGTTTAGGGTTTAGGGTTTAGGGTTTAGGGTTTAGGGTTTAGGGTTTAGGGTTTAGGGTTTAGGGTTTAGGGTTTAGGGTTTAGGGTTTAGGGTTTAGGGTTTAGGGTTTAGGGTTTAGGGTTTAGGGTTTAGGGTTTAGGGTTTAGGGTTTAGGGTTTAGGGTTTAGGGTTTAGGGTTTAGGGTTTAGGGTTTAGGGTTTAGGGTTTAGGGTTTAGGGTTTAGGGTTTAGGGTTTAGGGTTTAGGGTTTAGGGTTTAGGGTTTAGGGTTTAGGGTTTAGGGTTTAGGGTTTAGGGTTTAGGGTTTAGGGTTTAGGGTTTAGGGTTTAGGGTTTAGGGTTTAGGGTTTAGGGTTTAGGGTTTAGGGTTTAGGGTTTAGGGTTTAGGGTTTAGGGTTTAGGGTTTAGGGTTTAGGGTTTAGGGTTTAGGGTTTAGGGTTTAGGGTTTAGGGTTTAGGGTTTAGGGTTTAGGGTTTAGGGTTTAGGGTTTAGGGTTTAGGGTTTAGGGTTTAGGGTTTAGGGTTTAGGGTTTAGGGTTTAGGGTTTAGGGTTTAGGGTTTAGGGTTTAGGGTTTAGGGTTTAGGGTTTAGGGTTTAGGGTTTAGGGTTTAGGGTTTAGGGTTTAGGGTTTAGGGTTTAGGGTTTAGGGTTTAGGGTTTAGGGTTTAGGGTTTAGGGTTTAGGGTTTAGGGTTTAGGGTTTAGGGTTTAGGGTTTAGGGTTTAGGGTTTAGGGTTTAGGGTTTAGGGTTTAGGGTTTAGGGTTTAGGGTTTAGGGTTTAGGGTTTAGGGTTTAGGGTTTAGGGTTTAGGGTTTAGGGTTTAGGGTTTAGGGTTTAGGGTTTAGGGTTTAGGGTTTAGGGTTTAGGGTTTAGGGTTTAGGGTTTAGGGTTTAGGGTTTAGGGTTTAGGGTTTAGGGTTTAGGGTTTAGGGTTTAGGGTTTAGGGTTTAGGGTTTAGGGTTTAGGGTTTAGGGTTTAGGGTTTAGGGTTTAGGGTTTAGGGTTTAGGGTTTAGGGTTTAGGGTTTAGGGTTTAGGGTTTAGGGTTTAGGGTTTAGGGTTTAGGGTTTAGGGTTTAGGGTTTAGGGTTTAGGGTTTAGGGTTTAGGGTTTAGGGTTTAGGGTTTAGGGTTTAGGGTTTAGGGTTTAGGGTTTAGGGTTTAGGGTTTAGGGTTTAGGGTTTAGGGTTTAGGGTTTAGGGTTTAGGGTTTAGGGTTTAGGGTTTAGGGTTTAGGGTTTAGGGTTTAGGGTTTAGGGTTTAGGGTTTAGGGTTTAGGGTTTAGGGTTTAGGGTTTAGGGTTTAGGGTTTAGGGTTTAGGGTTTAGGGTTTAGGGTTTAGGGTTTAGGGTTTAGGGTTTAGGGTTTAGGGTTTAGGGTTTAGGGTTTAGGGTTTAGGGTTTAGGGTTTAGGGTTTAGGGTTTAGGGTTTAGGGTTTAGGGTTTAGGGTTTAGGGTTTAGGGTTTAGGGTTTAGGGTTTAGGGTTTAGGGTTTAGGGTTTAGGGTTTAGGGTTTAGGGTTTAGGGTTTAGGGTTTAGGGTTTAGGGTTTAGGGTTTAGGGTTTAGGGTTTAGGGTTTAGGGTTTAGGGTTTAGGGTTTAGGGTTTAGGGTTTAGGGTTTAGGGTTTAGGGTTTAGGGTTTAGGGTTTAGGGTTTAGGGTTTAGGGTTTAGGGTTTAGGGTTTAGGGTTTAGGGTTTAGGGTTTAGGGTTTAGGGTTTAGGGTTTAGGGTTTAGGGTTTAGGGTTTAGGGTTTAGGGTTTAGGGTTTAGGGTTTAGGGTTTAGGGTTTAGGGTTTAGGGTTTAGGGTTTAGGGTTTAGGGTTTAGGGTTTAGGGTTTAGGGTTTAGGGTTTAGGGTTTAGGGTTTAGGGTTTAGGGTTTAGGGTTTAGGGTTTAGGGTTTAGGGTTTAGGGTTTAGGGTTTAGGGTTTAGGGTTTAGGGTTTAGGGTTTAGGGTTTAGGGTTTAGGGTTTAGGGTTTAGGGTTTAGGGTTTAGGGTTTAGGGTTTAGGGTTTAGGGTTTAGGGTTTAGGGTTTAGGGTTTAGGGTTTAGGGTTTAGGGTTTAGGGTTTAGGGTTTAGGGTTTAGGGTTTAGGGTTTAGGGTTTAGGGTTTAGGGTTTAGGGTTTAGGGTTTAGGGTTTAGGGTTTAGGGTTTAGGGTTTAGGGTTTAGGGTTTAGGGTTTAGGGTTTAGGGTTTAGGGTTTAGGGTTTAGGGTTTAGGGTTTAGGGTTTAGGGTTTAGGGTTTAGGGTTTAGGGTTTAGGGTTTAGGGTTTAGGGTTTAGGGTTTAGGGTTTAGGGTTTAGGGTTTAGGGTTTAGGGTTTAGGGTTTAGGGTTTAGGGTTTAGGGTTTAGGGTTTAGGGTTTAGGGTTTAGGGTTTAGGGTTTAGGGTTTAGGGTTTAGGGTTTAGGGTTTAGGGTTTAGGGTTTAGGGTTTAGGGTTTAGGGTTTAGGGTTTAGGGTTTAGGGTTTAGGGTTTAGGGTTTAGGGTTTAGGGTTTAGGGTTTAGGGTTTAGGGTTTAGGGTTTAGGGTTTAGGGTTTAGGGTTTAGGGTTTAGGGTTTAGGGTTTAGGGTTTAGGGTTTAGGGTTTAGGGTTTAGGGTTTAGGGTTTAGGGTTTAGGGTTTAGGGTTTAGGGTTTAGGGTTTAGGGTTTAGGGTTTAGGGTTTAGGGTTTAGGGTTTAGGGTTTAGGGTTTAGGGTTTAGGGTTTAGGGTTTAGGGTTTAGGGTTTAGGGTTTAGGGTTTAGGGTTTAGGGTTTAGGGTTTAGGGTTTAGGGTTTAGGGTTTAGGGTTTAGGGTTTAGGGTTTAGGGTTTAGGGTTTAGGGTTTAGGGTTTAGGGTTTAGGGTTTAGGGTTTAGGGTTTAGGGTTTAGGGTTTAGGGTTTAGGGTTTAGGGTTTAGGGTTTAGGGTTTAGGGTTTAGGGTTTAGGGTTTAGGGTTTAGGGTTTAGGGTTTAGGGTTTAGGGTTTAGGGTTTAGGGTTTAGGGTTTAGGGTTTAGGGTTTAGGGTTTAGGGTTTAGGGTTTAGGGTTTAGGGTTTAGGGTTTAGGGTTTAGGGTTTAGGGTTTAGGGTTTAGGGTTTAGGGTTTAGGGTTTAGGGTTTAGGGTTTAGGGTTTAGGGTTTAGGGTTTAGGGTTTAGGGTTTAGGGTTTAGGGTTTAGGGTTTAGGGTTTAGGGTTTAGGGTTTAGGGTTTAGGGTTTAGGGTTTAGGGTTTAGGGTTTAGGGTTTAGGGTTTAGGGTTTAGGGTTTAGGGTTTAGGGTTTAGGGTTTAGGGTTTAGGGTTTAGGGTTTAGGGTTTAGGGTTTAGGGTTTAGGGTTTAGGGTTTAGGGTTTAGGGTTTAGGGTTTAGGGTTTAGGGTTTAGGGTTTAGGGTTTAGGGTTTAGGGTTTAGGGTTTAGGGTTTAGGGTTTAGGGTTTAGGGTTTAGGGTTTAGGGTTTAGGGTTTAGGGTTTAGGGTTTAGGGTTTAGGGTTTAGGGTTTAGGGTTTAGGGTTTAGGGTTTAGGGTTTAGGGTTTAGGGTTTAGGGTTTAGGGTTTAGGGTTTAGGGTTTAGGGTTTAGGGTTTAGGGTTTAGGGTTTAGGGTTTAGGGTTTAGGGTTTAGGGTTTAGGGTTTAGGGTTTAGGGTTTAGGGTTTAGGGTTTAGGGTTTAGGGTTTAGGGTTTAGGGTTTAGGGTTTAGGGTTTAGGGTTTAGGGTTTAGGGTTTAGGGTTTAGGGTTTAGGGTTTAGGGTTTAGGGTTTAGGGTTTAGGGTTTAGGGTTTAGGGTTTAGGGTTTAGGGTTTAGGGTTTAGGGTTTAGGGTTTAGGGTTTAGGGTTTAGGGTTTAGGGTTTAGGGTTTAGGGTTTAGGGTTTAGGGTTTAGGGTTTAGGGTTTAGGGTTTAGGGTTTAGGGTTTAGGGTTTAGGGTTTAGGGTTTAGGGTTTAGGGTTTAGGGTTTAGGGTTTAGGGTTTAGGGTTTAGGGTTTAGGGTTTAGGGTTTAGGGTTTAGGGTTTAGGGTTTAGGGTTTAGGGTTTAGGGTTTAGGGTTTAGGGTTTAGGGTTTAGGGTTTAGGGTTTAGGGTTTAGGGTTTAGGGTTTAGGGTTTAGGGTTTAGGGTTTAGGGTTTAGGGTTTAGGGTTTAGGGTTTAGGGTTTAGGGTTTAGGGTTTAGGGTTTAGGGTTTAGGGTTTAGGGTTTAGGGTTTAGGGTTTAGGGTTTAGGGTTTAGGGTTTAGGGTTTAGGGTTTAGGGTTTAGGGTTTAGGGTTTAGGGTTTAGGGTTTAGGGTTTAGGGTTTAGGGTTTAGGGTTTAGGGTTTAGGGTTTAGGGTTTAGGGTTTAGGGTTTAGGGTTTAGGGTTTAGGGTTTAGGGTTTAGGGTTTAGGGTTTAGGGTTTAGGGTTTAGGGTTTAGGGTTTAGGGTTTAGGGTTTAGGGTTTAGGGTTTAGGGTTTAGGGTTTAGGGTTTAGGGTTTAGGGTTTAGGGTTTAGGGTTTAGGGTTTAGGGTTTAGGGTTTAGGGTTTAGGGTTTAGGGTTTAGGGTTTAGGGTTTAGGGTTTAGGGTTTAGGGTTTAGGGTTTAGGGTTTAGGGTTTAGGGTTTAGGGTTTAGGGTTTAGGGTTTAGGGTTTAGGGTTTAGGGTTTAGGGTTTAGGGTTTAGGGTTTAGGGTTTAGGGTTTAGGGTTTAGGGTTAGGGTTTAGGGTTTAGGGTTTAGGGTTTAGGGTTTAGGGTTTAGGGTTTAGGGTTTAGGGTTTAGGGTTTAGGGTTTAGGGTTTAGGGTTTAGGGTTTAGGGTTTAGGGTTTAGGGTTTAGGGTTTAGGGTTTAGGGTTTAGGGTTTAGGGTTTAGGGTTTAGGGTTTAGGGTTTAGGGTTTAGGGTTTAGGGTTTAGGGTTTAGGGTTTAGGGTTTAGGGTTTAGGGTTTAGGGTTTAGGGTTTAGGGTTTAGGGTTTAGGGTTTAGGGTTTTAGGGTTTAGGGTTTAGGGTTTAGGGTTTAGGGTTTAGGGTTTAGGGTTTAGGGTTTAGGGTTTAGGGTTTAGGGTTTAGGGTTTAGGGTTTAGGGTTTAGGGTTTAGGGTTTAGGGTTTAGGGTTTAGGGTTTAGGGTTTAGGGTTTAGGGTTTAGGGTTTAGGGTTTAGGGTTTAGGGTTTAGGGTTTAGGGTTTAGGGTTTAGGGTTTAGGGTTTAGGGTTTAGGGGGTTTAGGGTTTAGGGTTTAGGGTTTAGGGTTTAGGGTTTAGGGTTTAGGGTTTAGGGTTTAGGGTTTAGGGTTTAGGGTTTAGGGTTTAGGGTTTAGGGTTTAGGGTTTAGGGTTTAGGGTTTAGGGTTTAGGGTTTAGGGTTTAGGGTTTAGGGTTTAGGGTTTAGGGTTTAGGGTTTAGGGTTTAGGGTTTAGGGTTTAGGGTTTAGGGTTTAGGGTTTAGGGTTTAGGGTTTAGGGTTTAGGGTTTAGGGTTTAGGGTTTAGGGTTTAGGGTTTAGGGTTTAGGGTTTAGGGTTTAGGGTTTAGGGTTTAGGGTTTAGGGTTTAGGGTTTAGGGTTTAGGGTTTAGGGTTTAGGGTTTAGGGTTTAGGGTTTAGGGTTTTTAGGGTTTAGGGTTTAGGGTTTAGGGTTTAGGGTTTAGGGTTTAGGGTTTAGGGTTTAGGGTTTAGGGTTTAGGGTTTAGGGTTTAGGGTTTAGGGTTTAGGGTTTAGGGTTTAGGGTTTAGGGTTTAGGGTTTAGGGTTTAGGGTTTAGGGTTTAGGGTTTAGGGTTTAGGGTTTAGGGTTTAGGGTTTAGGGTTTAGGGTTTAGGGTTTAGGGTTTAGGGTTTAGGGTTTAGGGTTTAGGGTTTAGGGTTTAGGGTTTAGGGTTTAGGGTTTAGGGTTTAGGGTTTAGGGTTTAGGGTTTAGGGTTTAGGGTTTAGGGTTTAGGGTTTAGGGTTTAGGGTTTAGGGTTTAGGGTTTAGGGTTTAGGGTTTAGGGTTTAGGGTTTAGGGTTTAGGGTTTAGGGTTTAGGGTTTAGGGTTTAGGGTTTAGGGTTTAGGGTTTAGGGTTTAGGGTTTAGGGTTTAGGGTTTAGGGTTTAGGGTTTAGGGTTTAGGGTTTAGGGTTTAGGGTTTAGGGTTTAGGGTTTAGGGTTTAGGGTTTAGGGTTTAGGGTTTAGGGTTTAGGGTTTAGGGTTTTAGGGTTTAGGGTTTAGGGTTTAGGGTTTAGGGTTTAGGGTTTAGGGTTTAGGGTTTAGGGTTTAGGGTTTAGGGTTTAGGGTTTAGGGTTTAGGGTTTAGGGTTTAGGGTTTAGGGTTTAGGGTTTAGGGTTTAGGGTTTAGGGTTTAGGGTTTAGGGTTTAGGGTTTAGGGTTTAGGGTTTAGGGTTTAGGGTTTAGGGTTTAGGGTTTAGGGTTTAGGGTTTAGGGTTTAGGGTTTAGGGTTTAGGGTTTTAGGGTTTAGGGTTTAGGGTTTAGGGTTTAGGGTTTAGGGTTTAGGGTTTAGGGTTTAGGGTTTAGGGTTTAGGGTTTAGGGTTTAGGGTTTAGGGTTTAGGGTTTAGGGTTTAGGGTTTAGGGTTTAGGGTTTAGGGTTTAGGGTTTAGGGTTTAGGGTTTAGGGTTTAGGGTTTAGGGTTTAGGGTTTAGGGTTTAGGGTTTAGGGTTTAGGGTTTAGGGTTTAGGGTTTAGGGTTTAGGGTTTAGGGTTTAGGGTTTAGGGTTTAGGGTTTAGGGTTTAGGGTTTAGGGTTTAGGGTTTAGGGTTTAGGGTTTAGGGTTTAGGGTTTAGGGTTTAGGGTTTAGGGTTTAGGGTTTAGGGTTTAGGGTTTAGGGTTTAGGGTTTAGGGTTTAGGGTTTAGGGTTTAGGGTTTAGGGTTTAGGGTTTAGGGTTTAGGGTTTAGGGTTTAGGGTTTAGGGTTTAGGGTTTAGGGTTTAGGGTTTAGGGTTTAGGGTTTAGGGTTTAGGGTTTAGGGTTTAGGGTTTAGGGTTTAGGGTTTAGGGTTTAGGGTTTAGGGTTTAGGGTTTAGGGTTTAGGGTTTAGGGTTTAGGGTTTAGGGTTTAGGGTTTAGGGTTTAGGGTTTAGGGTTTAGGGTTTAGGGTTTAGGGTTTAGGGTTTAGGGTTTAGGGTTTAGGGTTTAGGGTTTAGGGTTTAGGGTTTAGGGTTTAGGGTTTAGGGTTTAGGGTTTAGGGTTTAGGGTTTAGGGTTTAGGGTTTAGGGTTTAGGGTTTAGGGTTTAGGGTTTAGGGTTTAGGGTTTAGGGTTTAGGGTTTAGGGTTTAGGGTTTAGGGTTTAGGGTTTAGGGTTTAGGGTTTAGGGTTTAGGGTTTAGGGTTTAGGGTTTAGGGTTTAGGGTTTAGGGTTTAGGGTTTAGGGTTTAGGGTTTAGGGTTTAGGGTTTAGGGTTTAGGGTTTAGGGTTTAGGGTTTAGGGTTTAGGGTTTAGGGTTTAGGGTTTAGGGTTTAGGGTTTAGGGTTTAGGGTTTAGGGTTTAGGGTTTAGGGTTTAGGGTTTAGGGTTTAGGGTTTAGGGTTTAGGGTTTAGGGTTTAGGGTTTAGGGTTTAGGGTTTAGGGTTTAGGGTTTAGGGTTTAGGGTTTAGGGTTTAGGGTTTAGGGTTTAGGGTTTAGGGTTTAGGGTTTAGGGTTTAGGGTTTAGGGTTTAGGGTTTAGGGTTTAGGGTTTAGGGTTTAGGGTTTAGGGTTTAGGGTTTAGGGTTTAGGGTTTAGGGTTTAGGGTTTAGGGTTTAGGGTTTAGGGTTTAGGGTTTAGGGTTTAGGGTTTAGGGTTTAGGGTTTAGGGTTTAGGGTTTAGGGTTTAGGGTTTAGGGTTTAGGGTTTAGGGTTTAGGGTTTAGGGTTTAGGGTTTAGGGTTTAGGGTTTAGGGTTTAGGGTTTAGGGTTTAGGGTTTAGGGTTTAGGGTTTAGGGTTTAGGGTTTAGGGTTTAGGGTTTAGGGTTTAGGGTTTAGGGTTTAGGGTTTAGGGTTTAGGGTTTAGGGTTTAGGGTTTAGGGTTTAGGGTTTAGGGTTTAGGGTTTAGGGTTTAGGGTTTAGGGTTTAGGGTTTAGGGTTTAGGGTTTAGGGTTTAGGGTTTAGGGTTTAGGGTTTAGGGTTTAGGGTTTAGGGTTTAGGGTTTAGGGTTTAGGGTTTAGGGTTTAGGGTTTAGGGTTTAGGGTTTAGGGTTTAGGGTTTAGGGTTTAGGGTTTAGGGTTTAGGGTTTAGGGTTTAGGGTTTAGGGTTTAGGGTTTAGGGTTTAGGGTTTAGGGTTTAGGGTTTAGGGTTTAGGGTTTAGGGTTTAGGGTTTAGGGTTTAGGGTTTAGGGTTTAGGGTTTAGGGTTTAGGGTTTAGGGTTTAGGGTTTAGGGTTTAGGGTTTAGGGTTTAGGGTTTAGGGTTTAGGGTTTAGGGTTTAGGGTTTAGGGTTTAGGGTTTAGGGTTTAGGGTTTAGGGTTTAGGGTTTAGGGTTTAGGGTTTAGGGTTTAGGGTTTAGGGTTTAGGGTTTAGGGTTTAGGGTTTAGGGTTTAGGGTTTAGGGTTTTTTAGGGTTTAGGGTTTAGGGTTTAGGGTTTAGGGTTTAGGGTTTAGGGTTTAGGGTTTAGGGTTTAGGGTTTAGGGTTTAGGGTTTAGGGTTTAGGGTTTAGGGTTTAGGGTTTAGGGTTTAGGGTTTAGGGTTTAGGGTTTAGGGTTTAGGGTTTAGGGTTTAGGGTTTAGGGTTTAGGGTTTAGGGTTTAGGGTTTAGGGTTTAGGGTTTAGGGTTTAGGGTTTAGGGTTTAGGGTTTAGGGTTTAGGGTTTAGGGTTTAGGGTTTAGGGTTTAGGGTTTAGGGTTTAGGGTTTAGGGTTTAGGGTTTAGGGTTTAGGGTTTAGGGTTTAGGGTTTAGGGTTTAGGGTTTAGGGTTTAGGGTTTAGGGTTTAGGGTTTAGGGTTTAGGGTTTAGGGTTTAGGGTTTAGGGTTTAGGGTTTAGGGTTTAGGGTTTAGGGTTTAGGGTTTAGGGTTTAGGGTTTAGGGTTTAGGGTTTAGGGTTTAGGGTTTAGGGTTTAGGGTTTAGGGTTTAGGGTTTAGGGTTTAGGGTTTAGGGTTTAGGGTTTAGGGTTTAGGGTTTAGGGTTTAGGGTTTAGGGTTTAGGGTTTAGGGTTTAGGGTTTAGGGTTTAGGGTTTAGGGTTTAGGGTTTAGGGTTTAGGGTTTAGGGTTTAGGGTTTAGGGTTTAGGGTTTAGGGTTTAGGGTTTAGGGTTTAGGGTTTAGGGTTTAGGGTTTAGGGTTTAGGGTTTAGGGTTTAGGGTTTAGGGTTTAGGGTTTAGGGTTTAGGGTTTAGGGTTTAGGGTTTAGGGTTTAGGGTTTAGGGTTTAGGGTTTAGGGTTTAGGGTTTAGGGTTTAGGGTTTAGGGTTTAGGGTTTAGGGTTTAGGGTTTAGGGTTTAGGGTTTAGGGTTTAGGGTTTAGGGTTTAGGGTTTAGGGTTTAGGGTTTAGGGTTTAGGGTTTAGGGTTTAGGGTTTAGGGTTTAGGGTTTAGGGTTTAGGGTTTAGGGTTTAGGGTTTAGGGTTTAGGGTTTAGGGTTTAGGGTTTAGGGTTTAGGGTTTAGGGTTTAGGGTTTAGGGTTTAGGGTTTAGGGTTTAGGGTTTAGGGTTTAGGGTTTAGGGTTTAGGGTTTAGGGTTTAGGGTTTAGGGTTTAGGGTTTAGGGTTTAGGGTTTAGGGTTTAGGGTTTAGGGTTTAGGGTTTAGGGTTTAGGGTTTAGGGTTTAGGGTTTAGGGTTTAGGGTTTAGGGTTTAGGGTTTAGGGTTTAGGGTTTAGGGTTTAGGGTTTAGGGTTTAGGGTTTAGGGTTTAGGGTTTAGGGTTTAGGGTTTAGGGTTTAGGGTTTAGGGTTTAGGGTTTAGGGTTTAGGGTTTAGGGTTTAGGGTTTAGGGTTTAGGGTTTAGGGTTTAGGGTTTAGGGTTTAGGGTTTAGGGTTTAGGGTTTAGGGTTTAGGGTTTAGGGTTTAGGGTTTAGGGTTTAGGGTTTAGGGTTTAGGGTTTAGGGTTTAGGGTTTAGGGTTTAGGGTTTAGGGTTTAGGGTTTAGGGTTTAGGGTTTAGGGTTTAGGGTTTAGGGTTTAGGGTTTAGGGTTTAGGGTTTAGGGTTTAGGGTTTAGGGTTTAGGGTTTAGGGTTTAGGGTTTAGGGTTTAGGGTTTAGGGTTTAGGGTTTAGGGTTTAGGGTTTAGGGTTTAGGGTTTAGGGTTTAGGGTTTAGGGTTTAGGGTTTAGGGTTTAGGGTTTAGGGTTTAGGGTTTAGGGTTTAGGGTTTAGGGTTTAGGGTTTAGGGTTTAGGGTTTAGGGTTTAGGGTTTAGGGTTTAGGGTTTAGGGTTTAGGGTTTAGGGTTTAGGGTTTAGGGTTTAGGGTTTAGGGTTTAGGGTTTAGGGTTTAGGGTTTAGGGTTTAGGGTTTAGGGTTTAGGGTTTAGGGTTTAGGGTTTAGGGTTTAGGGTTTAGGGTTTAGGGTTTAGGGTTTAGGGTTTAGGGTTTAGGGTTTAGGGTTTAGGGTTTAGGGTTTTAGGGTTTAGGGTTTAGGGTTTAGGGTTTAGGGTTTAGGGTTTAGGGTTTAGGGTTTAGGGTTTAGGGTTTAGGGTTTAGGGTTTTAGGGTTTAGGGTTTAGGGTTTAGGGTTTAGGGTTTAGGGTTTAGGGTTTAGGGTTTAGGGTTTAGGGTTTAGGGTTTAGGGTTTAGGGTTTAGGGTTTAGGGTTTAGGGTTTAGGGTTTAGGGTTTAGGGTTTAGGGTTTAGGGTTTAGGGTTTAGGGTTTAGGGTTTAGGGTTTAGGGTTTAGGGTTTAGGGTTTAGGGTTTAGGGTTTAGGGTTTAGGGTTTAGGGTTTAGGGTTTAGGGTTTAGGGTTTAGGGTTTAGGGTTTAGGGTTTAGGGTTTAGGGTTTAGGGTTTTTAGGGTTTAGGGTTTAGGGTTTAGGGTTTAGGGTTTAGGGTTTAGGGTTTAGGGTTTAGGGTTTAGGGTTTAGGGTTTAGGGTTTAGGGTTTAGGGTTTAGGGTTTAGGGTTTTAGGGTTTAGGGTTTAGGGTTTAGGGTTTAGGGTTTAGGGTTTAGGGTTTAGGGTTTAGGGTTTAGGGTTTAGGGTTTAGGGTTTAGGGTTTAGGGTTTAGGGTTTAGGGTTTAGGGTTTAGGGTTTAGGGTTTAGGGTTTAGGGTTTAGGGTTTAGGGTTTAGGGTTTAGGGTTTAGGGTTTAGGGTTTAGGGTTTAGGGTTTAGGGTTTAGGGTTTAGGGTTTAGGGTTTAGGGTTTAGGGTTTAGGGTTTAGGGTTTAGGGTTTAGGGTTTAGGGTTTAGGGTTTAGGGTTTAGGGTTTAGGGTTTAGGGTTTAGGGTTTAGGGTTTAGGGTTTAGGGTTTAGGGTTTAGGGTTTAGGGTTTAGGGTTTAGGGTTTAGGGTTTAGGGTTTAGGGTTTAGGGTTTAGGGTTTAGGGTTTAGGGTTTAGGGTTTTAGGTTTTAGGGTTTAGGGTTTAGGGTTTAGGGTTTAGGGTTTAGGGTTTAGGGTTTAGGGTTTAGGGTTTAGGGTTTAGGGTTTAGGGTTTAGGGTTTAGGGTTTAGGGTTTAGGGTTTAGGGTTTAGGGTTTAGGGTTTAGGGTTTAGGGTTTAGGGTTTAGGGTTTAGGGTTTAGGGTTTAGGGTTTAGGGTTTAGGGTTTAGGGTTTAGGGTTTAGGGTTTAGGGTTTAGAGTTTAGGGTTTAGGGTTTAGGGTTTAGGGTTTAGGGTTTAGGGTTTAGGGTTTAGGGTTTAGGGTTTAGGGTTTAGGGTTTAGGGTTTAGGGTTTAGGGTTTAGGGTTTAGGGTTTA